>CM035844.1:165250862-167650862 GCA_020510985.1 Pholidichthys leucotaenia
GAAACTAAAGAGATTTGGCTATAAGAACTCCTACTACAGTTCATTTAAGGGAGGAGCAAAAAGGGGGGTTATGATACTAATCTCAAACAAAATACAATTTGAAAGTGAACAGGAAATCCAGGATAAAGAAGGCAGGTATGTAATAATAAAGGGAAGAATAGATGGTATGCAGATTACATTAGTGAACATCTATGCCCCACCAGAAAGTGACAAGGGTTTTTTTCAACATCTGTTTGATCTCATAGCAACACACAGTGAAGGAGTCCTAATTTGTGGAGGAGACTTAAATGCTGTCATGGATCATGAAGTTGACACAACAAGTGTTAAGAAGACAAAAAAACATGTAACAAAGTTCATAAGAACCTCACTGGCAGAAATGGGTATGGTAGACATATGGAGGGACCTACACCCACTCGAAAAAGACTATACACATTATTCAGCAGCCCATAAAGTACACTCTAGAATAGATTACTTCCTTATGAATGAAGGTGACAGACACAGGGTGAGAAATTGTTGGATTGGAGGGGCAGAAATATCAGATCATAATCCTATATACATGGAAATATATTTAAACAATAGAAAACGACAAACAACATGGAAACTTAACGTAGGACTGTTAAATGATGAGAAAATGAAAGAAAGAATAAAAATAAACATAAACGAATATATCCAAGAGAATGACAATGAAGAAGTGGACCCAACAATACTATGGGACGCACTAAAAGCCGTGTTAAGGGGTAAATTAATTGTTGAAACAGGAAAAGCAAATAAGACTAAACTGGAAGCGTATGAACAAAGATGTGAGAGACTGAGGGAATTAGAACGTAAACATCAAAGCACAAATGATCCAAAAATATATCAAGAAATTAAAGAAGAAAAAACAAAGATAAAAGAAACACAAATGGATGAAATTGAAAGGAAAAATAGATATCTAAAGCAAAAATATTATGAAACGGGGCCAAAAACCACAAAACTGCTGGCAAAACGGTTAAGAAAACAACAAACAATGAATAATGTATACAAGATTAAAGACCCCACCACAAATAAAACCACAGTTAACCCAGAAAACATCGAAGAAATTTTCCATAATTTCTACCAAGAACTATACTCGCAACCTGAAGAAACAAATACTAAAGATATCAAAAAATTTCTAGACACATTGGACTTGCCATCAATAGGAAATCAACAAAATGAAAAACTAACAGCAGAAATAACAACACAAGAGATCAGAGATGTGATTAAGTCACTTAAAAACGGTAAATCACCAGGTAGTGATGGATACCCATCTGAGTTTTATAAACTGTTTATAGAAGAACTCACGCCACAACTCCTAAAGTCATTTAATTGGACGCTGAACAACAACAAAATACCTCCATCATGGAACGAAGCAATCATTTCAGTTATTTTAAAACCAGGGAAAGATAAAGAACAATGCGGAAACTATAGACCAATCTCTTTATTAAATGTAGATTATAAAATATACACAACAATTATATGTAAACGAATAAAGACATTCTTGACGGAATTGATAGAAGATGATGAAACTGGATTCATAGAGGGACGCCAAACACATGACAATATCAGGAGAACAATACATATAATTAACCAAATACATAAAGAAAAGAAAAGCGCAGTAATAATGAGTTTAGACGCAGAAAAAGCATTTGACAGGGTTAACTGGAAATTCCTATATAGTGTACTGGAGCGCTTTGGATTTAACGAAAAATCAGTACAATGCATAAGGACGCTATATCAAGAACCTGTGGCAAGAATCAAGATAAACGGTAGCTTAACAGACAAAGTAAATATACAAAGATCAACTAGGCAGGGATGCTGCTTATCGCCCACCTTGTTTGCTCTGTTCATAGAACCATTGGCTCAAGCGATACGACAAAATAAGAAATTAAAAGGTGTAACAATAAAGGGGGCGGAACACAAGATTGGGCTATTTGCAGACGATATTATAGTTTACCTTGAACAACCAGATAAATCAATAATGGAAATGATGAACTTGATAGAAAATTTTGGAAAATTATCAGGATACAAGATAAACATAACAAAAACACAAATACTGACATTCCACTATAACCCTCTAAACCAGATAACTGATAAGATCAAATTAAACTGGAACCAAAAAGAAATAAAATACCTTGGAGTGAACATACCTAAAGACCTAAGCAAAATATATAAAGCAAACTATGATAGGTTGGAACAAGAAATAAAAAAAGATATTGATAGATGGTCAATCTTAAATATGGATCTGAATTCAAAAATTGAGACAGTCAAAATCAGCATACAACCTAGATTACTTTACCTCTTCCAGGCTATACCAACAGAGATTCCAGATGCCCAATTCTCAAAGTGGGACAGGATGATATTGAGATTTGTTTGGGGAGGTAAAAAACCAAGAGTGAAATATAAAACCCTCCAATTACCAAAAGAGAAAGGAGGCATGGGCCTACCGAGTCTAAAGGAATATTACTACTCAGCACAAATAAGATATATCATATGTTGGTGCGACGAGGGATATGAGGCAAAATGGAAAGAAATGGAAAAGGAAATTGAGGGACTCCCAGTACAAAGCATAATAGGGGATAAAGATGCAAATAAATTTACTTTAGAACTGTGGTATAAAATAGTACAAAAATATAATATAAGGGAAGACATAAAACTATTGAAATGGGTAGCATTTGACAGTCAGTTTGAACCGGCAAAACAAGATAGGGGATACAAAAATCTGGTGAACAAGGGAATCACAGCATGGGGCAATATCGGAAAAAAAGATCTCGGGAGCTTTGTAAATATCAGGAGAAAATTTAAATTAGAAAGATCGGAATTTTTCAGATATCTGCAGATGAGAGATTACTATATGAAGAAGATTAGGCATAACCTCCAAACAGATGTGAACGAGATTATACAACTTATTTTAAGCTCATATGCAGGAAATAAAATAAGAATTATTTCAAAACTATATCAGAAACTTATGACAAACAATCATACAAGTAACTATATAAAGGAGAAATGGGAGAAAGAGCTCAATTTAAACATAACAGAAGAAAGCTGGCAGGAAATATGGAAAACACAACACACATCAACAAATTCAAGGGCATGGAGGGAATTTGGATGGAAAAACCTGATTCGCTTTTTCATTACACCACAGATTCAAGGAAAATATACAAATACCCAATCTTTATGCTGGAGGGGATGTGGGGCTCAAAATGCAGACCACTCACATATGTTTTGGAAATGCTACAAAATATCATCATTTTGGAAATCTATGCATGTGACAATACAGAGGATATTAGGATATAATATACCAATGAACTGTAACCTGATGTACTTATGTGATCTTAAAAAAGACAATGTTATACAGGCTGAGGACAGATATCTAGTTAAAATCTTGTTGATTGCATGTAAAAAAACTATCACAAAAAAATGGCAATCAGAAGTTCTTCCTGACCAAGAACAATGGACTGACATTGTTGAGGACATACGTATGATGGAAAAACTAACATATCGACGAAGAATGCAAGAAGGAATATGGGAGAAAAAATGGCGGAAATGGACACACTACAAAGTGCAACAACGAGGCAGAAATTGAAAGAATAACCAAAGACACTGAAAAAAACAGAAGAATTAAGAGATGGAAACTAAAAACTTGATGCTCCAACATTTGTCCCCCCCCCCTTTTATTTATTTATTTTTTTTATTTTATTTTTTTATTTTTCCCTACCCTAACCCCTTCGTTTTTTAAATGTAGAATGTGATCTGAATGCATTATATATGATGAAAAATGAATAAAAATCTAAGTTACAAAAAAAAAAAAAAAAAAGTCAATCCTTGAGTAAGATGAATGTGGAGTTGAGTAAAATGTATAGTCTTTTACACTGGGGTTGAGTTCCCTCCACACGTCATAGATTCCCAATTCTTTTAGTAGCATCCGAGTCTTCCTGTTTTGGGTGTTATTTTGATGTGGTGAATTACCAGAAGCATCCCAGTATGGATTCAATCTAAGATTGAAGTCCCCAGCACATATCACTAAACCTTGAGCTTTAGTTATCATTAGGTCGAATACATTTTTATAAAATTTCCAGTTAGCCCCTGGGGGAGCATACACATTCAGCAGGGTGATATCTTCTCCCTCTAGCCGCCCAGTTACCAAACTGTATCTCCCTTCTTTATCTTTGTGTTCTGATTTTTTTTCAAATGTAATTTTGGTTGATATCAATGTCGCTACTCCCCTCCTCCTCCCTGATTTATATGAAGATGAAGAGATCATTTTAAACCCTTGTCTACTGAGTTTATTGTGTTCCACGTCTGTTAGGTGGGTTTCTTGTAAAAATATTATTCCTGCTTTGTCTTTTTTCATTTTGCCTAGAATCTTGGATCTTTTAACTGGATTCAGGATTCCTTTTACATTATATGAAATTATTTTGGTTACACCCTGTTTCTCCATTGTGTTGTTTTGTTTAGTATAACTGTGTGGTGGCCCTCTTTTGTGCTACTCAGAAACTGAAAGAACATTAAAAACAAGAAAAACATTAAGAACATAGTGTAATAAACTTTAAAACAAAAAGCTGTCATAAGAACTTCCTGAGCTGAGGTCTTTTTAAAGACCCTGTAAGAGCCTTGATGGAGTGAAGGCCCTGAGGGAAATTCCTCAAACTCTGTTACGTGTTGAGGGCCCTCTCTTGCCACTGAAAGTAGTCCCATGCTTTTAACGTGAGTTTCAGAACCCAATCCAAACTTGTAATGATTTTTTTTTTTTTTCCTTTTATGTCTAAACCCTGTGAAATTGTGTGCACCCTCCCACCCCCATCACATCAAACATTCACGCAAAAACAGTATTTGTTAGTATGAGGAGAACATGTGGATTATTGTCACATTTCTATTTTAACAAGTTTTTTTGTTTTTTTGTTTTTTTTATTACAAAGACTTATTTGTTTCAAATAATATGATTGTTCCATGAAATGTTTTACCACATGCTGAATATGCATCTCCTTTAAAGTTTGTTACCTTGTATGAGAGGGGTTGGATGTGCGGATTGATTCAAGAGAAAAGAAAAAAAAAAAAAGGTCGCTATTCCAACCTGAAAACGGATAGTTTATCCGCGACGCTCTGGTGCTGGGTTTCCCGCTGCTGGTCCGTGGATTTTGAGGGTCTTTGTGTTGTCCATGTTTGCGCTTTGATCTTCTCACTCGGGTCTGCTGCGGGTTTAAATACCGTTACCGGGAGCCCTCTTTTCGCCATGTCAGCTGTTGCTTCTTCCGCCGAATTATAGAGACACGTTTCATCGCCGTAGAAGACCCTTAACTTCGCAGGAAATGGTGTCTGAAAGCGCAATTTCTTCTCTCTTAACACCTTTTTCGCGTCATTGTATTCCCTGCGCTTTTTAAGGACCTCCGGGGCGTAATCGTGTTCCACGTAGACTTTTCTCTCCTGGTGCATAAATCCTTTTTTCTGCCAGGCCAGTCTTACAACCTCTTGTTTTATTTTGAAATTGGAAAATCTTACCAACACCGAACGTGGGGGCGCTTCCGCCGCCGGCCTAGCGGCTAATGAACGATGTGCCTTTTCTATCTTCAAGTCGGTGGTTTGTGGAATATCCAATTTCTCTCTTAGTAAGGATTCCACGCATTCTGCCATTGAGTTAAAACCATTTTCGGTTCCTTCTATCAGACCATGAATTCTTATGTTGTCTCTTCTTTGTTTTCCTTCTTGGTCGGTTAGCTTAGCCTCTATAGCTGCTTGTCTTTTGCGTAGGTCTAGCACAGAATCTTCGAGCACTTTTATTCGATCCTCTGTTTCCAAGATTCGGTTCTCGGCCTGGTCCACTCTGCTGTTTGTCCTTTTCAATTCTTCTCTGAATTCCCGAAATTCGGCCGTAACTTCTCGGCGAAATCGTCGTAGCTCCTCAAATAGTGATTTCAGGCTAACCCTTTTGTTAGCTATCACCAGTTCCTCGTCTTCTGAACGGAGATCTTCCAGTTCAGATTCTCCGGCCGATACGTGTCCTGGCCTGGAGAATTTCAGTTTCTTCTGTTTTCCTTTAGACATGATGATTTTGTCTTTTGATTTTCACTCCTCCAAAAATCCGTTAAGTTTGATTTTCAAGGTGTTATCCTGGATTGGGTCTGAGAGCTTCAGTGTTAAGCTGCAGTCGCCATGGCGTCCAGACCGGAAGTCGTTAACATCTGTTTTAACCACTGAGTCACATCTGGTCTATGAGTCTTTTTCCACAGTAGTGCAATACATTTTTTGGCTTTAAGCAAACTGAGGTCTATGAATGTTCTTTCACTCTTATTAAAGCTGTGCTTTTCTGGATACAGACCCAACAAAAACAATTTAGGATTCAATATGATTTGTTTTGAAATTATTTTTTCAATTGTTATCCTCACCTTTTCCCAAAAACATTCTAATTTTTCTACATTCCCATAAACAATGAAATAGGGTTCCTTTACTTTCCATACATTTTGTGCACGTATCTGGTACATTTTTGTTATATGTATTTAACTCCACCGGTGTAACATACACCTGCATTAACCATTTAAAATGTATCAATTCAAGACGTACATTTATTGATTTGGTTTGAGCTTCTGTACAAGCCAATTCCCATTGTTCCACTGAAATTTCAGTTTGCAGGTCTTCTTTCCAATAATTCATTCTTTTCTGTGAGTTTTCACTTGAGGATAGTGTCAATGACTTATAAAACTCTGAAATAATACCCTTTCTCTTACTATCTTTCGTCAAAATTTTTTCCAAGGATGAATAAGTAGGTCGGATGAGAGTATTATTTTGATTTGATCGAATAAAGTTCCTAAGCTGAAGATATTTAAAAAAAATGTGTTCTATTAAGATTAAATTTGATCCTCAGTTCTTCAAAAGACATTATATTATCTGAACATGACAGATATAAGTCTTGAATCTTTTGAATCCCTTTTAAATTCCATGCTTTAAATAAAGCATCCGCTCTCCCTGGTTTAAAATATTGATTACCCCATATTGGGCTAAATTGTGACAGTAAGTGTGGTTCTTTTAAATATTTTGTGGTTTCACACCATATTTTGATCATATGCTTTACAAATGGATTTTTAACTTGTTTCTGTAATTTTTTTGCCGAGTCTGAGTATATGAATATAGGAAGAGGTAAAGGTAAATTGTATGATTCCATTTCAGTCCAGTGAGGGAGATCATTTGATGAAAAATAATATGTCATAGACCTCAGTTGTGCTGACCAGTAATACAACATAAAGTTTGGACATTTCAGACCTCCACGATCAAATGGTAAATATAGTAAAGACAGACATAATCTAGCCTTCCTTTTGTTTCATATAAATTCCACTAACTTTTTTTTAATTCTTGAGAATAGATCTGAAGGTGGTGGTAAAGGAATGTATTGAAATAAATGAAGTATTTTGGGTAAAATATTACTTTTAAGTATATTAATTCTCCCGATCATCGACATTGGTAGTGACATCCATCTCTGAAGTAACTCATTAATGTCTGTCATTAAGGCTTCATAGTTGGTACTGGCGACTAATTCTAGCTTAGGCACAATTTGGATTCCTAAATATTTAAACTGATTTACAACACTGAATTGATTTACCTCAGGAGCTGGGTGATTTCTCTGGGTCTCATTTAGCATTAATATTGAAGATTTAGTTTTATTTATTTTATATCCTGATATTTCCACAAAATTCTTTATTAAATTCAACAAGGTCGGAATTGATTTTTTAAGATTCGACAAACAAAATTATGTCATCGGCATAGAGGGAGATTTTATGTTCTGTTGGTCCTACTTTAATTCCATATATTTGTGGATGTAAACGTACTGCCATCGCTAAAGGTTCAATTGCCATAGTAAACAGTAAAGGTGAAAGTGGACAGCCTTGTCGACATCCTCTATTGATATTTATTGATTTTGAAATATTGCTGTTTGTTAGGGTTTCTGCTGTAGCATTATTGTATATTATCTGAACCCATTTTATGAAATTATTTCCAATTCCAAACCTTTGTAAAACTTCAAAAAGAAAGGGCCATTCGACCCTATCAAAGGCCTTTTCGGCGTCCTATGATAGAAGAGCTGTATCCGGTGCTTCTTTATTAGAATAGATAATAATTTTAGACTCCAGTATCTCCCTGTTTTCATTTGGAATACACGGTGTAGATAATCCGTCCAAAAACCCATTTAGTTTTGTTAAGTCAGTTTCATTTTTTGTATTATATAATTTTTCATAATAATCTCTAAAGGCATTATTAATTTCTAAAGGATCTACAACTGGCTGTCCGTTACTTATAATACTGGTAATTGGTGTTTTAAATTCTAATTGTTTAATCTGCCATGCCAATAATTTTCCTGATTTTTCACCTTGTTCATAAAAAGATTGCTTCAATCTTAGAAGACTCGAGGCAGCTCTATTCGCTGATTTTTTTTGTCATATTCAGCTCTCAGAATCAGTAATTCGTTCTCTAACTTTGGGTCACTTCCTGCATACACTTTTTCTTGAAGAATTTTTATTTTATGTTCCAATTGGACTCTCTCCTCTCGAGTCTTCTTAGATTTTGAACCTGTATAACTAATAATATGCCCCCTAATAAAAGCTTTGAAAGCCTCCCACTTTATACATGCTGATGTTTGTGTAGTATTGATATCAAAGAACTCATCTGTTTTTCTATGTACTTAACAAATTCCTCATCCTGAAGCCATTTATGCTGAAATTGCCACCTACCTGGTTCCTTTGTCAATTTCTTATCTACATATATTAGACAGCAGGGTGCATGATCAGAGATCACAATATTATCATAGAAGCAGTTTTGAATCTTGGACCTTAATTCTGTGGAGATCAAAAAATAGTCAATACGTGAGAATGTCTTGTAGATATTAGAATAACAAGAATAGGCTTTAACTTGTGGTTTCATTTCTCTCCATATATCTAGCAATCTCAATTCTTTCATAAAATGATTAATGATCATCCTGCATCCATTGTGCGTACAGTCTAGTCCTGTTGATCTATCTATACCGGGATTCAATGTACAATTAAAATCCCCTGCTATTATATGTTGCCCTGTAAGTGAAGATAAAATAAGGAATAAATTAGTAAAGAAATTTTGATCATTTATATTGGGACCATATAAGTTCACCAAAATTATATTTTCTAATAACAAAGATCCTTGAATGATTAGATATCTTCCAAATTTGTCTCCAATTACATTTTTCACTTGAAATGGGACTGATTTATGTATGAGAGTCATAACTCCCCTGGCTCGGGATGAAAATGATGAGGTGAATACACTTCCTTGCCATCTTCTCCTAATTCTTTTTACATCCTCCTCTATTAGATGAGTTTCTTGTAAAAACACAATTTTTGAACCCATGTCTTTTATTTTATTCATAACTTGTTTAAGTTTTTTTAAATTTTGTAGACCTCTGCAATTCCATGAGGTTAAATTGAGATTAACGCTTTGGTCTATGATCAATAAGAAGTTTGAGATTACCTCGCAATGTAAACATGCTCACACAGAGAAGCAAAAACATGAGTGGTTGAACATTCATCCTACAAACTACACACAAACAAATTCCCCCTTCCCACATTCGTGGTAATCCCCCCAAAATCCAAAAAAAAAAAATTCCATCTCCCGCTATAGCCATTGACTGCTCCACATCCGCGAGGATCAGTCAAAACCACTCTTTCTCCTCTCAATCACCCTAACTCTACTGCTTTTAATGACGTAACATTATCTCTCTTCTGTAGTTTTCCAACTTAACTCCTAAATTTTATAGGAACTTTGTACATCATAGGGGTTTTTTTTGTTTTTTTTTAATATATAATACAATCTCTATTTTGTAAACTTGCTATATGCTTCAGAACAGTCAGATGCCTGTGCAAATGCTTAAATATTCTACCTTATATTTTGTTCATGCTTAGCTCCCACCAGTCTCTTCTTGGATCTTCTTGATGAACTCCTGCGCCTCCTCAGGGATCTTGAAGATGTGGGTTCTGCCCTTATACGTGACCAGCAGTCTTGCAGGATAAATCACTCCATGACGAATCCCAAGGTTGCGCAGCTCTTTACGGGCGGGGTCGAACTGTTTCCTTAATTGTTGGATTCCTGTGGCCAAATCTGGGTAGAACCGCACCTGTTGATCCTGGTATTTAATTTCTCCTTTGGCTCGCACCGCGTTGGAGATCGTCATCCTATCTCTGTAGCTGAGGAACTTCATAATCAGCGTCCTCGGTGATGCCTTGTTATCTCTCGGTGGGCCAATTCGGTGGGCGCTTTCTAAGACGACTGATGACTGCAGCTCCACGTTGTTCAGCACTTCTAGGATCCACTTTTCCAAAAAGGAGCATGGATCTAGACCCTCCGTTCTCTCCGGGTGACCCACCAGCCTCAGGTTGTTCCGTCTCAACCGGGATTCTAAATCCAGAACATTATCTTCCAGACGTTTATTTTTTAATTCCAATGTGCGCACCTTTAATTGTAGGCCAGTGACGTCATCCTCAGCACTGGCAATTCAGAGCTCCACTTGCGACACCCGTTCCATACAGTCGCTTAATTCCTTTCTCATTCCTTCAATCGCTGCTATAATCCCATCAAATTTAGTGGAGAAGTCTGCTCTCAATGAACTAATGGCAGCAAGCACCGCATCTGTGCCGTCACCAGTAGTCACCGATCCTCCGCTAGCTTGTTCCGCCATATCTGGGGATTTTCCTGCTGTGTCACAGATGTGAAAGTCCGTTAACTTGGACTGTTTCGGCGGTTCACTTTTTCCTCCACCTGATTTCCCAGCCTTAGGCTTTACCGGCATGTCCTCGCCCAAATGCTGGGATAGTTTTTGTTCCAATTGAGAGAGTTATTTGCCCATTTTTTTACTTTTAGGAGCAGAGTAGAGAGAAGCACGTCCTCCTACGTGGCGGCCATGACCGGAAGTCTCATAAGTGTGACTTTTAATGGAAAACACAAAATAATTGCCTGGGTGATCCCAAACTTTTGAACGGTAGTGTACATAAAGATATTGTATCAATATATATCACTGGTCAACACCAAATTTATTGTGTAAGTTTTTTTTAGCTGATTTAGGACAATTTTGATGTGCTGAATCCAAAAACCACATTGGTTTTGCTCAATCAGGTCAGCTTCTTGAATTATGGCCACATGTTGTTTTATACGTTTTTTAATTAATTAAATTAATTAATTAAATCACCCTTTATTGTCATTCAACTGTACAACCAATCATGTACAGTAGAACGAGACTGCTTTACCTATCTACTGTGTTAATCACACACACCCCAAGTGTAGAATCAGAGGGCCGCTGCCATGCAAGGCGCCACCACAAATTTCCCTCCTCCATTCCATTATTGCTGAGCACCAAGCTGGACGGCAGGAAGTTCCACTTTTCTATGGTCTTCGGCATGACCCGGCCGGGATTTGAACCCCTGCCTCCCGGGTGTGGGGCGGATGCTCTACCAACTGAACCACCAGTCCGGTTATGTTTTGTTTACATGTACGGGTATTTTCGCTTTATATGATGCAAAATTCTTTTTTATGTCTTGAAATTCTTTGAATTTTGAACAATGATGATGTAACATTCAATTTACATGTACTTCAAATCAAATCAACCTTTATTGTCATATTGCTGTACATACAACTGTAGTGCAGGCAAGATGAAATCGCGTTTCTCTCAGCATCCATATAAGTTAAAAAAAGAACATAATTTAAGACACACTCACACACACCCTCACCCCCCCACCCCAACACAGCCATTCACACTTCCCTGAGACATACTTGAAAACTAACCAGAACTATAATATACAAATAATATACATAATGTCCATAGGTGCAGTAGTATGTATGAGAGATTCCGGATCAACTGTTCAGCATCCTAACAGCTTGTGGAAGGAAGCTGTTGATCAGTCTGGTGGTTCTGCCTCTGATGCTCCGAAATCATTTGCCAGATGGCAGAAGTTCAAAGTGTTTATGCAGAGGGTGAGAATGGTCCTTGACAATGTTCAGTGCCCTGCTCCTACAACAGTTCGGACAGAGGGGAGGGAAACTCCCAATTACCCTCTCAGCTCCCTTAACTATCCTCTGCAGGGCTTTTTTGACTGACATACTGCAGCTGGAGTACCATGTTGCAATGCAGTACATCAGAACACTCTCCACCACACCTCTGTAGAAGGTCCTGAGGATGCAGATGGGGAGAGAGGCCCGTTTGAGTTTCCTCAAGAAGTGCAGTCTCTGCTGGGCCCGCTTCCAAATCCCCAAGGAATTCTTGCTCCAGGTCAGGTTCTGCGAGATCTGCACTCCGAGGAACTTGATGTTCTCCACTCTCTCCACTAAACGGCCGCCGATGCTGAGAGGGACGTGTTCAGGCTGTGACCGCCGGAAGTCGATAATCATCTCCTTTATTTTGTCCACGTTGAGCACCAGATTGTTCTCCCTGCACCAGCCCTCCAGGTCTCTCACTTCTTCCCTGTACATTGATTCCTCATCCCTCTGAATAAGTCCCACCACAGTGGTGTCGTCTGCAAACTTAATAATCTGGTTCCCCTCGTGTCTCGATACACAGTCATGTGTTAGAAGTGTAAACAACAGTGGACTGAGTACGCAGCCTTGAGGGGATCCGGTGCTCAGCGTGAGAGTTGGAGATGTTATTTCCAACCCGGACAGACTGAGGTCTCTCAGTCAGGAAATCCAGGATCCAGAGACATGTGGCAGTATTCAGACCAAGAAGGAGTAATTTCTCCATCAGTCTCTGGGGAATAATGGTGTTGAATGCTGAACTGAAATCAATGTACAGGAGTCTGGCGTAGGTGTCTTTCTGATCCAGGTGGGTGATGACAGAGTGCAGGGTGGTGACTATAGCATCCTCCGTGGAGCGGTTTGAACGATATGCAAACTAGAGTGGGTCATGTGATGCAGGGAGGCAGGCTGTGATGTGTGGTTTGACAAGCCGTTCAAAACACTTCACCACAATTGGTGTCAGTGCAACAGGACAATAGTCATTCAGACAGGACACAACTGGTTTCTTTACCATAGTACCGGTACCTCTACCATAGTACCGGTGGCAGAGGTAAACTACAGTGGGGCAAAAAAGTATTTAGTCAGCCACCAATTGTGCAAGTTCTCCCTCTTAAAAGATGAGAGAGGTCTCCAATTTTCATCATAGATATACCTCAACTATGAGAGACAAAATGAGAAAAAAAAAATCCAAAAAATCACATTGAAGGATTTTTAATGAATTAATTGGTAAATTCCTTGGTAAAATAAGTATTTGGTCACCTACAAACAAGCAAGATTTCTGGCTCTCACAGACCTGTAACTTCTTCTTTAAGAGGCTCCTCTGTCCTCCACTCGTTACCTGTATTAATGGCACCTGTTTGAACTCATTATCAGTATAAAAGACACCTGTCCACAACCTCAAACAGTCAGACTCCAAACTCCACTATGGCCAAGACCAAAGAGCTGTCAAAGGACACCAGAAACAAAATTGTAGACCTGCACCAGGCTGGGAAGACTGAATCTGCAATAGGTAAGCAGCTTGGTGTGAAGAAATCAACTGTGGGAGCAATTATTAGAAAATGGAAGACATACAAGACCACTGATAATCTCCCTCGATCTGGGGCTCCACGCAAGATCTCACCCAGTGAGGTCAAAATGATCACGAGAACGGTGAGCAAAAATCCCAGAACTACATGGGGGGACCTAGTGAATGACCTGCAGAGAGCTGGGACCAAAGTAACAAAGGCTACATCAGTAACACACTATGCCGCCAGGGACTCAAATCCTGCAGTGCCAGACGTGTCTCCCTGCTTAAGCCAGTACATGTCCAGGCCCATCTGAAGTTTGCTAGAGAGCATTTGGATGATCCAGAAGAGGATTGGGAGAATGTCATATGGTCAGATGAAACCAAAATAGAACTTTTTGGTAAAAACTCAACTTGTCTTGTTTGGAGGAGAAAGAACACCATACCTACTGTGAAGCATGGGGGTGAAAACATTATACTTTGGGGCTGTTTTTCTGCAAAGGGACCAGGATGACTGATCCGTGTAAAGGAAAGAATGAATGGGGCCATGTATCGTGAGATTTTGAGTGAAAACCTCCTTCCATCAGCAAGGGCATTGAAGATGAAACGTGGCTGGGTCTTTCAGCATGACAATGATCCCAAACACACCACCTGGGCAACGAAGGAGTGGCTTCGTAAGAAGCATTTCAAGGTCCTGGAGTGGCCTAGCCAGTCTCCAGATCTCAACCCCATAGAAAATCTTTGGAGGGAGTTGAAAGTGCGTGTTGCCCAGTGACAGCCCCAAAACATCACTGCTCTAGAGGAGATCTGCATGGAGGAATGGGCCAAAATACCAGCAACAGTGTGTGAAAACCTTGTGAAAACTTACAGAAAACGTTTGACCTCTGTCATTGCCAACAAAGGGTATATTACAAAGTATTGAGATGAACTTTTGTTATTGACCAAATACTTATTTTACCGAGGAATTTACCAATTAATTCATTAAAAATCCTTCAATGTGATTTTCTGGATTTTTTTTTTCTCATTTTGTCTCTGATAGTTGAGGTATACCTATGATGAAAATTGGAGACCTCTCTCATCTTTTAAGTGGGAGAACTTGCACAATTGGTGGCTGACTAAGTACTTTTTTCCCCTCTGTACCTTTATATAAAGGTAAGTACATGCACAGTACTAAGTGAGTACTAAGTAAGTACAGGTTTTTACTTAGCACCTGATCGAGAGAAACAGATGTCATTTTCTGATTCAGCGGTGCAAAATTGTCTTAAATCAGTTGGAAAAAAACACAGACAACTTACAAAAAAATTATTTTTGTAACCCTGTGTATTCTATGTACCTCCAAACAACAATGTTTTTTTCACATAAATATTGCAATCAATTGCAATCTGATAAATTCTATACACTGTTTTCCAAACTGCAACAGTTTGGCCAACACTATAATTTTTCAGATGTGATACAACCTCAAAACATTTAGACATACTGTAGGTGGACTGAGACCTGGCAGTACACCTTTAACAAGCAGGTGCTCCTGGCTCCTGTAGACGGTGATCACTTTTCGGCACAACACCGGATTTCACCACCCAGCCGGCCCCATGCAGAACTGGCTGATGAAACCATTTTCGGACACTGGCAGACTTACCCCTGAACAATGTAACTACAACTACTGGATGAGCCGGGCACGTTCAGTTGTGGAAATGGCTTTCGGTGGCTTGAAAGAATGATGGAGGTCCCTCCTGATAAGGAATGACTGCAAACTGGAGCTGAGCAAGAAAATGGTGTTTACCTGCTGCATACTTGATATTTGTGAGGAACATGGTGACAACTTTGGACTCCCAGACACACATGATCACAGTCAGCCTCCAGTTCAACTACTAGCTGACCATGCCAGTGTAGAAGGGGATGACATTAGGGCAGCTTTAATGGAGTATTTTAACAGTGGGGAGCAATAACCTGTTTAGTGCCTGCCATCTCATTTACAAAATGTAACGTATATGAAGTAGTTCAAAATCATTAATGAATAAAACATTCAGCTGACAATCGGTCCTCAGTGTACTCTGTTTTAAAGTATTTATGGTGTATGTATATATTTTATAGGCACATTTACAGAGTTGTTAAAGGTACACGCCTTCTGTACTTGTATGCCATGTTAAAGTACTGATTCAAGTTTTTATTCATGTAGGGGTAACAAGAGACAGACTGTAAAGTGTACAAGTTAAAAGTACTTTCCCCAGAAATGATCTTGTCCAGAGCTGATAGAATGTCACGTGGTACGTTGTCAAAAGAATATAAACTCATTATCATTTTTGAAGCTGGCAACTTGGAACATTTTCCACAGAAAAAGTGCATAGATTTAAAGTTTGTTGCTGCTTGTTCTTTAGAAAATGTGAAAAAAGTTGTCAAAAATATGAGTTAAGTCCACAAATACCTGATATATTGTCCAATACCTGAAAAAATGAACTTAAGTGCAGTAATTCAGTGCTTGTACTTTCACTTCCCACCACTACAATGTTATAGTGATTTGCATTGTTTGTCCTAAATAGCTTTACATTTCATGCATATGCTTGGTGTGAGGATAACAATTACTTAATGTAGACAAAGTGACGTACAAAGTGAAGTGGACCAAAAGATCCTGAAAAGCTAGACATCATGCTACGAACCAAAGAAATTCAGGAACAAATGAGAAATAACATAATTGAGATCTATCAGTCTGGAAAAGGTTCTAAAGCCATTTCTAAAGCTTTGGGACTCCAGCGAACCACAGTGAGAGCCATTAACCACAAATGGCAAAACCATGCACAGTAGTCAATCTTTCCAGGAGTAGCAAGCCGACCAAAATTACCCCAAGAGCGCAGCGATGACTCATCCAAGAGGTCACAAAAGACCCCACAACGACATCCAAAGAACTGCAGGCCTCACTTGCCTCAGTTAAGGTCAGTGTTCATGGTATGGTGGCTAAACTGTCATCTCTGCTGGAGTCCGAGTCCCACCCTATGCAGGACATATTGAACGCACTGAGGAGCTCATTTAGCAGTAGACTACATCATCCTAGGTGCGCAACCGAGAGGTTTCGCAGGTCCTTCCTACCTACGGCTGTCAGACTGTATAACCTAAGCAGGGCTGCTCGCAGAGATAGCAAAAAAACGTGACAACATAATAGTATTGAATGCAAAAGACGCAATAGACTTACACAATGGTCCCCTCCAGTAGACAACTAGGACAATATCGGTCGCTACAGAGGGTGACAATATGTATGGGTACATATTCATACTATGTAGGATAACTAAGTAGACGGTTATGCTGTTTATTCCATCTTGCTACAATGCTCTGCACTTTGTATATATATTTATATATTTATGTGTACGTACGTATGTATATCCACTGCTCTTATTTATATTTTTCGTATCTTCTTAATTATTGCTCTGAGTGTTGCTATCCCTGTGCCGTTGCAATCCTGGAATTTCCCCATTGTGGGACTAATAAAGGCTTATTTTATCTTATGTAGGTTTGGATTTTTTTCCCCTTAATAGTAAACACCTTCATTTAAAAACTGCATTTTGTGTTTACTTGTGCTGGCACTGTGTGGGGGTTCTCCACCCAGAGTCGGGAGCCGGGGGGAGAGAGGGGAATTATGATGTTAATGTGCCATGCATGTCTTTATGCACTGACAGTATTGTATTCGACTCCCTGGGTCTCATGGGGGAGGAATAAAGGTTATAAAAAGGAGGTGCTGGAGACCCACTTAGTGATGTTCTGTACTTGATGTTGGAAGAGGAATAAAGTTCATGTGTCGTGCAGCTCACAGCCTCGTCTGCTTCCTTCTTCCACAGTCTACTATTTAAATTTGTTTGATGATCTGAAACATTTAAGTGTGACAAACATACAAAAAAATGAGAAATCAGGGAGAGGGCAAACAATTTTTCACACCACTGTAAATATTGGATTAGTAATTGTTTTGTATGCATTTCCCCATACTTCCACACCATAGGACATGTATGGAAATATGAGAGAGTAATACAGAGTGAAAAGAGAATCCAGAGTTTCAAATTCTTTAGCTTTGTGTAATAATGCAACTGTCTTGGAGATTTTTGTTGTAATGTGTTTTATATGAGGTTTCCAACTTAATTTATAGGCTAAATATACACCTAAAAATTTGTTTTCCAAAACCTTTTCAATTTCAATATCCTTTATCCTGAGTTTTTCATTAGAATTTATTGGTCTATTCCCAAATATTATATATTTTTGGGGGATTTTTTGTTGTTTTTTTCATTGTTATGCAGATGACACACAATTATACCTGTCAATGAAGCCAGATGATAGTAATCAATTAGCCAAGTTAGAAGCCTGTCTTAAGGAAATCAAAGCTTGGATGACATGTAATTTCCTGCTATTAAATTCAGATAAGACTGAAGTCATTCTTGTCGGTCCAAAAAACCTTAGAAATTCCTTTCCAAATCAAACTTTCAGTTTGGATGCGGTTACTCTTTCTCTTAATAGCTCTGTGAGGAACCTTGGAGTTATTTTTGATCAGGATTTGTCCTTCAATTCACATATTAAATTTGTTTCTAAGACTGCCTTCTATCATTTGCGTAATATTGCCAAGATTAGGAGCATCTTGTCTCAGAGTGATGCTGAGAAACTGATCCACGCTTTTGTTAGCTCGAGATTAGATTATTGTAATTCTTTATTATCAGGCTGTCTTAAAACATCTTTAAAAAGTCTTCAGCTGATCCAAAATGCTGCAGCAAGAGTTTTAACAGGTACTAGAAAGAGAGATCATATCTCTCCGGTTCTGGCCTCCCTTCATTGGCTTCCCATAGAGTTTAGAATTAAGTTTAAAATCTTTCTTCTTACTTACAAAGCTCTAAACAATCAGGCTCCTTTTTATTTGAAAGATCTGATACTACCATATTATCCTAACATAGCACTACGCTCCCAAAATGCAGGATTACTTGTAATACCTAGAATCTCCAAAAGTACAATGGGAGGCAGAGCCTTCAGTTATCAAGCTCCTCTCCTGTGGAATCAGCTGCCAATCTGGATTCGGGAGTCAGACTCGATCTCTGTTTTTAAGAATAGGGCCAAAACCTACCTTTTTGATATAGCTTACAATTAGGGAGGGATCATGTGTTTCTGAACCCTCCCTTAGTTATGCTGCTAATAGGTTTAGTCAGCCGGGGGACCTCCAGTAATGCACTGGGCCTCACTCCTTTCCTCACTCTCAATGAAATATTTTTTTTTGCTGGTCATTAACATTTGTTTGTTCTCTCCCATAGATTGAGTCCCCATCGTGCTGTTTGCTCTCTACATGTCTGTTCTTTTCTTCTTCTCTATCCCCTCACCCCCAGCCAGTCGCAGCAGATGACTGCCCCTCCCTGAGCCTGGTTCTGCTGGAGGTTTCTTCTTGTTAAAAGGGAGTTTTTCCTCTCCACCGTCGCCAAGTGCTTGCTCACAGGGAATTGCCTGATTGCTGGGGTCTTTCTGCAACTGTGGGGGTTCCCCCTACAGTTGATAGTGCTATGAGATGACTGTTGTTGTGAAATGGCGCTATATAAATAAAGTTGAATTGAATTAAATTTTGTTTTACTTAAATTTAATGACAACCTGTTAATATCAAACTATTTCTTTACTGTGTGAAATTCATTTTCTATGATTTCCAGTTGTTTCAGATTTTCCCCGTTGCTAGACACAATTGTATCATCTGCAAACAATATGCATTTTAAACTCATAAGTACTTCACTTAGATCATTTATATACAAAAAAAAAAAAAAAAGCAATGGATCAAATACAGAACCTTGGGGAACACCACATGTGACTCTTAAGTTGTGTCTCTTAGTTGTGAACATGTATTTACCTTTTGTTCTTATTAAAGACAAAAATAGAAAGGAGACGTTTTTACCTTCTTTACATGTTTCGACTGTTCACTGCAGCCTTCATCAGAAGTGTCAGCTGATTGCTGCCAGGTGTCATTTTATCAGCTGACTTTCGTAGGCGGGGCCAGCCCAGCAGACCTGTCAGATCCACTGAGCCGGCCCCGTTCATGGTATCTTTTCCCCGCTTCCTGATTTCGGGGAAAGAGGGGCCGGCTTGGTGGATCTGACAGGTATGCTGGGCTGGCCCCGCCAATGAAAGTCAGCTAATAAAAAGACACCTGGCAGCAATCAGCTGACACTTCTGATGAAGGCTGCAGTGAACAGTTGAAACATGTAAAGAAGGTAAAAAAATCTCCTTTCTATTTTTGTCTTTAATAAGAACAAGAGGCAAATAATTAAAAGAAGACAAAATGAACCTACTTGAGCTATTACGTGGAAGTTATACACAAAACTGCATCAAAGACTTCTGCCGGCTGGAGAAATTGGAGAAAACATGGGCACGCTACAGAAACCACCTGAGATTTAATCTTTGTTGTAGAGATGAGGACGTCACACCAGCAAGCCTCAACATAAAAAATCCAATCCCGACCAAAAACGCAGAGAAAATTATCAATAAAGCACGGAAACACCTGATCAAAGAACGGATAAGAATGACGGCAAACAAAGTGGACAGAATCAACAACCAGATCAAGGAGGAAATGGACATTTTCAAGAAACACTACCCGACCGACCAGGAAACGCAGGAGCAGATAGAAGCACAATTAAAACACGCACACAAACAGGAATTCACCATAACGAAAAACCGCCATTTAAAGAAACTAAAAAAACTCACAGAAAGGAAAAATGAGCGAAGACAAACACACACGGAAATGAACACTAAGTGGATCAAAAACTTATCAAAACGCACACTCACAGACACGGAGAAAACAGTGCTGAGCAGAGGACTGAATTTCATCATCACACCAGCCAAAATACCCCATGAAGAGTACATTCTCGCAACAGAACTCGCACGTGAAAAAAATCCAGGACCAAGGGGAAAAAGCATCACTCCTGAACGCAGTTGCAGGAATCCTCAAAACAGCCAAATTACCACAACGCAACGTTACAAAAGAAGAAGAAAAAGCATTAACCTCACTCAAGACTGTCATATCCGGCTCTAGGGAGCCGGGCAATCAGAGCCAGGGACAAGCCAGTGAGTCGAGATGGTTTATTTTGGGTAAGGGATAAGGGATGAGGAGAGCACAGATACTCATGCAGAGGTACACTCACAGGTTGCACAGCGCAGAGGTAAGCAGCTCGTACCGGACGTGGGGGTAGCAAGACGTACATCCTCACAGCGGGATACAAACACAGGAATGCTGCAAGGGGAGTTGAGGCTGACACCAGACGAAGGGGCTTCAGCCTAGCAGTGCTTATGTCGCAGCCCCGAGTCATCGAGGCTGCTCCTATTTATCCTCATTGGCAGCGCCCCAGCTGATGAAGACTAATTGGCCCCAGCCGTCCATAATGCTGCCAGCTGGGGGCCAGCTGAGACGCTGCTCAATGGGAGGCAGGGATGAGGGAAAACATGGGCTCAGTGCCGAGACGGCATCTCAACCCATGGTGACAGAGCCCCTCCCTCAAGGTCGGGCTCCTGAACGACCAGGAACATCCCAGCCCCCCCCCCCCCCCCACCTAGGGTGGGAGGAAGGGAGGCGGACCGGAGGGGAAGAAGCCAAGGGAAGGACAACACCAATGGGGCAATGTAGGGTAGCGGGAAAGAAAAACCCAAATACAATACTGACAACAGAATAATTAACCCAGGTACAGATGGGGAGAAGAACTGGGTCAGCACGCCGGTTACATACTACCCAGAGAGTACCAACCATGCGTGACCCAGAGCAAGAAAAAAAAAAAGAACCACCAAAAAGGTACAGGGCAAAAAATGCTGAGTATGGTCAAATAAAGGGAAAACACAATACACAGCACCAATATAAGTACATACACACAGTCACCAAGAAAAGTGAGGGTGACTGGAACAAATGGACAATTACAGAGCATGGTGTTACGGAAAACAAGGCACATGACTCTATAATGAACCAACAGGGCATAAAAAAGAAATACTGAGTGCAGGCAAAGAAAAACCCACACACATGAATATATAAATACCCAGTCACCTAAAGAAATGAAAGTGACTGGAATGAATGGGCAACTGCAGAGTATGGTCTGAAAGGGAACAAAACATAACTCTACAATGCAAAAACGAGACTAAAAACATGGTACAAAAAATAAAATGCTGGGTACGAGGGAAGGAAAACACACAGCACTATAAATACACATCCACCAACAGGACAGACATTACACCCAAGTGACCTTAATAACGATAAAAGAAAAAGTGACACCCGAGGTGTATGGCAGGCAGAGTCCAAAAATAGCCGAGATGGCTCCGGAGATCTCCCCGCCCATTGTCCAGCTGGCGAATCAGGGGAAGAAGTGTTCGGACGGCGAACTCTGGACCCAGATCCCAGGAATCCAGTCCACCGGCAGCCGAACCAGGCTGCCCAGAGGGAAACACAGACCAGTGGGGGGAACCAGATCACCGAACCGAAAGTTTTGCGGGTCGGGTCGTCGACCCGCATCACTCAACCACCAGGACCGTTGAGACGGACGAAGGGTCAGAGCGGATCCCGGTGGAAGAGGCTCAGGGGAGAGCCGATGACGAGGGCGGCGGGCCTCAGGGAAACGGCCACCTCCTCACCGGACCTGGACAATACTGGGGCAGCACCCACGTCGGACCCCGATCGGGCCTCAGGCGAACCCACGTTGGACCCCGACTGGGTCTCGGGCGATCCCACGTTGACTACTGCACCAGAACCGACCTCCAACGTTGAACCCGGACCCTCCAGCACCACGAGGAACAGCAACTCCTCGCCGGTGACCCTGGAAGAAGGCTCAGAAGAGAAAACAGAACCGGGATCAGGATCACCGGCAGCGCCAGAACCCGGCGAGACGAGCTCAGACGCAGCGGACGGCTGCACCCTGCTCGTCTCCCCTGGAGATAGGCTGAAGTGCTCAAGGATAAAAAGAGAGAAAAGAAAGGAGAGCACTCGCCTGATCTCGGGTTCTGACGCCGTCCAGGACTGCGAAGATCCAGGATCCGTCGTCAGGAGGTCGTTGTCAGGCTCCCATCTAGCCGCGTCGGGCCCCGCAGCCAGCACGATGGTCAGCGCAGCTTGAGATTCCTCCAGCTCAGGTAACCCCGCCGACGACCCACTCGGCGTGAAGCCAGAAGAATCTCGTCCCGCTGGACCGAACCGCTCCTCCGTGGAGACCCAGGGACGCTCAGTCGTCAGCGTAGACTCCACGCAGCAGTCAGTCCCCCTCCTCCGTCCGCAATGTAGCTGCGGAACCACAGGCCCTCTCCATATCCCACCACGTTGACCCGGAGCCGGGGACCGCTCGGCGGAGAGAGACACAGAGGATGCGGGATTAGGAATACAGGTTACAGCAGGTGGGGAGAGTTCAGGGAGCTGCGAACCCTGAACTTCTCCTCCAGGGATGTGACAGAGCAAATCATTAAGCAGGTGTGAAAAAACAATGACTTGCCTGCCCCCTGGAGGTTGAGTATCGCCTGCTGTAGTGGAATCTGCTTCTTCCTCTCCCCGCCCGGCGATAACGGAGGACCCCCCGGGAATTCGTCTGAGGGTCGCTCGCGTTGTCTCCAGCAGAGAGCTCACCAGGCCGGGATTCCAGGCACACACAGCGGTCAGGAAGCGCGTCGAGGAGGAGGGGGAAACAGCCGGGGTGAGCCAGCCCGAATGTCCAGGAATGACAGCGGGGGAACGAGGCTCAGGGGACGAGGCTGTAGAATCTCCACACTGACGAGGCGAAGGGATGACAGCTGCGTGGGAGGAACGGTCCTGACGATGACCCAGAACTGGATCCGGACGAGGTTCGTGCAGAGGTGACTCGGCGATGTGATGACGACTACTCCCAGGGAACGAAGCGAGGGGGAAACCCAGGATTCGCCGCTCCAGATCGGAGATCGAGACGAGGGAGGCGTCGAGCACGGGGAAGCTTCGTAGCCCTGAAGTCCTCACCATCAATCTCACTGCCGCCGCCACATGCCTGAAGGTGGTGACAGGAAACACAGTAGAGCTCGCGACAGCCACTCGACCCCGGACATAACTGCTGTCAGCTGCGGCTCCTTGAAGGGAATCCCGAGTGACGTGGCGCAGGTCGGGGGAAGTCCTCTGGTTGGCGCGAACTCCCGGACTGGAATAGCGGCAGGAACGGGACTCCGAAGCGGGGAAAGACGTCGCCCACTTCGACTCCCTGCCGGGATTTCCATCCACCCCGTGGAGCTTCTCTTGCTGTGTACCTGCAGCGTCTATCCTGGCACTGTCCTCCAGATGGTACAGAGAGTGAGGGTGACAGTCCAGGAGTTCCTCAGCACGGCCCGGATGCCAGCGTCTCGCGTTGGAGGCGTCGTGCAGGGTGAAGAACGTCCCGTCGACTGCCTCCGAGATGGACCTCAGCCCGTCGCCCTGGCGCCGGAAGTGACTCCTGGGAAACGGCATGCTAGCAGCGCTGACACCCGGACAGAAAGGTACATTTCCACAGCGACTCACGGCCGCCGGCAACTCTTCTGGCTGCGACATACTGTCATATCCGGCTCTAGGGAGCCGGGCAATCAGAGCCAGGGACAAGCCAGTGAGTCGAGATGGTTTATTTTGGGTAAGGGATAAGGGATGAGGAGAGCACAGATACTCATGCAGAGGTACACTCACAGGTTGCACAGCGCAGAGGTAAGCAGCTCGTACCGGACGTGGGGGTAGCAAGACGTACATCCTCACAGCGGGATACAAACACAGGAATGCTGCAAGGGGAGTTGAGGCTGACACCAGACGAAGGGGCTTCAGCCTAGCAGTGCTTATGTCGCAGCCCCGAGTCATCGAGGCTGCTCCTATTTATCCTCATTGGCAGCGCCCCAGCTGATGAAGACTAATTGGCCCCAGCCGTCCATAATGCTGCCAGCTGGGGGCCAGCTGAGACGCTGCTCAATGGGAGGCAGGGATGAGGGAAAACATGGGCTCAGTGCCGAGACGGCATCTCAACCCATGGTGACAAAGACAGATAAAACAATCACAATCCTCCCATCAGATAAAGGCAGAACAACAGTAGTAATGGACACGGAAGCATATTAAAAACAGATGGAAACCATGTTGGCAGACAACAGCACATATGAAATCATTAAAACAAACCCCACAGAAGAAAAGAAAAAAAATGCTAAAAGCCCTTCTTAAACCCCTATTAGAAAGCAAAAAATCACAAAGGACGCATATGATCACCTGATACCCACAGCCAGCATCACCCCCCCCCCCACCCGGATCTATGGAACTCCAAAAATACATAAGAAGGATATCCCACTGCAGCCAATAATAGACAGTATCAAATCAGTTACATACAACTTATCAAAAGCCCTGGTTGAAATCATCAAACCCCCTCTTTGGACTATCAGAATACCACTGCAAAAACTCAAAAGAGCTGGCACAAGAACTCAAAAATATGAAAATAGAATCAGACAATATCCTCTTTTCACATGATGTCATTTCATTATTCACAAAGACCCCTGTTGATGTCACACTACACATAGTGCAAGAACTCCTCAGAAATGACAGAACCCTAAAAAGACACACCAATCTCACAGTTCACGACATATCTGAACTATTACAATTTGTTGCAAAATCCACCTATTTTCAATACAGAGAAAAAATCTACAGACAAAAAGAAGGATTTACAATGGGAGACCCACTATCAGCCATCATGAGCAGCTTTTTCATGGAGGATCTGGAAAACAAAGCCATCAACACAACACCTACGCAATGTAAGCCCACCTTCTGGAAGAGATACGTGGACGACATTCTGGACAAAATAAGGAAAGGACACACGCAAGAACTCACTGACCATCTGAATAGCACAGACAGCACTGGGAATATAAAATTCACACACAAAAAGGAAGAAAATGGCACCATAGCCTTTCTGGACATGAAAACCCATCACAACGATGACGGCAGTATAAAAATCACAGTCTACAGGAAACCAACCCACACAGATCAATACCTACTATGGACATCAGAACACCCAAACTATCAGTACACAAACTATCAGTTGTTAGGACGTTATGTGAACGGGTCACCGTCATCACAGACCAAGTAGACAGATAGGAGGAGTAAAACCACATAAAACATGTGCTCATACGCTGCCAATATCCAGTATGGGCCATAAACAAAGGGAAACAGCAAGTCAGAAACAAAGAAAACAAAGAAAAAACAAGACACAGATCAAAAGCCGAAATCAAAAACAAGGACATCATAACTATATGAAAAAATACAAAATAAACACAGCAGTAAAACCACACAAAAAATTAAGACAGTTATTAGTACACCTCAAGGACAAAACAGAACAAGACAAAAAATGCAATGTAATATATGAAATATCATGCAGATCATGCAACAAAACCTACATTGGAGAAACCGGAAGATCATTCACCACACGGAAAAAAGAACATCAGAAGGAATGTGAGAAGGAAACACAAGGGCGACTCACAAGATCACAAAAAGAAAAGGCAGAACAAGAAACATTAAAATCAGCAATATCAGATCACTGCAAAAGAAAAGAAATAATCACATCATGGACATGAACGCAAAAATTATTGGATCGGAGAGCAACAGACACAAACGCTGGATCAAGGAGGCCATAGAAATCAGGAAGCGGGGAAAAGATACCATGAACAGGGATGAGGGGGCCTTTTTGCTTTCCCACACCTGGGACCACATTCTCCCGAGACCATCGGACGGCGGAAAGCGGGGCCGGCCCGGCTCGGTGGATCTGACAGGTCTGCCGGGCTGGCCCCACCTATGAAAGTCAGCTGATAAAATGATACCTGGCAGCAATCAGCTGACACTTCTGACGAAGGCTGCAGTGAACAGTCGAAACATGCAAAGAAGGTAAAAACGTCTCCTTTCTATTTTTGTCTTTAATAAGAACAAAAGGTTCACACTCCGACAGGCAGTGAAAAGTAAGCTAGGAGCAGGAAGACAAAAGAAAAGGAAAACAGCAACCTTGTGTGTAGCAGAATGGAATGTACGCACTCTGTTGGACAGAACAACATCACAGCGCCCAGAAAGACAGACCGCGCTTGTGGCCCTGAAAATGAACAGGTACAATGTAGACATAGCTGCACTTAGTGAAACAAGATTGCCTGGATATGACAGCTTGGAAGACCATGGGTACATCTCCTTTTGGAGTGGGAGATCAACTCAAGAAAGGAGAGAAGCAGGAGTGGGCTTTGCAGTTAGAAAGGAGATAGCAGCAATGCTTGATGAGGAACCGGTGCCAATCAACGACAGGATAATGACTATGAGACTCCACTACAGCGGAAGATGTATGCCACACTCATCAGTGTATATGCCCCAACAATGACCAACACAGAGGAGGTGAAGGAAGAGTTCTACAGTGATTTACGTGAGACTATCAGGCGTGCACCGACTGATGACAGGCTGATACTCGTTGGAGATTTTAATGCCAGAGTTGGTTCGGACACCGAGAAATGGAAAGGAGTGCTAGGCAGTCATGGAGTAGGCAAGTGCAATACTAATGGAGAACTTCTACTTGCACTATGTTCAGAGTACAACCTTGTGATAACCAACACTCTATTTAA
The DNA here is from genome assembly GCA_020510985.1 of Pholidichthys leucotaenia. Classification (NCBI taxonomy): domain Eukaryota; kingdom Metazoa; phylum Chordata; class Actinopteri; order Cichliformes; family Pholidichthyidae; genus Pholidichthys; species Pholidichthys leucotaenia. The sequence continues at coordinate 165,277,960 of CM035844.1, forward strand.
GCACAACGACACACACAAGAAGACATGGATGCACCCAAGATCCAAGCACTGGCACTTATTAGACTACATCATAGTCAGGCAGAGAGACAGAAGGGATGTATTGGACACCAGAGCAATGAGAGGAGCGGACTGTGGCACTGATCATGTTATGCTGAGATCTAGATTAAGGATTTGCAGAAGAAAACAGCACTGCAGGACGGGTGTGAAGCCACCACGGAAGCTAAACTCTAGTGCACTGAAAGGCCAAAAGAAGCAGGAAGAACTTACACAGGAAATGGATGAAAACTTGAAAGACTGGGACAGCAACAACTCAGAGAATGACATAGAAGAGAAATGGGCAACACTGAAGGACACGATGTATCAGACTGCGAGTGATGTATTAGGCTACCCTGAAAGGAAACATCAAGATTGGTTTGATGAGCATGATGAACACCTGAAGAAACTACTAGAAGCGAGGAATACAGATAGGCAGGAAAACCTACAGTGTAACACAAGGTCAAAGAAGAAGAAATACTCAAAGGCTCAGAGTGAGCTACAGAAGTACACCAGAGAGATGAAGTCCAACTGGTGGGATGAAAAAGCAGAGAAACTTCAAACTGCAGCAGACAGGAAGGACATGAAAACATTCTTCACAGGTTTGAGAGAAATCTACGGCCCTAAACCAAGAGGATTGATCCAACTAAAGGCTATGGATGGTGAAACGGTTTTGCAGGAGAAAGACAAGATCCTGGACAGATTTGCAGACCACTTTGACCAACTACTAAACAACCCTGGAGATCTCACTGAAGAGGCTAAAGAAGCTCTAGTGCAGCGACCAGCTGCATCAAGTCTGGATGAACCACCAAATTTTGATGAACTAATGGCAGCTATCAGGACAACGCAGGATGGTAAAGCTCCAGGAAGGGATGGAATTCCAGCAGAAGTGTGGAAATTTGGTGGTGTTCAGCTGACCAACTGCCTGCACAAGCTCATCCAAGAGATATGGGATGCCCAGAAAGTACCTCAAGACTGGAAGGATGCAAGTATTGTGCCTTTGTTCAAGAAAGGTGACAGGAAGGATAGTGGAAATTACCGAGGTATATCACTGCTAGCCACTGTTGGTAAGATTCTCTCACGTGTACTACTTAACAGACTCAGTGAACACATCTCACAGAATGTACTACCGGAAACCCAGTGCGGCTTTAGATGTGGAAGAAGCACAATGGACATGATTTTCTGTTTGAAACAGATTCAAGAAAAGTGTATCGAACAGAACATGCCGCTTTATGTAGTCTTCATAGACTTCAGTAAAGCCTTCAACACTGTTTCGCGACAAGGACTTTGGCAGGTACTCAAGAAATATGGTTGTACAGAGAAGTTTGTCAGCCTGATCGAGGCACTCCATACAGGTATGCAAGCAAACGTGGCAATGAGTGGTTCAGTATCTAAAGACTTTTCAGTAAGCAACGGGGTGAAACAAGGGTGTGTGCTGGCACCTACACTCTTCTCGCTATATCTGGCAGCCATGCTTGAGGTGGCCTTCAAAGACACTTCAGAAGGAGTATACATTCAAACAAGGAAAAAAGCAGACTTGTTCAATGTGGCACAGTTTAAAGCCAAGAGTAAGACATTAATAAAGATAGTAAGAGAAATGCTCTTTGCCGACGACAGTGCTCTAGTTGCACACAGCGTGGAAGATATGCAATCTTTAGTGGAGAAATTTGCAAAAGCAGCTAGCCAATTCAGCCTCCAAATCAACATCAAGAAGACAGAGCGCCTTTATCAACCACCAAAGTTCCAATTATCAACATCACTACCAGAAGAGATCAGCATTGGTACAGAGCCACTAGTCAAGTGCAAGGCTTTCAAGTACCTAGGGAGTACTGTTTCAGAGAATGCTAGGCTGGAGGATGAACTCTCTCTCAGAATGGGAAGAGCGAGCGCTGTGTTTGGAAACTTGAGGGAGAGACTGTGGAACAATCAACATGTGTCTATCCGTGTGAAATGCAAAGTGTACAGAGCGACAGTACTGGCTACTCTATTGTATGGTGCTGAAACTTGGACTGTCTACAGAGTGCAGATGAAGAAACTCCATGCGTACATGATGAGACACCTTCGAGCCTAATGAACATCTCATGGAAAGACAAGATAACCAACACAGAAGTGTTAAAACAAGTTGGTCTACCATCAATGGAGGACATGCTAATACAGATGAACCTAAGATGGCTCGGACATGTTGAAAGGATGGACCACGAGCGTCTCCCTCAGTAGTTACTCTACTCACAGTTATGCGAGGGCAAACGCAATCAGGGTAGACCAAGGCTCAGATTTAAAGACACTGTAAAAAGAAACTTGGAGAAGTTGGACATAGACAGGAGTTCCTGGCAGCAGAAGGCTAAGGACAGAGCTGTGTGGACAAATCTGATCAGACCTAAATGAAACAGTCATTGTCGCCCACGACAGACTGCTATAATGATGATGAAGAACAAAAGGTAAATAATTAAAAGAAGACAAAATGAACCTACTTGAGTTGTGAACATGCATGATTTACAAACACATACTGATATCCTGTAAATAACTGGCTAACCAGTTATGTGCAGTCCCTCTTATTCCATACTTTTCTAACTTTCTGAATAATAATCTGTGGTCAATAGTGTCAAAAGCTTTTTGCAAGGCCAGAAATATTGCAACTGTGTAGTCTTTTCTTTCTATACAGTAAGCAATTTTTTTTTTTTACAAAATCTATTAGATAGTGGTACTCCTATTCTCCATAAAGCTGTACTGTTTTTCATGTAGAACATCCTGTTTGTTTATAGATTCATGCAGCCTTTTAACAAATATTTTTTCCAAAATTTTAGAGAACTGGCAAAGCAGTGAAAGTGGTCGATAATTACAGAACAGATGTTTATATCCAGATTTATATACTGGAATTAGTTACGTTAATTCCCTTCCACAGCATGTGGGACACCATGTGGTGTATAGGGGCAGGGCCTCTTTCTGTTTCTCTGACCCTAGGCCACACAGCTACTGCAAGTAGTAAAAGCTACAGTGGGAGGTCAGTCCTCTGGTAGCTCTGTGTGTTAACTTTCCTTTCCCCGTTCTATTATGCTGAGCACCAAGCTAGAAGGCAGAAAGTACCATTTTTAAATGGTCTTTGGTATGACCTGGCTGGGGCGTGAACCCACAACCTCCCGACTGTGGGGCAGATGCTCTACCACTAGGCCACCACTCCAATATATACTGGAATTACCTTAGCTATTTTCATTTTGTTACAAAATTTTCCTGTACACAAAGATTGATTAAATTTGTGACTAGAAAAGCGCTATATAAGTGCAGGTTAGTTAGTTAGTTAGTTAGTTAAATATATGAGATAAGAGTTTAGTTATGTGTTCAATTTTATTTTTAATAACAAACATGCTGAATCCATTCCAGTCTGTAGAATTTTTACTCTTTAAGATAAGATAAGCCTTTATTAGTCCCACAACGGGGAAATTCCAGGATTGCAACAGCACAGGGATAGCAACACTCAGAGCAACAATCAGAAGGTAAGAAAAAAAAAAAAAGCAAGCAAGAGCAGCTAATATACATATGTACATATTACTATAAAATATATATATACACACACAGACACACAGTGCAGAGCATTGTAGCTGGATGGAATAAATATATGAATATATGAACACAGTGCAGAGCATTGTAGCTAGATGGAATAAATATGTAAATATATAAACACCCACAGTACGGAGCATTGCAGCTAGGTGGAATAAATATGCAAGTATATAAACACACACAGTGCGGAGCAATGTAGCTAGATGGAATAATATGTAGATATATAAAAACACAGTGCGGAGCATTGTAGCTAGATGGAATAAATATATAGATATATAAATATAAACACGCCCAGTGCTGAGCATTGTAGCTAGATGGAATAAATATGTAAATATATAAACACACACAGTGCAGAGCATTGTTGCTAGGTGGGACTAACTTATGCACTGTCAATTATTTCGGTTTCATCAGTTCCTCTGAGAGACATTGTATGACTGTTTATATCTATTTTACCAGTTTCATTTTTGTTGGGTGTTTGAATTTTCATTGCTATGTTTGACCCTATGTTTACAAAGAATCCATTAAATATTTTAGTAATTTGTACAGGATCCCTGATTGCCTGGCCATTTACAATAAAATAAGGAGGATAATCACCTTCACTTTTCTCCTTTGTAATGATATTTAAAATCCTCCACGTGTTCTATACATTTAAACTGGTTTTTAGTAAATTACTATAATATGTCCTTTTGCTCATTCTTAGTATCCATATCAATTTATTTTTGTACTTCTTATACTTAATTTCAGATACTTTAGTTCTAAGTTTTAAAAATTCTTTATACAGTAAATTTTTCTTCCTACAGGCATTTAATAATCCTTTTATTAACCAGGGTTCAATTTGTTTAGTTTTGTGCACTTTTTCCATTATAAAGAAATTTTTATTATACAAGACTGTCATGATGCGGAGCACGGTTGGGACCGTGCTTACGCTCCTTGGTATTTGTTTATTTTCTGTATTTCCCCACATCTTTTTGGTAGATAATATGTATGATGATATTTGAGTTGCCTCTTGTTTCTGGTTGTTCATTATTATCCATGTTTCTTAGTTTATTATTCCTAGCTCCATCTAATTCGTGGATTATGATCATCTGCCCTTTAGACATGAGCTTGCATTTGCCCTCATCTCTCTCGTTGTATATTGGTTTTCATGTATTGTAGTATTAGTACCTTGTGGTCTTGTATTTTCTCTTGTTCTTGCCTTGGTGGTCTATGATTATTTTCTCCTTATGTTTTAGTGGTTTCAGTCTTATCCTTGTATAGTCACATTCATTATTATCCTTTAGCCATACTTCCCTGAACTTTTATTTTGACAGCGCTGTGTGTTTACTTCTATTAGTTCAAGCTCTGTTCACGGGCTGTCACACCTGTCATTTGTTGCATCTGATTATCTTTGTTCTGGTACCCACACCTGTAATCATTTGTGTTCATTCTCTGTGCTGATTTAAGCCTCACTGCAATGCAGTCCATTGCAGCATCGTTCTGATTTTCCTGAATGTTAAGCAGGTGTGCTCCATCTCTTTATTCCTTTTCTCCCGGCATTTCCATGCACCTCAGCCTGGGTCCGTCCAGACTGTTCCCCTGTTTTTCCCTCCGGACGTGAGCCCTGTTTTTCCCCGGCGTCCCCGCACGCCTACCTTGTATCTGCTCCAGTTTATGTTTCTTTTAAGTTTGGTCTTTGTACTATTTTTGTGTTTCATCATTAAATGTTGCAAACTCACAGCAGCATTTGGGTCTTTGTTCTGCCCTGAGGGGCCAGTTTATGACAGAGTGACTATAGCGTGTAACAATTGATTATAAGTGTGATAAAGTACAAGGATTATTTAATTTATATTTAGAGTTGTGTGTGGGGACGGAGGTTTACTTTGTGACCACAAAAACAAAACAAGAGAGAAAAAAAACTGGTAAAGGGGCACCAGTACAACTTGGACAATTTATTAATAAATAATCCTTGAACCTTTCATTGACCAGTCTCAATATTCGTGAATTCTTCTGCCGTGACCCAGAAAAGCACACACACAAAAGAAATCAAGCAGAAACTTCTCTATACCATTAACAGTTTTACTAATCAAACTCAGGTTAAATGACATTACATTCAATTGATTTGTAAGCAGGTGAAATGATCAACAAATATCAAACATCATATTAACTGTTAATGGATTCCTGAGCATAAAGTCTATATTTAAACCTTTGTGAAAACAACAGAAAACCAGATTTTGAATTTGTAACTGTGATGCAATGGGAGACTGTGAAATAACTAACAAAAATATGCATAAAATTGGACGCAATTTTAAGAAGAAAATGACAAAAGCTGATTACAGTGATCCCTCACTTATCGCGGTTAATGGGTTCCAGAACCGACCGCGAAAAGTGAAAAACTGCGAAGTAGCGTCACCCCTAATGACGTCACCCATAAATAATACGTACGTTCATTCTCTCACTCTCTCTCTCGTGTGATACGTGTGTGTGTGTGTGTGTGTGTGTGTAAGTGTACATACATACGTAGATGTAAATAAAGTGTACATAAATATGTTTTTAGAACTCTTTTATTCTTATAACAAGATACGTAACTCAAGATGAAGATGATTTACTGCACAGGTTAATGAGAGCTTTACTGCTCCTCAGGTGACGCCTCATCGTAAGGTGCTAGAAGCGCAGGATCGTTGAGGGCAGCTTCCGATAGAGCTGGAGAAGCTGCAGGAGGCAGCGTAGTGGCTCGACGGGAAGACTATTTCGCACAAAATGGCACAAGAGAACAGCAAAAAGTTCCACGCGGCGAGACTAAGCAACACGAGCGATAAAGAGCAATGAATGTGGTCTTCCTTCGCTGCATTGGCGCTCGGCAGGGACAGAAGCTGGGTGAAACGTCTCGGCCAATCAGCTTGCAGGGTGAAACGTCTCAGCCAATCAGCTTGCGAGATTCCCGAGCCAAGCCAACACGAGAACAGCGAACAGAGAGGTGGATTTTGAGTTGTGCGGGCTCTCAGTGTTGATACCTGATGGTCTAATGTAGTCTCCCTGCCTTCTGCTAGCGCCCGCCCATTAAATTTCTCAATTTTGAATTTTTGATGAATATTTTTGAAAAATCCGCGATGCACTGAGGGCGCGAAAGGTGAAGCGCAAAGTAGCGAGGGATCACTGTATATGAAAAAGAAAACTCTGAGTAACTCTACAAAAAGAATGGAGATTATTGAAAAAAAAATGTCCTCCAACAACAGACCATGGGTCACCAGTGACCTGAAAGCACTTCTGAACAAAAAGAAGAGAGCTTTTAGGTTCAGAGACAAGGAGAAGTTGAGGGGAGTGCAGCATGAGCTGAGAGAGATGCTGAGGAGGTGCAAGGACACTTATAGGAGGAAGTTGGAAGATAAACTCAGGCAAAACAACACTAAAGATGTGTGGGACAGAATGAAACAAATAACTGCGTGCAAGAGGAGAGTTGGGCAGCCATCTGGGAGCCAGGAGAGAGCTGAGGAACTGAATCTGTTTTTTAATAGGTTCAACTTACAGTCTGTCACCCGAGCAACACAACCAGACCCCCACGCACCCCTCCCTACCCACCTTCCTGTGCAGAACCTCTCTCCATCTCCCCCCTTCCTCCTCCTCAGGGGGCACCAGGACCCTCCCTCACTTCACGGTGATTACAGATCAGGTGGAGAAACAGCTGGAGAGACTCCATCAGCGGAAGGCTTTGGGCCCTGATGGCATCTCTGCAAGGACCCTGAGGGCCTGTGCCAACCAACTAGCTCCGGAACTGAAACGCCTGTACAACCTGAGCCTGAGTCTGGAGAGAGTACCGGTGCTGTGGAAGGCATCCTGCCTGGTTCCTGTCCCCAAGAAGTCATCTCCATCGGATTTGAATGACTACAGACCAGTTGCCCTCACATCTCATGTGATGAAGGTCCTGGGGAGACTGGTCTTAGCCCACCTGAGGTCGCAGGTGAAGACATGGCTGGACCCTCTGCAGTTTGCATATCAGCCCCATTTAGGAGTTGAAGATGCTGTCATCTACCTGCTGCAACAGGCCCATCTGCACCTGGATGGTGGAGGAGATACTGTGAGAATCACTTTTTTTGATTTCTCCAGTGCCTTTAACACCATCCAGCCACTGCTGCTGGGTGAGAAGCTGCAGGTGATGGGGGTTGACAGCTCTGTGATCTCCTGGATTACTGACTACCTGACAGGCAGACGACAGTTTGTCCGGCTGGGCAATGTCTTGTCTGGAGTGGTGGCTAGTGATACGGGAGCTCCACAGGGGACTGTGCTCTCTCCTTTTCTTTTTACCTTATACACCACTGACTTTCAGTACAACACAGAGTCATGCCACCTGCAGAAATTCTCTGATGACTCAGCTGTTGTAGGGTGTATAAGAGGAGGAGAGGAGGGGGAGTACAGGGCACTGGTAGACAGATTTGTGGAGTGGACGGAGCAGAATCACCTGAGGTTGAATGTCAGCAAGACCAGAGAGATGGTGATTGACTTCAGGAAGAGGAAGACGCCTTCTCAGCCATTGCAGATTAGGGGGGAGGATGTGGGAGTGGTTGAGGACTACAAATATCTGAGTGTCAGGATCAGCAGCGGGTTGGACTGGAGATCCAACACCGATGCTGCACACAAGAAGGGGATGAGCAGACTCTACTTCCTGAGAAAGCTGAGATCCTTCAACGTGTGCTGCAGGATGCTGGAGCTTTTCTACCAGACCGTTGTCGCCAGCGCCATCTTCTTTGCTGCTGTCTGTTGGGGTAGCAGAATTAGGGCCAGAGATACCAACAGACTTGACAAGATTATCAAGAGGGCTGGCTCTGTAATTGGTCTCAGACCAGAGACCTTTGAGACGGTGGTGGAGAGGAGAACACTAAATAAACTGCGATCCATCATGGACAATCCTGATCACCCCCTCCACCACACACTAGATAGACAGCGAAGCACCTTCTCCAGTAGACTACTACAGCTTTGTTGTCGAACGGCCAGGTACAGGAAATCTTTCCTACCACATGCAATTTCACTGTACAATAACTCACTATGATGTTGTATTCTGGTCATAGCTATGCTGCCACACTGCACCTTACAGACTAACTGGTACCTAACATTTTCACTCTTTTCCTGATAGTCCTTCTTTGTGCAGTGGGATGATTCATGTGTTTATACGGGTCATCATATATTAAGCTATGATGTATATAGGTTTTTTATAGTCGTGTTAGTTTTACTTTCCATGTCTGTCATGTGTGTGTTTCTGTTGTTTGGTTGTCTACTGTCATGCTGCTGTTACACTGTAATTTCCCAATTTGGGATCAATAAAGTACATCTATCTGTTCTGCCCTCAGTAGTGTGTGTTCATATAAAGTTATAAAAAATAGTTCATAAGTTCATAATGTATATCATAATTCATTTGTAGTAATTTGTTTTCTGTATAGTTAATAACAATTTGCTTGTATTTTATATTGAAAGCGCAGCCAGTTGCCGCTAGGATTTATGGGTAGGAGAAGCGGACATTTTAGAGAGAAGGAAAAAAAAGGCAGACGAGCATTATCCTGCCTGCAAATGTCTAAAACGTTCCTCCTGTGTGTCAAACCTCTTCTTCTACACCTCCGAAAGCAATGGCTTTTCACTCGGGCTTTTCAACGAGCTTTGAGCCACAGTTGTAAGGTACTGTAAGCTGTCTTAAGAAGACTGAAATAAAGTGAGCAGGACGCTCGGTTTCCTGGCTCGTGAAAAACGAGTTTGGCTTGCTGTTAATCTGCGTTGACATACTCAGTGTATATAACACGTAGTGATAACAGTACAGTGAAAAGCCACGACAGCAGTTGGTGAAGATAAGGTCTACGACACAGCGAGGGACGTCACTCAAGAGAGTGAAAAGCCACAACAGCAGTTGGTGAAGATAAGGTCTACGACACAGCGAGGGACGTCACTCAAGACAGTGAAAAGCCAAGTCAGCAGTTGGTGAAGAGAAGATTCACGACACAGCGATGGACGACACTCAAGAGAAGAGGGCAGAAGAAAAGGCGAACTCCGAAGCCAAATCATCACACAACGCTAGCTCCAGCTCCAGACGTTCTAGCTCCAGGTTGTCCTCGAGGTCCAACGTAATGGAAGCAGCCATTATGGCACGAGCCTCCGCTGAAGCTGCGAACGCTACAGCCTCGTACAATAAGAAACAATTAGAAATTAAAAAACAACAAGCAAAGCTAGAACAAGCAAAGCAACAAGCAAAGCTAGAACAAGCAAAGCTAGAACAAGAACAAGCAGAGCAACAAGCAAAGCTAGAACTGGATCTAGAGATGCTGGAGATAGAGAAGGAAACAGCGGCCGCCACAGCAAAAGCAGAAGTTCTAGAAGCTGCTGCAGCTACCGAGTCGGATGAAGGAGAGAGTGTAAGGAGCGCAATTCCATTACAAGCTGTCAGACAGAGAACTATGGAGTATGTGCACCACCAAATCCAGCTAAAGTCACAGGCACGACCAGCTGAAGAAGAAACACCTCAAGTCGAACCCACACAAAGGGCGCAATCATTCACTCCGAGGAGACCCGAACAAACTCTCTCTCCACCAGCATTCAAAAAAATGTACGTAAAAAATGAATCCATCGACATACCGAGAGACTATGTCAGGCCAAACAGCTACCATGCTTCCCACAATGGTGGCCCACCTATGGCAGACTTTGCTAGGTTCCTCGCGTGCAGAGAGCTAATCACAACCGGACTCTTTAAGTTTGACGACACCCCCGAAAACTTTAGAGCATGGCAGTCGTCATTCATAAATGCAACTGAAGACGTTGGTCTCACATATAGCCAGGAGTTAGATCTCCTAGTCAAGTGGCTTGGTAAAGAGTCCTCAGAGCACGTTAAAAGAATCAGAGCTGTCTATACCACTAACCCCAAAGCTGCTCTCCAACTGTCATGGAACAGGTTGGAAGAATGTTATGCTACGCCAGAAGTAGTAGAAAACGCCTTGTTTAAAAAACTAGATAACTTCCCTCGCCTTACAAACAGAGACAATGTAAAACTCAGGGAACTTGGAGATTTACTCTTAGAGCTGCGGGTCGCTAAAGATGAAGCTTATCTCTCAGGCCTTGCCTACCTCGACACACCCCGTGGGGTTAAGCCAATAGTTGAAAAGTTGCCTCCAAATTTACAAGATAAATGGCTGCACGCGGGCTCAAAATACAAACAAAAATATGATGTAACCTTCCCTCCCTTCTCATATTTTGTAAAGTTTGTCCAAGACGAGGCTAAAGCAAGAAATGACCCAAGTTTTGCGGCATGCAGCAGCCAACCCTTCAGCAAAGGTGAGAGGCCACCATTCAAACAAACTAGCTACAGAACGCCTCTAACTGTAAACAAAACAGAGGTCGACGCAACTGCTCCTGCTACTACTAAAGAGGACGATTTAACACGCTACTGTCCAGTCCATAAGAAAATGCATCCTCTAGCCAAATGTAGAGCCTTTCAGAATAAACCGCTACAAGAGAGGTGAAGCATACTCAAAGAACACAAATGATGTTTTCGCTGCTGCTCTCCCACGCACGCAATAAAGAACTGTGACATAAAACTCAAGTGCGAGGAGTGCCAAAGTGAGAGGCATTGCTCTGCCATGCATCCTGATTCAAGTCAGCAACCCCAGCCAGAAAACACACCTGAACCAGAGCCTCAGCCCTGAGACAACACGCCACCTGAGGTAACGTCACGGTGCACTGAGATCTGCGGCGAAGGTAATCCCCCACGTTCTTGCTCAAAGGTATGTCTAGTTCGAATTTTCCCCAAAGGCCAACCAGAACGCTCCGTTAAGATGTATGCAATCCTTGACGATCAGAGTAATAAATCGCTGGCCCGTCCTGAATTCTTCGAGCTGTTTGGGATCAAGGGTAGCCCTCTGACATACCTCATGAGAACATGTGCTGGTTTAACTGAAAAGCTTGGCAGGGAAGCAGTGAGGTTCCAAATCGAGCCAGTAGGTGGAGGCCCATGCTTAGACCTCCCTCCTCTCCTTGAATGCGACGAGATAAAGTTCAGTAGGGGTGAAATACCTACGCCCGAAGTCGCTCTTGCTCATGCCCACTTAAAACACCTCGCTCTCTCATCCCCAAGTATGACCCAGATGCACAGATGGCAATTTTACTGGGCAGAGACATCCTACGAGTCCACAAAGCAAGGCAACAAGTCAACGGACCCCACAATGCCCCCTTTGCTCAACGCCTGGACCTAGGCTGGGTAATTGTGGGAGAGGTGTGCCTTAATGCTCATAAGCCAACCGTCAATGTTTATAAAACGTACATGCTCTCCAACGGACGCCCATCCTTCTTCACTCCTTGTCCTAACAGCATCAACATCAAAGAGAAACCATGCTACGGCGGGGAGTACAAGGACAGCCTCTCTAAACGCAGCTCAAAACCCAATGCAGTGGAAGAAAAGCTTGGGGACAAAGTTTTTGAGTGCACAGAGAACGATAACAAGTGTGCTGTGTCCTTCGAAGATGAGACCTTCATAAAGATAATGGAGGAGGAAGTCCACCAGGATGGAGACAACAACTGGATCGTTCCTCTGCCATTCAAGTATCCTCGCTTGCCGCTCCCAAATAACAGGGACCAAGCATTGTCTAGACTCAGCTCACTAAGACGCAACCTAACAAAAAACCCTCAAATGAAAGAACAGTTCTCAGAGTTTATGGACAAGCTGTTCAAGAACAATCACGCAGAGATCGCTCCACCCACCACCGATAACACTGAATGGTGGTACCTGCCCATTTTCCGGGTATATCATCCCCAGAAGCCCGGTCAGATACGAGTCGTCTTTGATTCAAGTGCCGAGCAATTTGGTGTGTCACTCAACTCAGTTCTGTTAACAGGTCCAGATCTTAATAATACCCTCCTCGGTGTGCTGATTCGGTTTAGGAAAGAGCTCATCGCAGTCACTGCCGATATCCAGCAAATGTTTTATGGGTTCCTAGTCAGACCAGACCATAGAGACTATTTGAGGTTCCTGTGGCACAAGGAAAACGACTTGTCAAAAGAGGTGCAGGAGTACCGCATGCGGGTGCACGTTTCTGGAAACAGCCCGTCGCCAGCGGTAGCTATCTATTGCCTACACAGGGCTATCCAGAAAGGCGAGCCAAAGTTTGGAGCAGACACAAGACACTTTGTTGAGAGACACTTTTATGTAGATGATGGGTTGATTTCGCTCCCTACTGAATCTGCAGCCATAGACTTGCTCAAGCGCACATGTGCATCCTTGGCCGAGTCCAATCTCAAGCTCCACAAAATCGCCTCGAATAGTGTCTCAGTCATGCAAGCCTTCAAGCCAGAAGACCTGGCCACCGGTATTAAAGACTTGAGTCTCGGCGATGACACTCTACCAGCTCAGAGAAGTCTAGGCCTGTGCTGGGACATAAACACTGACTCTTTCACATTCAAGGTTGCCGTCGATGACAAACCCTACACCCGCCGCGGGGTTCTGTCAACAATTAACAGCATCTTCGACTCCGTGGGACTAGCGTCACCAGTGACAATCAAAGGCAGACTCTTGTTACGTGAACTGTCGAATGGTGTCCAAGGTTGGGATGGTCCTCTCCATCAGGACAAAATGGACACATGGGAAACATGGAAAATGTCCCTCCAAGATCTTAGCAGTCTTAAAGTGCCACGCTGCTATGTACCAACTTCCCTCTCTAAGTCCACTTACACCGAACTGTGTATCTTCTCCGACGCTTCAAGCTGGGCTATTGCGGCAGTAGCATACTTACCTGGCAGGGGAGATACCATGATCAAGAAGGTGGTTCACCCAGGGTGAGGCTCAACCATTGCACTCCGGTTGGGCTGACCTCTGCGAATTCCCCAAATGTGGGAATCTCAACTGCATAAATGCAGAAGGACAATACAAAGTCAGATTTGTGCTTGGGAAAGCAAAACTTTCACCACAACCAGAGCCCACGATACCTCGCCTTGAACTTTGTGGAGCAGTTCTAGCGGTTGAGATGGCGGAGCTCATTCTGGACGAACTTGATCACAAACCAAATGCTGTCAAATTCTACTGTGATAGCAAGGTGGTTCTTGGGTACATTTGCAATGATTCAAAGCGCTTCTATGTTTATGTGCATAACCGCGTTCATCGTATACGTCAGTCCACATTGTCATATCCGGCTCTAGGGAGCCGGGCAATCAGAGCCAGGGGCAAGCCAGTGAGTCGTGATATTTTATTCAGGGTAAAGGGGAAGGGATGAGGAGAGCACAGATACTCATGCAGACGTACACTCACAGGTTGCACAGCGCAGAGGTAAGCAGCTCGTACCGGACGTGGGGGTAGCAAGACGTACATCCTCACGGCGGGATACAAACACAGGAATGCTGCAAGAGGAGTATAAGCTGACACCAGACGAAGGGGCTTCAGCTTAGCAATGTGTTTATGTCGCAGCCCCGAGTCATCGAGGCTGCTCCTATTTATCCTCATTGGCAGCGCCCCAGCTGATGAAGACTAATTGGCCCCAGCCGTCCATAATGCTGCCAGCTGGGGGCCAGCTGAGACGCTGCTCAATGGGAAGCAGGGATGAGGGAAAACATGGGCTGAGTGCCGAGACGGCATCTCAACCCATGGTGACAGAGCCCCTCCCTCAAGGTCGGGCTCCTGAACGACCAGGAACATCCCAGCCCCCCCCCCCCCCCCACCTAGGGTGGGAGGAAGGGAGGCGGACCGGAGGGGAAGAAGCCAAGGGAAGGACAACACCAATGGGGCAATGTAGGGTAGCGGGAAAGAAAAACCCAGATACAATACTGACAAAACAGAATAATTAACCCAGGTACAGATGGGGAGAAGAACTGGGTCAGCACGCCGGTTACATACTACCCAGAGAGTACCAACCATGCGTGACCCAGAGCAAGAAAAAAGAACCACCAAAAAGGTACAGGGCAAAAAATGCTGAGTACGGTTAAATAAAGGGGAACCTATACACAGCGCTAATTTAAGTACATACACACAGTCACCAAGAAAAGTGAGGGTGACTGGAACAAATGACAATTATAGAGCATGGTGTTACGGAAAACAAGGCACATGACTCTATAATGAACCAACAGGACAAAAAAGAAATACTGAGTGCAGGCAAAGAAAAACCCACACACACGAATATATAAATACCCAGTCACCTAAAGAAATGAAAGTGACTGGAATAAATGGATAACTGCAGAGCATGGTGTTACGGAAAACAAAACATAACTCTACAATACAAAAAACGAGGCTAAAAACATGGCACAAAAAGTAAAATGCTGAGCATGAGCGATGGAAAACACAGCACTATAAAAACGAATCCACCAACAGGACAAAACATTACACCCGAGTGACCTTAATAACAAAAGAAAAAGTGACACCCGAGGTGAATGGCAGGCAGAGTCCAAAAATGGCCGAGATGGCTCCGGAGATCTCCCCGCCCATTGTCCAGCTGGCGAATCAGGGAAAGAGAAGTGTTCGGACGGCGAACTCTGGACCCAGATCCCAGGAATCCAGTCCACCGGCAGCCGAACCAGGCTGCCCAGAGGGAAACACAGACCAGTGGGGGGAACCAGATCACCGAACCGAAAGTTCTGTGGGTCGGGTCGTCGACCCGCATCACTCAACCACCAGGACCGTTGAGACGGGCGAAGGATCAGAGCGGATCCCGGTGGAAGAGGCTCTGGGGAGAGCCGATGACGAGGGCGGCGGGCGTCAGGCCGCAGGAAAACGGCCACCTCCTCACCGGACCTGGACAATACTGGGGCAGCACCCACGTCGGACCCCGATCGGGCCTCAGGCGAACCCACGTTGGACCCCGACTGGGTCTCGGGCGAACCCACGTTGAATACTGCACCAGAACCGACCTCCAACGTTGAACCCGGACCCTCCAGCACCACGAGGAACAGCAACTCCTTGCCGGTGACCCTGGAAGAAGGCTCAGAAGAGAAAACAGAACCGGGATCAGGATCACCGGCAGCGCCAGAACCCGGCGAGACGAGCTCAGACGCAGCGGACGGCTGCACCCTGCTCGTCTCCCCTGGAGATAGGCTGAAGTGCTCGGGGATAAAAAGAGAGAAAAGAAAGGAGAGCACTCGCCTGATCTCGGGTTCTGACGCCGTCCAGGACTGCGAAGATCCAGGATCCGTCGTCAGGAGGTCGTTGTCAGGCTCCCATCTAGCCGCGTCGGGCCCCGCAGCCAGCACGATGGTCAGCGCAGCTTGAGATCCCTCCAGCTCCGGTAACCCCGCCGACGATCCACTCGGCGTGAAGCCAGAAGAATCTCGTCCCGCCGGACCGAACCGCTCCTCCGTGGAGACCCGGGGACGCTCAGTCGTCGGCGTAGACTCCACGCAGCAGTCAGTCCCCCTCCTCCGTCCGCAATGTAGCTGCGGAACCACAGGCCCTCTCCATATCCCACCACGTTGACCCGGAGCCGGGGACCGCTCGGCGGAGAGAGACACAGAGGATGCGGGATTAGGCATACAGGTTACAGCAGGTGGGGAGAGTTCAGGGAGCTGCGAACCCTGAACCTCTCCTCCAGGGATGTGACAGAGCAAATCATTAAGCAGGTGTGAAAAAACAATGACTTGCCTGCCCCCTGGAGGTTGAGTATCGCCTGCTGTAGTGGAATCTGCTTCTTCCTCTCCCCGCCCGGCGATAACGGAGGACCCCCCGGGAGTTCGTCTGAGGGTCGCTCGCGTTGTCTCCAGCAGAGAGCTCACCAGGCCGGGATTCCAGGAACACACAGCGGTCAGGAAGCGCGTCGAGGAGGAGGGGGAAACAGCCGGGGTGAGCCAGCCCGAATGTCCAGGAATGACAGCGGGGGAACGAGGCTCAGGGGACGAGGCTGTAGAATCTCCACACTGACGAGGCGAAGGGATGACAGCTGCGTGGGAGGAACAGTCCTGACGATGACCCAGAACTGGATCCGGACGAAGTTCGTGCAGAGGTGACTCGGCGATGTGATGACGACTACTCCCAGGGGACGAAGCGAGGGGGAAACCCAGGATTCGCCGCTCCAGATCGGAGATCGAGACGAGGAAGGCGTCGAGCACGGGAAAGCTTCGTAGCCCTGAAGTCCTCACCATCAATCTCACTGCCGCCGCCACATGCCTGAAGGTGGTGACAGGAAACACAGTAGAGCTCGCGACAGCCACTCGACCCCGGACATAACTGCTGTCAGCTGCGGCTCCTTGAAGGGAATCCCGAGTGACGTGGCGCAGGTCGGGGGAAGTCCTCTGGTTGGCGCGAACTCCCGGACTGGAATAGCGGCAGGAACGGGACTCCGAAGCGGGGAAAGACGTCGCCCACTTCGACTCCCTGCCGGGATTTCCATCCACCCCGTGGAGCTTCTCTCGCTGTGTACCTGCAGCGTCTATCCTGGCACTGTCCTCCAGATGGTACAGAGAGTGAGGGTGACAGTCCAGGAGTTCCTCAGCACGGCCCGGATGCCAGCGTCTCGCGTTGGAGGCGTCGTGCAGGGTGAAGAGCGTCCCGTCGACAGCCTCCGAGATGGACCTCAGCTCGTCGCCCTGGCGCCGGAAGTGACTCCTGGGAAACGGCATGCTAGCAGCGCTGACACCCCGACAGAAAGGTACGTTTCCACAGCGACCCACGGCCGCCGGCAACTCTTCTGGCTGCGACATACTGTCATATCCGGCTCTAGGGAGCCGGGCAATCAGAGCCAGGGGCAAGCCAGTGAGTCGTGATATTTTATTCAGGGTAAAGGGGAAGGGATGAGGAGAGCACAGATACTCATGCAGACGTACACTCACAGGTTGCACAGCGCAGAGGTAAGCAGCTCGTACCGGACGTGGGGGTAGCAAGACGTACATCCTCACAGCGGGATACAAACACAGGAATGCTGCAAGAGGAGTATAAGCTGACACCAGACGAAGGGGCTTCAGCTTAGCAATGTGTTTATGTCGCAGCCCCGAGTCATCGAGGCTGCTCCTATTTATCCTCATTGGCAGCGCCCCAGCTGATGAAGACTAATTGGCCCCAGCCGTCCATAATGCTGCCAGCTGGGGGCCAGCTGAGACGCTGCTCAATGGGAAGCAGGGATGAGGGAAAACATGGGCTGAGTGCCGAGACGGCATCTCAACCCATGGTGACACACATCCCCTGAACAGTGGCACTACGTCACATCAGAGCAAAACCCAGCTGATTTAGCCACCAGGTCAATACCTGCCTCACAGCTCATGGACACTATGTGGTTTAAGGGACCAGACTTCCTTTACAGACCACCTGAATCTGAGACACCTGAATCCTTTGAGTTAATTGAGCCTGAAGCAGACTCTGAAATTAGAAAAGTCGCTACTTTTTCTACTCACATTCAGAAGAATGGGCTCTCACCAGAATGCTTCCAGCGCTTTTCAAGTTGGAACTCATTAGTACGTGCCATTGCATTCCTAATTCACCAAGCTCGTTCTTACTCATCAAGCAACCTGTCAGGTCATTCATGCAGGGGCTGGCATCGATGTAGCAAGCCACGCACTCCAGAGGAGTTGGATGCTGCCAATAACCTCATCCTCCAGTCTGTTCAAAAAGACGCTTTTCCCGACGAGTATGCTGCTCTCCATGCCAACCAAACCGTCCGCAGTTCAAGTCCCATCGTGGCTCTTGATCCCTATATGAATGAAAGCCTCATCAAGGTTGGAGGTCGCCTCAAACATGCTTCATTGAACACAGCATCCAAGAATCCAACCATTCTCCCAAACAAGCATCACGTAACTCAACTGCTTGTCCGTCACTATCATGCCAAAGTTGTGCATCAAGGAAGGCAGTTCACGGAAAGCGCAATCAGGCAAGCCGGACTGGATTGTAGGTTGCAAAAGACTGGTCTCGTCCATTATCCACCATTGTGTAACGTGCAGGAGACTCAGGGGAAAACTAGAGACTCAGAAAATGGCAGATCTCCCACCTGAGAGACTCAAAACATGCCCTCCATTTTCATATGTCGGGTTGTAGTTAAGAAAAAGTAGTGGCATTGGTAATGCCAGGCGGGGACTGTTCTGCCCTCAGTAGTGTGTGTTCATATAAAGTTAGAAAAAATAGTTCACAAGTTCATAATGTATATCATAATTCATTTGTAGTAATTTGTGTTAAAAGTAATTTCTGTGTAGTTAATAACAATTTGTTTGTATTTTATATTGAAAGCGCAGCCAGTTGCCGCTAGGATTTATGGGTAGGAGAAGCGGACATTTTAGAGAGAAGGAAAAAAAAGGCAGACGAGCATTATCCTGCCTGCAAATGTCTAAAACGTTCCTCCTGTGTGTCAAACCTCTTCTTCTACACCTCCGAAAGCAATGGCTTTTCACTCGGGCTTTTCAACGAGCTTTGAGCCACAGTTGTAAGGTACTGTAAGCTGTCTTAAGAAGACTGAAATAAAGTGAGCAGGACGCTCGGTTTCCTGGCTCGTGAAAAACGAGTTTGGCTTGCTGTTAATCTGCGTTGACATACTCAGTGTATATAACACGTAGTGATAACAGTACACTATCTATCCATCTATCTATTAATTTTCCTTCAGCTTAATAGCTCCTATTGTAGCTTATGGATGAACTTTTCACATGAAAAACTGGTCATATTCAATTATAATTAGACATCACATTTAACCCAGCAGATAGGAAGTTGAAGTCTGGCTTATAAACAACTGTGTCTTCAGAGTCCAGAGGTGATCTTGAACGCCAGCAGATGGCAAAAAGGAGGAAAGACTGCCAGCAGACTTTTCCAGTTGTTACAGCAGTTATGGCACAGACTTAGCAGTGGGTATGGCAGCTGGTGTCCGGAGAGCGGAGCCGGCGGTAGAATGAACGGTTGGTCCCCTGGGCAGGTGTGACGTCTCCTCTGGGCAACAGATCCTTTCCTGGCCCGCAAATTTAGGATGTCCACCAGACAATAAGAAAACCACAGGCTGAAGGAAAAAATGTATTTAGACAGTTCCACCCATAAAATCCTAGTTCTTCTGATGTCGTGGGACATGGGTGAGGCAATCTCGAGGGGAAAAAGTTCAAAAATCACTACCAATCCACTTTAACAGCGAGTTAAAGAAAATCAATAGGAAAAGTTCAGCAGAATAAACACGGCATCTGAGGAGAGGGAAAAGGGCGTTATGGAGTTTCACTCCATTAAGAAGGGTTGAGCTCAACAAGAAAGATAATCTCCCCTCAAATACCAGAAAACAGAAAAAGACTTACAGTAGCAAAAGACAACTTTGAGAACACAAGACTTCTGAAACTGACAAAACTCACAGAAAACTCGACAAAAACTGAACTGAAAAAAAAAAAAAACTGAACTATTAGGGCAGTTCTCTCTATTTAACTGAGCACGCTCCTTGGATCATAAAACATGACTCGCAGCAGAAAGAACCAATTTATCGGCTATCGTGGGAGATTCGAATGGGCTATGGTCCAATAAGAAAGCAGTCCTTTGTCTGTAACTGACCAATAAAATGAAAGCAGTGTCATCCAACAGAGACGGCCTGGTGATTGGCTGGTACCAGTCAGATGACTGGCATGAGTTTCAGAAGGCATATACACATTTTAACTGTGAAATTCATTATATACTTAATATAAAATCTAAGCTAACTTCAGTGGTTCATGACTAACTTTCAGTGAGCATACACTTTTATAAACTTGTCCTTCTTTAATTAACATGCATTAGAATAATCTAGCCATCTAGCTACAATGCTCCGCACTGTGTGTTATATATTCATATATTTATTCCATCTAGCTATAATGCTCCGCACTGTGTGTTTATATATTTATTCCATCTAGCTACAATGCTCCGCACTGTGTGTCTATATATTTATGTTTATATGTACATATGTATACTTGCTGCTCTTGTTTTTTTCTTGCCTTCTGATTGTTGCTCTGAGTGTTGCTATCCCTGTGCTGTTGCAATCCTGGAATTTCCCCATTGAGGGACTAATAAAGGCTTATCTTATCTTATCTTATAACGTTTAAGCATTTTCAAACATGCAGCACATTTAAAATCAATGATTAATGAAACATTTCAGACCCATCATTGTCCAACACAGAGGTGGTCATCTTCAACAGTGTTCTGAGCAGTATTTCCTGGAAAAACAAAGTCTTGAGGAGAAAGGATTATTTCAGGAGATAAAATAAAATCCCCATGTTGATTAAATCCAACATGTCCCTGAGTTGACAGAAGGGGGCAATGTTGAGCTGTGGATAATTCCTAGTAACCTGTGGAATGCAGTCCAAAGTATCTGGGGTGTCTCAAAACAATACTTTAAGCATAAAACTGCCTTTCTGGGGAGGAAGCTTCGGGATTTATGACTCAAAACTAATCTGTTCCTGGCACGAAATGGGATCCTTATCGACCCTTTTACCATGGAATGTGTTTTCAAACTGTGGTCCTTAGGTGAAGGAAACAATTCTTGACCAGACTTTTGGGTGAAACAACTTCTTGAAGGTGAAGAGTGATTTTATAGATTGGAGCCACATGGATTGATGCTACACAATGCTGCCAGTGTAGACCCAGCAGCTGTGAGTTTTGCCTTTTTTCTTTTCCCTCCCATTATTTTTTTGTTTAGTCTGTTTTTTCCCTTTTGCTGAAATGTCAGCCTATAGGGACTATAGTTTGGTTGGACTAAGTTAGGTGGAGTGTTGGTCAGTCAGAGTTCTGGAGGGCACTGTATCCATGACTCGTGCCTCGCGCACCCCCGAAGCGGCCCGGGAGTGCTTGGTCGGAGCAGCACAGGTACTAGAGGCTTGCCCTAGCCTCTGAAACCATCCAGAACTCATGGGTCTCCTCACCTCAGCCACCAATCCTCAACCTATCCCCCGCAAGCTGAGGAAGACCTCTTTCCCAGCTGTACCTGTGCTGACGAAGAAACGTCCCCTGGTGCAGCCGTTCCCAGCCTCTGTTCCTCGCTGTCTCTAGTCTGTTTCTGCACCGACGAAAGAGCGTCCCTGGGAGCAGACATTATCAGCCTCGCGCCACCATCCAACTGAATCCCACCTGTGGAATTCTTCCACCTTCATAGCAGTCTCCTCCTCATCACTTTGGAGAACTGCAGCAGCAGCCTCCTCACCATTCTGAAATTTTTTCCCTTCGGCTGTCCTGTCAGCCTCCTCCTCCTTGTCTGCTGCTGCTGCCCCCCTCTTCTCCACGACGTCACCGCCCGCTGCTGTGAATTCAGCTGTCCTCTGGTCTGGAGGGCTAGCTCCTCCACATTCCACATTGGTGCCCATGCCCGCTGCAGCCGTCGTGAGGGATGACTCTGGGCCTTCAGCAGCAGCAACCATCACGCCCTGGGAATTAAGACAAGTTTCTTTTCATTCACCTACACTTAAAAATAAACTGTCTTGCCTTATTCCCGGTGGTGAGGCTCGGCAGCTATCCATTGTAGCTGAGTCCTCAACACCTGCTGCTGTCCCTTTATCTTCACCTGCTTTTCCCGTGTTCCCCTCTGCGTTCCCTGAGTGTCCGCTGGTCCTGGGAGGGAGTCGCCGGACAACGGAGGGGCCTGCAGCCCTGGAGAGTCCTGTTCCAGCCCCGCAGCCACGTCTTGGATGAGAGGAGAGCCAACGGGAGAGTGCACCCTGGTTTCAGCATTACAGAATTCAGCGCCATCGGCAAGACAATCTCCAGCGTCAGCCACCACGCCTGGGAGTTCACCAGCTGCACCCACCATCATGCCTGCTGCTAGGGCCGCTGTAGCAGAGTCACTGGAGTCCTGGAGGGCGGTGGAGCTCGAGTCGAGGCAAGTACTCTGTTCTGTTATTACACCATCAGTTCTAGAGAAATCTTGTCTTGCTCATGGTGGGAAGGATCAGTTGCAGATGTCCTCTGCTCCTGAGTCTTCCTCGCTGGGCTCCACTGCTGCCTGTAATGATGTTCCAGAGCTGTTCTCTTCCTCCCTGTCTGAGGTGGACGAGTAGGGGTTGGAGCCCTGGGTGAGTGGACTTGAGACGTCCCAGTCTGGATCATCAGAGTCCTGGACAGCGGTGAAGCTCGAACTAAGGCAAGTCCTCTTTTTTGTCTTCATTATCTCGGTATTAGAGAGGTCTTGTTTAGCTCTTGGTGGAGAGAGCCACTCACAGCTGCCATCTGCTTCTGAGCTTTCCTTGCTGGGCTCCACTGCTGCCGGTGATACTGACCCGGTGCTTGTCTCTGTTCTCTTGCCCAAATCTTCAACCTTCGCCCACTGTGGGTCCTTCGCCTCTGCCTTCACCCACTGTGGGTCCTCTGCCTTCGCCCAAGGTTGTCGAGGGTCCTCTGCCTTCGCCCAAGGTTGTCGAGGGTCCTCTGCTTTCACCCAAGGTTGTCGAGGGTCCTCTGCTTTCACCCGAGGTTGTCGAGGGTCCTCTGCTTTCACCCGAGGTTGTCGAGGGTCCTCCGCCTTCGCCCGAGGTTGTTGAGGGTCCTCCGTCTTCGCCCGAGGTCGCTGCTGAGCAGCCATCTTCGCCGCCTGGCTCCCTCGCTGGCCAGCCGTCCTCTTTGTCTGGTTGTCCCGCAGACCAATCACTTCCTTTGCCTGGTTTCTTCACTAGTCAGCCGCCATCACCGTCTGGTTTCGCCGTTGGCCAGCAATCATCATCGGGTTTCAACTCCTTGCAGCCACTGACTCATTCCATCCACGCCGTGGTCCCTGCAATCCCTGGGAGACACGGGTTCCAACTGCCGTCTCCAGGAGGGGGCACATTGTGCCCCATGGCCCTTTGGCTCAGGGATGCTGGGAGACCACCCGATGGACTATGCCATCAGCTTGTGTGGCTCTGGGACTCTGGGAGGCCACCCGATTTGTTTCACCTTGTGATCGGGTGGTTCTGGGACTCTTACAAACCATCTTAACTGCCTTATTTTGTCACCCAATTGTCCTACAGTTCTGTACACTTTATCTGTTCAGTTTTGTGGGTCATGAGTGAGCATTTTTTGTTGTTGCTTCAGTCTCTCCTAACCTGGGTTTCCCCACCGCCCTCCCGGGGTGGGTTATTTTTTTTCCTATTCCTGTTGTGGGGGGGGGGGGGGGGGTTGCTTTGTGTTTTCTTTTTCTTTTTGGATGTTACGTTGGGCTGTCTGGACCCCACCCCTTGAGTGAGGGGCTCTGTCATGATGCGGAGCACAGTTGGGGAACCGTGCTCACGCTCCTTGGTTATTCTGTTTATTTTCTGTATTTCTCCATGTCTGTTTGGTAGACAATATGTATGATGATATTTGAGTTGCCTCTTGTTTCTGGTTGTTCATTATTATTCATGTTTCTTAGTTTATTATTCCTAGTTCCATCTAGTTTGTGGATTATTATCATCCACCCTTTTGACATGAGCCTGCTTTTGCCCTCACCTCTCTCGTTGTATATTGGTTTTCATGTATTATAGTATTAGTACCTTGTGGTCTTGTATTTCCTCTTGTTCTTGTCTTGGTGGTCCATGATTATTTTCTCCTCATGTTTAAGCGGGTGTGCTCCGTCACTTTGTTCCTTTTCTCCCAGTGTTTCCGTGCACCTCAGCCTGGATCCGTCCAGACTGTTCTCCTGTTTTTCCCTCCGGATGTGAGACCCGTTTTTCCCCCGGCGTCCCCGCATGCCTACCTTGTATCTGCTCCAGTTTATGATACGTGTAAGTTTGGTCTTTGTGTTTCGTCATTAAATGTTGCAAACTCACAGTGGGCGTTTGGGTCTTCGTTCTGCCCTGAGGGGCCAGTTTATGACACAAGACAGTCACTATTTCTAGGAAAAATTCAAATGCCTTGTTTGTGTCTTCTGTATAAATCTGCTCCTGTCTTGTTTATTCAAATCAGCTTTAAACATTTTTAATGCATCCTCAGTTATACATCTAGTTGTCCTGCTAGTTCTAACTGCTTTTTCAATGAAAGCACCAAGGCACTGATGCCTCGGTGCAAGAGCCTTGGCGGAGGTATGCATTCTCGGATCATTGCCAAAATGTTATGGGTTTCCTCTCTAGCCCAAGGACTACCTCTGGCAAAAATTTCATCCAAATCCATCCAGTAGTTTTGGAGTATTTTTGCTAACACACTGTGAGAAGATAAGAGGGTTGGTGGAGGTATGCATTCTCGGATCATCACCAAAATGTTATGGTGTGGAGACGTGTGGAAGGACGAGGCTGAGTTTATTCCTCAAAACCAGCTTTATTCACAATCACACTCTCCAACATCCAAAAACAGAAAAAGAGGAGGGACTCCCCCACATTCTGTCCCTTAAATACCCCAGGACATCAAAGCACACATTCACATTGTCTTTCATTCCCAAATCACAATGCAACCCCCACCAGGTCTCCTCGTCTCCGTCTAAAGTCCTGGTGGTCAGGAAATCCCTCACAGCCGTCTCTTCGCCTACAAAAGGCCAGACTTCACATCCTCCTGTTACCCCTAGGAGGTTCAGTCCCTTTTGTTCTTCTGAGACGTGAAGCATACAGTAATTCACATGTGAAGCATATGGAACCCACATATGTGCACCACATGACCCCCCCCCCCCCCCCGAACGTCTAAGATGGAACAACATAACCACAGATTGCATGTCATAATAAAATCACAACACATCAGTCCACATGCCGCTTGGGTCGCAGTCTTCTCCCCGTATTTGCTGTAAGCAGGCTGTACCACTTCCGCGGCGTCCTCCTGCTGTGGAGCTGCTGCCTGGGGATTAGAACTGTTAGTCAACCTCTGTGGGTGTTCTGGGGAATGCTCTCTGGGGGGCCTGCCGCGCCGAGGAGCCTTAGCCAACTGTCCAATTTCGTCAGCTACCACAAAAGCGGGTTTGAGCCTATTAATGCCAATCATTTCTTTTCTTCCCCCCAAATCTAGCAAAAAATGCTTATCCCCCATTTCCAGCACTCTATATGGTCCGTCATAAGGTGGGCGTAAAGGCGGACGATGGGCATTGTGTCTGACAAAAACAAACTCCGCATTTTTTAAAGCCTTAGGCACAAAAACACGTGGAAAACTGTGGTGAACGTGGCCAGGTAGCGTGCTCGGGCCCGTGCTATTCTGTAACCGCTGAGCCGGGGAGCACTCTGGCGCTGGATTATCTGGGAGAAATTCCCCGGGCAGCCAAAGTGGCTGTGCGAAAACTAGTTCAGCTGGGGAGGCTTCTAAATCCTCTTTAGGTGCAGAACGCAACCCCAATAAAACCCATGGTAGTTTGTCCACCCAATTTGCATCCGTAAGTGACGCTCTGAGAGCCGTCTTCAGTGACCTGTGAAAACGTTCGCATAACCCGTTAGCCTGCGGGTTGTACGCGGTCGTGCGGTGGATCGTTGCCCCCAGGCTGCGGGCCATCGCTGACCAAAGTTCGGAAACAAATTGAGGACCTCTGTCGGACGTAATGTCCGACGAGACTCCAAAACGCGCTACCCATACAGTGGAACCACTTCCGGCCAGCGCGTGGTGCGGTCAACCATTGTCAGAAGATGTGTGCACCCTTGTGAGGGCGGGAGGGGGCCTACGAGGTCCACGTGGACATGATCAAACCTTTTAGCTGGGATGTGAAACGGCTCCAAGGGAGCTCTCGTGTGTCTATGAACCTTGGCCCGCTGACAAGCCACGCAGGCTGCCGCCCACTCTCTAACTTGTTTGCGCAGGCTCGGCCATACAAATTTCTCTCCTACCATCTTGACCGACGCACGCACTCCCGGGTGCGCCAGAAAATGAATCGAGTCAAAAACGCGGCGGCGCCACGTAGCTGGAACCACCGGACGCGGCCGCCCAGTGGAGACATCGCAGATTAGGGGGGGCATGCCGTCTTGCAGCACCCTGTTCTCCAGCCTTAACCCTGTTGGTCCAGACTGGAGCGCGCGCACATCCGCGTTGCTAACCTGCTCCGCGGCCATGGCTGCATAATCTATCCCCACGCGGACCAGGGCCGCGCGCACTTCCACGTCGCTAACCTGCTCCGCGGCCATGGCTGCAGAATCTACCTCCACGTGGGCTGGCGCCTCTACAGCGCGCGAGAGGCAGTCCGCCACTACATTAAGTTTACCCGCCACATGTTGGATATCGGTAGTAAACTCCGATATCGCGGCCAGCTGTCTCTGCTGCCGGCCCGATCAAGGTTCTGAAATCTTGGCCATCGCGAAAGTCAGCGGCTTGTGGTCAACGAACGCGGTGAAACGGCGTCCTTCCAGCCAGAACTGGAAGTGGCGAATGGCCAAGTGGAGAGCTAACAACTCCCTGCCGAATGCGCTGTATTTTCGTTCGCTGTCGCGCAGAGTCTTACTGAAAAAGGCGAGCGGTTGCCAGGCTCCGGCTACAAACTGTTCCACGACCGCCCCTATGGCCACATCTGACGTGTCAGTAGTGAGCGCCATGCGGGCCGCTGGGTCCGGATGTGCCAACAACGCAGCGTTTGCCAGGGCTGTTTTGACTTCAGAGAATGCGCGCTCTCGCTCCGGAGACCATTCAACTTTATTTGTGGGTTTTTGTTTTTTTAGTGCAGCATACAATGGTTGCATGAGCTGCGCTGCGCGGGGGAGGAAACGGTTATAAAAATTCACCATTCCCAAAACCTCCTGTAACGCTTTGACCGTTTGTGGTTGGGGAAAATTTGTTATTGCACGCACTTTGTCAGGCAGAGGGACCGCTCCTTCTGGGGAGACGCGATGCCCCAAAAAATCAATCTGCGTCACCCCGAACTGACACTTCGCTGGGTTAATTATTAACCCGTGCTCTGCCAACCTCCGGAAAACTGCCGTGAGGAGGTTTTCGTGTTCGTCTTCGGACGCGCTGGCTACCAATATGTCGTCCAGGTAGACAAACACAAAAGGGAGATCACGCAAAACCACGTCCATCATGCGTTGGAACGTCTGCGCCGCGCCTTTAAGCCCAAACGGCATGCGCCAAAACTCGAAAAGCCCGAAAGGAGTTATTACCGCTGTTTTGGGTATGTCCTCCGCGCACACTGGGACCTGGTGGTAACCGCGTACCAAGGCTATTTTAGAAAAAACGCACGCCCCCGCCAAATGAACTGAAAAATCTTGGATGTGCGGGATCGGGTAGCGGTCGTGCGCTGTAGCGTTGTTCAGCCTGCGGAAATCACCGCAAGGCCGCCACGAGCCGTCAGCTTTAGGGACCATGTGAAGCGGTGAAGCCCAGGGGCTTTTCGAACGCCTGATGATGCCTGACTTTTCCAGGTTGGCGAACTCCTCGCGCGCTATGGTCAGTTTAGCTGAATCCAAGCGCCGAGCTTTTGCAAAAACAGGCGGTCCGGTGGTAGTGATAAAATGTTCCACCCCGTGTTTAGCCACGGCCGCCGAAAATGTTGGGACCGTGAGTGCTGGGAACTGAGTGAGCAGTGTGTGAAACTTACCACCTGCGGCTGTGACGTTGGCTTGTGCTGTTGGCGGGGCCACTCGAGCTGTACAGGCAATAGAATAAAAAGAGAGTGCATTAACCAAGCGTCTATTAGCAAGACCGACCAACAATCCATGTGAGCACAAAAAAATCAGCCCCTAACATGTTGAAATTGACTGCCGCTATGACAAAAGTCCACTCAAATGTACGGCTGTGTAAAGACAGAAGCAGAGTCCTCTCACCGAAGGTTTTAATAGCCGAGCCGTTCGCTGCTGACACCAGGGGACCACTGGAGGGCGCCAGCCGGTCAGCGTAGGAAGGTGTGATGAAACTCAGCTGGGAGCCCGTGTCCACGAGGAAATGCCTCCCCGAGTGCGCATCCCTCAAGTAGAGCAGCTTGTTCTCCTCTCCGAGGGCCGCAGCTGCTACCGACCCCCGGTCTTGGCATTTCCTGAGCCCTTGAAATGGCACGGTAGAATGCACTTGCGTGCCCTCTCTGCGAAGCGGCGATGATAGAAGCAAAGGACGTCGTCCGCTCCGTGTTTCCTGGCCCCTGCCGCCATCGTCGTCGGTGAGTCTGGTGTTGCAGCCTCTGGCCCCCTGCCATCTCCGGACGTTGCGCCTAACTCCGCTGCTGCAGCCGCAGCCACGCGCCGTTTATTGGCGTCGACGAGTCGTTGCGCCTCCTGGCCCAGCTCGTGGTAGTCTCGTCGGGCAAACAGTGGTGAACTGGCCAGGGTCACTCTCACCGCTGACTGTAGGGTCCTGAGGAAAAGGTGGGTGAAGATGAAGTTATCATCTTCGGAGTCTCTCAAACTCAACATCTTCCCCATCAGGTCTGCAGGTCTGTCGCTCTCGAACTCAGTCAGCGCCAGGAGCCTCTCTGCTCGCTCCTCCACTGAGGGGGTGAAGTAACGGATGAGTGTGTGGGCGACACACATTGTGGGCTCACATTTCCACAGAGGCATGACTGCATGTGTATTGAGGGTGTCACGTCTGCAAGGACAAAGGACTCGAATCTGCAGAAGATAACGAGGAGGTGTGAGATTTGTCTTTTTGTCCCACAGAAGATGCCCCGGAGAGATTTCCGGTTCATCAAGAAATGAGAGACAATGGTGAAGATTCAAAGGGATGCTTTGTGACTGTATGTTTACTGAAAACACCATGTGACTTGAATTCTGATGCTGGAAACATATAAAAGGGTGATGAGATATGATTCTTTCTCTTTCCTGCTTTGAGAATGCTAGACGATGTGTTCTGTCAATAAAGCTGGTTTACGAACTAAACTCAGCCTCATCATTCGAGCACATCTTCTACACTGGTGACCTACGACAAGAAATGAGCAGACAGAATTCTCCCGAGCAGGGCTCGGCCGAAGCCAGCCTGATGGCCACCTCCACGATCCGGCTGCCCGATTTCTGGCAGCACAGCCCGCGCTCATGGTTTAGCGCAGTCGAGGCGCACTTCAACCTCCGGAGAATCTCCAACGACGACACAAAATTCTACCATGTGGTAGCGAAGCTGGACAGCAACACGGTCCAGAGTGTGGAGGATTTGGTTAATCATCCACCAGACAGCGACAAGTACAGCGCATTGAAGGACGCGCTGATCAGCCATTTCACCCCTTCAGTCCAACAACGAGCAGAGGGGCTCCTGACGTTGACGGAGTCAGAGAACGATAGACCTGCGGACCTGATGGTGAAGATGCTGAGGCTCAAAGACTCTGAGGATGGCGAATTCATTTTCGCCCACCTTTTCCTTCGAACCCTGCCGCCAGCAGTGAGAGTGGCCCTGGCAGAGTCGCCCCGATTGGCCAGGCGAGACTACCATGGGTTGAGCAAAGAGGCGCAGCGGCTGGTCGACGCCCACAAGCGGAACGCGGTTTTGGCCGCGGCTGCTAGCCCAGGAACAGCGTCCGGAGACAGCGCAGGTCCAGCGGCCGTGGCGCCAGACGCACCAACGACGGCGGCGATGGGGGCCAGACGACGCGGAGCGGAGGACGGCCCGTGTTTCTACCACCGCCGTTTTGCAGAGAGAGCGCACAGGTGCATCCCGCCGTGCAACTTCAAGCGCCAGGGAAACGCCAAGACCGAGGGCCGGTAGCAGCTGCGACCCTCGGCAACGAGAACAAGCTGCTTTACCTGACGGATGCACGCTCGGGGAAACAGTTCCTCGTCGACACGGGCTCTCAGCTGAGTTTCGTCACACCCACCTACGCGGAACAGCTGATGCCGTCTAAAGCTCCCTGGGTGTCAGTGTCAGCAGCGAACGGCTCTGCGATTAAAACGTTCGGTGAGAGGACCATGCTTCTGTCCTTACAGGGCCGTTCATTTGAGTGGACATTTATTGTAGCAGCAGTCAGTTTCAACATGTTAGGGGCTGATTTTTTGTGCTCACATGGTTTATTGGTTGACCTTGCTAATAGACGTCTGATTAATGCACTGTCCTTTCATTCTATTCCCTGCACAGCTCGGGTGGCCCCGCCGACTGCACATGCCAGCGTCTCAGCTGCGGGTGGTAAGTTTCACACATTGCTTGCTCAGTTCCCAGCACTCACAGTCCCCACGTTTTCGGCAACGGTGGCTAAACATGGGGTGGAGCATTTCATAACCACCACCAGCCCTCCCGTTTTTGCAAAAGCTCGGCGCTTGGACCCAGCTAAACTGGCCATCGCGCGCGAGGAGTTCACTAATCTGGAAAAACTGGGCATTGTTAGACGCTCCAAGAGCTCTTGGGCTTCGCCGTTACACATGGTCCCAAAGGCTGACGGCCCGTGGCGACCTTGCGGCGATTTCCGCAGGTTGAACAACATTTCAGCTCATGACCGCTACCCGATTCCGCACATTCAAGATTTTTCTGTTCATTTGGCGGGGGCGCGCATTTTTTCTAAAATAGACTTGGTGCGCGGTTACCACCAGGTTCCAGTGCGCGCGCAAGATGTACCCAAAACATAACTCCTTTCGGCCTTTTTGAGTTTTTGCGCATGCCTTTTGGCCTCAAGGGGGCCGCGCAGACTTTACAATGCATGATGGATGCAGTTTTACGCAACCTCCCTTTCGTGTTCGTTTATTTGGACGATATTTTGGTAGCCAGCGCGTCCGAGGGCGAGCACGAAAAACACCTCACAGCAGTTTTTCGGAGGCTGGCAGAGCACGGGTTAATAGTTAACCCAGCGAAGTGCCAGTTTGGGGTGGCGCAGATTGATTTTTTGGGACATCGCGTTTCGGCAGAAGGAGTGGTTCCTCTTCCAAATAAAGTGCGTGCCATAACGGATTTTCCGCAACCTCAAATGGTCAAGGTGCTTCAGGAGTTTCTAGGGATGGTTAATTTTTACAACCGTTTCCTCCCAAGCGCAGTACGGCTCATGCAGCCATTGTACACCGCGTTAAAAAAACAAAAGCCCGCAAATAAAGTTGAATGGTCTCCGGAACGGGAGCGCGCTTTTGCCCAGGTCAAATCAGCCCTGGCAAACGCAGTTTTGTTAGCGCACCCAGTTCCAACGGCCCGCATGGCACTCACCACTGACGCTTCCGATGTAGCGGTGGGGGCGGTAGTTGAACAGTTTGTGGCAGGTACTTGGCAACCCCTCGCGTTTTTCAGCAGGACTTTGCGCAATAGTGAGCGTAAATACAGTGCGTTTGACAGGGAGCTTTTGGCCCTACACTTGGCCAGCCGTCATTTTCAGTTCTGGTTAGAGGGGCGACGTTTCACCGCGTTTGTGGATCATAAATCGCTAATATTTGCGATGGCCAAAATTTCAGAACCCTGGTCAGGCCGACAACAAAGGCAACTAGCCACAATATCGGAGTTCACTACTGATATTCAGCATGTCGCGGGTAAACACAATGTTGTGGCAGACTGCCTCTCGCGCGCGGTAGCACCACCAAGCCCCATAGGGGCAGACTCTGTAGCCGTGGCCGCGGGCCCGGGCAGCGACGCGGGAGCGCGCGCAGCCCCGGTCTGTGTTGGGTTAGATTATGCAGCCATGGCTGCAGAGCAGGTTAACGACGCGGACGTGCGCGCACTCCAGTCTGGACCAACAGGGTTAAGGCTGGAGCACAGGGAGCAACAAAGTGGTATGCCCCCACTAATCTGCGATGTCTCCACGGGACGGCCCCGCCCCGTGGTGCCAGCCGCGTGGCGTCGCCGCATTTTTGACTCGGTCCATTCTCTCGCGCACCCAGGGGTGCGCGCATCGATTAAGTTGGTGGGGGAGAAATTTGTTTGGCCCGGGTTGCGCAAACAGGTCAAGGAATGGGCGGCAGCCTGCGTAGCGTGTCAGCGAGCCAAAATACACAGACACACTAAGGCCCCGTTGGAACCTTTTCACATCCCCGCTAAGCGTTTTGATCACGTGCATGTTGACTTGGTGGGCCCGCTCCCATTATCACACGGGCACACACATCTTTTGACGATGGTGGATCGCACCACGCGTTGGCCAGAGGCGATTCCTCTGACATCAACCACAGCGGAAGAAGTTGCGCGAGCATTTTTAGCAGCGTGGGTTGCGCGTTTCGGTGTACCGTCGGACATAACGTCTGACAGGGGTCCCCAATTTATTTCTGAACTATGGTCATCGATGGCCCGCAGCTTGGGGGTGAAGATTCATCGCACTACCGCGTATAACCCCCAGGCTAATGGTTTATGCGAACGCTTTCACAGGTCATTGAAAGCAGCCCTCAGAGCGTCGCTGACGGATACAAATTGGGTGGACAAACTTCCATGGGTTTTATTGGGGTTGCGTTCTGCACCTAAGGAAGATTTGCATGCTTCCCCGGCTGAATTCGTTTTTGCACAACCTCTCCGTTTGCCGGGGGAATTTCTCCCCGATAATCCCGCACCAAATGGCCCCCCTGCTCAGCCGTGGCAGAGCGACTCGGGAGCAAACACGCTCCCTGGCCCGGTCCATCACAGTTTACCACACGTTTTTGTGCCAAAGGCTTTAAAAAATGCAGAGTTTGTTTTTGTTAAACATGATGCTCAGCGTCCAAGTTTGCGGCCGTTTTATGACGGACCGTTCAGAGTGCTGGAGACCGGGCAGAAGCATTTTCTGCTAGATTTAGGGGGCAGAAGGGAGTTGATTTGCATAAACAGGCTCAAACCCGCTTTTGTTTTGGCTGATGAGGAAGTGCAGCTCGCGAGGCCCCCCCGCCGTGGCAGGCCGCCGAGAGGACATTCTCCAGAATCTTCACAGAAAGGTGCTAACAGCTTTAATCCACGGATGCAGCGAGATGTTGCAGGTGCAGCAAAGCCAGGTTGCAGCAGATTCGGCAGAAAGTTAAAACCTAGGCAGTTGGTGGATTGATTAGCGATATATGGAGTGTTTTGTGTTTTTCTTTTTTTTTATGCCATGCAGGTTTTGCCCTTACTAGACGTTTGGGGGGGGTAGTGTGGGCGACACACATTGTGGGCTCACATTTCCACAGAGACATGACTGCATGTGTATTGAGGGTGTCACGTCTGCAAGGACAAAGGACTCGAATCTGCAGAAGATAACGAGGAGGTGTGAGATTTGTCTTTTTGTCCCACAGAAAATGCCCCGGAGAGATTTCCGGTTCATCAAGAAATGAGAGACAATGGTGAAGATTCAAAGGGATGCTTTGTGACTGTATGTTTACTGAAAACGCCATGTGACTTGAATTCTGATGCTGGAAACATATAAAAGGGTGATGAGATGTGATTCTTTCTCTTTCCTGCTTTGAGAATGCTAGACGATGTGTTCTGTCAATAAAGCTGGTTTACGAACTAAACTCAGCCTCATCATTCGAGCACATCTTCTACAAGTGCAGCCTTCAACGTGCTGTACTTGTCGCTGTCCGGCGGGTGGTTGATCAGGTTCACCACCCGCTTCGCTGTGTGGTTGTCCAGCTTTGCAACCACATGGTAGAACTTTGTGGTGTCCACCGAAATCTCCGGAGGTGGAACTGTGCCTCGACTGCGCTAAACCAGGAGTGCGGATTGCTCGGCCAGAAGTCCGGTAGTTGAACTGTGGCTGCATTCGTTTGGCTGGCTCCTGACGAGTCTGGCTCGGGAGATTCGTCTCCGCTCATGATACGTCGTAGGGTCACCAGTGTGGAGATGTGTGGAAGGACAAGGCTGAGTTTATTCCTCAAAACCAGCTTTATTCACAATCACATTCTCCAACATCCAAAAACAGAAAAAGAGGAGGGACTCCCCCACATTCTGTCTCTTAAATACCCCAGGACATCAAAGCACACATTCACATTGTCTTTCATTCCCAAATCACAATGCATCCCCCACCAGGTCTCCTCGTCTCCATCTAAAGTCCTGGTGGTCAGGAAATCCCTCACAGCCGTCTCTTCGCCTACAAAAGGCCAGACTTCACATCCTCCTGTTACCCCTAGGAGGTTCAGTCCCTTTTGTTCTTCTGAGACGTGAAGCATACAACCAGCATACAGTAATTCACATGTGAAGCATATGGAACCCACATATGTGCACCACAATGGGATCCTTTCTAGCCCAAAGACCACCTCTGGTAAAAATTTCATCCAAATCCATCCAGTAGTTTTGGAGTACACGCATACGCAGTGGAAATAATCTGTAGTTCACATGCCCATATCGGCGGCAGCCAAGGGCCACCAAAATTATTTAAACAGCTGCAATCCAAACACAAAGAAGAGCATGGTGGCAGACATTTTAAATGGCAGAAGCAATGGAGGTACGTGAATACAATGGCAAGAGGAAGAAAACAGACAGGCAAAAATATGGACATTTTTGTCACCCAGTATTGGCAGACAGCTCAGTATTTGCTCCATTTGACGTTAAAGGTGAGTTAAATTTGTGTTTATTTTAAAAACAAAGCCTTATCTCAAAATTCTGGCAAATTAAAAGTCGAGAAAATATGGTCATATAATGATACAAGCCTCTAGTTGCACTTAATTTTGACTGGGTGAGCTGAAAAGCTGGTAACAGACCGATACACACATTCACCGATTACTGTATGCCTCCTTCACCTAGGCATAATTATATCCTAGTCCTAAAAACACTGGCAGATGATCACTTATGTCATTTATGATCAAGCCACTGAAGATTTTCCTATCAACATTTGTGAATATATTATCTATGAGAACAGCACTGGTTACAGTTACTCTAGTTAGATGTGTAATTGTAGGAAACAAACTCATACAATACACTGTATTAATAAATTCTTCAGTTTGTGAATATCCTTGAAAATTGAGTAAATCAATATTAAAATCTCCACAAACAAAAAGCATCTTGTTGTGGATATTATTATATAAACCAATCATTTTTTCCATAAATGTTTGCATACATGTTCCACGGGATCTGTATATACAGCTTATAATAATATTTTTTGATTTCTCCATCTTAATTTCTATTGTTACACATTCCATCATATTATTTACCTTAAATGTAATTTTTTCCACAACTTGGCTTTGTAGTGAAGATTTTATATATAATCCAACCCCTCCTCCCCTCATATTACTTCTATTAACCGTGTACAAATCATAACTATCAAGCTCAACTTTAGTAGTTTCATCTTTTAACCATGTTTCAGAGATAGCAATGACAGTAAAGATCTTATGATAATAATTCAACCAGTCCTGTATACTAGAAATGTTCTGAGACTCCTACTGTTGAAATGGATTACTGAAAACATTCCATCTTAATTTTCTTACAAGATCATCTTCTGAATAATAATGGAATTTTTTATGAATAGCCTAATAAAAATTAATATCAGGATCAAAATCAATAGGATTCCTCACCATTAAATGTCAAACATTTTTCATGCTAATTTTCTTTGTAAATATGTAGCATAGGAAATAAGCAAAAAAGGATACTCACATGGGCATCTAGAGTCTAAAAATACATCAAACTGAACATAGGATTATTGAAACAATCCTCGTTTATATTTCTCCAAATCATTCAACTCTTTAACACAAATGACCTTGGCTTCTTCAGGCATTCCATTTAACTTTATCCACACTTTTCCTCATAAACTTTGACATTTTTCAAATAAAAGAACTGTGGCACACATATTTAAGATGCTTAAGCTGCATATGTATATTACTTTTGAGATGCTTAGGCTGCATATGTATATCACTGTTACCTCACGTCTTAGAAGGAACATTAAGTCTGGACCTCCTGGGGATGACAGGAGGGTGTGAAATGTGTCTTTAGAAATGGCTCTGAGAAGACTTCCTGACCACCAGGGTTTAGGTGGAGAAGAGAGGACCTGGGGGGGGTGATGTATTGTCTCTGGGGAGTGAATGACAATGTGATTCTGTACTCTGATGTCCCGGGTATAAAAAGGGGAGATGTGGGAAGTTAGTGCTCTTTCTTTTTGAGAAGATGTTGGAGACACGTGATTGTTAATAAACCTGAATTGAGAAATAAATTCAGCCTCTTCATTTCACGCCCTCCACACTTGTGACCTTAAGACGTATAATGGGCAGAGACGATTCCCCCGAACCAGACTCGCCAGGGACCAGCCGGGCAAGCGCAGTCTCAGTCAAGCTACCAGAATTCTGGCAGGACAACCCGGACTCATGGTTCCTCCTGGCTGAAGCCCAGTTCGCTCTCGGGGGAATAACAGCAGATGACACAAAGTTCTACCACGTCATCGCCAAACTTGACAGCCGCACAGCTCGACATGTGCGGAGCCTGGTGCAGCGCCCACCCGCTGGTGACAAATACGGCGGGTTGAAAGCTGCCCTCATCCAGCGTTTCACTCCCTCAGCCCAGGAGAGAGCCGAGAGACTCCTGGCCCTGCACGACTTGGGAGAAAGCACGCCTGTTGACCTGATGGAAGACATGCTGAAGCTGAGAGGCTCAGACAACGATGATTTCCTCTTCACTCACATCTTCCTGAGAACTCTACTGTCGCAGACGAGGGCGACCCTGGCGGGCTCCCAGTTTGTGACCCAGCGGGACTTCCGCGCGCTAGCCCAGGAGGTGCAGCGGATCCTCAACGCCAGCGGACGGCACACGGCCACCGCAGCAGCAGCAGATCTCGGCGCGACGACCGGGAACGGCAAAGGGCCAGAGGCGACGGAGGCAGATACACCAACAACGGCGGCGGCGAAGCCCCGACACCGCGGAGGAGACGACCTCTGTTTTTACCATCGTCGCTTTGCAGAGAGGGCACGCAAGTGTATACCGCCGTGTCAGTTCCAGAGCTCGGGAAACTCCAGGACCGGGAGTCGGTAGCAGCTGCGGCCCTTGGTGAACGGAACAAGCTGCTCTACCTGATGGATGCGCGTTCTGGGAGGCAATTCCTCGTGGACACAGGCTCCCAAATGAGTTTCATCATGCCAACCGACGCTGACCGGTTGGCGGGCCCCGGGAATCACGGAGCATCAGCGGCGAACGGCTCGAGCATTAAGACCTTCGGTGCAAGGACCCTACTTCTGTCCCTGCACGGCCGCACATATGAGTGGACTTTTATTATAGCGGCGGTGAGTTTCAACATGTTAGGTGCTGATTTTCTGTGCTCACATGGGTTGTTGGTTGATCTCCCCAATAGACGCCTGGTTAATGCACTCTCGTTTTACTCTATCCCTTGTGCAGCTCGAGTGTCCCCGCCCACAGCACAAGCCAACGTCGCCACAGCAGGCGGTAAGTTTCACACACTCCTCACTCAGTTTCCAGCACTAACGGTTCCTACTTTTTCAGCAGCCGTTGCTAAACACGGGGTGGAGCACTTTATTACTACCGCTGGTCCCCCCGTTTTTGCAAAAGCTCGGCGCTTGGATGCAGCTAAACTGACCATAGCGCGCAAGGAGTTCGCCAACCTTGAAAAGTTGGGCAACATTCGGCGTTCGAACAGCCCATGGGCTTCCCCGCTCCACATGGTCCCTAAGGCTGACGGCTCGTGGCGACCTTGCGGTGATTTTCGCAGGTTGAACAACGCCACAGCGCATGACCGCTACCCAATCCCCCATATTCAGGATTTTTCGGTTCATCTGGCGGGGGCGCACATTTTTTCTAAAATAGACTTAGTCCACGGTTATCATCAAGTCCCAGTACGCGCTGAGGACATTCCCAAAACAGTGGTAATAACTCCGTTCGTACTTTTTGAGTTTTTGTGCATGCCGTTTGGGCTTAAAGGCGCCGCGCAAACTTTCCAGCGCATGATGGATGCGGTGTTACGCGATCTCCCTTTTGTGTTAGTCTACCTGGACGACATTTTGGTAGCCAGCGCGTCTGAAGAAGAACATGAAAAGCACCTCACGGCAGTTTTCCGGAGGTTGGGGGAGCACGGGTTAATAATCAACCCAGCGAAGTGCCAGTTCGGGGTGGCGCAGATTGATTTTTTGGGGCACCGCGTCTCCCCAGAGGGAACAGTTCCGCTGCCGGACAAAGCACGCGCGGTAGCAGATTTTCCCCAGCCACAAACGGTCAAAGCACTACAGGAGTTTTTGGGAATGGTGAATTTTTATAACCGTTTCCTCCCCCGCGCAGCGCAGCTCATGCAACCATTGTATGCCGCGCTTAAAAAACAAAAACCCTCAAATGCGATCAGAATCAGAATCAGAATCAGGTTTATTGCCATTGTTCATGTAGTACACAAACTAGGAATTTGTCTCGGTACAATGCTGCAACATTAAACATGATAAGATAAAAGAAATAAACTATACATGTAATAAAGTGTAGGATAAGATTAAGTGATACTGGTCAACAGTTAAAATATATTAGCCAGCAGCAGATACTGTGGAGAACTATATAGTGCAGTCGGTAATGCAGGAAGAAAACAGTAATGATTGACATGAGTCTGGTTGACATGATTGACATTGACATGATCGAATGGTCCCCGGAGCGGGAGCGCGCATTCTCGGAGGTAAAAAAAAGTCCTTGTGGACGCTGCATTGTTGGCTCACCCAGACCCAACGGCCCGCATAGCGCTCACCACTGATGCGTCAGACGTGGCCATAGGGGCGGTAGTGGAGCAACAGGTTGCCGGGGCTTGGCAGCCGCTGGCCTTTTTCAGCATGACCTTGCGCGAGGCCGAGCAAAAATACAACGCGTTCGACAGGGAGTTGTTAGCGCTCCACTTAACCATTCGTCACTTCCAGTTCTGGCTGGAAGGTCGGCGTTTCACCGCGTTTGTCGACCACAAACCGCTCACTTTTGCGATGGCCAAAGTTTCGGAACCATGGTCGGGCCGGCAGCAGAGGCAGCTGGCTGCAATTTCAGAATTTACTACTGATATTCAACACGTAGCGGGTAAACTTAATGTGGTGGCAGACTGCCTCTCTCGCACCGTAACCGCTCCAGTCCGCGAGGAGGTAGATTATACTACCGCGGCCGCAGAGCAAAATAGCAGCGCGGAAGCGTACGCGGCCCCAGTCCACGTGGGGATGGATTATGCAGCCATGGCTGCGGATCAAGGTAGCGACGCAGACGTGTGTGCGCTCCAGTCTGGACCAACAGGATTAAGGCTGGAGAGCAGGAGGCTGCAAGATGGTACGCCCCCCCCTAATCTGCGATGTCTCTACAGGACGACCGTGTCCGGTAGTGCCGGCCGCGTGGCGCCGCCGTGTTTTTGACTCGATTTACTCTCTGCCGCACCCGGGGGTGCGTGCGTCGGTAAAAATGGTAGGAGAGAAGTTTGTTTGGCCGAGCCTGTGCAAGCACGTTAAGGAGTGGGCAAGAGTCTGCATGGCTTGCCAGCGGGCCAAAATACACAAACACACAAAAGCCCCCTTAGAGCCGTTTCACATCCCGGCCAAGAGGTTCGATCATGTGCATGTCGACCTCGTAGGCCCCCTACCCTCGTCGTAGGGGTGCACGCATCTTTTGACAATGGTGGACCGCACCACGCGTTGGCTTGAAGTGGTTCCACTGGCATCAACCACAGCCGCAGAGGTGGCCCGCGCATTTTTAACGGCTTGGGTAGCGCGTTTTGGGGTCCCGTCGGATATTACGTCCGGCAGGGGGCCTCAATTTGTTTATTAGCTTTGGTCAGCGATGGCCCACAGCCTGGGGATAACAATCCACCGCACTACCGCGTACCACCCCCAGGCTAATGGTTTATGTGAGCGTTTTCATAGGTCATTGAAAGCAGCCCTCAGAGCGTCGCTGATGGATGCAAATTGGGTAAACAGACTACCATGGGTTTTATTAGGGTTGCGTTCTGCACCTAAAGAGCACTTAAAAGCCTCCCCTGCTGAGTTGGTGTTTGCACAACCACTCCGTCTGCCAGGGGAATTTCTTCCCGATAACCCGGCGCCAGAGCGTCCCCCTGCTCAGTGGTCACTGAACGACACGGGAGCGGACATGCTTCCGGGCCCCGTTCATCACACTTTTCCGCGTGTTTTTGTACCTAAATCTTTAAAAAACGTCAAGTTTGTTTTTGTCAGGCACTAGGCTCAGCGCCCAACCCTGCGACCACCTTATGACGGCCCATATAGAGTGCTGGAAACAGGTGATAAGCATTTTTTGCTAGATTTAGGGGACAGGAGGGAAACAATTGCTATAGACAGACTTAAACCTGCTTTTGTGATGGCTGGTGAAACTGTGCAAGTGGCGAGGGCTCCTCGACGCGGCAGACCCCCAGGGAGCAGGCCCCAGAGCCCTCTCAGGGATTGACTAACAGTTCTCATCCTCAGATAGCAGATTCACTGCAGGATGGCGCCACGGGAGTGGCGAAGCCCGCCTACAGCAAGTTCGGA
The DNA here is from genome assembly GCA_020510985.1 of Pholidichthys leucotaenia. Lineage (NCBI taxonomy): Eukaryota > Metazoa > Chordata > Actinopteri > Cichliformes > Pholidichthyidae > Pholidichthys > Pholidichthys leucotaenia. The sequence continues at coordinate 165,318,442 of CM035844.1, forward strand.
AGAAGGTTGAAGCCCAGACAGCATATGGACTGATGATGTGATTTTATCATGTTGTCTAGACTATGTTGTATTGTTTCATCTTCGACGTTTGGGGGGGGTTATGTGGCACACATATTTGAGATGCTTAAGCTGCATATGTATATCACTGTTACCTCACGTCTTAGAAGGAACAATAAGTCTGGACCTCCTGGGGATGACAGGAGGGTGAGAAATGTGTCTTTAGAAATGGCTCTGAGAAGACTTCCTGACCACCAGGGTTTAGGTGGAGAAGAGAGGACCTGGGGGGGTGATGTATTGTCTCTGGGGAGTGAATGACAATGTGATTCTGTACTCTGATGTCCCGGGTATAAAAAGGGGAGATGTGGGAAGTTAGTTCTCTTTCTGTTTCAGAAGATGTTGGAGACACGTGATTGTTAATAAACCTGTATTGAGAAATAAATTCAGCCTCTTCATTTCACGCTCTCCACAGAACTACTTTTTTCCTGATAAATTTACTACCTTATACACTTTTTTGTAAACTAAATTTTACTCATTCTCGTTTTGATGTTTTTATTATTTAAAGCAGCAGTCTGGGGAGATGGAAGTCTTTCACCTTGGATGTGGAATATTTTTTTAATTTCTTCAAATTAATGAACAGTCTATTGTGTATAATATAATGACCTATTTCTACAGGCATTAGAAGCTCTCCTTTAAAGCTGAGATGCAGCAAAACACTGCAATAAGACATGCAGACATTCTGTGCTGCGTGACTGCTCACAACAAGCTGAGCCCATTGTCGTCTGTAAACCTAGCTTTTTAGGATGCAATCATCTTTAATTTGTCAGCTTCTGCTCACTGAATGTGCTTTTTTTTAAAATCAGTGCTGACCTTCTATTGAACCATTAAACTTTCTGCTTCAACTTGGTAGACTTTGAGCAGTCAGTTGGCTGCTTATTACATAAATACAATTGGACCTAAAAAGTTCTATACTATGTAATTCTGGAAAATCTTTGGCCAATAACAAAAAAAGGCACTTGCAAATTAATTTAAAACGTCAAAGTCTAAAATTGACTTGAAAAGGGTTCAAAATTAACCAAAAACAAGTAATTTTTAAAGCCCCAAATTTACAAGGTACGCTGCAAATTATAAGATTTATTTTGGGGCATTTTGGTTTTACTTTACAGAAAGAGTTAAAGGAGGGCATGAGAGAGGAAATGAGGTGGAGAGCAGGGGAGAGACATGCAGGTAGGACTGCTCTGGTATGAAATGATCCGTGCAGCTGAGCAGCACACTGTTATTATACAGTATGTGTCACAACCAAGAGGACACCAAACATCCTCCAAAAGCTGCAAATTTAAGAGGAAAACCTCACAGATTTTAAAGAAAAAATTCAAATTTATCAGAAAATAGTACATTTATCAGTTTTTTTAAAATCGCAAATTTACCTGAAAAAAGAAAATGTCTTTCAGCAGAAAATATGCTATATTTAGTATAGTTGTCTTTTACCAGCAGGCCTTATGACCTGCTGTATATGTAAAAAAAAATTTTTTTATTATTAAGCATAATCGAGTGGTCCTGTAAATAATGACATGAAGTCAAATGGTGAAGTGTTACAGCTGTAATGTGTGTAAACTAGACCCTCAACCTTTTCTAACCTAACCATTTTCAGGACCACCAGAAAATGTGTATTTAATGCAAAAAGTTAGCTTATTTGAAAAAGCAGAAGTAAGACACAAATGAGGAAAAGAAAATAAACACAGATGGAAGGGAGATGCTGAGACAGAGACATGAACATGAACAGGTGGGAGCACTGTTTTCAGTAAAGTCCACTACCTCCAACCTACCGTTGTACGCTGACTGAAGAGCTTTTGAAGTGAGGAAGCATTGTGAAAGGCAGCCATGTCAACATCACGTGGTCGTATTCTGACGTAAGGAACAAAAACTGTTTAAAAAAGTTTTAAATACAAATTTGCTAGAAAAATCCTGGAGATAAACAGCAAATTTATAAGAAAAGTCGCAACACTCACAAGACAAAAACAGCTTCCTTACAGATCCCATTTACTGCATTTTTTTCCACATGTTGAAACCTCCCACAGGTCTTAATGTTTGTGACATACTTTGGCCAAATTGGCTTTAATTGTTTAATTACTGCTGCATCATTGTGAATCATCTATTGCAGCCTTCCTCAGAATGGCTCATTTTAGTACATGTCTGTTGAAATGCCCAAGACCTGCAGTAAATGCCACTCTCCCTCTTTTGTCACTATTGCTAATCTTTGCTGGTTAGTGCGTAGTCTGTGTAGTGAGCCTGAGCCAACTATTGCCAAATTTGTCTTAAAGAATGAATGAAATAAAGCATCACTGGTGGACAGAGGTGTGTGGTTTCAGTAGTCAATAGGATATGACCAGCCCTTTAATAGTCCAGTGGCAGCAACACCTACGTACTGTATGTGTGTTTTGGAATATACAGTAGTATGAAAAAGTGTTTGCCGCTTCCTGATTTCTCATTTTTTTGCACGTTTGTCACACTTAAATGTTTCAGATCATCAAACAAATTTAAATATTAGACAAAGATAATACAAGTAAACACAAAATGCAGTTTTTAAATGAAGGTGTTTATTATTAAGGGAAAAAAAAATCCAAACCTACATGGCCCTGCGTGAAAAAGTGATTGCCCCCTAAATCTAATAACTGGTTGGGCCACCTTTAACAGCAACAACTGCAATCAAGCGTTTGCGATAACTGGCAATGAGTCTTTTACAATGCTGTGGAGGACTTTTGGCCCACTCATCTTTGCAGAATTGTTGTAATTCAGCCACATTGGAGGGTTTTCAAGCATGAACCACCTTTTTAAGGTCATGCCACAGCACCTTATTCGGATTCAGGTCAGGACTTTGACTAGGCCACTCCGAAGTCTTCATTTTGTTTTTTTCTTAAGCCATTCAGAGGTGGACTTGCTGGGGTGTTTTGGATCATTGTCCTGCTGCAGAACCCAAATGTGCTTCAGCTTGAGGTCACGAACAGATGGCTGGACATTCTCCTTCAGGATTTTTTGGTAGACAGCAGAATTCATGGTTCCATTTACAACAGCAAGTCTTCCGGGTCCTGAAGCACCAAGACGGCCCCAGACCATCACACTACCACCACCATATTTTACTACTGGTATGACGTTCCTTTTCTGAAATGCTGTGTTACTTTTACGCCAGATGTAATGGGACACACACTTTCCAAAAAGTTCAACTTTTGTCTCGTCAGTCCATAGAGTATTTTACCAAAAGTCTTGGGGATCATCAAGATGGTTTCTTGCAAAACTGAGGCGAGCCTTTATGTTCTTTTTGCTCAGCAGTGGATTTTGTCTTGGAACTCTGCCACGCAGGCCATTTTTGCCCAGTCTTTTTCTTATGGTGGAGTCATGAACACTGACCTTATCTGAGGCATATGTGGCCTGCAGTTCTTTGGATGCTGTTGTGGGGTCTTTTGTGACCTCTTGGATGAGTCGTCGCTGTACTCTTGGAGTAATTTTGGTTGGCCGACCACTCCTGGGAAGGTTCACCAGTGTTTCATGTTTTTGCCATTTGTGGATAATGGCTCTCACTGTGGTTCCCTGGAGTCCCAAAGCTTTAGAAAGGGATTTAGAACCTTTTCCAGACTGACAGATCTCAATTACTTTGTTTCTCATTTGTTCCTGAATTTCTTTGGGTCACAGCATGATATGTAGCTTTTGAGGATCTTTTGGTCTACTTCACTTTGTCAGGCAGGTCCTATTTAAGTGATTTCTTGATTGAGAACAGGTGTGGCAGTAATCAGGCCTGGGTGTGGCTAGAGAAACTGAACTCAGCTTTCCAAAGATGTGATAAACCACAGTTATGCTTTAACGGGGGGGGGATCACTTTTTCACACAGAGCCATGTAGGTTTGGATTGTTTTTACCCTTAATAATAAACACCTTCATTTAAAAACTGCATTTTGTGTTTACTTGTGTTGTCATTGCCTAAAATTTAAATCTGTTTAATGATCTGAAACATTGTGACAAACACAAAAAAATGAGAAATCAGGAAGGGGGCAAACACTTTTTCACACCACTGTATATGATTTTTTTTTTTTTTTTGCATATTCCATCAATTTGACATGTACTGATCACAAAACCAATGGCTGCCAACTTTGCATTCTTTAACATTTTTTTTTTTTTTTTTTTTTTTACAGGCAAAACTCAAAATGGCTGCCGTCCAAAGTTTTGATGAGCCATAACTCAATTAATAATGAACATAAAGACTTGTATTTGTTGGCAAATCATACATTTTCAAGGGCAAGGAATCCACTGGAAACCAAAAAATGATGATTTAAGTAGTGAAAACGACCTCTGACCTTTAGGTCAAGGCTCAGAAACCCTAGGAGGAGACTGAATCTTCACAGTGTCACAGTTGGGGCACAGCTAGGACCTTGCCCACACTTTATGTTTATTTAGTTTTGCTTTCCACTGTATTATTATTATTACGATTATTATTAAGTGCCCATGTTCCCTGATCCTTCTTTGTCATGTCGTCTTCCCCTGTTGCCTGGTGTCTGTGTCTTATGGTTGTTTTTTGTATTTGATTATATTTTGTCATCCCTGTCTATTTGTAATGTTTAGTATTATTGTGCTCTGTCTTGCCTTCTATGTATTCCCAGTCTGTGAGTCTGTGTGTGTACAGCCACCGTCCATCCTGTGTTCTTCACCTGCTGCCCTGATTTGTCCCAGCTGTCTCTTGTTAGGTTCATTATCATTTCTCCTATTTATGTGAGTTTCTGTATGTGCTCTGTCTGGTGTCGTCATCATTGTTTGCCCTGATGTTCTCCTCATTAGGATCATTGCTCTCTGTATATTCCGCTCAGTAAGTTGCCTCGTAATAATGAGGTGAGTTCAGCCCCTACGCTGCTTTTACTTTGTCCTCAGTGTTTTTTGTTAATAAATCTTTGCTTGCACCATTATCTGCCTGCACGAGTCCTCCCCCTGCATCCTCATCTGCCCGGAGGGCAGATTATGACAGTACAGTGCCAGCAATCCTGAGCAGGCAGCCCAGCGACTGGTGAGCTTGATGCGAGCGAGCGGTGGGCAGCTCGTACCTTCTCGTCTCTGGTGGCAAACGCTCACATTTCCTGCACATCAGAGAAGGCCCTTACTCGTCTTGAGGTTGCCATGAAGGTTGTGGAGAGGTTCCCCAGCCTGCAGGTCTGCCCTGAGGTGAGGGAGCTTCCTCGCCTCCGCCTGTAGCCACCTCCGCCGGATTTTTCTGAAGCTGATGCTGCACCCTCGAGCCCCGCAACTCTCTCCAGCTTTGCAGCCACTTCACGGGCTGGAGGAGAACTCACCATTCGTGTCACAGCCTGTGCCCTTGCATGCCACAGCAGCTGAAGAAATGAAGGCGTGTCAACAGGTTGTGGAATCTCAGATCAATCTGCTCCTGGAATAAAAGCCCTGGCTCCTCCCGGAGTATGCGGCACAGCTGAATGGGGACCAGCTGGCCACAGAAGGCGCTGCTGTGAGATGAGCGACGATGAAGCGTCACCCGGCACAGCAGGTTAAACACCATCCTCCCAGCTCTAGCCCACAGTTCACCACTCTTCCTCACTCTCCTTCAGCCCCGTGGGACTCAACCACACCGGTGTCCACAGCAGCTACAGTACCAGCCCCCAGGACAGTTACTATGCCGGTTTCCATGTCAGCTGCAGCGTCGGCTCCCACTTTTTCTGCACTGGTGCCCTCGCCCACTACTACGCTTCAGATTGCCTCATCTGCTGCCTGGCCAACAGCCTTGGCTGCGATGCCAAGTTCATCTCCACCTGTGACAGCAGAGCAGAGGAACAGGAAAGTACATACTCAGTTATCCCTACCACCTAATGAGATGTCTTGTCTTGTTTCGGGTGAAGGGCCTCAGTAGCAGCCCTATTCTACTGCTGAGCCTCCACCTTCTGCTTCTGCTGTCACTCCTGTGATTGTGCTGACACCATCCCTGGTCTCTCTGCTTCTTCCTGAGGTGCACGAGCCTGCTCCAACTGTCCCCAAAGTGCAGGCCCAAGCTCCAGCTCAGCCCAAGGTGCATGTTTCTGTTCCTGCTCAGCCCAAAGTGTACGCTACAGCTCCGGCAGTCTCCGAATTCCATGAGTCTGCCCCAGCTACCCCAAGGTGTACACCACAGCTCCAGCTCAGCCCAAAACGCATGTTTCTGTTCCCGAGGTGCACATCACTGCTCCAGTACTCTCCATGGTCGACGTTCCCCAGCAACAGCTTCTCAATGTGGTCAGCGCTCCCCAGTCACTGTTGGCTCCTGCACTGAAGTTCTCTCAGGTGATATAGCGAGAGATTTCTTTGTTATTTTCTGTAATAATGGCGCATGGCCTCCGGTCATGCGCACGGTGAAGTTATGGTCTGAGGAGGCAATGGACATGCTAAAGGACTGTTTTGAAATCACTGCCTGGGAGTAGCTCTGCAATCCACATGGTGAGGACATCGATGGCCTCACTCACACCATCACGGACTACATCGGCTTCTGTGTGGACAACACCATACCCACCAAGACAATACGGTGTTGCTCGAACAACAAACCCTGGATCAACCCTGAGATAAAAACACTTCTGAGAGAGAAGAAGAGGATCTCAGGTCGGGGAACAGGGAGATGCTGAAGTCTGTACAGAGGGAGCTGAGGAGGAAGATCAGAGAAGGCAAGGACAGCTTCAGGAAGAAGATGGAGGACAAGCTGCAACAGAGCGACATCGGCGGGGTCTGGAGAAACCTTAAAACCATCTCTGGGCTCCAGAATACCTCCCCCCAGGCCATGGGGGGCAGGGAGTGGGCGAACAATCTGAACCTGTTTTTTAATAGGTTTGACCAATCACCCTCCCCCCCGACTGCACAACACCCACTGCTGCCTCTAAAGTCATCGAGATCTGCTGTCCACACCCCACTCCACCAACACCCCCCCACTCCTAGCACACAGCCCCCCAACCTGACCCTCACTAAGACCCAGGTGAGGACAGAGCTGAGGAAGATCAAGGCGAGGAAGGCCTCGGGACCAGACGGCATCAGCGCGAAGCTCATCAAGTCCTGTGTAGACCAGCTGTGTGGGATTGTGGAGCACATCTTCAACCTGAGCCTGAAGCTGGGGAGGGTACCACAGTTGTGGAAAACATCTTGTGTGGTACCTGTACCAAAGACTTCCCAGCCCAAAGACCTGAACAGCTACAGACCAGTGGCCCTGACGTCCCACATGATGAAGACCCTGGAGAGACTGCTCCTTGCTCACCTCCGCCCCCTGGTGGGACCAGCGATGGATCCACTCCAGTTCGCCTACCAGCATGGCACTGGGGTGGAGGACGCAGTAATCTTCCTCCTTCACCGTTCTCTGTCCCACCTGGAGAAGCCCGGGAATGCGGTGAGGATCATGTTCTTTGACTTCTCCAGTGCTTTCAACACCATTCAACCGATGATCCTGAAGGACAAGCTGCTGTGCGCAGGGGTGGACCAGCACCTCTCATCATGGATCCTGGACTACCTCACTAACCGGCTACAGTTTGTGAGAACCCGAGACTGTGTGTCTGACACGATCATCGGCAGCACGGGGGCCCCCCAGGGAACGGTTTTGGCTCCCTTCCTGTTCACCCTTTATACTGCAGACTTCTCACACAACACAACACACTGCCATCTACAGAAGTTCTCTGATGACTCTGCGATCGTCGGCCTCATCTCCAACGGAAATGAAGCTGAGTACAGAGGACTTATCCAGGACTTCGTGGACTGGTGCCATCGGAACTGCCTCCAGATCAACGCGAGGAAAACTAAGGAGCTGGTGGTGGACTGCCGCAGGCAAGGACAACCCCTCACAGCACCAGTAAACATACAGGGAACAGACATTGAGATGGTGACATCCTACAAGTACATGGGTGTTCATCGGAACAATAAACTAGACTGGTCACACAATACCGACGCACGCTACAAGAAGAGACAGCACAGGCTGTTCCAGGCTTATTTGGGCGCATGCGCACGCAGCGACCGGCAGCTGGTGAAAAAGTACGTCGTCTGTGTGTTTTGTTTTATGCACTTTAATGTGTTTTTACAATATTCTCTGTGTCGTTTCTGTCCTGGAATGTTTGTGGACTGTATGGTGAAGAGCTCCCTGGTTCCATCAACATGGACTACCTCCCCTTTTTTGCACTGCTGCTACTTCTCCTCCGGCTCTTTGTCTCTGAAGTAAACGCGTTCGGCACCATGGCGGGCAGGATACATTATTCCAGGGACATGTTGTTGCATTTAAACACGGTTGATGCAGCGGCTGTGATTGAGCCTAAGCCGCAACTGCCGGACTTTATTTTGAGAGACGTTCATGGACACTGCGGTGAAAAGAGAGACGGAAGAAGAAAACATGGAGGAATGAAATTGCGCCTGAGAAGACGTCAGTTTGGTAACATTCCTCTTCCTTCAATGATTTTTGGGAATGTACAGCCTCTGAGAAACAAGGTGGATGAAATTCAAGGGAATGTACGCTACCAGAAGGACTTTAAGAACTGCTGCATCATGGCCTTCCCCGAATGTTGGCTTACTGTGCATGACCGAGATGTAGACCTGTGGATTGACGGCTTTGGAGCCCCGCTGTGCTCGGATCGGCAGGAAGAGGTAACGGGGAAACGTCAGGGGGGCGGCGTATGTTTATACATTAATAAGCAGTACTGCACATCTGTCATGATCAGAGAGCGCATCTATACACCCGATGTGGAGCTGCTGTCTGTGTCACTACGCCCCTTTTATTTGCCTCGCAAGTTCCCTCAACTTTTCATCACAATTGTGTACATTCATCCGAGGGCAGACGCTGACTCCGCCTGCAGCACTATCTTTGATGTGATCCAGGAGCTGCAATCAATTTCTCCAGAGGTGCCAAACTTCATTCTTGGGGATTTTAACCATGTTTCTTTAAAGAAGACACTTAAAAACTTTTATCAGTATGTCTCCTGCCCAACTAGGCGAAAAAAGACATTGGACCTGTGCTATGGATCCATTGAGAGGGCCTATAAATCACTCCCCCTTCCTCCTGTAGGATCCTCAGATCACAACTGTGTACGTTTGCTGCTCACATATAAAACTGCTCTCAGAAGAGGCAAGGTGGAGATGAGAGACATTGATGTGTGGACAGAAGATTCAGTGCACAGCCTCCAGGAATGCTTTGACTGTACAGACTGGGAGATGTTCACACTGGCCTGCGGGGATGATATGGACTCTTTGGTGGACCTCACATGCTCATACATGGCTTTCTGTAAAAATAAGATCGTTCCACGTAAACGTGTCAAAATATACCCCAACAACAAACCATGGGTTACAAAATCAGTTAAATCCTGCTTACAGAGGAAAGCACTTGCCTTTAAACAGGGGTCTGTTTCTGAGCTACAGGTTGCCACAAAAGAGCTGAAATCCGAAATTTTAAGAGCAAAACAGAATTATAAATCAGAACTGGAAAGCAAGATGGCAACAAAGAAACTTGGTTCAGCCTGGGCCAGTATGAAAACTATTGCAGACCTTCAAAGCACAGAGCGCAGTAATCGTGTGTTTTTAGATGGTTTTAATTCAGACACAGAGCTGGCTAATGCTCTTAATTGTTTTTATGGACGTTTTGACTCCTTTGATTTTAGCACTGAAACCCAAGATTTGAAACAGAAACTCAAAGACAATCAGCACTTTAATACTGGGATGCAGGATGTTAAAAGGGAGTTCTGCGCTGTTAAAGTGAACAAAAGTCAGGGCCCTGATAATATATGTGGGCGCTTGGTAAAGTCCTGTGCACATGAACTGAGTCCTATATTTCATTACATTTTCAATAAGTCCTTACAGACACAACATGTGCCTAAGATCTGGAAAGAAGCTGTGGTTGTTCCCGTTCCAAAATCCAGCTGTCCTAAAACGGTAAATTACTTTAGACCAGTTGCTTTGACTTCAATTTTAATGAAAATTTTTGAAAAACTGGTCAGATGTGAGGTCCTAAAGCAGACTGAGCATGCATTGGATCCTCTGCAGTTTGCCTATAGGCCTCACAGAGGAGTGGAGGATGCCACTGTCTCTCTGTTTAACATGCTTTTAAAACATCTGGATTTTAATGGGACACACACCAGACTTTTATTTGTGGACTTTTCCTCCATCTTTAATACAATCCAACCTCATATCTTAGCTGAAAGGCGCCTGCAACAATTTGATTTGAGCAATAATCTGGTGGGTTGGATTCTGGATTTTTTAACCAACAGGACGCAGAGAGTAAGGGTCAATGGTACATTGTCTGACCTAAAGTGCTCTTCTACTGGTTCTCCTCAGGGGTGTGTGTTGTCACCACTACTCTTCATCCTGTACACAAACATGTGTCGGAGCAGACATGACAACAGACATATAAAGTATGCTGATGATTCAGTTATCGTCAGTCTCCTCCAGGATGGTGAGAGTGGCCACGGCCCAGTAGTTGATGATTTTGTTCACTGGTGTGAGGATTCCTACCAGCTGCTGAATACGACAAAAACTAAAGACATGATTATTGACTTTAGGAGGAAAACTCCCAGGCACAAAGTCACCGTACTAAAAGGCCAGACCACCGAATGTGTAAAATCCTACAAATATCTTGGGACGATTATTGATAGTAATTTAAAGTTTGAAGAGAACTGTGAAAGGGTGTGCAAAAAGGGTCAGCAACATTTGCATTGCTTGAGAAAACTTGCACGCTTCCAAACTGACCGAACCATAATGACAATGTTTTATCAGGCTTTTATTGAATCTGTTTTATCCTTTTCTTTAGTGTCATGGTTTGGTCAGATAAAACTGAAACAGAGGAAATCCTTGGATCAGGTAGTTAGATGGTCCAGTCGTTTGCTTGGTGAGTCACAGCTGAGCCGGACATCCCTGTACGCCAGACAAGTACAGAGGATGGCTACCTCCATTTTAAATGATGACTCCCACCCTTTGCACTGCAACTTTCAGCTTCTTCCCTCAAGAAGGAGGTTTGCTGTCCCAAAAAGTAAAACCCAGCGCTACAAAAACAGCTTTGTTCCTGCTGCTGTCAAAGAGTTGAACAAGCTGTAACAATATATTGCACATAATTTAGGTACCTATTTATCAACTCCATTTTATATTTACTTATTTTTGTAGAATGTTACTTAGGTTCTAAATATTTTACTGAGTTTTAGACCTTTGAGTTTTTAACCTCTTTGACTAGTTTTTAACTTTTAATATGACTCTTCTCTTTTACCTCTGGTTTTTCTCTCATCTCTGTCTTTTTATACCCTGATTGATGGAGCCTTGAGTATTTTTATCATGTTCATAGTCAAGTTCATGTGTGCCTGTGTTTGTGTCTATGTTGAATGTAATTTGTGGCTTGTAAATATGGATGTCACCAGACTGCAAAACAAATCTACCTACAGGTACAAATAAAGTAACCTGAACCTGAACCTGTTCCTACTGAGGAGGCTCGGGTCTTTTGGTGTACAAGGGTCGCTACTGAAGACATTCTACGACACGGTGGTGGCATCAGCCATCACTTTTGGAGTGGTATGCTGGTGTAACGGCATTACAGCAGCCAATAGGAAGAGACTGAACAAACTGATCAAGAAAGCTAGATCTGTCCTGGGGCAACGCCTTGACCCAGTGGAGGAGATAGGAGAGAGAAGGATGGTGGCTAAACTGTCATCTCTGCTGGAGTCCGAGTCCCACCCTATGCAGGACATATTGAACGCACTGAGGAGCTCATTTAGCAGTAGACTACATCATCCTAGGTGCACAACCGAGAGGTTTCGCAGGTCCTTCCTACCTACGGATGTCTGACTGTATAACCTAAGCAGGGCTGCTCGCAGAGATAGCAAAAAAACGTGACGACCTTAATAGTATTGAACGCAAAAGACGCAACAGACTTACACAAATGGTCCCCTCCAGTATACAACTAGGACAATATCAGTCGCTATGGAGGGTGACAATATGTATGGGTACATATTCATACTATGTAGGATAACTATGTAGACGGTGACGCTGTTTATTCCATCTTGCTACAATGCTCTGCACTTTGTATATATATTTATATATTTATGTGTACATATGTATATCCACTGCTCTTATTTATATTTTTCGAATCTTAATTATTGCTCTGAGTGTTGCTATCCCTGTGCTGTTGCAATCCTGGAATTTCCCCATTGTGGGACTAATAAAGGCTTATCTTAATAAGGGGTCTACTATTACAATCTACTGAGCTCCTAGATTCTATGTTGTGGTTCTCCTTTGTGGTCTCCAGGGAAAAGAGCTCCCTTGTGGTCTCTAGAGCGAAGAGCCCTAATGTTATCTCAGTGTTTCCTCTGGCTTAAAGACCTTGGTGCAGTGGCAGCATATTTTTCCGGGGGGGGGGGGGGGAGGGGCATAAACATATGACACGATTGTCACCAGAACATGTTAATTTTATACTATTTATTTCTTTTTTAAATTTTGCACAGTAACTTTGCATATGGAACTTACCATTTGAAGTACTGTACAACCGAGGCTTGAATATTGGAATATTGGGCCAGTTGGGGTGCCACCCAGACGTCCTGCATTTAGACTTTTTAGTTGTGTCATCCTTCTCTTCTTCCTCTGCTCTCACCTCTCCTGGACCCTCTGCCTGACCACTTTCCTCTCCTTGGCTCCTCTCTTCTGTCTCATCTTGCCCTCTCTGAGCTCTGTCTAATTCAGGTTCTCGCTCTGTCTATGATGGTATACAAACAGGTTAGAAAATATCAAGTGTCATGTTTTGTCCTGCAGAATTTTTTTTGTCATGGTTTACATAAATGACAAAATATGTGTATTTTTTTTTTGTATTTTTATTCTAGTGTTTCTTTTTTTCCCATTGAAAGAGTAAGGAAGGGAAAAACATTCATTATAGTAATTTACTCATGCATACTTAAATTATATTATCAGAGGTGGGTATAGTAACCAGAAATTCTACTCATGTAAAAGCAGTGCTTTGAAATTAATAATTAAAAGTAGACAACCAAAAATTTCTAGTTGAGTTAAGGGTACAAAGAGCACCCACTTAAAAACTTGAGTAATGACTTCAGTCTTGAAGGTTTGAGGTTTTTCTCAAAAATTTACAACAATTTTCTTATAGTTTTCTACTTTTCTCTGTAAATCTATCTAAATTTGAAACCATCCATCCATCCATCTTCTTCCGCTTAATTCTTTTCGGGTCGTGGGGGGGGGGGGGGGGGCTGGAGCCTATCCCAGCATCTTTGGGTGGGAGCCAGGGTACACCCTGGACAGATCGCCAGTCTATTGCAGGGCCAACACAGAGAGACAGACAACCATTCACTCTCACATCCATACCCAACGACAATTTAGAATCCCTAGTTTGATGCCAGTTAACCTAACTTGCATGTTTTTGGCATGTGGGAGGAAACCAGAGAAATCCCAGAGTAAACTCACGCAGACATGGGGAGAACATGCAAACTCCACACAGATTACTGTTGGTCGGGAGCTGGGATCGAATCCAGAATCCCCCGGCCAAGGGTGAGTTGCTGTGCTGCCGCAGTGCTAACCACTTTGCCACTGCGCTGCCCCTCAAATTTGTAATTTCCTCTTGTAAAATTGACTTTTCTTGTACATTTGAAACTTTATTATAAATTTGTGGATTATTTTATGGCATAGTTTTGTCTATTTTTTAAAATAAAATTACTGTTTTTAAATAAATTTGAAACAGACTGTGGTGTTTTTTTTTCCTTATAACAATTTACATTTTTGACCATAATTTTGCAGTCAGAAAAGAACAATAATTTAACTCTGATTACAAAGAAAAAAATATTAATAAAATTGTATTTAATGAAATAAATTAACTTAAATGACCAAGGATGCCATTATTTCTGTTATAATATTTCGTTATATTTATAGTTTTGGGTTTTTGTTTTTGTTTTTTTTTGAAATCTCCTCACCACCCAGACAGCAGGAAAAACCTCCCTTATTTTGAAATCCAAATGCTGGCACGTTTAGTTTGTCTGAAGGCTGCTGACTTCATGAATTTTGGTCATCTTAACTTGCCAGGTACATAATGGGGAACATAACTTAATATTGTAGTGGCTGGTGAAATATATCCTCAGCAATTCATCAGGCCCCCGCCTTTCCCTTCATATGAATTCTAACCACATCTCTTAGCTAAGCGCCTCTTCCATTATTGCTCCCATTTCCACCGGGGTAAAACCATGATAAACGCCAGTGTTTACATATCTCTTCTGATTTTTTTCCACGTTTAAAGTACTTTAATAAACTCATGTTTCTCTCAGACAGTCACACTAGCGAGACACTCTGCCTGGTGACTGACTGGAAAGCTTGCGTGGGTGGGGCGCTTCTCAACTCTGCGTGGATGAAGGTCATGCACGTTGTTTGTGTGCGTGCTTGCGGAAAGTCATATTTTTCTTAAATTTATATATCCTCATAAGCACGGCAGAAATTTTTCTGGCGTGGCGGGCCGCTACCCAGAAATGTTACCAGAGGTAACCCTGTATCTCCTGGGTTTAAAACTTCTAGGTTATCCATTGAGAAAGATTTCATGTTGTTTTCACCTGAGCTTAAAGCACCTGTGTTGCCATTTACTCCTGAGGTTAAGGTACCTGGGCTGTCACTGTCTCCTGAATCTAAAGGTACTATATTTTCACCTCCAGAGAGTAAAATGTCCACGGTATCACTTTCAGATGGTAAAATGTCAACATTATCACCTCCAGAGGGTAAAGTGTGCATGTTAGCACCCCTAGAGGGTAAGATGTCCATGTTAGCACCTCCAAAGGTTGATATGTCTATGTTACCATTTCCTGAGTTTGAAGTGTCTACATTGTCTCCTGAGTTTGTGGGTTCTGTGCTGTCAGCTCTTATGTTTAGAGATGAAATATCAAGTTCTCCTGAGTTTGAAGTGTCTTTACAGTTTTCTCTGGACTCACCCTGTGCTCTGGTCTGGGGGTCCAGGAACTCTGAAAGACCACCTAAATTGCCTTGCTTTCCGGTCCGGTGGGCTAGGGACTCTGGGAGACCACCCGACTCACTCTGTGCTATGGTCTGGGGTCCCATGGACTTGGATCGGCTCCCTGACCCAGCTTGTTTCACGATCTGGTAGCCTTGGGACATGGGCAGGCCACCTGATCAACCTTGCACTCAGGTTTGGGGTCCTATGGATCTGGATTGGCCCCCTGACTCACTCTGTTCCCCAGTCCAATGGACCTGTGAATTCCTGATGGACAATTTTTTTGTTTTGGCTCACTCTGTTTGATTCCTGTATTTTTCCCACCGTACCTTACCTCCTCCCCCTGCCCGTTAAGTTGTTACTATGTTTCTAATTTTGGGGTGTCTGGAATCCACT
Source organism: Pholidichthys leucotaenia (assembly GCA_020510985.1). Taxonomy (NCBI): domain Eukaryota; kingdom Metazoa; phylum Chordata; class Actinopteri; order Cichliformes; family Pholidichthyidae; genus Pholidichthys; species Pholidichthys leucotaenia. The sequence continues at coordinate 165,333,778 of CM035844.1, forward strand.
CCTTAAAGGAGGGATTACTGTATGTCACAGTAGGGGCACAGCTAGGACCGTGCCCACACTTTATGTTTATTTAGTTTTGCTTTCCACTGTATTATTATTATTATTATTATTAAGTGCCCATGTTCCCTGATCCTTCTCTGTCATGTCATGTCTTCCCCTGTTGCCTGGTGTCTGTGTCTTATGGTTGACTTTTTGTATTTGATTATATTTTGTCATCCGTGTCCATTTGTAATGTTTAGCATTATTGTGCTCTGTCTCGTCTTCTGTGCATTCTCAGTCTGTGAGTCTGTGTGTGTACAGCCCCCGTCCATCCTGTGTCCTTCACCTGCTGCCCTGATTTGTCCCAGCTGTCTCTTGTTAGGTTCATTATCATTTCCCCTAGTTATGTGAGTTTCTGTATGTGCTCCGTCTGACGTTGTCATCATCGTTTACCCTGATGTTCTCCTTGTTAGGATTATTGCTCTCTGTATATTCCGCTCAGTAAGTTACCTCTTTATTTTGAGTTCAGCTCCTGCACTGCTTTTACTTTGTCTTCAGTGTTTTTTGTTAATAAATCTTTGCTTGCAACATGGGCTGCACGGTGGCGCAGTGGTTAGCACTGTGGCAGCACAGTTTACCCTCAGCCGGGGGATTGCGGGGATCGTGAGATCGTGGGTTCGATCCCTGCCCCCGGCCAACAGTGATCTGCGTGGAGTTTGCATGTTCTCCCCGTGTTGCGTGGGTTTACTCCGGGATTTCTCCGGTTTCCTCCCACATGCCAAAAAACATGCAGGTTAGGGATAAGGGGCGCTTGCGCACGCAGCGACAGGCAGCTGGTGGCTTGTCACCAGACTGCAAAACAAATCTACCTACAGGTATAAAGTAATAAAAAAAATAAATAAATAAAAAATTATCCTGCCTGCACACAAGCCCTCCTTCTGCATCGTCATCTGCCCGGAGGGCATATCATGACACACAGCCAATAACAGGGTGATGGGTTATAACTATAGAAAAAGAAAAAGATCCCAAAGGAGCAAAGCTGTTTTTTCCCCCATTCTGCCAGTGTGCTGACATTTTGGCATACCTATCAGAACAGCATACCCTAGGTTACTGTGCATGCGCACACATGCATACAACAGAAATATGCTGTATTGAATGAAAGTCCATCATTTCAGCATACCACCAGACTTTAAACAGCTGACCAAAGGTAAGCAATTGCATAATATTGTAGAGTTGCATATTGATAGTTCTGTTGTTGCAGTACATGTTATATACTGCTCAAAAAAATAAAGGGAACACTTTGAAAACATCAGATTTTAATGGGAAAAAATAAGCTGGATATCAAAATTGTGGCAGGCTAGTCCAGCTTACTCAGATTAAAGGAGCACTTTTTAATCTGAGTAAGCTGGACTAGCCTGCCACAATTTTGATATCCAGCTTATTTTTTTCCCATTAAAATCTGATGTGTTGACTTCCGGTTATGGCTGCCACGTAGGACGGACGTGTCTCGCTCTGCTCTGCTCCTGGAGAAAAAAAATCGGCAAATAACTCTCTCATTTGGGACAGAACGTATCCCAGCGTTTGGGTGAGGATATGTCGGCGAAGCCTAAGGCTGGAAAACCAGGAAAAGGAAAAAGCGAGCCGCCGAAACAGTCCAAATTAACGGACTTTCAGGTCTGTGACGCAGCAAATAAAACTCCATATATGGCGGAGGAGGCTGGCAACAGTGCGATGTCTGCGGGGGGAGGCGCAGATGCGCTGATGGCTGCCATGAGTTCAATGAGAGCGGACTTTTCCTCTAGATTTGATGGGATTATGACAGCGTTGGAAGGAATAAGAAAGGAATTGGGTGACTGTGTAGAACAAACGGCGCAGATGGAGCTCCGTCTCGCTAGTGCTGAAGATGACGTCACCCGTCTTCAATTAAAGGTGCGCACTTTGGAAAAAAAAAAAAAATCTCTGGAAGATAATATTTTGGATTTGGAATCTCGGTCGAGACAGAATAACTTGAGGCTGGTGGGTCTTCCAGAGGAATCAGAAGGTCGGGACGTATGTTCCTTTCTGGAAAAGTGGATTCCGGAGGTGCTGGGCAGCGAGGAGTTGCAATCAGCAGTGGTTCTGGAAAAAGCACATCGTATTGGCCCACGGAGAGATAAGGGACCGCCGAGGACCTTAATTATGAAGTTTCTTAGCAACAGAGACAGGATGAAGATCTTCAACGCTGCACGAGCTAAAGGAGAGATTAAACACCAGGACCAGCAGGTGCGGTTCTACCCAGATTTGGCCACAGGAATCCAGCAATTGAGGAAGCAGTTTGATCCCGTACGTAAGGAGCTGCGCAACCTTGGGATTCGTCATGGTGTAATCTATCCTGCGAGACTGCTGACCACGTATGAGGGCAGAACCCACATCTTCAAGACCCCAGAGGAGGCGCAGGAGTTCATCAAGAAGATCAAAGAAGAAGAAGAGACTGGTGGGAGCTAAGCATGAACAAAATATAAGGTAGAATAATTAAGCATTTGCACAGGCATCTGACTGACTTGAAGTAAATAGTAAGTTTACAAAATATAGATTGTATTATATATTAAAAAAAACAAAACAAAAACAAAACAAACAAAAAAAAAACTATGATGTACAAAGTTGTTAAAAATTTTGGAGTTAAGTTGGAAAACTACAGAGGAGAGTTAATGTTACGTCATTAAAAGCAGTAGAGTTAGGGTGATTGGGAGGATGAAGAAGGAGTGGCTTAGGCTGTTCCCCGTGGGTGTGGAACGGTCGATGGCTATATCGGGAGACAGATTTTTTTTTTTGATTTTGGGGGGTTTGCCACAAGTGTGGGAAGGGGAAATTTGTTTGTGTGTAGTTTGTAGGATGAATGTTCAACCACTCATGTTTTTGCTTCTCTGTATGAGCATGTTTACACTGCAAGGTAATCCCAAACTCTCTATTGATCATAAACCAAAGTGTTAATCTTAATTTAACTTCATGGAATTGCAGAGGTCTACAAAATTTAAAAAAACTTAAACAAGTTATGAATAAAATAAAAGACATGGGTTCAAAAATTGTGTTTTTACAAGAAACTCATCTAATAGAGGAGGATGTTAAAAGAATTAGGAATAGATGGCAAGGAAGTGTATTCACCTCTTCATTTTCATCCCGAGCCAGGGGAGTTATGACTCTCATACATAAATCAGTTCCTTTTCAAGCGAAAAATGTAATTGGAGACAAATTTGGAAGATATGTAATCATTCAAGGTTCTTTGCTATTAGAAAATATAAATCTTGTGAACTTATATGGTCCCAATATAGATGATCAGAAGTTCTTTGCTAATTTATTTCTCATCTTATCATCACTTACAGGGCAACATATAATAGCAGGGGATTTTAATTGTACATTGAATCCAGGTATAGATAGATCAACAGGACTGGATTGTACGCACATTGGATGTAGGATGACTATTAATCATTTTATGAAAGAATTGAGATTGTTAGATATATGGAGAGAAATGAAACCACAAGTTAAAGCCTATTCTTGTTATTCCAGTACCTCCAAGACATTCTCACGTATTGATTATTTTTTGATTTCCACAGAATTAAGGTCCAAGATTCAAAACTGCTTTTATGATAACATCGTGATCTCTGATCATGCACCCTGTTGTCTAATATATGTAGATAAAAAATTGACAAAGGAATCAGGTAGATGGCAATTTCAGCATAAATGGCTTCAGGATGAGGAATTTGTCAAGTATATAGAAAAACAGACAAGTTCTTTGACATCAATACTACACAAACATCAGCATGTGTAAAGTGGGAGGCTTTCAAAGCTTTTATTAGGGGACATATTATTAGTTATACAGGATCAAAATCTAAGAAGACTCGAGAGGAGAGAGCCCAATTGGAACATAAAATAAAAAGTCTTCAGGAAAAAGTGTATGCAGGAAGTGACCCAAGGTTGGAGAATGAATTACTGATTTTGAGAGCTGAATACGACAAAAAATCAGCGAATAGAGCTGCCTCGAGTCTTCTAAGATTGTTTCAATCTTTTTATGAACAAGGTGAAAAATCAGGAAAATTATTAGCATGGCAGATTAAACAATTGGAAATTAAAACACCAATTACCAGTATTATAAGTAATGGACAGGTAGTTATAGATCCTTTAGAAATTAATAGAGCCTTTAGAGATTACTATGAAAAATTATATGATACCAAAAATGAACCTGATTTAACAAAACTAAATGGGTTTTTGAACGAACTATCTATACCGTGTATTCCAAATGAAAACAGGGAGATATTGGAGTCTAAAATTAGTCAAGAAGAAGTTGGGCTAGCCATTGATAATATGAAATCAGGAAAAAGTGCAGGACCAGATGGTCTCCCAGTTGACCTTTATAAAAAATTTAAGAATAAATTAATAAAACCTTTTTTGGAAATGGTTTTAGAAGCATTTCAAAATAATAATTTACCATCATACATAAATAATGCCTTAATTATACTGCTGCCAAAACCAGGTAAGCCCTCTAATAAATGTGAAAATATGAGACCAATAAGCCTATTAAACGCCGACCTTAAGATAATCTGTAAAATTTTAGCAAGACGAATACAAGAAATTTTACCAAATATTATTAATCGAGATCAGAATGGCTTTATAAAGGGTAGACAAGGCTTCCATAATGTAAGAAGACTATTTAATATTATCTATTTTAATAAAGAAGCACCGGATACAGCTCTCCTATCATTGGACGCCGAAAAGGCCTTTGATAGAGTTGAATGGCCCTTTCTTTTTGAAGTCCTACAAAGGTTTGGACTTGGAAATAATTTCATAAAATGGGTTCAAATAATATACAATAATGCTACAGCAGAAATCCTAACAAATAACAATATTTCAAAACCAATAAAAATCAATAGAGGATGTCGACAAGGCTGTCCACTTTCACCTTTACTGTTTACTATGGCAATTGAACCTTTAGCGATAGCGATACGTTTACATTCACAAATATATGGAATTAAAGTTGGACCAACAGAACATAAAATCTCCCTGTACGCCGATGATATAATTTTGTTTATGTCGAATCTAAAAAAATCAATTCCAACCTTGTTGAATTTAATAAAGAATTTTGGGGAAATATCAGGATATAAAATAAATAAAACTAAATCTTCAATATTAATGCTAAATGAGACCCAGAGAAATTATCCAGCCCCTGAGGTAAATCAATTCAATGTTGTAAATCAGTTTAAATATTTAGGAATCCAAATTGTGCCTAAGCTAGAATCAGTCGCCAGTGTCAACTATGAAGCCTTAATGTCAGATATCAATGAGTTAACTCAGAGATGGATGTCACTACCAATGTCGATGATCGGGAGAATCAATATACTTAAAAGTAATATTTTACCTAAAATACTTTATTTATTTCAATACATTCCCTTATCACCACTTTTAGATCTATTCTCAAGAATAAAAAAAAAGTTAGTGGAATTTATATGGAACAACAGGAGGGCTAGATTACGTTTGTCTTTATTATATTTACCATTTGATCGTGGAGGTCTGAAATGTCCAAATTTTATGTTGTATTATTGGTCGGCACAACTGAGGTCTATGACATATTATTTTTCATCAAATGATCTCCCTCACTGGACTGAAATGGAATCATACAATTTACCTTTACCTCTTCCCATATTCATATACTCAGATTCGGCAAAAAAATTACAAAAACAAGTTAAAAATCCATTTGTAAAGCATATGATCAAAATATGGTGTGAAGCTAAAAACTATTTAAAAGAACCACAGTTATTGTCACAATTTAGTCCAATATGGGGTAATCAATATTTTAAACCAGGGAGAGCGGACGCTGTATTTAAAGTATGGAATTTAAAAGGGATACAAAAGATTCAGGATTTATATTTGCCATGTGCAGACAACATAATGTCTTTTGAAGAGCTGAGGATCAAATTTAATCTCAATAGAACACATTTTTTTAAATATCTTCAACTTAGAAACTTTATTCGATCAAATCAAAATAAAGCTCTCACTCGACCTATTTATTCATCCTTGGAAAAAATGATGATGAAAGATAGTAAAAGAAAGGGTATTATTTCAGAGTTTTATAACTCATTGACACTATCTTCAAGTGAAAATTCACTGAAAAGATTAAACTACTGGAAAGAAGATCTGCAAACTGAAATTTCAGAGGAACAATGGGAATTGGCTTGTACAGAAGCTCAAACCAAATCAATAAATGCACGCCTTAAATTGATACATTTCAAATGGTTAATGCGGATGTATGTTACACCGGAGGAGTTAAATAGATATAACAAAAATATACCAGATACATGCACAAAATGCATGGAAAGTAAAGGAACCCTATTTCATTATTTATGGGAATGTAGATTAATAAGAATGTTTTGGGAAGAGGTGAGGGTAACAATTGAAAAAATAATCTCAAAACAAATCATATTGAATCCTAAACTGTTTTTGTTGGGTCTGTACCCAGAAAAGCATAATTTTAATAAAAGTGAAAGAACATTCATAGACCTCAGTTTGCTTAATGCCAAAAAATGTATTGCACTATTATGGAAAAAGACTCATAGACCAGATGTGACTCAGTGGTTAAGACAGATGTTAACAAACCTTCCATTAGAAAGAATAACATATATACTGAAATCAAAGGAAATTGTGTTTGAGAATATATGGAGACCTTTTATTGATTATGTAAAAAATTTAAACATAACTCTTGAAGAAGAAGGTGAATGATGTGTGTGGACCTTGTAAATTCCAAACTGGTGAACATAATATGTATACTTATGTATTGGATTGTCTAGACTAAACAGAGGAGCATTGTTGAAGACTTGATTTTGTTGGTGGTTGTTGGTGTTTTTAGTGCATTTTTTTTTTTTGTAGTACTTTAGTGTTAGTGTTTGATTGTTTGTATCATGTTTGTTAAAAAAAAAAAGGTTCAATAAAGATATTGTGGAAAAAAAAAAATCTGATGTGTTTTCAAAGTGTTCCCTTTATTTTTTTGAGCAGTATATATAACTGTAGTTAGGGTGCAGTTAACTTAAAATTTAAAAAAATGTAAAACAAAAAAATAAAACACTGTTGTACTGGAGAAATGAGTGGTATATAGAATTGGTTTTTTGGGCAACTATAATTTTATTGATGTTTAAGTTTTTTGTATGTGGATGTATGATTAATTGTCTTGTTTAGTTCTACCACTGTTAGCAGGTATGCCATTCTGTCAGTGTAAACTAAAATCACAACATCATACCACTGTATTAAACTAGTATTCTTTTCTGTTAGTTTAATGTATCTAGTGGAACATCATAACATACAGTCATGTGAAAAAATTAGGACACCCTATAAAAGCCTGTGGTTTTTTTTTTGTTTTTTTTTACATATTTGGACATATGGATATTTAATATCTGTTCAGAACTCCTTATAAGAACTCCTTATACAAAAATATAGAGTGATGATAATCATGTCAGCGGCAGTAATGCACCTGTAAGCTGGTTGCCAACCGCCAATCAAATCTAAAAGAAGAAGAACTTTAACAATACTGGGAGATTCAAGTATTATAACTAACTAAACAATTAAAACTGAAGAAAAGACTTTTTAAAATTTCTGTAAAATGTAATTTTAAAAATCTGCCATGGATCGCCACCTTAGTGTGGTGGGGAGTTCACGTGCCCTGGTGATCACAGGAGCTATGTTGTCCAATCAATCAACTTTATTTATAATGCACTTTAAAAGCAACACTCACTACACAAAGTGCTGTACAAGAAGAGAACATAAAAGCAGGGCACTAACACAAAGGGTGCTAACACAAGAAAAAAAAAAAATGTCCTTGGCAATGTGCCTCTGGTAGGGTCTCCCAGGACAAACTGGTCCTGAGTGAAGGGCCTGACTAAAAGCGATCCAATAGACTCCCATGATAAATGAAATATCAAGGATTCAGCGTACCCCGCCTGGTATGAGGTTACCGGGGCCCTGCCTTGGAGCCAGGTCTGGGGAAGTATGCTATTCTGACAAAGTATGCTAAATGTCAAAACACCGGAATGTTATAATACATTATTTCTGTTTTTGTTATTGTCTCTGTTTTCTTAATAGGTTCAACTCACCGTCTGTCACCCCACAACACAACCAGACCCCCACACACCCCTCCCCCTCCGGTGTAGCACCTCTCTCTCTCTCCCCCTCACCCCCTCCCCCTCCTCTGAGGACATCAGCACCAGCCCCCCTCATATGACTGTGACTACAGACCAGGTTAGGAAACAGCTGGAGAGACTCCGTCAGCGGAAGGCTGCAGGTCCTGATGGCATCTCTGCCAGTATCCTGAGGACCTGTGCCAACCAGCTATCTCCTGTACTGAAACACCTGTACAATCTGAGCCTTAGTCTGGAGAGAGTACCGGTGCTGTGGAAGACGTCCTGCCTGATTCCTGTCCCCAAGAAGTCGTCTCCATCTGACCTGAATAACCAGTTGCCCTCACATCTCATGTGATGAAGGTCCTGGAGAGACTGGTCTTAGCTCACCTGAGGCCGCAGGTGAAGACATGGCTAGACCCCCTGCAGTCTGCATATCAGCCCCATTTAGGAGTTGGAGACACTTTCATCTACCTGCTGCAACAAGCCCATTTGCACCTGGATGGCGGAGGAGATACTGTGAGAATCACGTTCTTTGATTTTTCCAGTGCGTTTAACACCATCAAGCCACTGCTGTTGGGTGAGAAGCTGCAGGAGATGGGGGTCGACAGCTCTGTGATCTCCTGGATTACTGACTACCTGACAGGCAGGCCACAGTTTGTCCGGCTGGGCAGCATCTTGTCTGATGTGGTGGTTAGTGATACAGGAGCTCCACAGTGGACTGTGCTTTCTCCTTTTCTCTTCACCTTATACATCACAACTTTCAGTACAACACAGAGTCATGCCACCTGCAGAAATTTTCTGATGACTCAGCTGTTGTTGGGTGTACAGGGCACTGGTAGGCAGATTTGTGGAGTGGACCGAGCAGAATCACCTATCTATTCTCAGTGAAGAGAGATTTCAATATTTCTACAGTAGTCATATGATGGGAAGGCAGTTGTGGTGCAAGTGTAGCATGTGGTCGACATCTGAATGGAGGGTCACTGGTTCGATTCCTGCTCTCTCTGCAGTCTGCATGTTGAAGTGTCCTTGAGCAAGGCACCAAACTCTGAGTTGCTCCTGGTGGGGCAAGCCAGTGCCTTGCATGGCAGCTCTGCGCCATCAATGTGTAAATGCGTGTGAATGGGTAGATAGCAGGATCGCTAAAGTGCTTTAGTCATCCAGGGATGAATAAAAGTGTTGTATAAGTAAATGCCTTTTACCATATGACCCAAGAAAGCATTTTAGAAGGTTAAAACCCACAGACACATCATGTTTGAGTGAATGGTACATTTAAGAGGAAAAAAAATAATCTACTACAAATGATTGCAGGCCAGTTTGTGTCAATAACTTGGCTGTTTTTCCTTAATTTTAAGCCTCAGTTATGTTTTCCAGAATCAAAGATTTTTTTAGGCCTGAAACATGTTTAACTGACCCTTTCCATAGTAGAGGTTGCTGACCCCAGATGATCTTAGCTACATGCAGTCAACAACAGTGAAACTACTGACAGCTGTGTCTCCTTCAGTGCTTTCTCAGTGTGCTTTGATGAAGTGAGTATGCCTGAAGGTCATGAACACTTAATGGAGCTGCTGAACTGCAACCAGCATGAGGGCGACTGGGAAAAGGAACAATTAGCAGGAAAATTATGCTACACTAGTGAGTAATCAGTAAAATAACACCAACCGTAAAATGCTCTTTTATTAAAAGGTTTTATAAAAAATTAAATTCACAGGTTTTCAGCTTCTTCAATATTTGACATCCATCTAATTACCCACAGCAGATGGAGTTATTTAATATTCAATATGTCCTTCAGCAATTATGTATAATCTACATGAATAAGGCAGCTCTATCTGAAATATATTTCATCATCATTACCATCTGATTACTCTCATAGTTGTCACTACATAATATGCTCCAAATGACCCTCATCTTTCTCCTGCCTGACATGGATTTTTTAAATCTTCCACACATTTTCGTCTATTCTCTCCAATGAGCTCCTCACTTACCCGTTTCTCTGTATGTCCAAAACTTTTCAGCTTTCTCACTCTTTCCCCCCTTTTAAGTTCTTCTTAATTATGCTGATTTCCTCTGGATAATTGTACCACATAAGGAAGACTTCCTTCTGCATTTATTATTTTGTAAATGTTAATTAAAAAAATTCCAAATAAAGATACACCAGAAGACAAACAATTAGGATTACAAATTAGAATGGTTCTGACTAGAATGGAAAATAGAGGACAGTGCTTAATTGAGTAAATGTAATGGTTAAACAGATGAAATGATCACATCAAATTAGGCTTTGTGATTTCAGAATTAAGAGGCTATAGGTGGGCAATGGATAAAATTTACATGAACTAAGAACAGGAGGTGAAGCCATGAGTTATATTTGCTCAAGTACTTGTACTTTCATAAGTAGTTTTGCTGTAGGATACATTTTACTCTATTAAATTTTTGAAGAAAAAACTGTCCTAATTCAGGTACCTCTGGCTTTATTGTCTCAGTCACTTTGCATGGTCTTATCAGGTAAATGGGAAGGGTTGTGTCAGGAATGGCATCTGGCATAAAACCATTGCCAAATCAAACATGCGGCTCATGACAAATGAGACTTCCATACCAGATCCCTCGAGGCCCAGGTTAACAGCGACCACCACTGGTGCTGTTAACCGAAAGGGTGCCAGTGGAAAAAAGGAAAAGAAAAAAGAGAGAGAAAAGGAAAAGCAGAAGTGTGGAGGTAAGAGTAGAGACTTTAAATGTACGGACTACAGTATGTCTGGCAAAGGGAGAGAGTTGATTGTCATGATGGAGAGAAGAAAGGTAGATAGGTGTACTGGTGTACTGTACAATTGTACAATGACAATAAAGCCTATTCTATTCTAGATCTACTGTGTGTACAAGAAACCAGGTGGAATGGAAGCAATGCCAGGAGCATTGGAGGTGGATTCAAACTGTTCTACCATGGTGTAGATAGGAAGAGAAATTGAGTGGGGTGATCTTGAAGGAATATGTGAAGAGTGTTCAGGAGGTTAAGAGGGAGTCAGACAGGATCATGAGTTTGAAACTAGAAATATTGAAGGTATGATGTTGGTGCAAATGCTCCACAAGTTGGATGTCAGGTAGAAGAGAAAGAGGAATTCTGGAGTAAGTTGGATGAAGTGGTAGAGAGTGTTCCCAGAGGGGAGAGAGTGGTGACTGGAGCAGACTTTAATTGGCATGTAGATGAAGCGAACAGAGGTGATGAGAAGGTGCAGGGTAGGTATGCTCTTAAGGAGAGAAATGTGGAAAGACAGATGGTTGTGGATTTTGCTAAAAAGATGGAAGTGGCTGTGGTGAACACATACTTTAAGAAGAGAGAGGAACATAGGGTGGCATACAAGAGTTGAGCAAGGTGCACACAGGTGGACTACATCTTATGCTGAAGGAGAAATCTAAAATAGATAGGAGACTGCAAGGTGATGTCAGGGGAGAAAGTAGCTAGGCAGCATTGGATGGTAGTCTGCAGGATGACTTTGGAAAGCAAGCAGAGGAAGAGAGTGAAGGCAGAACCAAAGATTAAGTGGGGGGAAGTTACAGAAGGAAGAAGGTTGCACATCGTTCAAGAAGGAGTTGATACAGGTTCTGGGTGGTAGGGAAGAATTACCAGAGGACTAGGCAAGTACATCTAAAGTATTGAGGGGAAACGGGTAGAAAAGTATGTGATGTATCCTCTGGAGAAAGGAAAGAAGACAGAGAATTGGTGGTGGAATGAGGAGGTACAGGAAAGTATTCAAAGGAAGAGGTTAGCAAAGAAAAAGTGGGATAGTCAGGGAGATGAAGAAAGTAAACAGAAGTATTTGGAATCTAGGCCTATGGCTAAGAGAGAGGTGGCAAAGGCAAAGGAAAAGGCATATAATGAATTGTATGAGAGGCTGGACACTAAGGAAGGTGAAAAGGACTTGTATTGATTGGAGAGACAGAGAGATCGAGCTAGAAAGGATGTACAGCAGGTTAGGTTGATTAAGGACAGAGAGCGCAATGTACTAACAGTAATGAGTAATGAGAGTGTGCTGAGAAGATAGGAGTACTTTGACAAGCTGATGAATGAAGAAAATGAGAGAGAAGGATGGATGAAGGAAAGATAGTAAAGCAAGATGTTCCAACATTTGCAAGGTGGAGGTGAGGGCAGCTTTAAAGAGAGTGAAGAATGGAAAGGCGGTTGGCCCATATGACATAACTCTGGAGGTATGGAGATGTTTTAGGAGAGATGGCTGTGGACTTTTTTTTTTAAACCAGACTTTTTAACGCAATTTTGGAGAATGAGTGTATTCCTCAGAAGTGGAGACGAAGTGTTTTGGTACCAATTTTCAAGAACAAGGGTGATGCTCAGAGCTGTAGTAACTACAGTGCATCTGGAAAGTATTCACAGCGCTTCAATTTTTCCACATTTTGTTTTGTTACAGCCTTATTCTAAAATGGATTAAATTCAATTTTTCCTCAGAATTCTACAAACAATATCCCATAACGATAATGTGAAAAAAGTTTTGAGATTTTGGCAAATTTATTAAAAATAAAAAACTAAGAAATCACATGTACATAAGTACTCACAGCCTTTGCTCAATACTTTATTGATGCACCTTTGGCAGTAATTACTGCCTCAAGTCTTTCTGAATATGATGCCACAAGCTTGGCACACCTATCTTTGGGCAGTTTCGCCCATTCCTCTTTGCAGCACCTCTCAAGCTCCATCAGGTTGGATGGGAAGCGTTGGTGCACAGCCATTTTCAGATCTCTCCAGAGATGTTCAATTGGATTCAAGTCTGGGCTCTGGCTGGGCCACTCAAGGACTTTCACAGAGTTGTCCTAAAGCCACTCCTTTGATATCTTGGCTGTGTGCTTTGGGTCGTTGTCCTGCTGACAGATGAACAGTCACCCCAGACTGAGATCAAGAGCGCTCTGGAGCAGGTTTTCATCCAGGATGTCTCTATACATTGCTGCATTCATCTTTCCCTCAATCCTGACTAGTCTCCCAGTTCCTGCCACTGAAAAACATCCCCATAGCATGATGCTGCCACCACCATGCTTCACTGTAGGGATGGTATTGGCCTGGTGATGAGCAGTGCCTGGTTTCCTCCAAACATGACACCTGGCATTCACACCAAAGAGTTCAATCTTTGTCTCATCAGACCAGAGAATTTTGTTTCTCACGGTCTGAGAGCCCTTCAGATGCCTTTTGGCAAACTCAAGGTGGGCTGCCATGTGCCTTTTACTAAGGAGTGGCTTCTGTCTGGTCACTCCACCATACAAGTCTGATTGGTGGATTGCTGCAGAGATGGTTGTCCTTCGGGAAAGTTCTCCTCTCTCCACAGAGGAACACTGGAGCTCTGACAGAGTGACCATCAGGTTCTTGGTCACCTCCCTGACTAAGACCCTTCTCCCATGATTGCTCAGTTTAGATGGCCGGCCAGCTCTAGGAAGAGTCCTGATGGTTCCAAACTTCTTCCATTTATGGATGATGAAGGCCACTGTGCTCTTTGGGACCTTCAAAGCAGCAGAAAGTTTTCTGTACCCTTCCCCAGATTTGTGCCTCGAGACAATCCTGTCTCTGAGGTCTACAGACAATTCCTTTGACTTCACGCTTGGTTTGTGCTTTGACATGCACTGTCAACTGTGGGACCTTATATAGACAGGTGTGTGCCTTTCCAAATCATGTCCAGTCAACTGAATTTACCACAGGTGGACTCCAATTAAAGCGTACCTGTGGTGGTCGTGAAGACGCATTTAACTTGAAAACATTAGGAAAAGGTATTTGTTATTTGGGTAAATAATTGTTGCCATCCATATACCACCTGAGATATATTGAAATAGGACTGCGGGCATGGCCAGCCAATGAAAACTATGGGCGCCGCCATGACATATGCGGAATGACGTCATACCGTTGCTACTGAAAAGACAATACTCAGTGTTTCCCCGCGACTACGGTGCTCTTGTCCGTTGTTTTTGTTCTATTATGGCTGAATTTTCTGACTCTGAGGAAGAATTCGGGCGACATGGCTACATGTTTGAGCCATGTTTGTTCATCTACAGCATGATACGACGATTTGTGCGGGGCCTACCATGCATGTATCTAATATACAATGCAACCTGTATTTAAATATAAATATATAAATATATAATATTATAAATATATATTACCTGTATTTAGGACCCACGCTATAGTAACCACAGAGTGTGTCAAGGTGCTGGGTTTTTTTTTTTGGGGGGGGGGGGTTACGGTGATACTTTCTGAGTGGCCTTCACACCAGGGTTACGACCGTTACAAGCTCAGATCAGACGAGACGACCCGCTGAATTTAAGCATTTATTTATTTATTTTCTACTTGTTTTAGTTCTGCATTTAATATGAACCCTGAGTTTGAAATAAACGTTTGAATTTTGGTCCTCACACACAACACAACGCGCCGAGTGTCTGCTGCTCTGTATATAGTTTTAGCGGCGAGGGAGGAGCCCAGCCGGTCTTGCCGCAGTTACGAGCTCAGATCAGACGAGAGGACCCGCTGAATTTAAGCATTTATTTATTTATTTTCTACTCGTTTTAGTTCTGCATTTAATATGAACCCTGAGTTTGAAATAAACGTTTGAATTTGAATTTGAATATCCCGAAAGCCACTGCTCATCCGGGCACTCCAGGCTCAGCCAATATTGATCCAGATCGCGGTGCCCACTTTATTACATCACAGGAAGCGTTCTGGCAGGCCATGTAGCCGCTAGTATGGCTGCACCCATGTTTTGCTGACATAGCTGAACCAGCACATCAGCAATGGATTTATATCAAATTGCTTTGAACATGAATTTCAACTTAAACTTGAACTAGAACGTGAGACAGGGGCTCAATATAATATCTTTTTTTTCACGACCACCACAGGTACCCTTTAAGCTGTAGAAACATCTCAAGGATGATCAGTGGAAACAGGGTGCACCGGAGCTCAATTGAGCTTCATGGCAAAGGCTGTGAATACTTACGTACATGTGATTTCTTAGTTTTGTTTTTTTTTAATAAATTTGCAAACATCTCAATAAAACTTTTTTTTTTTCCCCACATTGCCATTACGGGGTATTGTGACAAACAGAAGCAAGGCTGAGATGGTCTGGACATGTGCAGAGGAGGGATAGTGGATATATTGGACAAAGGATGTTCAAGATGGAGCTGCCAAGCAGGAGGAAAAGAGGAAGACCACAGAGAAGATTCATGTGGACAAAATTGTTGGTACCCTTCTGTTAATGAAAGAAAAACCCACAATGGTCACAGAAATAACTTGAATCTGACAAAAGTGGTAATAAATAAAAATTCTATGAAAATTAACCAATGAAAATCAGACAATGCTTTTGAATTGTGGTTCAACAGAATTATTTTAAAAAACAAACTCATGAAACAGGCCTGGACAAAAATGATGGTACCTTTAACTTAATATTTTGTTGCACAACCTTTTGAAGCAATCACTGCAATCAAACGATTTCTGTAACTGTCAATGAGACTTCTGCACCTCTCAGCAGGTATTCTGGCCCACTCCTCATGAGCAAACTGCTCCAGTTGTCTCAGGTTTGAAGGGTGCCTTCTCCAGACGGCATGTTTCAGCTCCTTCCACAGATGTTCAATAGCATTTAGATCAGGGCTCATAGAAGGCCACTTTAGAATAGTCCAATGTTTCGTTCTTAGCCATTCTTGGGTGTTTTTAGCTGTGTGTTTTGGGTCATTATCCTGTTGCAAGACCCATGACCTGCGACTGAGACCAAGCTGTCTGACACTGGGCAGCAAATTTCTCTCTAGAATACCTTGATAGTCTTGAGATTTCATTGTACCCTGCACAGATTCAAGACACCCTGTGCCAGATGCAGCAAAGCAGCCCCAGAACATAACAGAACCTCCTCCATGTTTCACAGTAGGGACAGTGTTCTTTTCTTGGTATGCTTCATTTTTGCGTCTGAACATAGCACTGATGTGCCTTGCCAAAAAGTTCCAGTTTTGTCTCGTCTGTCCATAGGACATCCTCCCAGAAGCTTTGTGGCTTGTCAACATGCAGTTTGGCAAATTCCAGTCTGGCTTTTTTATCATTTGTTTTCAACAGTGGTGTCCTCCTTGGTCGTCTCCCATGAAGTCCACTTTGGCTCAAACAGCGATGGATGGTGCGATCTGACACTGATGTACCTTGACCTTGGAGTTCACCATGAATGTGTTTAGAGGTTGTTCTAGGCTCTTTTGTTACCATACGTATTATCCGTCTCTTCCATTTTTCATCACGTTTCCTCCTGCGACCACATCCAGGGAGGTTGGCTACAGTCCCGTGGATCTTAAATTTCTGAATAATATGTGCAACTGTAGTCACAGGAACATCAAGCTGCTTGGAGATGGTCTTATAGTCTTTGCCTTTAACATGCTTGTCTATAATTTTCTTTCTAATCTCCTGAGACAACTCTCTCCTTTGCTTCCTCTGGTCCATGTTTAATGTGGTACACACCATGTCACCAAACAGCACAGTGACTACTTGTCACCTTTTAAATAGGCCGACTGACTGATTACAAGTTTGTAGACACCTGTGATGTTAATTAGAGGACACATCTTAGAATAGACTTTGTCATTATAACAAGTACAACGAAATTAAAAATCTTGGTTGAACATGTCCCTATGATCACATTATTTTCAATCTTTTCTAGGGGTACCATCTTTTTTGTCCAGGCCTGTTTCATGAGTTTGTTTTTTAAAATAATTCTGTTGAACCACAATTCAAAAGCATTGTCTGATTTTCATTAGTTAATTTTCATAGAATTTTTATTTATTACCACTTTTGTCAGATTCAAGTTATTTCTGTGACCATTGTGGGTTTTTCTTTCATTAACAGAGGGGTACCAACAATTTTGTCCACGTGTGTAGATGTAGTGAAGGAGGACATAGAGAGGGTTGGTGTTACAGAGTAAGATGCAAGGGATAGGGTGAGATGGAGGCAGATGATCCGCTGTGGCGACCCCTAAAGGGAGCAGCTGAAAGAAGAAGATGATTATGGGGTATTGTGTGTAGAATTTTGAGGGAAAAAATGAATTTAATCCATTTTGGAATAAGGCTGTAACATAACAAAATATGGAAAAAGCGAAGCGCTGTGAATACTTTCCGGATGCACTTGTACAAAGGCATAAAATTGATCAGTGCCATGGAAAAAAAAAATAGGTAAATTCCTGTCTTACCTGATATACAATGTGTTTCTGTTTTCTTCTATCTGCTCCCACTCCTTCTCACCCATCCACTCTCCTTCAATTTTCTGTTTCCCAAAACAATACCTTACCACTTCTGCAATGACTCTTGTTTGAACCAACTCCTCATATACTAAGCTTTCATCTTCTCTGCTTCCAGCAGAATGCTCACAATTTTCCAACGGCTGCATTTCACTGTGAAGTCACTCTTTTTCTTGCAAGGAATAAAACAATCTCAAGGACAAATCTTTGACTGGGCAGCACGATGGTGGAGTGGTTAGCACTGCGGCAGCACAGCAAGTCACCCTTGGCCGGGGGATCCCGGGTTCGATCCCAGCTCTAGGAGGGAATGCAATGAAACAGAATCCTTGGCACTTACGGAACTGTTACCCAGCACGAAGTGGCAAACACATGTGGCGGCTTTAGTTTGTATGCAACAAAACATAAAAATCACACAAAATATTTAGTCACAGCAGTACAGAGAATGTCTTTTTTCCTTCAGATGTTAATACCACACTGTTTACTTGACTGTAGTGATGTGTGGGTAAGAGCACACATAAGTGAAGAACTAGTTGAGCCTTTAATTATTTATCTATTTTTTGTCAATTGATACAACAATGAAGGATAACATTTGCTCTCTGCAATGCAAGCAGGCACTCTGTGTACTGCTGTGACTGAATACTATGTGCTTTACTGCATACATCCAAATGCTGCCACTCATTTTTTGCCACACAGTGTTTTTTTAATGCCATGAGTTCTGTTTTGTGACATCATGTGCATACTCTTTATATCAGAGGGAAAGCTCACGTTAACAGTTTTGAGACAAAGTAAGAGAGGCAAGGCTGAGATGTTTTGAACATGTGCAGAGGAGGAATAATGGATATATTGGACAAAGGATGTTGAAGATGGAGCTGCCAGGCAGGAGGAAAACAGAAAGATCACAGAGTAGATTCATGGTTGTGGTGAAGGAGGACGTGAAGAAAGTTGGTGTTACAGAGCATAATGCAATGGATAGGGTGAGATGGCGGCAGATGAGCCACTATGGTGACCCCTAAAGGGAGCAGCTGGAAGAAGAAGAAGAAGATTCAAAAGCAAAACTCAAACGTGACTGCTGTCCAGCAGAATAAGACCCTTACGGTTAACATTAGTGATGTATCAATATCCATCCATCTTCTTCCACTTAATCCTTCTCGGGTCGCGGGGGGGGGGGGGGGGGGGGGCTGGAGCCTATCCCAGCATCTTTGGGTGAAAGGCAGGGTACACCCTGGACAGATCGCCAGTCCATCGCAGGGCCAACACAGAGAGACAGACAACCATTCACTCTCACAGTCATACCTAAGGACAATTTAGAATCCCCAGTTTTTGATGCCAATTAACCTAACTTGCATGTTTTTTGGCATGTGTGAGGAAACCGGAGAAATCCCGGAGTAAACCCAATATATTGACCGGTTTATCAGTATCGGCTGATTTGGCAAAGCATGATGGTCATCCGTGTAGCCATGTTTTCTCGATGTTGTCTTTGGTATGTCATGGATCTTCTTCTTTCAGCTGCTCCCTTTAGGGGTCGCCACAGTGGATCATCTGCCTCCATCTCACCCTATCCTTTGCATCTTCCTCTGTAAAAAAATTTTTCCTGGGGCTAAAGTGTCAGACATTGAGGCTCTTACCCCTGACCGATTAAATGAATACCCCCACGCTAAAACTGTCATTGTGCATGTTGGATGCAACAATATCCCAGATGAATTGTTGGAGATCTTAAAGACAGACTTCCGGAGCCTTCTGTCAACTCTTATGAACTGTGGCAGACGTGTGTTTATTTCTGGGCCACGTGCTCCTTTTAGAAGAGGTTGCAATTATTTTAGCAGAACTCTCAGCCTTAATACCTGGTTGTGTTCAACATGTCCTACTTTTAACACTGGTTTTATAGACAATTTCAGCCTGTTTTGGAACTGCCCATCATTTATGAGGCCAGATGGCATCCATCCAAATAGACTTGGTGCACATGTTCTAAGGGACAATCTGTTTTATTCCATTCAGCATTTTTTAGTACAGTGATTGAAAGCTAGTGTGTTAAAAGTGCCTGGGTCTGCCAACCAGCCCTTTTTTGCTTCCACTTCTCATATTAATCCTATTAATCCAAATAATTCTCACTGTTCAGATCAGTCTTCAATTCATAACCCCATAGAGATTGTGTCTATCTCCCGTTACCCAAAATATTATAACCCAAGACAAATACAACATAACTTGATAAATACACACCTGTCTGCAGCTCCTCTTTATCCGCCATCCCTCATCTTAGCCCCTGTCTTCCCCATCACAGAATCATTGTCTGCTCCCTCCAAAGTTAATAAAAATATAAGGTGTAAGCATCTCAAAGTGATTATACAAAAAGTTGGTAAAACTCAAATTAAACATCAAGTCTCTAAATTTAATGATTTGGCATCTCTTCCTCCTCATAATTTAAAAATTAAATGTGGTTCGTTAAATATTAAGTCTCTAACTCCCAAGTCTCTGCTAGTCCACGATCTGTTAATTGATCATCAGATTGATTTAATATCCCTTACAGAGACTTGGTTAGGGCAAGAGGATTATGTTGGTTTAAATGAATCAACTCCCTCTTGTTATTTAAACTATTAAAATCCCAGAAGTTCTGGTCGTGGAGGAGGAATAGTGACAATTTACCATTCTAAATTACTAGTTAATGTAAAGCAAAAAACATGTTTTAATTCCTTTGAGGGCCTGGTCCTCAGTATTGGGCATGTTAGCAGTTTTAGGTTAAGTTATTACCCTGCATTAATAGAAGAGAACAAGAATAATCCCAGGTTTCTTTTCAGCACTGTAGCCAGGCTGACAAAGAGGACTCTGTCAATCCTTGCATTCCCTTAGAGCTTACAAATCAGGACTTCATGAACTTTTTAATCATAAAATTTCATCTATTAGAGATAAAATCAGACAGATTCTTCCCACCGTTAACTTAAATACAGTAACTACTACAACTCCTTCAACCAATATCTGTTTGGATAAGTTTACTCCAATTGACTTTTTAGAGTTAGATAAAATAATTTCCTCATCCAAGCCTTCAATGTGTCTTTTAGACCCAATTCCTACCAGGTTATTTAAAAAAAAGTCTTCCCATTTATTGGAAGCCCTATTCTTCAAATAATCAATTCTTCATTAACATTAGGCCATATACTGCAGGCTTTTAAAACTGCTGTAATTAAACCCTTACTCAAAAAGCCAACGCTGGATCCAGGAGTTTTAGCCAACTATCGACCAATCTGTAATCTGCCTTTCATTTCAAAAATCTTAGAAAGAGTTGTTGCTACACAATTATTTGACCACTTGCAGAGAAATGGTTTATTTGAAGAGTTTCAATCTGGGTTAAGAATCCATCATAGTACTGAAACAGCATTAGTGAAGGTCACTAATGACCTCCTTTTCACATCTGATAATGGACTTGTTTCTGTACTTGTCCTTTTAGACCTTAGTGCAGCTTTCGATACTATCAACCATAATATTCAACTTGATAGATTGGAACACTATGTTGGACTTAATGGAAGTTCGCTGCAGTGGTTTAGATCTTATTTGTCTGATAGGCTCCAGTTTATTCATGTCAATAGTGAGTTTTCTTCCAACTCAAAGCTTAGTCATGGAGTTCCACAGGGATCTGTGCTAGGCCCTATGCTTCCCTTAGGCAACATTATTAGAAAGCACTGTATACATTTTCATTGTTATGCAGATGACACACAATTATACATGTCAGTGAAGCAAGATGATAGTAATCAATTTAGCCAAGTTAGAAGCCTGTCTTAAGGAAATCAAAGCTTGGATGACTTGTAATTTCCTGCTATTAAATTCAGATAAGACTGAAGTCATTCTTGTTGGTCCAAAAAAACCTTAGAAATACCTTTCCAAACAAAACTCTTAGTTTGGGTGCAGTTACTCTTTCTCTTAATAGTTCTGTGAGGAACCTTGGAGTTATTTTTCATCAAGATCTGTTTTTCAATTCACATATTAAATTTGTTTCTAAGACTGCCTTTTATCATTTGCGTAATATTGCCAAGATTAGGAACATCTTGTTTCAGAGTGATGCTGAGAAACTGATCCACGCTTTTGTTAGCTCTAGATTAGATTATTGCACCTCTTTATTATCAGGTTGTCCTAAAATATCTTTAAAAAGTCTTCAGCTGATCCAAAATGCTGCAGCAAGAGTTTTAACAGGTACTAGAAAGAGAGATCATATCTCTCTGGTTCTGGCCTCCCTTCATTGGCTTCCCATAGAGTTCAGAATTAAGTTTAAAATCCTTCTTCTCACTTACAAAGCTCTTAACAATCAGGCCCCTTTTTATTTAAAAGATCTGATACTACCCTAACAGAGCATTCCGTTCCCAAAATGCTGGATTACTTGTAATACCTAGAATCTCCAAAAGTACAATGGGAGGCAGAGCCTTCAGTTGTCAAGCTCCTTTCCTGTGGAACCAGTTACCAATCTGGATTCGGGAGTCAGACTTGATCTCTGTTTTTAAGAATAGGGTTAAAACCTTCCTTTTCAATATAGCCTACAATTAGGGAGGGATCATGTGTCTCTGAACCCTCCCTTAGTTATGCTGCTAATAGATTTAGACAGCCGGGGGGCCTCCAATAATGTACTGGGTTTCACTCCTTTAATGTTTGCTCTCTATATGTCTCTTCTTTTCATCTTCTCTATCCCCTCACCCCCCAGCCAGTCGCAGCAGATGACTGCCCTTCCCTGAGCCTGGTTCTGCTAGAGGTTTCTTCCTGTTAAAAGGGAGTTTTTCCTCTCCACCGTCACCAAGCGCTTACTCACAGGGGATTGTCTGATTGCTGGGGTCTTTCTGCAATTGTGGGGGTTTCCCCTACATTTGAAAGTGCTATGAGATGGCTGTTGTTGTGAAATGGCGCTATATAAATAAAGTTGAACTGAATTGTAACACCAACCCTCTCCATGTCCTCCTTCACTACATCCATGAGTCTTCTCTGTGGTCTTCCTCTTTTCCTCCTTCCTGGCAGCTCCATCTCCAACATCCTTTGTCCAATATATCCACTATCCCTCCTCTGCACATGTCCAAACCATCTCAGCCTTGCCTCTCTTACTTTGTCTCCAAACCACTCATCCTGAGCTGTCCCTCTGATATACTTATTTCTAATCCTGTCCCTCCTAATGAAAATTTTAGCATCTTCAACTCTGCCACTTCCAGCTCCACCTCCCATCTTTTTGTCAGTGCCACGTCTCCAAACCATACATCAAAGCAGATCTCACTACTGTCTTGTAAATCTTCCCTTTCACTCTTGCTGCTACCCTTCTGTCACAAATAACCCCTGACATTCGTCTCTATCCACTCCACCCTGCCTGCACTCTCTTCTTCACCTCTCTTGTGCATTTTCCATTGCTTTGGATGGTTGACCCCAGGTATTTAAACTCATCTATTTTCACTACCGCTACTCCTTCCATCTTCACCGTTGCACCTGCCTCCCTCTCATTCACACTCGTGTATTCTGTCTTGCCTCTACTGACTTTCATTCCTTTTCTCTCCAGAGCATACCTCCACCTCTCCAGGTTCTCTTCTACCTGCTCCCTGCTCTCACTACAGATCACAATGTCATCTGCAAACATCATGGTCCAAGGAGACTCCTGCCTGACCTCGTCTGTCAACCTGTCCATCACCATGGCAAACACGAAGGGGCTCAGAGCCAATCCCTGATGTAATCCCACCCCCACCTTGAATCCATCAGTCACTCCTACAGCGCACCTCACCACCGTCTCGCTGTCCTCATGCATGTCCTGCACTACCCTCACATACTTCTATGCCACTCCTGACTTTCTCATACAGTACCACACTTCCTCTCTTGGCACCCTATCATATGCTTTCTCTAAATCTACAAAGACACAATGCAACTCCTTCTGACCTTCTCTATACTTCTTCATCAACACTCTTAAAGCAAACATTGCATCTGTAGTACTCTTTCTTGGCATGAAACCATACTGCTGCTCACTGATTGTCACCTCTCCTCTTAACCTGGCTTCAACAACTCTATGACGTGCCTTAATGGTGTTTCTGTCTTCTGGGAAAAGAAGCACTCTTTCTGCCCCCCCCCCTTTCTCTCACCTATAACAGGTTTCTCCTACCTTCCTGAGGGGACCCTGAACCACACACCTGGGCTTCTATGGCTGTTTGGCATCCACCCTGGTGAGCCCAGTTTCTCCTACATTCCTGAGGGGATCTTGAACTACCAACCTGGGCTCCTGCAGCTGCTCGGCATCAACCATCACTGAGCTGCCTATTTAAAGTAGAACTGAACTCACCTTTTTGCCAAAAAAGTAGAATAGCAGATTAATTCCTTATTACCTATTGTATTTTTCAACACATAAAAGAAATTTTTAGGCCGTGCGATGGCCAAGCTATAAGCCGATAAACTTTTGCCTCTGGCTGGCAGTGCCAAACAAACCGGAAGTAGTGCAGACGACGCTGCGTGACGTCACGAGTGTGACCCTTATCAAAACAACAATGGCAGATGATAGCAGTTCCAGCAGTCAAGAACACCAGAGTTTTCAGAGTGAAGAGGCATTCAGGATCGGTGACGAGACAGAGGAGGATGCAGGAGTGTCAAGTGAACAGGAAGAGAGCGAGGGAGGCATCAAACCGTACAGATTAGAGCCAGAATTTTCGGGGGATTCCGGCACCGACTCAGACCGCAGCAGTGATGGGGAGGAGAGTCGCTTATTGAATACAGAATGGTGAGTCTTTACTTTGGCATGTTTGGGGTGTCAGGATAAGGAAAATTAACAATAAAAAAGAAAGGGAAAAAAAAACATCAGCATTTTTCCAACTTATTACAGTGATCCCTCACTTATCGCATTTAATGGGGACCAGAACCCACCGCGAAAAGTGAAAAACCGCGAAGTAGCGTCACCCCCCCCCCCAAGGGCGTCACAAGCACTATTTTGCACAAAAAGGTACAAGAGAACAGCGAAAAGTGCCACTAAGCAACAAGAGCGATAAAGAACAATGAATGCGGTCTTCCTTCGCTGGGTATAGGCGCTCGGCAGGGAGCGAAGCTGGGTAAAACGTCTCGGCCAATCAGCTTGCGAGGTAAAACGTCTCGGCCAATCAGCTTGCGAGATTCCCGAGCGGTGAAGAGGTGGGTGGAGAGGAGTGGAGCGGTGGTCAGAGAGGTGGATTTTGAGTTGTGCGGGCTCTCCGTGTTGATACCTGATGTTCTAATGTAGAAGGCAGGGAGACTACATTAGAACATCAGGTATCAACACGGAGAGCCCGCACAACTCAAAATCCACCTCTCTGACCACCGCTCCACTCCTCTCCACCCACCTCTTCACCGCTCGGGAATCTCGCAAGCTGATTGGCCGAGACGTTTTACCCAGCGAAGGAAGACCGCATTCATTGTTCTTTATCGCTCGTGTTGCTTAGTGGCACTTTTCGCTGTTCTCTTGTGCCTTTTTGTGCAAAATAGTGCTTGTGACGCCCTTGGGGGGGAGGGGGTGACGCTACTTCGTGGTTTTTCACTTTTCGCGGTCGGTTCTGGTCCCCATTAAACGCGATAAGTGAGGGATCACTGTATATCCAGAAACGCATCGCTTCCCGGTCGCTTTTCCTCCCCCTTTCTTTTCTTTCGTCGCCATGACAGCTTTCCTTGGCCACTGAACAGATCTTCCCAGGTGTTGGAAGTGTTTTGTAGTCGACTATCACGACAAAATGCACCAAAAACAACCAGTGTTGACGTGCTCGCAATGGTAAACATGAGGACTGGGTCACACTCGTGACGTCACGCGGAACTCCGGCTGCACTTCCGGTTAATCGGCGGATTCGTCTGATTTTTCAGGGCGGGAAATTCAAAATCGCGATTTTCTCCAAGATTCCGGGATTTGTGGAGGGGGTGCCAATGATAAATTATCTTTATAATTGTATGTACTATCACCCAGTGCCGTTCAATGCCGTTCAGTTCAGTTCTACTTTAAAGATCCTGCCTCCAGCATCCTGTGTCATTTGGCCACTGGGCTTTAGTGTGTGGACTGTTTTGGTTCAGCTTTTTGAACAGTGCATTAGGCTTTCAGTATTTGGCGGCTTGTTTAATGCCTATGCACTTTTGAAGTGTTTAGTGTTAAGGGTGACTGTAGGGGTTCTCTGCAATTTCAGTTTGATTCATGACTCCCTCTGCAGGTGGATCACCGACTTCCTGACGGACCGGAGGCAGCATGTGCGGCTGGGAAAGACTGTCTCAGACTCTACTAGCATCAGCACCGGATCACCCCAGGGCTGTGTACTTTCCCCCCTACTCTTCTCCCTTTACACCAACTCCTGTACCTCCAGCCACCAGTCTGTCAAGTTGATCAAGTTTACGGACGACACCACCCTCATCGGGCTCATCTCCAACGGCGACGAGTCCGCCTACAGGAGAGAGGTGGCCCAGCTGGCGTCCTGGTGCAACAATAACAACCTGCAGCTGAACGCTCTGAAGACAGTGGAGATGATTGTAGACTTCA
Organism: Pholidichthys leucotaenia; assembly: GCA_020510985.1. NCBI lineage: Eukaryota > Metazoa > Chordata > Actinopteri > Cichliformes > Pholidichthyidae > Pholidichthys > Pholidichthys leucotaenia. The sequence continues at coordinate 165,359,607 of CM035844.1, forward strand.
GGAAAGTCACTACCCCTCTGCCCCCCCTCACCCTCTCAGGCTCTCCCATCACCACTGCTGATTCCTTCCGCTTCCTAGGCACTACCATCACCAGGGACCTCAAATGGGAGCCGACCATCAGCTCACTCATCAAAAAAGCCCAGCAGAGGATGTTCTTCCTGCGGCAGCTGAGGAAGCTCAAGCTACCCACCAAGATGTTAGTGCAGTTCTACACAGCCATCATCGAGTCCATCCTCACCACCTCCATAACCGTGTGGTACGCAGGAGCCACTGCCAGGGACAGACTAAGGCTGCAGCGCGTCGTGCGCACTGCTGAGAAGGTGATCGGCTGCAAGCTCCCATCTCTCCAGGATCTGTACATCTCCAGGACCCGGAGGCGTGCTGGCCGGATCATAGCAGATCCCTCACACCCTGGTCACGTACTGTTTGCCCCCCTCCCCTCTGGTAGAAGACTTCGGTCCATCCAGACTAAAACCTCCCGTCACATGAACAGCTTCTTCCCCTCTGCCATCAGACTGCTGAACACTAAGTAACTTATTGACTCTCGTGCACTATGTACAGCAGCTCAACCAGACTCATGTCAATCATCACTGTTTTCTTCCTGCATTACCGACTGCACTATATAGTTCTCCACAGTATCTGCTGCTCGCTAATATATTTTAACTGCTGACCAGTATCACTTACTCTTATTCTACACTTTATTGCATGTATAGTTTATTTCTTTTATCTTATCATGTTTAATGTAGCAGCATTGCACCGAGACAAATTCCTAGTTTGTGTACTACATGAACAATGGCAATAAACCTGATTCTGATTCTGATTCTGATGTTTTTCTCCTGTTTTGTGGTGAGCCAGGTAGGTAAGTTTTTGCATTTTATTTCATGAGGGTAGTTTTCTTTTCCTTTCTAGACAAAGTGGGGGTTTTGTTTGTTATTTTGGCCTGGGAGAACCCTGAAGCTGTTGTTGCTTCCTTTTTAGTTCTTCCTCTGTTAGTTTGAGTTTCACTTGTAAATAAACTTGCACTTATTATTTTGACAACCAGCAGTCCTATGGTGCTTTTGGTGTTGATTCTCCTTTGGTGTGCTGCAGCCAGTGATTGTGTTATGTCCTGCCATCTCCCCTGGTAATCTCAATTATTAAGGGTCGTAACATAAGTGGGGGATATGATTAATTAACCAACTGATTACCCAAGGTAGTTTCTGGTTGCAGTGTTTTTGTCAGGTTTTGAGAAAATGGCCCAGTTTTGTTTAAAAACTTTTGTAAATGGTCCCACTCATGAGCAGCTTAATTATTGTAGGAAGGATGATTTTTTTTTTTTTTTTAAATCACCCTTTATTGTCAACCATACAACCAATCATGTACAATAGAACAAAATTGTGTTTTTCCTATCTACAGTGTTAATCACACACACCCCATATGCAGAATCAGAGGGCCGCTGCCATGCAAGGCGCCGCCACAGATTTCCCTCCTCCATTCCATTATTGCTGAGCACCAAGCTGGACGGCAGGAAGTTCCACTTTTATATGGTCTTCGGCATGACCTGGCCGGGATTTGAACTCCTGCCTCCTGGGTGTGGGGCGGATGCTGTACCAATTGAGCCACCATTCCGATTTTCAATTGCTGCTCATTATGACCTCCCTGTCATTAAATCCCTCGTTAAACGAGAATTGAAATATGTTGTGTTAAAGGGTTTGGTAGATAAAGGGGTTTTGGCCTTATGGGTGGATGTGTCTGGCAGTGAAGTTCTTCCACAGGCTTCCAAGGAAAGGACAAGCTCTCCTAGCACTGTTAAGGAGGGTGACCAAAAAAACCCACCTGTTACCATGTCAAGGGTTGAGCCATTTTCTTGGGAGTCCTCCCACATGTCTGCTGAAGGTGCCCAGTTAAAGGTACGGTACATCTTGCTCGCCTTGAAATTGAGGTTAAAGATAAGGCAAGAAAAGAGGAATGAGCTCCAGCTGAACTGTCGTAGGCTTGAAACAGAGACAGCCATCAGGCTAAAGCAGCTTGAGTTAGTCTCAGAGAGGAGCTACTGAGCTTTCCTGGGTGCTTTTAAAACCTGATGTCAATTCTTCCTCACCTCTTCCCCCAGCCTCAACTCCTCCAGCATTCAATATCAGTAAGTGCATTGCTCTAGTTCCTCCATTTTGGGAGACTGAAGTGGAAACCTATTTCAACAACTTTGAATGGGTTGCTATTGCCTTACAGTGGCCTAAGGATGCCTGGGCAGTTCTCCTCCAATGCAAACTGGTTGGTAAGGCACAAGAAGCATGTGCATCTCTTTCAATTGAGGATGGTCTCAATTATGAAACTCTTAAAAGCACAGTCTTCAGAGCTTATGAATTGGTTCCTGAAGCATACAGGCAGTGCTTTTGTAATAAAAGGAAACCCTTCTGAGTTTTGAGGAGTTTGCACGAGAAAAGGAAATACTTTTTGATAGATGGTGCTCTTCAACCAAAGCTTGTGATTTTGCTTCATTAAGGGAGCTAATGTTGGTGGAGGATTTTAAAAACTGTTTGCCAGACCGAATTGCACTCTATCTTAATGAACAGAAAGTGTCAGCCCTACAAGAAGCTCGCAATCCTGGCAGATGAATTCACCTTAACACACAAAAATGTCTGGGTGTGTAAACGAGAAATGCCTACCCCTAATTATCCCCAGAAGACTGCTAGGTTACCACTACAAAACCTTAGTGGCAACTAAAGTGCTCCCTCCAATTTAAGTTCTCAAACGGTGTGCTTACTGCTGTGAAAATGATAATGTTATTTCTGTTTGCTTGATTTTGAAGAGGAGGAAACAGTCACAGCATGCTAGAAGTGTTAATATGATCAAAACTGTGTTCTCCTCAACCCTTGGCTAAGGGGCAGCCTGATGAATGTGTTAAGCCCTTTATTTTTGATGGATTTGTGTCACTGACAGGAATGAAAGAAGACCAGAGACCAGCAAAGATACTGAGACACAGGTGGATCTCAATCTTTCATCCTGGCCGACCTTTTGCCTCTCAATGCTGCCCCTGCTTGCAATGTACCATTATTCGTGGCATTGGTATGGGATATGTACCTGCTCCACTTCATCGTGTTCATGTCCAGTCAAAGTTGGTATCAGGATTTTTCAACGATGCTGTTCGTCACTCATTTCCTGTGCCAGGGATTGACTTCATTATGGGGAATGATTTAGCTGGTGGGCAGGTTCTGCCTAACCCTGAAGTAGTGGACACTCCCAATCTCTCACCTGACACAGATGAGGTTTTGAAAACCCATCCAGAAGTATTTTCTATTAGTGTCCTTACCAGATCCCAAACTCGCAGGCTGGAGGAAGTAACTTTAGCTGACTCTGTACTGGCACCTACCTTTTCAGAAGATAAACCTCTCCCAGGTGACCCTGAGAAGCCTGTGCCTCCTGAACGAACAGGTTCCACTGAGTCCTCATCATCACCTATATCACATGGGTCCTTGATTAATGATCAAAAATCTGACGTTACCCTAACCAGATGTTTTGCACAAATGTCTGAACTGGCAAATGAAAAGAAGGCTCACTGCTTCTACTTGGACAAGGGTCTGTTATGAGACAGTGGGTTTCCAGACATCTGCTGAAAAATGTTGGAAATGATGGCTGGGGGTAATGCACAAATTAGTGGTTCCTGCTAGTCACTGACCAAAGGTATTACAGTTGGCACATGAACATCCATGGTCTGGCCATTTGGGGGTTACAAAAACTTATGACCGCATTCTCCAACACTACTTCTGACCCGGGTTGAAGAAAGATGTGGCAAAGTTTTGTAAAACTTGTAGTGTTTGTCAAATTGCTGGTAAACCCAATCAAACTGTACCACCTGTTCCTCTTAATCCAATACCTGTAGTGGGGAAACAGTTTGAATGGTTAATCATAGACTGTGTGGGCCCACTAACCAAAACAAGGCCTGGTCATCAATTCCTATTAACTTTGATGTGTACAGCCACACATTTTCCTGAAGCTGTCCCCCTCAGGAAAATCACTGCCCCTGCTGTAATTAAGGCCATGCTTAAATTCTTCACAACTTTTGGTCTTCCTAAAGCAGTACAGACAGACCAGGGTGCCAATTTTCAAAGTTGTTTAAGCAAATATTGCAGTCATTGGATGCTGAACATGTGGTATCCAGCCCATACCACTCTCAATCACAAGGAGCATTGGAAATGTGGCATCAGACCCTCAAAGCGATGATGCGCACATACTGCCTGGAAACTGAGAGACACTGGGATGACGGGCTCCCCTTTTTGTTGTTTGCAGCCCGTGAAGCAAAACGGGAATCACTGGGTTTCAGTCCAGCTGAGTTGGTGTTTGGGCATAGTGTGCCGGGGCCACTTAAAATGCTTAAGGAGCAACTTCTGTCAATGGGTGAATCACATAAGGCAAATGTTCTGGATTTTGTCACAGTGTCATGAATGTTTACACCATGCCTGTTCCATAGCCAAGGAAGTCCTTTCTAGGTTTCAGAAAAATATGAAGCGGCTATATGACAAAAGGGACCTGTACTTATATAGTGCTTTTCTAGTCTCAAAGATCACTCAAAGCGCTTCACTAACACTAACCCTCTACTCTAAGGGCCTATAGAAGACCGATATCTAGGGACAATTTAGAACCACCAATTAACCTAACATGCATGTCTTTGGATTGTGGGAGGAAACCGGAGCCCCTGGAGTAAACCCACACAGCACAGGGAGAACATGCAAACTCCACACAAAGGTTCCTACCCCTGCCAGCATGGGGATTCAAACCTGGAACCTTCTAGCTGTAAGGCAACAGTGCTAACCACTGCACCACCGTGCTGCCCAAAAAGCCATTCAACGCAATTTTCAAGCCGGTGATAGTTCTTGTTATGGCCTACAGCTGGTCCTGCCCTTTCTGCCCAGTTCTCTGGACCATATGTAGTTAAAAGTAAAGTCAATAACTCAAACTACATCATCCACACTCCTGACCAAAGGAGTCAGACACATTTATGATACATAAATACGCTTAAGCGGTTTCATGCTAGAGAAAATGATCAGGACACGTCAGGTTTACCTGACCAACAACATTGGATTAAGTCTGTGTCTTCTGCCTCTATGCTGTCTATTCCAGTAGAGCACGACAATGGGCTGAAGATCCGTGATGACCTTAAGTGTGGCAGGCTACCAAACTCCACAATTCTGAACAACTTGGATAGTCACCTCTCTGACTTTTCAGATGTCCAGAAGGAGGATGTGAAGAATCTAATTAGGTTCTATCTCTTTGGAGATATGCCTTCTCGCACCACTGTATTGGAGCATGATATAGATGTTGAGAATACGCTCCCCATCAAGCAGCATGCCTACCAGTGCCCTCCACAGAAGGGAGCTGATGAAGAGAGTACTTATTACAGAATGGGTTGGCCTAGCTATAGTGCATGGAGTTCTCCGTGCCTGCAAACGCCCAAGTCAGATGGTACACCATAGTTTTGCACAGACTTCCATAAGGTGAATGCAGTCACAGTACCTGACTCATTCCCCTTACCATGACTGGAAGACTGTATTGACAGCATTGGGGGGGGGGGACATAAATTACAAAATTGGACTTGTTGAAGGGGTACTGGCAGGTCCCCCTCACTCAAAGAGCATCTGAAATTTCAGCTTTTGTTACACCAGATTATTTTTGCCAGTATACTGTGATGGCTTTTGGTATGCGTAACACACCAGCAACTTTCCAAAGACTGAATACAATACTGAGTGGCATCCCTAACGGTAATGTATACTCGGATGATGTTGTAGTTTATTCCTCTAACTGATCTGAACATATCACGAGCTTAACCACTGTTTTTGCACATCTAGCCCAAGCCTCTTTGACCCTAAACCTGGCAAAGTGAGTTTGGGAAAGCTGTTGTGACCTACCTAGGGAAGCAAGTTGGACATGGAGAAGTACGCCCCTTAACTGCAAAGGTGGCTATTCTGTTCTACCCTGTTCCCAGCGCCCGACGAGAACTCCGCCAGTTCCTAGGATTGGTTGGTTATTACAGATGTGTTGGTCGAAAAATTTCAGGGGTTGTAGCTCCTCTCACGAAGTTATGCAGTCCAAAAGAACCTTTCATGTGGACCCCAGAATGTCAACATGCCTTTGATTGTGCCGAGTCTCTCCTCTGTAGTGCTCCTGTACTGACTGCCCCCGACTTCACAAAACCTTTTAAAGGCGACAGACATTGACATTTTTTTATTGAACCAATCAACTGATTGTATGAAAATATTCCATTCTTCCCATTCCCCTGATTTAATATGTGTCACCATCCTACATAAATGAAATTATTTAGTCATAGTCCATCTTTCACTCAGTGATGCTGCAGTACCGCCATCTGCCGATAGGTGCGTGCAGCCTTCACGTCAATTCGGTATGAAAAAAAATTGCAGAACGAGAGCAAAGTGATTCGGACAGCGATTATTTTCTAGAGTTTGACGACCTCAATATAAATGATTACAAATGATTACATTGACAATGAAGACGTTTTGGGTGGTGTGTGGGCTGTCAGCCTTATTTGTTCGAGGGAGAGGAGGAAGACGCAACACGGACGGGAAAAGAACACGTTTACGATCGGCTGTAAGATATTTCTAGGTAAAAGATGCTTACAAATATTTTTCTTTGGCGACATGCATGGTCACACACTTAATTTTAAAAATAAAACTACCCATTGGTCACTCACTGCATCTTCTCAGCCGCTGATTAGCACCTGCTGGTCTGTGCGCAGCTGGAGCTGATGAGACAGATGAAGCGGCCGTCATCGTCCACACGAGTGAGTTTATAAACAATATTTATTCATTTGATTTAATTTCCCAGATGAATTATGAAGAAACCATTCAATACATTCAATAATCAATGCAAACTATACTTGCAAACTATACTTGCATATTTATTCCACCTAGCTGCAATGCTCCGTACTGTGGGTGTTTATATATTTACATATTTATTCCATCTAGCTACAATGCTCTGCACTGTGTGTTCATATATTCATATATTTATTCCATCCAGCTACAATGCTCTGCACTGTGTGTCTGTGTGTGTGTGTATATATATATATTTTTATAGTAATACGTACATATGTTTATTAGCTGCTCTTGCTTGCTTGTTTTTTTTCTTGCCTTCTGATTGTTGCTCTGAGTGTTGCTATCCCTGTGCTGTTGCAATCCTGGAATTTCCCCGTTGTGGGACTAATAAAGGCTTATCTTATCTTATCTTATCTTATCTTATCTTAAACGGAATAATCAATGCCAACCCCATATTTTTCAGGCGATACAGATTCATAGTGTTGGGGATTTTTTTGGAGAAGAAGTGAGGGTTATGTTGCCTGCCTGTGCGGTGAGCCTCATCAGAGAAACCTTCCCATCTCATCACTACAAGGGATTTTGCCTACCAAGATTAGATTTGTGAACAATGTTATTTAAATAAAGTTTTGTAAAATCATATATTGAGTTATTATTAGTATATTGAGTTTATGAAATATAAACTGATCAAACAGGCACAACCACCTCCCTATACAGCACTGAATATTTCATATTTGATGAGTATGAACACCCTAATATGCTAATATTTGATAAGCTGGTAAGGCAATGCAAACCATGGCTTGGAATTCATTTAAGATGTTTAGTAAACATTTGCAGTGAATATTAAAAATAAAAAAACGTACCCTGTTTACTTCTCGTGTTCTGACAGTTGATTGTCACTGACCCCGTTCTCAGAGTCACACTTGGAAATCGAGGCATATATAGTTGGAATAGCCGTTTTCTTTATCAGAAATCTTTTGGCAAATTTCATTTCAAATTGACATAATGTCTGGCCCAGGAAACACGCACGCAGGCTCAGGATAGATTTAACAGCTTTATTCAACAAGCAGGTGTGTGTGAATGGATTTATGGGGATGTGCTGACGAGGGGCAGGTGTGCACGCAGCTGAATCCGCTGAGGAGCGGCGAGTCGTGACACAAATTGCATCTTATTCTCGAAATCGCTGTCAACGAAATCTCTACTGCACATTTTTGGTGTTTTACCGACATAAGTCCATTTTTTTTTTGCGTTTTCTGAACGAATTTCACCCATGCCGTTCTGATTTTCACAGGGACGGGACATTCAAAAACACTCACAGCATGCTCCTCTGGTATAACGTCGCACCCGTACACAACACAACGACAAACCATAATTAATTCGATTCCTGAAATCCTAATGTTAATAAATAATCTATTTGTAATCCAAAAGTATTCCGAGAAATATCCGTAATCGCCGATTTTAAAACGTAAACATCAAATAAAAAAAAGCAATGTCCGCCGACTGTGTGCCACACCGAAATGACGTCACACAGTCAGTGGCCATCTTAGCCGCTGGTCGCTTGGCTGGGTCAGACAGCTCTCCACAACAGCGTACTTCAAGAGCGCATTGTCACCTTATGCGACATACGTTGACACCAAAACATGTGGGGTTCCAATTAGCTCGTCTCAGACAACAATTTGAGATATGATTTAGCGATTTTGAGTTTTCGTCTGTCCGTCACCTTTAAGATTGAAGTGGATGCCAGCGCTACCGGAGCTGGAGCAGTGTTACTGCAGGATGGAGCAGATGACGTCAGCCATGCCGTATCATACTTCTCAGTTAAGTTTAAGCAACATCAACTTAACTACTCTACCACTGAGAAAGAAACTAACTATGCTCCTTGCTCTCCAGCATTTCAAAGTTTGTTAGCTCCACTACAGATCACACAGTTATTTTAACCAACCACAATCCTCTGGTATTCCTCAGATGCATGTATAATCATAACAAGAGGCTGATGCGCTGGGCATTACTGGTTCAGGAGTACATTGAAATCGGGCACAAGGGTACTGACAACATAGTTGCTGACGCTCTAGGTAGAGTGTAATCTTAGTAAATTTTCTTTGGAAAAATGAGGGACGATTATAAGTAACAAACTGTTATCTTGATGGGAGGGGGTGTGACGTGCCTTAATGGTGTTTCTCTGTTCTGGGAAGAGAAGCACTTTTTTTTTTTTTTTTCCCCCTTCTCTCCCCATAACGGGTTTCTCCTACCTTCCTGAGGGGACCTTGAACCACACACCTGGGCTTCTATGGCTGTGGTTTTTTTGGTTTTTTTTTTATTTTGTATACTTTACTGATCTCCCAGAGGGGAATCAGAATCAGCTTTATTGCCAAGTATATTTACAGGTAAACATACAAGGAATTTGACTTGACATTGGGCGCGCACGTTAGGCGCATCCAATGACGCGGCAGCCATGCAAGGCGCCTGTCATAACAGTGGGGGGTAAAGAGGGGGAGGAGGGGAGGGGGGAACACAATAGGCAGAGAGAAAAAAGCATTGTTTTTTTTTTTTCCACAATATCTTTATTGAACCTTTTTTTTTTTTTTAACAAACATGATACAAACAATCAAACACTAACACTAAAGTACTACAAAAAAAAAAAAAAAATGCACTAAAAACACCAACAACCACCAACAAAATCAAGTCTTCAACAATGCTCCTCTGTTTAGTCTAGACAATCCAATACATAAGTATACATATTATGTTCACCAGTTTGGAATTTACAAGGTCCACACACATCATTCACCTTCTTCTTCAAGAGTTATGTTTAAATTTTTTACATAATCAATAAAAGGTCTCCATATATTCTCAAACACAATTTCCTTTGATTTTAGTATATATGTTATTCTTTCTAATGGAAGGTTTGTTAACATCTGTCTTAACCACTGAGTCACATCTGGTCTATGAGTCTTTTTCCATAATAGTGCAATACATTTTTTGGCATTAAGCAAACTGAGGTCTATGAATGTTCTTTCACTTTTATTAAAATTATGCTTTTCTGGGTACAGACCCAACAAAAACAGTTTAGGATTCAATATGATTTGTTTTGAGATTATTTTTTCAATTGTTACCCTCACCTCTTCCCAAAACATTCTTATTAATCTACATTCCCATAAACAATGAAATAGGGTTCCTTTACTTTCCATGCATTTTGTGCATGTATCTGGTATATTTTTGTTATATCTATTTAACTCCTCCGGTGTAACATACATCCGCATTAACCATTTGAAATGTATCAATTTAAGGCGTGCATTTATTGATTTGGTTTGAGCTTCTGTACAAGCCAATTCCCATTGTTCCTCTGAAATTTCAATTTGCAGATCTTCTTTCCAGTAGTTTAATCTTTTCAGTGAATTTTCACTTGAAGATAGTGTCAATGAGTTATAAAACTCTGAAATAATACCCTTTCTTTTACTATCTTTCATCATCATTTTTTCCAAGGATGAATAAATAGGTCGAGTGAGAGCTTTATTTTGATTTGATCGAATAAAGTTTCTAAGTTGAAGATATTTAAAAAAATGTGTTCTATTGAGATTAAATTTGATCCTCAGCTCTTCAAAAGACATTATGTTGTCTGCACCTGGCAAATATAAATCCTGAATCTTTTGTATCCCTTTTAAATTCCATACTTTAAATACAGCGTCCGCTCTCCCTGGTTTAAAATATTGATTACCCCATATTGGACTAAACTGTGACAATGACTGTGGTTCTTTTAAATAGTTTTTAGCTTCACACCATATTTTGATCATATGCTTTACAAATGGATTTTTAACTTGTTTTTGTAATTTTTTTGCCGAATCTGAGTATATGAATATGGGAAGAGGTAAAGGTAAATTGTATGATTCCATTTCAGTCCAGTGAGGGAGATCATTTGATGAAAAATAATATGTCATAGACCTCAGTTGTGCCGACCAATAATACAACATAAAATTTGGACATTTCAGACCTCCACGATCAAATGGTAAATATAATAAAGACAAACGTAATCTAGCCCTCCTGTTGTTCCATATAAATTCCACTAACTTTTTTTTTTATTCTTGAGAATAGATCTAAAGGTGGTGATAAGGGAATGTATTGAAATAAATAAAGTATTTTAGGTAAAATATTACTTTTAAGTATATTGATTCTCCCGATCATCGACATTGGTAGTGACATCCATCTCTGAGTTAACTCACTGATATCTGACATTAAGGCTTCATAGTTGACACTGGCGACTGATTCTAGCTTAGGCATAATTTGGATTCCTAAATATTTAAACTGATTTACAACATTGAATTGATTTACCTCAGGGGCTGGGTAATTTCTCTGGGTCTCATTTAGCATTAATATTGAAGATTTAGTTTTATTTATTTTATATCCTGATATTTCCCCAAAATTCTTTATTAAATTCAACAAGGTTGGAATTGATTTTTTTAGATTCGACATAAACAAAATTATATCATCGGCATACAGGGAGATTTTATGTTCTGTTGGTCCAACTTTAATTCCATATATTTGTGAATGTAAACGTATCGCTATCGCTAAAGGTTCAATTGCCATAGTAAACAGTAAAGGTGAAAGTGGACAGCCTTGTCGACATCCTCTATTGATTTTTATTGGTTTTGAAATATTGTTATTTGTTAGGATTTCTGCTGTAGCATTATTGTATATTATTTGAACCCATTTTATGAAATTATTTCCAAGTCCAAACCTTTGTAGGACTTCAAAAAGAAAGGGCCATTCAACTCTATCAAAGGCCTTTTCGGCGTCCAATGATAGGAGAGCTGTATCCGGTGCTTCTTTATTAAAATAAATAATATTAAATAGTCTTCTTACATTATGGAAGCCTTGTCTACCCTTTATAAAGCCATTCTGATCTCGATTAATAATATTTGGTAAAATTTCTTGTATTCGTCTTGCTAAAATTTTACAGATTATCTTAAGGTCGGCGTTTAATAGGCTTATTGGTCTCATATTTTCACATTTATTAGAGGGCTTACCTGGTTTTGGCAGCAGTATAATTAAGGCATTATTTATGTATGATGGTAAATTATTATTTTGAAATGCTTCTAAAACCATTTCCAAAAAAGGTTTTATTAATTTATTCTTAAATTTTTTATAAAGGTCAACTGGAAGACCATCTGGTCCTGCACTTTTTCCTGATTTCATATTATCAATGGCTAGCCCAACTTCTTCTTGACTAATTTTAGACTCCAATATCTCCCTGTTTTCATTTGGAATACACGGTATAGATAGTTCGTTCAAAAACCCATTTAGTTTTGTTAAATCAGGTTCATTTTTGGTATCATATAATTTTTCATAGTAATCTCTAAAGGCTCTATTAATTTCTAAAGGATCTATAACTACCTGTCCATTACTTATAATACTGGTAATTGGTGTTTTAATTTCCAATTGTTTAATCTGCCATGCTAATAATTTTCCTGAGAAAAAAGCATTGTTAATCAAAATAAAGCTCATTATATGACCAAAATTGTGATTACAAGAAAAAAAAAACTCTCAAATGCACAATTAGCAGACAATAGAAAGATCACACAATAACAAGCGAGAGAGACCAGTGTATGTAGTCAGCATATGATCAGTGTGTAATGCAGTGTGGAGATGTGTCAATTGCTGGTGAACAGCAGAGGGCACCCCCTGGGAAAGGATAGTCATGTGTTCTACACGGCATGTCCAGAGTTTCTCTCCTCATGCAGGTGGCAAGTTCTGTAAACACATGAGCGCTGTCCTTGAGGAGCTCAATCTGCAGAACAACAGCCATTGTTTGTCGATGTTTGGGTTAGCAGAGCCGTTCTTCCGCTTATCTTCGTCAGGAGGAATGTAAATACAAGGCACCAAGACAAGGTCAAATCAAATCTGCACAGTGCACTCAGAGAATAGATTTTTCCTCACCCGTGCCATTCTGTGCTTTCATAATTTCCATATGCAGGCTTAAACTTTAATCCCATGGAGAGCACAGGGCTCCAGATGTATTCCTCCACTAAATCACTGTCATTCAGTTCACCGTTTGCCGCTACTCGTGCCCTCCCCAACTGGTCGAATTTGATGAAGGAGCTTGCCGGGTCCGCTTTGATCAGCTCTCTCACCTTCCTTCAATTTCTGATACATCAGGGAACTTCACAGCCAAAAATAGAAGTCCTGAGATCATAACCAATAATGATGTTTCCACAGACGCATGAATTCCAATGTCCATGAGTCTCCTCGCAGGTTCCAATTCTTGGGCTCCCCCTTGGCCCGATTCTTGTTGAAAAATAGTGACAATAGCACATTTAAGCCGCTTCCAAATCCATAATTTCCGGAAATTGAGGGCATCCACCTGGATGGATGAAGCAGCCACGGTATGGCGCTATCCCTTTACTATTCACACCTAGGGCCACTTTAGAGTCTCCAATTAACCTAACCTGCATGTTGTTGGCCTGTGGAAGGAAACCGGAGAACTCCCGGAGTAAACCCACGCAGACACGGGGAGAACATGCAAACTCCACACAGATCACTGGTCAGGGGCTGGGATCGAACCAGGGATCCCATGGCCAAGGGTGAGTTGCTGTGTTGCCGCAGTGCTAACCACTGCTCCACCGCACCGCCCACCTTTGGCATCCACCCTGGTGAGCCCAGTTTCTCCTACATTCCTGAGGGGATCTTGAACTACCCACCTGGGCTCCTGCAGCTGCTCTGCATCAACAATCACTGAGCTGCGTATTTAAAGATCCTGCCTCCAGCGTCCTGTGCCATTTGGCCACTGGGCTTTAATGTGTGGACTGTTTTGGTTCAACCTTTTGAACAGTGCATTAGGCTTTCAGTATTTGCTGGCTTGTTTAATGCCTATGCACTTTTGAAGTGTTTAGTGTTAAAGGAGTGATTGTAGGGGTTCTCTGCCATTTCTGTTTGATTCATGTTTTTCTCCTGTTCTGTGGTGAGCCAGGTAGGCAAGTTTTTGTATTTCATTAGGGTAGTTTTCTTTTCCTTTCTAGACAGAGTGGGGGTTTTGTTTTATTTTGGCCTGGGAGAACCCTGAAGCTGTTGCTTCCTTTTTAGTTCTTCCTGTTAGAGTTTCACTTGTTAGAAAAAAAAAAAACCCTTGCACTTATTTTGACAACCAGCAGTCCCATGGTGCTTTCTGCGTTGAGTCTCCTTTGGTGTACTGTAGCCAGTGATTGTTCTCAATTATTAAGGGTCGTAAAACTTTCCCATATCTTAATGTGGCTCATCAACGTTATGCCGCTGTAGTTACTACAGCTCTAAGCATTACCTTTGTTCTGAAAATTGGTACTAAAAAAAACTTCTCCACTCCTCAGGTACTCTCACTCTCAAAGATTGTGTTAAACAATCTGGTTACAATGTCCACTGCCATCTCTCATGAACATCTCCATACCTCTATAGGTATGTCATCTGGACCAACCGCCTTTCCATTCTTCATCCTTTTCAAAGCTGCCCTCACTTCCACCTTGCTAATCCTTGGGACTTCCTTGTTCAGCATCTTTCCTTCATCCATCCTCCCCTCACTCATTTTCTTTATTCATCAGCTCTTCAGAGTACTCCTTCCAGCTTCTCAACACACTCTTGTCATTTGTTAGTACATTACAATTTCTGTTCTTAATCAACCTTGGTATGTCATGGATATAGATGTTAAAAAGCATTGGAGCAAGCACAGACCCCTGGGGGACAGCATTTCTCAGTCTTCTGAGTCTGCTTTACTTGCAGTCACTGGTCTGAAGAGTCAAACTATGGTTTGACGGCATTTCCTTGATGAAGTTAACCATGTGCCAATCAGGTACTCATACCTGCCAACTTTTCAAACCTGAAAAGCCTAGTAGCTAGCCGGGGTCCAGGGGCCGATGCTAATAATGCTAATGCTAATAATAATAATGCTAATATTTGCCAAACAAACATTAGCATTAAATCTAGTTAAATGTCGCTAACAACCTCATATTTCTTCAACTTTCAAACCTGAAAAGCCTAGTAGCTAGCCGGGGTCCAGGGGCCGCAGTGTCAAACAAATACTAGCATTTGACATAGAAGTCACACATTAATTATATTAAAGGTAAAATATCTAAATCAATTGCAATACTACACAGAGCGAAATATTTGCTGAATTAACCCACATTATATACTTTGTATCATCCATTAATACTCCCATACATGACATATTGTACTGAAGTATGGGGAAATACATATAAAACAAACATATATCCAGTCTTTATGCTTCAGAAGAGAGCTATTAGAATAATAAACAAAGCTGCTTACAGGGAACCAACAAATCCAATTTTTCTTAAATTAAAAGCTCTCAAGTTGAAAGATCTGGTTGACTTTAAAACTGCAGTAATAATGTTTAAAGCTAAGAATCTATCACTACCCGCAAATATCCAAAAGTTGTTCCAAATAAGGGAGAAACAATATCATTTCAGAGGAACATGTATATTTCAAAAACCTTCAGTGAGAACTACCACCAAGCAACACTGTGTTTCAGTGCAAGGAGTCAGATTATGGAACGATTTTGGACCTGAATTAAAATCATGTACAAAGCTTGGACAATTTAAATAAAAATTAAAAGGAAAAAATACTCCAAACATATATACAAGATGACATGTAAAATCACATAAGGATTGTCATATCCAGTCTGTGTTGTGTTGTTACTTAGTTTTTTTTTTGTCACATTTTGTCTTAGCTTTGTTCTGAATTGTAATCGCTCTTGTTTTGTTTTTCTTTTGAATTCTTGGATGGAATATGGGTGGGCAATATAAGCTGCGGCTTCAGCCATCACCCATTTCAGATAACTTATGTTGAAGTGTATAATCAGAAGAGTTCTTGTTTAATTTGACATTGTTGGATTTTTTCACCTTTGTTATATTATTCGGTTTCTTTTTAATCTATCCGAAATAAAGATTCATTCATTCATTAAATTTGCATTCAAAAGACTATCTTAACACTGCATAGAACTTCGAATAGGCCAGATGTGATGTATTATGAATACTAGAAAAGCACTCTGAGAGCGCAGACCTCCACCAAGAGCCACAGTTCCCCCCCCATACAGTGTTTAACATCATAAATAAAATATTGAAAATGGCCCTATCTCGCAATGTTAAATTAAAAAAAAAAAAAATCCTTTAAAAAATTCATGGATCCAGACAGTGATCCGGATCACCACCAAAATCTAATCATCTGTAGGATACCCCATTTCTGACAATCTGTGAAAATTTAATGAAAATCCGTCCATAACTTTTTGAGTTATCTTGCTAACAAAGAAACAGACAAACAGACAAACCAACGATGATGATCACACAACCTCCTTGGCGGAGGTAACTAGAAGACTAGAAATATCAGCAGGGTATACTAGCACTGTATGACACGTGCGTAATGACGGCAAAATCGCTCTATTTTATGTGTTTACATGATACACCAAGCATGACAAGGCTTGCAATTACACAGCACATGTTCTTCAGAATCTTAGGCATTATATAAAATGTATTCTCCCTTTAGATGTCGAATCCATGGTCCATTTGCCAGGGTTGAAGTGCAGTCGTGCGAATGTCTGCAGCAGTTTACATCGTGTTTACATCTCGCCATGTGCGCACGCCTCTCCGGGATTTCGCACGAGAATAGAAACCTCAATAGCGATAGCGTTAGCTTAGCAAACGCTTCAGGTAAAGCGTAGCAGCGAACCACGAAAAGAAACGCTACTCAATTTACTCACAGAGTACGGTGAAAGGCGAATAAAGCTGGTTCAACCAAGGTGGAAATTCAGCCTGTGCATCACAAATGTTGATCCGATATTCGCTGTTGGTTAAAGCGTACCTGTGGTGGTCGTGAAAAAAAAGATATTATATTGAGCCCCTGCCTCACGTTCTAGTTCAAGTTTAAGTTGAAATTCATGTTCAAAGCAATTTGATATAAATCCATTGCTGATGTGCTTGTTCAGCTATGTCAGCAAAACATGAGTGCAGCCATACTAGCGGCTACATGGCCTTCCAGGACGCTTCCTGTGACGTAATTTCGTTGACACCGCGATCTGGATCAGTATTGGCTGAGCCTGCAGTGCCCGGATGTGCAGTGGCTTTCGGGATATTCAAATTCAAACGTTTATTTCAAACTCAGGGTTCATATTAAATGCAGAACTGAAACGAGTAGAAAATAAATAAATAAATGCTTAAATTCAGCGGGTCGTCTCATGTGATCTGAGCTCGTAAAGGCCGATGATTCTAAAACTATGCGATCTGGATCAGTATTGGCTGAGCCTGCAGTGCCCGGATGTGCAGCGGCTTACGGGATATTCAAATTCAAACGTTTATTTCAAACTCAGGATTCATATTAAATGCAGAACTAAAACGAGTAGAAAATAAATAAATAAATGCTTAAATTCAGCGGCTTGTCTCCTCTGATCTGAGCTCGTAACAGCTGCGAGACGGGCTGGGCTCCTCCCTTGCCGCGGGAGCAGCAGAGAGAGAGAGCAGCAGAGCAGAGCAGCAGACACTCGGCGCTCTTGTAAAAACAAAAACATACAATGCGATATGGATATCGCAACATGGCGGAATGTAAAGCCTTTGGATGTCTCAATAATAAGCGAAAAAACAAAGAAACACTACTTTTGTGTAGCCAAACCCAGCTCACCTTGTCAGAAGATCGGAGCGGAAAAGTGATCTCGGAACAGGGCACAGAAGAATCCTTTCAGACGAAATTGCGTTGTGTGTGAGGACCACTTCGTCACTTTAACCCTCAGAAGACCTTTCTGGCTCAAACCTGTAGCCATGTTGGACAAATTCTTCCCCAGAGTCCGACAATTCAGCCATAATAGAATTAAAAACACTCACAAAAGCACCCTATTCTCTCATACAGGCGGAGCATTGACTGTTGAGTTATCAACGAAGTGACGTCACATCCGCATGTGTCATGGCTGCGCTCAGAGTTTTCATTGGCTGGCCATGCCTGCGGTCGTATTTGCATATTTCTCTGGTGGTATTTGGCTGGCAATAATTATTTAACCAAATAACGAATAATTTGCCTAATGTTTTCAAGTTGAATGCATTTAGACGACCACCACAGGTACCTTTTATTTTAGTGGCAAAATCAGCAACTTTGTCTCAGCACTGAAAAAGTGTGACTATCCCGGCCGCCATTACGTGTTGCTCTGTTCTAAATTTAGATACGATTCCTAGCGATCTCGTGTTTGGAATTGCTTTCGTGTTTTTTTTTTGTTTGTTTGTTTGTTGTTGTTTTTTTACGATTTAAAATTTTTGACTGAATTTTTAGTGAAAAACCGTAATTTTGATTAATAAATCCGTAACCCGGAATGGGGTCTTGACAACCGGAACCATTACGGCAAAACCGGAGTAGTTGGCAGGTATGGGTATTGTCTACTGTAATTTCAGGTGTAGGCCACGGTTCCAAATGGTGTCATAGGCAGCTGTCAAGTCTAACAATACCACCCCAGCTTTCTCTTTATTCTTGAAGCTGTCTTCAATATCTTGCATTAGCAACATAGCCTGGTCTACCACTGACCTGCCCCACCAGACGCCGGCCTGTTCCCTTCAGAGCTGTGGGTCCACCACTGGCTCTAAGGCGTTGATTTGGCAACATCGGTTTCACAAGTAGGTCTTGCACCTTTTCTTGTTACTCATGAGGGAGGTCACAAGAAGGCTGTCATCTTCTCCTGTCTGTGCTCTACCTGTGGATAACCCCTTTCTGGATCTGGACTCTCCTGCAAACCTCCAAATAAGTAACTATACTCATCAAAAACGCCTCCATAATCAACTCTCACCTCAGATCATCTCTGGCCCACAACCTAAGTGTCAGAAACCCTCACCTGCAATACACTCTCGAGTCTCAAGTAAAAATTCACTCCTGCAATATACAAAGATATTGTTACCTCCACCTAAACCCCAGTCATACACTTTCTCCTTTCAACACAGGAGTTTAACCTTGTGGTGCAGGTCCAACAGCATAATTCATTACCTGGTAAATAAATTAGCTTGCAGTTCTTCTGTGTTTTTGTCCTGAAATTGGGTCCTTGCCCTGTATGAATCATGAAACTATCAGTCAATAAAACTCACAATGGCAGTGACCAATATTTATTCAGTGTGGCCCAGCTGTGTGGGCCCACTGTGTGTACCGTTTAACTATTTCAGTTCAGTTATTTTATAAAGCATATTTCTTTGGCTCCCTGACAATCAAGATGGCCTAGATGAAAGAGAAACTGTGGTGAGCTGCGCTGTGTGCCCTTTGTTCTAATTATCTTCCACAGCTGCAGGCACACCTTCTCCTCCTCATTAAGCACCCTTTATAAGGAACGCTGCCCAGAAGGCAGCACAGACACATCTACACTTTCTCCCAGGAAGAGCTCCGTGCAGGAGTCTTCCCCTTTCAGCCCTACGCCTCTCTTGTTTGTCTTCAACCTCTCGTCATATGGGAGTTTCGCCTCCCCAGTACTACGTAAGCTATTGCAGAGTTGATTCTCTGCACCTGCCTGTTTTCCCTTTTCCCCTGTGCACAGGTGGGCCAACCTCCAGGTGGACCTCTCCTTCCTCCTGGTGGCAGGCCGGACCTCGTCTGTGGACAGTGGAGTATTCCTTTCTCACAACTGGTGAGCTGGAGCACACAGCACATTTTCCTCACTCTAATCAGCACTGCATATACTCTGCACCTGCACTACGGCACTACAGCGGGACGCTAGGGCTGGTATTGGATTGTCATCTCTTTGGAGCCAGATTAGCTCTTCGCTGCCGTAAGACTATCAATTCTCTGTTAATAATATTCTCTGCCTGCTTGTGTCTAATCCCCTGTCTCTGCTGTCATTGTAGGGTTGCCAGACCTGTCCTACTGTCCCCGCTCCTGCTTCCATTACACCACATGCACAATGTCATACGCATACACACTCCTCAACTTTCATTCAATAAAAGATCATTGTTGTTGAGCCTGTGTCTGCTTCTGGGTGTTTCTGAAATCATGTCAATACAGCTCTGTCAAGAAACCCCAGCAGACAGTGCTTTTGCACACAAATTTAACATTGAGGCCCATTTGGACCAATTAACTCACCAACAACAGGTGATCTTAACACAACTCACTCACATTAAGCCACGGCTCAACC
The DNA here is from genome assembly GCA_020510985.1 of Pholidichthys leucotaenia. NCBI lineage: Eukaryota > Metazoa > Chordata > Actinopteri > Cichliformes > Pholidichthyidae > Pholidichthys > Pholidichthys leucotaenia. The sequence continues at coordinate 165,379,521 of CM035844.1, forward strand.
AGCTCTCCCCGTCGTGGTCTCCTCCACCTGCTTCCAGGGACCTGGCAGTCGACCAATCCCCCTCAGTCTCCACCTCCTCCCTTCCGGCTAGCTCCCATCCCCACTCCCACCCATTTTAGTGGTAAGTTAGGGGAGGCACAGGGTTTCTTGTTACAATGCAATTTGGTATTTCAGCATGTGCCAGGGATTTCCCCACCCATCATAGCCAAACCAGTTATATGGTGAATTTGTTGGAGGGATGAGCTTTAGCTTGGGCTACCGCCATTATGACCCTACCCAAAATAAGCCAGTTACACGTATGACCAATTTGTGGCTGAGTTTTTTTAAGTTTTTGACCACTCTGATCGGGATGATGTACTCACCTCTCGCCTCCTTAATCGCAGACAGGGGGTAAAATCTGTGGCTGATTACTCTGTGGATTTTCGGGTAGTAGCTACTGAGGCTGGGTGGAAGGATGCCTCTTTGTGTAGTATTTTTGTTCTGAGCCTTAGTCCCAGCTTGATGGATGAGTTGGCCCGGGTGGAAAGACCCGCTAAGCTTAGTCAGCTCATTACACTAGCTATTTCCATTGACAACAGGATAAGGGAATGCGCTAGTGAATGTCGCTCGAGCACTCAACCTCGCTGCTTCCTGCAGTCTCCTCTTAAGGCCCTCCCTTTGAGTCCCCTGAGGGGGATGAACCCATGCTGATCGGCCAGTCTAAATTGCCCCCGGCGGAACGACAACGCCACTGCGACCTTGGGCTCTGTCTATATTGTGCCAGCGCTGAGCACGAGGTCGCATTGTGCCCCAATCAGTTAAAAGGGGAGTCAGTCACAGTAGGGGGACTAACAGATGGTGATAGTACTAAATCCCTTACATGTCTCATGTTACCTATTTGCTTTCAACACACACTCACTGAATTATCTTCACATGCTCTCATTGATTTTGGAGCCGAGCAAAACTTTATTTCGGAAGGTCTGGCAACCCAGCTGGGGCTCCCATGCTACAACCCAGAGAAACCTCTTAAGTTGATTGCCCTCTCGCCCCTTGCCATCTTTACCAAGCAGACTGCCCCGTCTCTGTGCTGGTTTCAGGTAATCATCGTGAGCATATGAAGTTCTTTGTGTTATCATCCTCTCCTTCCCCTGGTTAAGTTTATACAATCCCTCCATCGACTGGCAGACGGGAAGAATTATATCATGGAGTACATTTTATTTGAGTGCATGTCTGCAATCTGCTGCCTGTTCACCTTCTATACCCCTTTGTTCCCATGATTCGCCTCCACCGGATAGCTCATCTGTGCCTCCTGAGCACCACAACCTGGCAGCGGTGTTCAGCAAGGCAAAAGCCCCATCACCCCCCCCCCCACACACACACACACTGCCCGTATGATTGTGCCATCAACCTCCTGCCAGGGGCTCCTCTGCCTGCGAGTTGGCTCTACAGCCTCTCTGCCCCGGAACGTGAGGCTATGGACAAATACATCAAGGAGTCCCTGAGTGCCGGTATTATCAGGCCATCTTCCTCAGCGGTGGGGGCAAGCTTCTTCTTCGTGGGTAAGAGACGGTTCACTCAGGCCATATATTGATTTCAGAGAACTCAACATTACTGTAAAGGACAAATGCACTCTTCTCCTTATCAACACCACCTTTGATTCCCTCCAGGGGGCCAGGTTGTTCACCAAATTAGATCTACGCAATACTTATCACCTGGTTCGCATCAAGGAGGGGGATGAATGGAAGACTGGTTTTTGCACCCCTAGTGGCCATTTTGAGTATTTAGTTATGCCTTTTGGGTTGACCAATGCTCCTGCTGTTTTCCAGCGGCATATCAATGATGATCTGAGAGATTTTCTGGATTCATTTGTGTATCTTGACGATACTTTCATCTTTTCTCGCTCTCTGGAGGTACATCACTTGCATGTCAAGACAGGTCCCGCAGCACCTCCTGGAAAATCAACTTTATATCAAGGCCAAAAGTGCGAATTCCACAGCTCATCCACCACTTTTCTGGGGTTTATCTCGCACAAGATCATTGCTTGACCCAGAAAAGGTAAAAGCAGTGGTGGAGTGGCCTGTCCCTCCTCCCGCAAACAACTTCAACAGTTCTTGGGTTTTGCCAATTTCTATAGCCACTTTGTCAAAGATTACAGTATTATTGCTTTACCCCTCACTCGCCTGACCACCACGAAGGTACCGTTCCACTGGACTGAGGCAGAGGTGGCATTTTCTAAACTAAAGGCTGAGTTTTCCTCTCCCCCATCTTGGCCCAAGTTGACCCCTCGCTGCAGTGCTTGGTGGAAGTGGACGCCTCGGACTTTGGTGTGGGAGCAGTGTTGTCCCAGTGCTCGCCCATCGACAACAAGGTCCGCCCCTGCGCCACCTTCTCCCGCCGGCTGTCACCTGCTGAGAGGAACTATGACGTGGGGGACAGGGAGCTGCTAGCCATTAAACTGGCCTTGGAGGAGTGGCGCCACTGGCTAGAAGGCACCTCACAGCCATTCGTCGTTTGGACAGATCGTAAGAACCTGGATTACCTCCAGACTGACAAACGTTTGAACGCCATACAAGCCCGCTGGTCCCTGTTCTTCGGCAGATTTAATTTCATCATCAACAACCGCCCGGGTTCGAAGAATACCAAGCCCGACGCGCTCTCTAGACAGTTTTCCTCTGAAGCTGCCAAGACGACACCTCACCCTATTGTTCCCCCTTCCTGCATCATTGGCATGCCATCTTGGGACATTAAGGAGAGGGTTAGGAGAGCACAGGAGATGGAGGCCGACCCAGGTGGGGGCCAGCGGGACAGATGTACATGCCCTCTGCAGAACGAGGGGAGGTTATGTGCCATCCTGGGGTAGTTCGCACTGTGGCTCAATTAGAGATCCTTCTGGTGGCCCTCCTTGCAAAAGGATGTGGGTGAGTTCATCTGAGCCTGCCCCAGTGTGCAACCTGTAAATCGTCCTCTTCTCCAGCTGCAGGTCTGTTGCATCGTCTCCCCATCCCCAGCTGACCTTGGTCCCATGTTGCGCTGGATTTTGTGACACCCCCCCCCCCCCGGTCACACTATTATCCTTACTATTGTGGATAGGTTTTCCAAGGTGGCTCACTTTATTCCTTTGCAGAAGCTGCTGGCGGCCAAGGAGACGGCAGATCTTCTGGTCATGCACATGGTCCGGCTTCATGGCATCATCATCATCATCATGGTCCGGCTTCATGGCATCCCAGTAGACGCTCACCTCTGTAGTCATGAAGTCCTTTGAGCGCCTGGTCCTGTCCCACCTCAAGTCTATCACCACCCCTCTCCTGGACCCGCTGCAGTTTGCCTATCGAGCCAACAGGTCTGTAGACGATGCAGTCAACCTGGCCCTCCACTCCATCCTGCAGCACCTGGACTCCCCGGGAACCTACGCCAGGATCCTGTTTGTGGACTTCAGCTCCGCATTCAACACCATCCGCCCCGCTCTGCTCCGGGACAAGCTGTCCCTGCTCAACGTGCCTGACTCCCTCTGCAGGTGGATCATCGACTTCCTGACGAACCGGAGGCAGCATGTGCGGCTGGGAAAGACTGTCTCAGACTATACTAGCATCAGCACCGGATCACCCCAGGGCTGTGTACTTTCCCCCCTACTCTTCTCCCTTTACACCAACTCCTGCACCTCCAGCCACCAGTCTGTCAAGTTGATCAAGTTTGCGGACGACACCACCCTCATCGGGCTCATCTCCAACGGCGACGAGTCCGCCTACAGGAGAGAGGTGGCCCAGCTGGCGTCCTGGTGCAGCAATAACAACCTGCAGCTGAACGCTCTGAAGACAGTGGAGATGATTGTAGACTTCAGGAAAGTCACTACCCCTCTGCCCCCCCTCACCCTCTCAGGCTCTCCCATCACCACTGCTGATTCCTTCCGCTTCCTAGGCACTACCATCACCAGGGACCTCAAATGGGAGCTGACCATCAGCTCACTCACCAAAAAAGCCCAGCAGAGGATGTTCTTCCTGCGGCAGCTGAGGAAGCTCAAGCTACCCACCAAGATGTTAGTGCAGTTCTACACAGCCATCATCGAGTCCATCCTCACCACCTCCATAACCGTGTGGTACGCAGGAGCCACTGCCAGGGACAGACTAAGGCTGCAGCGCGTCGTGCGCACTGCTGAGAAGGTGATCGGCTGCAAGCTCCCATCTCTCCAGGATCTGTACATCTCCAGGACCCGGAGGCGTGCTGGCCGGATCATAGCCGATCCCTCACACCCTGGTCACGTACTGTTTGCCCCCCTCCCCTCTGGTAGAAGACTTCGGTCCATCCAGACTAAAACCTCCCGTCACATGAACAGCTTCTTCCCCTCTGCCATTAGACTGCTGAACACTAAGTGACTTATTGACTCTCGTGCACCATGTACAGCAGCTCAACCAGACTCATGTCAATCATCACTGTTTTCTTCCTGCATTACCGACTGCACTATATAGTTCTCCACAGTATCTGCTGCTGGCTAATATATATTTTAACTGTTGACCAGTATCACTTAATCTTATCCTACACTTTATTACATGTATAGTTTATTTCTCTTATCTTATCATGTTTAATGTTGCAGCATTGCACCGAGACAAATTCCTAGTTTGTGTACTACATGAACAATGGCAATAAACCTGATTCTGATTCTGACATTGTCTGCTCGTGGACCCCAATTCGTCTCTCAGGTTTAGTGATTCTGCAAGGCTATGGGGGCCACGGTGAGTTTGTCATCAGGTTATCACCCACAAAGCAATGGCCAGTGTGAACGCACCAATCAGGAGTTGGAGGCTGCCCTGAGGTGCATCACGGCCTCCAACCCAGCATCCTGGAGCACATACCTACCTTGGTTTGAGTATGCCCATAATACTGCTGTCTCTTCTGCCACTGGTCTCTCTTTTGAGGTTTCTTTAGGTTACAATCCCCTGCTGTTCCCGAAGGAGGAGATTGCCGTTTCTTCGGTCCAGGCACACATCAGGCATTGTCGGCGATTCTGGAGAACCACTAAGCCTGCTCTGCGACACACAGCAGCCCGCAATACTGAGATCGCCAACTGTCACAGGACCCAGGCTCCCTCCTACCGAGTTGGGCAGCAGGTCAAGCTGTTCGAGTCCAACCCACTGTGCCCCCCCACCCAAATCTCCACCTCCACCCGTGATGATCAATGGTGGTCCTGCACTCAAGGTCAACCGCATCCTGGATGTCCGGTGCAGGGGGAGTGGTCTGCAATATCTGGACTGGGAGGGGTATGGTCCTGATGCTAAATCCTGGGTGCATTCATCATTTGTGATGGACCCTCAACTCATCAGGGAGTTCCACTGGACGCACCCAGACAAGTTAGAACAGCCACTGAGAGGCATCCCGTTGGGAGGGGGGGGGGTACTGTGGTGATCCGCGCTGTGTGTCCTTTGTCCTAATTATCTTCCACAGCTGCAGGCACACCTGCTCCTCCTCATTAAGCACCCTTTATCTGGAACACTGCCCAGAAGGTAGCACAGAGACGTCTATGCTTTCTCCCAGGAAGAGCTCCATGCGGGAGTCTTCCCCTTTCAGCTCTATGCCTCGAGAGTTTTGCCTCTTGTTTGTCTTCAGCTTCTCATCATATGGGATTTTCGTCTCCAATGCTACGTAGGCTATTTCAGAGTTGATTCTCTGCACCTGTCTGTTTTCCCTTGTTTCCTGTGCACAGATGGACCAACCTCCAGGTGGACCTCTCCTTCCTCCTGGTGGCAAGCCGAACCTTGTCTGTGGACAGTGGAGTATTCCTTTCTCGCAACTGGTGAGCTGGAGCACACAGCACGTTTTCCTCACTCTAATAGCACTGTATATACTCACCTGCACTACGGCACTACAGCGGGATGCTGGGCCGGTATTGGATTTTCATCTTTGGAGCCAGATTAATTCTAAGCTGCCGTAAGACCATCAATTCTGTTATTATTCCCTGCCTGCTTGTGTCTAATCCCCTGTCTCTGCTGTCATTGTAGGGTTGCCAGACCTGTCCTGATGTCCACACTCCTGCTTCCATTACACCACATGCACAATATCATACACACACACACACACTCCTCCACTTTCATTCAATAAAAGATCTGCTTCTGGGTGTTTCTGAAATATGTCAAAAACAAAAATGATCAGTATCGGCCATCATCCAGTTTATGACTTTATGGGCATCAACCCAAAATGTCATAGCACGTAGATGCATCCTAGTTAACATGATTACTAATGAATGCTGCAGAGTCAACTGGTTAGAAATGTGCTTGAAATATACACTTGGACAGTTTATATTTTCTTTAGGCTAACATATTTTTTAAAAAAAGAGCTCATAAACTGACAAGAGTGAAATGCAAAAATGTTGCTAAATACAAGCAAAAAGGGCAAATAAACAGGAAAAATGTAGAAAATTTATTAGAAATAGTCAAATTTGAGGGGAAAATAAACTTGTCAGGCGTGAGTTGAGCTCATGTCCTCATCTTGTTAAAAATTACATTTTCTTGTTTCAGGACATGAGTCAACTCATGCCCTCACCTGTAATTCTCCTTTGGGAGTTTTGTATTAATCATTATGTCCTTGGTTTTGTATCATTTCCTTTTCCACAGCTTCAGGTTTCTCATTATTCCTGTCTTTGCCTTAGTCCATTATCATCATCCTTAGTATTACTTTATCATGGTCACATCTTGTAATTCATTTATTGTCATGTTAGTTTAGGCTCTTATTTTGACAGCATTTTTTGTTTACTTCCATTTTTCACCTAGCTTGTTTCATATCTCGTTAAGTTCCTGATTATTCAGTTGTTTATTATTTTAATAATTATTCTTGTCCTATTAAAGGGATGCCGCCCCATAGTTCAAGGCGACATCCTACTATGTCATGCTGGCGTGGACCATATGCTTCTGTCTGTATCCTGTCCGTATTCTGCCAAAGTCCTGTGAGTTTTGTTCCAGTTTTCATTTGTGGATTTTGTTTTCTTTATTAAACCTCGCAAACTTAAGTCCAACATTTGGGTCTTGTATTCTGTCCCTGGAAGAGCTCACTATGACAAAACTGCTAATTTATTTAGTCATTAATTTACAAGAAGCCACAAATCTAAGAGGAAAAAACCTCACAAATTGTCAAAAATAAAGTCAATACTTACTACTCAAGTAACTAGTTATTCAGTAGATACTGTTTCCTATACTTGAGTAATTAATTCCATAAGATAATGCTACTTTTACTGGAGTACAAACTAGGGATGAGCTGATCCGATTCGCCATATCGGTATCAGGTTTGATCCAGGCAAACTGGGTGGATCAGTATTGGTAAGGAATAAAAGTAATTTACTGATCCCATACATTAATAGTATTAAAATAAAATGAAGGCACAATCATGTTCTCAGCAGAAGCAACAAGTGTCACTGGAGCCTGTCTGTGGGACTTGCCTCAGTATGTTGCTTTGTGGTACCTGTGACATACTGGTATACCACCATGCACGTCAGACATGGGGACGCACGCACAACATGACATCATCACACCATGACTATATTAGGGGACTAACGGAGGGAGACTGCCCCTCTTTGGCTCTCCGCCTCAAGCCTGCTACCTCTTGTACTACACCTCCGTTAGCTTGCTATTAGCTATTTATCCGTTCTATGTGTTAGTAGCTAGTTCATTAAAGCTAACCCTCAACACAGACGTGTCTGCTGGTCTCATTCCCAGACATAGCAGTACCAGCATTTACAATTTTCTTCTTCCTTTCTTCATCGGAACATCAATACCAGCAACTTGATAAAACACTTGCAAAAGTATCACGGTAAAGGAATATGCTGAACTCTTTCAAGAACCGAGCAGAAGGACGTGCTTTTCCAGCTTGAAGGCTGGACGCTAAAAATGAAACCTAAGCTAAAGAACGAAACTGAAAGTAAAAACCAGACTGGAGCATGGAAACGAAGACATAACATGGGTTTACCTTTTAACAGAGAGTTACAACTGATGACAGGTAGGTGACAGAAACATAAATAGCAAATTATAACAGTGAACTGGAAGCAGGACGAGAACAACAGGGCTACATGAAATGAAACAGGAATGACTTCAGAATAAGAGCAAGCCTAAAATCTAAGAAAAAAAAATCTGGAATGAGTTTAAATTTTACCAACTTTAACCTCAGGTCAAGGTCAGAGGTCAACTCTCAAAAAACCTTGTTCATGTGATAACTTGTGAATGAAATGACATATGGTATCAATATGAAAAGCCTAATTGCATCTAAGAGAAATTTGTGACGATTTTGATTCCAGGTGGCTTTGAACTAAAATTCAGGCAGCCAGTCCTCTTAATGCAAGCAGGCTGAGGGGTTCACTTTATACTGTGCCTTCACTCTCAGCACACTGAGAAGGCAGATGTTTTTTTTTTTTCCTTTTCTTAGCGAGACCAATATATTTGCCGATCATCACCTCCACTACTGGCCAAATTCGTCTCCCTGCTGCTAAGTGCTATTCGCTGAAAAGAAGCTCAATTCAAAGGGCTGTCATGTTGACCTGTGAATTGCCAATTGCAGGCATACTGGACCAGAATGGGACTTTCAAAGAGCAATGCACATACAGTATAGGAGTAATTCATGAAATGTAGAGTGCCACATGAAAATGATTCCGAATACAGAAGTTAAAGGTTTCTTTTTTTGTTTTTCTTTTTGGGTAAAACTCCTTAGCATTTGGCTTTCATTTTGTATAAGTAAGTGGTTCACTTCAGATTCTCTCTCTCACAACATTGGCAGTAAAACAACTTTAAACAAACCAACACTAAACACATAACTCATCTAAAAAAAGATAACTGACATATACATTAATGTTTTTACTTGACATGATTAAATATAAATTAAAACTGAAATCTGTAGAAAACATAGGGGACAGAGATCAAAAACCACTAAAAAAAGCCATTTTGAGGAATTATTGCCCAAAACATCTGCACGGAGCCTAAAAACAACTGAGATATAAGAATAAACTGACCCCTCAAGTTAAGGAATAGATCCCCCCCCCCCTCTAAAATATGTTACTTTTCTCTCATGGGTTTTATGGTACTTTTCACGTAAATTTGTAGTTTTTTTCCTTCTAATTTTCTTCTATAAATTTGTGACTTTTCAGTAAATGTGTGCCTTTTGAACTTAAAAATTTTGTCCAAGTAAATTTTTAGCTTTTTCATATAAATTTGCAAATTGATACTTATACACTGTAGGGCTGGGAAATACAAGGATTTTAACCATTATTATTTAAGATTATTTTTCAGCCTTTATTGAAGAGATAGTACAGATAGACAGAAAATGAGGTGGAGAGCAGGGGAGAGCGTGACATGCAGGAAAGGTTGTGCGGGCCAAGACTCAAACCAGTGTTGCCTGTACAATGCTGAGCCATTGTATTAGCTTCTTTAGGCTGCTATTGCTACTACTACAACAACCACAGAGATATACAGTAATTATATCGCTGTGACTCCAACTATTGTGTCTTCCTGTTTTTCTACTTCCTCTTCTTTGTATTTTTTTTTTTAAGTGTTGTTTCAGTGGCCCCGGTAACCCCATACTGGGTGTGGTACACTGAATCCTTGTTCTGACATTCATTATGAGTCTGTTGGATCGTTCTTAGTCTGGCCCTTCACCCAGGACCAGTTTATCTTGCGTGACTCTACCAGAGGCAAATTGCCCCAGACAACATAGCTCCTGGGATCACTAGGGCATGCAAACCCCCCACCACGATAAGGTGACGATCCATGAAGTGATGATCCACCCTGGAGCCAGGCCTGGGGGACGGACTCGATGGCTAGCGCCTGGTGGCCAGGTTTCTGCCCATGGCACCCAGCCGGGCTCAGCCCGAAGGAGTTATATGGGTCCGCCCTCCAATAGGCTCACCACCTGCAGGAGGGATCATGGGGGTCCGGTGCTATGTGGATCAGGTGGCGGTCAAAGGCAGAGACCTTGGTGGTCTGATCCCAGGCTTCCTAAACTGGCTTTTGGAACAAGGAATGTCACCGCTCTGGTGGGGAAAGAGCCTGAGCTGGTGCATGAGGTTGAGAGATACCAGCTAGATATAGTCAGCCTCACCTCAACACACAGCTCTGGTTCTGGAACCAGTCTCCTGGAGAGGGGCTGGAGCTTGGCCTACTCTGGAGTTGCCCCGGGCGAAAGGCAACGAGCAGGGGTGGGTATTCTTGTATCCCCCCACCTTGCTGTCTCTATATTGGAGTTTTCCCTGGTGGATGAAAGGGTTGTTTCCCTGCGCCTTCGGGTTGGGAAACGGGTCCTGACCATCATTTGTGCCTATGCACCAAATGATGGTTCAGAGGAACCACCCTTTTTGGAGTCTCTGACTGGTGTGCTGGAGGGTGCTCCTCTTGGAGACACCATTGTCCTACTGGGGGACTTCAGTGCGCATGTGGGCAATGACAGTGAAACCTGGAGGGGGGTGATTGGGAGGAATGGCCTACCCGATCTGAACCCGAATGGTGTTCAGTTATTGGACTTCTGTGCTAACAACAGTTTGTCCAAAACGAACACCATGTTCAAGCATAAGGGTATCCATATGTGCACCTGGCACCAGGACACTCTAGGTCACAGGTCGATGATTGATTTTGTTATTGTGTCATCAGACCTGTGACCATATGTCTTGGACACTTAGGCAAAGAGAGGTGTAGAGCTGTCAACTGATCACCACCTGGTAGTGAGTTGGATCCAATGGCAGGGGAGGATGCCATTCAGACCTGGTAGACCCAAACGTATAGTGAGGGTGTGCTGGGAACGTCTGGCTGAGGCCTCTGTCTGGGAGGTCTTCAACTCCCACCTCCGGAAGAACTTCAACCACATTCTGAGGGAGTCTGGAGACATGGAGTCTGAATGGGCCATGTTCTCCACCTCCATTGTTGAAGTGGCTGCCCAGAGCTGTGACCGCAAGGTCATCAGTGCATCTCGTGGTGGCAACTCCTGAACCAAGTGGTGGACACCAGTGGTGAGGGGGGCCATTAAGCTGAAAGAGTCCTATCAAGCTTGGTTGGCTTGTGGGACTCCCGAAGCAGCTGAGGAGTACCGGCAGGTCAAGCGGAGTGCAACTCGGGTGGTTGCTGAAGCAAAAACTTGGATGTGGGAGGACTTCGGTGAGGCCACGGAACAAGACTTTCGGTCGACCTCGAAGAGATTTTGGCAAACTGTCCGGCGGCTCACAGGGGGAAGCAGCTCCCTGTCCGCAATGTGTATGGTGCAGATGGAGCGCTGATGACTTCGACTGGGAATATCATCGGGCAGTGGAAGGAATACTTCGAGGATCTCCTCAATCCCACTGACACACCTCCCACAAAGGAAGCAGGGCTTGTGGACGAGGGGGACAACTCGCCCATCACAGAAGCTGAGGTTGCCAAGGTGGTTAAAAAGCTCCTTGGTGGCTGGGCCCCGGGGGTGGATGAGATTCGCTTTGAGTACTTCAAGGCCCTGGATGTTGTAGGACTGTCATGGTTGACACGCCTCTGCAACATTGCATGGAGGCTGGGGACAGTGCCTTTGGCATGGCAAACCGGGGTGGTGGATCCTCTCTTCAAGAAAGGGGACCGGAGGGTGTGCTCCAACTTTAGAGGGATCACACTCCTCAGCCTCCCTGGAAAGGTCTATGCCAAGGTACTGGAGAGGAGAGTCCAGCCATTGGTCGAACCTTGGATTCAGGAGGAGCAATGTAGTTTTCATCCTGGATGTGACACATCAGACCAACTCTTTACCCTCTCGAGAATCCTCGAGCGTTTGTGGGAGTTTGCCCAACCAGTTTACATATCTTTTTTGGACTTGGAGAAGGCATTTGACCGTGTCCCTTGTGTTTTTTGTGGGGGGTGCTTCGGGAGTATGGGGTATCAGGCTTGTTGTTATGAGCTATTCAGTTTCTATATGACTGTTGTGAGAGTTTGGTTCGTATTGCCAACACTCAGTTGGATTCATTCCCAGTAACAGTTGGACTCCGCCAGGGCTTCCCTTTGTCACGATCCTGTTCATAATTTTTATGGACAGGATTTCTAGGCGCAGCCAGGGAACGAAGGGTGTCATACTTGGTGACCACAGGATCTCATCTCTGTTGTTTGCAGATGATGTTGTCCTGTTGGCTTCATCCAGCAATGACTTACAGGTCTTACTGGGATGGTTTGCCGCTGAGTGTGAATCGGCTGGGATGAGAATCGGCACCTCCAAGTCCGAGTCCAAGGTCCTCAGCTGGAAAAAGGTGGATTGTCCTCTCCGGGTTGGGGACAAGCTCCTGCCCCAAGTGGAGGAGTTTAAGTATCTTGGGGTCTCATTCATGAGTGAGGGGAGAATGGAGCGAGAGATTGACAGACGGATCGGAGCAGCATCTGCAGTGATGTGGACATTGTACCGGTCCGTTGTGGTGAAGAGGGAGCTAAGCTCTAAGGCAAAGCTGTCGATTTACCGGTCCATCTACGTTCCTACCCTCACCTATGGTCATGAGCTTTGGGTAATGACTGAAAGAATGAGATCGTGGATACAAGTGGCTGAAATGAGCTTTCTTCTTAGGATTGCTGAACTCACCTTTAGAGATATGGTGAGGAGCTCAGTCATCCAAGAGAGGCTCAGAGTAGAACTGCCGCTCCTCCACTTTGAAAGGACCCAGTTGAGGTGGTTTGGGCATCTGATCAGGATGTCTCCTGGATGCCTCCCACTTGAGGCGTTTCAGGCATGCCCCACTGTGAGGAGACCCCAGGGCAGACCCAGGACTCGCTGGAGAAACTACATCTCCCAGTTGGTCTGGGAACACCTTGGTGTCCCCTCTAAAGAGCTGGAGCAGGTGGCTGTGGAGAGGGAAGTCTGGGCTTCTCTGCTTGAACTGCTGCCTCCACTACCCGGACCTCCGGAAAAAGAACAGTAGAAGATGGAGGGATGGATGGATGGGTGTTTCAGTGACTCCCCTGTTCGGCTCCTGCCATGAATCCCGACAAGAAGCATGTTGCAGTATTCCAGTCTGGAGGAGACAAAGGCATGGACCAGCCTTTCAGTATCGGGCAGGGAGAGGAAGGGGTGGCGTTTGTCAATATTTTTCAGATGAAAGAATGCAATTTTACAGAGTTGTTGAATGGGATGTTTGAATGATAGGTAGGGGGTCAAATCGAACTCCCGGGTTAGTGACAGAGAAGAGAGGGGAATGATCCGACCAGAAAATGAGATGCTGGTGATGGGGAGGACTGGAGCTGGTGTAGCGAGAGAATTAGCATGGCCTCAGTTTTGTTGCTGTTGTTCAGTCATCCATGCCTTTATCTCCTCCAGGTAGGCTGTGAGTGCTAGTGGTGTGGCTACAGAGGAGGTGGATTACATGGTCAGCTATGTCAGGTAGGAGTGAACCCATCCAAGGATGATTCCAGAGACTCCAGTGTAGAGCTGTAGACAGTTGAGTAGAATTTTATGGTCAACTGTATCAAAGGTAGCTGGTAGGTCCAGAAGGATGAGAGAGAGCCCTACTCTGCAGCCACCAGCAGATCATTGGTAACTCTGACTAGAGCTGTCTCTGTGCTGTGGGCCACGCAGAATCCAGACCGGAATTTTTTGAATAGTGAGTGAAACCAGAGGTATTCCTGAAGTTGTGCAGCCACAACCTTCTCCAGAGACTTTGCAAGGAGCAAGAGGTTTGAGATAGAGATAGTTGGCTAGAATTCCAGGATTTAATCAGGGTTTTTTGAGTTTAGGCCTGATAAAAAACATTTTGAGTGCTGATGGTACATGATCAGTTTTTAGGGAGCTGTTTAGAATAATGGTAATGAGAGGCCTTATGACAATGGCATTTGATTTAATATGAGCTGTAGGTACTGGAAGAAAAATTGTAAAAATGTATTTTTCCTTCCCCTAGAGTAAATACGGTAGCCTCCAGCTCTAAGCTTCTGTGTGGAGCTTGCATGTTCTCCCTGTGTCTGTCTGGGTTTTACCAGGTACTCCAGTTTCCTCATACAGCCAAAAAATATGGACATCAGGTTAACTGGCACTAACTAGACATAAACTGTCCTTAGGTATGAATGTGACAGTGATTGCTTGTCTGTCTCTCTGTGCTGGCCCTGCGATGGACTGACAAACTGTCCATCGTCTCGCCCCCCACGTCTCGCCCAAACATGCTGGGATAGGCTCTAGGCTGCCTCCGACCGAAAAGGATTAAGCGATTCAGAAGATGGATGGAAGTTATTTTATTTGATTCATCTTCATTTGCTCAAACCTTTATTTAAAAAATGGATTGTTTAAAACCAGGTTTGCACTTCCTTCCTAATAGGGAGTCATGTTTGTTTGAAAAAAGACTGCATTTTAAATAATTCCTTGTCTTTTGTAATTAAAAAAATGTTAAGAGCCACAGGTGACCCCGCTACAGACACACATTTCTCCTCTCCCAGTGCACGTCTGTAAACACAAATTCTCACCTCCAGGTACACCGCCCAGGGCATGACCAGAGAAGCCACCAGCAGGTCGGACACAGCCAGGCTGACCACCAGGTAGTTGGTGGTGGTCTGAAGGGAGCGCTCCCTCAGCACGGCCAGACACACTAGCACATTCCCGAACACGATGGCCAGGATGAGCAGGGAGTAGAGCATGGCGAAGTAATTGCGCCCCCCCTCATCTTGCCATGATGCCTCCAAGCTCTCATTCCCCACATCCCATCTGAGACCGTCTGACTCATTCCAGAGCCGCTCTGCGCTGCTAAACATCGCCATGGAGACCTCCCGCTGACATGGGAGGTGAGACGTTTGGCAGACCTAGCCAAAGAGAGAGGATAGGTAAAGTTTTGTTTTTTTCTTGTTCCTCCTTGGTCAAACAAGTGTAGTGTAGTGATAGCAGCATATTTTCCTGTCAAAGGCCTTCTGAGAAGCATGCTGTTATCAGCAGTAACTCTGTTTGCTGAGCTTCACTGCTGTTTGCTGGCACAAATGTTTTATTTTCCTGCTGAATGAAAAATGGGAGCACATATTGACATCTCTTCAAGACATGGCTCCATGGCTCCTATAGACACAATCATCTCCATAAAGACTCAGCAGAATTTCATGCGCCTAACAGCAATCTTGCAGTGTGCAGTGCATTTATGATTGTTCCCCTCCGCTTTCCAAATGCGCCTTCTTGTAAACGCCACTTCACAAAACCGACGGGAGCAGGAGCAACAAAGCAGAGATTGCCACTTTAATTAGACGCTGGCTGTTTGTCTTTAAGCAATGTCAGCAAGGCTAGCTCATCAGGGAGGGGTAATAAGTCTGTACTGCCACCCAGAGAGGCCTGATTGGCTTTGATCCGTGTACTCCATCCTTCCTGTCATTTATCCCTAAACATCCCCATCTGACCTGAGGCCACAGAACCCTATGGTAACGCTCACACCTGTGTCTAGATGGTGAACAAACTGATCCATCTTATCCAGCTCTCCTTCTCTTTCAGGGACAGAATTAGGGAGAAGGAAACTGGAAAAAAAAATCAGATTTTTTTTTTTTTCCCAAAGCTGGCTCATCCCCAGCAAGATTTCTTCAGTGTGTAATTCCACTCTCTTCCTCCCTGGCTCCTGCATCATATGATAGTTCACAAAGGGAACCTGAAGAAGCCGGGGGGGGGGGGGGGGGGGGGACCAGCCACCAATACTGATCACCTTGAAGTCTCCTCCTGGGTGTGCAGCAGTGAGTTTATCACAAAAATGAGGCAGCACAATAAATGCCAATCATAAAAGCTCGGGAAGAACTTAATCTAAGCCTACACACACAAAAACACACACACACCTCTGAATGGCACTCAATTTTTGTTTATCTGAGGGCACCACTGCGCGATACATGGGAGCACAATCCTCCATTAAAATGTTTGTTTACTTGTAGCAGAAGTGCTAATTAAAACCGATTGCTCTGTTCACCCTTTTGTTGCCCGTCCCCCTCTCCCATTAACCACTTGCTGTTCTCTTAATTCCACTGTGCAACACACAACGACCCTACAAGTGTGCGTGAAGTGGGCATCATCAGAGCCTCCAATGCAGAGGCAGCAGACATTCCTGCTCTGATCGTTTGTGGCTCTGAAACCATTGGGAAGTGTGCGTAGTAATGAGGGAGGCTGTCTGAATAAATATGGCATAAAAACAATATATATTTTGATAAAAAATACTGATCATCTGTGCACCAAGAAACAGAACAGACTCAAAAATAATTGCGTCTAATTAATTGTTCCATGTGTCTGATAACTTGGATTCATTACGCAGCAGCCAAGTAATCTTAATTAGGAAGAGCCAACCCTTAATCGGACAATTAAATCCCCTAATGGAAGCGATTTATCAGATCTTGCAATTACGCTTCTGGAAAGGTTGGAGTCAACCAAACGAGCACATGGTCTCTCACAGTAACTATATAAATGATTTAATCAAAGCAGCACTTCAGAATTAATCTGGCACAAACACTCGCTCTAAATTGAATGTATTCGGATAAATATTCCATATATATTCAATAATTACGCATTGATTTTCCCCATAGACACAAACTACACGAACTCAACATACCTTTCACTGTTTCCCGGAGCAGAATTCATCGGGTGCCATCGAGGGAGGATATCGTCCAGGCACCGGCAAAAAGTTGTCCGGTTATTTCGTCCGAAGCTACGCCGGCGGAGCAGGACGAGCGCGCGGTGCCATTGCGCACGGGGCGAGCGTGGACGTGGGGAAGCTTGCAGATGAACCTCCACCCGCTCTTGCCTCACTCCATTTCTCCCCCTAATAACGTCTCCGTGGGTCCGCGACTGCCGCGCAATAGCCTTGCGCTTCTTTTTTTTTTTTTTTACGCTTTGGATTCAGCTGCAGCAGCGCCGAAGACGCGCGCAAATGTGGCGCACAAATCCATGGCTCTCCATTTGTGCGTTTGGCGATAACCGTAATAAATGAAGTTGTCCAGTCATCAGAAGGATTCTCCCGTATAGTTCACTTATATTATGATAAAAGTTCCGCTCGTGTTTCTTGTTAGGTTCGTCAGTGTGACCCTGTCTAGGTCGCGCTTAGCTGGAGGTGACATTTGCATAAACAGCCTAAAGTTGGCTAAATCCAGGAAAGCGGACGATCCAGGTCAGCCTGCACGCATGCAAACTCTGCAGAGCAGGGGTGACAAACCCGCAGGTCCTGCTACCCACAGGCATGGTGATTTTACCCACAACCAGCCTCTCTCCCTTAGAGGACGCTGCAAATTTATGGAGAAAAATGCTGCAAATTAATCAGAAAAAAGTGCAAATTTACAAGAATATCGCAAATTCACAAAAAACCTGCAAATTCACGATTTTTTTTTTTTTTTTTTGAGAATGTCACTTTTTTACGTGTTGGCAATCTGATGAGAAAATGCGCATGATCCAGAAATTTGCATAATTAAAAATTTACGTGGAAAAAGTTCCAGTTTACAAGAAAGTCTCAGATTTACAAGAAAAAAAAAGTTTACGTTTAGAAAATTGCAAATTTGAAATCAAAAGTTGTAAATTTATATTTTTTAAAAGTTATTTTTACATAAATTTGCAAATGGAGAATGTTGCATATTCACATTTATGCAAATTTATGTGGGGAAAAACTTGCAAATTTTCGAGATTCCTGGAAATTTGCAAGAATGATCTCAAATTCAGGAGAAAATTTGAACAAGGTATGAGAAAACATCACAAATTTAGGAGAAATAAGTTGTAAATTTACAAAAAAAAAGTTCAAATTATCAGAGAAAAAAGTCACAAATGCATCAAAAAAATGTCACAAATTTATGTGAAGAAAATAAATTTACAAGAAAAAGGCAGCAAAATTATAAGATAGTCACATATTTATGTTTGTAAATTAATGAGAAGACACACATTTACAAATGTACCAAAGCCACAAAAGCTCACTTTTTTATGAAAGTTGCAAATTAACAATAAAAGTCTCAAATCTATTAGAAAATTTGTAAATTGTTGAGAAAAATCGTACATCATAAGAAGCAAATTTTCACAAAAACTCAGATTTAAGAAGAAATAGGAGAAATCACAATTTAAAAACAAATCGGTGTGAAAAATATTACAAATTTATGAGAGAAACACTGCATATTTAAGATGGAGAAAAAAATCTATTGCTCATAATGATAGGCCAGTTATTCACCAAAGTAACTTGGCTTGATTCTTCTTTGCTTCAAATCTCAAATACGTTTAGTGCCCCCCACCCCCCACCACCAAAAAAAAAAAAACCTTCCTCACAATGACTATTTGCCAGAAACAAGATTCAGTATCATTCTATGTGCTCCTTTGTAACCTTTCCAGTGAATTACACCCCCCCCCCCCAAAAAAAACCCCTCTAAATCTACAGCTAGAGAGCACATAAAGCTTGTTTTTTTCATCAGTCTCTTGCTCCTAGCCAGTGTCCTTTGTTTAACTGCGTTCTGCTTGCCATTTAAGATAAGAGTAATCAGCCCTACAAGGAGCTCCTGCAGTTTTCACCAAACAACTGAGATCCAAATCTCCAAGTGTGGCAGAGGAAGGTGTCATTTTTTTTCTCTATTATATGACCAAGTGCAGCCTTACAAAGCATTACATTTTCTTTTAAAAATGAAAAACACATCCATGGCACTAAGCTTTCATACATCATGGGGGTGTTTTAGAATTACACTGAGCAGTCAATTTAAAACCACATACTTCACACATAAAGGCATTTTTTTTTCATCTCTTTTTAAAAGATGCCTGCCAAAAAGCATAGCTGTGGAGTAGATTTTATTACCAAACCTTTGTAGATGAATTTTAAAGAGCAGTGTGTGATATATTAAAATGTTATATGTGTGATGAGGGTGGTGGCTCCACCTTTCCGGTTCTGCCACCACCCTGGGTATAAAAGACCAAGGCGGAAGAGCATCAGTCTCTTGTGACCTGCGCCTCTGCCTGTAAAGGAGCACCTTGTGTCGTGTGAGTCTACACAATAAAGTTCAGTTCTATTGCACCTCCAGCCTCGTCATAGGATTGCAGATTATGGACATAACATATGGCGACAAGGATAAAAGTATGGATAAAGGCATTTCGGGCATTGGGCCATTTCTGGAGCTTCCTGGTGAGCCGCCGGTGCCGTGGGAGAGGTGGTTTGCCGCATTCGAGAATTATCTGGTGGCATTGAACCTCAGTGAGTTAGAGAAATTGCGTGCAAGAGCAATTTTTGTCCATAATCTTGGCATGGAGGGACAGCGCATTCTGAGTACACTAGGAGTGAGCAACAGTTTCGAGGACATGGTTGGGCTAATGGCGTGCTACTTTCGCATCCCGGAAAACATTCATAGTCCAGAGGATCCAGTTCCAACAGCGCCGCCAGCAGACTGGAGAGTCAGTGCAGCGGTATGTTGTTGACCTGCGCCAGCTGGCTGGGGGTTGCCAGTTTGGGACCTTGGAAGAAGAAATGGTCAGTGATCAGTTGGCGGAGCACACGTTGTGTGCAGCTGTGCAGTCAAGACTGCTTATGCATTTCGGTGAGCTGACAGCCAAAGTGGTGGAGATAGCCCAGCAGTTTGAAGCAGCAGATAAACTGTCCAGGGAACTTGGTCAGAGAACAGCGTTGGGGCAACCCGACTCACAATCAGCGGCACAGGCTGTAGACCTGGATAGCGATGGTAGCATGGAAGACAAAGAAGAATATGCTACCACTATAAAATTTAGGTCCGCCCCAGGGTTGCCAAGATGTTTTGGCTGTGGGCTTACCAAGCACCGGTACAAGGGGAGAGAGTGTCCGGCAAAAATGGTAACTGGCATTCACTTATATAGCACTTTTATTCTCATCTCTTGATGACCAAAGTGCTTTACAGATCCTGCTATCCACCCATTCACACACATTCACACACTGATGGCGGCATGCTACCTAACATGGCGCTTCCAGACCCACCAGGAGCAACTGGGGGTGAAGTGTCTTGCCCAGGGACACAACCGCAGGATATCTGGGGTGAGCGGGATTTGAACTGCCAACCATGTGGTTATTGGACGACCTGATCTACCTCCTGAGCCACATTTGCCACATGTGGCATGCTGTGGCAAATGTGGACTCCTACATCATTTCGCCAGGACCTGTAAGAGGTTTGAACGAGGGGAGCGATGATGTGAAATGGATTCCCCCACCTCGACTCCTATGGTTATTCACACCGTATCACCAAGCACAGAAGTCCATACATATTTGACTGTGAAGGTGGACGGCGAGGACGTGCCGTTGTTAGTGAACACAGGAGCAGTGAGGTCCGTGTTGAACTGGTCCATTGTGAAGAGCTATTTCCTCTTCCATCATATGAGAGACCTGACGACGCCATTTTGTGGCTATGACAGTAATAGACTGGCCATCGTGGGTTCGCTGGAGCTGACGGTGAGGTACAAGACAGCGGTGGTGTCCAATATTCAGTTTGTGGTGACCAGGTGTGGGTCAAATGTGATGGGCTGCGATCTGTTTTATGGACTGGGTTTCTCAATTACTAGCAACTGTGGAGAGGAATGGTCAGGCCGTGGTTTGTGGGACCGGCCAGTTCCGCGAGTGGTCGATGATGCGGTTTGGGACAACACTTGGCCTAGTATTCTGGGAGATGGACAGGACAATTTCCACCCAGGGCCATCAGGGCAGACTTCCGGGTCCAAGGTTCATGTTACCCTAGGTGAGGGAACTGAGCGGCACGGTAGAAAGCCCGTAATGGCGGGTGAGGCCGTGAAGACGACCCCCTCTACTTCCGACATCTGGCCTGGAGACACCGAGATGCACGGGGCTGGGACGGCTATGCCAACGTTTAAAATGAAAGACACCGGGGCAGGACCAGTTAGCACGGGTAGACGGCGTGCCACACAAGAACACTGTAGGCTGAGTCGGGCTTCACGGAGGGTCGCCGGTGTGGCGCTGCCTGGTGAGGAAGCCTGTGGAAGACATTGTGGACATGGGAAGTCGAGGAGCGTTCCCCTACGAGTCGGTGACGTGGTTCGACCCAGGGAGGAGGCGCGACGGAGAGGTGCCCACGGAAAGAGGAAACAACGTGATGACGAGGGGTGGCTGAAAGTGGTGACTGTTCTGGAAGATGGTTACCTTCAGCTGTCAGATGACTCATGGAGACACCCTAATGAGCTGTGGCACACGACTGAGGAGAAGGAGGTGTCGGGGCTTCGACGTGGATCTTTTCTAAGGACAAAAAAAAGAAGGAACTCTGGGCGGGATCCACCAGACGAGTCCCCCCGTGGGGGGGGTCTCCATCGAGACTGTACGATAGCAAGGGGCGATGGATTGGGTTTAATGTAGAATTGCCCGGGCAATGTGGTTAACATGTTTCTCGTGTGAGACTGCTATAACAGGTGCCCATGTGAAAAAAAAACAAACATGTAATGTGTGTCACTATATGGGGTGGGGGTGGGGTATTACTGTGGGTTTGTCCAGGTTGGGGTGGTCCTTTTGGGAATGTTATGGTGGTGTGGGAATGCACGTTTGCTGGTTGTGTGTGTTTGATATATTGAAACTGTTTTGCTTGTGTAAATTAGTTCGTGGGATTGTTTTGGTTTTAGCTTAGGAACACGGCAGTATTTTATTTTATGGACTCTTTAGTTTCAAGACGGCAGAATAATCCGTCTGACCATGTGGAGGTGGGATGGCAGTCCACCTGTCCCCCTCTAGTTTTAGTTTTTTGTGGGCATGGATAGGTTTATTTATTTGTTTGTTAGTCGAGTGTGACTCGGGTATTAAATTTGGGAGGGTCTAATTAGTGTGTATGTGTTTTGGACTTTTCTGGGGGGGGGGGGTGATATAATAAAATGTGATATTCTATATTATTGTGTGATGAAGGTGGTGGCTCCACCTTTCCGGTTCTGCCACCACCCTGGGTATAAAAGACCAAGGTGGAACAGCATCAGTGTCTTTTGACCTGCGCCTCTGCATGTAAAGGAGCGCCTTGTGTCGTGTGAGTCTACGCAATAAAGTTCAGTTCTATTGTACCTCCAGCCTCGTTATTGGGTTCACAGATTATGGACATACATAACACAGTGAGCAGTTAATGGCCTGTCCTGTGTAACAGCAGCCGCTGACAAACACCTAACTGATCATTTTTCACTCTGCCAGTTTGTGCTTTAACTCATGTAAAACTGTCTCAGTGTCCTTAGTTCCCATTGAGAGTCTGACCCATCTCTTTCCCTCTTAGTATGAGACATATTAGACAGAAAAGCGCTATATAAGTGCAGGTTAGTTAGTTAGTTAGTTAGATATTGTAGCTACAGTATATGAGGGGGGGTTGAAAAGTTCATAGGCTGACTAAGAAGGAATTTTGTCTTTGAGAATCAAGAAGAGAGCTTTTATACTGCAGGGATCCAAGCGCTGCAACACCAATGGAAGAAGTATTTGGACCGAAGGGGAGACTATTTTGAAAAATAAACCTCATTTGGTCAAATTTGACCAGTGCATCATGGTCAGCCTATGAACTTTTCAGCCGCCCCCTTGTATGGGACAGGAGAAAAATGAAGGTCCCATATTTTTCCTTTTTACAGGTCTTAATTTAAAGTTGTGCCATCCTCAAGGACATGCATGTGTAGTTTTAAAGACTAAAAACTATCTCTGTGTTGTTTTACAGCTCCTCAAAAAATACAGTCTGAGCTCTGTCTGAAACAGTCAGTTTTTAGCCTGCTCATTAATATTAATTACCCTCTAATCTGATTGGGACTGGACCAATCACAAATAAGGAGATGGACGGGATGCATTTGTTTCACTCACTTACAGAACTGAAGACGGGGCTTGTTGGTTTGTGACATCATAAAACCCACATAATGCAATCTGCTTGTTTCTTTAAGAGTTTAACCAGATAAAGGCAGTGTGTACTCTGTGCGGAGACAATTTTAATGTTTCAGTGGTTTAAAATTGAAAACACTATTTTACAGTTAATGTGACCCTACTGAGTAGTGTTGTAGTCAAGACTTGATCCAGACCTCATCAAGAACAGTCTCCCAAGTCCAAAGGTGCGTTCAGACCAAACGCGAAGCAGATTTTTCATGTGGCACGATTACATACAAAGTCAATGGAAAGATGCGAGCACACGCCAATCTTGAGCGTTCATGTCCGAGGGATAGCACTAGCTAGTAATGGCCCTGAGATTCTGCCGTCACTGGAGTAAAAGTATCAACACTGGAGAGTAAATGAGTTTGAAAACGAGACTGACACTCACCTGGAGACAGATGGACCAGGAGCTCTGCAGCTGAATCGGAGTGTCAGAGATTTTGCCTACTGAAAACCATTACACTGCACTGGATTACATTGTTGAGATATTCCGTGAGACTCATGGGAACTGTAGTCTCTTTTTGGCCATATATAGAATCTAAAAATAGCCGCCATTCATACCTTAATTGTATACTGTTATGGAGTTTTTTTAATTGTCCGATCATTCTGTAATAACTGACCTCATGCTCAGTGCTTGTCCCCAAATATAGAATGTTCCGGCACCAACTGATTACATGTAGCCTTGAAGACGGCACACTCAGCTTTCTCAAAGCAATCCTTATCCCTTTGTCTCACTGGTTAAAGCTCTGCCCTCTGAGTGTAACTTTGAATCTTCTCACAGACACAATACTTCTCCCTTCTTGGCTAAGATGTAAATAAACTTTACTAAATATACATCTTTGGGACTACAGCTGTTTATTGAGCCACCAGATCAAAGGCACATTTAATGGTAAAAGTTCAAATACAGCACAGTACATCAACTTCTGTATGTAGAGAGCTACAGAGAACACATGCTGCAACTTTAAAACTTTGCTAAATTTATGTTGTGCTGCATTCAGAACATGGTCTTGATTTTGACTTTGTCTACTCTTAGAGAGGACAGTGATCCAGATACAAGTTTGGATTTCCTTTGCATCCTATTTCTTGAACATTATGCCACACCAGGGAAATCAGTCTCGGTACTGCCTCACTGATTTGGTGATTTATGATACTGACTGGAACATGCACAAACAAAAACTGCTTTGGGAAAGTCTCCTCCAATCTCATCATCCCAAACTGAAAATCTACCACTCCCTCTCTACAAAGATCACAAACATACTGATTCTTACACACATCCACACACACAGCCTTACACAACTACTGTATTGATATGCCATAAAGCTCTGATCAGAGAGGATTGGATGGGAAGAAGTGATGTGGCTCTGCTCTTGCTCTGAGAGAATGAGAGATGTTTAAACCTTGGGCAGAGCAGGTTTCTTGACAGATGCTCACAGAGCCGTTACTCACAGGAAGTATACTGAAGTAATACAACTGTGAAGGTCAGTGCATCCCCACAACAGTCCCAAAGAACAATGGTTGAAAAGGCGAGCAATTTGTTCAGAGTTGGTTGAAATATTGCTGCCATCTGCTGGTCAAAAGGTTTAACTGATTTTTGATTCACAGTGAAACATCAATCTATCAATGCACCAAATCTCTGTCAGTGTGTGTGTGTGTGTGTGTGTGTGTTCCTCACTTATCTCTCAAACCATTTGTCAGACTGACCTCAAATTTTCTAAGTGCTTTGCTGAGGTATAACTGCTTTGCTTAGTCAAAATATGTAATTTTTATCAATAAAAGTTTTGTCACCTCTATGTCTCATGCCCAGGCTTCTAGAAGTGTGTGTGTGGGGGGGGTGGGGGGTGGGGTTCAGATTGACTCAGTACTGATTGGATAATACTTGGCATTACAGCATCAGTAACCACAGCACTCTATGAGCAAAACAAGGAAGTGAAAAGTGACAAATTTGACTAGAAAAGATAATACTTAAGATTTAATGACTAAAAAATTATACCATAAAGTTGCTGTGATTGCGTAGGTGTAATGGATAAATTGGCATGGAGAACACAAGGTTCACGGGTGCACTGAGGGGGGGACCCGTGGTGCCACAAAGGACAGTGCTGACACATGGGTAAAGCAGCAGCCGAGACTCCCGTTGACCAGGCAGGCTGGACTTGGCTCCCAGTGAAGGACTGTGATCCACCAGTTCAACTGCTGCTTCACCAACCCGGTGTCCAACCGGGCGCACCACGATCCTTCTCAGGGAGGTATGCCCAGCCTGCCCGGTTAGTGGTAGACAGCAGTCCCAACTGCTGCTTCACCTGTGTAGTACCACTGTCCTTTGCAGGACCGCGAGTCCCCCCTCCCGCATGAGTATCCATCCATCCATCTTCTACCGCTTTTCCGGAGGTCCGGGTCGCGGAGGCAGCAGTTCAAGCAGAGAAGCCCAGACTTCCCTCTCCCCAGCCACCTGCTCCAGCTCTTCAGAGGGGATACCAAGGCGTTCCCAGACTAGCTGGGAGACATAGTCTCTCCACCGAGTCCTGGGTCTGCCCCGGGGTCTCCTCCCAGTGGGACGTGCCTGAAACACCTCAAGTGGGAGACGTCCAGGAGGCATCCTAATCAGATGCCCATACCACCTCAACTGACTCCTTTCAATGTGGAGGAGCAGCGGTTCTACTCTGAGCCTCTCCCGGATGACTGAGCTCCTCACCCTATCTCTGAGGGTGAGTCCAGCAATCCTACGGAGAAAGCTCATTTCAGCCGCTTGTATCCGCGATCTCGTTCTTCCGGTCATTACCCAAAGCTCGTGACCATAGGTGAGAGTAGGAACGTAGATTGACTGGTAAATCGACAGCTTTGCCTTAGAACTAAGCTCCCTCTTCACCACAACAGACCGGTACAACGTCCGCATCACTGCAGATGCTGCTCCAATCCGTCTGTCGATCTCTCGCTCCATTTTCCCCTCACTCGTGAACAAGACCCCAAGATACTTAAACTCCTCCACTTGGGGCAGGAGCCTGTCCCCAACCCGGAGAGGACAATCCACCTTTTTCCGGCTGAGGACCATGGACTCGGACTTGGAGGTGCTGATTCTCATCCCAGCCGCTTCACACTCAGCGGCAAACCGTCCCAGCAAGAGCTGTAGGTCATTGCTGGATGAAGCCAACAGGACAACATCATCTGCAAACAACAGAGATGAGATCCTGTGGTCACCAAGTATGACACCCTCCAGTCCCTGGCTGCGCCTAGAAATCCTGTCCATAAAAATTATGAACAGGACCGGTGACAAAGGGCAGCCCTGGCGGAGTCCAACTCTCACTGGGAATGACTCCGACCGAGTGTTGGCAATACGAACTAAACTCTCACAACGGTCGTACAGAGACCGAATAGCTCGTAACAACAAGCCCGATACCCCATACTCCCGAAGCACCCCCCACAAAAATCCACGAGGGACGCGGTCAAATGCCTTCTCCAAGTCCACAAAACACATGTAAACTGGTTGGGCAAACTCCCACGAACCCTCAAGAATTCTCGAGAGGGTAAAGAGCTGGTCCGATGTGCCACGGCCAGGACGAAAACCACATTGCTCCTCCTGAATCCGAGGTTCGACCAACGGCCGGACTCTCCTCTCCAGTACCTTGGCATAGACCTTCCCAGGGAGGCTGAGGAGTGTGATCCCTCTAAAGTTGGAGCACACCCTCCGGTCCCCTTTTTTGAAGAGAGGAACCACCACCCCGGTTTGCCATGCCAAAGGCACTGCCCCCGACCTCCACGCAATGTTGCAGAGGCGTGTCAACCATGACAGCCCAACAACATCCAGGGCCTTGAGGTACTCGGGGCGAATCTCGTCCACCCCCGGGGCCCGGCCACCAAGGAGATTTTTAACCACCTTGGCGACCTCAGCCCCTGTGATAGGCGAGTCATCCCCCTTGTCCCCAAACCCTGCTTCCTCTGTGGAAGGCGTATCAGTGGGATTGAGGAGATCCTCGAAGTATTCCTTCCACCGCCCGACGATATCCCCAGTTGAAGTCAACAGTGTCCCATCCGCACCATACACAGTGTGGACGGGGAGCTGCTTTCCCCTCCTGAGCCGCCGAACAGTTTGCCAGAATCTCTTTGAAGCCGACCGAAAGTCTTGTTCCATGGCCTCACCGAACTCCTCCCATACCCGGGTTTTTGCTTCAGCAACCACCCGAGCTGCACTCCGCTTGGCCTGCCGGTACACCTCAGCTGCTTCGGGAGTCCCACAAGCCAACCAAGCTTGATAGGACTCCTTCTTCAGCTTAATGGCCCCCCTCACCACTGGTGTCCACCACTTGGTTCGGGGGTTGCCACCACGAGATGCACCGACCACCTTGCGGCCGCAGCTCTGGGCCGCCGCTTCAACAACAGAGGTGGAGAACATGGCCCATTCAGACTCCATGTCTCCAGACTCCCTCGGAATGTGGTTGAAGTTCTTCCGGAGGTGGGAGTTGAAGACCTCCCGGACAGGGGCCTCAGCCAGACGCTCCCAGCACACCCTCACTATACGTTTGGGTCTACCAGGTCTGAATGGCTTCCTCCCCTGCCATCGGATCCAACTCACCACCAGGTGGTGATCAGTTGACAGCTCTGCACCTCTCTTTACTCGGGTGTCCAAGACATACGGTCGCAGGTCTGATGATACGATAACAAAATCGATCATCGACCTGCGGCCTAGGGTGTCCTGGTGCCAGGTGCACATATGGACACCCTTATGCTTGAACATGGTGTTCGTTATGGACAGACTGTGGTTAGCACAGAAGTCCAATAACTGAACACCACTCGGGTTCAGATCGGGCAGGCCGTTCCTCCCAATCACCCCCCTCCAGGTTTCACTGTCGTTGCCCACGTGCGCATTGAAGTCCCCCAGTAGGACAATGGAGTCTCCAGGAGGAGCACCCTCCAGCACCCCAGTCACAGACTCCAAAAAGGGTGGGTACTCTGAAACATCATTTGGTGCATAGGCACAAATGATGGTCAGGACCCGTTTCCCAACCCGAAGGCGCAGGGAAGCAACCCTTTCGTCCACCGGGGAAAACTCCAATATAGAGGCAGCAAGGTGGGGCGATACAAGAATACCTACCCCTGCTCGTCGCCTCTCGCCCGGGGCAACTCCAGAAAAGGCCAAGCTCCAGCCCCTCTCCAGGAGACTGGTTCCGGAACCGGAGCTGTGTGTTGAGGTGAGGCCCACTATATCTAGCCGGTCTCAATCTCGTACACCAGCTCAGGCTCCTTCCCCACCAGAGAGGTGACATTCCACGTACCAAAAGCCAGTTTAGAAAGCTTGGGATCAGTCCGCCAAGGTCTCCGCCTTTGACTGCTACCTAATCCACATAGCACCGGACTTCCATGATCCCTCCTGCAGGTGGTGAACCTACTGGAGGGCGGACCCATGTAACTCCTTCGGGCTGAGCCCGGCCGGGTCCCATGGGTGGAAACCTGGCCACCAGACGCTAGCCTTCGAGCCCCTCCCCCAGGCCTGGCTCCAGGGTGGGGCCCCGGTAACCCCATACCGGGCGGGGTACACTGAATCCTTGATATACAATTTATCATGAGAGTCTGTTGGATCGTTCTTAGTCTGGCCCTTCA
This sequence comes from Pholidichthys leucotaenia, assembly GCA_020510985.1. NCBI lineage: Eukaryota > Metazoa > Chordata > Actinopteri > Cichliformes > Pholidichthyidae > Pholidichthys > Pholidichthys leucotaenia. Next base: position 165,407,827 of record CM035844.1, read on the forward strand.
CCCAGGACCAGTTTGTCTTGGGAGACCCTATCAGAGGCAAATTGCCCCGGACAACATAGCTCCTGGGATCACTGGGGCACGCAAACCCCCCCACCACGATAAGGTGACGATCCATGAGGGGGTGACGATCCATTGTCCTCTCTGGGTTGGGGACAGGCTCCTGCCCCAAGTGGAGGAGTTTAAGTATCTTGGGGTCTTGTTCACGAGTGAGGGAAAAATGGAGTGAGAGATTGACAGACGGATTGGAGCAGCATCTGCAGTGATGCGGATGTTGTACCGGTCCGTTGTGGTGAAGAGGGAGCTTAGTTCTAACGCAAAGCTGTCGATTTACCAGTCAATCTACGTTCCTACTCTCACCTATGGTCAAGAGCTTTGGGTAATGACCGAAAGAACAAGATCGCGGATACAAGCGGCTGAAATGAGCTTTCTCCGTAGGATTGCTGGACTCACCCTCAGAGATAGGGTGAGGAGCTCAGTCATCCGGGAGAGGCTCAGAGTAGAACCGCTGCTCCTCCACATTGAAAGGAGTCAGTTGAGGTGGTATGGGCATCTGATCAGGATACCTCCTGGACGTCTCCCACTTGAGGTGTTTCGGGCACGTCCCACTGGTAGGAGACCCCGGGGCAGACCCAGGACTCGCTGGAGAGACTATGTCTCCCAGCTGGTCTGGGAACGCCGTGGTATCCACTCTGAAGAGCTGGAGCATGTGACTGGGGAGAGGGAAGTCTGGGCTTCTCTGCTTGAACTGCTGCCTCCACTACCCGGACCTCCGGAAAAGCGATAGAAGATGGATGGATGGATGGATGGACATCTCCTTTGGGCATACATTTCAGTATTTATTTTCATTTTATATTCCTATGTAGTTACTTCTGCATACCCTTTTCCCCTGTTCATTCATTCATCTAAAAAATAATAAAATAATGATAGACTCCAACACTAAGTCTGCAATTAAAATGTGAATGTGGATGGAATAAAAAAACTGTTTAGTGAATCATCATATAAATAAAATGACGGGTGATTATATTTTGACTGTTATAACTCTCTCCATTAAAATAACATAAAATCCTGTTAAATGTCGTTTACTTTTTGACACCACATCAGCCTGTTTGATTCCCACAATGAAAGCCAAACCAATAAACCCTAGAGAATGATTACTCACAGAGCAGAAAATTAAGAACAGTAAATTTCTGAATGTGGAATTTTTTTTTTCTTTTGGCTGTCACATTTTTTGGGGAGATATGTAGCAGGCAGAGAGTAGACAGACTCTGACTGAAAATTTCATGAAAAAAAAAACCAACGTTATTCCACGTACCAAGAAAATGTTTTGGGTTTTTTTTCAGACAGCAAAAAAACCCCAACATAAAATTAAAAAAATTATCGGGCTCTGTTTCCAAGGCGACCAGTAATCCATACAGGCAAAAGACACGTTTGCGCAACAGCACAACCTGGTGGTAGAAAAATAACACTGTAAAGACACAAACCCCCAAAACACTCACCAGATCACACCCATCACACCATGAAATGCTCAAAAGGAAAGGAATCAGACAAGACACGAGATGATGACACACAACTTCATTTCCTCCAACCAGCAGAACAAACTGAATTGGGTGCCAGAGCGAATCTCTTCATTACAGCTTTAATCCCGCCCTTGGCACTTGGAGTACACACATTAACATACACGACAATAGAGCATGGCTCACACAATACTTTCGCACCCAGCATACCAAAGGTGTGAACAGCATCTCCAACCCCATACAATAGGTTAACGCCTGGAGGCGCAGCTTTATTTGGTTTATTACCCCCTAGCGCTCAGGCACCCGTCCTTGTTTCCTCTCCCTTCTTCTCCTCATTTCTATCTCTCATCTCCTTCCCCCAGTTCCCCAAAGTCCTGGGTGGAGTGCAATCTCCGATTGTGTCACCACACAGCCCCCCCCCCCCCCGAACACCCAGAAGGGGCTTTAATCCTCCAGTCCTTTGGGCTTGAGCAAGTGCCCATAACGGCTCTAACGTGGAGCTGCCGGGCCGGCCGAAGTGCCTTGCTGTCAAGGTGGGTAGGAGAAAAACTCAGTCTCTTGCGAGCGGTCCTCTGGAGGGGGAAAGGGTGGGGAGGAGAAAGATCTAGTCTCCTAAAAACAGTTCTTTGTAGGGGGGACACCAACCTGCAGAGCCACCATAGGTGGGCATCCGTGCTGGGAAGCCTGGGTCAGCACCACTTGCTCCTCTACCAACACATAAGCGGGCTTCAGCCTGTCTATGCAGATGGTTTCCTTACACTCCCCCAGGTCTAACACAAAATGCTTCATCCCCATTTCCAACACTCTGAACGGGCTGTCGTACAGCTGACGTAGCGGTGTTCTGTGGGCGTTGTGCATAACGAAAACGAATTTGGTGTTTTCCAAGTGCTTTGGGACAAAAGTGCGGGGAAAACAATGGTGCACCGGCTCTGGGACACCGCCAGCCTCTGCCCCGGAAAAAGAGCGCGCGGACGGGTTGGAACCGGGTGCGAGGTTCTCGGGCAAACATTCCACTGGCATCCGCAACGGCTGAGAAAAAACGAGCTCTGCCGGGGAAGCTGCCAAATCTTCCTACGGCACGGAGCGCAACAACAGTAGGACCCAAGGCAGGCAGTCAACCGAATTTGCGTCCATTAGCGAGGCTCTGAGCGCTGCTTTAAGCGACCTGTGAAACCGCTTGCACAAACCATTAGCCTGCGGGTTGTACGCGGTGGTGCAGTGGATTTTGACCCCCAGGCTCCCGGCCATCGCGAACCAGAGTTCCGAAAAAAACTGCGGACCCCTGCTGGAAGTGATGTCCAACGGGGATCCGAACTGTGTGACCGAAGATGACAAAAACACGCGGACTACCTCGGCAGACGTGGTGGAGTTCAGCGGAACTGCCTCTGGCCAACGCATAGTGCGGTCCATGATTGTCAGAAGGTGTGTGAACCCCTGCAACGGCGGAAGGGGACCCACTAAATCCACGTGTACGTGGTCAAACCTTCTGGCCGGAATTTGAAAAGGCTCGAGGGGAGCTTTGGTGTGCCTCTACACCTTAGCCTGTTGGCACGCGACGCACACTGTGGCCCATTCTTTCACATCCCTGTGTAAGCGAGACAAGATGAATTTGGACCCCACCAGCTTAACCAAAGCTCATACACCGGGATGTGAAAGGGAGAGGATGGATTCAAAAACACGGCAGCGCCAAGAGCCTGGAACCACCGGGCGGGGACGACCAGTGGAGACGTCGCAGAGCGGTGGAGACATCACAGAGCAGGGCGGAGGGGAGGGGACCCTTGTTGTACTGCCCTGTTCTTCAGTTTTAGTCCGGTAGCTGCGGATTGGAGCATGCAAATGTCCGCGTCCGTGGTTTGGTCGGTGGCCATTGCAGAAAAATCAATACCCACGTAGACCAGAGAGACCAGCACGCATGACAGGCAGTCTGCCACAACGTTAAGTTTACTGGCTACATGTTGGATGTCAGTCGTGAACTCCGAAATTGTGGCCAAGTGCCGTTGCTGCCAAGCTGACCACGGTTCAGAGACTTTGGACATCGTGTAGGTTAGTGGTTTGTGATTGACAAAAACGATACACTCGCGACCTTTGAGCCAGAACTGAAAATGACACGTAGCCAGGTGGAGAGCCAACAACTATCAAAAGTGCTATACTTCCGCTAATTGTTGCACAAAGTATGGCTGAAAAAGGCGAGGGGCTGCCACGAACCAGAGATGCACTGCTCCACCACGGCTCCTACCGCGACATCCGATGCATCTGTGGTGAGCGCTATCCGCACTGAGGGGGCCGGGTGGACCAGCAAAGCCGCATTGGCGAGCGCCGTTGTGGCGCCTGTGAAAGCCTGGACCTGATAGGGGGTCCAGTCAATGCTGTCTGCGGGTTTCTTCTTTTTGAGCATGCCGTACAGCGGTTGCAGCAGCTGGGCTGTACAGGGGAGGAAACAGTTGTAAAAACTGACCATTCCCAAAAATTTCTGCAGTGCCCTCACAGTCTGCAGACGCAGAAAATCCTTATCCGCAGCGGGATTGCGCCCTCCAGTGAGATGCGGTGGCCCAAGAAGTCAATTAGCGGCAGCCTGAACTGACACTTCTCTGGATTAACAATCAGCCTGTGCGCTTCCAACCGTTGGAAAACTTGTTTGAGATGGGCGAGGTACTCCTCATCTGACGTGTTAGCCACCAAAATGTCGTCTAAGTAGACGAAAACGAACAGCAAGTCACAGAGCACCACATCCATCATCCTTTAGAAAGTTTTTGCTGCACCCTTTAACCTGAACAGCATGCATAAAAACTCAAAAAGACCGAAGGGAGTTATTACCGCTGTTTTGGGGATGTCCTCGGCGCAAACTGGGACCTGGTGGTAACCGCGGACCAGATCCACTTTTGAAAAAAATGCACATTCCGGCCAGGTGTACAGAAAAATCCTGGATGTGTGGAATGGGGTAACAATCGTGTTCGGTGACATTGTTCAAGCGACAGAAATCACTGCACGGCCGCCATGAACCATTGGACTTGGGCACCATGTGCAGCAGGGATGCCCAAGGGCTGTTGGAGTGCTTACCAATCCCTAGGCGTTCTAAGTTAGCGAACTCCTCGCGCGCGATGGCTAGCTTAGCCGCGTCCAGGCAGCGTGGATGCGCAAAAACCGGCGGGCCCTTCGTGGTGATAAAGTGCTCGACCCCATGCTTGGTTAAGGTAGTGGAAAAGGTGGACACCCTGAGTGCGGGAAACTTGGCAAGCAAACGCTGGTACTTATCCCCCAGAGCTAAAACATTTGCATGTGTTAGTGGCCCAACTCCCCGAGCTATGCAGGTTAATGAGGAAAAAGAAACGGCATCCACTAAATGTCTGTTAGCCATATCAACAAGGAGACCACAGGCACACAGAAAATCAGCACCTTAAATAGGAACCGAGCATGCACTACCACAAAGTCCCACTCATAATTGCATCCATACAAACATACAGTCACCGACCTTTCACCAAACGTCCTGATGGGGGATCCGTTGACGGCCGTTAACGACGGACCGCAGCCTTTTGCCAGCCTGTCCGAGCTGACTGGCAAAATGAGGCTCTTCTGGGAGCCAGAGTCCATCAAGAACAGTTTTCCAGAATGTATGTCCTCGATGAAAAGCAGCTTCTCCCTGTCGCCAGTGGCTGCAGCTGCTACTGACCGCTGGCTGGTCCGTTTCTGTGTCCTCTGGAAACGGTACAGCGGCAGACAATGTTGTGCATTGGTGCCAAAGCGCTGATGATGAAAACATGCCATCTCGTTCCTGCGTTTCTGAGTGACCGTCCCGGCCACCACCTACAGCTCCTCAACCTCGCTGGACTCTGCCGATGATTTGGGTCTCACTGCCTGGATGCTGAAACTCCTGTTAGCCTGGATGATGCGGTCTGCTTCCTCTGCCAGTGCTCGGTAATCCTTGGTTGCCAGCAGCGGCGAGTTGGCCAGGATTGCCTCGCCAAAGCTAGCAGCTTCTTCAGGAAGAAGTGGGTGAAGAGGAAAGATCCGTCATCTGCGCCCAGCAAAACAACATACTCTCCATTAACTCCACAGCCGATTCATCTCCTAATTCCGTGTGTGAGAGGAGCTTCTCTGCTCTATCTCCGATGGACAGGACGTAATATCACAGCAGCAGCTGTTTGAGAGCATCGTATTTGCCCTGGACTAGGAGAGTGTGAAGCAGGCTCATTGCGCGCCACTTGACGCGCAGGTCCTGCGAAGCCACCACGTAATGGTACTTTGTGTCATCCTCCGAGCCTTTGTGGAGAGCGAACTGGGCTTCCATGTGAGTGAACCAAGCGGCCGGGTAATGGAGCCAAAAGTCCGGGAGTTTGACCGCCACAGCGAGCGTAGCGGGGGGAACCCCAAGCGTGAATGTTCCCACAAAGGTGCTCGTCCTTTTTCCATTTTCATGTCAGGGTCACCAATGTGGAGGAAAGGAATCAGACGAGACATGAGCTGACGACACACAACTTAATTTCTTCCAACCAGCAGAACAGACTGAATTGGGTGCAAGAGAGAATCTCTTTATTACAGCTTTAATTCTGCCCTTGGCACCTGGAGTACACACATTAACATACACGACAATAGAGCATGACTCACACAATACTTTTGCGCCCAGCATAACCAAGGTGTGAACAGCGTTTCCTACCCCACACAACAGGTTCATGCCTGGCATACCGGGAGCGAAGGTGCATCTTTATTTGGTTTATTTCCCCCTAGCGCTCTGGCGCCCGTCCTTGGTTCCTCTCCTTTCTTCTCCTCATTTCCATCTCTCACCTCCTTCCCCCAATTCCTCAAAGTCCTGGGTGGAATGCGATCTCCACACACACACACACACACACACACACACACACACACACACATCTATATATATATATATATATATATATACACACACACACACACACATATATATACTGTATATACAGTATATATATTATCCCATTCATTTAAAAAAAACAAAAAAAACCCCATGTCATACACACCTTATCACCAAACAAATACTGTACATTGTCCTCTTTGTATTGATATGTGAAGTTCATATGGAGTCACCACTAGAGGGCAGTATGACCCCGGCCATGACCTGACTATAAAAGGAGACGTACATGTGCCACTGTGTGGTTAGTTGTTAGTTGCTGTTGAAGTGACAAGTAAAAAGTCCTAACTGACACCCGGTGTGTGCGCCTCGTCATTACATGTTCCAGGAGAACACTACAAGGTTCCAGGAGAACATTACATGGTACCAGGAGTAAATTACATGGTACCAGGATAAAACTACGAACTGACGGTGAAGATGAACGCTCTTCGACAGCCGGACGAGTTAAAGTTGACCGGTAACGTCAACGAGAACTGGAAAGTATTCAAACAGAGTTTTGAACTTTATTCGCTTGCTATCGGTCTCCGTGACGAGGAGAGGAAAATAGCATTACTGCTAACAGTAGCAGGGCGAGCGGCGCTAAATGTGTTCAACACATTCATCTTCACGGAAGAAGAAAAAGGCAACTTCGACGCCGTGATGAAGAAATTTGACGATTATTGCACACCGAGAAAGAATGAAACGTACGAGAGGTATGTGTTCAGAAAAAGACTTCAGAAAGAGTCAGAGTCCATCGAGCTGTATGTCACAGACCTACGGTTGAAATGTCAGTCATGCAACTTTGGAACATTGAGTGAGTCAATGATACGGGACCAAATTGTAATTGGGGTCCAAGACAACAAATTGCGGATGCAATTACTGAAAGAGACTAACTTAACGCTGGAGAAAGCGATACAGATTTGCCAAGCGTCTGAGAGTACAAAGGCACAATTAAAGACTTTTAGCAGCAAGGAAAAAGAGACTGCTGAGGTCGATGCAGTGCAGCGCGCGAAGCCGAAAGGAACGTTGCAGGCAAGAAAAAGGGAGGCAAACCCAGAGCGCGCGCGCGGGAACTGTGAGCGGTGTGGAAGGCAACATGCGCCGAAGCAGTGTCCAGCATTCGGGAAGGAATGTCGCAAGTGTGGCGGAAAAAATCACTTCGCAAAGACCTGCTTCTCAAAGAGGAGGGTGCAACTCGTGGAGAAAAAGAGCGACAGCGAAGAGGATCAGTTTTACGTGGACGCCATCGAGGGAGAGACGAGCGCTGACGAATGGATAGTGTGCCTGGAGATGAATGGCACGGACATGTCACTGAAGCTCGACACAGGTGCGCAGGTAAACATCCTGCCAATGAAAGATTTTAAAAGACTGAAAAACAAACCGAAAATAAGAGATAAAAAGATTAATCTGAGAACATATGACGATAAGCCAATACCCACTAAAGGAATGTGCAGGGTTACACTGTCAAACAAAGGTAAAACAGTGAATGCATTGTTTGTACTTGTTGATGGAAATAGACAAGCAATTTTGGGTTTAAAAACATGCGATCAGCTAGGTCTGATCAAAAGGGTGAATGTCATTGATACAGACAAAGTGACAACACGAGAAAATACAGAGGCTACAACAAGTAAGCACAAACACACTGACTGGGTGAAAGAATACAAAGAGGTGTTCAAAGGAATAGGCCGCCTACCAGGCAAACAAAAAATTAGGCTGAAAGAGAATGCAGAGCCAGTCATACATGCAGCAAGAAAAGTGCCAATAGCTCTTAAAAAGAGGCTGAGAGAAACACTAGACTCACTGATAGCAGACGGAGTGGTCAGAAAAATAGAAGAACCAACTGAATGGGTTAACTCACTAGTTATAGTGGAGAAGCCAAATGGAGATTTGAGATTGTGCATAGATCCGAAAGATCTAAATAAAGTAATACAGCGGGAGCATTACAGGCTACCAACAAAATCTGACATAACCAGCACAATGAGTGGAGCAAGCTACTTCACAAAATTAGATGCCAAATCTGGGTTTTACCAAATAGTGCTCGACGAGGAAAGCGCTAAATTGTGCACATTTAATACGCCATTCGGAAGGCATTGCTTTCTACGAATGCCATTCGGGATTAGCTCAGCCCCTGAAATTTTCCATAGAACTGTGCAGCAATTGTTTGACGGAATAGAAGGGGTGGGAGTTTTTCTTGATGATGTGGTAGTCTGGGGAAAAACAAAAGAGGAGCATGACGAAAGGTTGGCTAGAGTTCTCACACAGGCGCAAAAGTCAGGTATGAAACTGAATAAGAGTAAGTGCCAATTCGGGGTACGGGAGATTACATACCTGGGAGAGAAATTATCTGGGGCAGGCGTGCAACCAGATCCGGAAAAAGTGCGGGCCATAGCAGAGCTGCCAGTACCGCAGGACAAAAATGACTTGCAAAGAGCCCTAGGGCTAGTCAATTACATGGGGAAATTTATCCCAAATTTATCAGCTAACACAATAGCTCTTAGAAGCTTGTTAGAGACCAATACAATGTGGAAGTGGATGGCAGAGCATGCCAGAGAATGGGAGTGGCTCAAAAGCAGTCTAATAAAGGAGCCAGTGTTAAAATTCTATGATCAGGACAAACTGCTAAAAGTGTCCACAGATGCGTCCAAAGCCGGCCTAGGAGCTGTGCTATTGCAAAAACATGACACAGAGTGGTATCCAGTCGCATACGCATCGCGCACCATGACAAGCGCAGAAAAAAATTACGCACAAATAGAGAAAGAGACTCTAGGTGCAGTGTTTGGATGTGAGAAGTTTCATGAATATGTGTATGGAAGGTCAGTAATACTAGAAACAGACCACAAACCACTGATTGCGATCTCACAGAAGCCACTGGGTGACGCACCACCGCGCATCCAGCGTCTAATGTTAAGATTACAGAAATATGACTTGAAATTTGAGTTTACACCAGGCAAGCAACTAATTGTAGCCGATGCGCTGAGTAGGGCTAGCTTGAGCAACACCAGCAGCACAACAGAGGAAGCTGTGCAAATACATGTAGACTCTATTAAGGCACACATGCCAGTGTCAGATGCAAAATGGACAAAGATAGTGAAAGAAACACAAAAAGATGAGAAACTAAAAAGAGTAATGGAACAGATACATCAGCCAGGACAGGTTATGATTGACAAGCCTTACCAACACTTTAAAGGTGAACTGTCTGTGTTAGATGGGGTTCTGTTAAAAGGTACAAGGATAGTCATACCTACCTCCATGAGATCAGAAATGGTTAAATTAGTGCATGAGGGGCATTTGGGTATTGAAAAGTGCAAAAGACGTGCACGTGATGTTTTGTATTGGCCCAACATGCACAAGGACATTGAGGCATATGTGCAGCGCTGTGAGATTTGCCAGCGCCACAGGTATCAACAGCCAAAGGAGCCTATGAGGCCCCATGAGAAGCCTCAAGGGCCATGGAGAAAAGTGGGCATGGATCTATTTCAGCTTAAGGGCAAGGACTATCTGTTAGTCATGGACTATCATTCCACCTACCCAGAGTTTGCAGGGTTGAGTGACACAACAGCAGAAAAGGTGATTGCACATACAAAGACAATGTTCGCACGCCATGGAATTCCAATGACTGTTGTGAGTGATAACGGACCACAATTCACGAGTCAGTGCTTCAAAGACTTTGCAGACACATATGGGTTCAAGCACGTGACCTCAAGCCCTCTGTACCCACAGTCAAATGGGTTAGCAGAGAAAGGGGTGCAAATTATGAAGCGCATACTGAAAAAGGCTGCAGACAATGCAGAAGACCCACATCTGGCGATCCTGAATTACCGAGCATCACCACTGGAGAATGGACTGTCCCCAGCAGAAATGCTCATGAACAGAAAACTCAGAACGCGACTTCCATCAGCATCTCAAGTGATGGAAAAGAGAGATGTGAGGCGTGATGAGAGGCAAACTGAACTGTACAACAGAACAGCACGACCTCTGAGACCACTTGCACATGAGGACATAATGCGAGTGAGATGTGATGGAGAATGGGGACCGCTGGCAAAAGTGGTCAAGGAAACAACTCCCAGATCATATGAAGTCATCACAGAGCATGGGAAAACAATGAGGCGATACCGACGTCACTTACTGAAAGTGCCTCAGACAAAAATGAGAGTCACAGACAGTGAAATAAGCGACATGCTAATTTACAGCCAAACCGAACAACCAGAAATGGCTGAGAACCAGAACATAGAGACAGACACTAACGAACAGACTGAGGTGACACAAATCAGAAGATCACAAAGGCAAATTGTGAAACCGAAAAGATTGATTGAGGAAATGTAAGGAGTACTGAAAAAAAAAAAAAAATGTGTTGATGTTGAATTGTAAACAGAGGAAAAAATGTGTTGATGTTGAATTGTAAACAGAAAAGAAAAAAAAAAATTGAACTTGTGATTCAGTGCACAAGGTGAAAGAAATGTAAATAGAAATGGAGTTTATTTTGTATATAGAAATTTGAGAAAAAGTTTATAGTTGGACATGACCTTACTTGAAAAAAAAGGGAGATGTATTGATATGTGAAGTTCATATGGAGTCACCACTAGAGGGCAGTATGACCCCGGCCATGACCTGACTATAAAAGGAGATGTACATGTGCCACTGTGTGGTTAGTTGTTAGTTGCTGTTGAAGTGACAAGTAAAAAGTCCTAACTGACACCCGGTGTGTGCGCCTCGTCATTACATGTTCCAGGAGAACACTACAAGGTTCCAGGAGAACATTACACTCTTACATATGTATTTTTTTAATTCCCTCTTCTATTTCTCTTTCCTTCATGAATATCATCTTCTTCCACCAGCATTTCAGCCAACGTTTGCCAAAGGAGCTTAACTCAGGCTGACTTAGGCGAACTCTGCATAATTTAGCCCAGTGCTCAGGAACTTTGACAAACAGAGCACAACTTTCACCAACGTTTATTTCCAAACGTTGCCAAATTTTCAGCATGCTGAAAATTCTCAACGAATACAACTTTCGCCGGCATTTGCCAACAAACACCAACTATCATTAACTTTTATCAAGTTTTGCCAGCAGAGCCTTACGTTTGCCAAACATCAGTAAAAGGTCCAAACGTTGTGGTGTGAATCCATCCAAAAAAGCAGGTCCAGGATGGCAGGAAGCCTCCACAAACGCTGATCTTTACATGAGCGTCACCTGATGCTGATGTCAGCTGAACTGTGCTGAGTATTCTTAGCTTAAGTTAACCTAAGTTGCCAACTGCTACACATACACTAGCCTAAGTTGGCAAAAATTTGACAACACTGAATGCAACGCTGGCAAATGCTAGCAAAAGTTTGTAAAAGTTGGTGTACGCTGGATTAAAAAAAAACTGCTCACAAACGTAATTTCACCGTTTGGACTGATTTCTCTGATTTTTGAAAACGTCAGTAAAAGTCGGTCCAAACGTTATAGTGTGAACCCAGCTTTAAGCCCGATTGGCCTGCCTGTTTCAGACAGGAATACTTGCGTTCTACGGACATCCACTAGTCTAGCTATAAATACACCGAATCTCTGTCTGTGTGTCTGTCTGTCTGTGTGTTCCTCAGATATCCCCCAAACCATTTGTCAGACTGGCCTCAGATTTTATAAGTGCTTTGCTGAGGTTACAAGGGCGTGCATCCCAGAGTATGGAGTTGCTCAGTCAAAATATGTAATTTTTGTCAATAAAAGTTTATCCACTGCTCCGTTTCCTCATGCTCTGGCTTCTAGAAGTGTGGGTGGGGTTTCGGATTGACTCTGTACTGACTGGATAATACGCGGCATCATGACCAGTCACCAGAGTGCTCTGGAAACAAAACAAGGAAGTGAAAAGCGACAAATTTGACCAGAAAAAGAGGATACCAAAGATTTAATGCTTAAAAAAATTATACTATAATGTTGCTGTGATTGTGTAGCTCTAAAGAATAATTCAGCATATGTGGAGAACACGAGGTGCGTGGGTGTGCTGGTGGGGGCAGCCAGACCGCAATCCTTTGCAGGGAGCCAAGTCCAGCCTGCCCGGTTCACAGGAGTCTCGGTTGCTGCTTCACCCATGTGCCACTGCTGTCCTTTGCAGCACCACGGGGTCAACATGGTACTCCTCCCAGTGCTAGTGTGCTCGCATGGCTATCTAAAAGTTAATAATAATACCACCATGATTGTGGAGTGGAATGGCCAGATCAATTGCATGTCATATGCGGACACATACGCATGCTTTGACTAAACGGCAACCGTAACCAAACACAAAAACACCCAAATAATGAAATAAATCTTTTTTTTTTAATTTACTGACAAATGGGCAACACTGACGCAAGAGTTGCAGCCAAATGGGTCATTCTGCCTTGTATAATAATGTTGGGTGTTTTGTACTTATAATATTGCTAAAATATAAAAGGATGCACTACAGTGGGTCTCAAATATTTGTAAACGTGTCCTGTTATAGTACTGCATGAGTTTACTGATGATACACTATAAACTACATATGTAAACTAAAACAATTATAATGGTGACTGAACAACTCCATTCCCCAAAGTGCAAGATACAACACTTATGAATACAAGTCATAAAAGATCATACAAATAAGTCTGACAAACAAATAAACAAGGGTTCTTAAACAGTCACTAATACTGGATGTCCCATTCATTTTCAATAATTCTGTAATTAATATTCACACAATCAGATAAATCTTAGTGTTCAGTCTCTTTCATATTTGTCAAAGTCTAACATGTGGGATTGCCTACATATATGCTACACCTTTCAATTTTTTTTTTCCAAAGTATTTCACTTTCAAACACAGCCTACATTTGGGCCTGTAAAGCCTAATTGGCCTGCCTGTTTTCATACAAGAATACTTGCTTTCTACGGGCATGCACTAGTTCTCTAAATTTTCAGCTGCCCTACACCAGGGGTCAGCATCCTCTACAGCTGAAAAAGTAAAAAAAAATCTGCATGGACAAAACACATTAGAGCATTTAAATGAAGGTCAAACAGCTAAATAAAAACTCTAGTGAATGAAAGAAAATAATTTTTCCTCCTAAATATGTAACTTTTTTCTATGATAAATTTTTTCCCATAAATTTTGCAGCTTTTTACTTGTAAATTTATCTTTTAATGTAAATCTACTATATTCATTGTTGCGAATGTGTGATAATTTTATATTTTAGTTTCCTAATAATTTTTTTTAGGTCTTCTGAATCTGCCACTGGGAGGCAGGTTGCAGACCCCTGTACTATATTGTTTTATGTGTGGGAATAAAATTAAAATACTGATGCACTAATACTGTTCTGCAGTCCTTTCTGTCAATGACTGCTTTAAACACATTCATTTAGTGAACACTATATGACTGACCAGGTAAAAAAAAAAATGACCTGGAAATGCATTCCTGCAACTACCAAGCTCATCAAAATGATGTCTTTGATTTAAAAAAAAAAATAAATAAAAACGGTTTTATAGTTCATTCCTTTTCTTTGAGAAATCTGTAACATACAACTAGGGTGAACACTGAATTTAATTTAAATTAAAATTCAAATATTTTGGTTTGGACAATGTCTAAAAATGGATAATGTGAAAATTGATTTTCACATTTCCCATTCTCAAGAGTCAGTATGGTAGCCTCCACCTCTAACCACCCCCCAAACACACGTAATTTTATAAAAGTTGACACTTTATTAATAAGAAATGTGTGGATTCACCTTTATCAAATCTTTACTATTAAAAAGATTTGGTTAAAGCTAGAGATGCACAATATATCCACCACAATCCACATCCACCAACCACAATGCTCCGCACTGTGTGTCTATATATATAGACTTGTACTTGTCCTTTTAGATCTTAGTGCAGCTTTTGATACTATTGATCATAATATTCTACTTGATAGATTAGAACACTATGTTGGACTTAATGGAACTTCCTTGCAGTGGTTTAGATCTTATTTATCTGATAGGTTCCAGTTTGTTCATGTAAATGATGAGTTTTCTTTCAGCTCAAAGCTTAGTCATGGAGTTCCACAGGGATCTGTGCTAGGCCCTACTCTTTTTAGTTTATATATGCTTCCGTTAGGCAACATTATTAGAAAGCACTGTATACATTTTCATTGTTATGCAGATGACACACAATTATACCTGTCAATGAAGCCAGATGATACTAATCAATTAGCCAAGTTAGAAGCCTGTCTTAAGGAAATCAAAGCTTGGATGACTTGTAATTTCCTGCTGTTAAATTCAGATAAGACTGAAGTCATTCTTGTTGGTCCAAAAAACTTTAGAAATTCCTTTCCAAATCAAACTTTCAGTTTGGATGCAGTTACTCTTTCTCTTAATAGCTCTGTGAGGAACCTTGGAGTTATTTTTGATCAGGATTTGTCCTTCAATTCACATATTAAATTTGTTTCTAAGACTGCCTTCTATCATTTGCGTAATATTGCCAAGATTAGGAGCATCTTGTCTCAGAGTGATGCTGAGAAGCTGATCCACGCTTTTGTTAGCTCGAGATTAGATTATTGTAATTCTTTATTATCAGGCTGTCCTAAAACATCTTTAAAAAGTCTTCAGCTGATCCAAAATGCTGCAGCAAGAGTTTTAACAGGTACTAGAAAGAGAGATCATATCTCTCCGGTTCTGGCCTCCCTTCATTGGCTTCCCATAGAGTTTAGAATTAAGTTTAAAATCCTTCTTCTTACTTACAAAGCTTTAAACAATCAGGCTCCTTTTTATTTAAAAGATCTGATACTACCGTATCATCCTAACAGAGCACTACGCTCCCAAAATGCAGGATTACTTGTAATACCTAGAATCTCCAAAAGTACAATGGGAGGCAGAGCCTTCAGTTATCAAGCTCCTCTCCTGTGGAATCAGCTGCCAATCTGGATTCGGGAGTCAGACTCGATCTCTGTTTTTAAGAATAGGGCTAAAACCTACCTTTTTGATATAGCCTACAATTAGGGAGGGATCATGTGTTTCTGAACCCTCCCTTAGTTATGCTGCTAATAGGTTTAGTCAGCCGGGGGACCTCCAGTAATGCACTGGGCCTCACTCCTTTCCTCACTCTCTATGAAATATTTTTTTTTTTTGCTGGTCATTAACATTTGTTTGTTCTCTCCCATAGATTGAGTCCCCATCGTGCTGTTTGCTCTCTACATGTCTGTTCTTTTCTTCTTCTCTATCCCCTCACCCCCCAGCCAGTCGCAGCAGATGACTGCCCCTCCTTGAGCCTGGTTCTGCTGGAGGTTTCTTCCTGTTAAAAGGGAGTTTTTCCTCTCCACCGTCGCCAAGTGCTTGCTCACAGGGGATCGCCTGATTGCTGGGGTTTTTCTGCAACTGTGGGGTCCCCCCTTCAGTTGATAGTGCTATGAGATGACTGTTGTTGTGAAATGGCGCTATATAAATAAAGTTGAATTGAATTGAATATATTTATATTAATATGTACATATGTATACTAGCTGCTCTTGGTTTTTTCTTGCCTTCTGATTGTTGCTCTGAGTGTTGCTATCCCTGTGCTGTTGCAATCCTGGAATTTCCCCATTGTGGGATTAATAAAGGCTTATCTTATCTTATCTTATCTCATCTTATATTGGCCTAACATCAGTATGAGCAGATATTTACCTTACTGACTGATCTCAGCAGTGCTGATATTTTTCTGGTGTGTTCCAGTTGTGTGGCATTGATATTGCCCTGAAACACAGACTACAGACGCAAACTCAGAAAACATCGGGGACTGAACCATATTAAAGTATTTCAGTTCAGTAACAATTGGCCAATACTGAAACAATCAAAAACATCAAGTTGGCTAATGGCAACTGTATTTTTTTTTTACATTGGTCAATACAGGGACAGTATCCTCCAAGCCTATTAAAAGGAGGATGTATACAGTTCTGTTGAAAATGTTACTAAAAAAATGTGTTTTCATATTAAGTTGAGGTAGTTGACTTATTTTCTTTGGGAAATATGTCTTCATATGCCAGTTCATCATCACTGTAAAACAAAGATGTAAATAGGTGGGGAAAATAAGTGCATATATATCAGTATCAGCAAAGACAAATTTCAAAATATTGGCATCAGTTATTGTCAAAAAAAAAAAAAATTAATATCATGTATTCCTAGTTAAAGCCAGAATTGCACTTTTTTCCCAATAGGGAATATTTTTTGGGAAAAAAAAAAATTGAAATAATTCATTTTCTGAAATAAAAAATATTAAGTAAAATCAAATGTGGGATTAAAAAAATTATATATATGATTTTATTTTTAGGCCATATTGTCCAACCCTACATACATTTTTTTTTCAATAAACTGGTGAGGTTTTAGACCTAAAATTTTTTTATTTCATTTACATTGCAACAAGTAGAAGATTTAACCCATGAAGGTATGCTGCTGTAAAGACATTATGCAAATGACTTTTGTTAGAAAGTTATCCAACATAAAACACATTCACATTGGTCAGCTTTAATTATCAGGTAACTATGTCTCGGTGCAAAACAAATAGGACACATGTGGCACTCGTCCACAAAGCAATAGCAAAGTCTCAGTAACAGACTTAACAAAATCGGTAACCTAGAATGTAACACACAATGCAAATTTAAAACTCGGTAACATTTTCCGTAGAGTTACAGGTCTACTCTGAGTTGACAAGGTAACAGCCGTATGTCCTGTTGCTGTAACGCAGATTTCAGCCCCTGTTCATTGTCCTTCCTGCTCGACCCACTCAACATAGCCTCCTTTAAAATGTCTCGCCCTGAGAACAAGAGAAAGATGAGAGAAATTTTTAGAACAAAGCAGTTAGCTGTTTTTTTTTTTCTTCTGCTAAAAGGTCATTAATGCATTTAAAAAGCCAAAGCAGCATTCGAGGTCCTTTTACTGCAGCAGTACAGCTGCAGAAACAAGACTAACTTGTAATTCATTGAAATAATGCATTGGAATCATTTGAATTTAAAACTTTCAGCTGTTTGCAGAAAAAAAACATCTCTTGTTTGTTTGGTTGGTTGTTTTTTGCACAGATGAAAGTTTGTAAATTTGGAAACAAACACTTTCAAAGGGGATTGAATAATTCTGAGTCAAATGGAAATCAGCCTTGTCGCAGATCCACCTGAGGATCATCATTTGTTAGCTCCTGACCATCCAGGCAATTGCCTAGCAGTAATGATTCTCATGAAACCGCATTAGCTACTGCACTTGAGCTAAAAAAAAAAATAATAAAAAAGTTGCAGCACTACTGAGTAGCATATGGCTGCACTCTGAGACAACCTTAAAGGTACCAGCGATCAATCAAGTTAGATGTTGTGCACTGAAAAGGAAAATCTGATATGACTACAGAGAAATGCCTGCTCTGTGTAAAGAGGTGTTTGTACTTACTTGCTAAACCCCAGCTGATGTGCAATGCCTAATGCGTCGGCACTTCTCTTGCCAGTTCTGCAGTGAAACACAATGTTTTCATCATCCTTCTCGGGGACCTTCGTTTGAAACTTTTGCTGAAAGTGCTCAGAGGGCAGCTTCAGAGACTCTTCCAGGTCTCCCACTGATATACAGAGACACGTGGATGCACAAATCAAGTGAAACACAGCTCAAGGCTGGATTTATCCTGTATTATCATCACAGCTTTCTCTACATACATGGGAGGTTGACTGCCTGTGGAATGTGTCCTTCCTGGTATTCATCAGGATTTCTCACGTCAAAAAGCTGGATGTCACGGTTTGACAGCATGGTCTTCAGCTGCTGGTAGGACACCACTGAGCCTGCCATAGACATATAAGAGATGGCAGAATATTTAGCAACAGCAAATTGGACCACACATAGAGGCTGCTCCTAAATTAGAGGCCTGTCTTAAGGGAATCAGAGTGTGGATGACTTGTTATAAGAACTCCTTATACAAAGACATAGAGTGATGATAATCAAGTCAGTGACAGTAATGCACCTGTAAGCTGGTTGCCAACCGCCAATCAAATCTAAAAGAAGGAGAATTTCTTACTATTATTATGCTTACTATAATCATTTGCGTAGTATTGCCAAGATTAGGAACATCTTGTCTCAGATTGATGCTGAGAAACTATATAGAACACCTGGATCAAACATTGACTTACTTAAGGACTGGATGGAAAAAATGTATGCAAAACTAACTCATAAAGTTATGTTCATCTGTGGGGATTTCAATATAGATCTGATGAACTCAAAACAACATAGTTTGACAGAAGAATTTATCAACACAATGTACAGTATGGGTTTACATCCAACAATTACCGGACCTAGCAGAATCACGTCACACAGTGCCACACTAATAGATAACATATTCACAAACATTATGGAAAATAATATCAGGAGTGGGCTCTTATTGAATGATATCAGTGACCACCTGCTGATTTTTGTTGTCTATCAATGTGATTATAGGAAGAAAAAGCATATCAAAAATATTAAATATAAAAGAATAAGAACCAAAGAATCAATGTATTTACTGACAAAGGAATTATTAATACAAGATTGGAAGATAGTTTATGATGAAAATGACATAAATAGAGCATATGTTAAATTTTTACAAATATTTCAATCATTGTACAATAAATACTGTCCTATAAAACAATACAGTGACAGACAACAACAAAAAAAATATACATTATATAAACAATTCATTAAATGCAGAACAGTGGAAGCTGAGATCAAATATAAAAGATAAAAAAATAAGCTTACTACTATAATGAGGACCTGTAAGAAAGAATATTACAACAGAATACTAGAGGATAACAAAAATAACATAAAAGGAATATGGCAAGTACTCAATGGGATTATTAGTAATCGTCCTAAGAATGCAAATTATCCAGAATATTTTATTGAAAATGGCAATTTGATAAATAATATGGAAGATGTGGTCAGTGGTTTCAATAAATTTTTTGTAAACGTTGGTCCTGAATTAGCAAAATCAATAGTGACACCAGAAACAAACTACAGTGGTTCTGTGAATGAAATAGAAGATAGAAATCCAAACACAATCTTTTTGGGTGCAGTTACTGAAAAGGAAATTATCGAGACTGTGAGTAAATTTAAGAACAAAAAATCAACGGACTGGAATGAAATTGACATGACAATAGTGAAAAAAGTAATTGAGGGAATTGTTAAGCCACTCACCCACATCTGTAACCTGTCATTTCAAACTGGTACATTTCCAGACAAAATGAAAATAGCAAAAGTAATACCTCTATACAAAACAGGAGACAGTCATCGTTTCACAAATTACAGGCCAGTCTCTTTACTCTCACAGTTCTCCAAAATACTTGAAAAAATCTTCACTAAGAGACTGGATGATTTCACTGAAAAACACAACCTCCTTACAGATAGCCAGTATGGTTTTAGAGCAGATAAATCTACATCTTTGGCACTGATCGAACTTATAGAAGAAATTACTAGTTGTATAGATAAAAAAAATGTTGCTGTAGGAGTATTTATAGATTTAAAGAAAGCTTTTGACACCATTGACCACAGAATACTACTAAGGAAACTGGAAAGGTATGGGATAAGAGGGGTAGGACTGAGTTGGGTGGAAAGTTATTTAAGTAACAGACAACAATTTGTACAAATTGGAGAGCACAAATCACCCTTCATGGACATCACTTGTGGTGTGCCCCAGGGGTCAGTTTTGGGACCCAAACTCTTTATTTTATATATAAATGACATATGCCAAGTATCAAAAATTCGGAAATTTATTTTGTTTGCGGATGACACAAATATCCTCTGCACTGGTGAGAATTTGCAGCAGGTTTTAGAGGTGGTCACAACTGAAATGAAAAAATTAACGCAGTGGTTCAACAAAAATAAATTATCTCTAAATCTAAAAAAAAACAAAGATTATGTTGTTTGGAAATTATAAAATAAATCATGAAATAATGGTAACGATAGATGATACCAGAATAGAAACAGTACAGGAAAATAAGTTCCTGGGGGTGACGCTTGACAATAAAATCTGCTGGAAACCTCACATCAGTCACATCCGGGCCAAATTAGCAAAATGTATAGGCATACTGGGGAAGACAAGACACTTCTTGGACTATAAATCATTGGTCTTATTGTACAATTCACTGTTTTTACCTTATCTTAACTACTGTGTAGAAGTCTGGGGAAACACCTACAAAACCAACCTACAGTCAATATGCACATTACAAAAAAGAGCTATAAGGATAATAAACAATGCAGGATATAGAGACCATACCAATTCGTTGTTCTTAAAGTCACATGTCATAAAGTTCATCGATTTAGTTAAATTTAAGACAGCACAAGTAATGTACAGGGCAATTAATAATCAACTACCAACTAATATACAAAAAATATTTAAAAAAAGAGACAATGATCATAATTTGAGGGGAGACTTAAACTTTACAAAACCCAAGATACGTACTACCAAGAAAAGTATGTGCATATCTGTCTGTGGGGTGGATTTGTGGAACAGTCTAGAGCCGGAACTGAAACTATGTACAAACAGAAATCAATTCAAAAAGAGGTATAAGCATCATTTGCTGAAAGGGTATATGTTAGAAGGGTAGTAGTTATATGTACGATTCATTATGTTCACTCTGGGATATTATGGGACACTATGGAATGGTGGGTAGGACAGCACTGTGTATATCTGTGTTGTTTGAGGCTGGTTTTGTTGTATGGACATCATTGTATGTTAGAATGGATGGGTGTTAATGTTGATTTGTAAAAAATACAGTAAATTGTTTACTTGGGGTCTTAAAGGTGGTAATTTGTATAAAATTCACATGGGTGTATCTATGGAAAAGAGGAGATGGAATTAATAAGTGTTCACTTCTTCCTTCTCCCTTTCGAACAGTGTATAATGTTACTTTATTGCATTTGCCATTTGCTTGTATTTGTTATATTTTTGTGTTCGAAATAAACTATCTATCTATCTATCTATCTAATCCACGCTTTTGTTAGCTCTAGATTATTGTAACTCTTATTATCAGGATGTCTTAAAATGTCTCTATAAAGTCTTCAGTTGATCTAAAATGCTGAAGCAAGAGTTTTAATAGGTACAAAAAAGAGAGATCACATCTCTCCTGTTCTGGCCTCCTTTCATTGGCTTCCCATAGAATATAAGAATTAAGTTTAAAATCCTTCTCCTCACTTACAAAGCTCTAAATAATCAGACCCTTTGTTATTAAGAAGATATGATAGCACCTTATCATCCTAACAGAGCACTTCACTCCCAAAATGCAGGATTACTTGAAATACCTGAATCTCTAAAAGTACAATGGGAGGCAGAGCCTTCAGTTATCAGGCTCCTCTCATATGGAGCCAGCTGCCAATCTGGACTCAGGAGACAGACTCGATCTCTGTTTTTAAGAATCGGGCTAAAACTTTCCTTTTTGACAAAGCTTACAGTTGGGGTGGAATCAGGTGACCCTGAACCCTCTCTTAGTTTTGCTGCTAATAGGTTTAGACAGCCGGGGGACCTCCAACAATGCACTGGGCTTCACTCCTTTCTTTACTCTCAGTGAAATATTTTTGCTGGTCATTAACATCTGTTTGTTCTCTCCCATAGATTGAGTCCCTGTTGTGCTGTTTGCTCTCTACATGTCTGTTCTTTTCTTCTTCTTCTCTATCCTCTCACCCCCCAGCCAGTTGCAGCAGATGACTGCCCCTCCCTGAGCCTGGTTCTGCTGGAGGTTTCTTCCTGCTGAAAGGGAGCTTTTCCTCTCCATCGTCACCAAGTGCTTCTTCACAGGGGATCGCCTGATTGCTGGGGTCTTTCTGCAATTGTGGGCTATTTCCCTACAGCTTGAAAGTGGTATGAGACAACTTGTTGTGAAATGGCGCTATATAAATAAAGTTAAACTGAAAATTGTCCTTCATTGAGATGTTTTCTTCACTCTATAAATTCACAAAATCTCTGTCAGTGTGTGTGTCACGGCCAAAGATCATAAGACCGCCTATGATGTTCCTATGATATCTGCATGATGTCCGATGATGTTCCTATGTATAACGACTCCTTATGTGTGAAATGTCCTATGATGTTCCTATGTAACAAAAGCAGGCATCACTCACGATCAGACTCGCTATGACATCAGCAAAGATCAAAAGCAGGCATCACTCACGATCATAGGACTCGCTATGACATCAGTAAAGATCAAATGCAGCCTGTGCACATGAGCTGAGTCCTGTATTTCACTACATTTTCAATAAGTCCTTACAGACACAACATGTGCCTAAGATCTGGAAAGATGCTGTGGTTGTCCCCGTTCCAAAATCCAGCTGTCCTAAAACGGTAAATGATTTTTGACCAGTTGCTTTGACTTCAATTTTAATGAAAATTTTTGAAAAACTGGTCAGATTTGAGGTCCTAAAGCAGACTGAGCATGCATTGGATCCTTTGCAGTTTGCCTATAGGCCTCACAGAGGAGTGGAGGATTGTCTGTCACTCTGATTGACTGTCACTCTGATTAACATGCTTTTTGAACATCTGGATTTTAATGGGACACACGCCAGGCTTTTATTTGTGGACTTTTCTTCCGCCTTTAATACAATCCAACCTCATATTTTAGTTGAAAGGCTCCTGAAACAATTTGATTTGAGTAATAATCTGGTGGGTTGGATTCTGGATTTTTTAACCAACAGGACACAGAGAGTAAGGGTCAATGGTACATTATCTGACCAAAAGTGTTCTTCTACTGGCTCTCCGCAGGGGTGTGTGTTGTCACCACTACTCTTCATCCTGTACACAAACATGTGTCGGAACAGACATGACAACAGACACATTATAAAGTATGCTGATGATTCAGTTGTTGTCAGTCTCCTCCAGGATGGTGAGAGTGGCCACGGCCCAGTAGTTGATGATTTTGTTCACTGGTGTGAGGATTCCCACCTGCAGCTGAATACGACAAAAACTAAAGATATAATTATTGACTTTAGGAGGAAAACTCTCAGGCACAAGGTCACCGTACTAAAAGGCCAGACCACTGAATGTGTACAATCCTACAAATATCTTGGGACGATTACTGATAGTAATTTAAACTTTGAAGAGAACTGTGAAAGGGTGTGCAAAAAGGGTCAGCAACATTTGCATTGTTTAAGGAAACTTGCACACTTCCAAATCGACCGAACCATAGTGACAATGTTTTATCAGGCTTTTATTGAATCTGTTTTATCCTTTTCTTTAGTGTCATGGTTTGGTCAGATAAAACTGAAAGAGGAAATCCTTGGATCAGGTAGTTAGATGGCCCAGTCGTTTGCCTGGTGAGTCACAGCTGAGCCTGACATCCCTGTACACCACACAGGTACAGAGGATTGCTACCTCCATTTTAAATGATGACTCCCACCCTTTGCACTGCCACTTTCAGCTTCTTCCCTCAAGACGGAGGTTTGCTGTCCCAAAAAGTAAAACCCAGCGCTACAAAAACAGCTTTGTTCCTGCTGCTGTCAAAGAGTTGAACAAGATGTAACAATATATTGCACATAATTTAGTTACCTATTTATTAATTTTATTTAATATTTACTTATTTTTGTAGGTTTTATATTTGGGTTCTAAATCTTCTATTGGGTTTTAGACTTTTGAGTTTTTAACCTCTTTGACTAGTCTTTAACTTTTTAATATGACCCTTCTCTCTTATCTCTGTTTTTTTCTCTTATCTCTTTGTCTTATGTCCTGATTGGTGGAGCCTTGAGCACTTTTATCATGTTTATAGTCAGCTTCATGTGTGCCTGTGTTTGTGTTCATGTTGAATGTAATTGTGGTTTGTAAATATGGATGTCACCTGACTGCAAAACAAATCTACCTATGGGTACAAATAAAGTAACCTGAACCTGATCATAGGACTCGCTATGACATCATCAAAGATCATAAGACTCACCATGACACCATCAAAGATCAAAGGCAGTCATCACTCATGGTCATAGGACTCGCTATGACATCATCAAAGATCATAGGACTCGCTATGACACAATCAAAGATCAAAGGCAGGCATCACTGAAAGAGTGCTGAGGTGCTTGCTTACACCCTTGCCTGTACCTGCTTTCTACGGGCATGCACAGGCAGGCACTAGTTTTTAGCAGACAGAAAATCTGAAAGCTGTCTTATCAATTTGACAGATTACACTAAGAGTGATCTGATTAAAATCAAAATGACAGGTAACAACAGCTTATGACTGAATTTTTATAACCCCATCTGCCAAAATTACACATAACAAAAAGTCTAGTGCAACCTCTGCTCCACTAAGAGCCTGTCTTGCAGTATATGGAAGAAAAGACAGATGGATGGAGAAGGGAGGGAGAGACAGAGCCTTGGCAGAGGTATACGCTCTCTGAGTGCCCTCTACTTTAACTATAGTGCTATTTATTACCTCTGCCAAGGAGGTTATGTTTTTGCAGGCGTTTGTTTTTTGTTGGTTTGTCTGTCTGTTAGCAACATTACTCAAAAAGCTATGAATGGATTTTGATGAAAGTTTCAGGAAAGGTGTGTAATGGCACAGGGGACAGATGATTAGATTTTGGTGATGATCTGAGAGTGCATACCCCCCCCAAGGGCTTTGTTTGTATTTGTGCAGCAGGATTACACAAAAACTACTTGATGGATTTGGATGAAATTTTCACCAGAGGCGGTTCTTGGGCTAGAGAGGAACCCATTACATTTTGGTGATGATCTGAGAATGCATACCTCTGCCAAGGCTCTTATCTTCTCAAAGTGTGTGAGTGATAATACTCCAAAACTAATGGACAGACTCTGATGCAGTTTTCACCAGAAATGGCTCTAGACCTACACACAACCCCATTACATTTTGGAGGTGATCCATGAGGTACGGAAGGAGCCTTGGCGGAGGTATGTGCTCGAGTGCTTTTCTAGTTTTTGTCTACAACTGTTATTCTGTTAGAGCATTATTTATATTTTAGGAAGAATGCTGGAAGTGAAACTATATAGTTGTCTTCAGATGATTTCATCTCTAAAGTGATTTGATAAGTAAAAGATTAATTCCTTTTCTGCATATTTTCACTCTTGTTCTTCCTGGCTGATGGGTCAAATTAGTCACAAATTAATTTACAGTTTACATTTATTACTTAAATGCCTTTTTCTTGTCAAATTTTAATACCGTTTATCATTTTATGACAATATTTAAGCTTTAAGACTAATCTCTAAATAATCACTGAAGCCGTCTGTTTTGGGCTTGCTTCTAAGGAGAGACTTGCTTATTTGTCACGCAAGATCTGGCAACACTGACTCGCACGTACAACTCTCCCTTTTTCTGGTCAAAGGTCTGAGTGGCTACTGACTGACTCATCATGGGGGGGGGGGGGGGGGGGGGGGACTGTCCGGTGAGTACAAAGTTCATGTCAAGGCTTGGCCAAGTTATAAAATCCAACAATATATTTTAAAAAATTACACATAAACATAAGCCTAGATCGGCTAAGGCCTAGCATAGCAAGACACTTATTATTGGCGTCGGACAGAAGAAATGATGTTTACCATTATCAGAGGCTTCCTCGCATTTTGGACTCGAGGTGGTGAAAGTCCGAAAAATGGAGCTGACAGTGGGATAACACTTGCGGTTTACTGCCGCAGCCGTCTGGCAGAGAGTCCGTGAGAGCAGGAAGGACAGCATGATGAAGGCAGCTGCCCCGGGGAGGCTGGAGCGGTGAAAAACAAACATGATGAACGGGTTAATGTTAACTGTACACGCGCCACTGAACAACTCTTCTTCTGTTACTAAAGGTTTCCTTTAAACTCCGCTTTTGTCGCCATCCGCAGGTTGTAAGCCTACAGTTTTGTTTTTTAAATTTAACAGTTAATATACCATATCCATATCAGAAGGGATAGCATCAAGAACTACAGCAAATTCTTTAGGAGGAATAGGAATCTTAAAAGTATGAAGAAATTCTGAATAATTTAATAATATTCCTTTATCATTAAAAAGTTGTGATACTAGTATTATATATTATTAAACCATTTTTTAAAGAATAATGACTTGTTTTTGAATACAATATACTTATCATTCTAAATTGTCCTTAGGTATGACTGTGAGAGTGAATGGTTGTTTGTCTCTGTGTTGGCCCTGCGATGGACTGGCGATCTGTCCAGGGTGGACCCTGCTTCTCACCCAAAGATGCTGGGATAGCCCCCCCCCCCCCCGCGACCCGAAAAGGATTAAGCAGATGAAGATGGATGGATGGATACTTATTATTCCAACTAAAACACCTGTGTGGGGTAAAATTATATTTATAAATCAATAACCAGGCTAACGGCATTTGGTGATGGAATTTAGATAAAAGTAAAGGAAGTTTTGTGGAGAGCGTGAAAAGATGAGGCTGAGTTTATTTCTCAATGCAGGTTTATTAACATCACATATCTCCAACATCCTCTCAAACGGAAAAAAGAACCATCCTCCCACATCTCCCCTTTTTATACCTGGGACATCAAAGTACAGAGTCACATTGTCTTTTAATCCCAAGACACAATACATCACCCCCCAGGTCTTCTCCTCTCCACCTAAAACCCTGGTGGTCAGGAAGTCTTCTTAAGGCCATCTCTAAAGACACATTTCGCACCCTCCTGTTATCCCCCGGAGGCCCAGACTTATTGTTCATTCTAAGACGTGAGGCAACAGTAATATACATATGCAACCTAAGCAACTCAAATATGTGTGCCACATGAACCCCCCCCCAACCAAACGTCGAAGATGAAACAATACAACACAGTCTTCACATCATGATAAAATCACAAAAGATGAAACAATACAACACAGTCTGCACATCATGATAAAATCACAAACATCAGTCCACGTGCTGTTTGGGCTTCAACCGTCTTCCGAACTTGCTGTAAGCGGGCTTTACCGCTCCCGCGGCACCATTCTGCTGTGAATCTGCTATCTGAGGATGAGAACTGTTAGTCAATCCCTGTGGGGGCTCTGGGGCATGCTCCCTGGGAGGTCTGTCGCGTCGAGGAGCCCTCGCCACTTGCACAGCTTCGTCAGCCATCACAAAAGCAGGTTTGAGTCTGTCTATGCCAATTGTTTCCCTCCTGCCCCCTAAATCTAGCAAAAAATGCTTATCACCTGTTTCCAGCACTCTAAATGGGCCGTCGTAAGGTGGTCGCAGGGTTGGGCGCTGAGCATCGTGTCTGACAAAAACAAACTCGGAATTTTTTAAAGACTTAGGTACAAAAACACGCGCAAAAGTGTGATGAACAGGGCCAGGAAGCGTGCTCGCTCCCGTGTCGCTCAGTAACCGCTGAGCAGGGGGGCACTCTGGCGCGGGGTTATCCGGGAGAAACTCCCCTGGCAGCCGGAGTGGCTGCGCAAACACCAACTCGGCTGGGGAGGCTTTTAAGTCCTCTTTAGGTGCAGAACGCAACCCCAATAAAACCCATGGTAGTCTGTTCACCCAATTTGCATCCGTAAGCGACGCTCTGAGGGCTGCTTTCAATGACCTATGGAAACGTTCGCATAAACCATTAGCCTGGGGGTGGTACGCGGTAGTGCGGTGGATCGTTACTCCCAGGCTGCGGGCCATCGCTGACCAAAGCTCAGAAACAAATTGAGGCCCCCTGTCGGACATAATATCTGACGGAACTCCAAAACGCGCTACCCAAGCCGTTAAAAACGCTCGCGCCGGGACTTCCGGGAAGATGGCGGAGAGACATAACACTTAAACAAAGAGCTCTCCCTAGCCGGATTAAAAATCATCGGTAAATGGCCAACTCGACATAAACGAATCAATAAACTAAGGGATGAAAACACGAAGGAACCGGGCACAAGGACAAAAACAGGGTAAAATTGAAGAATTCCTCTCAAACAACGCAGGAAAAACCGCTGTACGCAAAGCCCAAAAAAACGAGATGTCCACAGCAGAGAAAATGGAGGACACCAGACTAGACAACATGAACGCTGGCATCGCCAGTTTGGGTGAAGAGTTAAGAGAATTCAAGCGACAGCTACAACAGGATTTAGCGGCTCTTAAGGAGGAACTGAAAAAAGAAATTAAGGAGGAAATCATGGACCTCCGAAGAGAAATGGAGCGTAAATTAACGGAAAACATGGAGGAGCTGCGCTCCCAGCGGGCGTGTATGACAGAAGCGCAGACCCGAATTTCGGAACTAGAAGATTGGAAAAGCGAGGCAAACGAACAGCTACAGACCCTGACGACGCAAACGCAGAGGATGCAGGAGAAAATAAACGACTTGGAGAGCAGATCCCGACGAAGCAATATGCGCATCTTTGGAATTCCGGAGGGCATTGAAGGCAACTCGATGACAAAATTCATGGATCAGTTCTTAAAAAAAGAACTGGAAATACCCGGAGAAACGGATCTGCAGATTCAACGGGCGCACAGAACACCGGCACAGAACCCGAAAACAAACTCTCCACCCAGGTCAGTTGTGGTAAACTTTGTGAAATATGACATAAAGGAAAGAATCCTGACGCAAGCATGGAAAAAAAAGATACGAATCGGCGACAAACAGGTATTTTTTGACCATGACTACCCGACAGAAATCGTGCAGCAGCGGAAGAAATATGCCAATATTAAAAAAACGCTGAAAGAGAAAAAAATTAGATTCCAAACGCCGCTAACGAAAATGAGGATTCATTGGGAGGAAGGCACAAGAACCTACAACACGGCCGAAGAGGCAGCGCGGGATATGATGGAGCGGGGCCTTGAGGTGAGCGTGCCGAAGGAGACGGCTGGAGCAGAGGCGGCCCTGAACGCACCACGACAGACGGAGTGGAGACGAGTGAACGGCGGAAGAAGGGGGAGAGACGTAGAGCAGCGGGCCCAGGACAAGCTACAAGGCTTTCAACTGAAAGCCTAGATCATAACAAAGATTAAGAAAGGCACAGAAGAAATGAAGGCCAAGAAGACAAGGTAAAAGAGAAACAGATGGCTAGGAGAGGTTTAAGTGATATTTGTTGGACATTTCTAGACTTATGACTATTACTTTGATAGTAATTAGAAGTCTAGGGAGGGCCCTTCACTCTGTGAAGACAAACCCCCCACCCACCAACAGGGACCAGTGGGCAGAAGAAAGGCCCAAAGTACGGAGGTCGAGTTTTTTTAATGTGTTTTTATATAAATATGTGTTATTTTTGTTGTTAAAGGGGCTAGGAGCACAAGTTTAAAAAATGGAAAAACATGAATATGGGTAAAAATCTTAAGATAATGACACTAAACGTGAATGGTCTGAACTCACCTGTTAAAAGGGAAAGAATAATAAGAAAATTCAAGAAGGAAAAAGCTGAAATTATATTTATGCAAGAGACACATTTGAGCAAGGCAGAACATGTGAAACTAAAGAGATTTGGCTATAAGAACTCCTACTACAGTTCATTTAAAGGAGGAGCAAAAAGGGGGGTTATGATACTAATCTCAAACAAAATACAATTTGAAAGTGAACAGGAAATCCAGGATAAAGAAGGCAGGTATGTAATAATAAAGGGAAGAATAGATGGTATGCAGATCACATTAGTGAACATCTATGCCCCACCAGAAAGTGACAAGGGTTTTTTTCAACATCTGTTTGATCTCATAGCAACACACAGTGAAGGAGTCCTAATTTGTGGAGGAGACTTAAATGCTGTCATGGATCATGAAGTTGACACAACAAGTGTCAACAATACTATGGGACGCACTAAAAGCCGTGTTAAGGGGTAAATTAATTGTTGAAACAGGAAAAGCAAATAAGACTAAACTGGAAGCGTATGAACAAAGATGTGAGAGACTGAGGGAATTAGAACGTAAACATCAAAGCACAAATGATCCAAAAATATATCAAGAAATTAAAGAAGAAAAAACAAAGATAAAAGAAACACAAATGGATGAAATTGAAAGGAAAAATAGATATCTAAAGCAAAAATATTATGAAACGGGGCCAAAAGCCACAAAACTGCTGGCAAAACGGTTAAGAAAACAACAAACAATGAATAATGTATACAAGATTAAAGACCCCACCACAAATAAAACCACAGTTAACCCAGAAAACATCGAAGAAATTTTCCATAATTTCTACCAAGAACTATACTCGCAACCTGAAGAAACAAATACTAAAGATATCAAAAAATTTCTAGACACATTGGACTTGCCATCAATAGGAAATCAACAAAATGAAAAACTAACAGCAGAAATAACAACACAAGAGATCAGAGATGTGATTAAGTCACTTAAAAACGGTAAATCACCAGGTAGTGATGGATACCCATCTGAGTTTTATAAACTGTTTATAGAAGAACTCACGCCACAACTCCTAAAGCCATTTAATTGGACGCTGAACAACAACAAAATACCTCCAACATGGAACGAAGCAATCATTTCAGTTATTTTAAAACCAGGGAAAGATAAAGAACAATGCGGAAACTATAGACCAATCTCTTTATTAAATGTAGATTATAAAATATACACAACAATTATATGTAAATGAATAAAGACATTCTTGACGGAATTGATAGAAGATGATCAAACTGGATTCATAGAGGGACGCCAAACACATGACAATATCAGGAGAACAATACATATAATTAACCAAATACATAAAGAAAAGAAAAGCGCAGTAATAATGAGTTTAGACGCAGAAAAAGCATTTGACAGGGTTAACTGGAAATTCCTATATAGTGTACTGGAGCGCTTTGGATTTAACGAAAAATCAGTACAATGCATAAGGACGCTATATCAAGAACCTGTGGCAAGAATCAAGATAAACGGTAGCTTAACAGACAAAGTAAATATACAAAGATCAACTAGGCAGGGATGCTGCTTATCGCCCACCTTGTTTGCTCTGTTCATAGAACCATTGGCTCAAGCGATACGACAAAATAAGAAATTAAAAGGTGTAACAATAAAGGGGGCGGAACACAAGATTGGGCTATTTGCAGACGATATTATAGTTTACCTTGAACAACCAGATAAATCAATAATGGAAATGATGAACTTGATAGAAAATTTTGGAAAATTATCAGGATACAAGATAAACATAACAAAAACACAAATACTGACATTCCACTATAACCCTCTAAACCAGATAACTGATAAGATCAAACTAAACTGGAACCAAAAAGAAATAAAATACCTTGGAGTGAACATACCTAAAGACCTAAGCAAAATATATAAAGCAAACTATGATAGGTTGGAACAAGAAATAAAAAAAGATATTGATAGATGGTCAATCTTAAATATGGATCTGAATTCAAAAATTGAGACAGTCAAAATCAGCATACAACCTAGATTACTTTACCTCTTCCAGGCTATACCAACAGAGATTCCAGATGCCCAATTCTCAAAGTGGGACAGGATGATATCGAGATTTGTTTGGGGAGGTAAAAAACCAAGAGTGAAATATAAAACCCTCCAATTACCAAAAGAGAAAGGAGGCATGGGCCTACCGAGTCTAAAGGAATATTACTACTCAGCACAAATAAGATATATCATATGTTGGTGCGACGAGGGATATGAGGCAAAATGGAAAGAAATGGAAAAGGAAATTGAGGGACTCCCAGTACAAAGCATAATAGGGGATAAAGATGCATATAAGCAAATCAAACAAATAGACCCAATCACTAAATTTACTTTAGAACTGTGGTATAAAATAGTACAAAAATATAATATAAGGGAAGACATAAAACTATTGAAATGGGTAGCATTTGACAGTCAGTTTGAACCGGCAAAACAAGATAGGGGATACAAAAATCTGGTGAACAAGGGAATCACAGCATGGGGCAATATCGGAAAAAAAGATCTCGGGAGCTTTGTAAATATCAGGAGAAAATTTAAATTAGAAAGATCGGAATTTTTCAGATATCTGCAGATGAGAGATTACTATATGAAGAAGATTAGGCATAACCTCCAAACAGATGTGAACGAGATTATACAACTTATTTTAAGCTCATATGCAGGAAATAAAATAAGAATTATTTCAAAACTATATCAGAAACTTATGACAAACAATCATACAAGTAACTATATAAAGGAGAAATGGGAGAAAGAGCTCAATTTAAACATAACAGAAGAAAGCTGGCAGGAAATATGGAAAACACAACACACATCAACAAATTCAAGGGCATGGAGGGAATTTGGATGGAAAAACCTGATTCGCTTTTTCATTACACCACAGATTCAAGGAAAATATACAAATACCCAATCTTTATGCTGGAGGGGATGTGGGGCTCAAAATGCAGACCACTCACATATGTTTTGGAAATGCTACAAAATATCATCATTTTGGAAATCTATGCATGTGACAATACAGAGGATATTAGGATATAATATACCAATGAACTGTAACCTGATGTACTTATGTGATCTTAAAAAAGACAATGTTATACAGGCTGAGGACAGATATCTAGTTAAAATCTTGTTGATTGCATGTAAAAAAACTATCACAAAAAAATGGCGATCAGAAGTTCTTCCTGACCAAGAACAATGGACTGACATTGTTGAGGACATACGTATGATGGAAAAACTAACATATCGACGAAGAATGCAAGAAGGAATATGGGAGAAAAAATGGCGGAAATGGACACACTACAAAGTGCAACAACGAGGCAGAAATTGAAAGAATAACCAAAGACACTGAAAAAACCAGAAGAATTAAGAGATGGAAACTAAAAACTTGATGCTCCAACATTTGTCCCCCCCCCCCTTTTATTTTTTATTTTTTATTTATTTTTTATTTTTTATTTTTATTTTGTTTATTTTTTTTTATTTTTCCCTACCCTAACCCCTTTGTTTTTTAAATGTAGAATGTGATCTGAATGCATTATATATGATGAAAAATGAATAAAAATCTAAGTTACAAAAAAAAACGCTCGCGCCACCTCCTCGGCTGTGGTTGATGCCAGTGGGACCACTTCGGGCCAACGCGTGGTGCAGTCCACCATTGTCAAAAGATGTGTGCACCCCTGTGATGGCGGGAGGGGGCCTACGAGGTCGACATGCACATGATCGAACCTCTTGGCCAGGATGTGAAACGGCTCTAAGGGGGCTTTAGTGTGTTTGTGTATTTTGGCTCGTTGGCAAGCCATGCAGGCTCTTGCCCACTCCTTAACGTGCTTGCGCAGGCTCGGCCACACAAACTTCTCTCCTACCATTTTGACCGACGCGCGCACCCCCGGGTGCGCCAGAGAGTGGATCAAGTCAAAAACACGGCGGCGCCACGCGGTCGGCACCACCGGACACGGTCGTCTGGTAGAGACATCGCAGATTAGGGGGGGCATACCATCTTGCAGCCTCCTGCTCTCCAGCCTTAACCCTGTTGGTCCAGACTGGAGCGCGCACACGTCCGCATCGCTAACCTGCTCCGCGGCCATGGCTGCATAATCTATCCCCACGTGGACTGGGGCCGCGCGTACTTCCGCACCGCTATTTTGCTCCGCGGCCATGGCAGTATAATCTACTCCTGCGCGGACTGGAGCAGTTACGGCATGCGAGAGACAGTCTGCCACTACATTAAGTTTACCCGCTACGTGTTGAATATCGGTAGTAAACTCTGAAATTGCAGCCAGCTGCCTCTGCTGCCGGCCCGACCACGGCTCCAAAACCTTGGCCATTGCGAAAGTCAGCGGCTTGTGGTCGACGAACGCGGTGAAACGACGACCTTTCAGCCAGAACTGGAAGTGGCGAATGGCTAAGTGGAGCGCTAACAACTCCCCGTCGAACGCGCTGTATTTTCGCTCGGCATCGCGCAAAGTCCTGCTGAAAAAGGCAAGCGGCTGCCAATCCCCGGCAACATGCTGCTCTACCACCGCCCCTATGGCCACGTCTGACGCATCGGTAGTGAGCGCTATGCGGGCCGTTGGGTCTGGATGTGCCAACAACGCAGCGTCTGCCAGGGCTTTTTTGACCTCCGAGAATGTGCGCTCCCGCTCCGGGGACCATTCGATTGCATTTGTGTGTTTTTGTTTTTTAAGCGCGGCATACAATGGCTGCATGAGCTGCGCTGCGCGGGGGAGGAAATGGTTATAAAAATTCACCATTCCCAAAAACTCCTGTAATGCTTTGACCGTTTGTGGCCGGGGAAAATTTGTTACTGCGCGCACTTTGTCCGGCAGCGGAACTGCTCCTTCTGGAGAGACGTGGTGCCCCAAAAAATCAATCTGCGCCACCCTGAACTGACACTTCGCTGGGTTGATTATTAACCCGTGCTCTCCCAACCTCCAGAAAACTGCCGTGAGGTGCTTTTCGTGTTCCTCTTCGGACGCGCTGGCTACCAAAATGTCGTCCAGGTAGACAAACACAAAAGGGAGATCGCGCAACACCGCGTCCATCATGCGCTGGAACGTCTGCGTGGCGCCTTTCAGCCCAAACGGCATGCGCAAAAACTCAAAAAGGCCAAACGGAGTTATTACCGCTGTTTTGGGAATGTCCTCAGCGCATACAGGGACTTGATGGTAACCGCGGACCAAGTCTATTTTAGAAAAAATGCGCGCCCCCACCAGATGAAAGGAAAAATCCTGAATATGGGGAATTGGGTAGCGGTCGTGCGCTGTAGCGTTGTTCAACCTGCGGAAATCGCCGCAAGGTTGCCACGAGCCGTCAGCTTTAGGGACCATGTGGAGCGGGGAAGCCCATGGGCTATTCGAACGCCGGATGATGCCTAACCTTTCAAGGTTGGCGAACTCCTCGCGCGCTATGGTCAGTTTAGCTGCATCCAAGCGCCAAGCTTTTGCAAAAACGGGGGGACCGGCGGTAGTAATAAAGTGCTCCACTCCGTGTTTAGCGACGGCTGCTGAAAATGTGGGAACCGTGAGTGCTGGAAACTGAGTGGGGAGAGTGTGGAACTTACCGCCTGCCATAGCGACGTTGGCTTGTGCTGTGGGCGGGGTCACTCGAGCTGCACAGGGGATAGAGTAAAAAGCGAGTGCATTAACCAAGCGTCTATTGGGAAGATCAACCAACAGCCCATGTGAGCACAGAAAATCAGCACCTAACATGTTGAAACTCACCGCAGCTATAATAAAAGTCCACTCATATGTGCGGCCGTGCAGGGACAGAAGCAGAGTCCTTTCACCGAAGGTCTTAATGCTCGAGCCGTTCGCCGCTGATGCTCCGTGACTCCTGGGGCCTGCCAGCCGGTCAGCGTAGGTTGGCGTGATGAAACTCACTTGAGAGTCTGTGTCCACGAGGAATTGCCTCCCAGAACGCGCATCCGTCAGGTAGAGCAGCTTGTTCTGTTCACCGAGGGCCGCGGCTGCTACCGACTCCCGGCTCTGGAACTGACACGGTGGTATACACTTGCGTGCCCTCTCTGCGAAGCGGCGATGGTAAAAACAGAGGTCATCTCCTCCGCGATGTTTGGTCTTCACCGCCGCCGTTGTTGGTGGGTCTGCCTCCGCCACCTCTGGCCCCCTGCCATTCCCGGCCGTCGCGCCGAGGTCTGTCGCTGCTGCGGTGGCCGTGTGCTGTCTGCTGGCATTGAGAATCCGCTGCACCTCCTGGGCCAGCGCGCGGAAGTCCCGCTGGATCACAAACCGTGAGCCTGCCAGGGTCGCCCTCGTCTCCGACGGTAGGGTTCTCAGGAAGATGTGGGTGAAGAGGAAATCGTCATCGTCTGAGCCTCTCAGTCTCAGCATGTCTTCCATCAGGTCAACAGGCGTGCTTTCTCCCAAGTCGTTCAGGGCCAGGAGTCTCTCTGCTCTCTCCTGGGCCGAGGGAGTAAAACGCTGAATGAGCGCAGCCTTCAACCCGCCGTATTTGTCGCCAGCGGGTGGGCGCTGCACCAGGCTCTGCACATGTCGAGCTGTGCGGCTCTCGAGCTTGGCGATAACGTGGTAGAACTTCATGTCATCTGCCGTTATTCCCCCGAGAGCGAACTGGGCTTCGGCCAAAAGGAACCAGGAGTCCGGGCTGTCCTGCCACAATTCTGGTAGTTCGACTGAGACTGCGTTTGCTCGGCTGGTCCCTGGCGAGTCCGGTTCAGGGGAATTGCTTCTGCTCATGATACGTCTTAAGGTCACCAGTGTGGAGAGCGTGAAAAGATGAGGCTGAGTTTATTTCTCAATGCAGGTTTATTAACATCACGTATCTCCAACATCCTCTCAAACGGAAAAAAGAACCATCCTCCCACATCTCCCCTTTTTATACCTGGGACATCAAAGTACAGAGTCACATTGTCTTTTTTTTTTCCACAATATCTTTATTGAACCTTTTTTTTTTTTAACAAACATGACACAAACAATCAAACACTAACACTAAAGTACTACAAAAAAAAATGCACTAAAAACACCTACAACCACCAACAAAATCAAGTCTTCAACAATGCTCCTCTGTTTAGTCTAGACAATCCATTACATAAGTATACATATTATGTTCACCAGTTTGGAATTTACAAGGTCCACACACATCATTCACCTTCTTCTTCAAGAGTTATGTTTAAATTTTTTACATAATCAATAAAAGGTCTCCATATATTCTCAAACACACTTTCCTTTGATTTCAGTATATATGTTATTCTTTCTAATGGAAGGTTTGTTAACATCTGTCTTAACCACTGAGTCACATCTGGTCTAGGAGTCTTTTTCCACAGTAGTGCAATACATTTTTTGGCATTAAGCAAACTGAGGTCTATGAATGTTCTTTCACTTTTATTAAAGTTATGCTTTTCTGGGTACAGACCCAACAAAAACAGTTTAGGATTCAATATGATTTGTTTTGAAATTATTTTTTCAATTGTTACCCTCACCTCTTCCCAAAACATTCTAATTATTCTACATTCCCATAAACAATGAAATAGGGTTCCTTTACTTTCCATGCATTTTGTGCATGTATCTGGTATGTTTTTGTTATATCTATTTAACTCCACCGGTGTAACATACATCCGCATTAACCATTTAAAATGTATCAATTTAAGACGTACATTTATTAATTTGGTTTGAGCTTCTGTACAAGCCAATCCCCATTGTTCCTCTGAAATTTCAGTTTGCAGATCTTCTTTCCAGTAGTTTAATCTTTTCTGTGAGTTTTCACTTGAGGATAGTGTCAATGAGTTATAAAACTCTGAAATAATACCCTTTCTTTTACTATCTTTCATCAACATTTTTTCCAAGGATGAATAAATAGGTCGAGTGAGAGCATTATTTTGGTTTGATCGAATAAAGTTCCTAAGTTGAAGATATTTAAAAAAATGTGTTCTATTAAGATTAAATTTGATCCTCAGCTCTTCAAAAGACATTATGTTATCTGAACATAAATTGTGACAGTAAGTGTGGTTCTTTTAAATATTTTTTAATTTCACACCATATTTTAATCATATGTTTTACAAATGGGTTTTTAACTTGTTTCTGTAATTTTTTTGCCGAGTCTGAATATATGAATATGGGAAGAGGTAAAGGCAAATTGTATGATTCCATTTCAGTCCAGTG
This sequence comes from Pholidichthys leucotaenia, assembly GCA_020510985.1. NCBI lineage: Eukaryota > Metazoa > Chordata > Actinopteri > Cichliformes > Pholidichthyidae > Pholidichthys > Pholidichthys leucotaenia. The sequence continues at coordinate 165,445,512 of CM035844.1, forward strand.
AGGGAGATCATTTGATGAAAAATAATATGTCATAGACCTCAGTTGTGCCGACCAATAATACAACATAAAATTTGGACATTTCAGACCTCCACGATCAAATGGTAAATATAATAAAGACAAACGTAATCTAGCCCTCCTGTTGTTCCATATAAATTCCACTAACTTTTTTTTAATTCTTGAGAATAAATCTAAAGGTGGTGGTAAGGGAATGTATTGAAATAAATAAAGTATTTTAGGTAAGATATTACTTTTAAGTATATTGATTCTCCCGATCATCGACATTGGTAGTGACATCCATCTCTGAAGTAACTCATTAATATCTGTCTTTAAGGCTTCATAATTGACACTGGCGACTGATTCTAGCTTAGGCACAATTTGGATTCCTAAATATTTAAACTGATTTACAACATTGAATTGATTTACCTCAGGGGCTGGGTAATTTCTCTGGGTCTCATTTAGCATTAATATTGAAGATTTAGTTTTATTTATTTTATATCCTGATATATCCCCCAAATTCTTTATTAAATTCAACAAGGTCGGAATTGATTTTTTAAGATTCGACATAAACAAAATTATGTCATCGGCATACAGGGAGATTTTATGTTCTGTTGGTCCAACTTTAATTCCATATATTTGTGACTGTAGACGTATCGCCATCGCTAAAGGTTCAATTGCCATCGTAAACAGTAAAGGTGAAAGTGGACAGCCTTGTCGACATCCTCTATTGATTTTTATTGATTTTGAAATATTGTTATTTGTTAGGATTTCTGCTGTAGCATTATTATATATTATCTGAACCCATTTTATGAAATTATTTCCAAGTCCAAACCTTTGTAAGACTTCAAAAAGAAAGGGCCATTCGACTCTATCAAAGGCCTTTTCGGCGTCCAGTGATAGGAGAGCTGTATCCGGTGCTTCTTTATTAGAATAAATAATATTAAATAGTCTTCTTACATTATGGAAGCCTTGTCTTCCCTTTATAAAGCCATTCTGATCTCGATTAATAATATTTGGTAAAATTTCTTGTATTCGTCTTGCTAAAATTTTACAGATTATCTTAAGGTCGGCATTTAATAGGCTTATTGGTCTCATATTTTCACATTTATTAGAGGGTTTATCTGGTTTTGGCAACAGTATAATTAAGGCATTATTCATGTATGATGGTAAATTACTATTTTGAAATGCTTCTAAAACCATTTCCAAAAAAGGTTTTATTAATTTATTCTTAAATTTTTTATGAAGGTCAACTGGAAGACCATCTGGTCCTGCACTTTTTCCTGATTTCATATTATCAATGGCTAGCCCAACTTCTTCTTGACTAATTTTAGACTCCAGTATCTCCCTGTTTTCATTTGAAATACACGGTATAGATAGTTTGTTCAAAAACCCATTTAGTTTTGTTAAGTCAGATTCATTTTTTTTTTTTCCACAATATCTTTATTGAACCTTTTCTTTTTTTTTTTTTTTTAACAAACATGATACAAACAATCAAACACTAACACTAAAGTACTACAAAAAAAATGCACTAAAAACACCAACAACCACCAACAAAATCAAGTCTTCAACAATGCTCCTCTGTTTAGTCTAGACAATCCAATACATAAGTATACATATTATGTTCACCAGTTTGGAATTTACAAGGTCCACACACATCATTCACCTTCTTCTTCAAGAGTTATGTTTAAATTTTTTACATAATCAATAAAAGGTCTCCATATATTCTCAAACACAATTTCCTTTGATTTTAGTATATATGTTATTCTTTCTAATGGAAGGTTTGTTAACATCTGTCTTAACCACTGAGTCACATCTGGTCTATGAGTCTTTTTCCATAATAGTGCAATACATTTTTTGGCATTAAGCAAACTGAGGTCTATGAATGTTCTTTCACTTTTATTAAAATTATGCTTTTCTGGGTACAGACCCAACAAAAACAGTTTAGGATTCAATATGATTTGTTTTGAGATTATTTTTTCAATTGTTACCCTCACCTCTTCCCAAAACATTCTTATTAATCTACATTCCCATAAACAATGAAATAGGGTTCCTTTACTTTCCATGCATTTTGTGCATGTATCTGGTATATTTTTGTTATATCTATTTAACTCCTCCGGTGTAACATACATCCGCATTAACCATTTGAAATGTATCAATTTAAGGCGTGCATTTATTGATTTGGTTTGAGCTTCTGTACAAGCCAATTCCCATTGTTCCTCTGAAATTTCAATTTGCAGATCTTCTTTCCAGTAGTTTAATCTTTTCAGTGAATTTTCACTTGAAGATAGTGTCAATGAGTTATAAAACTCTGAAATAATACCCTTTCTTTTACTATCTTTCATCATCATTTTTTCCAAGGATGAATAAATAGGTCGAGTGAGAGCTTTATTTTGATTTGATCGAATAAAGTTTCTAAGTTGAAGATATTTAAAAAAATGTGTTCTATTGAGATTAAATTTGATCCTCAGCTCTTCAAAAGACATTATGTTGTCTGCACATGGCAAATATAAATCCTGAATCTTTTGTATCCCTTTTAAATTCCATACTTTAAATACAGCGTCCGCTCTCCCTGGTTTAAAATATTGATTACCCCATATTGGACTAAATTGTGACAATAACTGTGGTTCTTTTAAATAGTTTTTAGCTTCACACCATATTTTGATCATATGCTTTACAAATGGATTTTTAACTTGTTTTTGTAATTTTTTTGCCGAATCTGAGTATATGAATATGGGAAGAGGTAAAGGTAAATTGTATGATTCCATTTCAGTCCAGTGGGGGAGATCATTTGATGAAAAATAATATGTCATAGACCTCAGTTGTGCCGACCAATAATACAACATAAAATTTGGACATTTCAGACCTCCACGATCAAATGGTAAATATAATAAAGACAAACGTAATCTAGCCCTCCTGTTGTTCCATATAAATTCCACTAACTTTTTTTTTATTCTTGAGAATAAATCTAAAGGTGGTGATAAGGGAATGTATTGAAATAAATAAAGTATTTTAGGTAAAATATTACTTTTAAGTATATTGATTCTCCCGATCATCGACATTGGTAGTGACATCCATCTCTGAGTTAACTCACTGATATCTGACATTAAGGCTTCATAGTTGACACTGGCGACTGATTCTAGCTTAGGCATAATTTGGATTCCTAAATATTTAAACTGATTTACAACATTGAATTGATTTACCTCAGGGGCTGGGTAATTTCTCTGGGTCTCATTTAGCATTAATATTGAAGATTTAGTTTTATTTATTTTATATCCTGATATTTCCCCAAAATTCTTTATTAAATTCAACAAGGTTGGAATTGATTTTTTTAGATTCGACATAAACAAAATTATGTCATCGGCGTACAGGGAGATTTTATGTTCTGTTGGTCCAACTTTAATTCCATATATTTGTGAATGTAAACGTATCGCTATCGCTAAAGGTTCAATTGCCATAGTAAACAGTAAAGGTGAAAGTGGACAGCCTTGTCGACATCCTCTATTTATTTTTATTGGTTTTGAAATATTGTTATTTGTTAGGATTTCTGCTGTAGCATTATTGTATATTATTTGAACCCATTTTATGAAATTATTTCCAAGTCCAAACCTTTGTAGTACTTCAAAAAGAAAGGGCCATTCAACTCTATCAAAGGCCTTTTCGGCGTCCAATGATAGGAGAGCTGTATCCGGTGCTTCTTTATTAAAATAAATAATATTAAATAGTCTTCTTACATTATGGAAGCCTTGTCTACCCTTTATAAAGCCATTCTGATCTCGATTAATAATATTTGGTAAAATTTCTTGTATTCGTCTTGCTAAAATTTTACAGATTATCTTAAGGTCGGCGTTTAATAGGCTTATTGGTCTCATATTTTCACATTTATTAGAGGGCTTACCTGGTTTTGGCAGCAGTATAATTAAGGCATTATTTATGTATGATGGTAAATTATTATTTTGAAATGCTTCTAAAACCATTTCCAAAAAAGGTTTTATTAATTTATTCTTAAATTTTTTATAAAGGTCAACTGGAAGACCATCTGGTCCTGCACTTTTTCCTGATTTCATATTATCAATGGCTAGCCCAACTTCTTCTTGACTAATTTTAGACTCCAATATCTCCCTGTTTTCATTTGGAATACACGGTATAGATAGTTCGTTCAAAAACCCATTTAGTTTTGTTAATTCAGGTTCATTTTTAGTATCATATAATTTTTCATAGTAATCTCTAAAGGCTCTATTAATTTCTAAAGGATCTATAACTACCTGTCCATTACTTATAATACTGGTAATTGGTGTTTTAATTTCCAATTGTTTAATCTGCCATGCTAATAATTTTCCTGATTTTTCACCTTGTTCATAAAAAGATTGTTTCAATCTTAGAAGACTCGAGGCAGCTCTATTCGCTGATTTTTTGTCGTATTCAGCTCTCAAAATCAGTAATTCATTCTCCAACCTTGGGTCACTTCCTGCATACACTTTTTCCTGAAGATTTTTTATTTTATGTTCCAATTTAGCTCTCTCCTCTCGAGTCTTCTTAGATTTTGATCCTGTATAACTAATAATATGTCCCCTAATAAAAGCTTTGAAAGCCTCCCACTTTACACATGCTGATGTTTGTGTAGTATTGATGTCAAAGAACTCGTCTATCTGTTTTTCTATATACTTGACAAATTCCTCATCCTGAAGCCATTTATGCTGAAATTGCCATCTACCTGATTCCTTTATCAATTTTTTATCTACATATATTAGACAACAGGGTGCATGGTCAGAGATCACGATGTTATCATAAAAGCAGTTTTGAATCTTGGACCTTAATTCTGTGGAAATCAAAAAATAATCAATACGTGAGAATGTCTTGTAGGTACTGGAATAACAAGAATAGGCTTTAACTTGTGGTTTCATTTCTCTCCATATATCTAACAATCTCAATTCTTTCATAAAATGATTAATAGTCATCCTACATCCAATGTGCGTACAATCCAGTCCTGTTGATCTATCCACACCTGGATTCAATGTACAATTAAAATCCCCTGCTATTATATGTTGCCCTGTAAGTGATGATAAGATGAGAAATAAATTAGCAAAGAACTTCTGGTCATCTATATTGGGACCATATAAGTTCACAAGATTTATATTTTCTAATAGCAAAGAACCTTGAATGATTACATATCTTCCAAATTTGTCTCCAATTACATTTTTCACTTGAAAAGGAACTGATTTATGTATGAGAGTCATAACTCCCCTGGCTCGGGATGAAAATGAAGAGGTGAATACACTTCCCTGCCATCTACTCCTAATTCTTTTAACATCCTCCTCTATCAGATGAGTTTCTTGTAAAAACACAATTCTTGAACCCATGTCCTTTATTTTATTCATAACTTGTTTAAGTTTTTTTAAATTTTGTAGACCTCTGCAATTCCATGAAGTTAAATTAAGATTAACACTTTGGTCCATGATCAATAGAGAGTTTGGGATTACCTTGCAGTGTAAACATGCTCATACAGAGAAGCAAAAACATGAGTGGTTGAACATTCATCCTACAAACTACACACAAACAAATTCCCCCTTCCCACACTTGTGGCAAACCCCCCAAAATCAAAAGAAAAATTCTGTCTCCCGATATAGCCATCGACTGTTCCACATCCACGGGGAACAGCCTAAGCCACTCCTTCTTCATCCTCCCAATCACCCTAACTCTACTGCTTTTAATGACGTAACATTAACTCTCCTCTGTAGTTTTCCAACTTAACTCCAAAATTTTTACCAACTTTGTACATCCTAGTTTTTTTTTTTTGTTTGTTTTGTTTTTGTTTTTTTTTTTTTTAATATATAATACAATCTATATTTTGTAAACTTACTATTTACTTCAAGTCAGTCAGATGCCTGTGCAAATGCTTAGTTATTCTACCTTATATTTTGTTCATGCTTAGCTCCCACCAGTCTCTTCTTCTTCTTTGATCTTCTTGATGAACTCCTGCGCCTCCTCTGGGGTCTTGAAGATGTGGGTTCTGCCCTCATACGTGGTCAGCAGTCTCGCAGGATAGATTACACCATGACGAATCCCAAGGTTGCGCAGCTCCTTACGTACGGGATCAAACTGCTTCCTCAATTGCTGGATTCCTGTGGCCAAATCTGGGTAGAACCGCACCTGCTGGTCCTGGTGTTTAATCTCTCCTTTAGCACGTGCAGCGTTGAAGATCTTCATCCTGTCTCTGTTGCTTAGAAACTTCATAATTAAGGTCCTCGGCGGTCCCTTATCTCTCCGTGGGCCAATACGATGTGCTTTTTCCAGAACCACTGCTGATTGCAACTCCTCGCTGCCCAGCACCTCCGGAATCCACTTTTCCAGAAAGGAACATACGTCCCGACCTTCTGATTCCTCTGGAAGACCCACCAGCCTCAAGTTATTCTGTCTCGACCGAGATTCCAAATCCAAAATATTATCTTCCAGAGATTTATTTTTTTTTTCCAAAGTGCGCACCTTTAATTGAAGACGGGTGACGTCATCTTCAGCACTAGCGAGACGGAGCTCCATCTGCGCCGTTCGTTCTACACAGTCACCCAATTCCTTTCTTATTCCTTCCAGCGCTGTCATAATCCCATCAAATCTAGAGGAAAAGTCCGCTCTCATTGAACTCATGGCAGCCATCAGCGCATCTGCGCCATTCCCCGCAGAAATCGCACCGCCGCCAGCTTCCTCCGCCATATATGGAGCCTTGTTTGCTGCGTCACAGACCTGAAAGTCCGTTAATTTGGACTGTTTCGGCGGCTCGCTTTTTCCTTTTCCTGGTTTTCCAGCCTTAGGCTTCGCCGACATATCCTCGCCCAAATGCTGGGATACGTTCTGTCCCAAATGAGAGAGTTATTTGCCGATTTTTTTTTTTCCAGGAGCAGAGCAGAGCGAGACACGTCCGTCCTACGTGGCAGCCATAACCGGAAGTCAAGTCAGATTCATTTTTGGTATCATATAATTTTTCATAGTAATCTCTAAAGGCTCTACTAATTTCTAAAGGATCTATAACTACCTGTCCGTTACTTATAATATTGGTAATTGGTGTTTTAAATTCTAATTGTTTAATCTGCCATGCCAATAATTTTCCTGATTTTTCACCTTGTTCATAAAAAGATTGTTTCAATCTTAGAAGACTCGAGGCAGCTCTATTCGCTGATTTTTTGTCATATTCAGCTCTCAAAATCAGTAATTCGTTCTCCAACCTTGGATCACTTCCTGCATATACTTTTTCTTGAAGAATTTTTATTTTATGTTCCAATTGAACTCTCTCCTCTCGAGTCTTCTTAGATTTTGATCCTGTATAACTAATAATATGTCCCCTAATAAAAGCTTTGAAAGCCTCCCACTTTACACATGCTGATGTTTGTGTAGTATTGATATCAAAGAACTCATCTATCTGTTTTTCTATGTACTTAACAAATTCCTCATCCTGAAGCCATTTATGCTGAAATTGCCATCTACCTGGTTCCTTTGTCAATTTCTTATCTACATATATTAGACAGCAGGGTGCATGATCAGAGATCACGATGTTATCATAAAAGCAGTTTTGAATCTTGGACCTTAATTCTACGGAGATCAAAAAATAATCAATATGTGAGAAAGTCTTGTAGGTATTGGAATAACAAGAGTAGGCTTTAACTTGTGGATTCATTTCTCTCCATATATCTAGCAATCTCAATTCTTTCATAAAATGAATAATGGTCATCCTACATCCATTGTGCGTACAGTCCAGTCCTGTTGATCTATCTATACCAGGATTCAATGTACAATTAAAATCCCCTGCTATTATATGTTGCCCTGTAAGTGATGATAAGATAAGAAATAAATTAGCAAAGAACTTTTGATCATCTATATTGGGACCATATAAGTTTACCAAATTTATATTTTCTAATAACAAAGATCCTTGAATGATTAAATATCTTCCAAATTTGTCTCCAATTACATTTTTCACTTGAAATGGGACTGATTTATGTATGAGAGTCATAACTCCCCTGGCTCGGGATGAAAATGATGAGGTGAAAACACTTCCTTGCCATCTACTCCTAATTCTTTTTACATCCTCCTCTATTAAATGAGTTTCTTGTAAAAACACAATTTTTGAACCCATATCTTTTATTTTATTCATAACTTGTTTAAGTTTTTTTAATTTTTGTAGACCTCTGCAATTCCATGAAGTTAAATTAAGATTAACGCTTTGGTTTATGATCAATAGGGAGTTTGGGATTACCTTGCAGTGTAAACATGCTCAAACAGAGAAGCAAAAACATGAGTGGTTGAACATTCATCCTACAAACTACACACAAACAAATTCCCCCTTCCCACATTTGTGGTAATCCCCCCAAAATCAAAAAAAAAAATTCCGTCTCCCGATATAGCCATCGACCGCTCCACACCCACGAGGACCAGCCAAAACCACTCCTTCTTCATCCTCCCAATCACCCTAACTCTGCTACTTTTAATGACATAACATTAACTCTCTTCTGTAGTTTTCCAACTTAACTCCAAAATTTTTAGCAACTTTGTACATCATAGTTTTTTTTTTTTTATATATATATAATACAATCTATATTTTGTAAACTTGCTATTTGCTTCAGATCAGTCAGATGCCTGTGCAAATGCTTAAATATTCTACCTTATATTTTGTTCATGCTTAGCTCCCACCAGTCTCTTCTTGGATTTTCTTGATGAACTCCTGCGCCTCCTCTGGGGTCTTGAAGATGTGGGTTCTGTCCCCATACGTGGTCAACAGTCTTGCAGGATAAATTACACCATGACGAATCCCAAGGTTGCGCAGCTCTTTACGTACGGGATCAAACTGCTTCCTCAATTGTTGGATTCCTGTGGCCAAATCTGGGTAGAACCGCACCTGCTGGTCCTGGTGTTTAATCTGGCCTTTAGCTCGCGCAGCGTTGAAGATCTTCATCCTGTCTCTGTTGCTGATAAACTTCATAATAATCGTCCTCGGTGGTCCCTTATCTCTCCGTGGGCCGATACAATATGCGCTTTCCAGAACGACTGCTGATTGCAGCTCCGCGCTGCCCAGCGCCTCCGGAATCCACTTTTCCAAAAAGGAACATGTGTCCCGACCTTCGGATTCCTCCGGTAGACCCACCAGCCTCAAGTTGTTCCGTCTCGACCGGGATTCCAAGTCCAAGACATTATTTTCCAGATTTTTATTTTTTTTTTCCAAAGTGCGCACCTTTAATTGAAGACAGATGACGTCATCTTCAGCACTAGAGACACGAAGCTCTACCTGCGCCATTCGTTCTACACAGTCACCCAATTCTTTTCTCATTCCTTCCAACGCTGCCATAATCCCATCAAACTTCGCGGAAAAGTCCGCTCTCATTGAACTAATGGCGTTAAGCACCGCACCTGTGCCGCCTCCCACATTCACCGCACCGCTGCTCGCTTCTTCCGCCATATATGGAGCTTCTTTATCTGCTGCGTCACAGACGTGAAAGTCCGTTAATTTAGACTGTTTCGGCGGCTCGCTTTTTCCTCTACCTGGTTTTCCAGCCTTAGGCTTCACCGACATATCCTTGTCCAAACGCTGGGATAGGTTCTGTCCCAAATGAGAGAGTTATTTGCCGTTTTTTCGTCTCCAGGAGCAGAGCAGAGCGAGACGTGTCCCTCTCACGTGGCCGCCATAACCGGAAGTTCGTCACATTGTCTTTTAATCCCAAGACACAATACATCACCCCCCAGGTCTTCTCCTCTCCACCTAAAACCCTGGTGGTCAGGAAGTCTTCTCAAGGCCATCTCTAAAGACACATTTCGCACCCTCCCGTTATCCCCCGGAGGCCCAGACTTACTGTTCATTCTAAGACGTGAGGCAACAGTAATATACATATGCAGCCTAAGCAACTCAAATATATGTGCCACAGTTTCTCAATTTTATAATCATACAATAACACATATCCAAGGCCTCCAATCTTAGCAAAGGTATAGTTGTATATACAGCTCCATAGAGATGTAGGATTACTGAAGTAATATTTTATTCTATTTATCTTAAAGGTGTTATTTAGAGTTTTAAAATCCAAAAAGTTAAGACCACCACATTCATATGTATTCATGATAGCAGACTTTTTACATAATGTATCTTTCCAAATAAAGTTAAAAAAAAGTAATTTATCAACTGAATTACAGAGCTGCTTATTAACAAATAAAGGAGTAGCTGCATAAATCAGATGGGGCAATCCTTCATCTTTTGTTAATAACACTCATCTCCTTTTAAGGATAATGGTAAATGGTAAATGGCATTCATAGTGCATACCTGTGCATGCCCGTAGAAACCAAGTATAAGCAAGTATTTCTGCATGCCCGTAGAAAGCAGGTATAAGCAAGGGTGTAAGCAAGCACATCAGTACTCATTCAGTGATGCCTGCCTTTGATCTTTGATGATGTCATAACGAGTCCTATGATCGTGAGTGATGGATGCCTTTGATCTTGCATCTTGATCTTGTGAGTCCTATGATTGTGAGTGATGCTTGATGATGTCATAGCAAGTCCTATGATCGTGAGTGATGCCTGCATTTGATCTTTGATGTCTTATGATCGTGAGTTATGCCTGCCTTTGATCTTAGATGATGTCATAGCGAGTCCTATGATTGTGAGTTGGATGCCTTTGATCTTGCATCTTGATCTTGCGATCGTGAGTGATGCTTGATGATGTCACAGCAAGTCCTATGATCATGAGTGATGCCTGCATTTGATCTTTGATGTCCTATGATCATGAGTGAGCGTGAGTGATGCCTGCCTTTGATCTCTGATGTTGTATGATTGTGAGTGATGCCTGCCTTTGATCACACACAGACACACACACAGATTTTCTTGAATCACTCTGTACTGTGGTGTCTATACTGTATAACATCATGCTGTTCACATTTTTACATCGTGAGACCAAGATGACACCTCACAATTGATCAACAGTACCTCGCCATTGCAAAGCTTCAAACAGGATGTTCTCAGAGGGAAGTGGCCACTGAGCTTAGATGTCAGAGTGTCACCAGCAGGTTGCAACAGAGATACAGAGAGGCTAGAAGAGTCACAGAAAGGCATAGAAATGGACGTCCTTTGCCACACCCCACGCTGATGACCGCTTCATTGTGAAGAACTGATCTCACAAGACAAAAAATAATATTTACACATTAAATTATTTCTGTACACGTTTACCGGTACATAAAATTGTTTTCATCAATAACTAAATATAATTTCTCAGTGCATTACACTCAATCTCTTGTCATGTGCATATGCCAGCGTCAAACACGAAAAAAATCAAAACAGTCCATAGCAATGTTCCCACAAATCTTTGCTGGGAAAAAAAAAAGAAGGAAAAACAGTTCAGATACTCCAGCAAAAATAACTGAAAGTTAATGCCTTTAAAATTGGGAAAAGACCCTGAGCTCAGGAAAAATTGCAGTTCATAAAGGAAGAGACAAAAAGGCTCAATCTCAGTGACAGGCAGCCCCGTCACCCCTGGGTCGTTTTGACAGTAGTAGTAGTAGTAGATTAGTTTATTTGACAGGGACAGTGCAATAAACATAGACAATTAATCAAAGACAATCAATCTGATGTGTTGCACATAGAGTGTATAGCTATTAGCTAATTCGCAACTCTTGTCCCTGGATGGGCTTTAGAAAAAAGAATCAAGATAAAAAATATACACAATAACCACATACATCAATGCAGAAAAATTATAAATACACAATTATAAATATTATAAATATTATAAATACACAAATGTAACAGCCTGACTCACATTTAACATAAATATTATAAATATTATAAATACACAAATATAATAGCCTGACTCACATTTAACACATATAACATAACTCACATTTGCCTATTTCAGGCCTTCCTCCCTCCGTCACTCACTATAAACAAACACATTTATTCCTTCCCTTCATTCACTCTCACTTTGCAGACAATTAATTCATACATGAGTACATTCTTGTTTATTTTTCAGCCAGTTTTTAACATTTTTAGTGAATGTTTTAAAGTCCGTTATTATTTTAATTTCATTTGGCATTGTGTTCCAGATGTGACTGCCCTTTATAGAGAAAGCTGTTTGTCCAAATGTGGTTCTGCGGTGGAATATTTTACAGTTATTGTTAACAGAACTCCTGGTGGCTCTGCTGCTGTCCTGTCTTTGGACGAAACCAGTCGTTTTGACAGCTCAGCTCAATATAAATAAATGCAACAATACTGTGAAACTTAGACAGCTATAGGGCCACAAACAACAAATGAAGTTTTTTAGATTACACTTTATTATTTGTAATAATTAGATCCACTTTTTGTATTTATAATTATATTCATAAAGTGCAATGCATCAACATAATATATTGATGCATTGCACTTTATGAAGCACTTTATGTAGCAGTGCTACAATATTAAAACCATATCTCAGTGTTTACATCGTCTATCAATGCCAAACAAACATAGCATTTAGAATCCGCACTTTTGGTTTTACTTTCCATTTCACTTTCCGTTTTTACCATTTTTTGCCACTTCAAATGCACACCAGACAAAGTGGGCGACTGGGAGAGTTTCAAGAAAAACATCAGTCTGCCTGCAATGCCCTGGGAAGTTCACAGTCTTCCCCAAAATGCCCTTGGATCTCTCAGCGGACTCTGGACATCATTGACCGTCACTGAGAGGTCCATCTCCGAGGCGAACTGATGGAGTACCGCATATTAAACCATCTATGCAATGTGACCATCGGAGAGGACAAAGAGAGGTACTGGTGGAAGAAGCCGAGCACCTGGAGTCAGCAGCCAGAAATAACAACATGAGCCACGTGTTCAGTATGCTCCGTCAAGCATGCAATGGCCCACACACCAAGACATTGATTGGATTGGACCCTACACAGTTGTGGAATCCTTGACCAAGGGACGAGTAAAACTCAAGGTTTTTAATTTTTTTTATTTAACCTTTATTTATACAGGGTCGTTCTATTGAGATGCAACCTCTCTTTTTCAATTATGCCCTGTTCACATTCACACATTCACACCAGGAAGCTGCCCAGTACAGCCACAGACTAACTTGTGGCCACTGAGCAGCTCCACTGGGAGCAGTTGGGGTTAAGGGCCTTGCTTAAGGGCATCACAGTGGGGTTAAGGAGGGTGGGACAAACACTGCTATTTTATCTGTCCCACCCAGATCTAATCCTGCCAGTCCAGGGATCGAACCCGTGACCCTCCGCTCACCAGTCTGCATCCCTAACATTATGCCACCACTCCCCAAGAGCAATAGGACTGGCATGATATGAAGCAACATCTGCCATGCCAGCAACCTTAACAACCTTGAATTAACATCCTGCGCCACACGAGTTGGCAGCCTTTTGCAGCAGCGACTCAAGTCTGAGTTTCTTTCTTGTTTTTATTTACTATCCATTTTTTTCTTTGCCACAACTTTTCTGATCCTGTTACCATGTATCCATCGCGGACATCAAGGACACTAATATCACCGCACTGGCGTTGATATTAGCTATCTTTCTACTCATATCGCTAATGACTACTGACCCGGTGAGTGGAGGAGCCATTGTTTACAGTAGGAGTCAATTGTTAGTATTGTGCTGCTCCATGGTGCTAACTGAGAGATCCAATATCCCACGAGAAATCAGGCGAAAACAACAGGGTTATCTAGCTGGAGCGAAGCGACACATGAGGAAGACAAGGTACAAGCCCGCTCTACCATCCGTTATTATGGGAAATGTGAGATCACTGCTTAATAAGACGGACGAACTAGTGGATGTGTCCCGGTATGAGAGCGTCTTCAGAGAGATTAACATCATGCTGTTTACTGAAATGTGGCTAACGGAACTAACAACAGATGCCAACATCGGACTGGAGGGTTTCCACTTAATATGGGCAGATTGGACACCAGATAGCGGGAAGAGCAGAGGCGGGGGGCTGATAATGTTTGTGAATAACAGTTGGTGTAATCCTGGGCACATCACAATTAAAGAACAACACTGTAGCAAGGACATTCAGTTGCTAGCCATTAGCATACGATCAGCATATCTTCCCAGAGAGTTCTCACATGTCATCGTGATTGTTATTTATGTACTCCCATTTGCAAGCGTTGAGGCAGCGTGTGATGTCATCCACTCAGTCACCAGCAGGCTGCAGACGCAGCACCCAAATGCTCTCCAGCTCATTTCTGGTGATTTTAACCATGCTTCCCTGTCCTCCATTCTGCCCTCTTTCAACCAGTATGTCATGTGCCACACCAGAGACAATAAGACACTGGATTTATTTTTGTGAACACCAAGGATGCTTACACCTCATCACCCCCCCCCCCCCCGCCCCTCCCCGGAAGATCTGATCCAACCTGGTTCACCTCCTGCGTGTGTACAAACCCTTGGTACACAGACAACCTCCTGTTACCCGCACAGTGAAGATATGGTCTGAAGAGGTGGAGGACGCTCTGAAGGACTGTTTTGAATCCACTGTGTGGGAGCAGCTTTGTGATCCACATGGTGAGGACATCGATGGACTCACACACACCATCACAGACTACATCAACTTCTGTGTAGAGAACACCGTACCCACCAAGACCATACGGTGTTTCTCAAACAACAAACCCTGGATCATCCCTGAGCTAAAGTCCCTGCTGAAGGAGAAGAAAAGGATCTTCAGGTCAGGGAGCAAGGAGTTGCTGAAGTCCATACAGAGGAAGTTAAGGAGGAAGATCAGAGAGGGGAAGGACAGCTACAGGAAGAAGATGGAGGACAAGATGCAGCAGAGTGACATTAGCGGTGTCTGGAGAAGCCTCAAAACCATCTCTGGGCACCAGAATACCTCCTGCCAGGCCACGGGGGGTGGAGAGTGGGTGAACAACCTGAACCTGTTCTTTAACAAGTTTGACCAACCGCCCTCTTCTCCACATGCCCACCAGTCACTACTGCCTCCACCTTCGTCTAGTCCCACTGTCCACTGCCCCCCCCGTACAGTTCCTACCGCCCCCCCCCCCATAGACCCAACATCCCCCCTCCCAGCACACAGCCCCCCTGCCCCAACCTAACTCTAAGACCCAGGTGAGAGTTGAACTGAAGAATTTCATGGTGAGGAAGGCTGCAGGTCCAGACGGCATCAGCTCAAGGCTCCTCAAGGCCTGTGCAGACCAGCTGTGCAGGATCGTGGAGCACATCTTCAGTCTGAGCCTGAAGCTGGGGAGGATACCACAGCTGTGGAAAACATCCTATGTGGTACCCGTACCGAAGACTCTGCATCCCAAGGACCTGAACAGCTATAGACCCATGGCCCTCACATCACACCTAATGAAGACCCTGGAGAGGCTGCTCTTCACCCACCTCCACCCCCTGGTGGGACCAGTGATGGATCCACTTCAGTTTGCCTACCAGCATTTCATCGGGGTGGAGGATGCAGTGATCTTCCTCCTACATCGTTCTCTGTCCCACCTGGAAAAGCCTGGGAGCACTGTGAGAATCATGTTCTCTGATTTCTCCAGTGCTTTCAACACCATCCAACCAGTGATCCTGAGGGACAAGCTACTGTGTGCAGGGGTGGGCAAACCCCTGTCATTGTGGATCCTGGACTACCTCACAGACCGACCACAGTTATGAAAACCCAGGACTGTGTGTCTGACACCATCATCTGCAGTACGGGGGCCCCCAGGGAACAGTTCTGGCCCCCTTCCTGTTCATCCTCTACACTGCTGACTTTTCACAAAACACACCACATTGCCATCTACGGAAGTTCTCTGACGACTCTGCGATCGTCAGCCTCATCTCTGATGGGGATGATGCGGAGTACAGAGGATTTATCCAGGACTTTGTGGACTGGTGCTTTTGGAACTGTCTCCAGATCACTGTGAGGAAAACCAAGGAACTGGCGGTGGACTGCAGCAGGCAAGGACAACCCCCCACAGCACTGGTAAAGATCGAGGGAACAGACATTGATTAAGGGAACAGACATTGAGATGGTGACATCTTACAAGTACCTGGGTGTTCACCTGAACAATAAACTGGACTGGTCACACAACACCAACGCATTCTACAAGAAGGGGCAGCGCAGATTGTTCCTCCTGAAGAGACTCAGGTCTTTTGAGTGCAAGGGGCACTCCTGAAGACCTTCTACGATTCGCTGGTGGCATCAGCCATCACATTTGGAGTGGTCTGCTGGGGCAGTGGCATCATGGCAGCCAACAGGAAGAGCCTGAACAGGCTGATCAAAAAAGCTAGCTCTGTTCTGGGGCGACACCTCGATCCAGAGGAGGAGAGAGGAGGATGGTGGCTGAGCTGTCATCTCTGCTGGAGTCCGATTCCCACCCCATGCGGGACACGCCAAACACACTGAGGAGCTCATTTAGCAGTAGGCTGTGCCATCCTAGGTGCACGACGGAGAGGTTCCGCAGGTCCTTCCTACCTACGGCTGTCAGAGTTTATAACCTAACCAGGGCTGCTCATAGAGGTGGTATTAAATGTTCTAAACGTAACAACCTTGCACAATAGAGATCGTCCCCTCCAATACACATCTAAGACAATAACAATTTTAATTGAGGGTGGCAACAACACTTGATTCAAATGTAGAATATACTGTCTGGGTAAATATTTATATTCTGAGGGGTAATTTAACAAACTAATGCTGTTGATACTGTCTAGCTGCAGTGCTCCTGCACTGTGTATACTATAACTGTACATATGTATATTTATTTACTGCTTTGGCTAACCAGTGCTTATCTTATTATCTTATTTACTATTGCTCTGAGTGCTGCTATCCCTTTGCTGCTGCAATCCTGGAATTTCCCTGTTGTGGGAC
Organism: Pholidichthys leucotaenia; assembly: GCA_020510985.1. NCBI lineage: Eukaryota > Metazoa > Chordata > Actinopteri > Cichliformes > Pholidichthyidae > Pholidichthys > Pholidichthys leucotaenia. Next base: position 165,462,308 of record CM035844.1, read on the forward strand.
TAATAAAGGCTTATCTTATCTTAAGATTTACCAGGATGAAGAGGCTCCACCATCACCCCAGTGCCCTAATGATTGTTCCACTGACTCTGCCAATGACAGCCCAAAGCAAAAGATACTCAAAAGACCACGTGAAGAATCAGACAATGATGACATCCACATTTCACAGAAACACAAGCAGGTCAAGACTTTCAACTCACTACCAAGTTCAGGAAGGAAGTATCTTCACACTGCTCTTGGCCTTATGTTTCATTAAGTTGTGTACTATGGACACACAGGGAACCTTGGACAACCACAGTGTACATACAAGACCAAAGGTGATGGAAACTGCTACTTCTGGGCCATCAGCTACATCCTTACAGGATCAGAGGACAACCACTCCCTTCTCCGAGATAAAGTCATCCACTACATGAACACTGCATTGACAGAAAAACTACAGAAGAACTTGAACCAAAATGTGAATGAATATATAAACACCTCTGGCATCTGTGGTGATGGAGTCTGGGCAACTGATGCAGAGATCATAGCCACAGCGAATCTGTTGGGTTGTGACATTGTAATCCACACAAAAGTCAGTGACTCCATGGACTGGCTGACCTACCCCACAAGCTTCAGTCTTCAGTTCACAACAGAACATGCACTTTATCTTGAAAACAAGCATTGTAATTTTGATGTTATCTATGTTTAACTTTGTACATTTATATTGTAGCAAGGACTTGCTAGTCTTAAGTTTCAGGACGTTATGAGTTTTATCACATTATGAACAGTGATGTTAATTGAACATTATGTTACAATTGCATTATGTTGTTTATGTGTTCAGAGTTGTGGTCTTATTTCAATATTTAGCTTTCTCAATTAATTTACCTGACAAAGTTGAAATCCCAATAAAATGTTAAACAAGAGCGAGGCAAGTGCAAATCCCCGTCCTCCATTTTCTTTGAGCATCCCAATACTTACAGATGGAGAGCAGTGTTCAACTTTTCAATATAATTATTGTAGCCAAATTGACAAACCCATCATCCATCAATATACCACCCATAGTTGTAGGGCAGGATCCCAAGGTGAGCCTGTGTGGCAAATGTGGTGACCCTAGCTGTATTCATTGTACAGTAATAAGTCATAGGGAAAATTAATGTTGACCTTTGACCTCAAACCCATAGGCAGAGGTCAGGATCCTAAGGTGAACCTGTATAGGATATAAGATATAAGATGGCGGCAGCGCGCTCGGATGCAGCGGCCCCCCCTCTTGGCATCAACGAGTGTGAGAGTTTTGAGTGCTGTGAGCTTCCCAGACGTACGTTCTGTAAAACTTACAACCGTGAGACCTTATTAAACATCAAGATACTGCACGCTGCAAGAATCGTGGCGATCGGTTGTGATTTGGACATTCTACGCCAGCATGGAATTCTGGCGGAGTCCCCGCTGGAAGCTACCCGAGAGAGGAGGAAGCGGAAGCGGAGCGAACGCAAGCAAAAGCGCGGAAAAAGGGCCGGGATCCATGCTAGGCTAAAGGCTAACCCCTCCAGACCAGCAGTACCATCGCTTCTTCTCTCTAACGTCCGCTCCCTCAAAAACAAGGTGGACGAGCTGCGTCTGCTGAGAGAAACCCGGAGAGAGTGGAGAGACTGCTGTGTGTTTGTTTTCACTGAGACATGGCTCCACGGCAACATTCCTGACGAGGCCATTCAACTGGAAGATATGGTGATGTTCCGTGCCGACAGGGAAACGGCGAGCTCCGGTAAGAGCCGGGGGGGTGGGCTATGCATCTATGTTAACAAGAACTGGTGCGTCAATGCCACGTTAGTGTCTAAACACTGCTCTCCGTTGGCGGAGTTCCTGATTGTAAATTGTCAGCCACATTATTTGCCGAGGGAATTCAGCAACGTGTATGTAGCTGGTGTTTACATAGCGCCGAGCCCTAATGCTAAAGCTAATGCTAAGAAGGCACTCAGGGTACTGCACAATGCGATTAGTGAAATCCAAACTTCACACCCGGACAGTTTTGTGGTGGTTGCGGGGGATTTTAACCACACCAGCCTAAAGACTGTGCTCCCCAAGTTTAAATAATGTGTAGACTTTAAGACCAGAGGAGAGAATATGTTGGACTTAGTGTACACGAACACAGATGCATATAAGGCGATACCCCGCCCCCATCTCGACCGTTCTGATCACATGTCCGTGATGCTGCTGGCTGCCTACAAACCTTTATTGAAGCGCAGCAGGCCAGCAGTGAAACAAATCAGGATTTGGCCAGAGAGTGCAACCTCTGCACTGAAAGACTGTTTTCTGCACACAGACTGGGAGGTCTTCAAAATAGCAGCCTCCCAGGAAGACAAGACGGATGTGGAGGAGTATGCTGATACAGTCACCAGCTACATCGCGAAGTGCACAGAGGATGTCACTACAGTGAAGACCATCACTATGCGGGGTAATCATAAGTCCTGGATGACTGCAGAGGTGCGCTCGCTGCTTACAGCCAGAGATGCAGCCTTCAGAGCGAAGGACAGGATCGCCCTCCGCTCAGCCAGGTCTGTGCTCTCAAAGGGAATTAAGGCGGCAAAGCGCGCCTATGTGGAGAAAATCCAGGGACACTTCTGTGACACTCGGAACACCAAGCAGATGTGGCAGGGAGTTCGGACACTGACGGGCTATAAGTCTAGGCAGGGGGTCGATGATGACGACGCTTCGCTTCCAGACAGGCTTAACGACTTCTTTGCACGTTTTGAAGCATCAAACTCGACAATCAGAGGGAGGGCTAGCCCACCCCCACCATCGGTCAGACCAGCTTTTACCATCAACACAGCAGACACACCGAGGACCCTAACCAGAGTCAACCCACGCAAAGCTGCAGGTCCGGACAACATTCCGAGACGTGTGCTCCGAGACTGCGTGAGCAAGTTGGCGGATGTCCTGACTGACATTTATAACATCTCCCTGAGTCAGGCCAGGTTGGAAACATCTCCAACTCTGTCACGCTGAGCACCGGATCCCCTCAAGGCTGTGTACTCAGTCCACTGTTGTTTACACTTCTAACACATGACTGTGTATCCAGACACGAGGGGAACCAGATTATTAAGTTTGCAGATGACACCACGGTGGTGGGACTTATTCAGAGGGATGAGGAATCAATGTACAGGGAAGAAGTGAGAGACCTGGAGGGCTGGTGCAGGGAGAACAATCTGGTGCTCAACGTGGACAAAACGAAGGAGATGATTATCGACTTCCGGCGGTCACAGCCTGAGCACGTCCCCCTCAGCATCGGCGGCCGTTTAGTGGAGAGAGTAGAGAACATCAAGTTCCTCGGAGTGCAGATCTCGCAGGACCTGACCTGGAGCAAGAATTCCTTGGAGATCAGGAAGCGGGCTCAGCAGAGACTGCACTTCTTGAGGAAACTCAAACAGGCCTCTCTCCCCATCTGCATCCTCAGGACCTTCTACAGAGGTGTGGTGGAGAGTGTTCTGACGTACTGCATTGCTACATGGTACTCCAGTTGCAATATGTCAGACAAAAAAGCCTTGCAGAGGGTAGTCAAAGGGGCTGAGAGGGTAATTGGAGTCTCCCTCCCCTCTGTCCAAGAACTTTTTCAGAACCGTTGTAAGAGCAGGGCACTGAACATTGTCAAGGACCGTTCTCACCCTCTGCATAAACACTTTGAACTTCTTCCATCTGGTAAACGATTCCGGAGCATCAGAGGCAGAACCACCAGACTGATCAACAGCTTCCTTCCACAAGCTGTCAGGATGCTGAACAGTTGACCCGGAATCTCTCATACACACTACTGCACCTACGGACATTTTGTATATTATTTGTATATTATAGTTAGTTAGGTTTTTTGTTTTCTCCCCAAGTATGTCTCAGGGATGTGTGAATGGATGGGGGGGTGGGGGTGGGGGGTGGAGCTATGTGGGAGTGTGTCTTAAATCATGCTGCTTCTATTTATATGGATGCCGAGAGAAACGCAATTTCATCTTGCCTGCACTACAGTTGTATGTACAACAATATGACAATAAAGTTTGATTTGATTTGATTTGATTTGATTTTGGATTTGATACCAAGTTTGGTGGCCCTAGCTTTACTCGTTTTATAGTAGTATTAAATTTACCATTGTCCAAATGGAATGTTAGCCTTGACCTTTGGTCCCCAAATCCATACTCAGGTCAGGGTGTAAATCATCCAAGATGTTTCTTAGATACAACTACTACAGTGGTGTGAAAAAGTGTTTGCCCCCTTCCTGATTTCTCATTTTTTTGTATGCTTGTCACACTTAAATGTTTAAGATCAAGCAAATTTAAATATTAGACAAAGATAACATAAGTAAACACAAAATGCAGTTTTTAAATGAATGTGTTTATTATTAAGGGGAAAAAAATCCAAACCTACATGGCCCTGTGTGAAAAAGTGATTGCCCCCTAAACCTAATAACTGGTTGTGCCACCCTTAGCTGCAACAACTGCAATCAAGCGTTTGTGATAACTGACAATGAGTCTTTTACAGCACTGTGGAGGAATTTTGGCTCACTCATCTTTGCAGAATTGTTGTAATTCAGCCACATTGGAGGGTTTTTGAGCATGAACTGCCTTTTTTTTTTTTTTTTTTTTTTTTTTTAATTCAGGTCAGGACTTTGACTAGGCCACTCCAGAGGCTTCATTTGGTTTTTCTTAAGCCATTCAGAGGTGGACTTGCTGGTGTGTTTTGAATCATTGTCCTGCTGCAGAACCCAAGCGCGCTTCAGCTTGAGGTCACGAACAGATGGCTGGACATCCTCCTTCAGGATTTTTTGGTAGACAACACAATTCATGGTTCCATTTACCACAGCAAGTCTTCCAGGTCCTGAAGCAGCAAAACAGCCCCAGAACATCACACTACCACCACCATATTTTACTGTTGGTAAGATGATCCTTTTCTGAAATGCTGTGTTACTTTTACACCAGCTATAAAGGGACACACACCGTCCAAAAAGTGTTTCTTTTGTCTCGTCAGTCCACAGAGTATTTTCTCAAAAGTCTTTGGGATCATCAAAATGTTTTCTGGCAAAACTGAGATGAGCCTTTATGTTCTTTTTGCTGAGCAGTGGTTTTCATCTTGGAACTCTGCCATACAGGCAATTTTTGCCCAGTCTCTTTCTTATGGTGAAGTCACGAACACTGACCTTAACTGAGGCAAGTGAGGCCTGCACTCCTCTGGATGTTGTTGTGGGGTCTTTTGTGACCTCTTGGATGAGTCGTCGCTGTGCTCTTGGGGTAATTTTGGTCAGCCGGCCACTCCTGGGGAGGTTCACCACTGTTCCGTGTTTTTGCCATTTGTGGATAATGGCTCTCACTGTGGTTTACTGGAGGCCCAAAACTTTAGAAATGGCTTTATAACCTTTTCCAGACTGATAGATCTCAATTCCTTTGTTTCTCATTTGTTCCTGAATTTCTTTGGATCATAGCATGATGTCAAGCTTTTGAGGATCTTTTGGTGTACTTCACTTTGTCAGGTAGGTCCTATTTAAATGATTTCTTGATTGAGAACAGGTGTGGCAGTAATCAGGCCTGGGTGTCGCTAGAGAAATTGAACTCAGCTTTCCAAAGATGTGATAAACCACAGTTAATTTATGTTTTAACAGGGGGGCAATCACTTTTTCACACAGGGCCATGTAGGTTTGGATTTTTTTTTACCCTTAATAATAAACACCTTCATTTAAAGACTGCATTTTGTGTTTACTTGTGTTATCTTTGACTAATATTTAAATTTGTTTGATGATCTGAAACAATTAAGTGTGGAAAACATACAAAAAAAGAGAAATCAGGAAGTGGCAAACACTTTTTCACACCACTGTATATCAATTTGAAAAGCCTACATTTCTTTCAGTAGTCATTGTGTTTAGAAGACTTAGGGAAAATCTGACCTCAAGGTCATCCAGTGAGAGTCAAATTGCAATATGTGCATCATCAGAGTATATCAAACCATGGTACTAAGTTTCAGAACAATGAAAACAAAACCGTAGGCTGTGTTGATTTCACAAAAGTGGGACGGACGGACAGACCCATAAAATAATCAATCGCCCTTCAGTCTTCAACCCTTTTTGGACCGGCAAGGCATAAAAAACTAGAAAAGAACCAAAATGTCATGGGTTCGTGTATAGGCCATGAGCCAGTTCTGGTGAAAATTGCATCAAAGTCTATCCAGTAGTTTTGAAGTATTCTTGCTAACACACTGTGAGAAGATAAGAGCCTTGGCGGAGGTATGCATTCTCGGATCATCACCAAAATGTTATGGGTTCCTCTCGAGGCCCGGGGGGGGGGGGGAGGGGGTAATAAATTGGCCGAATTGGTCTTCATACCCCAGAGTATGAATTGGCCTAGACCGTAATATACCTGGGGTATAATCTAGCCTAGGCTAGTCCCAAGCCTGGAAAAATGGGCAGGATTGCATCAGGAATGGCATCCAGCATAAAAAAAAAAAAATCCTTGCCAAATCTACATGCAGCTCATCAATGATATCAGGTGATGATAAGTTGTGGCGACCCCAAAAGGAAACAGCTGAAAGACAAAAAAAAATCTATCATCTTGTGAGATCTGTTTAAAGGGGTCATTGACTGCACTTTTTACACATTTTAACAGCTCACTCATGTCTTAATGAAGTTCTTGTGACACATTTTGTTCACATTTTCTTAATTTTTTTAAATTATTGTAGCAAATTTGTTTTGTTTTTTTTTATTTTTCTTGGCTTTCTTCAAACACTCTGATTTAAAGCCTATCATTTTGAGAAACAGACTTCAGCTGTTCAACTCCACCCTCCCTCTTACATCAGTTTGCCATTAGCTCCGCTCCTCTCCCATGAACAGCCGCAGGTGGGAGAAGTTTGCCCTGGACCCTTTCTGGAAGAAATCCTGTCCTCCTGGAAGTCCCACCCCGCCCCTCCCATCAGCCAGTAGATTCAAACAGAACTTCAGCCAATGATGTGGGGTTTTGACCTTTCAGTGCACAGGGGAGACGAGACAGCTTGATCTACCTAAAGGTAATTTATAAAATTTGCAGCATTACCACCTTAATTTAAAAAAGAAAAGTTTATGAGACCTAAGTAATGTTAGCGTCATTGCCTAAATGAACCAAAATCTGTATTTTTGCTACAGGTATAATAAGTGAATGCTAGCTTGTTAGCTACATTTCTGCTGATTAATCTATGAGCTTCAGCGCAAATGTAGTTTTAAAAACCAGTCTGCTGTCATAAAGGAGTTCTAACTGATAAATGGTTTGTAATTGGCTGCTAGAAAAAAAACTCATCTTTTTCTGAACCTATCAGTTATATTTCTGTCAGAAATGCTAGTGCCATGCGTGGTTATATACTCGATATGTAACAGTTCCCCGTGCGCCATTGTTCGGCGCACGAGGGAGAGAATGAAAAACCCAATCGCGTGAGTAGAAAGTGCCATTTTATTAAACTTATCCACAAAGTTAACAGGTCAGCTTAACCACAAAAATACAGATATATGCAGATGATGGAATTAAGGCCACCTGATATGCAGAGCACCAGCCAGATGCTCTGCAGCTTGGTCAATAGGAAGCCTAGTGCTGCAGGACTGCTATAAGCACAAAGGGAAAGGCGATCATGACACTTACAGGGCTGGAGCGATTCCGGGGCGATCCGTGCAGTCTGGAGGATGAAGAAGGTGAGCAGGGTCAGCTGATTACACCAAGGAGTTAACCGAACTTAAAGTGCTGAGCTGAATACAAAGAAGGTAACGACAACACATACGTGGAGACCTAGCTGCCGCGTATGGAGGTGAATGCTCCGACAATCTCTTTCCACAAATGCAGCGAACAAATACTCCTGAAGCTAACGACGAAAGAGATTGCCGGTGCGAGAAGGCGTGGGCTGAACTTGATTGGACCTGGTGTGTGAGAGAGTGTGCATGAGTGTATGAATGGGAATGAATGGAGCGTGTACATGTGTGTGCGTGTGTGAACACCCATGACAGTACAGCTGATGGCACTTGACAGGAGGAGGAGGCGTGCCCAAGCGGTCAGGGAGTGTTAGAATAATTTTGAACTTAAATTATTCAAAGTCAAAAATCAGGCGGAAAGTTGGATTTATGTACATTTATTACAAAAATATATGAGGTGTCACCCCGACGGCCACTTGGGGGAGAGATTAGAAAGCATGGCATTCAGACACACATAGAATTTCTAAAGGATTCATTTCTTTAGGTCTGATATATATGGGTAGGAGAAAGGAGAGGGAAGATGAGGATAAGGGAAGGGACAGAACGGGACAGTCCTGATAATCAAAGCTTATCCGGGGAAACGTCACAGACACTCTGGAGACATAAATGTAAATCTAACAGAACGTCCATAAAACATTAATCTATATAAGCTGAGGAGTTCCTGTGCATTCCTGTGACTCGAAACAGGACATGTCAAAGAGATAGCCCCGCCCACAACAATTTGGGGTGGGGGGGGCACATATCTTTTCCAGTTTATCAAAGTAGCTGCGTTTGCGGTGGGACTATTTTCCATCCATTATATTCTATGTTTATATATCGTACCTTGCTGGCTCAGAATGTAAAAATGAGCTCAAACGGAGCAGGTTCCTGGGACTTCCCTGTCAATTATGTGTTGTCCACCCATATAGCACTATATACACACGTGGACAAAATTGTTGGTACCCCTCTGTTAATAAAAGAAAAACCCACAATGGTCACAGAAATAACTTGAATCTGACAAAAGTGGTAATAAATAAAAATTCTATGAAAATTAACCAATAAAAATCAGACAATGCTTTTGAATTGTGGTTCAACAGAATTATTTTAAAAAACAAACTTATGAAACAGGCCTGGGCAAAAATGATGGTACCCTTAACTTAATATTTTGTTGCACAACCTTTTGAGGCAATCAAACGATTTCTGTAACTGTCAGTGAGACTTCTGCACCTCTCAGCGGGTATTCTGGCCCACTCCTCATGAGCAAACTGCTCCAGTTGTCTCAGGTTTGAAGGGTGCCTTTTCCAGACGGCATTTTTCAGCTCCTTCCACAGATGTTCAATAGGATTTAGATCAGGGCTCATAGAAGGCCACTTTAGAATAGTCCAATGTTTCGTTCTTAGCCATTCTTGGGTGATTTTAGCTGTGTGTTTTGGGTCATTATCCTGTTGCAAGACCCATGACCTGCGACTGAGACCAAGCTGTCTGACACTGGGCAGCACATTTCTCTCTAGAATACCTTGATAGTCTTGAGATTTCATTGTACCCTGCACAGATTCAAGACACCCTGTGCCAGATGCAGCAAAGCAGCCCCAGAACATAACAGAACCTCCTCCATGTTTCACAGTAGGGACAGTGTTCTTTACTTGGTATGCTTCATTTTTGCGTCTGTGAACATAGAGCTGATGTGCCTTGCCAAAAAGTTCCAGTTTTGTCTCGTCTGTCCATAGGACATTCTCCCAGAAGCTTTGTGGCTTGTCAACATGCAGTTTGGCAAATTCCAGTCTGGCTTTTTTATGATTTGTTTTCAACAGTGGTGTCCTCCTTGGTCATCTCCCATGAAGTCCACTTTGGCTCAAACAATGACGGATGGTGCGATCTGACACTGATGTACCTTGACCATGGAGTTCACCATGAGTGTGTTTAGAGGTTGTTCTGGGCTCTTTTGTTACCATTCGTATTATCCGTCTCCTCCTGCGGCCACGTCCAGGGAGGTTGGCTACAGTCCCGTGGATCTTAAATTTCTGAATAATATGTGCAACTGTAGTCACAGGAACATCAAGCTGCTTGGAGATGGTCTTATAGCCTTTACCTTTAACATGCTTGTCTATAATTTTCTTTCTAACCTCCTGAGACAACTCTCTCCTTTGCTTCCTCTGGTCCATGTTTAGTGTGGTACACACCATGTCACCAAACAACACAGTGACTACTTGTCACCCTTTAAATAGGCCGACTGACTGATTACAAGTTTGTAGACACCTGTGATGTTAACTAGAGGACACATCTTGGTTGAACATGTCCCTATGGTCACATTATTTTCAATTTTTTCTAGGGGTACCATCATTTTTGTCCAGGCCTGTTTCATGAGTTTGTTTTTTAAAGTAATTCTGTTGAAGCACAATTCAAAAGCATTGTCTAATTTTTATTGGTTAATTTTCATAGAATTTTATTTATTACCACTTTTGTCAGATTCAAGTTATTTCTGTGACCATTGTGGGTTTTTCTTTCATTAACAGAGGGGTACCAACAGTTTTGTCCACAGCTGTATGACAGTCACCTTGTCATGGTCCGCTCTGCTCATCACCGTCAGCTGCGCTCACACCTGGTCCTCATCAGGCGCCGCCTATATCTACCGTTCTGGCCTTTGGGTTAGTGCGGAGATGTCTCACTGTGCTCCAGGAGAGCTTCATCACCATGCCTTGCCTTCTACCTATGCTACAGCCAGCGCTCCTCTTCTGCCTCGTCCAAGGAGCCATCCAGCCTGCCACGTAAGCGCTCATTCCTACTCGCCTTGTGAATCAGTTCCCCTGTGCACAGGCGGCGTCCTTGGCAGCGGATTCCCAGCCTCCTCCTCCCAGGCAGCGGACCATTCATCCTACCAACTCACCTCTGCCAGCACGTCTACTCACCTGCCGGAATCACTTCACCACCTGAAGAGCACTGTCTTCCTGGCCACAGCTGTCACACTGAGCTGGAGCTCGCTACCATCTGTTCCCACAGTAAGTTCAGTGTAACTGTTAAACTCCAGAAGTGATGTCCAGTAATTCCCTGTCCTTGTGTGTCTCCAGGGTTGCCAGGCTATACGGTGTCTCGCTCGGTTCCCGGCAGTTCCAGACTACATTCACACCACACTCTCACTACCTGGTTGTTAATAAACTTGATTGTATCAATTCAGAGTCTGTGTGTCATCACTGGGTCATTGAACTATGTCACACCTCAACCTGTGTTCTAAATTTCATTACTCCAGGACCTTCCCACCCCTCCCCCTAAGCTCATTGAATGGCGAGGAGGGCGTGTCCATGGTAACACGTGGGACATCATGTTAAAGTTGATGTGCAGTTATGATCATCGCTGTGGTCTGATGAATCTCAGAAAATTTCACATCATTCTGGCAAGTGGTGCGTAAGTAATAAGTAAAACAGTTTTCAGCAATTATTTTGTTAACCAGTAGGTGGCGCTATAGTTTTTGTCAGGTATTTTGATGTAGATGCGTTCCAGGCCGGACTATTTTCCATCACGGAAACTTTGGTGCACATCGGACAAGTTTTGCCCGAGTTACAACTGCTTGATTTTGTAAGGGGAGGAATCAAACTTCACCATGGTGCCAGGGCAACACTTCCCTGTCAGTTATGTGTTGTCCACCCATATAGGACTATATATGACAGTCACCTCAACCTATGTTCCAAATTTCATGACTCCAGGACCTTCACACCCCTCCCCCTAAGCTCACGGATTGAATGGCGAGGAGGGTGTGTCCATGGTAACACGTGTGACATCATGCTAAAGTTGATGTGCAGTTATGATCATCGCTGTGGTCTGATAAATCTCAGAAAATTTCACGTCATTCTGGCCAGCGGCGCGTGAGTAATAAATAAAATAGTTTTCAGCAATTCTTTCAATAACTACTATATGGCACTATATCAGTTGTCAGGTATTTTTTTCTATGACTAGAAAAGCGCTCTATAAGTGCAGGTTAGTTAGTTAGTTAGTTAGTTAGTTAGTTAGTTAGTTAGTTAGTTAGTTATTTTGATGTAGACCCGTTCGGGGCAGGACTATTTTCCATCACGGAAAGTTTGGTGCACATTGGACAAGTTTTTTCGCAAGGTACAGCTGTTTGAGGTTGTTAGGGGAGGAGTCAAACTTCGCCATGGCGCCCAGGCCACACCTTTTGAGATTTTGACTTAATTTATACAATATTTAATGGCCAATGCCTATAGATGCCGCCATGTAAAAATGAGCTCAATCGGAGCAGGTCCCTAGGACTAGTTCGTTCAAATGTGAGGTGTGACTTTTTTCCGAATTGGAGGTTGGGCGACTTTCAGGCAAGATGGCGACCTTCCTGTTGGCGGTGGGTATGGGCCACAATTATGTTCTTTGCATGTCCTGAGGTGATGCACACCTCACCCCATTTTTATGTCTCCAGTCTCCATTGACCTTTTACGTTTGGCCCCACCCACAAAAATTAGGGGTGGTGGAGCACATATGTTTTCCAGTTTATCGAATTTTTCGCCGGGTCTGGGGGGTTTGCCAAAAAAAATCGTGTTTTGGTTAACGTTCAGAGGGTGAAATTTGCTTTCGTTTAGGCAGAAGAATTTCTTCAAGTTGAGCAATTACAATAGGGCTTTCGCCAGCTGACGTTGTCAGTGGCTCAGGCCCTAATAATCACCGAGCTCAGTCCAGTTAAACCACAGTTTTACAGAGAGGTGCAATGACAGAGTTTGGCCACCAGACTAACAGGGCGCAGCCGAATGCTCTACAGCCTGGTCTAAAATGAAGCTTCGTGAAATAGGGCTGCGTAAAGCACGAAAAGGAAAGGCGAATAGCCTAGTGCAGCAGGGCTGTAATGCACAGGAGAAAAGGCTAAAGACACTTTGGCCCTTTTCCATTAGCCCCGCTTAGCCCAACATGGCACTGCTCAGCCCGCGTTTGAGCATTTTCCATTAGCCCCAGCACCGGTTAGCAGGCGCTATTTTCATACCTGATCGAGGGCAGGGTACAACCGAGCTGAGTCAGGTCGTGATGTGACGTCAGCAGACTGGTCGCCGCTGATTGGTCAGGTCGTAACGTCACGAAAGTGACCGTCTTCTGTTCAGTGTACACGACCGCCATTTGTAATTGTAAACTGAAAAAAATGAAAAGCGATTACCGAGCAATAAAGGACCACAACGGTCGAAGTGGAGCGAATCGGAAGAACTGGAAGTGGTTCGAGCAGATGGACGCGATCTACGGACATAGGCCTGCTAGCAATGGCAGAGACATTGGGCTCGACACGGCCACGGTCACGCCATTGGAAACCATGGATGGTGAGTGTTGTTTTGATATTGCGCGTCTTTTTGCCAATTTATCCTTTCGGTGGCAAGCTCACTGTTTTTAAGCAATAGGAAGGTTGTTAGATTGTGGGTAATGGTTGTTACCGAGGATTGCTAGCCAGCTAATACCTACCTAGCTACCTATTGTTTTGCAGCCAACTGCTGATTCACGCTTGCTTTGTGTTAAGTATTCGTGCGAACAAAACGCTGAAGTATGCTTATTGTATTCTGGTTAAAAACTTTTGAGTTTTGTGTACATGTTGCACTTTGGTGATGAGGTTTACATTGCGTGCATTTTCTTTCTAGAATCACTGTTCATATCACAGGGGTCCACCTCAGTCAACATGGACCCACCGGACTCTCCTGCGTCTGCCGGAGCGCCAGAAGCTGAATCGACACCGATGTCAGCCACATCACCAGCTCCATCAGCATCTTGCGCGTCACGTTCAAGTGCTGGTAAGGCACAATAACTACCCGTTTTTTTTTGTGGATACAGGTCTAGCAGACTCCAGGGTCCAAAATCTCAACTAGAAACAAGTTATTTACAAAATTGATTAATGTAATTTCCTATAGCTGCATATTAATGAATTTAAAATGTCTTTGTACATGTACAAAAAGGTGATTCTTGGGTCTTCACTTATCGGTGGTCCACAACCCAGTCCCATTTTTAGGTGTGGTGATGGAAGTACTGTTGTAACTCCTGTTTTAGAAAAACAGATAAAGCTCATGAACTGCCGTTCAAATCAACATGCTTCATTGAAATGCTTCACGTCAGCTGACTGTATTAACCCATCCAGATTTCTGAGGCCACAATACAAGCAAATATTTTAAACATAACCCATCCATCCATCCATCCATCTTCTTACTCTTAATCCTTTTTAGGTTGCAGGGGGGCTGCAGCCTATCCCAGCACCCTGGGGGTTGCAAAATCCGCTCTACTGAAGGGCAGCAACATGACAGTTCAGCTTATATACAGCAATGAAGCATAATATGATAGTGACATCCCACCACTGGCTTTCACCAGTGTAATTCCATAATATATGTTGTGATCCAGCTTTAACAACCATGCCTTTCTGTCTTTCCATCTAGCCAAGAGGAAAAGGGACAACTCCATCGCTGACCTTCCATCAGTGATGGTCCAAATGCATGGTGATGAGATGCGGCTCCTGGAACAGCACCATGAGGAGCGCAAACAACACCATCAAGAATACATGCAGCATTTGCGAGAGGTGGCCGCAGATGTGCGGGCAGATGCGCGTGAAGCCCAGGAGCAGGACGTTGCCTTACGAAGGGAAGAGCTCGCAGAGATGGCCACATTCAACCGAGATTTCATGATCCAATTTGGCAGGCTTGTTGACGCACTTAGCAGTCGGCGTGTGTAACCATGTCTCCCCACGCCCAGTCTGTTTGTTTGTTTGTAAATTGTGCTTCTGTAATAAAATGGTAGTGTTTGCATCATAAGTGTGGTTTGTCTGTTATGACACCGTATGAGAAAAGCCAGTAATTACATACACATTCCATTCTCTGTTCAGTCCACATGCTGCTGTTCGTCAGGTCAGGTGTATAGCATTCTAATGGTAATTTAATTTTTAACAACACAACAAAACATAATGTCTTGGTAAGTTGTTTATGTTTTTTTTTTAATTTTAGACAAATTTGCACCGCTGAATCCATTTCTCTCGATCGGGTACAGTTTTTATGTTATAAGCAGTTGTACAGGTGTACTTTAACTTCAACAGTAGACACTGATAAAGGTAAGTACATGTAAATTGAATGTTGCATCACCATTCAAAATTTCATAAAATAAGAAGGAATCTAGCATCTAGCAAAAAGTTGCCACTAATAACAGTAGACACATCGGAGAAGGATACACAACTGTGTTTTTGTTGCCCACAACTGTTGTTACCAACAAGTTGTCGTGCTAAATTTATATTAGCTTTTCAAAAATATTAAAAATCATTTTGTAAGTAAAAGTGGGATACCATTACATGGGAATATGACATGTTGCACCACATGATTTATAGTTCAATTTGCATTTCCACCAAAGCAAAAGTGGCTTGTCTAGCTGCATTTTTTGAACATGGCCTGTGCGGTGTTTCTGCATGTAATTACCCGTACCTTAACAGATAAGCGTTATGAACAACAGAGGACACGTAGATGAAAAAGGCACAACATTTTATTTACAAAACACAGATGTTTTACATATGTATGCACATAAATATGGATGAAATTAAATTTCTACCTATTGCTACACAAGTACTGCATCACAGCATCTCGTATATCACCACCCTGCTCCTCTGCTCCCTGTGCCGCTGCCACCACTGGTTCATCTACTGCATCATCCAATGTAGTGTCAAAACGTCTCTCCATGACTCTCACACAGATTATGCAGAGCACAACAAGTCAGCACCATAGATTTTGCCAGTTTCATGTCACAGTCATTCCGTTTCAGAAAATCCTCCCCTCGTAATCATCCATTTTTTTTGGTGGAGGATTTCGTCACGCGCTTCACGTCACGAGAGTGTGGCGCCGCCTTGCTGTTCAAGAAATCCCACCCACCGCAGGCGTGTCAGCAGTAATGTGGAAACGCAATCGAGGCCGAAACGAGTCGTTGTGAGTCGTGTCGTGTTTGCCAATCGGGGCTGAGTGGGGCTAGTGGAAAAGTGCCTTTAAAGTTCTGGAGCTGATCCGGGGCGAACTGTGCAGTCTGGCGGATAAGACAGGAGGCTGGGGCAGCCGCAAACATCCAGGGATAGATCATCTGAAGATGCTGGGCTGAATGGGTGAAAGGAGTGGAACGTCATTCATGGAGAGCAGGCTGACATGAACGAGGGTGAATGCCCCGACAATCTCTTTCCTCTGGCGCACCCAACAAATACTCCAGAAGCTAACGAGGAAAGAGCTTGCCGGTGTGCGAATGCGTGGGCAGAACTGATTAACACCAGGTGTGTGAGAGTGTGTGAAATGAGAATGAATGGAGCGAGTGCATGTGTGTGTGCATGTGTGTGTGTGTGTATGTGTGTGAGCACCAGACAGTGCAGCTGACAGAGCTTGACAGGAGGAGGGGCGCGCCCGAGCTGTCATGAGGAAACTAGGTCAAGTCCTAACAATAAGTCAGAACCCTGACACTGTTCATGTGTAGCTAACACCAATAACTGGATTTCTCACAGAAATTTCTATTCTTCATGATATGCCAGTAATGAATGTATTTCTAGCAGAAATGTTAATTACTATTCATATGTAGCTAACCTGAATGAAAGTATTTCTGGCAGAAATATCTATTGATGATGATATGTAGGTAACAATAAATGTATTTTTGGCAGAAATGCCTATTACTGTTCATATATTTTTATTTTGAATAAATGGATTTCTGTCAGAAATTTCTACTGATGAGGATATTTAGGTATGTAGGTAACAATAAATGTACTTCTGGCAGAAATGCCATTACTGTGCATATATAGTTAATAATAATAACTGGATTTCTGGAAGAAATATCTGTTGATGATGATATGTAGGAAACAATAAATGTATTTCTGGCAGAAATCTTAATTACTGTTCATATATCGCTAACCTGAATAAAAGTATTTATGGCAGAAATATCTATTGATGATAATATGTAGGCAATAAATTTATTTCTGGCAGAAATGTCAATTACTGTTCATATATAGCTAAGCTGAATAAATAAATTTCTGCCAGAAATAAGTATTGATGATAATATGTAGGTAACAATAAATGTATTTCTGGCAGAAATGTCAATTACTGCTCATATATTGTTATTTTTTATTTTATTTTTATTTATTTTTTTTTTGTAACTTAGATTTTTATTCATTTTTCATCATATATAATGCATTCAGATCACATTCTACATTTAAAACACAAAGGGGTTAGGGTAGGGAAAAAGAAAAAAAATAAAAATAAAAAATAAAAAAAATAAAAAAAATAAAAGGGGGGGGGGACAAATGTTGGAGCATCAAGTTTTTAGTTTCCATCTCTTAATTCTTCTGGTTTTTTCAGTGTCTTTGGTTATTCTTTCAATTTCTGCCTCGTTGTTGCACTTTGTAGTGTGTCCATTTCCGCCATTTTTTCTCCCATATTCCTTCTTGCATTCTTCGTCGATATGTTAGTTTTTCCATCATACGTATGTCCTCAACAATGTCAGTCCATTGTTCTTGGTCAGGAAGAACTTCTGATCGCCATTTTTTTGTGATAGTTTTTTTTACATGCAATCAACAAGATTTTAACTAGATATCTGTCCTGAGCCTGTATAACATTGTCTTTTTTAAGATCACATAAGTACATCAGGTTACAGTTCATTGGTATATTATATCCTAATATCCTCTGTATTGTCACATGCATAGATTTCCAAAATGATGATATTTTGTAGCATTTCCAAAACATATGTGAGTGGTCTGCATTTTGAGCCCCACATCCCCTCCAGCATAAAGATTGGGTATTTGTATATTTTCCTTGAATCTGTGGTGTAATGAAAAAGCGAATCAGGTTTTTCCATCCAAATTCCCTCCATGCCCTTGAATTTGTTGATGTGTGTTGTGTTTTCCATATTTCCTGCCAGCTTTCTTCTGTTATGTTTAAATTGAGCTCTTTCTCCCATTTCTCCTTTATATAGTTACTTGTATGGTTGTTTGTCATAAGTTTCTGATATAGTTTTGAAATAATTCTTATTTTATTTCCTGCATATGAGCTTAAAATAAGTTGTATAATCTCGTTCACATCTGTTTGGAGGTTATGCCTAATCTTCTTCATATAGTAATCTCTCATCTGCAGATATCTGAAAAATTCCGATCTTTCTAATTTAAATTTTCTCCTGATATTTACAAAGCTCCCGAGATCTTTTTTTCCGATATTGCCCCATGCTGTGATTCCCTTGTTCACCAGATTTTTGTATCCCCTATCTTGTTTTGCCGGTTCAAACTGACTGTCAAATGCTACCCATTTCAATAGTTTTATGTCTTCCCTTATATTATATTTTTGTACTATTTTATACCACAGTTCTAAAGTAAATTTAGTGATTGGGTCTATTTGTTTGATTTGCTTATATGCATCTTTATCCCCTATTATGCTTTGTACTGGGAGTCCCTCAATTTCCTTTTCCATTTCTTTCCATTTTGCCTCATATCCCTCATCGCACCAACATATGATATATCTTATTTGTGCTGAGTAGTAATATTCCTTTAGACTCGGTAGGCCCATGCCTCCTTTCTCTTTTGGTAATTGGAGGGTTTTATATTTCACTCTTGGTTTTTTACCTCCCCAAACAAATCTCGATATCATCCTGTCCCACTTTGAGAATTGGGCATCTGGAATCTCTGTTGGTATAGCCTGGAAGAGGTAAAGTAATCTAGGTTGTATGCTGATTTTGACTGTCTCAATTTTTGAATTCAGATCCATATTTAAGATTGACCATCTATCAATATCTTTTTTTATTTCTTGTTCCAACCTATCATAGTTTGCTTTATATATTTTGCTTAGGTCTTTAGGTATGTTCACTCCAAGGTATTTTATTTCTTTTTGGTTCCAGTTTAGTTTGATCTTATCAGTTATCTGGTTTAGAGGGTTATAGTGGAATGTCAGTATTTGTGTTTTTTTTTTTTTTTTTTTTTTATTTAAGTTTTTGTAAAGGGTATACAGGTCGTTACAGCAATGCAGTGTTTACATTTTCATCACATGTTCCCTTATTTCCTGATATCTGACAACATTGGAAGATTAATTCTTACAACACCCCTTATTTTTTTTTTTTTTTAAAGTGAAAGAAAAAGTGAAAAGAGAAAAAAAACAAAACAAAAAACAAATAAAAAAAACAAACAAACCAGTAAAAAACAAGCAAAAAGAAAAAGTAAGTAAATAAAGATAAAAGAGCATCTGAGTAGCTTTGGAACAAAGAGAGGAACCATTATTGAAATGGTATTTGTCAAAGATTAGATCTAATGGAAGACACATATGCGGTCCAGGGTTGCCAAAAGTTCATGAACCCATCCATGTCCTGTCTCAGTGCGAATGTCAACTTTTCCATCGAGTAAATGTCTTGGATCACGTTAGTCCAATCTTCAGGTGTAGGACAGTCCTTCAACATCCATTTTTTAGTTAGAGCTTTTTTGCTTGCCAATATTAAAACATTGAATAAGTATTTTTCTCCTCGTCTTTCCAGTGAGTCCGGTAGTAAACCCAAATACAAAGTTACAAAAGAAAAGGGAACTGTAATTTTGAATATTTTCCCCAATATTGTCTGTACATTGGTCCAATATTGGTGGATAACTGGGCATGACCAAAACACATGAAAATGATTTGCAGTCTTTTCACCACACAAGCGCCAACAGTTCAATCCCTTATGGGTAAATTTGTTTTGTGCAGGTGTTCTGAAAAATCTTGCCAAGTTTTTCCATCCAAATTCTCTCCACTGCAGGGATGAGGTACTTTTCCATTGCTGTTTATTTAGCTTTTCCCATATTTCCAGATGTAAAGTGAAATTCCCCTCTTTTTCCCATCTCTCTTTTATATAAGATGTGTTGTCTCCTTTTAAGTCTTGAAGACCTTGGTATATTTTAGAAATGTATCTGATCCCTGGGATCCCTTTATATGCCATTAAGAAGACCTTCAGAACACCTGACTGGGCCCTTTCCAAAACCTCCTTTTTAAGTATATTGTTTATGTGGTGTCTAAGCTGGAAGAACCTGTAAAGGTCTTGATTTATTAGGCCTTGTTTTTTCAAATCTTCAAAACTTCTTAAGATTTGCCCTTTAAAAAAATCGTAATATTTTATCAGCCCCTTCTCCTTCCACTTTTTAAATCTGGTGTCTGTTTTATTAGGAGTAAAGTCCTGATCATAGGCGATCCATTGCAGAAGTCGATAGGGCTCTTTAGTTTGATTCTCTCTGACTATCTTAAACCAAATTTTTAGCGGGGTCTCTATCCACGGGTTAGTGTTATTCAAAAGCTTAGGTAAGACATTGTTCCCTATTATCGCCTGTAGGGGGATGTCACTTGTTATTTGGCATTCGATCTCCTTCCATTGTGCAGAGTAGACTGGGTTACATATCTCTACTAAAGTTTTAATTTGTGCGGCTTTAAAGTAGTCCCCGATATTTGGCAGCGCGAGCCCACCTTTGTCTTTGTTTAGCTGTAGGGTTCTATATCTGATTCTAGGTCTCTTGCCCTGCCATATGAATCTTGAGATCCTTCTGTCCAGCTCCTGCCATGTTTTATTGGGAGGTTCTACCGGTATTGTTTGGAAAAGGTATAGAAGACGTGGAAGTATATTCATTTTGACTGCTTCAATTCTTTGTGCAATACCCAAGAATGGTATCATATTCCATCTTGCTAGGTCAGATTTTATTTTTGTCACCAGTGGATCATAGTTTAGTGATATAATTTTGTTGAGTTGTTTCGGGATATTGACCCCCAGATATTTCATAGATTCCGACTCCCAGTTAGTTTTGAGTTTGCTTAGTGAATAATGATTTGGGTCATAGTTGAATGTTAAAACTTGGGTTTTATGCATATTTAATTTGTACCCCGATAAATCTCCATACTCTGAAAAAACTGAGGTTAGTTCTGGTAAAGAAGTGTCCGGCTGCCCTAGGTATATTAAAATGTCATCAGCAAAGAGTGCTATTTTATGTTCCTTCTGACCAAGTGTAATACCTTGAATTTTTTGGTTTTGTCTTATCCATTGGCTCAGAGGTTCTATGAAGATTGCAAAGAGCAGTGGAGACAGGGGGCAGCCCTGACGACATCCTCTTTCCAGTTCAAAAGATGATGATAAATTACCGTTAATCCTTATTTTAGCTGTTGGTTTTTTATATAATGCCTGTATAGTTCTAATGAAGTTGTTATGAAAATTGAAACTGGATAAGATTCTGTATAGAAAAGACCAGTCAACCGAATCGAATGCTTTTTCAGCATCTAATCCTAATATGACTGCATTTAAGTTATATTTTTTTATATGATGAATTATGTGTAAAGTGCGTCGAATGCTGTCTTGTGTCTGTCTTTGTCTTATAAAACCTGTTTGGTCTAAATGAATTAGGTCTGTCAGTATATTCTCTAACCTTTTGGCAAGGATAATGGTAAAAAGCTTATAGTCCTGATTTAGTACACTGATTGGTCTGTAGTTGGAGCACTCTAGTTTATCCTTTTCAGGTTTAGGTATAACTGCAATGACCCCTTCTCTCCAGGAGGGGGGGATTTCCCCTGTGTGGAGGACATAATTAAATGTTTTCAGGAGGAGAGGAGATAGTTGCTGTTTAAAGGTTTTGTACCACTCTGCTGTATAGCCATCAGCTCCTGGGGATTTGTTAGCTTTAAGTTTCATAATTGCTTTTTCCAATTCTTTAGGATGTATTTCTGACAGTAGTGTTTTATTTTGTGACTCCGTAAGTTGGGGAAGGTTTAATGTGTTTAGGAATGCCTCGGATGCATTTTTATGTTTTTTGTGGGAGTATAAGTTCTTATAGTAATTCTCGAAGTTTTTAAGAATATCCTGAATTCTGAATTTTATTTCCTTTGATACTGGGTCTCTGATTTTGTAGATTGCTCTTTCTGTTTGATGTTTCCTCAATTTATAGGCTAGTAATTTTGCCGATTTACTGCCTGCTTCATAGTATTTTTGTTTCAGAAATGTAAGTTTCTTCTGGATTTCTATTGTGTAGATCTCATTTATTTGGTTTTTAATTTCCTTAATCTTGAGCGAGTCAGTAGAATGAGTGTTGCCTTTGTGTTCTTTTTCTAGGTTCCTAAGTTCTGACTCTAATGTGGATAGTTTTTCTTGTCTTAGTTTCTTTTGGGTTGCCAGTTTTGCAATAATCTTTCCTCTTATTACAGCTTTACATGCATCCCACAGTATTAAAGGGGATACTTCTCCATTATCGTTATCTTCCAAATATCTGAGAATATCTGACTCCAATTCATCTTTCAATGGTCCTTTCAGGACATTTGAATTTAACCTCCAAGAAAATGTATTATTTGTGTATTTTTGGATATTTAAGTCCATGTAGATCGGACTGTGGTCGGAGAGATCCATCAGTCCTATTTTACATGTTTTTACTCTACCAATGTCTCTATTAAACATAAAAAAATAGTCAATCCTTGAGTAAGATGAATGTGGAGTTGAGTAAAATGTATAGTCTTTTACACTGGGGTTGAGTTCCCTCCACACGTCACAGACTCCCAATTCTTTTAGTAGCATCCGAGTATTCCTGTTTTGGGTGTTATTTTGATGTGGGGAATTACCAGAAGCATCCCAGTATGGATTCAGTCTAAGATTGAAGTCCCCACCACATATCACTAAACCTTGAGCTTTAGTTATCATTAGGTCGAATACATTTTTGTAAAATTTCCAGTTAGCCCCTGGGGGAGCATACACATTCAGCAGGGTGATATCTTCTCCCTCTAGCCGCCCAGTTACCAAACTGTATCTCCCTTCTTTATCTTTGTGTTCTGATTTTTTTTCAAATGTAATTTTGGTTGATATCAATGTTGCTACTCCCCTCCTCCTCCCTGATTTATATGAAGATGAAGAGATCATTTTAAACCCTTGTCTACTGAGTTTATTGTGTTCCACGTCTGTTAGGTGGGTTTCTTGTAAAAGTATTATTCCTGCTTTGTCTTTTTTCATTTTGCCTAGAATCTTGGATCTTTTAACTGGATTCAGGATTCCTTTTACATTATATGAAATTATTTTGGTTACACCCTGTTTCTCCATTGTGTTGTTTTGTTTAGTATAACTGTGTGGTGGCCCTCTTTTGTGCTACTCAGAAACTGAAAGAACATTAAAAACAAGAAAAACATTAAGAACATAGTGTAAAAAACTTTAAAACAAAAAGCTGTCAAAAGAACTTCCTGAGCTGAGGTCTTTTTAAAGACCCTGTAAGAGCCTTGATGGAGTGAAGGCTCTGAGGGAAATTCCTCAAACTCTGTTACGTGTTGAGGGCCCTCTCTTACCACTGAAAGTTGTCCCATGCTTTTAACGTGAGTTTCAGAACCCAATCCAAACTTGTAATGATTTTTTTTTTTTTTTCCTTTTATGCCTAAACCCTGTGAAATTGTGTGCACCCTCCCACCCCCATCACATCAAACATTCACGCAAAAACAGTATTTGTTAGTATGAGGAGAACATGTGGATTATTGTCACATTTCTATTTTAACAAGTTTTTTTTTTTTTTAATTACAAAGACTTATTTGTTTCAAATAATATGATTGTTCCATGAAATGTTTTACCACATGCTGAATATGCATCTCCTTTAATGTTTGTTACCTTGTATGAGGGGGGTTGGATGTGCGGATTGATTCAAGAGGAAAAAAAAAAAAAAAGGTCGCTATTCCAACCTGAAAACGGATAGTTTATCCGCGACGCTCTGGTGCTGGGTTTCCCGCTGCTGGTCCGTGGATTTTGAGGGTCTTTGTGTTGTCCATGTTTGCGCTTTGATCTTCACACTCGGGTCTGCCGCGGGTTTAAATACCGTTACCGGGAGCCCTCTTTTCGCCATGTCAGCTGTTGCTTCTTCCGCCGAATTATAGAGACACGTTTCATCGCCGTAGAAGACCCTTAACTTCGCAGGAAATGGTGTCTGAAAGCGCAATTTCTTCTCTCTTAACACATTTTTCGCGTCATTGTATTCCCTGCGCTTTTTAAGGACCTCCGGGGCGTAATCGTGTTCCACGTAGACTTTTCTCTCCTGGTGCATAAATCCTTTTTTCTGCCAGGCCAGTCTTACAACCTCTTGTTTTATTTTGAAATTGGAAAATCTTACCAACACCGAACGTGGAGGCGCTTCCGCCGCCGGCCTAGCGGCTAATGAACGATGTGCCTTTTCTATCTTCAAGTCGGTGGTTTGTGGAATATCCAATTTCTCTCTTAGTAAGGATTCCACGCATTCTGCCATCGAGTTAAAACCATTTTCGGTTCCTTCTATCAGACCATGAATTCTTATGTTATCTCTTCTTTGTTTTCCTTCTTGGTCGGTTAGCTTAGCCTCTATAGCTGCTTGTCTTTTGCGTAGGTCCAGCACAGAATCTTCGAGCACTTTTATTCGATCCTCTGTTTCCAAGATTCGGTTCTCGGCCTGGTCCACTCTGCTGTTTGTCCTTTTCAATTCTTCTCTGAATTCCCGAAATTCGGCCGTAACATCTCGGCGAAATCGTCGTAGTTCCTCAAATAGTGATTTCAGGCTAACCCTTTTGTTAGCTATCACCAGCTCCTCGTCTTCTGAACGGGGATCTTCCAGTTCAGATTCTCCGGCCGATACGTGTCCTGGCCTGGAGAATTTCAGTTTCTTCTGTTTTCCTTTAGACATGATGATTTTGTCTTTTGATTTTCACTCCTCCAAAAATCCGTTAAGTTTGATTTTCAAGGTGTTATCCTGGATTGAGTCTGAGAGCTTCAGTGTTAAGCTGCAGTCGCCATGGCGTCCAGACCGGAAGTCAGTATTTGTGTTTTTGTTATGTTTATCTTGTATCCTGATAATTTTCCAAAATTTTCTAGCAATTTCATCATTTCCATTATTGATTTATCTGGTTGTTCAAGGTAAACTATAATATCGTCTGCAAATAGCCCAATCTTGTGTTCCGCCCCCTTTATTGTTACACCTTTTAATTTCTTATTTTGTCGTATCGCTTGAGCCAATGGTTCTATGAACAGAGCAAACAAGGTAGGCGATAAGCAGCATCCCTGCCTAGTTGATCTTTGTATATTTACTTTGTCTGTTAAGCTACCGTTTATCTTGATTCTTGCCACAGGTTCTTGATATAGCGTCCTTATGCATTGTACTGATTTTTCGTTAAATCCAAAGCGCTCCAGTACACTATATAGGAATTTCCAGTTAACCCTGTCAAATGCTTTTTCTGCGTCTAAACTCATTATTACTGCGCTTTTCTTTTCTTTATGTATTTGGTTAATTATATGTATTGTTCTCCTGATATTGTCATGTGTTTGGCGTCCCTCTATGAATCCAGTTTGATCATCTTCTATCAATTCCGTCAAGAATGTCTTTATTCGTTTACATATAATTGTTGTGTATATTTTATAATCTACATTTAATAAAGAGATTGGTCTATAGTTTCCGCATTGTTCTTTATCTTTCCCTGGTTTTAAAATAACTGAAATGATTGCTTCGTTCCATGATGGAGGTATTTTGTTGTTGTTCAGCGTCCAATTAAATGACTTTAGGAGTTGTGGCGTGAGTTCTTCTATAAACAGTTTATAAAACTCAGAAGAGTATCCATCACTACCTGGTGATTTACCGTTTTTAAGTGACTTAATCACATCTCTGATCTCTTGTGTTGTTATTTCTGCTGTTAGTTTTTCATTTTGTTGATTTCCTATTGATGGCAAGTCCAATGTGTCTAGAAATTTTTTGATATCTTTAGTATTTGTTTCTTCAGGTTGCGAGTATAGTTCTTGGTAGAAATTATGGAAAATTTCTTCGATGTTTTCTGGGTTAACTGTGGTTTTATTTGTGGTGGGGTCTTTAATCTTGTATACATTATTCATTGTTTGTTGTTTTCTTAACCGTTTTGCCAGCAGTTTTGTGGCTTTTGGCCCCGTTTCATAATATTTTTGCTTTAGATATCTATTTTTCCTTTCAATTTCATCCATTTGTGTTTCTTTTATCTTTGTTTTTTCTTCTTTAATTTCTTGATATATTTTTGGATCATTTGTGCTTTGATGTTTACGTTCTAATTCCCTCAGTCTCTCACATCTTTGTTCATACGCTTCCAGTTTAGTCTTATTTGCTTTTCCTGTTTCAACAATTAATTTACCCCTTAACACGGCTTTTAGTGCGTCCCATAGTATTGTTGGGTCCACTTCTTCATTGTCATTCTCTTGGATATATTCGTTTATGTTTATTTTTATTCTTTCTTTCATTTTCTCATCATTTAACAGTCCTACGTTAAGTTTCCATGTTGTTTGTCGTTTTCTATTGTTTAAATATATTTCCATGTATATAGGATTATGATCTGATATTTCTGCCCCTCCAATCCAACAATTTCTCACCCTGTGTCTGTCACCTTCATTCATAAGGAAGTAATCTATTCTAGAGTGTACTTTATGGGCTGCTGAATAATGTGTATAGTCTTTTTCGAGTGGGTGCAGGTCCCTCCAAATGTCTACCATACCCATTTCTGCCAGTGAGGTTCTTATGAACTTTGTTACATGTTTTTTTGTCTTCTTAACACTTGTTGTGTCAACTTCATGATCCATGACAGCATTTAAGTCTCCTCCACAAATTAGGACTCCTTCACTGTGTGTTGCTATGAGATCAAACAGATGTTGAAAAAAACCCTTGTCACTTTCTGGTGGGGCATAGATGTTCACTAATGTAATCTGCATACCATCTATTCTTCCCTTTATTATTACATACCTGCCTTCTTTATCCTGGATTTCCTGTTCACTTTCAAATTGTATTTTATTTGAGATTAGTATCATAACCCCCCTTTTTGCTCCTCCCTTAAATGAACTGTAGTAGGAGTTCTTATAGCCAAATCTCTTTAGTTTCACATGTTCTGTCTTGCTCAAATGTGTCTCTTGCATAAATATAATTTCAGCTTTTTCCTTCTTGAATTTTCTTATTATTCTTTCCCTTTTAACAGGTGAGTTCAGACCATTCACGTTTAGTGTCATTATCTTAAGATTTTTACCCATATTCATGTTTTTCCATTTTTTTAACTTGTGCTCCTAGCCCCTTTAACAACAAAAATAACACATATTTATATAAAAACACATTAAAAAATCTCGACCTCCGTACTTTGGGCCTTTCTTCTGCCCACTGGTCCCTGTTGGTGGGTGTGGGGTTTGTCTTCACAGAGTGAAGGGCCCTCCCTAGACTTCTAATTACTATCAAAGTAATAGTCATAAGTCTAGAAATGTCCAACAAATATCACTTAAACCTCTCCTAGCCGTCTGTTTCTCTTTTACCTTGTCTTCTTGGCCTTCATTTCTTCTGTGCCTTTCTTAATCTTTGTTATGATCTAGGCTTTCAGTTGAAAGCCTTGTAGCTTGTCCTGGGCCCGCTGCTCTACGTCTCTCCCCCTTCTTCCGCCGTTCACTCGTCTCCACTCCGTCTGTCGTGGTGCGTTCAGGGCCGCCACTGCTCCAGCCGTCTCCTTCGGCACGCTCACCTCAAGGCCCCGCTCCATCATATCCCGCGCTGCCTCTTCGGCCGTGTTGTAGGTTCTTACGCCGTCCTCCCAATGAATCCTCATTTTCGTTAGCGGCGTTTGGAATCTAATTTTTTTCTCTTTCAGCGTTTTTTTAATATTGGCATATTTCTTCCGCTGCTGCACGATTTCTGTCGGGTAGTCATGGTCAAAAAATACCTGTTTGTCGCCGATTCGTATCTTTTTTTTCCATGCTTGCGTCAGGATTCTTTCCTTTATGTCATATTTCACAAAGTTTACCACAACTGACCTGGGTGGAGAGTTTGTTTTCGGGTTCTGTGCCGGTGCTCTGTGCGCCCGTTGAATCTGCAGATCTGTTTCTCCGGGTATTTCCAGCTCTTTTTTTAAGAACTGATCCATGAATTTTGTCATCGAGTTGCCTTCAATGCCCTCCGGAATTCCAAAGATGCGCATATTGCTTCGTCGGGATCTGCTCTCCAAGTCGTTTATTTTCTCCTGCATCCTCTGCGTTTGCGTCGTCAGGGTCTGTAGTTGTTCGTTTGCCTCGCTTTTCCAATCTTCTAGTTCCGAAATTCGGGTCTGCGCTTCTGTCATACACGCCCGCTGGGAGCGCAGCTCCTCCATGTTTTCCGTTAATTTACGCTCCATTTCTCTTCGGAGGTCCATGATTTCCTCCTTAATTTCTTTTTTCAGTTCCTCCTTAAGAGCCGCTAAATCCTGTTGTAGCTGTCGCTTGAATTCTCTTAACTCTTCACCCAAACTGGCGATGCCAGCGTTCATGTTGTCGAGTCTGGTGTCTTCCATTTTCTCTGCTGTAGACATCTTGCTTTTTTGGGCTTTGCGTACAGCGGTTTTTCCTGCGTTGTTGGATAGGAATTCTTCAATTTTACCGTGTTTTTGTCCTTGTGCCCGGTTCCTTCGTGTTTTCATCCCTTAGTTTATTGATTCGTTTATGTCGAGTTGGCCATTTACCGATGATTTTTAATCCGGCTAGGGAGAGCTCTTTGTTTAAGTGTTATGTCTCTCCGCCATCTTCCCGGAAGTCCTCCATATATTGTTATTTTGAGTAAATGAGTTTCTGTCAGAAATATCTTTTGTTGATGATATGTAGGTAACAATAAATGTGTTTCTGGCAGAAATGTCAATTACTGTTCATACATTCTTATTTTGAAAAAGAAATTTCTGGCAAAAATATTTATTGAAGATTATATGTAGGTAGCAATAAATGCACTTATGGCAGAAATTTCAGTTACTTATCTCATGTAGCTAAACAGAATAAATATATTTCTGGTAGAAATGTTAATTGATGATGATATGTAGGTGACAATAAATGCATTTCTGGAAGAAATGTCTGTTGCTGATGATATCTTAGTATTCCGTATTAATGCATTTGTGTCCAAAATGTCAATTATTCTTTGTATGTAGTCAACAAGACTAAATGGATTTGTTAAAGAAATGTAATTTACTAATCATACATAGTTAATCAGATTAAATGATTTTTTCAGTCTGAAATATACGCTTATTATAAATAGCAATATCATCTGTATTTCTGTTAGAACTGTAAGGATAATACTCCTTTGTAGCTACCCATTGTGACTGCGTATCAGAATATGTCAGCTCACAGATTACCTTCCTAGATTCTGTATGTATCTGTTATTTAATTCTACTAGTGTCAATTCATCATGCAGAAGTACCTATTAACTGTTTTTTTGTCATATGTGAGTCATTAAAAATGGACACTTCCCCCTCCAGAAATTATTACAATTTTATAATTACCTTCTAGATGAACTGTAGACCTATTCACCCTTACCCTGGATTTACACTGACTATGGATGCAGTACATTACGGCTGCGATCCGGACTCCGCAGCAAATAGTTCCCATTCTCGTCAATTTTCTAATCCCCACCTGGTCCGGACCACTGCTGAACAAATCCGGCTTGTCAGATTCAGTTCACTAATGAAACACAACAAGTTGCATACAGTCCGCAAGGAAATTCCATGGTATCTTGCGGTATTTAATAGCCATTTGATCATTAAAAACGATTTAAGGATAGTGCCTTATTTTCTGAGGCCTACTCCTCCACCACTGTGTCAAAGAAGGTAAAAACTTGACTTACAATACAAACGTTTCATAGAATTAAAATTAACAGGCTACTTACGTTTTCTTTAGAGTCCAAAAACCCAGGTGGTGAGTCACTGCATCACACTTCCTTGTTGTCATTATGTAATTACGATTGGTTCATCTCAGTCAATCTTGGGTCTTTTTTGAGATCATGAGGTTATTTTGTATAATTCTCACATGATCTTGTATTTCAAACTCCGTTCTCATCCATGCCACTGCAAAACACAAACAGATTTGGTAGGGACAGACACAAGGGGTCATGCATCTGCAACGTACTGCATTTGGAGTCAGTATAAATCCTGGGTAAGACTGACATTCCATCTCTCCTTGTTTCTAGAAAATGCGGAGAGGAACAAAAAGAAAGCGAACCGACACAACTACCACCAAAACTTCCAGCAGCAAAACCATCTCCACCAGTGCCTCTGCCACAGTTACCACCACTAGTACCATCAGCACAACAATCCCCACTAGTGTCAGCAGCACTACCACCAACACAACCATTCCCACCAGGGCCTCTAACAC
Source organism: Pholidichthys leucotaenia (assembly GCA_020510985.1). Classification (NCBI taxonomy): domain Eukaryota; kingdom Metazoa; phylum Chordata; class Actinopteri; order Cichliformes; family Pholidichthyidae; genus Pholidichthys; species Pholidichthys leucotaenia. The sequence goes on from CM035844.1 coordinate 165,492,075, forward strand.
AGCTGCCACCACAAGGGCCAACAGCATCACAATCCCTCACTAGTACTGGTAGCTTTACCACCAACACAGCCATCCACACTAGTGCCACAAACACTACTAATACAACCAAAATCACCTTACACACTGCAGTCCTTACTCAGTCCACTCTAGCCACCCAGCACACTTCATCTATCAACCCCCACTCCTCCTACACTGAACACTTGGCAGTAGGGACTCCTGCACCCTTAACACCACAGATTTTCAAAAAAAAGTTTGTAGTCTACTCACTCTCCCGTCCGGTGGGAAAAAGAGAAGGTATGAGTTATTTCTTTTATACCAGAATTATTCACTGACACACATCTCTCTCTCTCTCTCTCTCTATTAGGGGTGTAACAGTACACCTGAAATCATGGTTTAGTACGTCCCTTGGCTTTAAGGTCATGGTTCGGTTCATTTTTGGTACAGTAAGGAGACATAATGCAAAACATAAAACTGCTTATCTTTTGTATAAGTGGGAACAATTTTACTGACAAAAACTGTGAACTGTCACCAGTAAATTCTCCAATAAATAAAATATTTTCAAATGAACAAATTAAAAATGTATACAATAAATAAATTAACTTTTTAGGAAATGAACGATGCAGACAAGTACAACAATAGAAGTTTGAACATATCATGATTTGCCCCTCGGGGCAGCGAAGAAAGACCCAGGCACTGAACTGCAGTTTGGAATGTTTATTCAGGGAAAACTCAAAGTCCAAAAGTGCACAAAAATAAACTTACAGCAAGGTGAACATGAGGACGGCGAGATGAAAAGACAGGAAAATGCACCAGAACAGGGTGAGGGTTCTGGTGGGGATGAGGAGATGCTAGGTGAGGCTCTGACAAGGAGTGACGGCAAAGCCAGACTATAAATAGGGCAGGCAAGTGATCAAGACAAATCTTTTCCTTCTTGCCTTGAGAGAGAGCAGTTGCATTTTTCTTCTCTCCTCTCCTGCCTTCCTGATCTATTCCCAGCTTTGCAATATTGCGTTTTTGTCTGTGTTTAGTCGCTCTTCTTCTGCTGAATCTTAATCTAAACGGAAATTATGGATTTGGAAGTGGCTTAAATGTGCTATTGTCACTATTTTTCAACAAGAATTGGGCCAAGGGGGAGCCCAAGAATTGGAACCTGCGAGGAGACTCATGGACATTGGAATTCATGCGTCTGTGGAAACATTATTGGTTATGATCTCAGGACTTCTATTTTTGGCTGTGGAGTTCCCTGATGCATCAGAAATTGAAGGAAGGTGAGAGAGCTGATCAAAGCGGACCCGGCAAGCTCCTTCATCAAATTCGACCAGTTGGGGAGGGCACGAGTAGCGGCAAACGGTGAACTGAATGACAGTGATTCAGTGGAGGAATACATCTGGAGCCCTGTGCTCTCCATGGAAAAAACAGTTTAAGCCTGCACATATAATGGAAGCACAGAATTACACAGGTGAGGACAAATTCTATTCTCTGAGTGCACTGTGCTGATTTGATTTGACCTTGTTTGGTGCTCCGTGTTTACATTCCTCCTGATTGAGATAAGCGGAAGGACCAGCTCTTATGTCTACCCAAACAATCGACAATCAGTTGTTGTCGTATCAGCGGATTGGACCCTCAAGGACAATGCCCATGTGCCTTCTGCAAGCAAGAGAGATAGACTCTGGACTTGTTTATAAGTCACATGATTATAACATCTATCCACTGCCAGGAGGCGCCCTCTGCTGCTCACTAACAACTGTTACATTTACACTACACAATGCATACAACATTACATGCATACAATACACTGCCTCTCAACTTTTGTGTGTGATCTCCTGCTAAATGTCTGCTAAATGTGCATTGAGGTTTTTTTTGCCTGCAATCAAAATTTCGCTCACTTGCCGAGCGTCATTCTGATAAAACATGTTTTTTTCTCTCGCCTACTGTGTCATATCCATTCTCTTTTCCTTTTTTTCCTTTCTTCTTTATGACTGGCGCCTAGCGGCTGCCCCGGCCTTGGATGCGCTCTGCAGAGCGTGCCCAAATGCCAAGTCACGTTTCGTTACCTTGTATTCATACATGTGTAATGACAATAAAGTTGAATCTCATCTCATCTCAAATGGCAGCAGGTGTGGAACACATGAGTGGGCAGGTTGACCTAAATATTAGGCATGGAAAAACTGAGCAACACATGCAAGATGGTAACAAGGTGGGAGTGTCTGAAGGTGGGGAGCTCGTGTCAAACGAAGACAAAAGATAAACAGTACTAAAATAAGACCTGGATGAACAAAGGTGCCTAAAAAAACTAACAGAATAACACTGAGAACTAAAATTACATAAACAGGCAACACAAAAACACATAATCCATCCAGAAACAATACACAAAAAATAATCGCACAAGACTGAGAAAATACAAGAACTAACCAGGAATAAAGTGGGAGCCTGCGCCCGGTGGAACACCACTCTCAGCCTCATGACAGAACAGCTGATTTTAAAAAGTTGCCATAGCTAAATAAAATAGTCACCCATGAAACATGAGTTGGAAACTTGAACTTAACAGCGATGGTTAGTGGGTGGGATTGACCCTGTGACCTTCTTTTTTTTTCCACAATATCTTTATTGAACCTTTTTTTTTTTTTTTTTTTTTAACAAACATGATACAAACAATCAAACACTAACACTAAAGTACTACAAAAAAAAAAAATGCACTAAAAACACCAACAACCACCAACAAAATCAAATCTTCAACAATGCTCCTCTGTTTAGTCTAGACAATCCAATACATAAGTATACATATTATGTTCACCAGTTTGGAATTTACAAGGTCCACACACATCATTCACCTTCTTCTTCAAGAGTTATGTTTAAATTTTTTACATAATCAATAAAAGGTCTCCATATATTCTCAAACACAATTTCCTTTGATTTCAGTATATATGTTATTCTTTCTAATGGAAGGTTTGTTAACATCTGTCTTAACCACTGAGTCACATCTGGTCTATGAGTCTTTTTCCATAATAGTGCAATACATTTTTTGGCATTAAGCAAACTGAGGTCTATGAATGTTCTTTCACTTTTATTAAAATTATGCTTTTCTGGGTACAGACCCAACAAAAACAGTTTAGGATTCAGTATGATTTGTTTTGAGATTATTTTTTCAATTGTTACCCTCACCTCTTCCCAAAACATTCTTATTAATCTACATTCCCATAAACAATGAAATAGGGTTCCTTTACTTTCCATGCATTTTGTGCATGTATCTGGTATATTTTTGTTATATCTATTTAACTCCTCCGGTGTAACATACATCCGCATTAACCATTTGAAATGTATCAATTTAAGGCGTGCATTTATTGATTTGGTTTGAGCTTCTGTACAAGCCAATTCCCATTGTTCCTCCGAAATTTCAATTTGCAGATCTTCTTTCCAGTAGTTTAATCTTTTCAGTGAATTTTCACTTGAAGATAGTGTCAATGAGTTATAAAACTCTGAAATAATACCCTTTCTTTTACTATCTTTCATCATCATTTTTTCCAAGGATGAATAAATAGGTCGAGTGAGAGCTTTATTTTGATTTGATCGAATAAAGTTTCTAAGTTGAAGATATTTAAAAAAATGTGTTCTATTGAGATTAAATTTGATCCTCAGCTCTTCAAAAGACATTATGTTGTCTGCACATGGCAAATATAAATCCTGAATCTTTTGTATCCCTTTTAAATTCCATACTTTAAATACAGCGTCCGCTCTCCCTGGTTTAAAATATTGATTACCCCATATTGGACTAAATTGTGACAATAACTGTGGTTCTTTTAAATAGTTTTTAGCTTCACACCATATTTTGATCATATGCTTTACAAATGGATTTTTAACTTGTTTTTGTAATTTTTTTGCCGAATCTGAGTATATGAATATGGGAAGAGGTAAAGGTAAATTGTATGATTCCATTTCAGTCCAGTGAGGGAGATCATTTGATGAAAAATAATATGTCATAGACCTCAGTTGTGCCGACCAATAATACAACATAAAATTTGGACATTTCAGACCTCCACGATCAAATGGTAAATATAATAAAGACAGACGTAATCTAGCCCTCCTGTTGTTCCATATAAATTCCACTAACTTTTTTTTTATTCTTGAGAATAGATCTAAAGGTGGTGATAAGGGAATGTATTGAAATAAATAAAGTATTTTAGGTAAAATATTACTTTTAAGTATATTGATTCTCCCGATCATCGACATTGGTAGTGACATCCATCTCTGAGTTAACTCATTGATATCTGACATTAAGGCTTCATAGTTGACGCTGGCGACTGATTCTAGCTTAGGCATAATTTGGATTCCTAAATATTTAAACTGATTTACAACATTGAATTGATTTGCCTCAGGGGCTGGGTAATTTCTCTGGGTCTCATTTAGCATTAATATTGAAGATTTAGTTTTATTTATTTTATATCCTGATATTTCCCCAAAATTCTTTATTAAATTCAACAAGGTTGGAATTGATTTTTTTAGATTCGACATAAACAAAATTATATCATCGGCGTACAGGGAGATTTTATGTTCTGTTGGTCCAACTTTAATTCCATATATTTGTGAATGTAAACGTATCGCTATCGCTAAAGGTTCAATTGCCATAGTAAACAGTAAAGGTGAAAGTGGACAGCCTTGTCGACATCCTCTATTGATTTTTATTGGTTTTGAAATATTGTTATTTGTTAGGATTTCTGCTGTAGCATTATTGTATATTATTTGAACCCATTTTATGAAATTATTTCCAAGTCCAAACCTTTGTAGGACTTCAAAAAGAAAGGGCCATTCAACTCTATCAAAGGCCTTTTCGGCGTCCAATGATAGGAGAGCTGTATCCGGTGCTTCTTTATTAAAATAAATAATATTAAATAGTCTTCTTACATTATGGAAGCCTTGTCTACCCTTTATAAAGCCATTCTGATCTCGATTAATAATATTTGGTAAAATTTCTTGTATTCGTCGTGCTAAAATTTTACAGATTATCTTAAGGTCGGCGTTTAATAGGCTTATTGGTCTCATATTTTCACATTTATTAGAGGGCTTACCTGGTTTTGGCAGCAGTATAATTAAGGCATTATTTATGTATGATGGTAAATTATTATTTTGAAATGCTTCTAAAACCATTTCCAAAAAAGGTTTTATTAATTTATTCTTAAATTTTTTATAAAGGTCAACTGGAAGACCATCTGGTCCTGCACTTTTTCCTGATTTCATATTATCAATGGCTAGCCCAACTTCTTCTTGACTAATTTTAGACTCCAATATCTCCCTGTTTTCATTTGGTATACACGGTATAGATAGTTCGTTCAAAAACCCATTTAGTTTTGTTAAATCAGGTTCATTTTTGGTATCATATAATTTTTCATACTAATCTCTAAAGGCTCTATTAATTTCTAAAGGATCTATAACTACCTGTCCATTACTTATAATACTGGTAATTGGTGTTTTAATTTCCAATTGTTTAATCTGCCATGCTAATAATTTTCCTGATTTTTCACCTTGTTCATAAAAAGATTGTTTCAATCTTAGAAGACTCGAGGCAGCTCTATTCGCTGATTTTTTGTTGTATTCAGCTCTCAAAATCAGTAATTCATTCTCCAACCTTGGGTCACTTCCTGCATACACTTTTTCCTGAAGACTTTTTATTTTATGTTCCAATTTAGCTCTCTCCTCTCGAGTCTTCTTAGATTTTGATCCTGTATAACTAATAATATGTCCCCTAATAAAAGCTTTGAAAGCCTCCCACTTTACACATGCTGATGTTTGTGTAGTATTGATGTCAAAGAACTCGTCTATCTGTTTTTCTATATACTTGACAAATTCCTCATCCTGAAGCCATTTATGCTGAAATTGCCATCTACCTGATTCCTTTGTCAATTTTTTATCTACATATATTAGACAACAGGGTGCATGATCAGAGATCACGATGTTATCATAAAAGCAGTTTTGAATCTTGGACCTTAATTCTGTGGAAATCAAAAAATAATCAATACGTGAGAATGTCTTGTAGGTACTGGAATAACAAGAATAGGCTTTAACTTGTGGTTTCATTTCTCTCCATATATCTAACAATCTCAATTCTTTCATAAAATGATTAATAGTCATCCTACATCCAATGTGCGTACAATCCAGTCCTGTTGATCTATCCACACCTGGATTCAATGTACAATTAAAATCCCCTGCTATTATATGTTGCCCTGTAAGTGATGATAAGATGAGAAATAAATTAGCAAAGAACTTCTGATCATCTATATTGGGACCATATAAGTTCACAAGATTTATATTTTCTAATAGCAAAGAACCTTGAATGATTACATATCTTCCAAATTTGTCTCCAATTACATTTTTCACTTGAAAAGGAACTGATTTATGTATGAGAGTCATAACTCCCCTGGCTCGGGATGAAAATGAAGAGGTGAATACACTTCCCTGCCATCTACTCCTAATTCTTTTAACATCCTCCTCTATCAGATGAGTTTCTTGTAAAAACACAATTCTTGAACCCATGTCCTTTATTTTATTCATAACTTGTTTAAGTTTTTTTAAATTTTGTAGACCTCTGCAATTCCATGAAGTTAAATTAAGATTAACACTTTGGTCCATGATCAATAGAGAGTTTGGGATTACCTTGCAGTGTAAACATGCTCATACAGAGAAGCAAAAACATGAGTGGTTGAACATTCATCCTACAAACTACACACAAACAAATTTCCCCTTCCCACACTTGTGGCAAACCCCCCAAAATCAAAAGAAAAATTCTGTCTCCCGATATAGCCATCGACCGTTCCACATCCACGGGGAACAGCCTAAGCCACTCCTTCTTCATCCTCCCAATCACCCTAACTCTACTGCTTTTAATGACGTAACATTAACTCTCCTCTGTAGTTTTCCAACTTAACTCCAAAATTTTTAACAACTTTGTACATCATAGTTTTTTTTTTGTTTGTTTGTTTTGTTTTTGTTTTGTTTTTTTAATATATAATACAATCTATATTTTGTAAACTTACTATTTACTTCAAGTCAGTCAGATGCCTGTGCAAATGCTTAATTATTCTACCTTATATTTTGTTCATGCTTAGCTCCCACCAGTCTCTTCTTCTTCTTTGATCTTTTTGATGAACTCCTGCGCCTCCTCTGGGGTCTTGAAGATGTGGGTTCTGCCCTCATACGTGGTCAGCAGTCTCGCAGGATAGATTACACCATGACGAATCCCAAGGTTGCGCAGCTCCTTACGTACGGGATCAAACTGCTTCCTCAATTGCTGGATTCCTGTGGCCAAATCTGGGTAGAACCGCACCTGCTGGTCCTGGTGTTTAATCTCTCCTATTTTAGCTCGTGCAGCGTTGAAGATCTTCATCCTGTCTCTGTTGCTAAGAAACTTCATAATTAAGGTCCTCGGCGGTCCCTTATCTCTCCGTGGGCCAATACGATGTGCTTTTTCCAGAACCACTGCTGATTGCAACTCCTCGCTGCCCAGCACCTCCGGAATCCACTTTTCCAGAAAGGAACATACGTCCCGACCTTCTGATTCCTCTGGAAGACCCACCAGCCTCAAATTATTCTGTCTCGACCGAGATTCCAAATCCAAAATATTATCTTCCAGAGATTTATTTTTTTTTTCCAAAGTGCGCACCTTTAATTGAAGACGGGTGACGTCATCTTCAGCACTAGCGAGACGGAGCTCCATCTGCGCCGTTCGTTCTACACAGTCACCCAATTCCTTTCTTATTCCTTCCAACGCTGTCATAATCCCATCAAATCTAGAGGAAAAGTCCGCTCTCATTGAACTCATGGCAGCCATCAGCGCATCTGCGCCATTCCCCGCAGATATCGCAGCGTTGCCAGCCTCCTCCGCCATATATGGAGTTTTGTTTACTGCGTCACAGACCTGAAAGTCCGTTAATTTGGACTGTTTCGGCGGCTCGCTTTTTCCTTTTCCTGGTTTTCCAGCCTTAGGCTTCGCCGACATATCTTCGCCCAAATGCTGGGATACGTTCTGTCCCAAATGAGAGAGTTATTTGCCGATTTTTTTTTTTTTTCCAGGAGCAGAGCAGAGCGAGACACGTCCGTCCTACGTGGCAGCCATAACCGGAAGTCCCCCTGTGACCTTCTTGCTGTGCTGCCACAGTGCTAACCACTGCGCCGCCTCATTATAATTAGTTAATATAATAATGGGATTTTAAATTATTAAAATGGGATTGATTTAAATAAATGTGCTTTCTTTAAAGAATGGGACACATTTTACAAATTTTGCCAGGGTATGTAAACTTATGAGCACAATTATACAGGTACATCTCAAAAAATTAGAATATCATGAAAAAGTTCAATATTTTTTGTCACTCATTTCAGAAAGTGAAACCCATATAGTATATAGAGTCATTACACAGAGAGTGATATATTTCAAATGTTTATTTTTTTTTAATTTTGATGATTATGGTTTACAGCCCATGAAAACCCCAAATTCAGTTTCTCAAAAAATAAGCGGAAGATGAATATGAACATAAAATTCATTAAAAAATAGTTTTTTAATAGAAATGTTGGCCGACTGAAAAGTATGTCCATGTACACACTCAATACTTAGTCGGGGCTCCTTTTGAATTAATTACTGTATCAGTGTGGCGTGGCATGGAGGTGATCAGCCTGTGGTACTGCTGAGGTGTTATGAAGGTCCAGGTTGCTTTGATAGTGACCTTCAGCTTGTCTGCATTGTTGGGTCTGGTGTCTCTCATCTTCCTCTTGAAAATACTCCATAGATTCTCTATGGGGTTTAGGCCAGGAGAGTTTTCTTGGTAATCAAGCACAATGATGTCATGGTCATTAAACCAGGTTTTGATACTGTTGGCAGTGTGGGAAGGGGTGCCAAGTCCTGCTGGAAAATGAAATCAGCTTCTCCATAAAGCTTGTCAGCAGAGGGAAGCATGAAGCGCTCTAAAATTTTCTGGTTGACAACTACAGTGACTTTGATCTTGATAAAACACAGGGGACAAAAACCAGCAGATGACCTCTGTTCAGATAAAAGTAAATTTTGCATTTCATTTGTAAATCAAAGTCCCAGAGTCTGGAGGAAGAGTGGAGAGGCACAGAATCTAAGTTGCTTGAGGTTTAGTGTGAAGTTTCCACAGTCAGTGATGATTTGAGGAACCATGTCATCTGCTGGTGTTGGTCCACTGTGTTTTATCAAGACCAAAGTCAGCACAGTCGTCTACCAGGAAATTTTAGAGCACTTCATGCTTCCCTCTGCTGACAAGCTTTATGGAGAAGCTGATTTCATTTTCCAGCAGGACTTGGCAACCCCCACACTGCCAAAAGTATCAAAACCTGGTTTAATGACCATGACATCACTGTGCTTGATTACCAAGAAAACTCTCCTGACCTAAACCCCATAGAGAATCTATGGAATATTGTCAAGAGGAAGATGAGAGACACCAGACCCAACAACGCAGACAAGCTGAAGGTCACTATCAAAGCAACCTGGACCTTCATAACACCTTGGCAGTAACACAGGCTGATCACCTCCATGCCACGCCATATTGATACAGTAATTAATCCAAAAGGAGCCCCGACTAAGTATTGAGTGTGTACATGGACATACTTTTCAGTCGGCCAACATTTCTATTAAAAAACTATTTTTTAATGAATTTATGTAATATTATAATTTTTTGAGAAACTGAATTTGGGGTTTTCATGGGCTGTAAGCCATAATCATCAAAATTAAAATAAATAAACACTTGATACATATCACTCTCTGTGTAATGAATCCATATAATATATGGGTTTCACTTTCTGAAATGAGTGACAAAAAATATTGAACTTTTTCATGATATTCTAATTTTTTGAGACATACCTGTATATGTATGTATGTGTCTGTGTTAGGAATCATCCCAAGGTAATAACGATTACACTGGTCAACAACAAATTTATTGTCTAAATGTTTTTAGCTGATTTAGGACAGTTTTGATGTGCTGAAGCCCAAAATCACATTGGTTTTGCTCAATCAGGTCAACTTTTTGAACTATGGCCACATGTTTTCTTTTACGTTTTTGTTTACATGTACGGGTTTTTTCGCTTTACATGATGCAAAATTCTTTTTTATTTCTTGAAATTTCTCGAACTCTGAAGAGTTTGCATGCGCCAATTTATGACATGATGTCATAAATTGTCATGATGGCTTATTACTGTTGGACTCTGAAGAGAGACATCCCTGCCGCTGAGCATTCTAGAGGTTCGAATAAACGGAAGTTGAAGCTCAGAATTTTGAACAATGATGACGTAATATTCATTTTACATGTACTTACCTTTATCAATGTCTACTATTCAATTTACATAATCGAAGTTTGTAACATTTAATCAATAAATTGTGTTAGAAAATGATTTTTTCTCTTAAAAATCTATTTCGGATGAGAAATATTAACAAAAATCAACCGATAATGTCACAAAATGTAATCAATTTAGTCAGAAGATCAGATTTTTTAAAAATCAACTTAGCATAAAAACCTGACCTGATTGAGAGAAATGGATGTCATTTTCGGATTCAGTGGTGCAAAATTGTCTTAAATCAGTTGAAAAAACACAGACAACTTACAAAAAAATTATTTTTGTAACCCTGTGTAAGTAATAGCTGATATCATATTTGTGTGTGATGCACTCACAGCTCATTTGTGCCATGACAGTATGAACTAGAAAAGCACTCGGAGAGCGCAGACCTCCGCCAAGCACCACAGTTTCCCCCATACAGTCTTCAGATTCCTTGACCATGAAAACATATGACAAGCAGTGGTTCAGTAGTTATTCACGAAAATGGCATTTTCCGTAATGGCGGCCACAGTTCCCCCCATACAGTGTTTGTGTGTACGTTTTCAGATTCCTTGACCATGAAAACATATGACAAGCAATTGGATTCACAATGATAGGATTAGTGGTTCAGTAGTTATTGACGAAAATGGCATTTTCCGTAATGGCGGTTTAGCGCCACAGTTCCCCCCATACAGTGTTTGTGTGTGCGTTTTCAGATTCCTTGACCATGAAAACATATGACTAGCAATTGGATTCACAATGATAGGATTAGTGGTTCAATAGTTATTCACGAAAATGGCATTTTCCGTAATGGTGGCCACAGTTCCCCCCATACAGTGTTTGTGTGTACGTTTTCAGATTCCTTGACCATGAAAACATATGACAAGCAATTGGATTCACAATGATAGGATTAGTGGTTCAGTAGTTACTGATGAAAATGGCATTTTCCGTAATGGCGGTTTAGCGCCACAGTTCCCCCCATACAGTGTTTGTGTGCATGTTTTCAGATTTCTTGACCACGAAAACATATGACTAGCAACTGGATTCACAACAATTGGATTGACAATGATAGGATTAGTGGTTTAGTAGTTATTCACGAAAATGGCATTTTGCGTAATGGCGGTTTTCTTGTGGACGGTGATCCGGATCACCACCAAAATCTAATCATCTGTAGGATACCCCATTTCTGACAAACTGTGAAAATTTCATGAAAATCCGTCCATAACTTTTTGAGTTATCTTGCTAACAAACAGACAAACAAACAGACAGACAAACCAACACCGATGATTACATAACCTCCCCCTTTGGCGGAGGTAATAAATGCATTACTTTTGTTTACATTTCAAACTACTGTTTCATTACAATCATTGTGCACTTTTTGCAGCAGTTTTATTATGGATACTTTTCTTTTTAGAACAATGCTTATGTGTGAAGCTTTCACTGATAGCCAAAAAGATGGTTTTGAATAGTACTATATTTTTATTGTCATCTGTAATATCACAACAAATACTAGATACATTTGATAAAACTTTAAGTCCATATTACCCATCCCTAGTGTTCAGGCTTTTCATATGACTTGCTGCATTATCCTTGATGTGCTGTATTGGATGTGTATGGTATGTATTGGATGTTATGTGATTTGTGTACACAGATGTAAAATCACAGTGGAAGAACTGTCCAGACAAGTTGGTGCCCCAGAGTACACGTCCCTAGCAGCATACCTATGGACTGACAACGCAAGGAGGGAACTGCAAGCCCAGTTGGACAAAGCTGGGATAAAGCCGACTCGTCTCACAGCAGAGACATCATTATTTTCTTGTCTTTGTGAAGGCAAGCTACTGTATATCAATCATTCCTTCCAATTTTCAGAAATCATTAACAAGATATAGAGATGACACTTTTTAAATTAGTTTATTTATTTCAGTATTTTTGTTTTTTCCCCATTTCAGAAAAGGTCAATGTCTTATGTGAGAGCTGTGCTACTGTGGTGCACGATCATCTTTCCTTTGATGGCCTGCACGTGTTTCCGGAGGACACAGATGAGTTGGTGACTCTGGCAAGGTTGTCAGAGTTTAGGTAAGTTTCAAGCTGATTCTACATTATCTACAATTGTTGTTGAGAAGCATTCATCCTCATTTGTAATTAATAATACCCTGCTTTACTGTCTTAATGATGCAACCTAAGACTTAGAATTCCTGCAGGTGAGATTACATAAATGGCTAACATTTTATTGCATTTTTTCTGGCTCAGTTTTGAGTTAGTATGTAGTTAGGAGGGTATGGAAAATTATTTCCTTTAAAAACATCCACAACTAATACCAGCAGATGATGTTGTTTTTCATTATATCTAGTGAAAAAGTTGTTGACATTTCTAAGAAACAGTAAATAGTAACTTTCCAATAACATTAACAGAATAAAATTTACACCTACTGTAACACTGACAAACTTAACATGACGAAAGTTTATCCTTTAATGTTCACTTTATCTTGTGTCAAGTTTTCACACACAGTTTGTATGATGTTCATAAATAACAATTCTTTACTTCAAGTTTATAGCTAGAAATAGTTTGAGGTGGACAGTGCTTCTCACAGACAATTTTTATTTACAGGTCCCACCTGAGGGGAGCTATGAGGGCCTTAAAATCAAGAATGGAAGCTGTTGATCTGGCGACCCATGGATTCTTGTTGAAAATGCTAGACCTTGTGCTAACGATTTTTGAAAAATGTTTAGATATCCAATCTAGTGTTAGACATTGAAAAGTCAGAACTGTGTTCCAGCATTGAACTTTGTTCTGTTTACTGATGCACAATGTTGTAGCTTTGTTACAAGCGTTTGCCTGCAGCAGAGGCAGTTTGACAACCAATATGACTGTGTGTTTTGGAACCAAAGGTGAAACGTTCATCTATGACATCACAACAGTGAGGAATTGCAATATGTGTAGGGAGTTAGAAATGAAGAAGCGATATGGCTTTATAAATCAAAGTTTAATATCAGCTTTCACTCCCTAACATCTCATCTTGGTGCAGAAGCAGAATAAGAGGTCGAACGCAGTCAGACCTTCATACTTATACCCACACTCAACAAAAGACATTGCATATCAAAGCTGACATCCCGCATTAACATAATCCCCCCTCCATTGTCCTCCGTCTCCTCCACCTGACCCTGGGTGGTCAGGGAGATCGACCCGGTCTCCACCGCTGCGACTCTGTCTGCTCTTTGATCCTCGATGGCGGTTGAGACCTCTTGTCCTGTTCATAGGCGTTAGGTCATTCCACATATGTAATCACTAAACATTCTAATATGTCTATAATACGTAGGTATGGAATATATGATTAATATAAGCCACAATATGTATGTTTGTATATTTAAGAGTTTAACTAAATAAAGGCAGTGTTCCATTTGGCATGAAGTTAGAGTTTTTAAGTTTTAACAATGTACATGTGAGCAATGGACATTTTTTACAAAGCTAAAACTCACAAAAAGTCACAATTTAAAATGTTATGTGTATCTTTATCTGTGAGAATCACATTCTTTGATTTCTCCGGTGCTTTAAATACCATCCAGCCACTGTTGCTGGGTGAGAAGCTGTGGGTGATGGGGGTTGACAGCTCTGTGATCTCCTGGATTAATGACTACCTGACAGGCAGGCCACAGTTTTTTCGGCTGGGCAGTGTCTTGTCTGACGTGGTGGTTAGTGATATGGGAGCTCCACAGGGGACTGTGCTTTCTCCTTTTCTCTTCACCTTACACACCACTGACTTTCAGTACAACGTTGAGTCATGCCACCTGCAGAAATTCTCTGATGACTCGGCTGTTGTCGCGTGTATATAAGGGGGGGAGGAGGGAGAGTACAGGGCACTGGTAGACAGATTTGTGGAGTGGACAGAGTAGAATCACCTGAGACTGAATGCCAGCAAGGCCAGAGAGATGGTGATTGACTTCAGGAAGAAGAGGACACCTTCTCAGCCATTGCAGATTGGCGGGGGAGATGTGGAGGTAGTGAAGGACCGCAAATATCTGGGTGTCATGATCAGCAACAGGCTGGACTGGAAATCTAACACCGATGCTGCGCACAAGAAGGGGATGAGCAGACTCTACTTTCTGAGGAAGCTGAGATCCTTCAACATGTGCAACAGGATGCTGGAGCTTTTCTACCAGGCCGTTGTTGCCAGCGCCATCTTCTTTGCTGCTGTCTGTTGGGGTAGCAGTATCAGAGCCAGTGACACCAACAGACTTGACAAGATTATCAACAGGGCTGGCTCTGTGATTGGTCTCAGGCTGGAGACTTGACACTGTGGTGGAGAGAACACTAAATACACTGCGATCCATCATGGACAACCCTGATCACCCCCTCCACCACACACTGGACAGACAGCGGAGCACTTTCTTCAGCAGACTGCTACAGCTTCGCTGTTGAACGGTCAGGTACGGGAAATCTTTCCTGCCACATGCCATTTCACTGTACAGTAACTCATTCTGATGTGGAATTCTGGTCATAACAATGCTGCCATACTGTGCCTTGCAATATAATTGGTACTGTGGTGACACTAAACACAGCAGGGAGACATTCCTCTGGGACATTCTTCTGGAGCTTTCTTCACACCCAGCAGCAGGGCTGGAAGAAGCAGAGGACAGTTTATATGTGGACAGGGAACCACAGGAAGCAGTCAGACGGGACTGTATGCATGCGTCCTCGAGCCAACCAATGTCATGCTAATCATGTGTATTGACCGATGTGTATTAGATGACAATTGATAAGCTAATGTGCCATGCATTCTGTTTCTGTATCACTGTATAAAAAAGCCGACTTTACATAGTGTACGCACGACTTGACGACACTTGATTTTGACTTGATTTTTTTCACGACTTGGACTTCACGACTTGGTGGATGTGTGGATTGGACTTCACTTTGATGCTCTCTCGGATTGATGACGGCAGTTGACTGCATACCTGACTTGAGTTTGTTTTGGGCCGCTGAAGGAAGAAGGCTCTTTAACGGGAGTGGAGAGAGAGGAGACGTCGGAACGGACTAGACGGAGTGGAAGAACAAGTCGACAGAAGGCGGTATTGGCATAATCTGGTTGGTGACTGATTCGGAATGGCAAGTAGTAGTAGTGGGGGTTTGACTGACAATGATGAGATGGAGATTGGATGGAATTCAGTAGGGAGTAGGAGTAGGAAGAGTAAAGTTGGAAAGGGCAAGAGTGAAGGAGACGTGAAGCAGACTGGCAAGAGGCAGCTGTCAGGAGACGAGGAAAGACGTGAGGTGAGGAGGAAAATCGTGGCGGAAGAATTCAAAATTATCTTGAGGTTTAAACCAGGGCAAGAAGTTACAGCTTTGAGCCCACTAGCTCTAACTAACGGATTAAGAAGTGCAATTGGAGACACAGAAATGGCCAAAGTGTTAAGAGATAGAAATCTCCTTGTGAAATGTAAGAATGCAGAGCAAAGGAACAAAGCACTCCAGCTGCAGAGAGTGTGCAAGAAAGAAATTGCAGAAAGGAAAGAAGTCATTGGGTTTGATGGTGTTAGGGGGGTTATATCTGGAATACCTCTGGGGGAAAACTTGGAAGAACTGAAAAAAAATGGTTAAAGGAGGAACAGTTGTGGGGATTAGATGCCTACAAGCAGTCAGGAATGGGGAAAAGGTGGATAGCCCATCTGTGATGCTGGAATTTAAAGACAAGGCCCTGCCAGAAAAAGTGCTGGTTGGATACTTAAGTTTTCCTGTTAGGGCTTATATCCCCCCTCCTCTCAGGTGTTTTAAATGCCAGAGATAAGGGCATATTGCTAGTGTGTGCAAAGGAAAGCAGAGGTGTGGAAGATGTGGTGGTGAGCACAGTTATGGAGAATGTGGAAATGACAGCATAATTAAATGCTGTAATTGTGGAGGGAATCACACAGCAGCATATGGAGGCTGTGTAGTGAGAAAACAGGCAGTAGAAATCCAGCAACCAAGAGTAGAGAGGAAGTTGACATACGCAGAAGCAGCAAGGGTCGTGAATCGACAGGAGAAAGAAGAACACATTGTCAATAGCAAGGAAGTAAAACCACAAAATTGTCAGACTAATATCACAACAGATAAGCTTGTTCTTTTTCTAGCCTATGTCATCAACTGCTCGGAGCAGGCTAAGACTAGAACTGAGAAGATAAAGGTCATTGTGAAAGTGGCAGCAAAATTCTTTAATACCAAGGATCTATCCTGGGAAAAAATTCATACAGAACTGAGTCAAGGAGAGGGAGCTGTAGAGGGGAGCCAACAGGTTAACTCATGACAACCATCCTCCAGTGGAACGCAAGGAGTCTGATTGCAAACGGGCAGGAATTTAAAGGATTTATTCAGAAACTGACAACAAAACCGGATATTATTTGTGTGCAGGAGACATGGCTTAAGCCATCACTAGATTTCACTATTAAGGGATATTCTGGAATGCGTAAGGATAGGAAGGATGGGGGTGGTGGGGGTTGTGCAGTTTTTGTTAGACAAGGGGTGAAGTATAGGCAACTGATCACAGTACAAGAGCTGGAAGTAATTGTCATCGAGATATGGTCTAAAGAGGGCAGTATGAAAATAATCAATTTCTACAATCCATGTAAGCAGTTAGTCAAAAGTGAGTTGGAGTCAGTTCTCCAGGACTGGAGGGGGAGAGTGATCTGGTGTGGGGATTTCAATGTGCATAGTACACTATGGGGGAAGCACGATGACACTAATGGAGAGGTTATAGAAGAGATCATGGAGGACAAGGAGTTGGTGTGTTTGAATGATGGTTCAAGCTCTAAGGTGAATTTGGCGAGGGGGACAGAATCAGCTATTGATCTCACTTTGATTTCACAAAGCTTGGCTGGCAGGTGCAGGTGGAGGGTAATAAGGGAAAGCACTATAGGAAGTGATCACTACCCAATAGTGGTTGATATTGGAGTAGGAAATGATATTGATCAAGAAGGAGGAGACAAGAGGTGGGCATTTGATAAGGCAGATTGGGGAAAATTTACAGTTTTAAGTGAGAGGAAACTGAAGGAAGTAAATCTAAATCAGACAGTGGACGAGATGAATGCAGGAATCACAACAGCTATCATTAAAGCAGCAAAGGAAACCATCCCAAGAAGAGGTAGGGGAAAAAGGAAAAAGCTAGTTCCTTGGTG
This sequence comes from Pholidichthys leucotaenia, assembly GCA_020510985.1. Classification (NCBI taxonomy): domain Eukaryota; kingdom Metazoa; phylum Chordata; class Actinopteri; order Cichliformes; family Pholidichthyidae; genus Pholidichthys; species Pholidichthys leucotaenia. The sequence goes on from CM035844.1 coordinate 165,509,528, forward strand.
GACTCCAGAGTGTTCTGAAGCAGTTAAGAGTCGGAACAAAGCTTGTAAAGTATTAAAAAATGTATTGGATATGGATAACTTGATCAATTATAAACGGGAGCAGACTAAAGTGTGGAGAATAATTAAACAGACCAAAAAAGAATTTTGGAGAAAATACTGTTATTCATTGGGAAGAAGTACACCCTTGGAGAAGGTATGGGGAACAATTAAAAGGATGTCTGGGATAAGGAGGGAGCTAAATTATCCAATTATGGAGAACAGGGACAGTTTGATAGTGGATGACAATGAAAAGGCAGAGCATTTAGTTAAAATTTTCAGCAAAATAAGTAATGCAGATAATTTGAGCTTTGTGGAAAAAAATGGAGAAGAGCAGACAAAATTAAATAATGTGGAAGCGTTGCAAGATGAGGCAGAATTTGAGAATGGGCTAAATCTGGAGTTTTCAATGGCTGAATTAAATCATACGTTAAGGAAAGGCTGTAAGACAACTCCAGGAAAAGACCAAGTGACGTATAAAATGATTAAAAACCTGAGTGACGCTGGTAAAAAGATATTATTAAAGATGTACAACAAGGTTTGGGAAGAAGGGATATTGCCTACTTCATGGAAAGAAGCGGTTGTTGTTCCAATATGCAAGCCAGGTAAAAATCCAGGTTTAGGTGAGAGTTACAGACCAATCACTTTAACATCCCATGTTGGTAAAACTATGGAAAAAATGATTAATGAAAGGTTAACATATTATCTGGAGTCTAGAGAGGCATTAAAAAATTACCAAAGCGGATTTAGAAAAGGGAGAAGTACTACCGATCCTGCTGTCTGTTTGGAACATGAGATTAGGAAGGCCCAAGTGAATAAGGAAAGTTTGGTTGCGGTGTTTTTGGATGTTGAGAAGGGGTATGACATGATGTGGAGGGAGGGGCTGATTATCAAACTACATAAGATAGGCATTAGAGGGAGAATGAAAAGATGGATTAAAATTTTTTTTGAGTGGCAGGAAAATTTCGGTAAGAATAGGGAAGCAGTATAGCTCAAGCCAAATGATAGAAAATCGAACCCCACAAGGCAGTACTATTAGTTCCATTTTGTTTTCAGTCATGATCAATGACATTTTTTCTAGAGTTAAGGGTTCTGTTGGTGTCTCTTTGTTCGCAGATGATGGTGCTATGTGGACAAGAGGGAAAAATTTATCATTTATTGTTAAAAAGTTGCAGCAGGCGATTGATGAAGTTGAGGCTTGGGCAGTGGAATGGGGATTTAGGTTTTCAGTGGGAAAAACAAAGGCTGTGGTCTTCACAAGGAAGAGAGTAAACAATCAAGTTGATCTTAAAATATATGATCAAAACACAGAAACTGTTGAGTGTTTCAAGTATTTGGGTGTGTGGTTTGATAAGGGTTGTTCTTGGAAGATTCATGTTGAGAAAATTGTGGCAAAATCTAAGAAGGTTTTAGATATTATCAGATGTTTGAGGGGAAGAGAATGGGGAGTGAGTAGCGGTGCTTTAAAACACTATATGCGGCGTTAGTTAGGGCAGTGTTTGATTACGGGTGTGTTATGTATGGATCAGCTTCAGAAACATTATTGAGAAAATTGGATATAATTCAATACCAAGCTCTGAGGTTATGCTGTGGGGCCATAAAAACTACTCCAGTAGCAGCACTCCAGGTGGAGATGGGTGAGATGCCTCTGGAGTTAAGAGGAACTCAAATAGCAGCTACATACTGGGCCAACATCAGAGGATTTAGTGACAGTCACCCAGTACACAGTGTGCTGAAGCCTTTCCAAGAGAAGGAAAAGAGGCAAATGAGAAGTTTTGGATGGACAATAGAGAATAAAGTCAGGGAGCTAAGGGTTGCTGATAAAGCAGTATGTCCAACAGTCCCTCCTTCTGCAGAACCACCATGGTGTCTGGAAGAAGGGAAGGTGGACTTTAGACTTTTAACAAATGACATAGGAGGGAGGATAAACAAGAAGGAGGTCAATAACTATTTAGACGGTAGCTATCCTGACTTTATAAAGATTTATACGGATGCATTTAAATCGACAAAGAACATTGTGGGAATAGCCTTCATCATTCCAGAATTAGATGTCATGAAGAAGGAAAGGGTTAGTGATGACTTGGCTGTGTATACTGGGGAGCTTCTGGCAATCTGTTTGGCATTGGGCTGGATGGAAGAAGTAAAGCCCAGAAAGGTTTTGATAGGGTCTGACTCTAGCAGTGCAATGGAGAGTATTGGGCAAATGCATTCAGAGTCAAGACAGGATTTGGTGATGGAAATTGTACATTCAGTAGGGACAATCTCAAAGGCAGGTGTGGACATTAGATTCATTTGGATCCTGGCGCACATTGGAGTGGAAGGGAATGAGCTAGCAGATAAATGTGCAAAAAGGGCAACTAGGATGAGTCAAGTTAGTTGGAATGTGAAACATAGTAAAGCAGAGGTCAAGAGCATTATCAAAACGCAAATTAAAAAGAAGTGGCAGGAAGAGTGGGACAAAGGAAGTAAAGGACAGAGCCTGTATGGCATACAAAAGAAAGTAGGGGGAGCTAGAGAAGGACACAGGAGTAGGAAGGAGGAGGACATCATATCCAGGTTAAGATTAGGTCACACAGGGCTAAATAGTACATTAGTTATAATGAAAAAACACCCAAATGGAAAATGTGATTATTGTGGAAACGATGAATCAGTTGAACATACATTTATGCACTGTCCAAAGTATGAGTTTGCACGGTTAGCATTGGTGGACAGTCTATACAGGAACAAAACCCAGCTCAGTATGAAAGAGATTTTACATAGAAGTTCAGGGGATGCAGTCTATAAGGCAGTTTTTAGGTTTATTAGGGCAACAAGACTAATTTCAAGGATATAGGAGAGTAATACCATTTCGAATCACACTCCATTCCAGAAGGTGGCGGTAATGCACCTACAAGCTGTTTGCCAACTGCCATAAAACATCAGATGAAGAAGACCTGTTACTTTTCTGATGCTTTTGATTCTGGAGAAATGTGAGAGAGAGAAATTAATAAAGCCTGCTTTGCTCTGGACCGCTCTACCTCTGCTCAGGGCTTCGCTTACGGATGCAAATTGGGGGGACCGGTTGCCGTGGGTTCAAATAGGGTTGCGTTCAGCACCAAAGGAGGATTTGGCGGCCTCCCCAGCAGAGCTGGTTTTTTCCCAGCCGCTGTGGCTCCCAGGGGGATTTTTGCCGGACAGCCCTGCGCTGAACACCGATCCATCCCCGCATTCACCGCATAGCGCAGTGGCAGGGATGGTACCCGGTCCGGTCCACCACTGTTTTCCACATGCTTTTGTGCCAAAGGCCTTGAAGGATGTGGTGTTCGTATTTGTCAGGCACAATGCCCACCGGACCCCCTTGTGCCCGCCCTACGATGGCCCGTTCAGAGTGCTGGAACCCGGGGAGAAACATTTTGTGTTAGACTTTGGGGGACGCAGGGAAACAGTCTATATAGACAGGCTTAAGCCCGCTTTCATTTTAGCAGATGAGCAGGTGGTGTTGGCCCAAGCTCATCGGCACGGACGACCCCCACTGAGAACTCCCCAGGTACATGACTCGTCAGGTCAGTCACAATGGCACGCTAAAGATGTTTCCCCCCTCCCAATGTCCCCCCACAGACAGACGCACCCCCAGGAGCCCCCCACCGGTACAGCAGCGCCTCAGAGCCGCAGCCCCCGCCCCCCCCCCCCCGTTACAGCCGCTATGGACGTAGGCTGAAGCCCAAAGGACATGAGGGTTAAGGCTCAGTCTGAGTTTCTGGGGGGGGGGGTCGGTGTGGAGAAGCCACTCAGTATGTTTCCACTCAGACGGAAAGGTCATGGGGGGTTTGTGTGTTGATGCGGAGGTTGGTGTGTTGATGCAAACAGTGAATGGGAATTGCAAAGTCTTTCATGTTACTGCAGCACCACAGGTGACTGAGCGAGTTGTATGCTTTAAAAGGAGAGGTCCCTGCGACCTGTGACTTTTTCTGATGCTTGTGATTCTGGAGAAATGTGTGAGAGAGAAATTAATAAAGCCTGCTTTGCTCTGGACCGCTCTACCTGATTTTTCCTCTCTCCACAATATCACTAACATTACAGGTTCCAGCAACAACTGAGCTACATAATGGACATCTTCAGAAAAATACTGATGTAAATGCAGTCAGAATCAGAATCAGAATCAGAAAAAGATTTATTGCCAAGTACATTAACAGATCACTGATAACATACGAGAGAATTTGACTTGACACAGAAAATGAACCTGCATTTCCAGTGACACGGCTGCATCGGGAACGCGCCTGCCTACAGGATGGTACAGATAAGAAATCATACAATGGGAAGGAGCAAAAAAATCATTGAATTCAGAATATTGACCATAAGTAATCAATATTATGATTACAAAGACAAAAAAAGCCCACGATGCACATTCAAGACCAGAGTTCACAGGACACAAGGAGAGCAGTGAATGTTATCTTGTTGTCAGTTTCTGGGTCAGTGTGGATGTAGTGTTGAAGCAATGTTGTATCAATATGAGCACAAGGACACTTTGGCAGAAGATGTTTTGTCTGGCTGCAGCAATTGTCCTTGGCAATTGTCCCAAGCAGCTACTGTCCAGAGGCCGTGTGCTCAGTGTTTTGAAAAACAAAGACTGGGGATTATCAGGAGGATTTTTATAAGGGAAATTGAGCCAAATAGACTGATCACAGAGAAAGAACTTTATTTTCTTCTGCAGATTCAGTGCTTAATCCTTCATTGCGGGGCTTTGAGTCCGTCGTGGATAGACTTAAGCGTAACCATGATGTAATCCACCTTCCGAGACAGTTCTCCATTTGTCGCTATCAAAGTCTCCTCCATTTTTCCAATTTGATGGATGCACCTCGCGTGGCCAGCATTTTGATAGGTTGTATCCATCTTCAGCAATTTGCGGTACACCAGGACAATCCCAGTTCCAATCAGAACGATCCCAGTCACCATTATTACGAAGATATACAAATCTTCAATATCTTCGATAGAGAGATTACTCAGGCACAAGATCCTCCAAACACTTGTCACCCGTAAATAGCCCACTGGAGCCGTCCCTGCGGGGCAAACAGCTTCCCCCGGAGCATTATTCCTTGTTGAAAAAATAGTGTCAATTGCGTTCAAAGCCCAGCTTATCAATTCCATAATTTCTTTCGATAATCAGCAGTAGACGCAGACAGACAACAGCAAGCTGGGATCCAGTTAATAGGGAAGTGGGGAGCTAGAGCAGAGAGAAAAGAGAGAAGCGTCTACTCTCCTTGAAGAGCGGAAGTGAAAAAGTCACTGTACATCCAAAAAAAATGAGTCAGTTTATGTTATGTTCTGGACATTCTGCCCATGCTTTCCATTATTTTTTTTTTGAACTATTGTGTAGCATCATCTCACTTTGGCTCATCAATAGGATTATTCTTCTGCTTAAAGGCATTGTTTCACCCAGGAAAAAGACAGTAAGGAAACTGCTCTTTTACCCCAGGCTACAACTGAACTCACATTCCTTTGTTAAAACCAGTCTAAGGAATTCACCCTAATGCATTTCCTGTTTTGACTTTTATGGCCCATAAACATGGAGACATGGAACAGGCCCCTGGAGCCCCTCATGGCCCACAAAGATTCACAGCTCAACATTGCCTTAAACTCTGGGACGTGCCGAATTTAACCAGCAAACCCTTTAACCACATCTTTAGGACTCACTTTTCAACATCTCTCTTCTTTTTCCAGGACCCCAGGAAAAGCAAATGTACTTTTGATGTTTATTCTGGACAATCAATAATAGGTTTGAAATGTATTAATCCGGGATTTTAGATATGTGCATGTTAAAATGTTTAGATGAATATTTATTCCTGCATGTTAATTTATAAGCACTGGGTATAAGTTGCATGATCACTAAGACTAGGTTAGAGAAAATACATAAGTATATAGAGGAATATTCCAGTATTAAAATGTGTATTAGATTTGCAAAACGTCTCTCAAATCATGTGACTGCCAGCAGCCAATCTCTGTTTGACAACAGTTGTTTGCTCCAGACAAAAGACTGTTTGCTCATTGGACTAAAGTTCATAAAGCCCGCCCACGAAGGAAGTCTATTGGTCTGAGTTCCTGTCAATCACCGAGGCACGCAAAAGTTTCCCCCAGATAAAAAGGAAACAATGCCCTTTTTCATTCTCTTTTCACTGCTGTTTTTCGCCAGATCTCTCTTTTGGCTTTTCACTTCTATTGTCTTCGTCTCTACACAGCAGAGAACCACTGGAGAACAAAGGGACTTATCTCACATGTTTTCTTTCCTACGATCACAGAGCCTGAAGTACCCTGTTTTTTGTAATCTCTTTGTATCTTAATGTTTCTTTAAATGCCTAGGAATTCTTTCTCTCTGAGTTCATTCTAATTACGAGTTAAACTCCAATCCTAGACATTTATTTCTATCACTTTTTCCTGTTAAAACTTTCTGTAAAACCACCGTTTTTAATTTTAATGTAAGCTTTAATCTTGACTTTTTTTTAAATTTTATATTGACCAACTTACACACTAGAAACTATTTTCATCTCCACCAGTCCGAAAGATCTGTTAATTTTGCTATTGGAGCAGATCTTATTATTATTCTTGAATTCCTCATGAGAAGCTGCAGATCCTGGACGCAGCTCGCCACAACCACGCACAGCTGAAGAAATCACCACCCACGAGGAGGAGACGCCCTGGGCCAGATTGCAGCCCAGGTGATCAATACATCAAAGTCTCATCTTGTGGCAACCAAATATTTGCTGGACAAATATTCTGGGTTTTGGCACTTTTCCACATTGAAAGCTTCACGAGGACAACGAAAGAACGCAACTTCAAATCTTCAACAAGAAAGCACGTGAGCTGCACTTTCTTTATCCATCTGCTGAATCAAGCGTCTGAGATTTGAGGATAATTCAATATTTGATCAAATGCAAAATTAAGAAGCCGTTAACATAACTCCTCTTTTCATTAAAATTCCGTTTTTATTTTCTTAAGAGTAACCCAGAACTTTTCATATAATTAGTAAAACTTTCCCCATAAATTTGCGTTGTCTTCCACAATCTGTTAACTCAAACTGATCAAAATTCATTTCACAGTTAACCCTGGTTCTGCAAATGTTGACATTGTTAATCTATCATTTAGACGTTTAATTTTATGGTTAATGAAATCATTGTGATGTCTGTTAATCATCATTTCACTTAATAAATATGTGAAAATGAGAGAAGTTGTTGAGAATTTATTTCATTTTGAGTCTGGTTCAAGTCCCCAGTATCGAATTCACTAAAATGTTGAGACTGATTATTAATTAATTTATTGAGTGATTAAACAGGTATAAAGTGAAATTAAAGATTAAATTGCTTCTTAGAGATAGAAGCTGAGTGTTATTAACTTTTCAGGTGTATATGAACCGAGAATTCATCTCAGGTTCCAATACATTAATATAAATTAAATAATTTTTATACCTGATCATAATTATTAATTCATATACTGTTACAATTGACACAGTTCTGTTATCATTAGTAGTTTGTGTATCCTTAGTTTCTTATTTCAGCTCTTGCTTTCTAGTCTCTCCTGTCATCCTCCCATTCCTCAAGCCACTCGTGCGTTTTCATTTGACCCTAATTAGTTACTCAGCTGTCCTGTGTTAGTTAATAAATCCCTTTAAGTCCTATAATTATAATAGTTCGCCTGGTGATTTTTATCTTTTTTGTCAATAAATATGTCATAAAATGGTCTTTGTGTAAAATATTTTGATCTTTTTTGGGGGGAGAAGTGTAAATTTTAAAATCTGCAAAGTATTTTTTTTTTTTTTTTGTATTTGTCAATATATGTTTTAAATGCTTAATGTGAACTGCTTCAGTGGAGCTGCTCAGTAGCCACAGGTCAGTCTGGTTGTACTGGACAGCTTCCAGGTGTGAATGTGTGAGTGTGAAGAGGGGATCCTTGAAAAAGAGAGGCTGCTTCTCAATGGACATTCCCGTATAGATTTTAAAAATTAGCTTAGCAATGCTAGTCTTGGTGGAACTACAGAACATTAAAAAAAAACCAAAACAAAAAAAACCCAATTGTGATTCATTGTTTTTATTACCAACTTTTAAATTACATCTGTGAAACCGTTGTATAAAAGCAATATTACACTCAAGGCCATGTGGTATCATGAAAATATCAACATGGTGATATCTGTGAACCTGCTATAGTCATCAATGCTGCACGCTGTCCTGTAATATTGATTAATTTCTCTGCCTCTATATACACCCGTTGTTTTCATTTCTCCCCGTGGCATCATTGCAGAGCATTCCCTTCGGTTTCTCGTCATCATACGTTCACTGTAAGTGTTTCGTTTTTGACTTTTTGTGTTGGACAGCCACCAAGCTGCACTGATTTTCTTTCACCAATAAACAATGTTACACTGGAGTTCTGCCCGTACTGCCAGTCCAGGTCCTTCCTCATCTGCCGGAGGTGTATCATGACAGTTTGTGTGTTCCGGCCCCTTTTTTGAAGATGGCACAAAAGTAAAATGATTTCTCTTTTGACTAATTAATATCACAATTTGGACACAGTTTCATGTATGGAATCTTGTACATTACCTGAAGAGCATGGAACCAGCATAACAGTGTTTTTGCATGTGGAAACACTCTGCGTATTGCTTTGATCTCCTTTATGTCACGATCAACTATCACACACCTGTAAAGAGAAACAAGTGAGGGCTTGAAATGAATATTGTTGTCATTTTTCATCCAAAAAGCAAAAATGCATCCTTTTTGTGTTCAGGGTTATTGTAGCTATGATGAAGTTAAATGTTAGACTTTTTAAGACCTTTTTAAAGGCACTTCAACAAATTTAAAACCCCATACAGTATCTGCAAAATGGTAAAAAGTCTATGTTCATATTACAGTTAACCTTGACCAATTATTTACTGTAACTGAAATTACTACAAATTTGGGGTCATCAATCCCGCCCACAATAAATTTGAACTTCCCCAGGATTGTTGCCACTATAATTAAGTTATTCAAGTAAAATATCTGAAACTAGCCTCTCCCAATACAATCAGTGACTGCAATTTACCAGAAAAAAACACAAATCTACAAGAGAGAAAGCTGAATACTTAGAAGAAGGAAGTTGCAACTTTACAAGAAAAAAAAAACTTTCAAATTTACAGTGGAAAGAGTTGTAATTCCTGAGAATTTAAACCCACAAACACGAAAACAGTTTAGGCTTAGGCTTTTATCATATGTGGGTTATTTTTAAGAACTCAGAAATGATTTAATGATTAACTGTCATTTTAAGGATAATTAAGGCCTAAATTTAGTATATTTTAAAATGTTTAAGAACTTTTAAGGATCCCTGGACACTGGTGTTATGTTACTGTGGAAAAAAGATGTTGATAAAATATCACAGCTAGTAATTGTTAATTGTTTTGAATATAAACACCATTTGTGGCAACAAAACTACATAACTGGTATATATTCAAGTAAAACAAAGAAATGTCTCATGATTTGTGAAATGGTATGTGTTCATCTTTTGACTAGAACATATAAAATTGGAACAATAGCTGACTATTGAATTGAATTTGAATTTATTTATTTCGGATAATACAGTACAGGTTAAAAGAAACTGTATAATATAACAACAAGGTCAAATTAGACAAAGACTCCTTCTACTAAACAATTCCACGTGAGTTATCCGAAATGGGTGATGGCTGAAGCCGCAGCTTATATTGCCCACCCATATTCCATCCAAGAATTCAAAAGAAAAAAGAATAAACAAGACAAGAGTGATTACAATTTAGAACAAAGCTAAGACAAAGTGTGACTGAGAGGAAAAAAAAAAAGAAAGCTAAGCTAAGTTAAGCGGTTACTATTCAAGACAAATCTAAGACAGAATGTCACAGAGAGAAGAAGAAAAAAAAAACTAAGCTACAACACAACACAGGCTGGATATGTCAATCCTTATGTGAGTTTACATGTCGTCTTGTAAATATGTTTGGAGTATTTCTTCCTTTAGTTTTTGTTTAAATTGTCCAAGCGTTGTACATGATTTTAATTCAGGTCCATAATCGTTCCATAATCTGACTCCTTGCACTGAAATACAGTGTTGCTTGGTGGTTGTTCTCACTGTAGGCTTTTGAAATATACATGTTCCTCTGAAGTGATATCGTTTCTCCCTTGTTTGGAACAACTTTTGGATATTTGCGGGCAGTGATAAATTCTTCACTTTGAACATTATTATTGCGGTTTTAAAGTCAACCAGATCTTTCAACTTGAGAGTTTTTTGTTTAAGAAAAAGTGGGTTTGTTGGTTCCCTGTAAGCTGCTTTGTTTATTATTCTAATAGCTCTCTTTTGAAGCATAAAGAGTGGATATATGTTTGTTTTGTATGTATTTCCCCATACTTCATTACAATATGTCATGTATGGGAGTATTAATGAATGATACAAGGTGTATACTTATATATAGCACTTATATAGCGCTTTTCTAGTCACAAAGACCACTCAAAGCGCTTTCACTAATACTAACCCTCTATTCTAAGGGCCTATAGGAAACAGATATCTAGGGACAATTTAGAACAGCCAATTAACCCAACATGCATGTCTTTGGATTGTGGGAGGAAACCGGAGCCCCCGGAGTAAACCCACGCAGCACAGGGAGAACATGCAAACTCCACACAGAAAGGTTCCAACCCCTGCCAACCTGGGGATTCGAACCAGGAACCTTCTAGCTGTAAGGCAACAGTGCTAACCACTGCGCCACCGTGCTGCCCGTATAGTGTGGGTTGATTCAGCAAATATTTCACTCTATGTAATATTGCAATTGATTTGGAAACTTTACCTTTAATATAATTAATATGTGACTTCCAACACAGTTTGTTATCAAGTATTACTCCAAGGAATTTAGTTTCAGATACCCTTTCAATCTCTACACCATTTACACTGAGTTTGGGTACTGGATTGTTGTGATGGTTGTTAAAGACTATAAATTTTGTCTTACTTAAATTGAGCGTTAATTTGTTTGAATCAAACCACAGTTTAAGCTTTTCTAATTCCTTCCCGAGTGTATCCAGAAGTTGTTCCAAATTGTTTCCACTGCATAGCAGATTAGTGTCATCGGCAAACAATATTAAGTCCATTTTTTCTGAAACTTTACATATATCGTTTATATACATATTGAATAATAATGGTCCCAAAACTGAACCCTGTGGGACTCCACAGGTGACCTTCAGCAACTCTGAGTTTTTGTTGCTAACACATACATACTGATATCTATTCTTTAAGTAACTACTTAACCAGGACAGTGCTACCCCTCTAATACCAGAATTTTGTAGTTTCTTTAATAATAAATTATGATCTACTGTATCAAATGCTTTTTTTAAGATCTAGGAATACTCCAACTGAATACTCTTTATTTTCAATGGCTGTTGATATTTTTTCTGTAAATTCCATTAGGGCATATGCAGTTGTCCTCTTGTGTCTGAACCCATATTGCTGCTCACATAATAAATCATTCTTCAGTATGAAGTTGTCAATTCTCTCATAGAATATTTTTTCAAGTATCTTGGAAAATTGCGGTAATAGTGAAATTGGTCTATAGTTTGAGAGTTTCCCTCTGTCGCCCGTCTTGTATATCGGAATTACTTTAGCTATTTTCATTGCATTGGGAAATATACCTGATTGGAGAGACAGGTTGCAGATATACGTCAGTGGTTTTACTATGCATTCGTTAACAGTTTTGACTAGTAGCATGTCAATACCATCACAGTCAGTAGATGTTTTACTTTTGAACGATTTAACAATTTCAATGACCTCTCTTTCGTCTGTGTTCTTTATGAAGATGGAGTCTTTTACAGCAGTGTTATTGCATATTGTATCACCTGTTGGCACCGTAGTGGGTATTTCTCGGGCCAGTTTAGGTCCAATGTTAACAAAAAAATTATTAAATTCATCTGCAGGTGAAGCAATATTCACACTGAGTCGTTTTATTATTTTTTGGAATATTAGTTGGGTAGCTTGTATTTCTGCTTTTATTTCCAAGGAAACTGTTGAGTATTGTCCATGTATTTTTAATATTGTCTCTGTTTTTCTCCAGTTCTTTACTGTAATAGTCTCTTTTACTACATCTTATTATATATGTTAACTTATTTTTGTATGTTTTATACCGCTGCTCTGCTTCTTTTGTTCTTTTCTTTAGGAAAGCTTTATATAATAAATTTTTCTTTTTGCACGCCTTTTGTAGTCCTTTGGTTAACCATGGCTTATTAGCAAATTTGTGTTTAAGCTTTTTAATTACTAATGGGCAGTTTTTTTCATAAAGAGTGGTTACAATATTTATAAATGTGTCATAGGCTTCATTTACATCTGATACATAGACTTCTGTCCAGTCTTGCTTCAGCAAGTCCTCTTTAAGAGAACTGATTGCATTTGGTGATTTGTGTCTGAACGATTTTGAAGTTTTTTCTGCGTTGGGCCCCGTGTGGCCATGGATAAGTGCAAAGGTTGGCAAGTGGTCACTTATATCATTTATCAATAATCCACTTTCTATTTTCTTATCGAAAACATTGACAAACAGGTTGTCAATAAGTGTAGCAGAGTGAACTGTGATTCTACTGGGATGTGTTATTGTGGGATATAGACTCATGCTGTACATAGAGTTCATGAACGCTGTAACTACATTTTGTTGATGAGGATTCAGTAAGTCAATATTGAAATCTCCACAAATTGCTACCATTTTCTTACTAGTAATATTATTGTACAGCTCGACTAATTTATCTCTGAATGTCTCAATGCAAGTTCCCGGCATTCTATATATGCAGCTTATGATTAGATTTTTTGTTTTGTCTAGGTCAATCTCAACAGTAACACATTCCAAAATCCCTGGTAGTGCTAAGGACATTTCATTTACAAGCTTACACCTGTACAGGTCATCAATATACAGTGCAACACCACCACCCTTTTTTTGAGTTCTGTTAATATAAAACATCTGATATCCTTCTATTGCCATCAGGGGAGCCTGATCTTCATTAAGCCAGGTTTCAGAGACTGCAATGGCTGTGAATTTTCTGTCTAGCTGTTTTAAATAGTCCTGAATCTGTGGAAAGTTTTTGTTAAGACTTCTGCTATTGAAGTGTATTATTGACAGTTTACCATCTAATTGTATTTGACTTTTGAATTGTTTTTCAGTGTAATATTCACATTGGTTATGAATATTATTGAAAAAGTGGTTATCAGGATCAATATCATTCTCCATCTCTTGTGGTTTATGTTCAGCATAATGATATGTTTTCAGAGTTTGAGTTTCCTCATTCTGTGTCAAATGACTTCCTCCAACTGGGGATAATTGATGTCTACTTGAGTCGGTCATAAGTTTTTGTTTGTTTTGGTTATTTTTATTAAAGTACTTTGGCATGGTGTATCAAAAGAACTATTCTTATCGTGTGTATGAATATGGATTATCATTGGCTCATAATTTTCTAATCAGTGTTCATCTGTATTTATCTAAGTCAGTAGCATCTCTGATCATTATACTCTTTGCTTGCTCAGGTGATCCATTTAGTTTAATCCAAATTCTACAATTTCTTGTCCAGGTTGCTTGTATCCTATTTTGTTTTTTTAGCATCTGTGCCTGTCGTGCTAATTCAGCGGGTTTTTTTGTCAGGTGTTCATTTATGTAAACTTGAGTTTCCTTTAGCTTTTTGGCCTGCCTCAGTATGTTATTCTTTACCCTTCTGTTCACAAAGCGCATCACAATTGATTTCTTTGTTTTGTTATCTTTCTTCGGTAGAGCATAGCAGGCTGAGATTGCATTGGCTTCTACCTTAATGTCTTTATCATTAAGGAACTGAAGCACTTGATTTTCTAAGGACAAAGATTCTCTCATGGGTGCATCTTCACCACTCAGTCCTACTGTGGCATGGGCGTATGACTGATATCTGATGTCTAGTCCACTTATAACTAGGTCATCAATACGAGAACCTTGTTCAAGATCCTCGACGCGTTGCTCCAAAAGACGCCCGTGTTGCTCCAGGTCCATAATTTTTTTGTCTTTTTCTTGAATTATTAAATTTAGGGCTTGTACCTGTTCTATTAGGCCTATTATTTTGTCCTGTTGGCTAGTCACTTTGGCCAATTCTTCTGACATAAAGCTCAGAGCTTTTTTGATTTCTTCCATTTCCTCTTTCTTTGGTGGCATCTTACTGACCTGTAGATAGAAGTAAACAGAGAATCCGGCTAGGCCTCAACTAGCCCGGCCGCTGCTGAACTCGCCGCAACAGCTCCTGCACAGCTCCTCCGCCAAGTAGCACTGTACAGCTCCGCAGATCACCCCCGTCATTCGCCACCGCCTGCCGCCGTCTGCCTGGCCGGTTATGCCGCACACCGCCGGCGCAGCCGAGCTTCACCGATCACCGCCGCCGCTCGCCGCCGTCTGGCTGGGTGGCACCTCCGCTAGGCCCCGTCACCGACCGCCGTCAGTCTGGTAGCTCCTCAGCTGGACCTCGCAACTGGGTTCCGACTCAGGCCACTGTCCTGCTGGGTCCAGGTGGCCCCGTCTCTCACCAACGCCGCGCTCGAGCTCCCAACTGCCGCCTCGGTTGGTTCCTCCGATAGGCCCTCACCGGGGACTGAGCCGCTTCGTGTCGGAGTTAGGTGGCGCACTGGGGCCAGTGTTAAGCTAACTAGCGTTAGCTTGGCAATCGCTTCTGGTAGAGCGCGGCAGTTCTACCCGATTAAAGGGGCATTCCAACGGGATTCTGACGGAGGTGGAAATTCAGCCCGTGGGTGTCCGTCACGAGCGCCGATCACTCAGATCACTCAAATCAGCGATTTATGATCTTTCTTAAATGGTTCAGCCTTAGGAAGCATGGTTCAGCCGCTTACTATTTCAAAGTAAGCGGTTGAAATGATAACCAAGGACTCCACCGGAGCTACATGCTTAAAGGTGGATTTACACTACAACGTTTGGACCAACTTTTACTGATGTTCTGGCAAAGATCTGGCTCTGCTGGCAAAAGTTGATTTCTTGCCAGACAAGAAATATTCTTTGACAAGTATTGACGTGTCAATACTTGTCAAATAACACTTTCTTGTTCATTCACGGGCAGTATACCCAGACGAGCCAGCATTGAATGCGCGGAGAGAGCCTCCTTAAGTATGCTGGCTAATGAGTGAGAGCAGGTGCGTCTTCTGCCTCAGGTGCAGTGATGAATTAGTGAAGGTGAGACGGGACGGGAGGGGCGCGCTCTCGCTGCCCATGACAGGGCCCCCCTTCTAGGATCACCTCCTGGCGGTGCAGAGAGCTTCTCCGGGTGAGCTTGGTGGAAGGCCCAGAGCATTTCTTTGTCCAAGACCCATTCAGAAGGGACCCGGGGGTGGGGGGCAGAGAGGGCTGGCTGAGAGGGGCTTGATGTGTGAAACATGGAAGATCGGGTTCACGCTGTTGATCACACAAGAGATGACATAGGGGCCCAGGAAGTGGGGGGACAGCTTCTTAGACTTCTCCTTGAGAGGGATCTGGCTCGCTGCTCGCCAGACCTGCTGACCCATGATGTACTTGGGGGCGGGCACCCGCTTCCTGTCAGCCAGCTGCAGCCCAAGTGCGTTCAGTGGAACGGACGAGGGCGGCCCGGGTGGCTCTCCAGACGCGCCGGCAGTGACGGGTATGGACTCCCACGGATGGAACCGCGACCTCCCTCTCGGCCATGGGGAGGATTGGCGGCATGTACCCCAGGGATGCCTCAAACAGGGTGAGTCCGGTGGCGGTGGAGATGGCCGAATTCAACAAGTATTCCACCCAGGCCAGGTGTGAGCTCCAGGAAGATGGGATGTCGGCTGCTACGCACCACAAGGTGGCCTCCAAGGACTGGTTAGCACACTCCGCCTGCCCGTTGCTCTGAGGATGGTTACCCGAAGAGAGACTCACAGTCATGCCAAGAGTCTGGCAGAAGGCCCTCCAGACTTGGGACGTAAATTGCGGACCCCGGTCAGACACAATGTCCATGGGGATGCCGTGGATCCTGATTACATGATCGGTGAGGAGGACCGCCGTCTCCAAGGCCGAGGGGAGCTTCGGGATTGGAACCAGATGCACAGCCTCAGAGAAGCGATCCACTATGGTCAGGATTACCGTCTTGCCACGGGAGGAGAGAAGTCCGGTAACAAAGTCCACAGCAATGTGGGACCATGGACGGCCAGGGGTGGGGAGGGGATGGAGGAGACCCGATGGGGGGGGAGGAGTCCGACTTTCCCCAGACACAGGTCTGACAGGCCTTCACGTATTCCCATACGTCCCGCCGCAGCGTGGACCACCAGAACGCTCGCCAGACGAGGTCCACAGTCCAAGTGATCCCGGGATGGCACGCGAAGCGACTGGTGTGGCCCCACTGGATGACATCGCTGTGGAGGGCGGCCAGGACGTACGAACAGTTCCGGGGGCACCCTACTGGCACAGGCTCCTGGGACTGGGCCTGGCAGACCCTCCGCTCCATATCCCAAGTAATGGCTCCGAGGACACGAAAAGGTGGTATGATGGTTTGGGGGGGGGCACTACCTCGTCAGAATCAAACTGGTGTGATAGTGCGTCTGGTCTAGTGTTCTGAGTGCCAGGCCGGTACGTGATAGAAAAGTTGAACCTCTGAATAAACAGGGCCCAACGAGCCTGCCTGGCGTTAAGTCGGCGGGCCGATCGCAAATACTCAAGGTTTTTGAGATCGGTCCACACAACAATGGGGTGAATAGCCCCCTCTAACCAATGCCTCCATTCCTCCAATGCCAACTTAATGGCCAGCAGCTCTCTGTCCCCTACGTCGTAATTCCTCTCAGGCGGCGTAAGCCAACGAGAGAAATACATTCACGGGTGGAGCTTTTGATTGGAGGGTGTGAGCTGTGACAGCACAGCGCTTACCCCCGAATCAGATGCGTCCACCTCGAGGACAAACTGGAGCTGCATGTCGACCTGGGCCAAGATTGGTGTTTCTGTGAACAAGCACTTTAATTTAGCTAGTGCCTGTTCAGCTGCCTCGGTCCAGCGAAAGGGGACCTTAATGGAGGTCAGCTGCATCAAGGGCAGTGCCACCCCACTGTAGTTCCTGATGAACCAGTGGTAAAAGTTCGCGAACCCAAGGAAGCGTTGAAGCTCCTCACGGGAGTGGTGAGTAGGCCAATCGAGCACTGCCCTCACCTTGGCTAGGTCAGCAATCAGTCTCCCTTCAGCCACTATGAAGCCCAAGAAGGTGGTCGTGCTTGTGGAGAACTCACACTTCTCGGCCTTGATGTAGAGCTGCTTCTCCAAGAGCCGTTGTAGGATGGCCCTGACATGGGCTTCGTGTTCGTCTGGCAGGCAGGAGGAAATCAAAATATCATCCAAGTAGACAAAGATGAATTGATAGAGCATATCGCGGAGGACGTCGTTGATTAGCAGCTAGAATATGGCGGGGACGTTGGTGAGCCCAAATGGCATCACCAAATACTCAAGTTGCCCCTGGTGGGTTTTGAACGCCGTCTTCCATTCACCCCCTTCGCAGATGCAGATCAAATGGTATGCATCTCTTAAATCTAACTTGGTGAAAACCCGTGAGTGCTGAAGGAGCTCAAACGTGGAATTAATCAAAGGCAGAGGGTACTTGTCTTTGGTGGTAATTGCATTGAGCTCCCGGTAGTCGATGCACGGGTGCAATGAGCCATCCTTCTTTCTGACGAAGAAGAACCCAGCTCTGAGTGGAGCTGAAGATGGCCAAATGAGGCTGGCATTCAGTGACTCTTTGATGTACTTCTCCATCGCCTCCCTCTCCGGAAAAGAAATGCTATATAGCCAGCTGGATGGCAGCTTTGCCCCCGGGATGAGGTCTATGGCACAATCATAAGAGCGATGAGGCGGTAGCGACAACGCTCTCGATTTGCTAAAGACCTCCCCCAAATTGTGGTATGCCCGGGGAATGAGGCTGAGGTCCAGCGGCTCGACTGGATGGAGAGAGACAGACAGAGATGGGGAACACTCCGCTGAATGCATACAATTTGCCATACAAAATGGGCTCCAGGAGGAGACAGCATTTTGTCCCCAGTTAATAATCGGATTATGCCTCCGAAGCCAAGGATAGCCAAGAACCATTGGGGAAGATGAAATTGGGAGAACCAGGAACGAGAATTCCTGCCGATGGTTCCCGGAAAGGAGGGTGGAGATCAGCACCGTGCTCTCGGTGACCACCGCAACCTCTCGACCAGAAATGGTGATAATTCTCTGATTGTGGGGCCATTTGTGTGTGGGAATACTCACCTGATGAACAAGCTGGGCAGAGACAAAATTACTCTCAGACCCCAAATCTACCAATGCCATAGTCCTCCTCTCGACCCCTGGCAATTGCACGAAGGCCAAAATAGAAAAATTACTGGGGGGAGTAGATTTGGTCCCGCCCTCCAGACCCCCCATGGTTACTGACGGGCTGTGTCTTTTTGGCCGCTGGCGGCATTCGTCCCAACTGTGGTTCATCGAACCACAGTACACGCACGTGCCAGCCCTTCGCCTTCGCTTGTCATCGGTCAAGTGTTGAGAGAGCTCCATCGGCTCGGGTGGGAAGCCGGCGCCACCAGTGTTAGTAACTATGGTGGGCGCGCGCTCGGCGAGCCAGCGAGAGGGAAACTCGCACTCCTTCCCACACTGATGGTACCGGTTATCTAACCTCGAGAGTCTCGGGGACAGGGTGAACCGCCAGATCATCACAGAGCTGAGTGTTTAACCCGTGGAGGAACACGCTGCGTAAAGCAACCTCATTCCACCCCGAGTCAGCCGTTTCAACCCGGAACTCCACCGAATACTCGGCTGCTGACCAAGTGCCCTGGTGGAGCGTCATCAGACGGCTCATTAATGATGTTCGTCCTTCATGCTCGAAGATGACCAATGACATCAATCTGACGTTGAGCTGCTGCGGTGAGTCCAGAGGTGGTTGGTGAGGCCAATCCGGGCAACGAATCCTCTCCTACAAGTAGGACAGAAGTGGGAAGGGGTTGTGATGTTGGTGCTAGTTGTTCTGCCCTTCCGCATCTGGCGTTTCTGCTCTGCATGCTGTACACGCTGCTCCTCTGCTCTTTGGGCTCCTGTTGTGATAGCACTGCGCCAGGAGGGGCGATCAGCAGCAAGCATCTCCCAGGACTCTGTGCTAATGGAGAAGTCTTTAAGGTTAATCTTCAGGTTGTCCTTGAAGCGCTTCTTTTGTCCTCCAACTCTGCGTTTCCCTTGGGAGAGTTCTCCATAGAAGAGCTGTTTTGGGATGCGGTCGTCTGACATCGGGAGACATGGCCTGCCCATCTCAGCTGAGCCTTGCACATGGTGGTAATGGCGCTGGGGATGTCTGCCTGCTTCAGCACCTCTGTGTCTGGAACTTTGTCTTGCCAGCGGATGTGGAAGAGGTTGCGAAGACACCTGAGATGGAAGTGGTTGATCTGTCGCTCGTGCCTTCTGTATGCAGTCCACATTTCGCAGCCATAGAGTAGTGTGGTTAGGACGACTGCACGGTAGACCTTCAGCTTTGTTGTGAGGCTGATCCCTCTCCTCTCCCAGACATTTTTTCTGAGTCTCCCAAATGTGCTGCTTGCTTTGGAGATCCTGTTGTTGATCTCAGCGTCGATGGTGGCACTACGGGAGAGGGTGCTACCCAGGTAGGTGAAGGTCTCTACCGCCTGGAGGGTCTGTCCATTTACCTGTATCTGTGGCTCGTGGTATTGGTTTCCCGGGGCTGGCTGGAACATCACCTCGGTTTTCTTGGTGCTGATGGTAAAGCCAAAGTTGTCAGAGGCTGA
Source organism: Pholidichthys leucotaenia (assembly GCA_020510985.1). Lineage (NCBI taxonomy): Eukaryota > Metazoa > Chordata > Actinopteri > Cichliformes > Pholidichthyidae > Pholidichthys > Pholidichthys leucotaenia. Next base: position 165,529,316 of record CM035844.1, read on the forward strand.
GGAAAATCTGTCCATCTGTGACTGCATTTCCGGCTCGGCACCAGCATTGAGTGCACAGTCATCAGCGAAGAGGAAATCTCTGATGACAGTCTCCTTCACCTTTGTGATGGCTTACAGACGCCTAAGGTTGAAAAGTCTTCCGTCACACCTGTACCTGATGTCGATGCCAAGCTCACAGTCTCTAAAAGCATCTGAGAGCATTGCCAAGAACATCATGCTGAACAGTGTTGGGACCAGAACACAACCCTGCTTGACTCCATTGGTCACTGGAAAGGCTTCGGATGGTTCACCATCATCCAGGACTCTGGCTGTCATTCCATCGTGGAATTGGCGGACAATTGCAATGAACTTGTGGGGGCAGCCAAATTTTTTCATGATTATCCAGAGTCCCTCGCGACTGACTGTGTCGAAGGCCTTGGTCAGATCGACAAAGGTTGAGTAGAGGTTGTGGTACTGTTCCATGCATTTCTCTTGGAGTTGGCGGGCTGCAAAGATCATGTCGGTGGTCCCTCGACCTTTACAGAAGCCGCATTGACTTTCAGGGAGGAGACCCTGCTCCAGGTGTTCCAGCAAGTGGTTGAGGAAGACGCGGGCCAGGACCTTGCCTGCTATGGACAGAAGGGATATTCCTTGGTGATTGTCACAGGACTGGCGATTTCCTTTCCGCTTGTAGATGTGGACAATTGTAGCATCTCTGAGCTCTTGTGGTAGCTGTTCCTTGCTCCACATGGACTGGTACAGGCTGGTGAGCTGTCTAAGGGTGGTTGAGCCACCTGTCTTGTAGACTTCTGCAGGGATGGCATCAGAGCCTGGGGCTTTCCCAGTGGAGAGCTGTTTGATGGCTTTGCTGACCTCATCTTCCGAAGGTGGGATGTCCAGCTCGTAGTTTATTGGCACCTGGGGAAGGCGAGCAATGGCTTCGTGGTTGATCTGTGCAGGCCGATAGAGCACACTACAGAAGTGTTCTGCCCATCTCTCCAGGACCAGCTTCTTTTCTGTCAGCAGGGTAGAACCATCAGCACTGAGAAGAGAGGATGAGCCGGAGGACTGAGGTCCATAGACAGCTTTCAGGGCATCATAGAACCTCTTTGTGTCATGCCTGTCAGCAAAGCATTGAATCTCGTTGGCCTTGGCACTGAGCCAGGAGTCCTGCATGTGGCGTAGTTTGGCTTGAATTGCACTACGGATGTTGGTGAAGGCTACTTTCTTTGCCATGCAGGTAGGGTCATTCTGGTGGGCCCGCAGCAGTCGGTGTTTCTGATCTAACAGCTGCTAAATTTCTGTGTTGTTTTCGTCGAACCAGTCCTGGTGATTTCTGGTTACTGGGCCTAGGCATTCGAGGGCAGCTGAGTGAGCGGTGTCCCTGAAGGATGCCCATTGGTCCTCAATGCTTGGTTGGTTGAGCTGGAGATCTGACAGGCGACTGTGCATGTGATCTTGAAACTCTTGTACCTTCTTGGGTCTTTGAGTTTCATGACGTTCAGCTTCTTTGTCACTTTCTGGCCTTGTGGTCTCCTTTTGGGCTGGATGTGGAAGTTCATCTTTGAGATGATCAAACGATGGTCAGTCCAGCAGTCGGCACCACACATGGCTTTGGTCACTCACGTCCCACCTGTCCTTTGCCCTGATGATGACATAGTCAATGAGATGCCAATGATTAGAGCGAGGGTGCTTCCAGGATGTCTTGTTCCGTGTAGGTAGGCAAAACATGGTGTTGGTGATGGCTAGGTCATGAGAGGCACACATTCTGAGCAGGAGGTGTCCGTTGCTGTTAGATTTTCCAATGCCGTGTTTTCCCAGTACTCTCTGCCAGGCGTGGTGGTCGGCCCCTACTCGAGCATTGAAGTCACCGAGGATGATGAGCTTCTCAGATTTTGCTGAAGCAATGAGGGAGTCTAGTTCCTTATAAAACTTATCTTTGGTCTCTTCAGGGTTTGTCATGGTGGGAGCATAAGCACTGATGATGGTTGCATTTGACGTCTTCCCCAGTGGGAGGTGCATTTTCATCAGGCGGTCGTTCAGACCCTCGGGAATGCTTGCTAGTTTCCGCACATGAATGGATTTGATTGCGAAACCAACACCTGCCTTGCGCCCCTCCTCACTGCTGCGCCCACTCCAGAAGAAGGTGTAGCCACCACCGGTTTCTGTCAGCTGGCCTTTGTCTGAAAAACGTGTCTCGCTGAGAGCAGCGATGTCGATGTTGTAGCGAGCTAGTTCTCTGGCCACTAGTGCAGTTCATCTTTCTGGTCTGTTTGCTTTGGCATTGTCAAGCAGAGTCCTTACATTCCATGATGCTAAGGTGAGCGCCTTTGCTTTATTTCTCTTTGTGTTTTGACCGCTATTTGGGGATCCCCGCCAGCCGCGGTGTGCTGACCAGGGTGAGGTGAGACCAGCTATGTTTGGGGCACCTTTTCTAGCCCCGTCCTCTTGCTAAGGAGGCGAGCAGAGCGATCCTGAAAAGGGCTGCTCGGTCGCTCAGGAGGCTGCCGAACTTCACTGCTGTCTCGGTTCAGTGGAGAGCAACCACTTGTCCTGAGCCGCCTGTGTGCAGGTTTGCGACTACAGCTTCCAGTGTATCCTCACCTGCTGCTTCGCCGCTCCCCCATCGCTACAGGGCTTAAAGTTGGCTAGGTTGATGTCATGACTTGCGCAGAACTTTGATTAAAGTGAGGGAGACTTGCGCAGGATCAGCCTCACTCTCTCGTCCTGAGACACCGGATCCAGCGGCAAGACAGAGTCAAGATGGCTAGGGGCGGATCAGGATGCAAGAGCTGCCGGAAGGTGACAATTATGCCAGTCGACCGCCTTAGGGCTCCACTCCGGATTTTCTGTCTGGGTTTACTCCCTTAGCCTTTGACTTTTCCCAAGACACCCACAAGGCAGTGGGGCTATTTACCCATAGCTATGACTGAGACAGGTTGTACTGGGTTACAGTTTACAAGTAGCAGATAGAATCTGACCTGATAAGGCGGGGATCTCCTTTGTTTACATTGGTGATGGCTGGATGTAGAATCGTCTGGTTCCCCTCCATGTCCACCACACATTTTGTGTTCAGGTCTTTCTCTCTCCTGTTCATCGGTCACACACGAACAGCGACCTTCACATTGGAGTCGGTGTCATCCATGGTGGACCCTGACCGTTAAACTGGTGGCCAGTTATTTCCCTGTCCGCCTCTCACGTGCCTCAACGCAGCAGTTAGCCGGGGACGCTAACGAGGATCGACATAACCCACATGCACACAGGTACGCACGGCAGTTAAATATGTCCACAGTCTGTCCAAGTGACCGTGCTCCGGCAGAACCCCTCTGACAGCCGGGGAACCCGTCTGTCCTCCTCGGCTCCAACACCTGTTGTGTGTTGGAGCCGAGCGGCATGGCCAAGTGCGTGAGAGACAGCATTCACAAATTGCTCAAACGTGTACTGCTGTCCCTCGGGGTTATCTATCATAGACCATGCCCAATCAAGGGCTCGGTCTTCAAGCAAAAGGGTGAAAAACTGAATTTTTGCCATGTCCCCTGGGTACTCCTCCCCGACCTGCTCCAAATACATACGAACTTGAATAAGGAAACTCTTGCATTTCCCCACCTCCCCTGCGTACAGAGCAGGCGTGAGAATGGAGGTGGTATTACACACCGTAGTGTGGGGAGCAGGCTGAGGAGGGCATTGGGCCAAAGCCGCATCATATTCAGTACTTGTTGAGTCAGTACGGCCAGCTGGTGCTTGGTCACTGATAAGCGATCCAAGGCGATGAGCTCCAATGCTGCTGCACCGGTTGAGCTGCGGTCCTGGCTGGCTCATTCTGTCATGGTTAATAAGCTGACAGCTCACGTGCACGATGCAACAGCACAGGAGAACAACCACACGAGGAGCCACGTTAGAGAGTTTATAAAATTTCAAAATAAATGCACAGCTATGGAAACAGTCACTCGCCAGAGGAATCCACCTGCGGAGAGAAGATGAGAGCTGTGAGAAGAGGAACAGAGTAAGGGGAAATGGGCGAGCCAAATTGCCACTACTTGGGTTCCGAGGAAGAACCGGCAGGACCCCAGCGGGAAATAGACAAACCAGTAGGGTGAGGGGAATGAGCTGATGGTGCCCGACCGGGTGGAGGTTGGAAGCCGAGGAATGGTGGCGATGTGGCAGGAGAGCACGCACAGTTCTGGAGACACACCTGCACGGTGGCAGCAACCTGAGAAGGAGAGAAAAAACAAGGTAAGACGACGTGTCAATACTTCTCAAATAATACTTGCTTGTTCATTCACGGGCAGTATACCCAGAAGAGCCAGCGTTGAATGCGCAGAGGGAGCCTCCTTAAGTACGCTGGCTGATGAGTGGGAGCAGATGCGTCTTCTGCCTCAGGTGCAGTGATGAATTAGTGAAGGTGAGACGGGACGGGAGGGGTGGCTCTCGCTGCCCATGACAAATGCTGGCAAAAGTTGTGTTCTCTGAAAATTTTCAGCATGCTGAAAATTTGCCAACGTTTGGGAATACACGTTGGTGAAAGTTGTGCTCAGTTTTTAAAAGTTCCTGAGCACTGGGCTAAGTTATGCAGAGCTCACCTACAGTCATGTGAAAAAATTAGGACACCCCATTAAATATTCAGTTCTTTATTAAGAAATGTTCACGTTATGATTCTCCATGCACTTTTATGCAGCGCACGAAGGAAGGAATGAAAAACCCAACTGCAGGAGTAGAACGTGCACTTTATTCACAAAATCCCAAGAATAACCAGTCCAGCTTACAGTCTCAATAATAAACAGAGAGTTGAAATGATGAGGATGAGGCCACCAGACATACAGGGACGCCACCCGGATGCGCAGCAGCCTGGGGAAGGGAATGCCTAGTGCCACCATGGCAGTCAGCACGAAGAGAAAGGCAACCTGTACTTATGGCTTGAGCAATCTGGGGCTGTCTGTGCAGTCCGGTGGATGAGGGTGATCAGGAACAGCCGCTAACGCCCAAGAGGTAAACAATCTTGTGACGCCAGAGAAGACAACAACGTCAGGCTGAAAGTAAATGTAGGTAATAATAACTAACATACACGGAGGTACACGCTATCGTGTATGAAGCTGAATGCGCCGACGGTCTCTTCCTACTACCCCAGCATTTAAGTACTAATAACACTAACGAGAGAACAGACCGCCAGTGTGAGAATGCATGGGCTGAATAATAACTAACACCATGTGTTATATATGTGAGTGAGTGTCTGAGCGTATGAATAGAAGTGAATGAAGTGCGTGCGTGTACGTGCATGAAACACCCATAATACAGAACAGCTGTGATACTGACAGGAGGAGGAGGTGTGCCCGAGCTATCAGGGAGCGGGGGACCCAAAGGACTCCCTGAAGCGCCTAATGGAAAATAGGACAAAACTAACCATGGACCAGAACTGGGTTTGGAACCACCAAACCCAGGTTCATGACATTCACATATCTATGTCTGACCTTGTTTTTGTTTTTATTTGCATTTTTTTAACCTTTATTTTAGCCATTGTAAGTGGGAATGAATGTAGGGGTGTCCTAAAAAAGATGGGGGGGGGGGTCCTTTTATTTCTCACTATTTGTTTAGAATTACATTTTACAGAAAATTTGAAAAAAGCCTTTAATTCATTTTTAATTGTTTAGTTGTATCACATGAATCTCCCAGTATTTTTAACATTGATATTAAATATCCATATGTCCAAATATGTTAAAAAAAAAAACCCACACAGGGTTATACAGGGCGCTCTGATTTTTTTCACATGACTGTAAGTCAGTGTAAGTTAAGCTCCACCGGCAAACATCGACTGAAATGCTGGTGGAAGCAGATGTTTTTAGACCGAAACTCACGTCAGACAGGCACAAACAAAATACCAAAGTGTTGCTGCCCATGGTGCTGGAATGCCAAAAGCAGAAAGAAGGGGGAATAATAAAAAAAAGAATACATATGCATATATAATCCCCCAAAAATGTGACATCTCATTGTGAAAAAAAAATAAATCTCCTCATTGTGAAATTTACTGTTGTTGATTTTCTGCTTCATGTGTAATCATTCTTCAGGATTTACTGGATTGGCTTCCATTGTGGTGAATCAAAAAGCGCTGATGTGATGTCAAAAAGTAAATAATATTTAATGGGATTTTATGTTATTTTAATGGAAGAGTTGTAACAGTCATAATACAATCACCAATCATTTTATTTATATGATATACTATAGAGTTTTTTTTTTATTCCATCCACATTTTAATTGTGGGCTTACTGTTAACGTCTACAGATAGGCATTTTTGTCTTTTTTTTTTTTTAGAGGAGTGAATGAATGAATGAATGAATGAATGAACAAGGAAAAAAATGTTGCTGGACCAGTCTGCCCTACAGGGAAAACAGCTGCTCTTCTCCACGACCCAGGAGAAGAAAGGTACAGACGTGGACAAAATTGTTGGTGCCCCTCTGTTAATGAAAGAAAAACCCACAATGGTCACAGAAATAACTTGAATCTGAAAAAAGTGGTAATAAATAAAAATTCTATGAAAATTAACCAATGAAAATCAGACAATGCTTTTGAATTGTGGTTCAACAGAATTATTTTAAAAAACAAACTCATGAAACAGGCCTGGACAAAAATGATGGTACCCTTAACTTAATGTTTTGCTGCACAACCTTTTGAGGCAATCACTGCAATCAAACGATTTCTGTAACTGTCAGTGAGACTTCTGCACCTCCCAGCAGGTATTTTGGCCCACTCCTCGTGAGCAAACTGCTCCAGTTGTTTCAAGTTTGAAGGGTGCCTTCTCCAGACACCATGTTTCAGCTCCTTCCACAGATGTTCAATAGGATTTAGATCAGGGCTCATAGAAGGCCACTTTAGAATAGTCCAGTGTTTTGCTCTTAGCCATTCTTGGGTGTTTTTAGCTGTGTGTTTTGGGTCATTATCCTGGTGCAAGACCCCTGACCTGCGACTGAGACCAAGCTGTCTGACACTGGGCAGCACATTTCTCTCTAGAATACCTTGATAGACTTGAGATTTCATTGTACCCTGCGCAGATTCAAAACACCCTGTGCCAGATGCGACAAAGCAGCCCCAGAATATAACAGAACCTCCTCCATGTTTCACAGTAGGGACAGTGTTCTTTTCTTGATATGCTTCATTTTTTTTGTAACTTAGATTTTTATTCATTTTTCATTATATATATTGCATTCAGATCACAGTCTACATTTAAAAAACAAAGGGGCTAGAGTAAGAAAGGAAAAAAAAAAAAAAAAAAAAGGGGGGGGACGAATGTTGGAGCATCAAGTTTTTAGTTTCCATCTCTTAATTCTTCTGGTTTTTCCAGTGTCTTTGGTTATTCTTTCAATTTCTGTCTCGTTGTTGCACTTTGTAGTGTGTCCATTTCCACCATTTTTTTTCATATAGTCCTTCTTGCATTCTTTGTCGATATGTTAGTTTTTCCATCATACGTATGTCCTCAACAATGTCAGTCCATTGCTCTTGGTCAGGAAGAACTTCTGATCGCCATTTTTTTGTGATTGTTTTTTTACATGCAATCAACAAGATTTTAACTAGATATCTGTCCTCAGCCTGTATTACATTGTCTCTTTTTTTTTTTTTTTTTTATTTAAGTTTTTGTAAAGGGTATACAGGTCGTTACAGCAATGCATTGTTTACATTTTCATCACATGTTCCCTTATTTTCTGATATCTGACAACATTGGAAGATTAATTCTTACAACACCCCCTTTTTTTTTTTTTAAAGTGAAAGAAAAAGTGAAATTAAAGAGAAAAAAAAACAAAAAACAAATAAAAACAAACAAACAAACAAACCAGTAAAAAACAAACAAAAAGAAAAAGTAAGTAAATAAAGATAAAAGAGCATCTGAGTAGTGTTGGAACAAAGAGCGGAACCATTATTGAAATGGTATTTGTCAAAGATTAGATCTAATGGAAGACACATATGCGGTCCAGGGTTGCCAAAAGTTCATGAACCCATCCATGTCCTGTCTCAGTGCGAATGTCAACTTTTCCATCGAGTAAATGTCTTGGATCACGTTAGTCCAATCTTCAGGTGTAGGACAGTCCTTCAACATCCATTTTTTAGTTAGAGCTTTTTTGCTTGCCAATATTAAAACATTGAATAAGTATTTTTCTCCTCGTCTTTCCAGCGAGTCCGGTAGTAAACCCAAATACAAAGTTACAAAAGAAAAGGGAACTGTAATTTTGAATATTTTCCCCAATATTGTCTGTACATTGGTCCAATATTGGTGGATAACTGGGCATGACCAAAACACATGAAAATGATTTGCAGTCTTTTCACCACACGAGCGCCAACAGTTCAATCCCTTATGGGTAAATTTGTTTTGTGCAGGTGTTCTGAAAAATCTTGCCAAGTTTTTCCATCCAAATTCTCTCCACTGCAGGGATGAGGTACTTTTCCATTGCTGTTTATTTAGCTTTTCCCATATTTCCAGTTGTAAAGTGAAATTCCCCTCTTTTTCCCATCTCTCTTTTATATAAGATGTGTTGTCTCCTTTTAAGTCTTGAAGACCTTGGTATATTTTAGAAATGTATCTGATCCCTGGGATCCCTTTATATGCCATTAAGAAGACCTTCAGAACACCTGACTGGGCCCTTTCCAAATCCTCCTTTTTAAGTATATTGTTTATGTGGTGTCTAAGCTGGAAGAACCTGTAAAGGTCTTGATTTATTAGGCCTTGTTTTTTCAAATCTTCAAAACTTCTTAAGATTTGCCCTTTAAAAAAATCGTAATATTTTATCAGCCCTTTCTCCTTCCACTTTTTAAATCTGGTGTCTGTTTTATTAGGAGTAAAGTCCTGATCATAGGCAATCCATTGCAGAAGTCGATAGGGCTCTTTAGTTTGATTCTCTCTGACTATCTTAAACCAAATTTTTAGCGGGGTCTCTATCCACGGGTTAGTGTTATTCAAAAGCTTAGGTAAGGCATTGTTCCCTATTATCGCCTGTAGGGGGATGTCACTTGTTATTTGGCATTCGATCTCCTTCCATTGTGCAGTGTAGACTGGGTTACATATCTCTACTAAAGTTTTAATTTGTGCGGCTTTAAAGTAGTCCCCGATATTTGGCAGCGCGAGCCCACCTTTGTCTTTGTTTAGCTGTAGGGTTCTATATCTGATTCTAGGTCTCTTGCCCTGCCATATGAATCTTGAGATCCTTCTGTCCAGCTCCTGCCATGTTTTTTTGGGAGGTTCTACCGGTATTGTTTGGAAAAGGTATAGAAGACGTGGAAGTATATTCATTTTGACTGCTTCAATTCTTTGTGCAGTACCCAAGAATGGTATCATATTCCATCTTGCTAGGTCAGATTTTATTTTTGTCACCAGTGGATCATAGTTTAGTGATATAATTTTGTTGAGTTGTTTCGGGATATTGACCCCCAGATATTTCATAGATTCCGACTCCCAGTTAGTTTTGAGTTTGCTTAGTGAATAATGATTTGGGTCATAGTTGAATGTTAAAACTTGGGTTTTATGCATGTTTAATTTGTACCCTGATAAATCTCCATACTCTGAAAAAACTGAGGTTAGTTCTGGTAAAGAAGTGTTCGGCTGCCCTAGGTATATTAAAATGTCATCAGCAAAGAGTGCTATTTTATGTTCCTTCTGACCAAGTGTAATACCTTGAATTTTTTGGTTTTGTCTTATCCATTGGCTCAGAGGTTCTATGAAGATTGCAAAGAGCAGTGGAGACAGGGGGCAGCCCTGACGACATCCTCTTTCCAGTTCAAAAGAAGATGATAAAATACCGTTAATCCTTATTTTAGCTGTTGGTTTTTTATATAATGCCTGTATAGTTCTAATGAAGTTGTTATGAAAATTGAAACTGGATAAGATTCTATATAGAAAAGACCAGTCAACCGAATCGAATGCTTTTTCAGCATCTAATCCCAATATGACTGCATTTAAGTTATATTTTTTTATATGATGAATTATGTGTAAAGTGCGTCGAATGTTGTCTTGTGTCTCTTTGTCTTATAAAACCTGTTTGGTCTAAATGAATTAGGTCTGTCAGTATATTTTCTAACCTTTTGGCAAGGATAATGGTAAAAAGCTTATAGTCCTGATTTAGTACACTGATTGGTCTGTAGTTGGAGCACTCTAGTTTATCCTTTTCAGGTTTAGGTATAACTGCAATGACCCCTTCTCTCCAGGAGGGGGGGATTTCCCCTGTGTGGAGGACATAATTAAATGTTTTCAGGAGGAGAGGAGATAGTTGCTGTTTAAAGGTTTTGTACCACTCTGCTGTATAGCCATCAGCTCCTGGGGATTTGTTAGCTTTAAGTTTCATAATTGCTTTTTCCAATTCTTTAGGATGTATTTCTGACAGTAGTGTTTTATTTTGTGACTCCGTAAGTTGGGGAAGGTTTAATGTGTTTAGGAATGCCTCGGATGCGTTTTTATGTTTTTTGTGGGAGTATAAGTTCTTATAGTAATTCTCGAAGTTTTTAAGAATATCCTGAATTCTGAATTTTATTTCCTTTGATACTGGGTCTCTGATTTTGTAGATTGCTCTTTCTGTTTGATGTTTCCTCAATTTATAGGCTAGCAATTTTGCCGATTTACTGCCTGCTTCATAGTATTTTTGTTTCAGAAATGTAAGTTTCTTCTGGATTTCTATTGTGTAGATCTCATTTATTTGGTTTTTAATTTCCTTAATCTTGAGCGAGTCAGTAGAATGAGTGTTGCCTTTGTGTTCTTTTTCTAGGTTCCTAAGTTCTGACTCTAATGTGGATAGTTTTTCTTGTCTTAGTTTCTTTTGGGTTGCCAGTTTTGCAATAATCTTTCCTCTTATTACAGCTTTGCATGCATCCCACAGTATTAAAGGGGATACTTCTCCATTATCATTATCTTCCAAATATCTGAGAATATCTGATTCCAATTCATCTTTCAATGGTCCTTTCAGGACATTTGAATTTAACCTCCAAGAAAATGTATTATTTGTGTATTTTTGGATATTTAAGTCCATGTAGATCGGACTGTGGTCGGAGAGATCCATCAGTCCTATTTTACATGTTTTTACTCTTCCAATGTCTCTATTAAACATAAAAAAAATAGTCAATCCTTGAGTAAGATGAATGTGGAGTTGAGTAAAATGTATAGTCTTTTACACTGGGGTTGAGTTCCCTCCACACGTCACAGATTCCCAATTCTTTTAGTAGCATCCGAGTCTTCCTGTTTTGGGTGTTATTTTGATGTGGGGAATTACCAGAAGCATCCCAGTATGGATTCAGTCTAAGATTGAAGTCCCCACCACATATCACTAAACCTTGAGCTTTAGTTATCATTAGGTCGAAAACATTTTTATAAAATTTCCAGTTAGCCCCTGGGGGAGCATACACATTCAGCAGGGTGATATCTTCTCCCTCTAGCCGCCCAGTTACCAAACTGTATCTCCCTTCTTTAGCTTTGTGTTCTGATTTTTTTTCAAATGTAATTTTGGTTGATATCAATGTCGCTACTCCCCTCCTCCTCCCTGATTTATATGAAGATGAAGAGATCATTTTAAACCCTTGTCTACTGAGTTTATTGTGTTCCACATCTGTTAGGTGGGTTTCTTGTAAAAATATTATTCCTGCTTTGTCTTTTTTCATTTTGCCTAGAATCTTGGATCTTTTAACTGGATTCAGGATTCCTTTTACATTATATGAAATTATTTTGGTTACACCCTGTTTCTCCATTGTGTTGTTTTGTTTAGTATAACTGTGTGGTGGCCCTCTTTTGTGCTACTCAGAAACTGAAAGAACATTAAAAACAAGAAAAACATTAAGAACATAGTGTAAAAAACTTTAAAACAAAAAGCTGTCATAAGAACTTCCTGAGCTGAGGTCTTTTTAAAGACCCTGTAAGAGCCTTGATGGAGTGAAGGCTCTGAGGGAAATTCCTCAAACTCTGTTACGTGTTGAGGGCCCTCTCTTACCACTGAAAGTAGTCCCATGCTTTTAACGTGAGTTTCAGAACCCAATCCAAACTTGTAATGATTTTTTTTTTTTTCCTTTTATGCCTAAACCCTGTGAAATTGTGTGCACCCTCCCACCCCCATCACATCAAACATTCATGCAAAAACAGTATTTGTTAGTATGAGGAGAACATGTGGATTATTGTCACATTTCTATTTTAACAAGTTTTTTTTTTTTTTTTTATTACAAAGACTTATTTGTTTCAAATAATATGATTGTTCCATGAAATGTTTTACCACATGCTGAATATGCATCTCCTTTAATGTTTGTTACCTTGTATGAGGGGGGTTGGATGTGCGGATTGATTCAAGAGAAAGGGGGGGAAAAAAAAAAAAAAAGGTCGCTATTCCAACCTGAAAACGGATAGTTTATCCGCGACGCTCTGGTGCTGGGTTTCCCGCTGCTGGTCCGTGGATTTTGAGGGTCTTTGTGTTGTCCATGTTTGCGCTTTGATCTTCTCACTCGGGTCTGCTGCGGGTTTAAATACCGTTACCGGGAGCCCTCTTTTCGCCATGTCAGCTGTTGCTTCTTCCGCCGAATTATAGAGACACGTTTCATCGCCGTAGAAGACCCTTAACTTCGCAGGAAATGGAGTCTGAAAGCGCAATTTCTTCTCTCTTAACACCTTTTTCACGTCATTGTATTCCCTGCGCTTTTTAAGGACCTCCGGGGCGTAATCGTGTTCCACGTAGACTTTTCTCTCCTGGTGCATAAATCCTTTTTTCTGCCAGGCCAGTCTTACAACCTCTTGTTTTATTTTGAAATTGGAAAATCTTACCAACACCGAACGTGGGGGCGCTTCCGCCGCCGGCCTAGCGGCTAATGAACGATGTGCCTTTTCTATCTTCAAGTCGGTGGTTTGTGGAATATCCAATTTCTCTCTTAGTAAGGATTCCACGCATTCTGCCATTGAGTTAAAACCATTTTCGGTTCCTTCTATCAGACCATGAATTCTTATGTTGTCTCTTCTTTGTTTTCCTTCTTGGTCGGTTAGCTTAGCCTCTATAGCTGCTTGTCTTTTGCGTAGGTCTAGCACAGAATCTTCGAGCACTTTTATTCGATCCTCTGTTTCCAAGATTCGGTTCTCGGCCTGGTCCACTCTGCTGTTTGTCCTTTTCAATTCTTCTCTGAATTCCCGAAATTCGGCCGTAACTTCTCGGCGAAATCGTCGTAGCTCCTCAAATAGTGATTTCAGGCTAACCCTTTTGTTAGCTATCACCAGTTCCTCGTCTTCTGAACGGAGATCTTCCAGTTCAGATTCGTGTCCTGGCCTGGAGAATTTCAGTTTCTTCTGTTTTCCTTTAGACATGATGATTTTGTCTTTTGATTTTCACTCCTCCAAAAATCCGTTAAGTTTGATTTTCAAGGTGTTATTCTGGATTGGGTCTGAGAGCTTCAGTGTTAAGCTGCAGTCGCCATGGCGTCCAGACCGGAAGTCCTACATTGTCTCTTTTAAGATCACATAAGTACATCAGGTTACAGTTCATTGGTATATTATATCCTAATATCCTCTGTATTGTCACATGTATAGATTTCCAGAATGATGAGATTTTGCTGCATTTCCAAAACATATGTGAGTGGTCTACATTTTGAGCCCCACATCCCCTCCAGCATAAAGATTGGGTATTTGTATATTTTCCTTGAATCTGTGGTGTAATGAAAAAGCGAATCAGGTTTTTCCATCCAAATTCCCTCCATATCCTTGAATTTGTTGATGTGTGTTGTGTTTTCCATATTTCCTGCCAGCTTTCTTCTGTTATGTTTAAATTGAGCGCTTTCTCCCATTTCTCCTTTATATAGTTACTTGAATGTTTGTTTGCCATAAGTTTCTGATATAGCTTTGAAATAATTCTTATTTTATTTCCTGCATATGAACTTAAAATAAACTGCATAATCTCGCTCACATCTGTTTGGAGGTTATGCCTAATCTTCTTCATATAATAGTCTCTCATCTGCAGATATCTGAAGAATTCCTATCTTTCTAGTTTAAATTTTCTTCTGATGTTTACAAAGCTCCCGAGATCTTTTTTTCCGATATTGCCCCATGCTGTGATTCCCTTGTTCACCAGATTTTTGTATCCCCTATCTTGCTTTGCCGGTTCAAACTGACTGTCAAATGCTACCCATTTCAATAGTTTTATGTCTTCCTTTATATTATACTTTTGTACTATTTTATACCACAGTTCCAAAGTAAATTTAGTGATTGGGTCTATTTGTTTGATTTGCTTATATGCATCTTTATCTCCTATTATGCTTTGTACTGGGAGTCCCTCAATTTCCTTTTCCATTTCTTTCCATTTTGCCTCATATCCTTCGTCGCACCAACATATGATATATCTTATTTGTGCTGAGTAGTAATATTCCTTTAGACTCGGTAGGCCCATGCCTCCTTTCTCTTTTGGTAACTGGAGAGTTTTATATTTCACTCTTGGCTTTTTACCTCCCCAAACAAATCTCGATATCATCCTGTCCCACTTTGAGAACTGGGCATCTGGAATCTCTGTTGGTAGAGCCTGGAAGAGGTAAAGTAATCTAGGTTGTATGCTGATTTTGACTGTCTCAATTTTTGAATTCAGATCCATATTTAAGATTGACCATCTATCAATATCTTTTTTTATTTCTTGTTCCAACCTATCATAGTTTGCTTTATAGATTTTGCTTAGATCTTTAGGTATGTTCACTCCAAGGTATTTTATTTCTTTTTGTTTCCAGTTTAGTTTGATCTTATCAGTTATCTGGTTTAGAGGGTTATAGTGGAATGTCAGTATTTGTGTTTTTGTTATGTTTATCTTGTATCCTGATAATTTTCCAAAATTTTCTATCAAGTTCATCATTTCCATTATTGATTCATCTGGTTGTTCAAGGTAAACTATAATATCGTCTGCAAATAGCCCAATCTTGTGTTCCGCTCCCTTTATTGTTACACCTTTTAATTTCTTATTTTGTCGTACCGCTTGAGCCAGTGGCTCTATGAACAGAGCAAACAAGGTGGGCGATAAGCAGCATCCCTGCCTGGTTGATCTTTGTATATTTACTTTGTCTGTTAAGCTACCGTTTATCTTGATTCTTGCCACAGGTTCTTGATACAGCGTCCTTATGCATTGTACTGATTTTTCATTAAATCCAAAGCGTTCCAGCACACTATATAGGAATTTCCAGTTAACCCTGTCAAATGCTTTTTCTGCGTCTAAACTCATTATTACTGCGCTTTTCTTTTCTTTATGTATTTGATTAATTATATGTATTGTTCTCCTGATATTGTCATGTGTTTGGCGCCCCTCTATGAAACCAGTTTGATCATTTTCTATCAATTCCGTCAAGAATGTCTTTATTCATTTACATATAATTGTTGTATATATTTTATAATCCACATTTAATAAAGAGATTGGTCTATAGTTTCCACATTGTTCTCTATCTTTCCCTGGCTTTAAAATAACTGAAATAATGGCTTCGTTCCATGATGGAGGTATTTTGTTGTTGTTCAACGTCCAATTAAATGACTTTAGGAGCTGTGGCGTGAGTTCTTCTATAAACAGTTTATAAAACTCAGATGGGTACCCATCACTACCTGGTGATTTACCGTTTTTAAGTGACTTAATCACATCTCTAATCTCTTGTGTTGTTATTTCTGCTGTTAGCTTTTCATTTTGTTAATTTCCTATTGATGGCAAGTCCAATGTGCATAGAAATTTTTTAATATCCTTAGTATTTGTTTCTTCAGGTTGCGAGTATAGTTCTTGATAGAAATTATGGAATATTTCTTCGATGTTTTCTGGGTTAACTGTGGTTTTATTTGTGATGGGGTCTTTAATCTTATATACATTATTCACTGTTTGTTGTTTTCTTAACCGTTTTGCCAGCAGTTTTGTGGCTTTTGGTCCCGTTTCATAATATTTTTGCTTTAGATATCTATTTTTCCTTTCAATTTCATCTATTTGTGTTTCTTTTATCTTTATTTTTTCTTCTTTAATTTCTTGGTATATTTTTGGGTCATTTGTGTTTTGATGTTTACGTTCTAATTCCCTCAGTCTCTCACATCTTTGTTCATATGTTTCCAGTTTAGACTTATTTGCTTTTCCTGTTTCAACAATTAATTTACCTCTTAACACGGCTTTTAGTGCATCCCATAGTATTGTTGGGTCCACTTCTTCATTATCATTCTCTTGGGTATACTCGTTTATGTTTACTTTTATTCTTTCTTTCATTTTCTCATCATTTAACAGTCCTACATTAAGCTTCCATGTTGTTTGTCGTTTTCTATTGTTTAAATATATTTCCATGTATATAGGATTATGATCTGATATTTCTGCCCCTCCAATCTGACAATTTCTCATCCTGTGTCTGTCACCTTCATTCATAAGGAAGTAATCTATTCTAGAGTGTACTTTATGGACTGCTGAATAATGTGTATAGTATGGCGCATATTTAGGGCGCATATATGGCATTCATATTCACCCACATACACCTAGTAGGCATGACGGTGCATATTCTGGAAGCTTCACGTCTCAATGGCCAAAGAGGACCTGACCCTGCAGAGACCTACGGAAGGTGTGAAGTTGGTTGCTTAGGAGACGAGAAGTGGGAGAGAATGTCCCAGCAGGAGCCCCGGAGGCTAGAAGGATGAGAGAGACAATGGAGACGCCAAGGAGCCTCGGGGGCTGTATGTTTGCTCAAGGACTGTGGGTTGGGGGTGTGTTATTTGATGTTGGGGGTTTTGTGTCTTTGGAGGGTATAAGAACTGTGAAGGATGATTGTTCTACCTCTTTTCTGAGATTCTGTTCTTGTTGGAGGATGTGACCTCTCAATAAACCAAACCTGAGAAATAAACTCAGTCTCGTTTGTGAAAGGCATCCTCTACACTGGTGACCTACGACAAACTATGGCCGGTGGCGACGATCTTCCCGCACCGGACTCTTCAGGAGCCAACCGGGTTAACGCAGCTACCACACTACAGCTGCCCGATTTCTGGCAACATAACCCACGCTCCTGGTTTACCACTGTGGAGGCGCAGTTTCACCTTCGGGGAATCTCAACGGACGCAACGAGGTTCTACCATGTCGTCACGAAGCTGGACAGCCTCACAATGCAGCGGGTGGAGAGCCTGACCAACCACCCGCCCCAGGACGACAAGTATGGCGCACTGAAAGCCGCCCTCATTCGAGCTTTCACTCCCTTGCAGGGAGAGCGAGCAGAGAGACTTCTGGCGCTGACAGAAGGGGAAGCAGACAGACCAGCAGATCTGATGGCGAGGATGATGAACCTGAGAGGTGAAGATGATGACAGTTTTATCTTCGCCTACCTCTTTCTCAGAACACTACCGCCAGCAGTGAGAGTCACCCTGGCCAGCTCACAGCTGCTCAACGACCGCGACTACCACAGGCTGGGCCAGGAGGCGCAGCGGCTCGTCGACACCCATAGACGACACACAGCCACGACGGCGGCAACGGAGCTGAACGCACCCCCGCGAGACGAGGGGAGACCAGAGGCCGCAGCACCAGACCCACTGACGTCAGCAGCGGCAGAGACCAGGAGAAGCGGAGCGGACGGCACCCTCTGCTTTTACCATCGACGTTTCGCTGAGAGGGCACGCAGATGCATCCCACCGTGCCGATACAAGCGCCAGGGAAACACCAAGACCGAGAGTCGGTAGCAGCTGCTGCTCTCAGCGCGAAGAACAAGCTGCTTTTCGTGATGGACGCGAATTCAAGGAAGGATTTCCTGGTGGACACAGGCTCCCAGCTGAGTTTCGTCAAGCCTTCCTATGCGGACCTGCTGGCGCCTTCCAGCGGACCTCTGGTGCTAGTGGCAAATGGCTCGACGATCAAAACCTGTGGGGAGAAGACGCTCCTTCTATCCTTCCACGGGCACACCTTCGAGTGGACTTTCGTCGTAGCTGCAGTTAGCAACAACATGTTAGGTGCTGATTTTTTATGCTCAAACAGTTTATTAGTTGATCTTACTAATAGACGTATGGTAAATGCACTGTCTTTCCACTCTATCTCCTGTACAGCTCGAGTGGCCCCGCCTTCTGCACATCCTAATGTCACAGCTGCGGGTGGTAAGTTTCATGCACTACTCAATCAGTTCCCAGCACTCACGGTCCCAACATTTTCATCGTCAATAGCTAAACACGGGGTCGAGCATTTCATAACTACCTCCGGCCCCCCTGTTTTTGCAAAAGCTCGGCGCTTGGACCCAGCTAAACTGGCCATCGCGTGCGAGGAATTCGCCAACTTGGAAAAACTGGGCATTGTTAGACGCTCTAACAGCCCTTGGTCGTCACCCCTGCATATGGTCCCCAAGGCTGACGGCTCGTGGCGGCCTTGCGGTGATTTCCGCAGGTTAAACAATGCTTCAGCACATGACCGCTACCCGATTCCGCACATCCAGGATTTTTCGGCACATTTGGCGGGGGCGCACATCTTTTCCAAAATAGATTTGGTGCGCGGTTATTACCAAGTCCCAGTCCGCACTCAAGACATACCCAAAACGGCAGTAATAACCCCCTTTGGGCTTTTCGAGTTTTTGCGCATGCCTTTTGGCCTCAAAGGCGCCGCACAGACGTTCCAACGCATGATGGATGCGGTGTTGCGTGGCCTCCCTTTCGTGTTCGCCTATTTGGATGATATTTTGGTAGCCAGTGCATCCGAGGTCGAACATGAACGCCACCTCACAGCGGTTTTTCAGAGGCTGACAGAGCATGGGCTGATAATTAACCCAGCGAAATGTCAATTCGGGGTAGCGCAAATCGATTTTTTGGGCCACCGCGTTTCTCCAGAAGGAGCGGTCCCGCTGCCCGATAAAGTACGCGCGATAACGGAGTTTCCCCAGCCGCAGACAGTTAAAGCATTGCAAGAATTTTTGGGGATGGTCAATTTTTATAACCATTTCCTCCCCAGCGCGGCACAGCTCATGCACCCACTGTACGCGGCACTAAAGAAACAAAAACCTGCAAATAAGGTCGAGTGGTCCCCGGAACGGGAGCGCGCTTTCTCCCAGGTCAAGTCGGCCCTGGCGAACGCTGTGCTGTTGGCACACCCCGTGCCAGCAGCTCGCATGGCACTAACCACGGATGCTTCCGACGTAGCAGTGGGGGCGGTTGTCGAGCAACTGGTAGCAGGGAGCTGGCAACCGCTTGCGTTTTTCAGCAAAACATTGCGCGATAACAAGCGGAAATACAGTGCGTTCGATAGGGAGCTTTGAGCCCTGCATCTGGCCATCCGCCACTTCCAGTTCTGGCTGGAAGGGCACCGTTTCACCGTGTTTGTAGACCACAAACCATTAACATTTGCAATGGCCAAGATTTCAGAGCCGTGGTCGGGCCAACAGCAGAGGCAGCTGGCCGCGATTTCAGAGTTTACCACCGACATTCAACATGTGGCGGGCAAACACAATGTGGTGGCAGATTGCCTCTCGCGCGCAGTTGCAACGCCAGGCCCCCAAGGGGCAGACACGGTGGCCGTGGACGCGGGCCAGGCTTGCGGCGCGGAAGCGCTCGCAGCCCCGGTCTGCGTAGGCTTAGATTATGCAGCCATGGCCGCCGAGCAGGTTAACGATGCGGATGTGCGCGCGCTCCAGTCTGGGCCAACAGGGCTAAGGCTGGAGCACAGGGTGCATCAGACAGGTATGCCTCCTCTAATCTGCAATATCTCCACGGGGCGCCTCTGCCCCGTGGTCCCAGCTGCGTGGCGCCGCCGCGTTTTTGATTTAATCCATTCGCTGGCACATCCGGGAGTTCGTGCATCGATCAAAATGGTGGGAGAAAAATTTGTTTGGCCGGGGCTGCGTAAACAGGTCAAAGAGTGGGCCGCAGCCTGCGCAGCGTGTCAAAGAGCAAAGATACACAAGCACACGCGGGCACCCTTAGAACCTTTTCACATCCCGGCCAAACGCTTCGACCACGTGCATATCGACTTGGTGGGACCCCTCCCGCTGTCGCAGGGTTTCACACACCTTCTAACCATGGTGGACCGCACAACGCGCTGGCCAGAAGCGGTCCCCCTGGCGTCAACTACAGCAGCAGACGTGGCGCGCGCGTTTTTAACGGCTTGGGTCGCGCGTTTTGGAGTCCCGTCAGACATAACGTCTGACAGGGGTCCCCAATTCGTTTCCGAGCTCTGGTCATCCATGGCCCTCAGTCTGGGGGTGAAAATTCACCGCACTACCGCTTATAACCCTCAGGCCAACGGTTTGTGCGAACGCTTTCACCGGTCATTGAAAGCAGCCCTCAGAGCGGCTCTCACGGGCACAAATTGGGTTGATAAACTTCCATGGGTTTTATTAGGGTTGCGTTCAGCACCTAAGGAAGATTTACAAGCCTCTCCGGCTGAGCTAGTTTTTGCCCAACCCCTCCAGTTACCGGGCGAATTCCTTCCAGAGAACCCCGCACCAAATCGCCCACCCGCTCAGCTGCTGCAGAGCGACACGGGATCAAACACCCTCCCCGGCCCAGTTCATCACAGTTTCCCACGCGTTTTTGTGCCTAAAGCCTTAAAGAACGCAGAATTTGTCTTTGTCAGACACGACGCTCAGAGGCCAGGTTTAAGGCCGCCTTATGATGGACCGTTCAGAGTGTTAGAAACTGGGGAAAAACATTTTTTGCTCGATTTGGGTGACAGGAGAGAATTAGTCTGCATTAACAGACTCAAACCCGCTTTTGTGTTGGCTGATGAACAAGTGCAATTAGCCAGGGCCCCCCCGTCGCGGCAGGCCACCGGGGAGACACTCTTCTAAGCTTTCACAAGAATGTGCTAACGACTCTGATCCACAGATGCAAGAAACAGCTACAGGCAGATCGAAGCCTGCTTACAGCAGATATGGCAGGAGGTTGAAGCCCAAGCAGTTGGAAGTGTGATATGTTGTGCCATTTTGCTGTTCTGTGTGATATGATATGTTTCTATGCATTTTGGGGTGTTCTTTGTCCTTATTTAGACGTTTGGGGGGGTTATATGGCGCATATTTAGGGCGCATATATGGCATTCATATTCACCCACATATACCTAGTAGGCATGACGGTGCATATTCTGGAAGCTTCACGTCTCAATGGCCAAAGAGGACCTGACCCTGCAGAGACCTACGGGAGGTGTGAAGTTGGTTGCTTAGGAGACGAGAAGTGGGACAGAATGTCCCAGCAGGAGCCCCGGAGGCTAGAAGGATGAGAGAGCCAATGGAGACGCCAAGGAGCCTCGGGGGCTGTATGTTTGCTCAAGGACTGTGGGTTGGGGGGGTGTTTTTTGATGTTGGGGGTTTTGTGTCTTTGGAGGGTATAAGAACTGTGAAGGATGATTGTTCTACCTCTTTTCTGAGATTCTGTTCTTGTTGGAGGATATGACCTCTCAATAAACCAACCCTGAGAAATAAACTCAGTCTCGTTTGTGAAAGGCATCCTCTACAATAGTCTTTTTCGAGTGGGTGCAGGTCCCTCCATATGTCTACCATACCCATTTCTGCAAGTGAGGTTCTTATGAACTTTGTTACATGTTTTTTTGTCTTCTTAACACTTGTTGTGTCAACTTCATGATCCATGACAGCATTTAAGTCTCCTCCACAAATTAGGACTCCTTCACTGTGTGTTGCTATGAGATCAAACAGATGTTGAAAAAAACCCTTGTCACTTTCTGGTGGGGCATAGATGTTCACTAATGTGATCTGCATACCATCTATTCTTCCCTTTATTATTACATACCTGCCTTCTTTATCCTGGATTTCTTGTTCACATTCAAATTGTATTTTATTTGAAATTAGTATCATAACCCCACTTTTAGTTCCTCCCTTAAATGAACTGTAGTAGGAGTTCTTATAGCCAAATCTCTTTAGTTTCACATGTTCTGTCTTGCTCAAATGTGTCTCTTGCATAAATATAATTTCGGCTTTTTCCTTCTTGAATTTTCTTATTATTCTTTCCCTTTTAACAGGTGAGTTC
Organism: Pholidichthys leucotaenia; assembly: GCA_020510985.1. Taxonomy (NCBI): domain Eukaryota; kingdom Metazoa; phylum Chordata; class Actinopteri; order Cichliformes; family Pholidichthyidae; genus Pholidichthys; species Pholidichthys leucotaenia. Next base: position 165,551,202 of record CM035844.1, read on the forward strand.
AGACCATTCACGTTTAGTGTCATTATCTTAAGATTTTTACCCATATTCATGTTTTTCCATTTTTTTAACTTGTGCTCCTAACCCCTTTAACAACAAAAATAACACATATTTATATAAAAACACATTAAAAAATCTCGACCTCGGTACTTTGGGCCTTTCTTCTGCCCAATGGTCCCTGTTGGTGGGTGGAGGGAATGTCCTCACCGAGTGAGGGGCCCTCCCTAGACCTGTAGTTACTATCCAAGTAATAGTCATTAGTCTAGAAATGTCCAACAAAAATCACTTAAACCTCTCCTAGCCGTTTGTTTCTCTTTTACCTTGTCTTCTTGGCCTTCATTTCTTCTGTGCCTTTCTTAATCTTTGTTATAATCTAGGCTTTCAGTTGAAAGCCTTGCAGTTTTTCCTGGGCCCGCTGCTCCACATCTCTCCCCCGTCTTCTGCCGTTCACTCGCCTCCACTCCGGCTGTCGTGATGCATTCAGTGCCGCCGCTGCTCCAGCCGCTTCCTCCGGCACGCTCACCACAAAGCCCTGCTCCATCATGTCCCGCGCTGCCTCTCTGGCTGTGTTGTATGTCTTCACGCCGTCCTCCCAATGAATCCTCATCTTCGTTAGCGGCATTTGGAATCTAATTTTTTTCTCTTTCAGCGTTTTTTTAATGTTGGCATATTTCTTTCTCTGCTGCACAATTTCTGTCGGGTAGTCATGATCAAAGAATATCTGTTTGTTGCCGATTCGTATCTTTTTTTTCCACGCTTGTGTCAGGATTCTTTCCTTTACATCATATTTCAGAAAGTTTACCACAACTGACCTGGGTGGAGAGTTTGGTTTCGGGTTCTGTGCCGAGGCTCTGTGCGCTCGTTGAATCTGCAGATCCGCTTCACCGGGCAGCTCCAGCTCTTTTTTTAAGAACTGATCCATGAATTTCGTCATCGAGTTGCCTTCAATGCCCTCCGGGATCCCGAAGATGCATATACAGTGATCCCTCACTTATCGCGGTTAATGGGTTCCAGAACCGACCACGAAAAGTGAAAAACCGCGAAGTAGCGTCACCCCTAACGACGTCACCCATAAATAATACGTACGTTCATTCTCTCACTCTCTCTCTCATATGATACGTGTGTGTGTGTGTGTAAGTGTACATACATACGTAGATGTAAATAAAGTGTACATAAATATGTTTTTAGAACTCTTTTATTCTTATAACAAGATACGTAACTCAAGATGAAGATGATTTACTGCACAGGTTAATGAGAGCTTTACTGCTCCTCAGGTGACGCCTCATCGTGAGGTGCTAGAGGCGCAGCATCGTCGAGGGCAGCTTTCAATAGAGCTGGAGAAGCTGCAGGGGGTGGCGTAGTGGCTCGACGGGAAGACTATTTCGCACAAAATGGCACAAGAGAACAGCAAAAAGTTCCACGCGGCGAGACTAAGCAACACGAGCGATAAAGAGCAATGAATGCGGTCTTCCTTCCTGCATGGGCGTTCGGCAGGGAGAGAAGGTGGGTGAAACGTCTCGGCCAATCAGCTTGCGGGGTGAAACATCTCGGCCAATCAGCTTGCGAGATTTCCGAGCCGAGCCAACACGAGAACAGCGAACAGAGAGGTGGATTTTTGAGTTGTGCGGCTCTCCGTGTTGATACCTGATGGTCTAATGTAGTCTCCCTGCCTTCTGCTAGCGCCCGCCCATTATTTCTCAATTTTGAATTTTTGATGAATATTTTTGAAAAATCCGTGATGCACTGAGGGCGCGAAAGGTGAAGCGCGAAGTAGCGAGGGATCACTGTATTGCTCCGTCTGGACCTGCTCTCCAGGTCGGTTATTTTTTCCTGCATCCTCTGTGTTTGTGCCGTCAGGGTCTGCAGCTGCTCGCTTGCCTCGCTCTTCCAGTCTTCCAGCTCCGATATTCGGGCCTGTGCTTCTGTCATACACGCCCGTTGAGAGCGCAGCTCCTCCATGTTTTCTGCTAGCTTGCGCTCCATTTCTCTTCGGAGGCCCATAATTTCCTCCTTCATCTCTTTTTTCAGCTCCTCCTTAAGAGCCGCTAAATCCTGTTGGAGTTGCCGCTTGAAGTCTTTTAACTCTTTACCTAAATTGGCGATGCCAGTGTTCGTGGTATCGAGTTTGGCGTCCTCCATTTTCCCTGCTGCAGTCACCTCGTTTTTTTGGGCCTCGTGTTCAGCGATTTCTCCTGCGTTGTTGAAGAGGAATTCTTTAATTTTACCCTGCTTTTGTCCGTGTGCCCGGCTCCTTCGTGTTTTCATCCCTTGGTTTATTGATCCGTTTATGTCGAGTTGGCCATTTACTGATGATTTTTAATCCGGCTAGGGAGAGCTCTCTGTTTAAGTGTTATGTCTCTCCACCATCTTCCCGGAAGTCATCCTTAAATCGATATGCTTCATTTTTGCGTCTGTGAACATAGAGCTGATGTGCCTTGCCAAAAAGTTCCAGTTTTGTCTCGTCTGTCCATAGGACATTCTCCCAGAAGCTTTGTGGCTTGTCAACATGCAGTTTGGCAAATTCCAGTCTGGCTTTTTTATGATTTGTTTTCAACAGTGGTGTCCTCCTTGGTCGTCTCCCATGAAGTCCACTTTGGCTCAAACAACGACAGATGGTGCGATCTGACACTGATGTACGTTGACCTTAGAGTTCACCATGAATGTGTTTAGAGGTTGTTCTGGGCTCTTTTGTTACTATTCGTATTATCCGTCTCCTCCTGCGGCCACGTCCAGGGAGGTTGGCTACAGTCCTGTGGATCTTAAATTTCTGAATAATATGTGCAACTGTAGTCACAGGAACATCAAGCTGCTTGGAGATGGTCTTATAGCCTTTACCTTTAACATGCTTGTCAATAATTTTCTTTCTAATCTCCTGAGACAACTCTCTCCTTTGCTTCCTCTGGTCCATGTTTAGTGTGGTACACACCATGTCAACAAGCAGCACACTGACTACTTGTCACCCTTTAAATAGGCCGACTGACTGATTACAAGTTTGTAGACACTTGTGATGTTAATTAGAGGACACATCTTGGTTGAACATGTCCCTATGGTCACATTATTTTCAATCTTTTCTAGGGGTACCATCATTTTTGTCCAGGCCTGTTTCATGAGTTTGTTTTTTAAAATAATTCTGTTGAACCACAATTCAAAAGCATTGTCTGATTTTCATTGGTTAATTTTCATAGAATTTTTATTTATTACCACTTTTTTCAGATTCAAGTTATTTCTGTGACCATTGTGGGTTTTTCTTTCAGTAACAGAGGGGTACCAACAATTTTGTCCACGTCTGTATGTGCACACAAACCCGATATTCATTATCTAATGATGACAGTTTTCACAATATTAACCTCAATCACTGTCATTCTTTTTAAAAGAATGATTCAAACTGAAAATATCCAGAGTTGTTTTGAATTAAATCTACAATTCTTTTTTTTTTTTTTGCTCGAATCTCCTTGGGAATTTCTTCCTTTAGCTTGTACAGGACAGGGGTCGCCATGTCTCTCTGCCCATCAACAGTATATTGTATGTTGAGTTTTTCCCTCCTCCGTTCCTTCATCACTGAGCACCAAGCGGGATGGCAGGAAGTTCCACTTTTACCTGGTCTTTGGCATGACCCGGCTGGGATTTGAACCCCGGCCTCCCAGTTGTGGGGCGAATGCTCTACCCTTAGGCTACCACTCCGCAATTTTGCATTCACCAGAGCAGATTAATAGAACTCAGGCCAAGATGAAGGGCTCACTCTTTCTTGTTTTAAAAAAGAAGCTCGGATGAACAATAAGACAACTGAAGGAAATTTTATAACTCTCCAACTCCTGATCAAAGAAAAGACTGGCATCATTTCTGAATTGTAGCGAACAGCTCTCATCCATGGGCAAGCAAGGCTGTGAAGTTAAAAAGCTCCATTAAAGTTCGTAAAAGTTGGTGTTCGCTAGATTTAAAAAAAAAAAAAAAACTGCTCATGAACGTAATTTCACCGACGTTTGGACTCATTTCTCTGATTTTTCAAGACATCTGTAAAAGTCGTTCCAAACACTATAAGGTGAACCCAGCTTTAAGGCTGGTCTATTCAACAGGGTTTTACCTTGAAAAAGAATTGTAAAAAATAATTTCACTCTCAAAAGATGACAGTACATTATGAAATATAAAGCAATGCATATACCAAGGATATGACATGAGAGAAATAACAAATACAAATTTAAATACCACTTGATTGGCATTTCTAATTACTATACCTTGGCTGGAATGGATTGGCAGCATCTTGCAGCTTCTGCAAACGAAGTGTCAAGTATTCTGATGATTCCTCACTCAAGATGAAGAAAGCAACAGGGACACCTCAACCTTGGTCTGATTTGATGACAACTGCATAGAATGCAAATCCATACTGTGTGATTCCCTTGTAGGTAGTGTCAAGACAGATCATCTCAGGGCCATATTTTTTTAACTGTTCAGTTTGTCAAGGTGTATTGAAAACAATCATCAGTGGCTACTTCCCACTATGTGAAAGAGGTTGATAGGAAATCACACTCTCTTTCAGTTCTGTGTTAATCAAACAATCAACACCAACACAGTCATTGCCATCCATTCTGGTCTGCGCAAGAAAGCTCTTTTTTAACAGCCTGATGTCCTCAGGTGTAACACAGTACTGTCAGTCTCTAAGGTCCGTCTGTCCTTGGGCCTTTGCCCAGTCTTTGCATTTTAGGAGGATTTCTGCATTTGAGTGCTCCAGCTGGAAACAAGTATGAATGTAGTTAATCAAATCACTATTGATCCAATTTGAACAATCTTCTTTTGGATTGTTGATATCATGTCCAGAGTGCTTGTCCAGTAGGCGCACAATACAGCTGTCAAATGTGTTTTTTCTGACAAAGGTAAATGACACATAGGCCGCACAGCTGTTGGCCCTTGTGGTTGTGGGATCTCCATCTGATTTCCCTTTAAATTTGTTAGCCCTCTCACAACGCCATTGGATCTGGTCTGATGTCCTTTTTGTGACTGATGAGAATTTTCCAGTCCTGTTATTTTGTAACACCATTAGATGTCTCAGCATAAATTCATCCCTTGTCTCATTCAGAGGTACAATATGTACAGTCCTTTTGACAAATGGATTTGCTTCTCTGTGGAGAGAATTTTCAAACATCTTCAACCAGTAAGATTCCATTTCACTGAAATGAAAAATGAAACTATCATTAGAAGGTGTGCATCTCAGAAAAAAAAGAAAAAATAATGCAATTACTGAAATAAATATTGTTTGCTAGCTACCACTTACTACAGTATTGATATTTATGAAAAAATGTCTGATAACTGCACTACGACTATGACATTTCTGTTAAAAAAAAATGTACTGATTCCAGTTATTTACAAATGATCAGTCACTGACATTTCATGTATTATATTACCTATATATGATTAGGAATTGACATTTCTGACATATTACATTCATTGTTATCTATATAAGATCAGTGATTGTCACTAAATTTTAATAATGCACAAAGCACTTTTTCCTCAATGATTAATACAGCTGTACATGGTCCCTGTTCAATAAACGAAGCAAGCAAAGCAAACTAAACTAAGTACATTTATTGTAGTTACCTACATAAGATCAGCAATTGACAATGACATCAGTAACTGCCAGAAATCTATTTCTTCTGGTTACCTAGATATCAATATAAATGGACATTTCTGACATTTATATATATTATTCAGGTACCTAGACATCATCAGCGATAGATATTTCTGCCAGAAACACTTTATTCAGGTTAGCTATAGGCCTATATGAACAGTAACTAACATTTCTGCCAGAAATACATTTGTTTTTGCCTACATATCATCATCAAAAGATATTTCTGCCAGAAATCCACTTATTGTTGTTAGCTACATACAGTATCTCACAAAAGTGAGTACACCCCTAACATTTTTGTAAATAATTTATTATATCACAACTTGGTTCATCTCCGACCGGTGTACAAACCCCTAGTGCACAGACAACCTCCGGCCATGCACACTGTGGAGTTATGGTCTGAGGAGACAATGGACACTCTAAAGGACTGTTTTGAAGCCACTGCCTGGAAGCAGCTCTGCGATCCATATGGTGAGGACATCGATGGCCTCATTCACACCTTCACGGGCTACCTCAGCTTCTGTGTGGACAAATCCGTTCCCACCAAGACCATACGGCGTCACTCAAACAACAAACCCTGGATCAACCCTGAGATAAAAACACTTCTGAGAGAGAAGAAGAGGATCTTCAGGTCGGGGAACAGGGAGATGCTGAAGTCCGTACAGAGGGAGCTGAGGAGAAAGATCAGAGAAGGCAAGGACAGCTTCAGGAAGAAGATGGAGGACAAGCTGCAACAGAGCGACATCAGCGGGGTCTGGAGAAACCTCAAAACCATCTCGGGGCTCCAGAATACCTCCCCCCAGGCCACGGGGGGCAGGGAGTGGGCGAACAACCTGAATCTGTTTTTCAATAGATTTGACCAACCGCCCTCCCCCCTGTCTGCACAACAACCACTGCTGCCTCTAAGAAATCAAGTCCTGCTGCCCACTCCCCACTCCACCGACACCCCCCCCCACTCCCAACACACAGCCCCCCATCCTGACCCTGACCAAGACCCAGGTGAGGACGGAGCTGAGGAAGATCAAGGCGAGGAAGGCGTCGGGACCGGACAGCATCAGCGCAAAGCTCCTCAAGTCCTGTGCAGACCAGCTGTGTGGGATTGTGACGTATATCTTCAACATGAGCCTGAAACTGGGGAGGGTACCACAGCTGTGGAAAACATCTTGTGTGGTACCTGTACCAAAAACTTCCCACCCCAAAGACCTGAACAGCTACAGACCGGTGGCCTTGACGTCCCACTTGATGAAGACCCTGGAGAGACTGCTCCTTGCTCATCAACGCCCCCTGGTGGAACCAGCGATGGATCCACTCCAGTTCGCCTACCAGCATGGCATTGGGGTGGAGGATGCGGTGATCTTCCTCCTTCACCGTTCTCTGTCCCACCTGGAGAAGCCCGGGAATATGATGAGGATCATGTTCTTTGACTTCTCCAGTGCTTTCAACACCATCCAACCGATGATCCTGAAGGACAAGCTGCTGCGCGCAGGGGTGGACCAGCACCTGTCATCATGGATCCTGGACTACCTCACGAACCGGCCTCAGTTTGTGAGAACCCGGGACTGTGTGTCCGACACGATCATCAGTAGCACGGGGGCCCCCCAGGGAACGGTGCTGGCTCCCTTCCTGTTCACTCTTTATACTGCGGACTTCTCACACAACACAACACATTGCCATCTACAGAAGTTCTCTGATGACTCTGCGATCGTTGGTCTCATCTCCAACGGAGATGAAGCTGAGTACAGAGGGCTTATCCAGGACTTTGTGGACTGGTGCCATCGGAACTGCCTCCAGATCAACGCGAGGAAAACTAAGGAGCTGGTGGTGGACTGCCGCAGGCATGGGCAGCCCCTCACAGCACCAGTAAATATACAGGGAACAGACATCGAGATGGTGACATCCTATAAGTACCTGGGTATTCATCTGAACAATAAACTAGACTGGTCACACAATACTGACGCACTCTACAAGAAGGGACAGCGCAGGCTGTTCCTGCTGAGGAGACTCAGGTCTTTTGGTGTACAAGGGGCGCTGCTGAAGTCATTCTATGACACGGTGGTGGCATCAGCCATCACTTTTGGAGTGGTCTGCTGGGGCAGTGGCATTACTGCAGCCGATAGGAAGAGACTGAACAAACTGATTAAGAAAGCTAGCTCTGTCCTGGGGCAGCGCCTTGATCCGATGGAGGAGATAGGAGAGAGAAGGACGGTGGCTAAACTGTCATCTCTGCTGGAGTCCGAGTTCCACCCTATGCAGGACATACTGGATGCACTGAGGAGCTCATTTAGCAGCAGACTACATCATCCCAGGTGCACAACCGAGAGGTTTCGTAGGTCCTTCCTACCAACGGCTGTCAGACTGTACAACCTAAGCAGGGCTGCTCGCAGAGATAGCAAAAAGACGTAACAAACTAATAGTTTTTTTGAATGCAAAAGATGCAATAGACTTACACAATGGTCCTCTCCGGCATACAACTAGGAACATACCGGTCGCTATGGAGGGTGAGAATATGTATGGGCACATAATCATACCATGTAGGATAACTAAATAGACGGTTATGCTGTTTCATCCCACCTAGCAACAATGCTCTGCACTGTGTGTGTTTATACGTATATTTACATATTTATTCCATCTAGCTACAATGCTCAGCACTGGGTGTGTTTATATTTATATATCTATATATTTATTCCATCTAGCTACAATGCTCCGCACTGTGTTTTTATATATCTACATATTATTCCATCTAGCTACATTGCTCCGCACTGTGTGTGTTTATATACTTGCATATTTATTCCACCTAGCTGCAATGCTCTGTACTGTGGGTGTTTATATATTTACATATTTATTCCATCTAGCTACAGTGCTCTGCACTGTGTGTTCATATATTCATATATTTATTCCATCCAGCTACAATGCTCTGCACTGTGTGTCTGCGTGTGTGTGTGTATATATATATTTTATAGTAATATGTACATATGTATATTAGCTGCTCTTGCTTGCTTGTTTTTTTCTTGCCTTCTGATTGTTGCTCTGAGTGTTGCTATCCCTGTGCTGTTGCAATCCTAGAATTTCCCCGTTGTGGGACTAATAAAGGCTTATCTTATCTTATCTTATCTTATATATTTTCATTGGACAACACTGAAGATATGACATTTTGATAAAATGTAAAGTAGTCAGTGTACAGCTTGTATAACAGTGTAAATTTGCTGTCCCCTTAAAATAACTCAACACACAGCCATTAATATCTCAACCGCTGGCAACAAAAATTGAGTACACCCCTAGTGAAAATGTTCAAATTGTACCCAAACTGTCAATATTTTGTGTTGCCACCATTATTTTCCAGCACTGCCTCAACTCCCTTGGGCATGGAGTTCAGCAGAGCTTCACAGGTTGCCACTGGAATCCTCTTCCACTCCTCCACGATGAAATCATGGAGCTGGTGGATGTTAAGAGACCTTGCACTCCTCCACCTTCCATTTGAGGATGCCCCACAGATGCTCAATAGGGCTTAGGTCTGGAGACCTGCTTGGCCAGTCCATCACCTTTACCCTCAGTTTCTTTGGCAAGGCAGTGGTCGTTTTGGAGGTGTCTTTGGGGTGGTTATCATGTTGGAATGCTGCCCTGTGGGCCTGTGGCCCAGTTTCCAATCATGATCTTTTTCAGTATGTTACAGTACATGTTGGCATTCATGGTTCCTTCAATGAACTGTAGCTCCCCAGTGCCGGCAGCACTCATGTAGCCCCAAACCATGACACTCCCATCACTATGCTTGACTGTAGGCAAGACACACTTCAATTCAACTTCATTTATATAGCGCCATTTCACAACAACAGTCATCTCATAGCACTTTTGACTATAGGAGAAACCCCCACAATTGCAGAAAGACCCCAGCAATCAGGTGATCCCCTGTGAGCAAGCACTTGGTGACAGTGGAGAGGGAAAAACTCCCTTTTAACAGGAAGAAACCTCCAGCGGAACCAGGCTCAGGGAGGGGCAGTCATCTGCTGCGACTGGCTGGGGGGTGAGGGGATAGAGAAGATGAAAAGAACAGAGATAAGATAAGATAAGATAAGATAAGATGAGCTTTATTTTCCCTCAAGGGGAAATTTGTCTTTGGCTTGTCACCAGTGCTACAACCACACAATCCACACATACACATACACATACATACATGGATGTAGTACATAAAAAATGAAATAAAACCCAATAAATGATACAAGTACATAGATAAATAAATATATAACAGCAGTCATTACGAACAGGCGTTATTAGTGTCCCTGACCTATTTATCTGAGTTTAAAAGTTTTACTGACGTCGGGATAAATGAGTTCTTTGTCATGAGGTGACCCTCGCGGGCCACCATAAGACGCCAAAAGTCGCCAGTGAGTTTTGCATTGATGTTTAATTAACGAGAACACAAGACATGAACACAAAACTATGAGCGGCTGTGGGCAAAACACTCTATACAGGATGCATGGGATCGTAAGGCTACACCCAGCCACTTACGATCTTAACCGAGAACATGGACATGAATAAAGACATGAACCTTGCCATGAATGCTGATAACACACCAGGAATCTCTCATGATGTCTGACGGTGTTTGACGATACTGCTGCATCAACCTGCTGTCAGCGCCCGCTAATAAAGCCGGCAGCTAACAAGCAGTGATGCAGAACAGCTGATTGGCTTTGACAGCAGGAAGCCCCACCGGGCGCTGTCACAATAAGAGCCCGGGGAGCCAGAATGTAATCCACTGCTGTCAAAGCTGGCAGAGATGATGCATGGCCCGAGCGCGGACGAGATCGGCGCTCGGGTCATAACAGTACCCTCCCTCCGAGGGCGGGCTCAGAACGCCCATAGACATCCAAGCCCCCCCACCCCCCCACCCCCTCCAGGGTGGGCGGATGGGGCCAGGTCCGGTGGGAGAGGATCAAACCACAGAACGAGAACCAGAGCACAGACAGTCAGAAAAAAAAAACAAAAAACGACTCAAAAATACATGAAACAGTTACACAGGCACGAAATAACAGAAAGAAATAACACTCCCTACAGCACAAAACATGATGATGACAGGACAAATGAGGCAACTGCAGAACACAAATCACAAACTCCCAAAATACACAAATGGCAACTACAAGAAACAAAACACAGGACAGCAAAAAAAGAACAGAACAATTACAGGACCAGACTACCACCATGAGTGACCTCTACCCCCGACAGTTCATGACGACCGGCAGAGACCAAACGCCACGGGAACAGTTCAGGCGGTCTCCCCGCGTCCAACGGCCGATGGGTGGTCATGGGGGGCGGAACATGACAGGGCGGCTTACCATAGTCCCAGGCCCGGAAAGTCCACTCCTCCGGTGGCCGAACCAGGTTGCCCAATAACACACACACAACATGTCGGGTGGTCGACCCAAGGCGCCGAACCGGCGAAGCAGTTCCTCGGGTGGCCGACCCGTGTCCTTCAGCCACCAGAACCGGGGGGAAACAGCCCACGGTGGCCTCCCTGGCGAGGACAAAACATGGGCGAGCCGGGGCGAGCGAAGAGGGACCCCCACGGCCCCCGGCGATGATGAGCAGGGGCAATGACTCTGAAGAGGGGAAAGAAGGCGAAAATGAGCCCGTACCAAGTCAGGCGGCGAAGAGTCTGCAGCTCCTCCACCGTCCTTGGACCACACCGGCGCTGCACCTCTGCTGGACCCCGATTGGGTCCCGGCTGCACCCACGTCGGACCCCGATTGGGCCAGAACAGCACCTGCGGTGGACCCCAATTGGGCCAAAGCAGCTCCCGCGATGGACCCCGATTGGGCCTCGGGCGCACCCACATAGGACCCCGATTGGGCCACAGCAGCTTCCACAAAGGACCCCGACTGGGTCAGTGCAGCACCGCTGACGACCTCCACCCCCGAACCTGGAACCTCTAACACAGCGACCACGACTGGCTTCGCGCCAGTGACACTGCAACAAAGCTCAGAGGACAGAGAAGAACCGGGATCAGCATCACCGGCAGCGACAAAGCCCAGCGAGACGAGCTCGGGTGCAGCAGGTGGCTGCCCCTGACTCGCCTCCCCGAGAGGCAGGCAAAAGTGCTCCAAGACAGGAGAAAGAGACACAAGAGAGAGCACTTGCCTGCACTCGGGTTCTGTCGCCGTCCAGGACTTTGTTGATCCAGGTTCAGGGCGAAGACGTTCGTCCACAGGCTCCCACTCAGCTACGTCGGGCTCCACAGCTGGCATGATGGTTTTCGCAGCCTGAGGCTCCTCTGATGCTGACGACCACGCCGATGACCCGTATGGTGTGGGGGCAGGGGACCCTTGACCCACTGGCTCGGACCGCCTCGGTGAGGAGACCCAGGGACGCTTCACCGTCGGCACAGGCTCCAGGCTGCAGTCCGCTATTCTCCTCTGTCCACGGCGTGGCTGCAGGGCTGGATCCAGGCTCTCCAGAACCGCAGGCCCCCCCCTCGTCCAGCGACGTAGGCCTGGCGTCGTGGACCGCTCAGCAGAGGGAGACACAGAGGCAGCACGTTTGGTTATCACAACTACAGCAGGTGGTAGGAGCTCGGGGACTGCGAACCCCGAACTCCGCCCCCAGGAGTCAGACAAGGCAGATCACAATTATCATGTAAAGAATGAACTTGCACTTGCCTTTCTCCCGGAAGGGAGGATGGTGCCTGCTGTAGGGGACGTAGTTCCTCCCTCTCCCTGCTGGATGGTGACAGAGGGCCCCCTGGAAGGACGAGGAGGAGCCGCTCTCAAAGGTCCATTGACGGGCTTCGCCGGCAGCGGGTCCAGCCAGGGATTCTGCTGAGGTTCACCTTGGCTGTGGTGCCGACATCTTCGACGGCCCCCAGATGGCGCGAACTCCTGGACCGGATCAGGGGCAGGAACGGTTTCCCAACGTGGGGAGGGAGGATGCCTCCTCCTCTGCTTCCTGTCGTAGTCCACCTCCAGCCCACGGAGTATCTCGCGCTGTGCGGCGAGCTCAGCCCTCCTTGTCATCACCTCCGGGTGGTCGTCGTAGTAGAGAGGAAGGTTGTCCAGAAGAATCTCAGCGTAGTCCAGGTGCTGGCATATGTTGCTGGAAGTGTCGTATAGCATAGCAGTGAACAGAGTTCCATCCACATACTCCAGAGCCTCTGCTAGCTCCTTGCCCAGGCACCGACCGCGGCCCCTAGATGACGGCATTCTCCCAGCAAGTGACACCCAGACAGGGAAGAACAATTGTCCACTTTAAGCAAAAATTCACTGGGACGGCGTCTCGGTGTGGTGTCTCTGTTTAGATGTCAAGGCAGCAATATACTGTCACGAGGTGACCCTCGCGGGCCACCATAAGACACCAAAAGTCGCCAGTGAGTTTTGTATTGATGTTTAATTAACGAGAACACAAGACATGAACACAAAACTATGAGCGGCTGTGGGCAAAACACTCTATACAGGATGCATGGGATCGTAAGGCTACACCCAGCCACTTACGATCTTAACCAAGAACATGGACATGAATAAAGACACGAACCTTGACATGAATGTTGATAACACACCAGGAATCTCTCATGATGTCTGACGGTGTTTGACGATACTGCTGCATCAACCTGCTGTCAGCGCCTGCTAATAAAGCCTGCAGCTAACGAGCAGTGATGCAGAACAGCTGATTGGCTTTGACAGCAGGAAGCCCCACCGGGCGCTGTCACAATAAGAGCCCGGGGAGCCAGAATGTAATCCACTGCTGTCAAAGCTGGCAGAGATGATGCATGGCCCGAGCGCGGACGAGATCGGCGCTCAGGTCATAACATTCTTATATCTATTGAACCTGCACTTGGGGACTCTGTATCTCCTCCCTGAGGGCAGCCGTACATATTCATTGTTTAGTACATGGCTCATGTCACTGATTATTTTTTGAGCTTGTCTACAGGCTGCCTGTTCGTGTAAGATCTGCATCGGTAAATACTCTTTAACTCCAATAATTTTCCATGATGTATGGAAAATTATTGCTGACATGTAGAGAGCAAACAGCACGATGGGGCTCAATCTATGGGAGAGTACAAACAGATGTTAATGATCAGCAAAAAATATATATATTTCATTGAGAGTGAAGCCCAGTGCATTACTGGAGGTCCCTCGGCTGTCTAAACCTATTAGCAGCATAACTAAAGGAGGGTTCAGAGACACATGATCCCTCCCTAATTGTAGGCTATATCAAAAAGGAAGGTTTTAACCTTATTCTTAAAACAGAGATCGAGTCTGACTCTCGAATCCAGATTGGCAGCTGGTTCCACAGGAGAGGAGCTTGATAACTGAAGGCTCAGCCTCCCATTGTACTTTTGGAGATTCTAGGTATTACAAGTAATCCAGCATTTTGGGAGTGTAGTGCTCTGTTAGGATCCCATTTGTCTATGTACTCCTCACCTGGTTGCCGCCGCACACGCTTGACACCATCTGAACCAAATAAGATTATCTTGGTCTCATCAGACCACAGGGCATGGTTCCAGTAATCTATGTCCTTAGTCTGCTTGTCTTCAGCAAACTCTTTGTGGGCTTTCTTGTGCATCATCTTTAAAAGGGGCTTCCTTCTGGGACAACAGCCATGCAGACCAATTTGATGCAGTGTGCGGCGCATGGTCTGAGCACTGACAGGCTGAACCCCCACCCCTTCAACCTCTGCAGCAATGCTGGCAGCACTCATACATCTATTTTCAAAAGACAACCTCTGGATATGACACTGAGCACATGCACTCATCTTCTTTGGCCGACCATGGCAAGGCCTGTTCTGAGTGGAACCTGTCCTGTTAAACTGCTGTATGGTCTTGGCCACCATACTGCAGCTCAGCTTCAGGGTGTTGGCAGTCTTTTTATTGACTAGGCCATCTTTATGTAGAGCAACAATTCTTTTTTCAGATCCTCAGAAAGTTCTTTCCCATGAGATGCCATGTTAAACTTCCAGTGACCAGAATGAGAGGGTGTGAGAGCGATAACACCAAATTTAACACACCTGAGACCTTGTAACACTAATGAGTCACATGACACCGGGGAGGGAAAATGGCTAATTGAACACAATTTGGACATTTTCACTAGGGGTGTACTCACTTTTGTTGCCAGTGGTTGAGACATTAATGGCTCTGTGTTGAGTTATTTTAAGGGGACAGCAAATTTACACTGTTAAACAAGCTGGACTCTGACTACTTTACATTGTATCAAAGTGTCATATCTTCAGTGTTGTCCCATGAAAAGATACAATAAAATATTTACAAAAATGTGAGGTGTGTACTCACTTTTGTTAGAGACTGTATGAACAGTAGTTGACATTTCTGCCAGAAATACATTTGTTTCCTACATATCATCAACAATAGATATTTCTGCCAGAAATCCAGTTATTACTGGTGGCTATATATGCACAGCAATTAACATTTCTGCCAGAAATACATTTATTACTGACATATCATGATCAACAGAAATTTCTGTGAGAAATCCAGTTATTGGTGTTAGCTACATATGAACAATAACTTAACATTTCTGCCAGAAATACATTAATTGTTGCCTTTATATCATCATCAATAGATATTTCTGCCAGAAATACTTTTATTCAGGTTAGCAACATATGAACAGTAACTAACATTTCTCCCAGAAATACATTTATTGTTACCTACATATCATCAATAGATATTTCTGAGAGAAATCCATTTATTCTGGTTAGCTACATATAAACAATAATTGCATTTCTGCCAGAAGTACATTCATTGTTAAGATAGCATCATAACTAGATGCCTACATATTTTTTTTTTGCATTCTAGTGTTTATTAGTTAATCATGTGTATGATAATAAGCGCTTATTTTAGATATTTGATTTTTTTTTTTAAATTTTGTATACTTTATTGATCCCCAGAGGGGAAATTGAGGACATCCACCTGGATGGATGAAGCAGCCATGGTACGGCGCTATCCCTTAACCATTCACACACACATTCACACCTAGGGCCACTTTAGAGTCTCCAGTTAACCTAACCTGCATGTTTTTGGCCTGTGGGAGGAAACAGAAGAAATCCCGGAGTAAACCCACGCAGATACGGGGAGAACATGCAAACTCCACGCAGATCACTGTTGGTCAGGGGCTGGGATCGAACCAGGGATCCCATGGCCAAGGGTGAGTTGCTGTGCTGGTGCAGTGCATAACTGCTGCGCCACCGCACTGCCAGGTACTGTAATGAACTGAATTTGAAAGTGCAAAAACTGCACAAAATTATTGCTAGAAAGCAATGAATGTTTCAAAACTTAAATTTATCTTTCCTGCTGTTTGTCTGGACATATCTACTCTTAGATAAAACAGAGGGCAAAAAAATCCCAAAACAAAAGTATCGACCTTATCTTGCTAGTATCGAGTATATAACCACGCATGGCACTTGTAGAAGAGCTTGGAATAACGAGGCGATGTGACTTATAAACCAAAGTTTATTATCAGCTTTGCTCCTCTAACAAGTCTCATCTAGTGCAGCAGCAGAAGAAGTAAGAGGTCGAACACATTTGGCTCTACATACTTATACTCACACATAACAAAAGACATACATATCAAAGCTGACATCCCTCATTATCTTAATCCCCCTCCTTTGTCTTCGTATCCCTCCACCTGGCCCTGGGAGGTCAGGGCGACCTATCTGGTCTCCACCGCAGCGCCTCGGATGCTCTTTGATCTTCACTGGCGGTTGAGACCTTTTGTCCTGTTCTGAGGTGTGAAGTCGCTTTACTTATGTAATCACCAAACATTCTCACATGCTTATACATATGTAGGTTATGGGATATATGATTAATATAGACCACAGCCCCCCCCCCCAAACGACTAAGAAAAGGACAATAGAAAAATTCACAGTTTAAGATAATTATTATGACATACTAACTGCTACACCTCTTGACAAGGAAGAAACTTTCCAGCAGCTATGCTCCTGTAGAGAATTCAGTGGTAATCATAACAGCATAGTAAAATCACAAGTCAGTCTTAAACTGTTACAGCACAATTAGTGAACAACTTTTGAGTAGTTTGCATCAGTCCCTGTGCCGTCTGGGTTTAAATCTTCTCCCGAATCTGCTGTGAGTCCGCTTGGGCGTCCTGGTGGGACCTTCCTGTAAGGAATCTGCAGCTTGGGGAGGAGAGTGATTATTCGTTCCCTGCAGGGGGGCTGAGTCTTTTCTCTTGGGGGGTCTACCCCGCCGAGGTGCTCTCGCCAACCGTGCAGGCTCGTCTCTCAACAAGAAGGCAGGTTTAAGTCTGTCAATGCTGACCGTTTCTTTTCTGTCCCCTAAATCAAGCACAAAATGCTTATCACCAGGTTCCAGCACTCTGAATGGTCCATCGTATGGTGGGCGGAAGGTTGGTTTTAAAGCTTCATGCCTAACAAAAACGAATTCAGCGTTTTTTAAAGCTTGGGGAACAAAAACCCGCGGAAAAGAGTGATGTGCCGGTCCGGGGAGAGTGTCAGGGCCGTTGCTGCCTAAAAACCTCGGGGCTGGAAGATGCCCTGGCTCTGGGTTCTCTGGTAAAAATTCACCTGGGAGCCTGAGAGGTTGTGCAAAAACTAATTCTGCTGGGGAGGCGTCTAGATCCTCTTTAGGCGCAGCACGCAACCCTAATAAAACCCAGGGGAGTTTATTTACCCAATTTGTATCCGTTAGTGAGGCTCTGAGGGCAGCCTTTAAGGATCTGTGAAAACGCTCGCATAACCCATTAGCCTGAGGGTGATAAGCGGTGGTGCGGTGAATTGTCGCTCCTAAGCTGCTGGCCATGGCTGACCAAAGCTCCGAGACAAATTGAGGCCCCCTATCAGACGTGATGTCCGATGGGACGCCGAAACATGCCACCCAGTTTGTCAAAAAAACGCGAGCGACTTCCTCCGCTGTGGTTGACGCCAGAGGGACCGCCTCAGGCCAGCGCGTAGTACGGTCTATCATTGTTAACAGATGTGTGAAACCTTGGGAGGAAGGTGGTGGTCCCACGAGGTCAACATGAACGTGGTCGAACCTTCTAGCTGGGATTCGAAAAGGCTCTAGAGGGGCTTTTGTGTGTTTGTGTATTTTGGCGCGCTGACAAGAAATGCAAGTCTTTGCCCATTCCTTTACGTTTTTGCGCAGGCCGGGCCACACAAACTTTTCGGCGACCATTTTAACCGAAGCGCGCACACACTGGTGCGCGAGGGAGTGAATTGAGTCGAAAATACGGCGGCGCCATGCAGCTGGGACTACCGGGCGAGGTCGGCCGGTTGAGATGTCGCATATTAGGGGGGGCACACCGTCGCGTAAACCCCTTTCCTCCAGCCTTAACCCTGTTGGTCCAGACAGGAGTGCGCGCACGTCCGCGTCACTACTTTGCTCCTCCGCCATGGCTGCGTAATCTATCCCTACGTGGATTGGGGCTGCATATGTGTCCGCGTTGGCGAAGAGTTCTGCAGCTGAGGTAGTGTGATCTGTCTCCTCGCGCTCTGGCGATGGCACAGCGCGAGAGAGGCAGTCTGCTACCACGTTAAGTTTGCCTGCCACATGTCGAATGTCTGTGGTGAACTCTGAAATCGCAGCTAGTTGTCTTTGTTGCCTGCCTGACCACGGTTCGGAAATTTTAGCCATCGCAAAGGTGAGCGGTTTGTGGTCTACAAAAGCCGTGAAACGTCGCCCCTCCAACCAGAACTGGAAGTGGCGGATGGATAAATGAAGCGCTAGCAGCTCCCTGTCAAAAGTGTTGTATTTACGCTCAGTTTGGTTTAGCGATTTGCTGAAAAATGCCAAAGGTTGCCAGATTCCGCCGACGTGTTGTTCTACAACCGCTCCTATGGCCAGGTCTGAAGTGTCTGTGGTTAGCGCAATGCGGGCCGAGGGATCAGGGTGAACCAACAATGTGGCGTTAGCTAGGGCACTTTTTACTTCCGCGAAGGCGCGTTCGCGCTCCGGGGTCCATTCGACCGCGTTGGAAGGTTTTTGTTTTCTGAGCGCGTCATATAGGGGCTGCATGAGCTGAGCTGTGCGGGGGAGGAAACGATTGTAAAAATTAACCATTCCCAAAAATTCCTGCAGCGATTTGACTGTTTGTGGCCGTGGGAAACTTTTTACTGCGCGAACTTTGTCTGGCAGTGGGACTGCCCCCTTCGGTGAAACTCTGTGTCCCAAAAAATCAATTTGTGACACGCCGAATTTGCATTTGGCTGGATTGATTATTAACCCGTGCTCTTCTAGTCTCCGAAAAACCATAGTGAGATGCTGTTCGTGTTCTTCCTCAGACGAGCTGGCTACCAGCATATCGTCGAGGTAGACGAACACGAAGGGGAGGTCGCGTAATACCGTGTCCATCATCCGCTGAAAGGTTTGAGCAGCGCCTTTGAGGCCAAAAGGCATCCGCAAAAATTCAAAAAGACCGAAGGGGGTTATTACAGCTGTTTTAGGAATGTCTTCCGCTCGAATGGGGACTTGGTGATAGCCGCGGACCAGGTCTATTTTTGAAAAAATGCACGCACCCGCCAGATGTAATGAAAAATCTTGGATGTGAGGAATTGGGTAGCGGTCATGTGCTGTCGCATTGTTTAATCTGCGGTAATCGCCGCACGGTCTAGGATTTCGGGACCATGTGAAGCGGTGACGCCCAGGGGCTTTTTGAGCGCCTGATAATGCCTAGTTTTTCAAGGGTGGTAAACTCGTCCCGAGCTATGGCGAGCTTGGTCGCGTCTAAGCGCCGAGCTTTGGCGAATACGGGTGGGCCCGTTGTGGGAATAAAGTGTTCGACCCCGTGCTTAGCCACTGTAGCTGAGAATTTGGGAATTGTGAGTGCTGGAAATTGGGTGAGGAGTTGATCAAACTTACCTCCTGCTGTAGTGACGCTGGCCTGCACGGGTGGTGGAGAAACTCGAGCTGAGCAGGGAATAGAAGCAAAGGACACTGCATTAACCAAGCGTCTGTTCGCTAGATCGACCAATAACCCATGTGCACACAAAAAGTCTGCGCCCAACAAGTTAAAACTCACCGCCGCTACAACAAATGTCCATCTGTAGTTGCGGCCATGGATGCGGAGGGGCAGGTTCCTTTCGCCATAAGTGTCGATGATGGAGCCGTTGGCTGCCACCGCTCCATTGCCCCGGGGGCCCATGGCCCGGTCTGCTTGGGAGGGCATGATAAAACTCAGTTGAGCTCCCGTGTCAATGAGGAACTGTTTGCCGGTGTGTCCGTCCGTCACATATAGGAGCTTGCTTTTTTCGACGAGAACTGCCGCTGTTAACGGTTCTCGGCTTTGGCGTTTTTCCGAAATCGTGAATTTGCAGGGGGGAAGGCATTTGTAAGCCTTCTCGGCGAAGCGGTGGTGGTAATAACAGACATCGCTCCATCTGTTACGTCTTGGCCGTGTCGCTGCCATGGCGGGCGGATTCTGCTCAGTGGTTTGTGGCTTCCCGTGGCTCCGGACATGGGCGTTGAGGCCTGCGGATGCTGCTGTGGGTGTCTGTTCCCTGCAGGCGTTGACGAGTCGCTGTGCTTCGCGAGCCAGCGTGCGGAAGTCTTGCTGGGTGCTGCATCGCATGTTGGCAAGCGTCCCTCTCATGTGTGGCGGCAGCGTACTGAGGAATATGAATTGGAAGAGGAAGTTGTCATTGTCCTCTTCTTTGAGCTGCAGCAAGTCCTCCATGAGGGCCTTGGGTCTGCATCCTCTGTGGCGGTAGACCGCCAGGATCCTCTCGGCTCTCTCCTCGGCAGAGGGGACGAAATTCGCCACGATGGTCGCTTTCAGTTCTCTATATTTGTCCTGGGCCGGCGGCCGCTGGATTATGCTCCGCGCACATCTCGAAGTGGCGGCATCGAGTTTGGCGATGATGTGATAAAACTTTGTTTCGTCAGCCGTTATGCCCGCAAGTGCAAACTGGGCTTCAGCTTGCTGAAACCACGAGGTTGGGTCTTCCTTGATGTGTCCGCAGGGTGAGAGTGCCTTCCTTCGGCACTCGCAGCGGCGCTGGTGCTCGGTTGAGCCCTCTCTGCCACTTCTGCCGTGGGGGAACGTCGTCTATCTGTTCCCCTGTCTGCATGGGTGCCGGCGTCTGCCTGGGTCGCCACAGATGAGTCGATTGCGGGGGAACGCCTCTGGTCCATCCTTGCGTCAGGGTCACCAGTGTAGAAGAGCTTGGAATAACGAGGCGATGTGACTTATAAACCAAAGTTTATTATCAGCTTCGCTCCTCTAACAAGTCTCATCTAGTGCAGCAGCAGAAGAAGTAAGAGGTCGAACACATTCGGCTCTACATACTTATGCTCACACATAACAAAAGACATGCATATCAAAGCTGACATCCCTCATTATCTTAATCCCCCTCCTTTGTCTTCGTACCCCTCCACCTGGCCCTGGGAGGTCAGGGCGACCTATCTGGTCTCCACCGCAGCGCCTCGGATGCTCTTTGATCTTCACTGGCGGTTGAGACCTTTTGTCCTGTTCTGAGGTGTGAAGT
This sequence comes from Pholidichthys leucotaenia, assembly GCA_020510985.1. Taxonomy (NCBI): domain Eukaryota; kingdom Metazoa; phylum Chordata; class Actinopteri; order Cichliformes; family Pholidichthyidae; genus Pholidichthys; species Pholidichthys leucotaenia. The sequence goes on from CM035844.1 coordinate 165,572,266, forward strand.
CGCTTTACATATGTAATCACCAAACATTCTCACATGCTTATACATATGTAGGTTATGGGATATATGATTAATATAGACCACAGCACTAGCATTTCTGACAGAAATATAGTTGATACGTTCAGAAAAAGATGGTTTATTTTTCTAGCAATCGGTTACAAGCCATTTATCAGTTAGAACTCCTTTATGACACCAGACTGGTTTTTAAAACTACATTTGCGCTGAAGCTCATAGATTAATCAGCAGAAATGTCACTAACAAGCTAACATTCACTTATTCTAGCTGTAACAAAAATACAGATTTTGGTTCATTTAGGTAATGACGCTAACATTACTTAGGTCTCAAAATTTTCTGTTTTAAATTAAGGTGGTAATGCCGCAAATTTTATAAATGACATTGATGCAGATCAAGCTGTCTCGCCTCTTCTGTGCACTGAAAGGTCAAAACCCCACATCATTGGCTGAAGTTCTCTTTGAATCTATTAGCTGATGGAGGGGTGGGGCGGGACTTCCGGGAGGACAGGATTTCTTCCTGAAAGAGTCCAGGGCAAACTTCTCCCACCTGGGAGGGGCTGCTGACAGAGGGGTGGTCTCTTCCGCCTTTCCTCTGCCAAACGGCTGTGTGTGTGTCATCGGGTGTTCTGAGCCCATCCATCCATCCATCCATCGTCTACCGCTTTTCCGGAGGTCCGGGTCGCGGAGGCAGCAGTTCAAGCAGAGAAGCCCAGACTTCCCTCTCCCCAGCCACCTGCTCCAGCTCTTCAGAGGGGATACCAAGGTGTTCCCAGACCAGCTGGGAGACATAGTCTCTCCACCGAGTCCTGGGTCTGCCCCGGGGTCTCCTCCCAGTGGGACGTACCTGAAACACCTCAAGTGGGAGGCGTCCAGGAGGCATCCTAATCAGATGCCCATACCACCTCAACTGACTCCTTTCAATGTGGAGGAGCAGCGGTTCTACTCTGAGCCTCTCCCGGATGACTGAGCTCCTCACCCTATCTCTGAGGGTGAGTCCAGCAATCCTACGGAGAAAGCTCATTTCAGCCGCTTGTATCCGCGATCTCGTTCTTTCGGTCATTACCAAAAGCTCGTGACCATAGGTGAGAGTGGGAACGTAGATTGACTGGTAAATTGACAGCTTTGCCTTAGAACTGAGCTCCCTCTTCACCACAACAGACCGGTACAACGTCCGCATCACTGCAGATGCTGCTCCAATCCGTCTGTCGATCTCTCGCTCCATTTTCCCCTCACTCGTGAACAAGACCCCAAGATACTTAAACTCCTCCACTTGGGGCAGGAGCCTGTCCCCAACCCAGAAAGGACAATCCACCTTTTTCCGGCTGAGGACCATGGACTCGGACTTGGAGGTGCTGATTCTCATCCCAGCCGCTTCACACTCAGCGGCAAACCGTCCCAGCAAGAGCTGTAGGTCATTGCTGGATGAAGCCAACAGGACAACATCATCTGCAAACAACAGAGATGAGATCCTGTGGTCACCAAGCATGACACCCTCCATTCCCTGGCTGCGCCTAGAAATCCTGTCCATAAAAATTATGAACAGGATCGGTGACAAAGGGCAGCCCTGGCGGAGTCCAACTCTCACTGGGAATGACTCCGACCGAGTGTTGGCAATACGAACCAAACTCTCACAACGGTCGTACAGAGACCGAATAGCTCGTAACAACAAGCCCGATACCCCATACTGTTCTGAGCCCAGTTCATATAATAAAGCAGTGTTCAGCTCCACTCCTGGCCTTGTCATTGTCTACGAGGTACGACATAACACTTATGTATTGAGTAAATAATATACAGTAACACTGCAGAAGCTGGGTTAATCCTCTCAGACTGGATGCAGAGGGTAAACAGAGAAGGACAATAGGTATTGAGATGAGAGAGATTATGGTGAGGTAGCAGGAAGAAGTAATGGGGGGGAGAAGGGTTGAATGTATTGTGATGCAAGATGTCATGCAGATGTGAGATGGGCGGTTGATATAAAAGGAGAGACCCTGGTGTATTGATATATGCTTTTTCTGTGTATGATTGATGTGAGAGTGAATAAAGTCATCTGCTGCATAAATCTGCCTCTGTTTATTTGCACTCTCCACAACACTACTTTTACTTGAGCACAACTTCTGGCTACTCCACACATGATGGAGTAGCGACTTACCTTTTTTCCCCTTTAGAACAAGCTATGAGGTACAAACTTTCATCCATCCATCCATCTTCTTCCACTTAATCTTTTTCAGGTCGTAGGGGGGCTGGAACCTATCCCAGCATCTTTGGGCGAGAGGCAGGGTACAAACTTTCCATGAGGAAAATAGTTATGAAGACTTGAAAAAGAACGTATACATAAAGTGTACAAAACCATCACCAAAGTCAGAAAGAAGGGGATAAATTAAAGGCAACAAAGGGAGAAAGAGAGAGGAGCAATACAAATTTCAAAAAGTCTTTTTACAATAAAAGAAGCTGTTCAACATCACATTTTCCTTTAGCATCTTGCTTGAAATGTATTTGATTGAGGAGAAAAAAATATTTAAAGTTGTTTATAAAAACTGAAAATGATGGCTTACTGTATTGTTCCTCTATTTACAGTAGTGAATATGATAGTCGCCCATAAGAATAATATTAAGTCAGATTGAGAATCCGGATTGTCCATGTAGTACAATATGTTTAATTTCAAAACAAGAAATGTTGTTGATGTTGAGAGCGATCCCAATTGTTAATATCAGTCCAATTTTTGGGGTCACCTGGCAAGAGAAAAACAAATGTTCCAGAGTTTTGTCTGAGTTGCTACAGGAAGTACATGGTTCTACTTCAAAATCAAATCTTTTTTTAAAAAAAATTCTGCGACAAGATGAATCCTATTAATTACCTTAAAATATGTTTCTTTAACTTTAGCAGAAACTGGCCATTTTAAGACTCCAGAGTGTACATTCTCTGTGAATAGTACAGTATTCATGTCTGAACCTTGTGCATGCAATCCTCTTGTTACTTCAGCAACTTACTTAAGATAAGATAAGATAAGATAAGCCTTTATTAGTCCCACAATGGGGAAATTCCAGGATTGCAACAGCACAGGGATAGCAACACTCAGAGCAATGATTAAGAAGATAAGAAAATAAGAGCAGTGAATATACATATGTACACACACACACACACACACACACACACATATACAGTATATATATATATCCATCCATCCATCCATCCATCTTCTACCGCTTTTCCGGAGGTCCGGGTCGCGGAGGCAGCAGTTCAAGCAGAGAAGCCCAGACTTCCCTCTCCCCAGCCACCTGCTCCAGCTCTTCAGAGGGGATACCAAGGCGTTCCCAGACTAGCTGGGAGACATAGTCTCTCCACCGAGTCCTGGGTCTGCCCCGGGGTCTCCTCCCAGTGGGACGTGCCTGAAACACCTCAAGTGGGAGGCGTCCAGGAGGCATCCTAATCAGATGCCCATACCACCTCAACTGACTCCTTTCAATGTGGAGGAGCAGCGGTTCTACTCTGAGCCTCTCCCGGATGACTGAGCTCCTCACCCTAACTCTGAGGGTGAGTCCAGCAATCCTACGGAGAAAGCTCATTTCAGCCGCTTGTATCCGCGATCTCGTTCTTTCGGTCATTACCCAAAGCTCGTGACCATAGGTGAGAGTAGGAACGTAGATTGACTGGTAAATCGACAGCTTTGCCTTAGAACTAAGCTCCCTCTTCACCACAACAGACCGGTACAACGTCCGCATCACTGCAGATGCTGCTCCAATCCGTCTGTCGATCTCTCGCTCCATTTTCCCCTCACTCGTGAACAAGACCCCAAGATACTTAAACTCCTCCACTTGGGGCAGGAGCCTGTCCCCAACCCGGAGAGGACAATCCACCTTTTTCCGGCTGAGGACCATGGACTCGGACTTGGAGGTGCTGATTCTCATCCCAGCCGCTTCACACTCAGCGGCAAACCGTCCCAGCAAGAGCTGTAGGTCATTGCTGGATGAAGCCAACAGGACAACATCATCTGCAAACAACAGAGATGAGATCCTGTGGTCACCAAGCATGACACCCTCCATTCCCTGGCTGCGCCTAGAAATCCTGTCCATAAAAATTATGAACAGGACCGGTGACAAAGGGCAGCCCTGGCGGAGTCCAACTCTCACTGGGAATGACTCCGACCGAGTGTTGGCAATGCGAACTAAACTCTCACAACGGTCGTACAGAGACCGAATAGCTCGTAACAACAAGCCCGATACCCCATACTCCCGAAGCACCCCCCACAAAAATCCACGAGGGACGCGGTCAAATGCCTTCTCCAAGTCCACAAAACACATGTAAACTGGTTGGGCAAACTCCCACGAACCCTCAAGAATTCTCGAGAGGGTAAAGAGCTGGTCCGATGTGCCACGGCCAGGACGAAAACCACATTGCTCCTCCTGAATCCGAGGTTCGACCAACGGCCGGACTCTCCTCTCCAGTACCTTGGCATAGACCTTCCCAGGGAGGCTGAGGAGTGTGATCCCTCTAAAGTTGGAGCACACCCTCCGGTCCCCTTTTTTGAAGAGAGGAACCACCACCCCGGTTTGCCATGCCAAAGGCACTGCCCCCGACCTCCACGCAATGTTGCAGAGGCGTGTCAACCATGACAACCCAACAACATCCAGGGCCTTGAGGTACTCGGGGCGAATCTCGTCCACCCCCGGGGCCCGGCCACCAAGGAGATTTTTAACCACCTTGGCGACCTCAGCCCCTGTGATAGGCGAGTCATCCCCCTCGTCCCCAAACCCTGCTTCCTCTGTGGAAGGCGTATCAGTGGGATTGAGGAGATCCTCGAAGTATTCCTTCCACCGCCCGACGATATCCCCAGTTGAAGTCAACAGTGTCCCATCCGCACCATACACAGTGTGGACGGGGAGCTGCTTTCCCCTCCTGAGCCGCCGAACAGTTTGCCAGAATCTCTTTGAAGCCGACCGAAAGTCTTGTTCCATGGCCTCACCGAACTCCTCCCATACCCGGGTTTTTGCTTCAGCAACCACCCGAGCTGCACTCCGCTTGGCCTGCCGGTACACCTCAGCTGCTTCGGGAGTCCCACAAGCCAACCAAGCTTGATAGGACTCCTTCTTCAGCTTAATGGCCCCCCTCACCACTGGTGTCCACCACTTGGTTCGGGGGTTGCCACCACGAGATGCACCGACCACCTTGCGGCCGCAGCTCTGGGCTGCCGCTTCAACAACAGAGGTGGAGAACATGGCCCATTCAGACTCCATGTCTCCAGACTCCCTCGGAATGTGGTTGAAGTTCTTCCGGAGGTGGGAGTTGAAGACCTCCCGGACAGGGGCCTCAGCCAGACGCTCCCAGCACACCCTCACTATACGTTTGGGTCTACCAGGTCTGAATGGCTTCCTCCCCTGCCATCGGATCCAACTCACCACCAGGTGGTGATCAGTTGACAGCTCTGCACCTCTCTTTACTCGGGTGTCCAAGACATACGGTCGCAGGTCTGATGATACGATAACAAAATCGATCATCGACCTGCGGCCTAGGGTGTCCTGGTGCCAGGTGCACATATGGACACCCTTATGCTTGAACATGGTGTTCGTTATAGACAGACTGTGGTTAGCACAGAAGTCCAATAACTGAACACCACTCGGGTTCAGATCGGGCAGGCCGTTCCTCCCAATCACCCCCCTCCAGGTTTCACTGTCGTTGCCCACGTGCGCATTGAAGTCCCCCAGTAGGACAATGGAGTCTCCAGGAGGAGCACCCTCCAGCACCCCAGTCACAGACTCCAAAAAGGGTGGGTACTCTGAAACATCATTTGGTGCATAGGCACAAATGATGGTCAGGACCCGTTTCCCAACCCGAAGGCGCAGGGAAGCAACCCTTTCGTCCACCGGGGAAAACTCCAATATAGAGGCAGCAAGGTGGGGCGATACAAGAATACCTACCCCTGCTCGCTCGATCGATATATATATATATATATATATATATATATACACACACAGTGTGGAACATTGTAGCTAGATGGACTAAACAGCATAACCGTCTATTTAGTTACCCTACATGGTATGAATATGTACCCATACATATTGTTACCCTCCATAGCGACTTAAGCCTAATGTTTGGGTAACTACAGCAAACACAGCAGTTAGAGGAGAAAAGCCTTATAAAGCTGTTTTAGTTCGCCAGTGACTCATCTTTGACCCTCCCCAAACTATGTGCTGTGCTCTAAACACACCCATTGAGTTCCCAGCAGCGGCGCACAAAAAGCATCGATCAGCTGTCATGACACGGACTAAACCACGTTCTTCTACTGGGGGGGAGAACAGATATATGGACATTTCTTAAATCACCTATTTTAGCTGCACTGCAATCACTTGAACGTGACTAGTCGTCGTTTATTAGCATTCATTATTTTTTTTAACTAAAGTTTTGTTGCATTATTGTTTTGTATCATTGATTTAAAAAGTTGTGACTCCCCCCGTTAGGATGGTACGTTCCCACAGGAGATCATGTGACTCCTTGACTCAAACGGAATCGCTGGCAGACAGACGCTCATTCTGGGTTTTCGGGTTTTCTTTGCTGTGTTTTTTTTCTGCTAATAAGTAGCCATCATGATGTGTGGTGGAACTGGCGCCATGGAGGAGGCAGATGCAGAAGTTCAAGAAATATGTGACAAGGTAAGTGGGGAAAAATATTACACGTCGTTGTCTTTTTTTGATCGAGTTTAATTGAGTTGCTGTTTTCCTGTTTGTCAGGTGAGGCATGAAGTGGTGGAGAAGACAGGAAAGAACTTTGTTGATTTCATTGCCAAGCGCTACAAGACCCAACTTGTGAATGGGACCAACTATTTTGTTAAGGTATGTATGTATTATTACTACTACTACTACTACTACAAGACAAAATGGCATAAATCACTTATGCTCACAATTTCTGTATAGAGAAAAACTGGATATTTTGTGGGAATCTTGCCCCCAAGCAACTTTTACGTTCTGTCATGATTAAAGCACTAGTTAGTATTTTTTCCCAATTAAACATCAGGTGGGACTAAAAGACTACTGCTTACCTGACTATTTATTTCTGATGAACCTACAGAGACTTGGCAAATACACAATTTCTGTGAACATTTTTTGCAAATAATTTTTGGTAATTCAGATAGATTTTTATGTGTATGATTCACTGTGGCTTTCTAGTCCCATATTTAGGCACACATTGTAATGTGTTTTCTAATGTAATGTGTTTTCAACTCTAATATGTATGTGTACATATTAGAGTTGGTAGATAGAAGTGTAAATAAATCTACAACAAATGAGCACTGATATTTTGTTGGTGAATGGAGAACCTTCATGTACTCAAAATCTGGGAAAATACAAAATTATTTAGGCACTTCTCACCACTCCTTTGAACTTTTTCCCCATTCTTCCTTGAAGGTCCAAGTGGGGGGAGATGAGTATATTCACCTCCGTATTCACAAGGCTCTCCCATGCAATGGAGGAGCAGTGACGTTGGCTGGCGTACAAGAAAGCAAGACGCAGGGTGACGCTGTTGACTACTTCTGAAGGAATAAAAAAAAAACCCCACTCTGATCATCAGTGTCTACGGCTTTACTCTCACTATAGAGTTAATATTCTGCTGCTTTCACATAGAAAATGGTGTAATTATAACATACTGTATACTGTCGATCATGAAAGTGTGGGTGAAATGGAACCGTTTTGTACAAGCTTTCTAAATAAACGGTTTATTTTTATGTTCTGTGGTCCTTCAATGGTTTCTGAAGTGTATTAAAAAAAAAATCGGGTACAGGCCCCACTGTGTAAATTTCTTTATGTAATGGTGTGCTCAAGTGGCAGATGATGTGAGACAAAATCAGAAAGATGGACACACATAATTGTACAGTCTGGTCTTAAGAGCCAATATTAAGTTATGGATCTTAAGCATATTCAAGCATATGTACACTCAAGAAACTTGGGAGTGCTTTTATTGTAGCATACTTTTATTTGAGTCATTTTTTGAAGGAGAGCCTGTACTTTTACTCAAGAAACTTTTGAGTTCACTGATATGAAATGATTCCAAGTGAAGTTTTTCATCACAGTAAAAATCTTTGCTTTTGTTTTCTGACAGTAAATATTTGATTTACAACAGTTTGTATATTAGAGGGAAAATGTGGATAGTTTAACACAGGGAAAAGCCTTATAAATTACAAATTTACAAGAAATGAGTTGGAAATTTTTGATGAAAAAAGCAAATGTACAAAAAAGTTACAGATTTATGAGAAAAAAAATATAACAGCCATGAACATCTGCACTGAAAGGCACATTTTTAAGATCCTGTTTTTGGGCTGAATAAAACTTGTACATATTATCCTGATCATATGATTTACTTCTGATCATCTGACTTACTTCCTGATCAGATGACTTGTCAGTATAGGAAACTGAGAGACAGCACTCGCTTATGACATTAAAATGCATGACTGAATCATGAGGTAAATGCAGTGTTTACAGTCAAATAGAAATAAGATTTCTTTTAAGCATACATACACACTATAAACGCCACAAGATTTATTTGATAAATGTTAATAGGAATAATTAAGAATTATTAAGTTGGTTCCTTTATTATGGAATTTTTTTTTAATAAGTGACTGCTTAATAGAAATAAGTTGACTTTTACATTGTAACTTCTGCACTGACTTTTCTAGGCAGTACAAATTTACAAATATTTGTATGCCTTTGTTAGCTACAACAGCTGGAAACATTACATAATCTCGATATAAAATCACAGTTGTAACATATTCAGAGACAGAAGTTGAGCAGTGCTGGCTGTTTGAATGACTGAAAGAGACATAAAATAACAGTGCTTATAAATGGTACATATTACACAGCTTCTTGCTTGTGGATGCATGGCGCATGGAGCAGCCATCTTGGATAATGAACTCTGCTATGGCTAGAGCTGCCTGCTTTTACAGGTTAGAGGACTTCAGGGGGTGTTTAGCATGCCACTTCTTGTGTATAGTTTAGGCTCTTATTTGTGAGGTATGGGTGGCGGCTCCACCTTCCGTTTCCACCAGCACCCGTGGCTATAAGAGGGCAGTGGGCAGGAGGGGCGGTCTCATTGCCACCTCTTCTGCCTGACGGTTGTGCCTATACTGTATAGTGTGCCTCGTTAATAAACCTGTGTTCTGTTCAACACCTGGCCTCATCCTTGGCTTCATATACAGAAATAACATTTGGCAACAAGGATAAAAGTGGATTAAAACAAGGTATGGAAGTGTGTGAGTTTGTAATTTGGCCGTTTATGGAGCTCTCCAGCGAGCCACCGGTCCCCTGGCCGAGGTGGTGCGCCATTTTCCGGACGTACATGGTGGCACTGGACCTCGGGAAGCTGGAGGAGTTGTGGGCATGTGAGTTGTTGGTGCACAATCCTGGACTGGAGGAACAGTGTGTTCTGAGCACACTGAGTGGCTGTGATAGCTTGGCTGCAGTGGTTGAGCTAATGGCGCGCTATTTTCGTGCCCTGGAAAACATCATGGTTTGCAAGATTCAGTTCTGACAGCGCCGCCAGCGGGTAGGTGAGTCTGTTCAGCGGTTCGTGACAGACTTGGAGCTGTTGGTCAGCGGGTGCCAGCTTGGACTATTGAAGAAGGGGATGATTTGCGACCAGCTGGCGGAGTATGCCAACAGCGCTATGATAGAGTTGAGGCTGCTTACGTTTTCGGGCGAACTGACGCTGCCCACAGCCATCAAGTTAGCTCAACAGCTGGAAGCTGCGGAAAAACTGCCACAGGAGCTGAGTGAGTGCTTATCACACCGACATTTGGGATCACCGCTGACTGTGCATGCAGTGGACCCGGTCAGCGTGGGAAGCGTGGAGGACGACGCTAGCGCTGTGAATGTGAGGACCGCCCCAGGAAAGCCCAAAGGTGAGGGCCGTGGGTCCACGAAACACAATTCCAGAGCCTAAGATTGCAAGCGGAGCGCTGCGGCACGTGTGGCCGCTTGCTTCATGTCACCAGGGGATGCCACAGATCTGAGTGAGGAGGTCCATGGCACAAGGAGGACTCTCACGCCCTCATGGTTGTTCATGCTGTGTCTCCGAGCACCAACGGTCATGCATGCTGTATGATGGAGTTGGACGGGATGGAAGTGTTCTTGTGGTCTGACACGGGAGTGATGGGCTCCGTGCCAGATTGGACGACTGTGAGATGTTTTTCCCCTCACGTCAGAATTGGGAAGGACCCAGCGCCGCTTTGTGGTTGTGGAGGAGGACGACTGACCACGGTGGAAACGTTAGAACTGACGGCTCGGCGCGAATCAGCTGAAACATGGGACCGTTCGATCTTGGGTGTGGTAGACGGCGCAGTGTGGGATGAGGAACTGTCTGGCACCCTGGAGAGCGAGCAAGACCAATATCACTCAGGGCCATCACAGGAGGGTTCCTGTGCCAGAGCCCAAGTAGCCCTGAACGAGAGAACTGGGTGGCACGGCGGGACGCCTGTGACGGCAGGTGGCGCTGGGTGGCTGGCAAAATCTGTTCCCAGATTTTGGCTGGAAGGTAGTGGTGAACAAGGGGTCACAACGGCGATGGCGGCAGCAAAGTTAAAAGAGGTCGGGGCAGGACCAGCTGGCACAGTAGAACGACATGCCAAGCAGAAACACTGCGAGCTGAACAAAACCCCTCTGGGAGCTGTGGACTGGATTCGGGCTTGGTGGTGGTGAAATCACGGCAGTTCAGGACCAAACGGCAGGTGGAGGAGCACCAGGAATGGCTGCGTTTCGTGGCCAGACGGGGGGACGCTTCTCCCCAGCAGTCAGACAGTTCATGGGGGCACCTGAGTGAGCTGCGACATGCCCGGGAGGAGACTGAGAGTGGTGGGCCTGGACGAGTGAAACATCTGATGGTGAAGAAGAGGTGGCGCACCGGTGCCGAGGCAACTTGCTGCTGCCCGGGAGGCAGTCCACTTCCAGGGGCCGACTGATGAAAGGACGGTCCAGGGGGAGCCCACGGACTTATTTATCCTTCAGCCGTGTGTATATAGTTTAATTATTGTGCATGTGTTTGGCGTATTATTGTGTATATAGTTTGGGATTATTTTGTGTATTTTATTTTAGTTTAGGAACACGGCAGTTATTTTAGTTTATAAATGGACTCTTTCTTATTTAGTACCTTTGGCAGAATAATCCACCTGGCAGTGTGGGGGTAGGACGGCAGTCCACCCGTCCCCCCTAGTTTTAGTTGTTTTGGTGTGAATGTGTTAGGCCACTTATGATATTGTTTTTGTCATTTTAGTGTGTGATTTGGGTCCAAAATTGGGGTGGGTCTGAATTGTATACGTGTGTTTTGGACATTTTGAAGGGGGGGGTGGTGTTGTGTATAGTTTAGACTCTTATTTCAATTCAATTCAATTCAATTCAACTTTATTTATATAGCGCCATTTCACAACAACAGTCATCTCATAGCACTATCAACTGTAGGGAGGACCCCCACAGTTGCAGAAAGACCCCAGCAATCAGGCGATCCCCTGTGAGCAAGCACTTGGCGACGGTGGAGAGGAAAAACTCCCTTTTAACAGGAAGAAACCTCCAGCAGAACCAGGCTCAGGGAGGGGCAGTCATCTGCTGCGACTGGCTGGGGGGTGAGGGGACAGAGAAGAAGAAAAGAACAGACATGTAGAGAGCAAACAGCACGATGGGGACTCAATCTATGGGAGAGAACAAACAAATGTTAATGACCAGCAAAAAAAAAAAAAAAAAATATTTCATAGAGAGTGAGGAAAGGAGTGAGGCCCAGTGCATTACTGGAGGTCCCCCGGCTGACTAAACCTATTAGCAGCATAACTAAGGGAGGGTTCAGAAACACATGATCCCTCCCTAATTGTAGGCTATATCAAAAAGGTAGGTTTTAGCCCTATTCTTAAAAACAGAGATCGAGTCTGACTCCCGAATCCAGATTGGCAGCTGATTCCACAGGAGAGGAGCTTGATAACTGAAGGCTCTGCCTCCCATTGTACTTTTGGAGATTCTAGGTATTACAAGTAAACCTGCATTTTGGGAGCGTAGTGCTCTGTTAGGATGATACGGTAGTATCAGATCTTTTAAATAAAAAGGAGCCTGATTGTTTAGAGCTTTGTAAGTAAGAAGAAGGATTTTAAACTTAATTCTAAACTCTATGGGAAGCCAATGAAGGGAGGCCAGAACCGGAGAGATATGATCTCTCTTTCTAGTACCTGTTAAAACTCTTGCTGCAGCATTTTGGATCAGCTGAAGACTTTTTAAAGATGTTTTAGGACAGCCTGATAATAAAGAATTACAATAATCTAATCTCGAGCTAACAAAAGCGTGGATCAGCTTCTCAGCATCACTCTGAGACAAGATGCTCCTAATCTTGGCAATATTACGCAAATGATAGAAGGCAGTCTTAGAAACAAATTTAATATGTGAATTGAAGGACAAATCCTGATCAAAAATAACTCCAAGGTTCCTCACAGAGCTATTAAGAGAAAGAGTAACTGCATCCAAACTGAAAGTTTGATTTGGAAAGGAATTTCTAAGGTTTTTTGGACCAACAAGAATGACTCCAGTCTTATCTGAATTTAATAGCAGGAAATTACAAGTCATCCAAGCTTTGATTTCCTTAAGACAGGCTTCTAACTTGGCTAATTGATTAGTATCATCTGGCTTCATTGACAGGTATAATTGTGTGTCATCTGCAGAACAGTGAAAATGTATACAGTGCTTTCTAATAATGTTGCCTAACGGAAGCATATATAAACTAAAAAGAGTAGGGCCAAGCACAGATCCCTGTGGAACTCCATGACTAAGCTTTGAGCTGAGAGAAAACTCATCATTTACATGAACAAACTGGAACCTATCAGATAAATAAGATCTAAACCACTGCAACGAAGTTCCATTAAGTCCAACATAGTGTTCTAATCTATCAAGTAGAATATTATGATCAATAGTATCAAAAGCTGCACTAAGATCTAAAAGGACAAGTACAGAAACTAGTCCATTAGCAGATGCAATGAGGAGGTCGTTAGTGACCTTCGCTAAGGCTGTTTCAGTACTATGATGGATTCTAAACCCAGATTGAAACTCCTCAAGTAAACCATTTCCCTGCAGGTGGTCAAATAATTGCGTAGCAACAACTCTTTCTAAGATTTTTGAAATGAAAGGGAGATTAGAGATTGGTCTATAGTTAGCTAAAGCTCCTGGATCTAGCGTTGGCTTTTTGAGTAAGGGTTTAATTACAGCCGTTTTAAAAGCCTGCGGTACATGGCCTAAAGTTAATGAAGAATTGATTATATGAAGAATAAAGCTACCAATAAGTGGGAAGACTTCTTTAAATAACCTGGTAGGAATAGGGTCTAAAAGACAAGTTGAAGGTTTGGATGAGGAAACTATTTTGTCTAACTCACAAAGGTCGATTGGAGTAAACTCATCAAGACAGACATCAATAGAAGGAGTTGTAGTAGTTACAGTATTTAAGTTAACTGTGGGAAGAATCTGATTGATTTTATCTCTGATGGATGAAATTTTATTATTGAAAAAGTTCATAAAGTCCTGACTAGTAAGCTCTAAGGGGATGCTAGGATTGACAGAGTCCTGACTCTTTGTCAACCTGGCTACAGTACTGAAAAGAAACCTGGGATTATTCTTGTTCTCTTCTATTAATGCAGAGTAATAACTCGTTCTAGCTTTTCTAAGAGATTTTTTATAAATTAAAAGATGATTTCTCCAAGCTAAATAGATTTCATCTAAATTAGTAGAGCGCCATTTTCTTTCTAATTGACGAGTCTTCTGTTTTAAGCTACGAGTTTCTGTGTTGAACCAAGGAGTTAAACCAAGGAGTTTGTGAGGTATGGGTGGCTATAAGATGGCAGTGGGCAGGAGGGGCGGTCTCTTTGCCACCTCTTCTGCCTGACGGTTGTACTATACTGTATAGTGTGCCTCCTTAATAAAGCTGTGTTCAGTTCGACACCTGGCCTCATCCTTGGCTCCATATACAGACATAACACTAATAGTCATGAAATTGGGAAATAACAACAAGCCCTGGAATGCAGAAGCTTATTTTGTTCTGTCTTCATTTTAACTTGTATAACAACCACTCCCGGGTGGGTTAATAGACTGGTTTACTGTCTCTGTGACCTTGTGCATGAAACACACTTCACTTCATCCAATAAAAGGTTAGAAAAAGTTAAAATGAAGTAAACCTGAAAGAAAGATAGCCACTACACACATCTCAAACTGATACAGCTTCAGGATGGACTTTGGAATCTTTAAATCCATCAATCAGTTAATACATTGAGTGCACATGATCACAGCAATGAGTAGATTAAAGAGTAGAGAGCCAGTCTAAGATTAGGAAAGAGAAGTTTGTCCTGTTGATGCCTTTTTCTCCCGTTATCTGGCAGCTGAGTCAGAAACTGCAATGATAAGAAAAAAAGAAATGAAATCTTATTTCTGTCATTATTTACCCAACATACATCATGTTATTACATGTAACATTAAACTGAATCTCACATTGTTATAAATATTAGAAGCTACACACAACTACATAAGATTAGAATTGATATAGGACATTTAAAAAACACCAATTTCTCAATTATTTATGCCTACAGTTTTGTCATGGCAGCCCCTCAGGGGCATACAGGAGGGCTCAAACACTGTGCAACCATTCAGATAGATGTACTTTATTGATCCCAAACTGACAATAATAATAATGCAAAGGATAAACATAAAAAGTGAGGATGTGATAACAGTAATGATAATAATAATAATAATGAGTGCAAAAAGAACATAAAGCGTGAACAGGGCCTGTGACCCTGTCCAGATTATGACAAGTTTCTGTTCAACCTGTTAGCACTGCAGTTATAAATCTTGAAAAGTTTTGGAAAATGCACTGTTATTACGTTGGTTAATTCCTAAATGTCATTAACTTAGATCTCACTAGCAACGGTTGAAAGGAATAATTCAGATGTTTTATTTTACAGCATCAGCAAATGACCAGGACCAAATTTAGGGCTACACAGTGTGATAACTAATATATATGTAATCTTATAGATAATCTAATACAAAAACAAAAATAATTTATAAATTTATTTATAAATAATTTTTTTAGAGAATTTTTTTTATTACTTTCTTTAAAGTCAGAAGTTTATATAAATTTCCTTGGTATTTGGTATTATTGCCTTTAAACTGTATGACTTGGGTCAAACATTTTGGGTATACTTCCACAAGCTTCTCACAATAGTTTGTTGGAATTTTGGCCCATTCCTCCAGACAGAACTGGTGTAACTGGTTTGCAAGCTGCCTTGCTCGCACACATCTTTTCAGCTATGACCACAAATTTTCTATGGGATTGAGACCAGGGCTTTGTGACGGCCATTCCAAAACATTGATTTTGTTGTCCTTAAGCCACTTTGTAACTAATTTGGTGGTATGATTAGGGTCATTGTACATTTGGAAGACCCATTTGCACCCAAGCTTTAACTTCTTGGCTGATGTCTTGAGATGTCACTTCAGTATTTCCACATAATGTTCTTTCCTCATGATACCATCTATTTTGTGAAGTGCACCAGTCCCTCCTGGAGCAAAACACCCCCACAACATGATGCTGCCACTTCCATACTTCACATTTGGAATGGTGTTCTCAGGTGTGCAAGCTTCCCCCTTTTTCGTCCAAATGTGACAATGGTCACTTTGACCAAACAGTTCAATTTTAGTTTCATCAGACCACTGGATATGTCCCCACAAATTAAGGTATTTATCCTTATGTGCATTTAAAAAATGTAATCTGGCTTTTCATGTTGCTTTTGGAGTAATGGCTTCTTCCTCACTGAGTGGCCTTTTCAGCTCATGTCGGTACAGGACTCATTTCACTGATGATAATGACACTCTTTTACCAGCTTCAGCCAGCATCTTCACAAGGTCTTTTGCATTTGTTCTGGGGTTGATACACACATTTCTCATCAAAACATGTTCATCTCTAGGATATAGAACCCTTCTCCTTCCTGAGTGGTATGATGGCTGGACATTTCCGTGGTATTTTTACTTGTGTAAAATTATTTGAACAGATGAATGTGGAACCTTCAGGCATCTGGAAATTGTACCAAAGGATAAACCACACTTGTAAAGGTCAACACTTTTCTTCCTGATATCTTGGCTGATTTCTTTTGATTCTCTCATGATGTCACCCTAGACAGCAGTGTATATGAGGTATGACTTAAAATACGTCCACAGGTGTGCCTCCAATTAACTCAAATGTTTTCAATTAATCAGAAACTTCCAAATCCATGACATCATCTGGGCTTTCCCAAAACATGTAAAGGAATAGTAATCTTAGTGTATGTAAACTTATGACTTTGAAGACATAAATTAAAAAATTCTAAAAAATTATTGAGCTAATATAAAATTATTTAGCAAATAGAAATATTTTTTGCCAATCCTAACTGACCTAAAAGAGGAAAAGTTTAGTTTGATTAAATTTCAAACTGAGAAAAAAAAAAGGTTATGTGTCTTTTTATACAATGTTACCACCATGATGACAGTGGTAATCCCAGACACATTCTTGTGGCGCTAGACCACATTAGTTTCAGTGTTGCCAGATCTCACGAGGTTATGTATGGAAACACATGTGATGAATCAGGCAAGATGAGGGTTGTGACAAACACAGCTTTATTGATGGAACTGGACTACAGCGGTAACACAGCAGGCACCTGATGTGGGCACCGGTCTAAAAAGGCCGTAACATGGTGGCTGGCCCACTATAGAGGACAGTGCGGTGATGTGGCAGGAAGTCCACGTCACCACACTGCACTTCACTGTCATGTATGCTTCTTTGGAGCAGAAGGACAAACCCACGCACTGAATGAAGTTTCTTTGTGCGTTTTAATAACAAAAGAACATAAAGAGTCCAAAAGTAGTGCAGAACATACAAAAAGCAAACAAATAACACTTACAGGCTTGGCACTCCTGAGCCAGCTTGACTCAGGAGGGGATGAGGTACTGATCTGAACAATGATTAGGAGTAGAATTCCAGTAAGACACAACAATTTAGCCGCACTGACAAGGTGGAATGCCAGTCTTTAAATACACCCAAGTTCATGAGCTACAGGTGTGAGACACAGGCGAGCTGGTGACTTAATTACCTGACTGCCCACAGCTGCGCTGGAAGAAAAGCAGGCAGTGGGCAGCCAGTGGGGAGAGTCTGGAGATAGAGGGGAAGAGCTCTGTCACAAACCCAAATAAATAAACAAAAGCTGACCATAAAATAATGACCACAGACAATCAACTAGAAATAAAGTGAGGATCTGAGCTCAGAGACAGCCTGAGCTCAGATGCATGACAGAGCCCCCCCCCCCTTTAAGGGGTAGATACCAGACACCCCCAGGTAACATCCAAAAGACAACCCCCCCCCCAAAAAGAAGGAATACGGCAAAACCACCCCGGGAGGGAGGTGGGGGGAACATGGCTAGGAGGGAAAAAACACAATTGCTCATCACCATACCTGTGCAACACCAGGGCCCTGGGCCCCCCAAACCAAAAAACCCAAACAGTTCAGGTGGCCGCCCAAAGTCCCACGCCAGCCGGACAGCCAGGTGGAATGAGTTGGGTGAGCTGCAGGAGAACATGGACCACTTGATCCAGTGGCTCAGTCTCTCTGGCGACCGGCCTGAGTACTTCAGCCACTTAAATAGGAAAGGCGGCTCCCCCACAGGGAGACCCACTGAAAAGGAGGAGAGCCGAGGAAGGGAAACCATGACATCATCAGGCTGAGGAGGGAGAGGGACCACAACGCCCTCAGTGGTCTCGGACTGGAAAAAAGTTGCACCCGTGGTGGCTCCGGGCTGGAGCTTTGTTGTACCCACGGTGGTTCCGGGCTGGAGCTTTGTTGCACCCGCGGTGGCTCTGGGCTGGAGCTTTGTTGCACCCGCGGTGGCTGCGGGCTGGAGCTTTGTTGCATCCGTGGTGGCTCCGGGCTGGAGCACTGCAGCACCCTCGGTGGCTCCGGGCTGGAGCACTGCAGCACCCTCAGTGGCTCCGGGCTGGAGCACTGTAGCACCCTCAGTGGACCCCGGTTGGGCCAACACTGCACCCACGGTGAGCAGGCCAACCCGCGAGAGCACCAGGCCAAAGAGGCAGTCCACCAATGGAACCCCGGACGAGGGCAAAGGAGGAGTTGCACCCATGGTGGACCCGGCCTGGGCCATAGCTGCACTCATGGAGGTCCTGGGCTGGGACGGGACACCCAAGACGACCTCGGTGAGAGAAACTGGACCCAGGGCAACCTCCAGTGGCGAACCTGGACCCTCAGAGGCTTCTGGCAGTGTTGGATCCTCTCCGGTGACCCTGGGAGAGAGCTCAGAAACAGCACAAAGAGAAGAGGAGTCAGGGTCGCCGGCAGCAGCGGAGCCCGGCGAGGCGAGCTCAGATGCAGTGGGTGGCTGCGCCTGGCTCTCTTCACAAAGAGTCAGGCAAGATTGCTCTAAGACAGAAAATAGAAAGACAAAAGACAGCACTTGCCTGATCTCGAGCTCCACCGCCGTCCAGGACTCCAACGATCCAGGTGAAGATGACGATTCGGGCTTGGTCCTCAGGAGGTCCAGCTCGGCTGCAGACTCTGCTGCAGTGGCCTCCGCAGCAGGCATGATGGTTAAAGCAGTCCCAGTCTCCCCAGGCGGCACGACCCATGCTGGTGGGTCTTCCGGCATGGCGGCTGGGGGTTGGCTCTGTGCTGCCCCTGGAGTCGGTTCCTTCAGGGCCACAGGCTCCTCCATTGCCCGGCGGCTTGGTTCTAGGGCAGGTGGACACTCAGGAGGAAACAGAGGAGACACGGAGAGAAAAGGAGAAAATTCTGCGGCTGCAGCAGGAAGAGAGAGCTCAGAGGACTGCTTAATCTGAGTCTCTCCCCTGGGAGACAGACAAGGCCTATCATTACAAGATGGAGTAAAATGAAAAAGCACTTGCCTGTCATCCCGGATCTGGATGCTAGCCGCTGCAGGTGACGGGCTGTCATCCCTCTCCATGTCCATGGTAAATTTGGGCCCGTCAAAGGATTGTGGAGGAGCTGCTCTCGGGAATGTGGAAGTGGGCGTGACCAGGGATACCCAGGAAGACCTCTCGGCAGCAGAAGAGAACGTCGAGGCAACAGGGATTACGGCCAGAATGGAGGGAGAACAGGCTGGCGAAAAAGCCGGCGAGGAAAGAGAAAGCAGAGGCTCTGCCATAGGGATTGTCAGGCTGGACGTCGGAGAAATGGCTGTCGACGAGGAGGCGGGGGAATTCCTCCAGTGCGCCGTGGCAGGAAGATGCAAACGTCGTGGGGATGGTGATGTGTGTGCTGGAGCTGAGGAAGAGTCGGGTGAGGTTGGAAGGGAAAAGATGGCACGGAGGATGTCAGTAGCTTCTGGGCAATCCCAAAGGCTGGGAAATGCCATCATAATTCGCGCAGCACCATCCTGACTCTCTTGGACCATCTCGAGAGAATGGGAGGCCTGCACTTGTGACCACGTCTCCCAGGAGACACACCGCCCGCCACTCCATGTCATTGAGATCTGACATGGTGTACTCCAACACAGGTGAGTGAGAAAAAAACACAAAAGAGGTGAAAAGCACACAAACTCCACAGCTGGGTTCTTTTTCTGGCAGCTAAATTCTGTCATGTGTGCTCCGTTGGAGCAGGACAAACCCACGCGCTGAATGAAGTTTCTTTGTGCATTTTAATAACAAAAGAACATAAAGCGTCCAAAGGTAGTGCAGAACATACAAAAAACAAACAAATAACACTTACAGGTTTGGCACTCCTGAGCCATCTTGACTCAGGAGGGGATGAGGCATTGATCTGAACAATGATCAAGAGGAGAATTCCAGTATGGACATAACAATTTAGCCACATTGACAAGATGGAATGCCAGTGCTTAAATACACCCAAGTTCATGAGCTACAGGTGTGAGACACAGGTGAGCTGGTGACTTAATTTCCTGACTGCCCACAGCTGCGCTGGAAGAAAAGCAGGCAGTGGGCAGCCAGTGGGGAGAGTCTGGAGATACAGGGGAAGAACTCTGTCACAAACCCAAATAAATAAAAAAAAGTAGCTGACCAAAAAATAATGACCACAGACGATCAACTAGAAATAAAGTGAGGAGCTGAGCTCAGAGACAGCCTGAGCTCAGATACATGACACTTCACAATGAAGTGCCCCTTTTCCATATACCACACACGAGAGAAACAAGCAATCGGCTCTGGAAACAAGCCCAAAAAGCCCAGCAGGCAACCTACCTATTATAGAAATGGAGTTGACATTATGTTTAGCAGCCATTGATTTCTATAGTTCACCGGTTGCACAAGCTGAGTCTCCATACCAAGAGGTTCAAAATTTATTAATTTTTTGGGGAAGTTAATGAGGTAAAAGTGGCACCGTTTGCTACTAAATCCATTCATGCTCCAATGATTCGCTGAGTGTTTTGGGTCAAGGCTGGAGCGGGAGCAATTTTCAGCCTGTGAGTTTCATGCCCAAGACCAACCCATTTTTTTTCCTAGGTGTAGGAAATTGGAGCAGAAGTTCTATTTCTATCCAATAGTTTTTTATTGCAGACATGTTTTGACAGGAATATAGAACTTAAATAATAGTTCACCTCAGTAAACCATCTGTCAAATAAATAAGAAACTGAAGATTGATGACAAATTGGAAAATCAATTCAGTGGCATAAAAATTTTATGGACACAAAACAAATATCCATTAGACAACTTTAAGGTAGTATTAAATTAATAATTTTAGTTTTTTAAGGTTATGCTCTTATATTTTCACACCTTGAGTTTATGAATGTGAAATATGCTATTGTGGGACACATATGTTGGTTTCATATGCTCCACAAATAGAATACTGTATGTTTATTGTGTGCTGCACGTCTCAAGGGAACAAAGGGGCTGAGCCTCCTAGAGGTAACGGGAGGGTGTGAGATTTGGCCTTTTGTTTTAAGGAGATGGCCTTGAGAGATTTCCTGACCACCAGAGACTAGGAGGTGGATGGTGTTAAGATCGGAGGAAGTTATATTGTGACTGGGATTAAGTACCATGTGACTGAGTGTAACGTCGGGGCCATTTTAAGGGAGCCAGGGATTTCCCAGCATGCTTTGCCAGTTTGAAACGTTACTGTGTGTGTTAAATGTGTTATTTCTGAGTTATACTGCTGTGTCATTATAACTGCATTATAATGACCCAGCAGTGTTTAGCAGGATTAGGGCAAGATGTATCATGTGTGTGTAACCATGATTGAAACGGAGGTCTGGGAGAATGACCTCCCCTCCTGTCTGTGCTCAGAAGCAGGTTGGGGGTCGGGGTGTGAAAAATAAATCAGGTTGATCACAGCCATCTGCTCCATTGTCTTTGTGTGAACCTTGCAAACATCACAGTATGTTTGATTAAACACCATGTGACTGTAGTTTGATGTCCTAGGTATAAAAGGACAGATGTGAGAAGATTCATCCTCTTTTCCTGCTTTGAAATTGTTGGAGTATGTGATTGTGAATAAAGCTGAATCTGAGGAATAAACTCAGTCTCATCCTTCAACACATTCTCCACACTGGTGACCTTATGATGAAGCATGAGCAGAGATAATTCTCCCAAGCGGGGCTCGTCAGAAACCAGCCTGACGAATGCCGCCACATTCCAGCTGCCGGACTTCTGGCAGAATAGTCCACGCTCCTGGTTTAGCGCGGTCGAGGCACAGTTCAACCTCCGGAGAATCTCGAGAGACAACACAAAATTCTACCATGTGGTGGCGAAGCTGGACAACCACACAGTCCAGAGGGTGGAGAACCTGGTCAACCACCCGCCGGACAGCGACAAGTACAGCGCATTGAAGGCTGCGCTTATCAGCCACTTCACCCCCTCGGTGCAACAGCGAGCAGAGGGGCTCCTAGCGTTGACGGAGTTTGAGAACGACAGACCCGCGGACCTGATGGTGAAAATGCTGAGGCTGAGAGACTCCAAAGATGACAGCTTTATCTTCGCCCACCTTTTCCTCAGGACCCTGCCGCCAGCGGTGAGAGTGACCCTGGCAGGTTCACCTCTGTTGGCCCGGCGAGACTACCACAAGCTGAGCCAGGAGGCGCAATGACTCGTCGACGCCCACAAACTGAGCACGGCTTCGGCCGCGGCAGCAGAGCTAGGCGCAACGTCCGGAGACGGCATGGGGCCAGAGGCTGCAGCACCAGACTCACCGACGACGGCAGCAGCAAGGGCCAGGCGACACGGAGCAGACGACTCCCTTTGCTTCTACCATCGCCGCTTTGCAGAGAGGGCGCTCAAGTGCATTCCACCGTGCCATTTCAAGCACTCGGGAAACGCAAAGACCGGGGGCCGGTAGCAGCTTCGGCCCTCGGGGAGGAGAACAAGCTGCTCTACCTGACTGATGCACGCTCGGGGAGGCATTTCCTCATGGACACAGGCTCCCAGCTGAGCTTCATCACGCCTTCCTACGTGGACCAGCTGGCGCCTTCCAGGGGTCCCCGGGTGTCAGCAGCGAACGGCTCAGCGATTAAGACCTTTGGGGAGAGGACTCTGCTTCTGTCTTTGCAGGGCCGTGCATTTGAGTGGACTTTTGTTGTAGCGGCAGTCAATTTCAACATATTAGGGGCTGATTTTTTGTGCTCACATGGTTTATTGGTTGATCTTGCTAACAGACGTCTGGTTAATGCACTATCCTTTCACTCTATTCCCTGCACAGCTCGAGTGGCCCCGCCAACTGCACAAGCCAACGTCACAGCTGCAGGTGGTAAGTTCCATGCACTCCTCACTCAGTTCCCAGCACTCACGGTCCCAACGTTTTCGGTGACAGTGGCTAAACATGGGGTGGAACATTTTATTACTACCACCGGGCCGCCCGTTTTTGCAAAAGCTCGGCGCTTGGACTCAGCTAAACTGACCATAGCGCGCGAGGAGTTCACCAACCTGGAAAAACTGGGCATCATCAGGCGTTCGAAGAGCCCCTGGGCTTCACCACTGCACATGGTCCCAAAGGCTGATGGCTCGTGGCGACCTTGCGGTGATTTCCGCAGGTTGAATAACGCCACAGCGCACGACCGCTACCTGATTCCGCATATCCAAGATTTCTCGGTTCACTTGGCGGGGGCGCGCATTTTTTCTAAAATAGACTTAGTACGCGGTTACCACCAGGTTCCAGTGCACGCTGAGGACATACCCAAAACAGCGGTAATAACTCCTTTCGGGCTTTTTGAGTTTTTGCGCATGCCGTTTGGGCTCAAGGGAGTGGCGCAGACGTTCCAACACATGATGGACGCGGTCCTACGCGATCTCCCTTTCGTGTTCGTCTACTTGGACGACATTTTGGTAGCCAGCGCATCCGAAGACGAACACGAAAGCCACCTCACAGCAGTTTTCCGGAAGTTGGCAGAGCACGGGTTAATAATTAACCCAGCAAAGTGTCAGTTCGGGGTGGCGCAGATTGATTTTTTGGGGCATCGCATTTCGCCAGAAGGAGCGGTCCCTCTGCCCGATAAGGTGCGCGCAATAACAAATTTTCCCCAACCACAAACGGTCAAAGCGTTACAGGAGTTTTTGGGAATGGTTAATTTTTATAACCGTTTCCTCCCCCGCGCAGCGCAGCTCATGCGACCATTGTACGCTGCACTAAAAAAACAAAAACCCACGAATAAAATCGAATGGTCTCCTGAGCGGGAGCGCGCATTCTCTCAAGTCAAATCAGCCCTGGCAAACGCTGCGTTGTTGGCACACCCAGTCCCAACGGCCCGCATGGCGCTCACTACTGACGCGTCAAATGTTGCCATAGGGGCGGTCGTTGAACAGTACGTGGCTGGGGCCTGGCAACCGCTCGTGTTTTTCAGCAAAACCTTGCGCGATTGCGAGCGAAAATACAGCGCGTTCGACAGGGAGTTGTTAGCTCTACTCTTGGCCATCTGCCACTTCCAGTTCTGGCTGGAAGGACGCCGTTTTACCACGTTCGTGGACCACAAACTGCTGACTTTTGTGATGGCCAAGATTTCGGAACCTTGGTCGGGCCGGCAGCAGAGACAGCTGGCCGCGATATCGGAGTTTACCACCGATATCCAGCATGTGGCAGGAAAATATAATGTAGTGGCAGACTGCCTCTCACGTGCTGTGGCGGCTCCAGGCCCCGTGGGGGCAGACTCTGCAGCCATGGCCGCAGACCAGGGTAGCGACGCGGAAGCGCGCGTGGCCCCGGTCCGCATAGGGATAGATTATGCAGCCATGGCCGCGGAGCAGGTTAGCGACGCGGACGTGCGCGCGCTCCAGTCTGGACCGACAGGGTTAAGGCTGGAGAGCAGGGTGCTGCAAGATGGTATGCCCCCCCCCTAATCTGCGATGTCTCCACTGGACGACCGCTTCCGGTTGTACCAGCCGCGTGGCGCCGCCACGTATTTGACTCGATCCATTTTCTGGCGCACCCGGGGGTGCGCGCATTGGTCAAAATGGTAGGAGAGAAATTTGTAAGGCCGTGCCTGCGCAAGCAGGTCAAGGAGTGGGCGACAGCCTGCGTGGCTTGTCAGCGAGCCAAAATACACAAACACACTAGAGCTCCCTTGGAGCCTTTTCACATCCCGGCTAAGCGGTTTGATCATGTGCATGTCGACCTCGTAGACCCCCTTCCGCCGTCACAGGGGTGCACACACCTTTTGACAATGGTGGACCGCACCACGCGTTGGCCGGAAGTGGTCCCACTGGCATCAACCACAGCCGAGGAGGTGGCGCGCGTGTTTTTAACAGCATGGGTAGCACGTTTTGGAGTTCCGTCAGACATTACGTCCAACAGAGGTCCTCAATTTGTGTCCGAGCTCTGGTCAGCGATGGCCCGCAGCCTGGGAGTAACGATCCACCGCACTACCGCGTACAACCCGCAGGCTAATGGTTTATGCGAACGTTTCCATAGGTCATTGAAAGCAGCCCTCAGAGCGTCGCTTACGGATACAAATTGGGAAGACAGGCTACCATGGGTTTTATTGGGGTTGTGTTCTGCACCTAAAGAGGATTTAAAAGCCTCCCCAGCTGAGTTAGTTTTTGCGCAGCCACTCCGGTTGCCCGGGGAGTTTCTCCCAGATAATCCTGCGCCAGAGTGCCCCCCTGCTCAGCGGTTGCAGAGCGACACGGGATCGAGCACGCTTCCTGGCCCGGTTCATCACAGCTTCCCGTGCATTTTTGTGCCTAAAGCTTTAAAAAATGCGGAGTTTGTTTTTGTCAGGCATGATGCCCACCGCCCAAACTTGCGACCGCCTTATGATCAGAATCAGAATCAGAATCAGAATCAGAAAAGATTTATTGCCAAGTACATTAACAGATCACTGATAACATATGAGAGAATTTGACTTGACACAGTAATGAACCTGCATTTCCGTGCTGATGGACCATTTAGAGTGCTGGAAACAGGAGAGAAGCATTTTGTGTTAGATTTGGGAGGCAGAAAGGAAGTAATAGGCATAAACAGACTCAAACCCGCTTTTGTGATGGCTGATGAAACTGTGCATTTGGCGAGGGCCCCCCGACGCAGCAGACCCCCTAGAGGGCATCCTCCGGAACACCCACAGAGATTGACTAACAGTTCTAATCCACAGGCAGCGGCCCCACAGCAGGAGGACTCTGCGGAGGCAGTAAAACCAGCTTACAGCAAATACGGCAGAAGACTAAGGCCTAAGCGGCATGTGGATTGATATGTAGTGATTTTATTATGACATGCACCTTTAGTTATTGTCACACCTCGCCGCCCATCAGCGGCGCCAGCTGCACGCACACCTGCACCTCGTCAGCGGCGAGGGATTTAAGCCGCCTCGCCCTGGGCTTCGGCCTGAAGCCGTCTGTCTTCATTGGCTTCCCTTGCTGCAAGGAATCCCTACCGCCAAGCAAGCATTCAAGTAAGAATCTCTTACCTCCTTCTTCTCCCAGTCTGCTCCCCTGTGCACAGGTGGATTTCCCGGCGGCGGACTACTCCCCTCTGCCACCGTTCCCTCGCTGCTGCATCGGGTGCTCCAGGTCGCTGTCTTCCGGGCTTCGCCCTTGCTGTGCCAGCCACCTGCCATTTCCAAGTAAGCCTGTTATCATTATCATATCTCCCGTGTTGGTGTGGTGCCCGTTACCCTTCTCCCTTTGCTTCTCCCATAGGGTTGTCTGGCTGTACGGCCTCCTGCCTCCGTGCCTGACGCAGACGCCACCACCAACACATTTACATCTCGCAGACACACACTCATACACACTTGTTGTTAATAAAGCTATTAGATCTACCCTGAGCCTGCGTGTGTGTCTCCTGAGCCGTGCATTATGTCAGTTATGATTGTTCCATCTTAGACGTTTGGGGGGGGGGGGGGTCATGTGGGACACATATGTTGGTTTCATATGCTCCACAAATAGAGTACTGTATGTTTATTGTGTGCTGCACGTCTCAAGGGAACAAAGGGACTGAGCCTCCTAGAGGTAACGGGAGGGTGTGAGATTTGGCCTTTTGTTTTAAGGAGATGGCCTTGAGAGATTTCCTGACCCCCGGAGACTAGGGGGTGGATGGTGTTAAGATCGGAGGAAGTTATACTGTGACTGGGATTAAGTACCATGTGACTGTATGTTTGATTAAACACCATGTGACTGTAGTTTGATGTCCTAGGTATAAAAGGACAGATGTGAGAAGATTCATCCTCTTTTCCTGCTTTGAAATTGTAGGAGTATGTGATTGTGAATAAAGCTGAATCTGAGGAATAAACTCAGTCTCATCCTTCAACACATTCTCCACACTATACACAAAACTGCTTCAACTAGATATTAACAAAATTTTAAGTTGCTCGACAGGCCTCTGTTTTCATTTTAATCCACAATGTCTGAACATTTGAGTTTCCTATATAGGCCAGCATGTGGCGGTAAAGAATTATAAGCAGCGAACTGAGGGTTTTAAGTAGGTTTATTAAATCATACCGCCATCATAGGAACTCACTCCAGCCCTTGTGCAGGCAGGCTGGAGCGGGTCCTCAGGCTCTCAGCAGCAGTGGTAAGAGTGAGAGGGTGAGGACCCGCTCCAGCCTGCCTGCACAAGGGCTGGAGCGAGTTCCTATGATGGCGGTATGATTTAATAAACCTACTTAAAACCCTCAGTTCGCTGCTTATAATTCTTTACCGCCACATTGGTGACCCCGAGAATGCACACGCTTTGTGCGACGCAACCTTCTGGTCTGGACAGCTACACAGGTAACCCGATGACAACAAACGCAGCACCCGGCGGTGATTCTCCGACGACAAGCAAACATAGCAGCCTGACGCAAATGATCTGCCCTCCCTTCTGCTACAGGGAGACCTCGATGCAGAGTTACCAGGCGAAACTCTCCGGAGATCACCCACGACCGGGAAAGCTGCAGAAAACTTCATGGTGAGATCTGCACACCTGAGATCTGCACATCCACGCTGGGACCGGCCGCTCTCACAGCTCCTCCACACGAGAGCGCATGCACCTCGTCCTTTCTCCACGACGGCGACCTCCAGGGCCGACGGAGAACGCAACGCGTGGACCTGAACACACCATGACCAATCTACAGCAACACACTGAACAGGGATGATTATCGGCGCCGACTACGCTGATCTCCAGCAAGCTCCCTGACCCTGACTCACCTCTCCAGCAGGCCCACCCACGCACGGAACCCCTGCGCACGCACCGGGGGGTTACGAGGACGGCGCACCACGCACGGGACAATAACGGCTCCACAGACCGCCATCGTCCTTCGCCGCTGCACACAGAACCTCCAGGGCTGCTCGTACACCTGAGGCACGCACGCAGCTCGCTCACAGGATTTTCTAATGGTCTTAGCCACAGCGCACAAAGGGAATTCAGCAGTCTGCGGTCCCCGAGGGCTTTAGGGTTGCGCCCACACCTAAAGTCAACACGCCAAGTCCCTCTGCTTTTGGTTTTTTTTTTTCTTACAGCCGCTACGCAGCCTCGCCGCTCCTGTTTTTCTTCATGGCCGCTGTTAATCCTCGCAGGACTTAACCGCGAGAGGAGTCAGTGACTAATTTTTCTTCGTACAGCTGCTGTGGACCTCCACACGTTCAACGGGACAGCCCCTCAACAGCGCGGATCCACAGGCAATTTTTGCGCGGCCCAGACAGTTCCCCGTCCCGGGCCGACACTTGCTACCCCCACCCCCTCCTCCACCTCCGCCTGCACAGAGCTTTCCCTGCTCGCTGCCAAAGCCGGACTATCGAGGCCTCAGCCGCCTGCTGAGCCCTCTGGGGGGGGGAGTAGTGTGGTTAACCCCCACAACAGACTGGGACAATCAGAGCGTGCATCTGGAGCGATTAACATTACAGTGAAATGTGTGTATTAATGTCAACAGGCAGCCTCGCTTCGTCTAGCTTTTTCCTGCTCAGTACTGTGATGTTAATGTGCCATTCATGCATTGTGTTCATGCTTCCTGCTCTTACTGTGATGTAAATGTCCCATGCCTTTCATGTATTGTCTATAGTTGGGTATAAAAGCTGCATTGCTCTGTAGCTCACTCTCTCACTCTTACCACTGCTTCTGACTACTGCTGCTGAGAGCCTGAGGACCCGCTCCAGCCTGCCTGCACAAGGGCTGGCGCGAGTTCCTATAATGGCGGTATGATTTAATAAACTCTCTTTTAAACTCTCAGTTCGCTTCTTATAAATCCTTACCGCCACACAGCACATCTATCACTTGTGACCTGTAGATTTCATTAATACACAATGAACAAGGAACAACATAGGACCTTAACTTTTAAATATTATCTTTTAATACACAGACATGCATGTATTTGAACAGGACAAAAATCTACATGGGGAAATTACACAATAATATGATATCATTACTGACACTGAACTGATATGACACTATAACAATGTTTCTCAAAGTGCGGCCCCCGTGCCAATGGCGGCCCGCGAAAACATTTCTGGCGGCCCGCGGCCAATCTGTTAACGTCTTAACCAATATATGATCTGAACTACAGTGATCCCTCACTTATCGCGGTTAATGGGTTCCAGAACCGACCGCGAAAAGTGAAAAACCGCGAAGTAGCGTCACCCCAATGACGCCATCCATAAACAATACGTACGTTCATTCTCTCACTCTCTCTCTCTCATATGATACGTGTGTGTGTGTACGTGTACATACATACGTAGATGTAAACAAAGTGTACATAAATATGTTTTTAGAACTCTTTTATTCTTATAACAAGATACGTAACTCAAGATGAAAATGATTTACTGCACAGGTTAATGAGAGCTTTACTGCTCCTCAGGTGACGCCTCATCGTGAGGTGCTGGAGGCGCAGGATCAGCGAGGGCAGCTTCCGATAGAGCTGAAGCTGCAGGAGGCGGCGTAGTGCCTCGACGGGAAGACTATTTCGCACAAAATGGCACAAGAGAACAGCAAAAAGTTCCACGCGGCGAGACTAAGTAACACGAGCGATAAAAAGCAATGAATGCGGTCTTTCTTCCCTTCATGGGTGCTTGGCAGGGAGAGGAGGTGGGTGAGACGTCTTGGCCAGTCAGCTTGCGGGGTGAAACGTCTCGGCCAATCAGCTTGCGAGATTTCCGAGCCCAGCCAACACAACAACAGCGAACAGAGAGTTGTGCTGCTCTCCGTGTTGACACCTGATGGTCTAATGTAGTCTCCCTGCCTTCTGCTAGCGCCCGCCCATTATTTCTCAATTTTGAATTTTTGATGAATATTT
Source organism: Pholidichthys leucotaenia (assembly GCA_020510985.1). NCBI lineage: Eukaryota > Metazoa > Chordata > Actinopteri > Cichliformes > Pholidichthyidae > Pholidichthys > Pholidichthys leucotaenia. Next base: position 165,601,951 of record CM035844.1, read on the forward strand.
TTGAAAAATCCGCGATGCACTGAGGGCGCGAAAGGTGAAGCGCGAAGTAGCGAGGGATCACTGTAATTGCTTTGGAAAAATTCCGATACACATCTACGTTTAGTGGTCTTTGGCGCCATCTGTAGGCACAAGCCGTAATTACATGTGTTGTCGACCTTGCGATCACTTCATTGCAGCAGCTAGTCCAATTGTATTATGGGAGATGGAACGTTCAGCACACAGTGCAGAAGTGTTGGTTGGCAACGGTTTCGGAGCACCATTTTGAGTCAGAAGAAGAATAAGAAATAAATATTAGTGCTTGTGGAAGTCGAAGTGTGGAAATAAAGATGGATCAGTGAGAGAAAGAGGCAGAGATGGAGACCGCTCACTCGAGGAAACCGAGAACTGTCAGCGAGGAAAAAAGGCAGTTTCAGGGAAAATGGACTTTGGACTACTTCGTTGAACCTCACGGGTCAGATAAAGTTGTACGCCTCATCTGCAGACAGGTAATCGCAGTGCGAAAAGACTTTAACATCAGGCGCCATTACGAAACAAAACACAAAAATTATGAAAAATTCAGTGGCAAGGATCGCACCACAAAGATGGAACAACTTAAAAGGGGCTACACAGCACAACAGTCAGTCTTCACGCAATTTTCAAAAACCAGCGAAGCAGTAACAGAGGCTAGCTATGTGGTAGCTCATGAAATAGCTAAACGGGGCAAGCCGTTTAGTGACGGAGAATTTGTTCGAGACTGTATGCTAAAAGTGGCAGAGCGTGTATGCCCAGACCAAAAAACAAAGTTCCGTGACGTAAGTTTGTCGAATGACACAGTCACAAGACGAATCGAAGATCTGGCAAATGATTTGAAGGACCAACTGGCGATACGTGTGGAGGGGCTAGAAAAGGGAGCGTTTTCCATCGCACTGGATGAAAGCACGGATATTAAAAAAAAGCACGGACGGATGAAAGCACGGACAAACTAAAATTGTATTTTCATCAGTCCCAATTTCTTACTGTTAATATGACTTTACCCAAACTAATTAAATCTGATAATTAAAAGGATTACAAATGGAATTGAATTTTCAGTCTTTTTTTTTTTTTGCCTCCGTCCCTTTGGTGGCCCTCGGTTCAACTTTGGATTCCCAAATTGGCCCTCACCCATCAAAACTTTGAGAACCCCTGCACTATAATAATTATAATAATACTTTTCAGTCGGACATCATTTCTATTAAAAAAAAATCAATTTTTAAAAATTAATTTTATATCTATAAATGCACGGAATCGCTCTGTGTGTGTGTGTGTGTGTGTGTGTGTGTGTGTGTGTCTGTCTGTCTGTCTGTCTGTCTGTCTATGTGTCTGTTCCATGCATATCTCTTGAACCGTTTGTCAGACTGACCTAAGATTTTATATGTGTTTTGTTGAGGTTATGAGGGTGTGCATCCCAGAGTATGGAGTTGTTTAGTCAGAATTTGTAATTTTTATCAATAAAAATTTAGTCATCGCTCTCTCCTCATGCTCTGGCTTCTAGAGGTGTGGGCGGGGTTTTGCATTGACTCCCTATTGGTTGAATAATATGCAACATCATGGCATCAGTAACCACAGCACACTGTGAGCAAAAAATTTGACTCAAAAAAGATAACACTGAAGATTTAATGCTTAAAAATTATACAAAGTTGCCTTTATTGCATAGGTCTAAAGGATGGTTTGGCATATGTGAAGAACATGAGGCGCTTGAGCAGACTGGGTGGAGCATCAGCGGGGACTCGGATGTGACAAAGAACACCGGTGTATCCAACACAGAACATTTCGGGAGAAGCAGCGGCCCGACCGGGCAGACCACGGTCCTTCGCGGAGAGGCACGCCCAGTCTGCCCAGTCAGTGGAAGATTATTCACTCCCCGGTCCTCAGTCCCCGGTCAGAAGCAGGAGTCCCTGCTTCTGCTTCACTCGTGTGGTACCACTGTACTTTGCAGGACCGCAAGTCCCCCCCCCCCACAAGTATCTAAAAATTAAAAACTTAATAATACCACCGTGATTGTGGCGCGGAATAGCCGAAATTACTCAATGACCAAACTGGACACAAAAACACCCTAATAACGAAATAAATCATTTTTAGTTAAATATTTACTGACAAATGGGAAACACTGATGCAACGGTTGCAGTCAAACGGGTCCTTCTGCTGTGTATAATAATGTTGGGTGTTTTGTAGTTAATTCGATTTGATTACAGTTTTAAAAAAACTTTTTATTAACAAAATATTGCTAAAATATAAAATGATGCACTGCAATGGGTCTCAAATATTTGTCATTGTGTCCTGTTATAGTACTGCATGAGTTTATTGATGACACACAGAAGAAATTCAGTATTACACTGAACTCCATCACTGAACAGTGATATTGAAGCAGATGATAAAATAAAGGCAGCGTTGAGAGTTTTAAGCAGAGTTTATTAAATCATACCGCCTTCACAGGATCTCCGCTCCGGTGCAAGTGTGAGCAGACCGCAGCGGGATCCTCAGGCTCTCAGAGGAGGGGACACAGAGTGTGTCTCCAGCAGCAGCAGTTGAAGAGAGAGGGTGAGCATGGATTACAGTGCAGTATATATACCCAGCTACAACAATACATAAAAGAGCATTCCCAGCAGTTGGTATGATTAAAGAGATTGCAGAACAGGCATGAGACATTTGCATTTGAGAGACATACATCACAATAGGCAGATTGCTGGCCTCTGCTCCAGCTGCAGGATAAAGAGGTTACAAGGCACATTTACATATTGATCTCAGTCTCTAGGTCACAGTAAGGACAGGACGCATGAACACAATGCATGAAAGGCACATTAACATCACAGAAGTGAGCCAGAAGAAGCGGGGCTGCCTGTAGACATTAATACACACATTTCACTGTTCTGTTAATTGCTCTAGCTGAGCGCTGTGTCTGTCCAGTCTGTTGTGGGGGTTTCACCAACCCGCCACACGCTCCCTCCCAGAGGGCTCGGCAGGCGACCGAGGTCTCGATCATGCAGCTTGGGCAGCGAGCAGGAGAAGCTCTGTGCAGGCGGGGGGGGGGGGGGGTGGTAAGTGCCGGCCGGGAGCGGTGAAATCGTCCTGGCCGTGCAAAAATTGCTTGTTGTTCCGCGATGTCGAGGGGCTGTCCCGTTGAACTTGCAGAAATCACAAGAAGAAAAATTAGTCTCTGACTCCTCTCGTGGCCATGAAGAAAAGCAGGAGCGGCTATAAGAAAAAAAAAGGAACAAAAGCAGAGGGACTTGGCGTGTGGGAAAAGCTGACGGCTGAATCCCTTGTGCGCCGTGGCTGAGACCATTAGTGAATCCTGTGGGCGAGCTGTGAGCGTGCTTCAGGTGTGCGGGCAGCCCTGAAGGTTCCGAGGGTGGCGATCGGCCATTTTTCTCGGGCATGTGCAGCGGCGGAGGACGATGGCGGTCTCTGGAGCCGTTATTGTCCCGTGCGTGGTGCGCCGTCCTCGTAACTCCCCGGTGCATGCGCTGGGGTTCCGTGATGGGTGGGCCAGCTGGAGAGGAGAACCAGGGTCAGGAAACTTGGTGGAGATCGGCACAGTCGGCGCCGTAAAACATCTATGATGAGCTGTGGCTGCAGATTAGTCATGGTGCGTTGGAGCGTTGAGGGGAGATAGACGATCTTTGTTCCTCAGGCTCGGGTAGATGAGTAGGATCACTGAGAGGGAGGAGTAGCGGTGAGAGGGAGAAAACGTTCTGTGTCCCTCGGCCGGTCCAGCGTGGACGTCCCGATCTCAGGCGAGGGGCGCACCATGACGTTTTCTGGGCCGGGGACGGTGATGTCCTGAGAGCAGCTCGCCTGTGTTGGCTCCGCGTCGTGGTCTCCCTAAAGCCGAAGGGAGGGCAGATCGCTTGCGTCAGGCTGCTGTGTTCGCTGGCAGCGTGTTTTTTTCAGCGTCGGGTCGCCAGCGTGGCCGTCCAGACCAGAAGGTTGCGTTGCACAAAGCGTGTGCATTCTCGGGGTCACCAGTGAGGCGGATGATAATATAAAGGCAGCGATGGCGAAGGTTTTAAGCAGAGTTTATTAAATCATACCGCCTTCACAGGATCTCCGCTCCGGTGCAAGTGTGAGCAGACCACAGCGGGATCCTCAGGCTCTCAGAGGAGGGGACACAGAGTGTGTGTCCAGCAGCAGCAGTTGGAGAGGGTGAGCATGGATTACAGTGCAGTATATATACCCAACTACAACAATACATAAAAGAGCATTCCCAGCAGTTGGTATGATCAAAGAGATTGCAGAACAGGCATGAGACATTTGCATTTGAGAGACATACATCACAATAGGCAGATTGCTGGCCTCTGCTCCAGCTGCAGGATAAAGAGGTTACAAGGCACATCTACATATTGATCTCAGTCTCTAGGTCACAGTAAGGACAGGACGCATGAACACAATGCATGAAAGGCACATTAACATCACAGAAGTGAGCCAGAAGAAGCGGGGCTGCCTGTAGACATTAATACACACATTTCACTGTTCTGTTAATTGCTCTAGCTGAGCGCTGTGTCTGTCCAGTCTGTTGTGGGGGTTTCACCAACCCGCCACAATATAAACTAAAACAATTATAATGATGACTGAACAACTCCCATTCCCCAAAGTGCAAGATACACTATCTTGAATATACGTAAGTGGTAAAAGATCACACAAACACTGTATGTGATCTGACAAACAAATAAACAAGGGATCTGAAAGAATTGCTTATATTGAATGTCACATTCATTTTCAATATTTAGGTATTCTGTAATTAATATTCACACAATCAAGTAAATCTTAGTGCCATTTACTCCCTTCTATATTTGTCAGTCTAACATGTGATTGCCTACATATAGCCTACACTTCTTTCTATTCCACTTTCAAACACAGCCTACATTTGGGCCTGTAAAGCCTAATTGGGATACCTGTTTCAGACAAGAATACTTGTGTTCTACGGCCAATGCACTAGTCATAATATAATGCCAGGATTCTCTGTCTGTGTGTCTGTTACAATCAGGGCACGGCTAGGGACCGTGCCCACGTTTTATGCTCATTTTCGTCTTTGCTTTGCTTTGCACATTAACATTATTATTCTGTTATGATTATGATTATTATTAAGTGCCCCCATGTTCTCTGATCATTGTCTATCATGTCATGTCATTCCTTGTTGTCTGTATATTATGGTTGTCTTTTGTTTTTGGCTATATTCTATGATCCTTGTTTATTTTCACCGTTTAGTATACAGCTACATTACCAGTAACTGTAACTGGATTACCAGTCTGTGAGTGTGTGTGCAGCCCCCACCCTTCCTGTGTCCTTCACCTGCTGCCCTGATTTGTCCCAGCTGTCTCTTGTTAGGTTTATTATCTTTTCCCCTATTTATGTGTTTTTGTATGTGCTCTGTCTGGCGTCCTCATCATTGTGTTCCCTGATGTTCTCCCTATTCGGATTATTGCTCCCGGTATATTCTGCTCTGTAAGTTGCCTCATATTTTGAGTTCAGCCCCCGTGCCACTTTTACTTTGTTCACAGTGTTTTTCATTCATTAATCATTGTTTGCACCATCATCCTGCTTGCACATGAATCCTCCCTCTGCACCCTCATCTGCCTGGCAGATCTTTACAGTAGGACGCCAACAATCTTGGACTCACAGGCAGCCCGGTGGCTGGTGGTCTCAATGTGGGTGAGCGGTGGGCGGCCCGTACCTTCTCATCTCTGGTGGCAAACGCTTGCATCTCCTGCACATCGGAGGAAGCTGTTACTCACCTGGAGGTTGCCATGAAGGTTGTGGAGAGGTTTCCCAGCCTGCAGGTCTGCCCTGAGGTGAGGGAGCTGCTCACCTCCGCCTGTAGCCACCTCCACCGGATTTTTCCGGAGCTAGCGCCACACCCTTCAGCCCCAGAGCTCTCCCCAGCTTTGCAGCCACTTCACAGGCTGGAGGAGAACTCACCATCCTCACCACAGCCTGTACCCTCGCATGCCGCTGCAGCTGAGGAACTGAAGGCGCGCCGACAGGTTGTGGAGTCTCACACCGATCTGCTCCTGGAATATAAGCCCTGGCTCCTCCTGGAGTATGCGGCACAGCTGAATGGGGACCGGCTGACCACAGAAGGTTCTGCTGGGAGACGAGCGACGCCGAAGCACCACCCGGTACGGCAAGTCACATACCATCCTCACAGCCCACCACTCTTCCTCGCTCTGCTTCAGCCCCGTGGGACTCAGCCACACCGGCGCTCACAGCAGCTACAGTACCGGCCCTCAGGACAGTTACTACGCAGCTGCAGTGCCGGCTGCCACTTTTTCTGCATTGATGCCCTTGCCCGCTGCTACTCCTCAGTTTGCCTCATCAGCGGTCCGGCCAACAGCCACGGCGCCGATCCCTGGTTCATCCCCACCTGCGACAGCAGAGCAGCGGAACAGGTAAGTACATACTCAGTTTTCTTTACCACCTAATGAGACATCTTGTCTTGTTTCGTGTGATGGGTCCCCTCTTCTACCGCTGAGCCTTCACCTTTTTCTTCTGCTGTCACATCCCTGGTTTCTCTGCTTCTCCCTGAGGTGCACACCAAAGCTCCTGCTCAGCCTGAAGTGCATGTTCCTGTTCCTGCTCAGCCCGAGGTGCACGCTACAGCTCTGGCAATCTCTGAGGTGCACAAGTCTGCCCCAGCTGCCCCCAAGGTGCACACCACAGCTCCAGCTCAGCCCAAGGTGCATGCTCCTGTTCCCAAGGTGCACCCCCCTACTCCAGCTCAGCCCAAAGTGCAAATTCCTGTTCCTGAGGTGCACACCCCTGCTCCAGTTTTCCCTGAGGTGTGTGCTACAGCTACAGCAGTCTCTGAGTTGCATGAGCCTGCCCCAGCTGCTACCAGGGTGCACACCACAGCTCCAGCTCAGCCCAAGGTGCACACCCCTGCTCCAGTTTTCCCCGAGGTGCACATCACTGCCCCAGTACTCTCTATGGTCGACATTCCCCAGCAGTAGTTTCAAAGTATGGCCAGCGCTCCCCAGTTGCTGTTGGCTCCTCCAGTGAAGGTCTATCTGGTACTGTCTCTAGGGGCAATAGACTCCTCTGTTGCTATCTCTAGAGCGAGAGACTTCTATGTAATTTTCTGTAATAAGGGCTCCACTATTACCAACTTCTGACCTCCTAGAGTCTATGTTGTTGTTCCCCGAGCAAACAATTCTTTTGTGGTCTCCAGGGCAAAGGACTCCCCTGTGTTTCTGGAACAAAGAGCCCTAATGTCATCTCCTGGGTGTAAAACCTCCATGTTATTTTCGGCTGAGCAAAAGAAACCTGTTATCTCCTAAGTTTAAAACTTCTGTGTTATCTATTGAGAAAGAAGATCTCATGTTGTTTTTGCCTGAGCTGTAAAACACCCGTGTTGCCATTTACTCCTGAGGTTAAAGTACCTGTGCTGTCACTGTCTCCTGAATCTAAGGATACCATACTTTCACCTCCCAAGGTTAAATTGTCCATGTTACATCTCAAGGTTGAAAGTTCCATGTTATCTCCCCAGGTTAAGGATTCCATATTACTTCCTGAGGTTAGAGGATCTATGTTTTCACCTCCTGAGATTAAGACCCTTATGTTGTTTTCTCTTGAGCAAGAAGCTCCATTGTTTTGTTCTCCTGAGTTTAGAGCACCTCCGCAATTTCCTCGAAACACATCCTGTCATCTGGTTTGTTGGCCCATGAACTTTGGAAGGCCCCCTGACCCACTCTGTTTCGTGATCTGGTGACCTACAGACCTGGGCAGGCCACCCGATCCACTTTTTGCTTTGGTTTGGGGCCCCATGGACCTGGACCGGTCCCCGGACCCACCCTGTTTCACTATCTGGTGACCTTGGGACTTGGGCAGGCCATCCGACCCACTTTTCACTCAGAGGTGGGGCCCTTTGGACCTGGATAAGCCCCTGGCTCACTTTGTTCATCAGTCCTGTGACCTGTGAACTTTAAAGGGACTCCTGTTTGACATTCTTTTTTTTTTTTTGTTCTGTATGATTACTATGTTTTGTTTCTTCCCACCGTACCTTGCCTCCCTCCTCCCGTCTGTTAAGGTGTTATGTTTCTAGTTTTGGGGTGTCTAGAATCCACCCCCTGCATGTTGGTGTGAAACGATTTGTTTCACACCAACATGCAGGGGATAGTGCAGCATGATGGCAACGTCTCAGAGCCATTCAACATACGCAGCGGAGTGAAACAGGGCTGTGTACTTGCGCCAACCCTCTTTGGGATTTTCTTTGCTATGCTCCTGAGGCATGCCTTCAGCACAGCAACAGAGGGAATCTACCTGCACACAAGATCTGACGGCAGGCTTTTCAACCTTGCCCGCCTGAAAGCCAGAACCAAAGTACGCGAGGATCTAATCAGAGACAAGCTGTTCGCAGACGACGCTGCAGTCGCAACCCACACACAGCAGGAGCTTCAGACCCTGATGGACCGCTTCTCCCAGGCATGCAAGGACTTCGGGCTTACCATCAGCCTGAAGAAGACTAACGTCTTGGCGCAAGGCACGGAAGCACCACCAACCATCACCATTGATGACTACAAGCTGGAGGTCGTGAATCAGTTCACGTACCTGGGGTCCACGATCAGCAACAACCTCTCCCTTGATACAGAGATCAACAAGAGGATTGGAAAATCAGCCTTCACACTCGCTCGCCTCACCACACGAGTGTGGGAGAATCCCAAACTCTCTGTCAAGACGAAGATGGCAGTGTACAACGCCTGCGTCATCAGCACACTGCTCTATGGGAGTGAGACGTGGACAACATACGCCCGGCAGGAAAAGAGACTGAACTCCTTCCACTTGCGCTGCATTCGCCACAACCTGGACATATCCTGGCAGGACAAAGTGCCCAACACAGAAGTTCTGTCCTGCGCCGGCCTTCCCTCCATGTTCACTCTACTCAGGCATCGCAGGCTCCACTGGCTAGGCCACGTTCACCGTATGGAGGATGGCAGAATCCCCAAAGACGTTCTCTATGGAGAACTGGCAACTGGCAGGAGAGACGTTGGCCGCCCACAGCTGCGCTTTAGAGACGTCTGCAAGAGAGACATGAAGGCACTGGATATCAACACAGAGCGCTGGGAGGACCTTGCAACGGACCGCTCCAAATGGAGAGGCACCCTGACCAGACAGCTCAAGGCGGGTGAAGAGAGACTGACTGCTGCAGCAGATGAAAAAAGGACCCGCAGGAAGAACCGCCACAGACCCAGCAGCACGGAGACCACCCACAAGTGTGACCTGTGTGACAGGGACTGTCATTTGCGCATCGGCCTGTTCAGCCACAGGCGGTGCTGTTCCAGCAGAGTAGACGTTTAGGATTCTCTTCCATGGTCATCATAGACCGACGGAGGCCGACGAATAGAATCCACCCCTTAAAGGGGGGATTATGTTATACTCTGGGCACAGCTAGGGACCATGCAGTATTGACAATTAAAATTTTTGAATCTTATTACCCTCTATAGCTTGTTGAGAGCAGACTGGTGAGAGAATGTAGAACAAGCTTGACCAACAAATCATCTTTAAATGATAATAAAAGCAGTGAAAAAGGAAAAGGTGAAAAATGGACAGAAAGAGAGAAGGGAGAAGAAGAGAAAGATGAACAGTGAGGAAAGGTAAAGACAAGGGAGAGGAAGTGATGGAAAAAAACTGGTGAAGATGAGGAGAAAAAAGAAAGTCACAAGTGAAGAAAAAGGAAAAGACAATATGCAACGGAGTATAAATTCCAACGATGTATTAGGTTTAATATTTTTTTGTATTGATCCTTATATTGTTTTGTGTGGTATATTCTCCCTTGTGTCTAGAGGAAGGAGTGCAATAAATGCCTCTGCAAAATGAACCATTCAGCAGACCTTGAACAGGACCCTGTTTGCAAATGTGGGTAAGTGTGAACAAACAACAGTTTTATCATATTAGAATTAAAATTACTGTTAAATTATATCATGACCTAATTTTTAAAGCCCTCTCCATCAAAATGATGAGCAAAGAGAAATTCCAGACTTAAACTAACAAAAAAACCAAGAAGAAAAGTAAATATGACCAGGCTTAGCTTGCTCTTGGATTCATTGTGGGTGTGGAGGGGCAGAGAAATAGCTGTGTGTGTAGGTGGGCTTGGAAATAATCTGGCTCCCCAAAATGGGGAATAAAAAAAAGTTTAAGAGCCACTGGTATAAATGAACAAAAAAATCAGCAGATTAAAACAACCACTTACTGAGCTTTTATTGCTGACATGGGATTGAAACAGTGTCAGTGCTTCAGTTCCGCTCTTTAGAATGAAACCTCAAAACTGAATCTTTTTCTTCACAATTAGAAGGAAAGCCTCAGAGTTTCATGAGGCTTCACCTGCCATCACTACTGAAGAGCTGTAGCATTTATTCTTGTTTAAAAGCTGCCTACTTTGTACATTTACTGCTGTTTTACAGTCTATTAATGCAGTCTCAGCATGCAACACATACCTTACAACATGTACTCCGGTGCACACTGCTCCCTCTGTACAGTGGTGTGAAAAAGTGTTTGCCCCCTTCCTGATTTCTCTTTTTTTTTTGTATGTTTGTCACGCTAAATGTTTCAGATCATCAAACAAATTTAAATACTAGACAAAGATAACACAAGTAAATACAAAATGCAGTTTTTAAATGAAGGTGTTTATTATTAAGGGTAAAAAAAAATCCAAACCTACATGGCCTTGTGTGAAAAAGTGATGCCCAAATTAACTGTGGTTTATCACATCTCTGGAAAGCTGAGTTCAATTTCTCTAGCCACATCCAGCCCTGATTACTGTCACACTTCAATAGCACCTGCCTGACAAAGTGAAGTAGACCAAAAGATCCTCAAAAGGCTAGACATCATGCTGCGATTCAAAGAAATTCAGGAACAAATGAGAAACAAAGTAATTGAGATCTATCAGTCTGGAAAAGGTTATAAAGCCATTTCTATAGCTTTGGGACTCCAGCAAACCACAGTGAGAGCTGGAAAAGTGGTGAACCTTTCCAGGAGTGGCCGGCTGACCAAAATTACCCCAAGAGCGCAGCGATGACTCATACAAGAGGTCACAAAAGACCCCACAACAACACCCAAAGAACTGCAGGCCTCTCTTGCCTCAGTTAAGGTCAGTGTTCATGACTCCACCATAAGAAAGAGACTGGGCAAAAATGGCCTGCATGACGGAGTTCCAAGATGAAAAACACTGCTGAGCAAAAAGAACATAAAGGCTCGTCTCAGTTTTGCCAGAAAACATCTTGATGATCCCCAAGACTTTTGGGAAAATACTCTGTGAACTGACGAGAGAAAAGTTGAACTTTAAAAGGATTAAGCAGAAGAAGATGGATGGATGGATGGAACATCATACCAACAGTAAAATATGGTGGTGGTAATGTGATGGTCTGGGTCTGTTTTGCTGCTTCAGGACCTGGAAGACTTGCTGTGGTAAACTGAACCATGAATTCTGCTGTCTAACAAAAAATCCTGAAGAAGAATGCCCGACCATCTGTTCATGACATCAAGCTGAAGCGCATTTGGGTTCTGCAGCAGGACAATGATCCAAAACACACCAGCAAGTCCACCTCTGAATGGCTTAAGAAAAACAAAATGAAGATTTTGGAGTGGCATAGTCAAAGTCCTGACTTGAATCCGATTGAGATGCTGTGGCATGACCTTTAAAAGATGATTCATGCTCAAAAACCCTCCAATGTAACTGAATTACAACAATTCTGCTCGTAGGCTGCCAGTTGCCCATCCCTGTTCTATGTGAATTGTTGTTTGTTTTGTTTTTTTATAATACACAAGCGTCTACATTCAGTTTTTTAAACTTCTTTGTTTTTCTACAGGTGTAATTCATGATGCCTGAATGATATAATCATTTGAAGACTTCTGAGGACAATAAGTTTCAGGTAGGATTTTAATAAGGCCTGAAAAGAAAGTGAAGAACAAAAAAAAGTAGGGCCCCATTTTTGTCTTTGCTTTGAGCCCCAAATGGACTAAGTCCACTCCTGCCTTAAAGGTATGACAGTGAATCTTTTTGTAGACCGCAATGCCAAGCTCCATTTCTTTAAGCCTAGGCTGGGACCTTATGCTATGAAAGGCAAGGTTGAAGATGAGTTGGAGAGGCTGCGGGCACAGGGCATTATTGAGCCTGTCCAGTTTTCAAGGTGAGCAGCACCTGTTGTCCCAGTTTTGAAAGGGGATGAGACAGTTAGGATGTGTGGGAACTGTTGGATATTGACATTAACAAAAGGCAGCATGGATGTGAGGATGCAGGCAGGGTGATGTCATCACGCCGTACTTACTTAAGGGGACTGTTGGTGGGAGTCGACCTCTTTGGTGATCTGTCTCTAGCCAATACACCAGCCTGTACCTCTGCACAGTTAGCTTGCTAGCTCATATACTGTAACACATGTTGTTAACGGTGTGTGTTTAATAAATCATCATTCAGTTCAGCCACCGCCTCCATGGTCACTCATTTACAGACATAACAATGGCGATGAGGAGAAAAAATCATCTTCTGGAGGAAAACTCGATGTTTTCCTGAAGATCCTAGGTGCACGACTGAAAGGTATCGCAGGTCCTTCCTACCGATGGCTGTCAGACTTTAGAACCTAACCAGAGCTGCTCATAGAGGTCATATTAAATGTACTAAACGTAACAACTTTGCACAATAGAGATCGTCCCCATCCAGTACACAACTAGGACAATAACAATCATTACTGAGGGTGGCGACAACACCGTGATTCAAATGTGAAATATACTGTCTGGGTACATATTCATATTCTGCAGTGTAATCTAACAAACTGTAATGCTGTTTATCCCATCTAGCTGCATTGCTCCTGCACTGTGTATATATCTGTGTACATATGTATATTCATCTACTGCTTTGGCTAACCAGTTCTTATTATCTTATTAACTATTGCTCTGAGTGCTGCTATCCCTGTGCTGCTGTAATCCTGGAATTTCCCCATTGTGGGACTAATAAAGGCTTATCTTATCTTAAGATGGACACGTGTCTGGCACCCTAGTTGGAGAGTGACGTGGCTGGATGAGCTGGACACCGCTGTCTGGCGAGCTGGTGCAGGTTTGGGCAACTAGGGGAGGAAATGGTGCGGAACCAGCTAGTGGAACATACCAGCAACCCGCAACTGCGGGCAAAGCTAATCAGGGTGCCCGAAGACCTACCACTGGCAAAAGCGGTGGAGTTGACATTCCAGTTGGAGGCCCCGCTCAAGCTAGCACCACAACTAGGTGAGTCACAACAACAATTCTCGCAAACTTATGCAGTTACCCCAGCAGAAGTACCCGTTTACAATGCAACTCACTTGGAGGATGCTAAGGTGAACGTTATGGGGCAACGGAACATCATGGGACACCATTCGGGTGGTAACTGCAGCTCCCCAAGGCACCGACAGGGAGCGTGATCCTGCCTAGCTGGGGGCCAGCAATCTAGATGCTGCGGCAAGCTCAGCCACTTCTCCAAAGTGTGCCGATCATCACAACGGACATCAGACTAGCCACCCAGCCAAAAAGACCCACCAGTGACAACCATCCACACTGTAAACTCCGGAGACTCGGTGTACATGTGGTGCACAGTAAAGCTGGACAACGCCGACTTGCTGTTAATGCTGGACACCGCAGCCATGAAGTCAGTGCTGAATTGGGTTACTGTTAAGAGATTTTTCCCTAACCATTCTATTGAGAACAATCCAGTGGAGTTATATGGCTACAGGCACACAAACATCAGCTTGGTAGGGACCGTGTCACTGACGGTTTGCTACGGGTCAAGAGCCCTCCTGGCATTCGTTTTCAAGGTAGCTACACTCAGGGATAATATCCTGGGTTGTGACCTGTTTTATAAACAGGGTATTACCATCTGCGACAACCCTGGGCTTTGTTGAAACACTGATGTTGAAAGCGCAACATACCCAGATGAGGATACAGCCGCTACGAGCTTGACACCGCAAGGAGAGGGCAGCAAGGTAAAAGGGCAGAAACCGGGCTCATCCATTATCCACGCCCGGTGTCAGCAGCAAGGAGATGCCGCAGTGCTGCGGGATAGAAAGCTTGTGGCCCAGCAGGATCCAGCAGGACAACGGCAACCAGGGGCATGTCCTGCCACCAGCGAGAGAGTCATGCTGCCATGGCAGCAACCAGCATCAGGGTCAAGAGAGGAGCAGCACCTAGTGCAGCCGAACAGATCACTGCTCACAGTGCTCGATTGGGTTCAGGTCCACCGATCCAAATGTCCAGATGGCCTGCAGGTGTTCCTGTCCCTGCTGAAGCAGGTCACCATGGTTGGGGCCAGCCGCTTTCCAGATGACCGATGGTTTGAGATGGCATCCAGGTCCGCCACAGCCGGGGTCTCCAGGGCCGCGCCCACCATGGGCTTGACTGAGGCCCCTGAAGGTGAACTATTGAAAATGACTCGGTTTTGAAATGTTTAGGCAGAGCATGGTTACAGCATAGTGGCAGAATAACCCACTCAACCATGCAGGGTCAACCGGCAGTCTACCCAGTGCCCCAGGTTGTATTTTCTCTGTTTAATGTAAAAAAAAAAAAAAAAAAGAGCTGCTGTGATGTGAAATGTTCATAAGGTTTTTGGCTTTTTCAAGGGGGAGGTGAATGTTGGATATTGACATATTAACAATTTATTTATTTAGCGAATGCAAAGTCCTCAAGCCAAGCAGTTGCCTCCTGGTTTGCTGTATGGAGGGTGTGTAATCCTCCTTCCAGTCTTTGGAGTGGGCAAGCCTCTATGATGTGTTCCATTGTTTGCTCCTCTCCACATGCGCACAGTGGGCTAGGGCTACTGCCCCATCTGTGAAGGCTGGCCAAGCAGGGGCAATGTCCAGTCCTGAAGCGATTGAGTGTAGACCACTGTCTCCTTGGGAGGTTGGTGCCCGGAACCTGTTGGTTGGGGTTTGTCACCAGGTGTTTGTTTGGGACCTCCTTGGTCTCCCATTCCTCTTGCCAAGCCGTCTGGATGGTGAAGTCAGCTGGGGGAGGGTTTTTCCAAATCGGCCGTCTGGATGGAAGTCGGGCAGTGGGTGGGGTGTAGATATCTGCATGGATTGGTAAGTGAGGAGAGTCTTTGGCTTTTTGAAGCATCCTTTGAGTTAGTGCTGCTCGCCGGATGTGTAGGGGGGCTATGTTTGACAATACAGGGAGCCAGGGGAGTGGCGTTGAGAGGATTGTCCCAGTTATGGTTCTCATGGGTTTGTTGAGTTGGGTGTCTACGTGGTGGGTGTAGGATGACCTGGACCAGACAGGGGCACAATATTCTGCTACAGAGTATGAAAGGGCCAGTGCTGAGGTGCGCAGGGTGGAGGCTGCTGCCCCCCATTTTGCACCAGCGAGCTTGCAGAGCATATTAACAATAGGCAGCATGGATGTGAGGACGCAGGCAGAGTGATGTCATCACACCGTGCTTACTTAAGGGAACTGTTGGTGGGAGTTGTCCTCTTTGGCGCTCTGCCTCTAGCCAATACACCAGCCTGTACCTCTGCACAGTTAGCTTGCTAGCTCATATACTGTAACACGTGTTGTTAACTGTGTGTGTTTAATAAATCATCATTCATTTCACCCGCCGCGGTCACTCATTTACAGACATAACAGGGACTGTAAGCTGACAGTAAACCAGCTTGCCAGGCTAGACTTGTTTGCGTCACTAGCAAGGGATAAAGTATTCACAAAGCTGGACATGAGCCACACATACCAGCAGTTGTTGCTTGATGAGGAGTCGAAAGAGTATGTCACCATTAATTAATAATTGTTTACATAAAATTGACTGGTGTTTGGGGTGGCGTCAGTCCTTTTATTTTTCAAAGAGCAATGGGCACTTTGTTGCAGGGGATCCCGCATGTGGCGGTGTATCTCAATGACATTTTGATCAAGAGAGTCACAAGGCAGGAACATCTGACTAATTTGGAGCAGATACTGAAGAAACTCTCAGATGCTGGGCTGAGGTTAAAAAGGGGCAAATGTGTGTTTATAGCATCTAGTGTGACATACCTGGGGCATAAAATCACAGCTGAAGGACTCTGCCCAGTGGAGGATAAAGTGAGGGCCATAAAGGAGGCCCCAAGCCCTAAGAATATTACTGTGTGTAGGTCATTTGAGATTGAGATTGAGATTGAGATTCAACTTTATTGTCATTACACATGTATGAATACAAGGTAACGAAACGTGACTTGGCATTTGGGCACGCTCTTTTTTTTTTTTTTTTTTTTTTTTTTTTTTTTTTTTTTTTTTGTTACTTATTTGTACCCGTAGGTAGACTTGGTTTGCAGTCTGGTGACAAGCCACCGGTTGCTGGTCGCTGCGTGCGCGAGCGCCCTAAACCTACATGTTTTTGGTGTGCGGGAGGAAACCGGAGAAATCCCGGAGTAAACCCGCGCAACACGGGGAGAACATGCAAACTCCACACAGCTCACTGTTGGTCGGGGGCTGGGATCGAACCCACGATCTCATGATCCCCGCGATCCCCCGGCCGAGGGTAAAACTGTGCTGCCACAGTGCTAAACCACTGCGCCACCGTGCAGCTCTGCAGAGCGTATCTAAGGCTGGGGCAGCCGCTAGGCGCCAGTCATAAAGAAGAAAGGAAAAAAAAGAAAAGAAAATGGATATGACACAGTAGGCGAGAGAAAAAAACACATGTTTTATCAGAATGACGCTCGGCAAGTGAGCGAAATTTTGATTGCAGGCAAAAAAAAACCTCAATGCACATTTAGCAGACATTTAGCAGGAGATCACACACAAAAGTTGAGAGGCAGTGTATTGTATGCATGTACTGTTGTATGCACTGTGTAGTATAAATGTAACAGTTGTTAGTGAGCAGCAGAGGGCGCCTCCTGGCAGTGGATAGATGTTATAATCATGTGACTTATCAACAAGTCCAGAGTCCAGAGTCTATCTCTCTTGCTCTCTCTCTTGCTTGCAGAAGGCACATGGGCATTGTCCTTGAGGGTCCAATCCGCTGACGACAAACAACTGATTGTTGATTGTTTGGGTAGACATGAGCCGGTCCTTCCGCTTATCTCAATCAGGAGGAATGTAAACACGGGGCAAACAAGGTCAAATCAAATCAAATCAGCACAGTGCACTCAGAGAATAGAATTTGTCCTCATCCGTGTAATTCTGTGCTTCCATTATATGTGCAGGCTTAAACTGTTTTTCCATGGAGAGCACAGGGCTTCAGATGTATTCTTTCACTGAATCACTGTCATTCAGTTCACCGTTTGCCGCTACTCGTGCCCTCCCCAACTGGTCGAATTTGATGAAGGAGCTTGCCGGGTCCGCTTGATCAGCTCTCTCACCTTCCTTCAATTTCTGATGCATCAGGGAACTTCACAGCCAAAAATAGAAGTCCTGAGATCATAACCAATAATGTTTCCACAGACGCATGAATTCCAATGTCCATGAGTCTCCTCGTAGGTTCCAATTCTTGGGCTCCCCCTTTGCCCAATTCTTGTTGAAAAATAGTGACAATAGCACATTTAAGCCGCTTCCAAATCCATAATTTCCGTTTAGATTAAGATTCAGCAGAAGAAGAGCGACTAAACACAGACAAAAACGCAACATTGCAAAAGCTGGGAATAGATCAGGAAGGCAGGGGAGGAGGGAAGAAAAATGCGACTGCTCTCTCTCAAGGCAAGAAGGAAAAGTTTTTTGGGCAAGGTCAATTATTTTGGCAAGTTTCTTCCTGACCTATCGAAAATGTTAGCTCTGCTATATAAGCTGTTGCACAGTGACACCAAGTGGCGGTGGGATGATGAGCAGGAGAATGCTTTCAAAGAGGTGAAAGAGCTTCTTCAGTCATCCCAACTGCTGGTGCACTATGATCCAGACAAAGAATTCACTCTGTCTTGTGATTCTTCACCTTATGGCATGGGAGCGGTGTTGTGTTGTGACATGTAATGGAGGATGGCTAGGAGAAGCCCATAGGTTTTGCTTCATGCACTTTAACAGCAGCAGAGAAGGGGAACTCACAGTTGGACAAAGAGGGTCTAGCTGTGGTTTTTGCTGTTAAACATTTCCATCAGTACTTGTATGGGCCTGTTTTTACGATTTACATGGACCATAAACCCTTGATGAGTCTTTTTAGTGAGACCCGCTGAATTCCACCCATGGCCTCAGCCAGAGTGCAGCGTTGGGCTCTTACCTTGTCAGCTTACCAGTACACCATAGTGTATCGTGCATGTAAGGAAAATGCTCATGCGCTGAGCTTGTCATGATTTGCCCCTCAGGGAAGAGAGAGACAGACCCATGCGCCAACTGCAGTTTGTGGAATTTATTAAACAAAAAACATAAAGTTCCAAAGTGCAAGAACACAAAATTCCAAAAACGGAAAACTCACAGATCAAGAAGCGGATAAACTCACCAGAATGGGGATGGGGTTCTGGTGACGATGAGAAATTAACGTTAAGACTGCCGCAAGAATGAAATGAAAATGCAGTCCTTAAATAGGTTAAAACAAATAACTCAAGTGATGACAGGTGTGGGGTCACATGAGCGGGCAAAAGGTAACAATGATAGATGATTAGGATCAGCTGCGAAGTAGTGAGAGGAGAGCAGCAAGAGCTGACAGCTGACAGGGCGAGGCCCACATGGAGCTCAATCCGGAAACACTACTTGACAGCTGTCAACCCAAAGAAAGAACACAACAGTCCGAAATACAAGGAATAAAATATCAATAAATGCAGACGGATAAATAATTACAAATTGATACAAAACATGAGTGTAACAAAACTGAAACATAAACAGAAAAATAGAAAACAGTACGAGAATACCGAAACTCAAAAGGCACAAAATACAACAAATAAATAAATACAGAGAGAGAGCCACGAGACTCAGCATGGTGGAAACTTCCAGTGCTCAGCTTGTGACAGAGCTGACTGCCTTTGCCGGTTACCCCTGTTAAAACATACAGACCACCAGAGTCAGTGTTTTCATTGAAAAGACTTTCAGAGACACCAGTGAAGGCAGCTAAGATCAGGCAGTGGACCAAGAGAGACCCCGTCTTGTCCAGAGTCAAAACTTTCCTGCTGCAGGGCTGGCCGGGTGTAGTGGAAGGGGAAGAGCTGAAGCCTTACGCTAAGCGTAACACAGAGTTGAGTCTGCAGGACAGCTGCATTTTCTGGGGCACCAGGATGGTTGTCCCACCTCCAGCTAGATCACAGATTGTGGAGGAGAGCCATGAGACTCACCCAGGTTTGTTGCGCATGAAAGTCTTGCAAGATCATATGTGGAGGCTATAAATGGAGGAGGCCCTGGAAAACGAGGTGAAAGCTTGCACACAATGCCAACTCCACCAGAAGATGCCACCATTGGCCCCGTTGTACCCCATGGGAGTGGCCAGGCCATCCTTGGTCTAGGCTGCATTTGGACTTTGCCATTTATGGGACAGATGTTTATGATTCTGGTAGATGCCCATTCTAAGTAGATTGAAGCCGACATTATAAGTAACATTACGGCTCCCCTGACTGTAGACAAACTGAGACAAGTGTTTGCAGTGCACGGGTTGCCTGACACCCTAGTCACGGACAATAGCACAACATTCACCAGTGAGCTGTTTGGTGAGTTCTCGCAGCAGAATGGCATTCATCACATTCAAACAGCTCCTTTTCATCCAGCCTCCAATGGGTTAGCTGAACAGGCAGTGCAGACCATGAAAGAGGGCCTGAAACGGGTAACAGGTGACTCACTGAGCACTCGGCTTTCACATTTTCTGTTTAAGTATCGCTTCACACCTCAAACTACTACAGGTCGTTCATCAGTGGAAATGTTGTTGGAGCGTAGACCTAAGTCTAAGCTGGATTTATTGCATCCTAATATTAAAGTGGTGGTGGAGGAGAAACAGGTACAGCAAAAAGAACATCATGATCAGCATGCGCAAGAGAGGAGGTTGGAAGCAGGTGAATGCTGTTTACGTGAGGAACTTTAGTAATAACATCAACCAGCAATGGCTGCCAGGAGTTATCCTGAAACAGAGTGGTCCTGTCTCTTATGTTGTTGAGTTGAGAGATGGGCGAGTGACATGTGTGTCTGTGCCACAAAGCAAACCCTGGGACAGGCAGTGTCCTGGAGTTACCACCGGAGGAGCAGGCCATAGAAGCAAGGTGTTCTCTGGCACCATCAGCAAAAGCAGAGGTACAGGCAGAAGAAGCTCCTGTGCCCCCTGAATCAACTGTGACAGCAAAAGAAGATAGCCAGTCACACATGGCTGGGGCCCCAGTGAGGTCGCTGGTTTCTGTGAGGACGTCACAGTGTACTCGCTGGCCTCTTGATAAACTGACTTATTAATGGAGTCTGTCTTAGATTTAAGGATGAATGTTTACTTATTTATGTTGTTCCATGTTTTTTTGTTTTGGCATGGGCACGCCCTCATTTCTGTCCCTGGTTAAGATTGTTTGGTTAAAGAGGATTTTGCAATTTAAGAGGAGGGGAGATGTTGTAACATGAGTAATATTATAGGTAGCAGTTAAACATATCTATCCTTACACTAGGGGCGCTCTCTATTTGGCAGCACTTCCTGTTTTTAGACCCTGTGATGGCACGCTTGGAGTGTAGCTGCTGCTGCACGATGTAGTTTAACCTGTCAGTAAGATAAAGTATTTATGGAGTATTACAAGCATCTCTTTGGTTTCCTCATTTCTAAAGGTTCCCACAGTCTGAATTACACTGACCCCAGTTACATGGTCACAATAATCTGGTAACTGTGAATAAACAGATAATAATAGTAACCCAATTTGACTTTACATGCACTGAATAAATGGTTTATTGGGCACTAAACTACTTGAGTTAATGTGATTTTTCATAACCTGATAATGGCCTTTATTTGATTATTCCATTTACATGACTACTTGAATAATCAGATAACTCCATAAAGCTGATTATAATTGGTTTCATCGGCGGTCACTCGTAGTCGAGTATGACTGTCCTCCCTCTTGGTCCTTGTGGGTCTTCAGGTGGGCATAGAGGCCAATTCTGGACCCGATTATTCTGCTGCAATGTGGGCAGGGGAATGTAATGGTGGTGGGTTTGGGTTGGTCCTGATTGTTGGTTGCTCTCTCCTTCCTGAGTCTGCGTTTGTCTTGTGCAGCATGATGGAGGTCAGCGTTGTACTGTGCGGCACCCTCACGGACAATGTTTCTCCAGGTCGCCCTGTCGGTTGCTATATTTTCCCAAGCTTTTAGGTCTATGTGGCACTTCTTTAGGTTTGTTTTTATGTTGTCCTTAAATCTCTTCTTCCGGCCTCCTGGAGCTCGCTTCCCTTCAGCTAGCTGGGAGTACAGGACTTGTTTTGGGAGGCGAGAGTTAGGCATTCGGATAACATGACCAGTCCATCAGAGCTGGTTTTGGGCAATGGTGGCAGTGATGGTGGAAAGGTTAGCCTCCTCTAAGACGCTGGTGTTGGTGCGTCTATCCTCCCAACTAATCCTGAGGATTTTTCAGAAGCATCTCTGATGGTGTGCCTCAAGTGCCTTTAAGTGCCTGCTGTATGTAGTCCAGGCTTCTGATCCATACAGGAGAGTGGGGAGCACCACCGCTTTATAAACCAGGATTTTGGTATTCACTTGGAGATCGCGGTTCTCAAAGACTCTCCTCCTTAGCCTTGAGAAAGCCCCACTGGCACTGCTGAGGCGGTGGTGTATTTCATCATCGATGACGGCTTTTGATGAGAGGAGGCTGCCAAGACATAAGAAGTGGTCCACATTTTCCAGTCGGATGTTATCAATGGAGATGTTTGGGGGTAGGGCAAGTGTACTGCAGTTTGGTGATGGCTGGTGGAGTATTTGTGTCTTTTTTATATTGACGGCCAAACCAAGCTGTTTGTATGCTTTGGCAAAGGCAGACAAGATGCACTGAAGGTCCTCTTCTGAGAGGGCTACGAGAGCGTTGTTGTCAGCATACTGCAGCTCCATAATGGATATGGTGGTGGTTTGACCTTTAGCTCTAAATCGGTTGATGTTGAGAAGTTGACCGTCGATTCTGTACTTGATTTTGACTCCCGGGGGCAGATGTTGGTTCGTGAGATGGAGAATAGCAGCAATATAGATGGAGAATAATGTTGGAGCGATGACACATCCCTGTTTGACTCCTGTGTCAACTCTGAAGGGTTCTGTTTCGTCTCCACTGCCACTGAGTACCTTGGCAGACATATTGTCATGCAGCAGTCTCAGTACCCGGATGTATTTTTCTGGGCAGCCAATCTTTGCCAGAACCAGCCAAAGGGCCTGACAGTTTACTGAGTCAAAGGCTTTGGTAAGGTCTATGAAGGCCATATATAATGCTAGATTTTGTTCCCGGCATTTTTCTTGCAATTGGCGAGCAATGAAAATCATGTCTGTGGTACCTCTGTTTGGGCAAAAACCACTCTGGGACTCGGGAAGAATGCTCTCTGACAGGGGGGTGAGTCTATTGGCCAAGACCCGGGCAAAGGCTTTCCCTATGGTGGACAGGAGAGAAATGCCACGGTAATTCCCACAAACTGCCCTGTCCCCCTTTTTAAAGATGGAGACAATCAAGGCATCCCTGAGCTGTGCAGGGATTTCCTCTACTTCCCATATTTTCAGGAGCAGGGCATGGATGTGCTTCAGAAGATCAGGACCACCTTTCTTCAGGACTTCTGCTGGGATGCCGTCAGGTCCAGCAGCCTTGTTGTTTCTCATCTTCCTGATGGCATCCTGTACCTCATCCAAGCTAGGTGGTTTTCCCATGCTTTCCTCTATGGGCTGTTGAGGGAGTTGATCAAGGGCCTCCATCTCAGGAGTGGTGTCCCTGTTTAAGAGGTCCTTATAATGCTCTTTCCACCTGTCTGCAATTGCCTCCTTGTCCTTCAGAAGCGAGAGCCCATCTTTGAAGCGAAGGGGGGTTAGGCAGCGGTGGCTGGGGCCATATACCGCTCTTGTGGCATCAAAGAATCCTCTCGTGTCTCCAGAGTCGACAAGCTGCTGGATCTCCAGGGCCTTCTTTGTCCACCACTGGTTCTTCAATTTCCTAACAAGTGTTTGTATGGCTGCCTTTGCTTTGGCATGGGCTGCTCTTTTAACCTTGCAGTGAATGTTGTTTTGCCAGGTGATAAACGTTTGCCGCTTGATGTCGATGAGCTGTTGGATCTCACTGTCATTCTCGTCAAACCAGTCTTAATGTCTCCGCTTTTTATGACCAAGGATGCTTTTGCAGGAGTCCACGATGGCAGTGGAAAGTGTGCTCCAGTGTTTTTCAGTATCCTCTGGGTACTGTTTGGGCAAAGCTGCCCTAAGAGTATCCTGCAGCTGTTGTTGGTAGATAATGTCGTCCAGCAGCACGATGTTAAGCTTTGGCCGGCTCTGTCCTATCTGCAACCTTCTTTTCCGCATTAAGCGGATAGACATGATGGAGCGAATGAGGCGGTGGTCAGTCCAGCAGTCATCTGCACTGGTCATTGCTCTGGTGTTAAGGACATCGCGGCGGTCTTTGGAGCGGACTATGATGTAGTCAATGAGATGCCATAATTTGGAGCGGGGATGCATCCATGACGTTTTGAACTTGGTTTTCTGACGAAAAAGTGTGTTGGTGATGACCAGGTTGTGCTCTGAGCACTTGGTTAGCAGTAGTATGCCATTGGAGTTTGTGTTTCCAACCCCTTCTCTCCCCAGCGTGCCGCTCCATAGATGATGGTTTCGTCCCACTCTGGCATTAAAGTCTCCAAGCAGGATTAACTTATCCTCCTTTGGGACTTCAGATAGTATTTTGTCCAGGTCAGCATAGAAGGCCTCCTTTACTTCATCCTGTGCATCAAGCGTTGGAGCGTAGGCACTAATAACGGTGGCCATTTGACTGCAGGCAAGCATCAGACGAATGGTCATTAGGCGCTTGTTGATGCCCACAGGGAGTTCATGGAGGTGGTTGATGAGGCAGTTCTTAATAGCAAATCCCACACCATGGATTCGTGGCTCATTTGCAGGCTTTCCCTTCCAAAAGAAAGTATACCTGCCTTTTTCCTCCTTCAGCTGCCCTTCATCAGCCAGTCGGGTCTTGGAGAGTGCTGCAATGTCGATCCGGAACTTCCTTAGCTCTCTGGAGATGATGGCAGTTCGCCTTTCAGGTCGATCACTGGCTTGGTTGTCCATAAGGCTTCGCACATTCCAGGCTCCAATATGTAGTTTTGTATGTTTCTGACTGCGTGGTGGTGATCCCTCTGGATGCGATATTCCAGACAGGATTTTGTGAGGCAGGCTATGTTTGGGGTACCTTTTCTAACCCCCTCCCCTACTGGGGTGAGCAGAGTAGATCCTGAATAGGGCTGCTCAGTCATGAGTGCAGCTGCCGAGAAGCTCTTTCTGCCTCAGTCCAAGAGCTTAACGACTGTATCAAGCACCCATCGCCTGTGTGCCAGGTCGTGGCTAAGAACTCCCAGACTTCACTGTCCTGTCCCCGTTACCACTTCCTGATCACCACAGGACTTTATCTTATCCAAGATGTAAAGTGGATGGGCTCCCTTCGGGAGAACGCCTGCGCGTGACGTCTTATCGTGGGGAGACTGATGCGCCTGCAGCCACCACACGGTCCTTGGCAGAGAGGGGCCTGAATCCAGTAGCATGGAATCCAAAACAACTGGAGACCACTCTCTGTTGCAGCCTTCATCCGTCTTCAATGCCGTTGTGACTCATGGTGTCATCCTCCGCCACTCCCACCGTTGAGGTCTTTCTTTCTTTGGATCGCTCTTGGTCTGGGACCTCCCCCTTGACCTTACCGCCATGGGTGACACTACCAGGAGCCAAAAGGCCCCTGACGGCATCGCTCTCGGGATCATTGGAACACACAAGGTTCTCCACCGCGACAAGGTGGCGATCCATGGAGAACAAACATAATTGGTTTATTAGTATGCACGTAAACATGGCCATTGTCAAAAACTCAAGAACAGTGGTTCAAATTACTTTGATTTTTATTAGGTCAAAGTAACAATTTTGCAGTGTGTCTACAAACCTGACTAACTAGATCTTGGTGAATCAGCGACAAGTGCACTCAGGCAGGTAGGAACATGCACTGTGGAGCATTTTTTTTATACAGTGGATTGACTACAGTTACATTCTGTATAAGATAAATAATTCTGATCTGGGAAGCATGCAAGTTTACTGTAGTAAAGTCATACACAATCACTACTGAGCCTGTATAGCTCTGCACTAGGAGGACTTTAAAAATGTTTTCTATTTATTCATTTAAAAAAAAATGCAGATTTACAGATACTAGGTCTATGAGGAAAACTGTTTTATGATACAGCAGTTGTTTTGGCTCACAATGTTTGCATGTTAGAAGATGCATTTAGATGTCAGCACTGATCATAAATCAAATGTCAGTAGCTGGGTGTTTATGAATTAGTCAAAGTATACAAATTTAAATAGTAACCTGAAAATAAAACTGAACCATTTCCAGTTACATTGTAATTCATTTCAAGGGGACTTTATTTTTGATAAATCTATCTAGGAGGTTTGATTGCACCATTTGATTTTCTTGATGACACCGTTGTTGAGGCCAGTAAAATAATATAAGTAAATCTATTAAAGTTGACAAACTCTGAGGATTACAAGTGCTATTCTCAGTATTTTTTTTAAACAGGGGCTGTTTGGTACATAACTTTAGAATGTTTCTTTGGAAGTGTATAAAGTGAAATCCTCCCACAGCCTGAGGATGTGGCACACGCTGTGGGAATGTGACACACCTGAAACTCCAACCAACAAGAGGTGGAGCCACTTTTGAGGTTATCTGAAGACTGTCCCAGCATTTGATAAGCAGTTTAATTACTGACTCTGTTGGAAACCAGAAAGAGCCTCTTCATCATTGGGCTGCACGGTGGCGCAGTGGTTAGCACTGTGGCAGCACAGTTTTACCCTCGGCCGGGGGAGCGCGGGGATCGTGGGTTCAATCCCAGCCCCCGACCAACAGTGATCTGTGTGGAGTTTGCATGTTCTCCCCGTGTTGCGTGGGTTTACTCCGGGATTTCTCCGGTTTCCTCCCACACACCAAAAACATGCAGGTTAGGGATACAGGGCGCTTGCGCACGCAGCGACCGGCAGCTGGTGGCTTGTCACCAGACTGCAAAACAAATCTACCTATGGGTACAAATAAGTAACAAAAAAAAAAAAAAAAAATCATTAAAAAGGTCATCATAAGCAATTTTGTGTCTTGTAGTGGCTTCAGTGTCCTCTCTCCAGAAATGAGTAGGTGACCTGACATGGTAAGTGCCAAATCTCTGTTTTATTCCACCAGGATCTTTCAGTTATACATTTGACATCAAACACTGAATTTGCCCTTTTTTTGTAAGCCGGTGCTTGGTGGGTTTGGTGAGGTCAAACCTGCAGATGAAGAAATTTATAAGATTTGTGAGAAGGTAAATATTAACGTCTTGTTTTAGTCCACCAGTATATTTTAGCTATGCACTCACATTTAACACTGAATTTGCCTTTTTTTTTTTTGTAACTTAAAATTTTTATTCATTTTTCATTATATATATTGCATTCAGATCACAGTCTACATTTAAAAAAAAACAAACAAAGGGGCTAGAGTAAAAAAGAAAAAGGAAAAAAAAAAAAAAAAAAAAAAAAAAAGGGGGGGGGGACAAATGTTGGAGCATCAAGTTTTTAATTTCCATCTCTTAATTCTTCTGGTTTTTCCAGCGTCGTTGGTTATTCTTTCAATATCTGTCTCGTTGTTGCACTTTGTAGTGTGTCCATTTCCGCCATTTTTTTTCCCATAGTCCTTCTTGCATTCTTTGTCGATATGTTAGTTTTTCCATCATACGTATGTCCTCAATAATGTCAATCCATTGCTCTTGGTCAGGAAGAACTTCTGATCGCCATTTTTTTGTGATTGTTTTTTTACATGCAATCAACAAGATTTTAACTAGATATCTGTCCTCCGCCTGTATAACATTGTCTCTTTTAAGATCACATAGGTACATCAGGTTACAGTTCATTGGTATATTATATCCTAATATCCTCTGTATTGTCACATGTATAGATTTCCAGAATGATGAGATTTTGCAGCATTTCCAAAACATATGCGAGTGGTCTGCATTTTGAGCCCCACATCCCCTCCAGCATAAAGATTGGGTATTTGTATACTTTCCTTGAATCTGTGGTGTAATGAAAAAGCGAATCAGGTTTTTCCATCCAAATTCCCTCCATGTTCTTGAATTTGTTGATGTGTGTTGTGTTTTCCATATTTCCTGCCAGCTTTCTTCTGTTATGTTTAAATTGAGCTCTTTCTCCCATTTCTCCTTTATATAGTTACTTGAATGATTGTTTGCCATAAGTTTCTGATATAGCTTTGAAATAATTCTTGTTTTATTTCCTGTATATGAGCTTAAAATGAATTGTATAATCTCGCTCACATCTGTTTGGAGGTTATGCCTAATCTTCTTCATATAATAGTCTCTCATCTGCAGATATCTGAAGAATTCCGATCTTTCTAGTTTAAATTTTCTCCTGATGTTTACAAAGCTCCCGAGATCTTTTTTTCCGATATTGCCCCATGCTGTGATTCCCTTGTTCACCAGATTTTTGTATCCCCTATCTTGTTTTGCCGGTTCAAACTGACTGTCAAATGCTACCCATTTCAATAGTTTTATGTCTTCCTTTATATTATACTTTTGTACTATTTTATACCACAGTTCTAAAGTAAATTTAGTGATTGGGTCTATTTGTTTGATTTGCTTATATGCATCTTTATCTCCTATTATGCTTTGTACTGGGAGTCCCTCAATTTCCTTTTCCATTTCTTTCCATTTTGCCTCATATCCCTCGTCGCACCAACATATGATATATCTTATTTGTGCTGAGTAGTAATATTCCTTTAGACTCGGTAGGCCCATGCCTCCTTTCTCTTTTGGTAATTGGAGAGTTTTATATTTCACTCTTGGTTTTTTACCTCCCCAAACAAATCTCGATATCATCCTGTCCCACTTTGAGAATTGGGCATCTGGAATCTCTGTTGGTATAGCCTGGAAGAGGTAAAGTAATCTAGGTTGTATGCTGATTTTGACTGTCTCAATTTTTGAATTCAGATCCATATTTAAGATTGACCATCTATCAATATCTTTTTTTATTTCTTGTTCCAACCTATCATAGTTTGCTTTATAGATTTTGCTTAGATCTTTAGGTATGTTCACTCCAAGGTATTTTATTTCTTTTTGTTTCCAGTTTAGTTTGATCTTATCAGTTATCTGGTTTAGAGGGTTATAGTGGAATGTCAGTATTTGTGTTTTTGTTATGTTTATCTTGTATCCTGATAATTTTCCAAAATTTTCTATCAAGTTCATCATTTCCATTATTGATTCATCTGGTTGTTCAAGGTAAACTATAATATCGTCTGCAAATAGCCCAATCTTGTGTTCTGCCCCCTTTATTGTTACACCTTTTAATTTCTTATTTTGTCGTATCGCTTGAGCCAGTGGCTCTATGAACAGAGCAAACAAGGTGGGCGATAAGCAGCATCCCTGCCTAGTTGATCTTTGTATATTTACTTTGTCTGTTAAGCTACCGTTTATCTTGATTCTTGCCACAGGTTCTTGATACAGCGTCCTTATGCATTGTACTGATTTTTCGTTAAATCCAAAGCGTTCCAGCACACTATATAGGAATTTCCAGTTAACCCTGTCAAATGCTTTTTCTGCGTCTAAACTCATTATTACTGCGCTTTTCTTTTCTTTATGTATTTGATTAATTATATGTATTGTTCTCCTGATATTGTCATGTGTTTGGCGTCCCTCTATGAAACCAGTTTGATCATCTTCTATCAATTCCGTCAAGAATGTCTTTATTCGTTTACATATAATTGTTGTATATATTTTATAATCTACATTTAATAAAGAGATTGGTCTATAGTTTCCGCATTGTTCTTTATCTTTCCCTGGTTTTAAAATAACTGAAATGATTGCTTCGTTCCATGATGGAGGTATTTTGTTGTTGTTCAGCGTCCAATTAAATGACTTTAGGAGTTGTGGTGTGAGTTCTTCTATAAACAGTTTATAAAACTCAGATGGGTATCCATCACTACCTGGTGATTTACCGTTTTTAAGTGACTTAATCACATCTCTAATCTCTTGTGTTGTTATTTCTGCTGTTAGCTTTCCATTTTGTTGATTTCCTATTGATGGCAAGTCCAATGTGTATAGAAATTTTTTAATATCTTTAGTATTTGTTTCTTCAGGTTGCGAGTATAGTTCTTGGTAGAAATTATGGAATATTTCTTCGATGTTTTCTGGGTTAACTGTGGTTTTATTTGTGGTGGGGTCTTTAATCTTATATACATTATTCATTGTTTGTTGTTTTCTTAACCGTTTTGCCAGCAGTTTTGTGGTTTTTGGTCCCGTTTCATAATATTTTTGCTTTAGATATCTATTTTTCCTTTCAATTTCATCCATTTGTGTTTCTTTTATCTTTATTTTTTCTTCTTTAATTTCTTGATATATTTTTGGGTCATTTGTGCTTTGATGTTTATGTTCTAATTCCCTCAGTCTCTCACATCTTTGTTCATATGCTTCCAGTTTAGTCTTATTTGCTTTTCCTGTTTCAACAATTAATTTACCTCTTAACACGGCTTTTAGTGCATCCCATAGTATTGTTGGGTCTACTTCTTCATTGTCATTCTCTTGGATATATTCATTTATGTTTACTTTTATTCTTTCTTTCATTTTATCATCATTTAACAGTCCTACATTAAGTTTCCATGTTGTTTGTCGTTTTCTATTGTTTAAATTTATTTCCATGTATATAGGATTATGATCTGATATTTCTGCCCCTCCAATCCAACAATTTCTCACCCTGTGTCTGTCACCTTCATTCATAAGGAAGTAATCTATTCTAGAGTGTACTTTATGGACTACTGAATAATGTGTATAGTCTTTTTCGAGTGGGTGCAGGTCCCTCCAAATGTCTACCATACCCATTTCTGCCAGTGAGGTTCTTATGAACTTTGTTACATGTTTTTTTGTCTTCTTAACACTTGTTGTATCAACTTCATAATCCATGACAGCATTTAAGTCTCCTCCACAAATTAGGACTCCTTCACTGTGTGTTGCTATGAGATCAAACAGATGTTGAAAAAAACCCTTGTCACTTTCTGGTGGGGCATAGATGTTCACTAACGTGATCTGCATTCCATCTATGCTACCCTTTATTATTACATACCTGCCTTCTTTATCCTGGATTTCCTGTTCACATTCAAATTGTATTTTATTTGAGATTAGTATCATAACCCCCCTTTTAGTTCCTCCCTTAAATGAACTGTAGTAGGAGTTCTTATAGCCAAATCTCTTTAGTTTCACATGTTCTGTCTTGCTCAAATGTGTCTCTTGCATAAATATAATTTCGGCTTTTTCTTTCTTGAATTTTCTTATTATTCTTTCCCTTTTAACAGGTGAGTTCAGACCATTCACGTTTAGTGTTATTATCTTAAGATTTTTACCCATAATCATGTTTTTCCATTTTTTTAACCTGTGCTCCTAGCCCCTTTAACAACAAAAATAACACATATTTATATAAAAACACATTAAAAAATCTCGACCTCCGTACTTTGGGCCTTTCTTCTGCCCACTGGTCCCTGTTGGTGGGTGGAGGGATTGTCCTCACAGAGTGAAGGGCCCTCCCTAGACCTGTATTTACTATCCAAGGAATAGTCATTAGTCTAGAAATGTCCAACAAATATCACTTAAACCTCTCCTAGCCGTCTGTTTTTCTTTTACCTTGTCTTCTTGGCCTTCATTTCTTCTGTGTCCTTCTTAATCTTTGTTATAATCTAGGCTTTCAGTTGAAAGCCTTGTAGTCTTTCCTGGGCCCGCTGCGCCACGTCTCCCCCCGTCTTTTGCCGTTCACTCGCCTCCACTCCGGCTGTCGTGATGCGTTCAGGGCCTC
This sequence comes from Pholidichthys leucotaenia, assembly GCA_020510985.1. Classification (NCBI taxonomy): domain Eukaryota; kingdom Metazoa; phylum Chordata; class Actinopteri; order Cichliformes; family Pholidichthyidae; genus Pholidichthys; species Pholidichthys leucotaenia. The sequence goes on from CM035844.1 coordinate 165,632,820, forward strand.
CGCTGCTCCTACCGTTTCCTCCGGCACGTACACCTCAAGGCCCCGCTCCATCATGTCCTGCGCTGCCTCTCTGGCTGTGTTGTAGGTTCTTACGCCATTCTCCCAATGAATCCTCATCTTCGTTAGCGGCGTTTGGAATCTAATTTTTTTTTCTTTCAGCGTTTTTTTAATGTTGGCATATTTCTTCCGCTGCTGCACAATTTCTGCCGGGTAGTCATGATCAAAGAATATCTGCTTGTCGCCGATTCGTATCTTTTTTTTCCACGCTCGTGTCAGGATTCTTTCCTTTACATCATATTTCAGAAAGTTTACCACAACTGACCTGGGTGTAGAGCGTGGGTTCGGGTTCTGTGCCGAGGCTCTGTGCGCTCGTTGAATCTGCAGATCCGCTTCGCTGGGCAGTTCCAGCTCTTTTTTTAAGAACTGATCCATGAATTTCGTCATCGAGTTGCCTTCAATGCCCTCCGGGATCCCGAAGATGCGTATATTGCCCCGTCTGGACCTGCTCTCCAAGTCGGTTACTTTCTCCTGCATCCTCTGCATTTGTGCCGTCAGGGTCTGCAGCTGTTCGCTTGCCTCGCTATTCCAGTCTTCCAGCTCTGATATTCGGGCCTGCGCTTCTGTCATACACGCCCGCTGGGAGCGCAGCTCCTCCATGTTTTCTGCTAGCTTGCGCTCCATTTCTCTTCGGAGGCCCATAATTTCCTCCTTAATCTCTTTTTTCAGCTCCTCCTTAAGAGCCGCTAAATCCTGTTGTAGCTGCCGTTTGAAGTCTCTCAACTCTTTACCCAAACTGGCGATGCCAGTGTTCATGGTATCGAGTGTGTCCTCCATTTTGTCTGCTGCGGTCACCTCGTTTTTTTGAGCCCCGTGTTCAGCGGTTTCTCCTGCGTTGTTGAAGAGGAATTCTTTAATTTTACTCTGCTTTTGTCCTTGTGCCCGGCTCCTTCGTGTTTTCATCCCTTAGTTTATTGATCCGCTTATGTCGAGTTGGCCATTTACCGATGATTTTTAATCCGGCTAGGGAGAGCTCTCTGTTTAAGCGTTATGTCTCTCCGCCATCTTCCCGGAAGTCCGAATTTGCCTTTTTTAATAATAAGGTGAAGAATGAGGCATTAAAATCCATTGGAAATGCGCAGGAGTTTAAACCTGTGGAATACAGAAGCCAGGCTGTCGCTGGAACCAACTACATCATCAAGGTAAACTGCATAGTGGTCATTTACTTAAATAGCTTACAGGTGTTTATATTTTAAATAATTTTATTTTATATGCTATACTGTAACTAGTGGAATCTGATTTCATCCTTGATGTACATCTTTAAATGTAAGCATCTCCCTACCAACATCATCATAATCCTGTTTTTGTCATTTGTTTGTATAGGTTCACACTGGAGGAGAGACCTACGTCCATCTGAAGGTGTATGTGGATCTTGGAGGAAGGGTTGACCTTCGTGGTATCCAGACTGGCAAAAAAAGGGAAGACCCCATCGAACCTTTTGAAATTAAGCCACCTTTGTCTATCCAATGTGAACTCAAACCAAATTGATCTTCTAAAAAAAATCTAAACTGTAGCTTTTAAGAAACAAGTTTGTGTTCTGGACACATTTCTGTGTATGGTTGCTACAGCTACAATTATTTCTAAAAAAATAAATAAATCACTGGAAGCAAGATTTTCTGACTCTTCTGTGCAGCTTTCCTTCTTTGAAATATAACCACACATTCTGTGCACGTTTAATGTCTTTTTAAAAAATATTTTCCTTGATTGGACAGAGAGAAACAGGTGAATGGGGTGAGGCATGTAGGAAAGATCACTCAGGCTGGGAACTGAAACAGGGATCATATGATAAAAAGCATTTTTTTGGTGTGCATCATAACCATTAAGCTAACAGGACACCCCAGTTGCATGTTTGATTTTTTACCCTGATGGCTTTCCATACTGGATGACCTGCACAGAACCAAAGTCATCTCATGCCTCCAAAACATAAAATAACAGATTTCAACCAAGTCTTCAACTTTTTCATCACCAAATAATTGACAAAACTCATAAAACAGAGGCAGCATAATTGATCATCAACCTGCATCCTAGGGAGTCCTAGTTCCAAGTGCACATATGGACACCCTTATGCTTGAACATGGTGTTTGTTATGGACAAACTGTGGTTAGAATAGAAGTCCAATAACTGAACACCACTCGGATTCAGATTGGGCAGGCCGTTCCTCCCAATCACACCACTCCAAGTTTCACTGTCATTGCCCATGTGCACATTGAAGTCCCCCAGCAAGACAATAAGAGTCTCCAAGAGGAGCACTTTCCAGCACACCAGTCAGAGACTCCAAAAAGGTTGGGTGTGAAACATCATTTGGCGTATATGCACAAATGACGGTCAGGACCCATTTCCCAACCCAAAGGCGCAGGGAAACAACCCTTTTGTCCACCAGGGAGAACCCCAACACAGAGGAGGCCAGATGGGGGGATACTAGAATACCACCCCTGCTCACTGCCTCTCACCTGGGGGCAACTCCAGAAAAGGCTGAGATCCAACCCCTCTCCAGGAGACTGGTTCCAGAACCCGAGCTGTGCATCGAGGTGAGCCTGACTATATTTAGCTGGTATCTCTCAACCTCATGCACAAGTTCTTTCCCCACCAGAGAGGTGACGTTCCATGTTCCAAAAACCGGTTTAGTAAGCTGGGGATTGGATCGCCAAGGCCTCTGCCTTTGACTGCCACCCAATTCACATAGCACTGGACCCCCATGGTCCCTCCTGCAGGTGGTGAACCCACTGGTGATCACATCAAGCATACCTAAACAAATTTTTGAAGTGATCAACAAGCTCCTTAAGCCACCCTTTAAGAGGTGGGTACTCTCAGGACATGGACTGGGCCCCATGTCCTCATCCTGAGTTATAGCTTTATTCCTTTTCTCCAGGGCATGGGCCCCAGCCCACGTCCTCGCTTTGAGTTTGTATTTTAGGATTTTCTGTATTTATTATTATCTATTATCATAGTCATGTTTCTGTTCTTCTGTTTTCATTATCCTTGTTTGTGTGCTCAATTTATTATGGTTTTGTGTTCTGCAGGATTTGTCCCTTCTCAGTTTTCAGTTTATTATTATTATTATTATTATTATTATTATTATCACTATTGCCATGGTCTTGTCTCCCTGGCCCTCTGTTCATGTCTCATGTGCATCCACTGTCTGTGATTATCTGTGCAGCCCCGCCTGTCCTGTTTTCTGTGCCTGTAATCATTCCCTGCTGTCTCCGTTTGCTCCGATTGTACCCACCTGTTCTGTAATGTTGTCATTACCCGTCAAACCATGACCATCAACATGGGCCCAGTGGACTCAAGTTATTCTAAAATGGGACTTGACGAGAGGGAAGCTTGGGCTGCTTCTCTCATCAAGTTCATGGTTGAGGACGCCCACTCCTCGAACATGCTGGAACGAGCCCTCAGTCTCCTTGAAGGTGCCTCGAGGATTATAGAGAAGTTTCCATCATTGTGGCATCATCCCCAGCTCTCTGGATGCCTGCGCCTCATGAACTATCTGCAGCTGATGGTCCAGGGCTGGTGGAGATGCCGCCAGCATCTGGAGAGGAGCAGAGGAAGGACAAATCACAGCGGGCAAAGGGGGGGGGGTGTGGCTTGCGCCAGCGTTGAGGGACACGGCAGCCTCCACAAGAGGCACAGCAAACCGCCGTATCCGCCTCGCTCCACCCAACAACTGCACCACACCATCGGGCAGTGGCTCCTCATCAGGCGAGCTCCATGTACTCCCGGGAGGACTTGTCTGACTTTCCAGTGGCAGCAGAACCGGGACAGAGGCAAGTACCTTTCAGTTTTTTTAACATCTACTACAGAAAGGTCTTGTCCTGTTCCCGGTGAGGGGGCTCAGCAGCACCCAATTACCACCCTGCTGTGTTCTCTCCACCGTTATGTACTGTCATGTCTGCTGCCACTTCCATCCATCCATCCTCACCTGCTTCTCCCCTCCCTATGCTGTCTGAGTGTGGGCCCCTGCTGGGTGGGAACCGGCTGGTGATGGATGACTCTGCTGCTCCAGCTTTCTCCAGGGCGCACACACCAGCATCCGCCCCCACCTTGTTTGCTTGAGCAGCAAGCTCCACCTTCGGCATTGTCCGAACTGCATGCTCCACCTTCACCATCACCTGAGTTGCACACTCCACCATTCGTTCCAGAGGCCAGTGAGCCTCCATCATCTGCTCCAGAGGCCGATGGGCCTTTGTCGTTTACTGTTGAGGCCGGTGAGCCTCCATCATCTGCTCCTGAGGCTGTTGAGTCTCCTTCGTGTGTTCCAGAGGCCGGTGAGCCTCTATCGTCTGCTCCCAAGGCCAGTGAGCCTCCTCTGTGTGTTCCAGAGGCCAGTTAGCCCCCTTCCTCATCTGTTAAGGACAGTGGGCCTCCACTCGCTGTTCTAGAGGTCGCCGTTCCTGCAGCAAATCCAGAGGCTGCCATGCCTGCAGCTCATTCAGAGGTTTGGTTTGGTGGACACACCCCCTAATACTTCTTCTGCAGTGTTTGGCTTCTGGGTTGCCAAGGCATGTGGCCCTATGGCGTAACCATGCACGTAACTGAGTGGACATGTCTTAAAGGGGGCAGTACATGAAAAGCGCCAGATTAATATATAAAATAATATTAAAAAATTCCTGCATCCACATCGTGATCCAAATCACCACCAAAATCTAATCATCTGTTCCCCGTGCCATTACACACTTTTCCTAAAAATTTCATCAAAATCCGTTTGTAACTTTTTGAGTTATGTTGCTAAGAGTCAGACAAACCAACCAACAAAACTAAAAACATTACCTCCGTCCTTCCTTGGCGGAGGTAATAATAATAATAATGGATTGCATTTATATAGCGCCTTTCATTCAAATTTTTAGGAAAGGTGTGTAACAGCACACTGAACAAATGATTAGATTTTAGTGATGATCTCAAAATGCATACCTCCGCCAAGGCTCTTATTTTCTCACAGAGTGTTTGCAACAATACTCCGAAATTACAGGATGGATTTGAAAGACATTCTCACCAGAGGTGGTTCTTGTGCTACAGACGAATGCATTACACTTTGGTGATGATCTGAGAATGCATACCTCAGCCAAGGCTCTTATCTTTAACAATGTGTTTGCAACAATACTCCAAAACTAATGGACAGACTTTGACGCAGTTTTCACCAGAAGTGGCTCTAGGCCTACACACAAACCCATTACACTTTGGAGGTGATCTGCCAAGGCTCACCTTGTCCAATTTTCTCAACAATTAGATTCAAAGATTCAAGAGTCAACAATTTTTATTTGTCAATGCTTCTATACGTACAGGACATACAAGAGAATTGAAATGCTGTTTTGCACTCTCTTAGTGGTGTGCGCAATATATATGAAAAGAAGGAATAAGGATGAAAAACAACAATAGCAGTCTATGTACAGTAATGCTACCCGCAGTGCAAATAAAGATAAAAGATAAAACCCAGCAATCCTATGCACAGGAAAAAAAGTAGAGCCGTAATACCTGTTATTGCAAGTTCAGTGTGGTAGTGTAGGTGCAGACAGTGACAGATTGGACTTCCCATGATCAATATTGCAATATCAAACAACAGCAGGTATGGAATTTGTGCAAATGGTTGCAGTAAGGTGCAGAGACATACAGCAGCAGATGTATTACTCTTGGTGTGCCAAGTTTCTGTGCAAACAGCTGGGGTAGTTATTGCATGGGTGAGTGTATTACAGTCCAGGAACTTGGTGTTGCTCACCCTCTCCACAGCTGCTCCATCGATGATCAGAGGGGGATGCTGTGTGTGTCCTCTCCTGAAGTCGACCACAATCTCCTTGGTTTTTCCCATGTTCAGGAAGAGATTATTGTCTTTACACCACTGGACCAGTTGGCTCACCTCATTTCTGGAGTTGGCCTCGTCATTGTTGGTGATGAGGCCCACCACTGTTCGTGTCATCTGCAAACTTGATGATGTGGTTGGTGCTGCAGGCTGGTACGCAGTCATGGGTCAGCAGGGTGAAGAGCAGCGAGCTGAGCACGCACCATTGTGGGGCCCCTGTGCTTAATGTGATGGTCTTGGAGGTATTGCTGCCGACCCGCACGTTCTGTGGCCTCCCTGTGAGAAAGTCCAGCACCCAGTTACAGAGAGAGGTTTTGAGTCCCAAGTGTCTGAGTTGTTGTATTAGGTGCTGGGGGATGAACTTAAGTCCAAGAACAACATTCGCACATAGGAATCACGGTCCAAGGGCCAACACACTCACCCACACAACTCTACCTCAGCTGTTTGCACAGAAAAACTTGGCACACCAACAGTACCACATCTGCTGCTGTATGTCTTCGCACCTTACTGCAACCATTTGCACAAATGCTATAGCTGCTGCTGTCTGTCATTGCAATACTGATCATGCACAGACCAATCTGTCACTAGCCATGTTTACATGTGCAAAATTTCTTCAATCTGATCACAGGTCAGATCAGAACTTTACTGTTTACATGGACCCTGAAAAAGTTGATCTGATTATGACATGCGCTTACATGCCTCACACATTTGAACGGACTAAATCATTTTGACAAGCGCAGAATTGTCTGATATTCCGGAAATAGAAGAAGAGGAAACTTCCGATGTAAACAAACCCGCTTAGTGTGTCTGTTTCTTCTTGAAATGGACCTGTATTGTGTTATTCAGACTGTACTTTTGCTTCTACTAATCTCTGTAATGAAGCTACAAGCCCAGCAGTACGTACTTCTGCATATGATGAACAGAGGGATACAGCAGGACGACACAGACCAGTTCTGTTTTGTCTTCTGCTAGCTGCTGTAAAGGCAGAAATATGCTACGTCAGCGTGTGGCTGATGTACAGACATACGCAGTAAACATATTTTCTACCCAAACTTCGGAATAAGTGTTTATATGCATACCCATCGGACCAACAATTGGCATAACTCACCCGTCTCGATTAGAAGGAAATTTTGATCCAAAGGAGTGTGATTGGGTCAGACTCTTCAGATTGGCGTGTTTACATGAAGTATTTTTATTCCAATCAGGCTTTAATCCGGTTACTTGTGTCCATGTAAACATGGCTATTGTCTGCACCCCTGCTACCACATTGAACTTGTAATTCACCAGTGCTACAGTTTACTGTACATAGGATTGCTGTGTTTTTACCTTTATTTGCACTACGGGTAGCATTACTGTACATAGATTGTTGTTGTTTTCCATCCTTATTTCTTCTTGTCTTATATATCAGTCCCTCCAGGATTTCGCGGGATGTTTTTATGATTGTTGCGGCCCAAAAAGCCTGAATTCGCGGGAGCTTTTTAAAAAAGCTGCAATAAAAGTTGTGATTTTTTAGAGTGCTTTTTGCCCTAAAAGTTGTGGGAAAAATTCCAAATTTTAAAGCAAATGTATTTTTCCTGTTTACTACAGTGATATTCTATATAACAATTCAAGAAAAGCACAGGATTGTCAAAAATTTCCTATTATAGTGATTTGTAAATTAAGCAGAAACTTCTGCTATACAGAAAAACTCTTGTGCAACAGCAAATACAAACATTAACACGATATCCATTACAACAGCTAAATTGTTAAAGAGTATAGATTTGGAAATTATTGGCAGCACCTTCATTTGAAAACTCCCTACGGTTCCCAACTACTCAGTACCGAGCGGAGAGGAAAAAAATAAATAACTCATTCTGTTGCACTGTATTGGCTATTGGAGTCTGTGGTTTTCTGAGAAAAAAAATACAGAGAATATTCTCTCTCTTTCCATGACTACCTGTCTGTCTGCTGCATGTCGGTCTTCACATACACACACATCTTTCATTTACAGCGGGACAGTGTGTGTGTGTGGGGGGGGTATCCGTCCACACCACAGATTCAGTTTTAAAGCTCATTGACCAGATGTAGTAATGATTTTACCTCTAAAGATGTATAAATCTTCAAACACTGGCTGTAGTGCAGTGTACTCTCCCATGCGCACTCCCGCGATGGGGTGCTTTTAGACAGGCGTATGTTTTTCAGCACAAACCCAGCGCTTCGTACACGCGGTCAGGATGGAGACGTGGCAAGGCGTCCATGGGCAGGCTGGGGGAGACGGAGGAAGTGACGGTGTTGAAAACCTCGCCGGTGAGTGTTTTTTTAAATCACACACTCTGTTTGCTGATGTGTTCCGTTACTCACTGTAAACTATAAACTTACTACTCACTGTAAACACGGAAGTGAACGCGGTGCAGCAATGCATTTGATTGGTTAGACTGACCGCTTGAGCGCCAGTTAGAGACAAATTTGACTGGTGAAATTGGCAGAAGTTGACGAGGATTGGACAAAATTGCGGGAAAGTTGCAGTGATTGGACAAAGTTGCAAGGTCACACAATAGTTGCGCTGATTGGCTGATTTCACATGAATTGGTGCGATCGCAACATTGCGAAATCCTGGAGGGACTGATATATTGAGCACACCAAGAGAGAGAGAAACAGCATTTCAGTTCTACTGTATGTCCTGTACATATAGAAGTACTGACAAATAGAAATATTTGAATCTCTTTGAAATACCTTTTTTTTTCAGATTTTTGCAAAGATCTATTTATTTTGAACAGATATTTATTTTTTTGAATGGAAGATGCCCATTTTTGTCCTGTAAATACATAATTAATGATGTATGAGTTAATAATTTTGTAAAAATCTATGGGGTATTGAATATCTCCATGAGTGTGTAGGTATTAAAATAACACTGATATACCAAATAATTAAAGTAAAATTTACGCTACTATATGTAATTTTACTTTTTTCAATATTTAGGAATGCCCTTTTTTGGGTTAAGCACCTGCCTCCCGAAATGTCTGTGCACTAGGGTTGTGAATCTTTAGAAGTCACACGATTCAATTCAATTCCAATTTTTGGGGTTGCGATTTGATTCAGAATCAATTTTTGACTCAAAACGATTTTCTTTTTGCATTTGGCTCTCAGTTCAGTACAAAACCCACTAATCTCAGAAAAAAAAGTCCACTGCACTGCAAAAAATGCTGAGGTAAGCTTGAAAACAGAGTACAGTGTGTTGATGTTTTGGGGGTTATATTTTTAAAAAATTACATCAACTGATTTGCAATAAAATACTGTTAAATGAAAAAGTAGGCTTAGATTAGTAACTGCTTTATTTCTTGAAAACTCGTGAGTTTCAAAAAGGAAATTGAACACAAGTGAAATAAATTTTGAAAATTTTCCTTTTCAGCACATCACAATTCCTAACAGCTTTCACACACTGTGTTGGTTTGGTCACCTTCCAGCATTCTAAAATATAGACTATTCATTAAAAAACAAAATTAAATTCAGTCACAAATACTTTGAACGTCCATTTAAATAGTAGTGCTACCTGACTGTATGCAGTCAATGTACAGTTACCTATACAGTAACTTAATGCAATTAACAAGTTCAATAAGAACTGAATGCAATTAATGCATAAGATAAGTAACTTAGTTAATTAGTATACAGACGTGGACAAAATTGTTGGTACCTCTCTGTTAATGAAAGAAAAACCCACAATGGTCACAGAAAAAACTTGAATCTGACAAAAGTGGTAATAAATAAAAATTCTATGAAAATTAACCAATGAAAATCAGACAATGCTTTTGAATTGTGGTTCAATAGAATTACTTTAAAAAACAAACTCATGAAACAGGCCTGGACAAAAATGATGGTACCCCTAGAAAAGATTGAAAATAATGTGACCTTAGGGACATGTTCAACCAAGATGTGTCCTCTAATTAACATCACAGGTGTCTACAAACTTGTAATCAGTCAGTCGGCCTATTTAAAGGGTGACAAGTAGTCACTGTGCTGTTTGTTGACATGGTGTGTACCACACTGAACATGGACCAAAGGAAGCAAAGGAGAGAGTTGTCTCAGGAGATTAGAAAGAAAATTATAGACAAGCATGTTAAAGGTAAAGGCTATAAGACCATCTCCAAGTAGCCTGATGTTCCTGTGACTACAGTTGTACATATTATTCAGAAATTTAAGATCCACAGGACTGTAGCCAACCTCCCTGGATGTGGCCACAAGAGGAGACAGATAATGTGAATGGTAACAAAAGAGCCCAGAACAACCTCTAAACACATTCATGGTGAACTCCAAGGTCAAGGTACATCAGTGTCAGATCGCACCATCCGTCATTGTTTGAGCCAAAGTGGACTTCATGGGAGACGACCAAGGACGACACCACTGTTGAAAACAAATCATAAAAAAGCCAGACTGGAATTTGCCAAACTGCATGTTGACAAGCCACAAAGCTTCTGGGAGAATGTCCTGTGGACAGATGAGACAAAACTGGAACTTTTTTGCAAGGCACATCAGCTCTATGTCCACAGACACAAAAATAAAGCATACCAAGAAAAGAACACTGTCCCTACTGTGAAACATGGAGGAGGTTCTGTTATGTTCTGGGGCTGCTTTGCTGCATCTAGCACAGGGTGTCTTGAATCTGTGCAGGGTACAATGAAATCTCAAGACTATCAAGGTATTCTAGAGAGAAATGTGCTGCCCAGTGTCAGACAGCTTGGTCTCAGTCGCAGGTCATGGGTCTTGCAACAGGATAATGACCCAAAACACACAGCTAAAAACACCCAAGAATGGCTAAGAGCGAAACATTGGACTATTCTAAAGTGGCCTTCTATGAGCCCTGATCTAAATCCTATTGAACATCTGTGGAAGGAGCTGAAACATGCCGTCTGGAGAAGGCGCCCTTCAAACCTGAGACAACTGGAGCAGTTTGCTCATGAGGAGTGGACCAAAATACCTGCTGAGAGGTGCAGAAGTCTCATTGACAGTTACAGAAATCATTTGATTGCAGTGATTGCCTCAAAAGGTTGTGCAACAAAATATTAAGTTAAGGGTACCATCATTTTTGTCCAGGCCTGTTTCATGAGTTTGTTTTTTTAAATAATTCTGTTGAACCACAATTCAAAAGCATTGTCTGATTTTCATTGGTTAATTTTCATAGAATTTTTATTCATTACCATGTCAGATTCAAGTTTTTTCTGTGACCAACAGCAACAAAAATGCAATCTATAATCTAATTACATATTTATATTAATTTAAATAAATTAAATACCATTGTATTGACTTCCGGTTATGGCTGCCACGTAGGACGGACGTGTCTCGCTCTGCTCTGCTCCTGGAGAAAAAAATCGGCAAATAACTCTCTCATTTGGGACAGAACGTATCCCAGCATTTGAGCGAGGATATGTCGGCGAAGCCTAAGGCTGGAAAACCAGGAAAAGGAAAAAGCGAGCCGCCGAAACAGTCCAAATTAACGGACTTTCAGGTCTGTGACGCAGCAAACAAGGCTCCATATATGGCGGAGGAGGCTGGCGGCGATGCGATTTCTGCGGGGAATGGCGCAGATGCGCTGATGGCTGCCATGAGTTCAATGAGAGCGGACTTTTCCTCTAGATTTGATGGGATTATGACAGCGTTGGAAGGAATAAGAAAGGAATTGGGTGACTGTGTAGAACGAACGGCGCAGATGGAGCTCCGTCTCGCTAGTGCTGAAGATGACGTCACCCGTCTTCAATTAAAGGTGCGCACTTTGGAAAAAAAAAATAAATCTCTGGAAGATAATATTTTGGATTTGGAATCTCGGTCGAGACAGAATAATTTGAGGCTGGTGGGTCTTCCAGAGGAATCAGAAGGTCGGGACGTATGTTCCTTTCTGGAAAAGTGGATTCCGGAGGTGCTGGGCAGCGAGGAGTTGCAATCAGCAGTGGTTCTGGAAAAAGCACATCGTATTGGCCCACGGAGAGATAAGGGACCGCCGAGGACCTTAATTATGAAGTTTCTTAGCAACAGAGACAGGATGAAGATCTTCAACGCTGCACGTGCTAAAGGAGAGATTAAACACCAGGACCAGCAGGTGCGGTTCTACCCAGATTTGGCCACAGGAATCCAGCAATTGAGGAAGCAGTTTGATCCTGTACGTAAGGAGCTGCGCAACCTTGGGATTCGTCATGGTGTAATCTATCCTGCGAGACTGCTGACCACGTATGAGGGCAGAACCCACATCTTCAAGACCCCAGAGGAGGCGCAGGAGTTCATCAAGAAGATCAAAGAAGAAGAAGAGACTGGTGGGAGCTAAGCATGAACAAAATATAAGGTAGAATAATTAAGCATTTGCACAGGCATCTGACTGACTTGAAGTAAATAGTAAGTTTACAAAATATAGATTGTATTATATATTAAAAAAACAAAACAAAAACAAAACAAACAAAAAAAACAAAAAACTATGATGTACAAAGTTGTTAAAAATTTTGGAGTTAAGTTGGAAAACTACAGAGGAGAGTTAATGTTACGTCATTAAAAGCAGTAGAGTTAGGGTGATTGGGAGGATGAAGAAGGAGTGGCTTAGGCTGTTCCCCGTGGGTGTGGAACGGTCGATGGCTATATCGGGAGACAGAATTTTTCTTTTGATTTTGGGGGGTTTGCCACAAGTGTGGGAAAGGGAAATTTGTTTGTGTGTAGTTTGTAGGATGAATGTTCAACCACTCATGTTTTTGCTTCTCTGTATGAGCATGTTTACACTGCAAGGTAATCCCAAACTCTCTATTGATCATGGACCAAAGTGTTAATCTTAATTTAACTTCATGGAATTGCAGAGGTCTACAAAATTTAAAAAAACTTAAACAAGTTATGAATAAAATAAAGGACATGGGTTCAAGAATTGTGTTTTTACAAGAAACTCATCTGATAGAGGAGGATGTTAAAAGAATTAGGAGTAGATGGCAGGGAAGTGTATTCACCTCTTCATTTTCATCCCGAGCCAGGGGAGTTATGACTCTCATACATAAATCAGTTCCTTTTCAAGTGAAAAATGTAATTGGAGACAAATTTGGAAGATATGTAATCATTCAAGGTTCTTTGCTATTAGAAAATATAAATCTTGTGAACTTATATGGTCCCAATATAGATGATCAGAAGTTCTTTGCTAATTTATTTCTCATCTTATCATCACTTACAGGGCAACATATAATAGCAGGGGATTTTAATTGTACATTGAATCCAGGTGTGGATAGATCAACAGGACTGGATTGTACGCACATTGGATGTAGGATGACTATTAATCATTTTATGAAAGAATTGAGATTGTTAGATATATGGAGAGAAATGAAACCACAAGTTAAAGCCTATTCTTGTTATTCCAGTACCTACAAGACATTCTCACGTATTGATTATTTTTTGATTTCCACAGAATTAAGGTCCAAGATTCAAAACTGCTTTTACGATAACATCGTGATCTCTGATCATGCACCCTGTTGTCTAATATATGTAGATAAAAAATTGACAAAGGAATCAGGTAGATGGCAATTTCAGCATAAATGGCTTCAGGATGAGGAATTTGTCAAGTATATAGAAAAACAGATAGACGAGTTCTTTGACATCAATACTACACAAACATCAGCATGTGTAAAGTGGGAGGCTTTCAAAGCTTTTATTAGGGGACATATTATTAGTTATACAGGATCAAAATCTAAGAAGACTCGAGAGGAGAGAGCTAAATTGGAACATAAAATAAAAAATCTTCAGGAAAAAGTGTATGCAGGAAGTGACCCAAGGTTGGAGAATGAATTACTGATTTTGAGAGCTGAATACGACAAAAAATCAGCGAATAGAGCTGCCTCGAGTCTTCTAAGATTGAAACAATCTTTTTATGAACAAGGTGAAAAATCAGGAAAATTATTAGCATGGCAGATTAAACAATTGGAAATTAAAACACCAATTACCAGTATTATAAGTAATGGACAGGTAGTTATAGATCCTTTAGAAATTAATAGAGCCTTTAGAGATTACTATGAAAAATTATATGATACCAAAAATGAACCTGATTTAACAAAACTAAATGGGTTTTTGAACGAACTATCTATACCGTGTATTCCAAATGAAAACAGGGAGATATTGGAGTCTAAAATTAGTCAAGAAGAAGTTGGGCTAGCCATTGATAATATGAAATCAGGAAAAAGTGCAGGACCAGATGGTCTTCCAGTTGACCTTTATAAAAAATTTAAGAATAAATTAATAAAACCTTTTTTGGAAATGGTTTTAGAAGCATTTCAAAATAATAATTTACCATCATACATAAATAATGCCTTAATTATACTGCTGCCAAAACCAGGTAAGCCCTCTAATAAATGTGAAAATATGAGACCAATAAGCCTATTAAACGCCGACCTTAAGATAATCTGTAAAATTTTAGCAAGACGAATACAAGAAATTTTACCAAATATTATTAATCGAGATCAGAATGGCTTTATAAAGGGTAGACAAGGCTTCCATAATGTAAGAAGACTATTTAATATTATTTATTTTAATAAAGAAGCACCGGATACAGCTCTCCTATCATTGGACGCCGAAAAGGCCTTTGATAGAGTTGAATGGCCCTTTCTTTTTGAAGTCCTACAAAGGTTTGGACTTGGAAATAATTTCATAAAATGGGTTCAAATAATATACAATAATGCTACAGCAGAAATCCTAACAAATAACAATATTTCAAAACCAATAAAAATCAATAGAGGATGTCGACAAGGCTGTCCACTTTCACCTTTACTGTTTACTATGGCAATTGAACCTTTAGCGATAGCGATACGTTTACATTCACAAATATATGGAATTAAAGTTGGACCAACAGAACATAAAATCTCCCTGTACGCCGATGATATAATTTTGTTTATGTCGAATCTAAAAAAATCAATTCCAACCTTGTTGAATTTAATAAAGAATTTTGGGGAAATATCAGGATATAAAATAAATAAAACTAAATCTTCAATATTAATGCTAAATGAGACCCAGAGAAATTACTCAGCCCCTGAGGTAAATCAATTCAATGTTGTAAATCAGTTTAAATATTTAGGAATCCAAATTATGCCTAAGCTAGAATCAGTCGCCAGTGTCAACTATGAAGCCTTAATGTCAGATATCAGTGAGTTAACTCAGAGATGGATGTCACTACCAATGTCGATGATCGGGAGAATCAATATACTTAAAAGTAATATTTTACCTAAAATACTTTATTTATTTCAATACATTCCCTTATCACCACCTTTAGATCTATTCTCAAGAATAAAAAAAAAGTTAGTGGAATTTATATGGAACAATAGGAGGGCTAGATTACGTTTGTCTTTATTATATTTACCATTTGATCGTGGAGGTCTGAAATGTCCAAATTTTATGTTGTATTATTGGTCGGCACAACTGAGGTCTATGACATATTATTTTTCATCAAATGATCTCCCTCACTGGACTGAAATGGAATCATACAATTTACCTTTACCTCTTCCCATATTCATATACTCAGATTCGGCAAAAAAATTACAAAAACAAGTTAAAAATCCATATGTAAAGCATATGATCAAAATATGGTGTGAAGCTAAAAACTATTTAAAAGAACCACAGTTATTGTCACAATTTAGTCCAATATGGGGTAATCAATATTTTAAACCAGGGAGAGCGGACGTTGTATTTAAAGTATGGAATTTAAAAGGGATACAAAAGATTCAGGATTTATATTTGCCAGGTGCAGACAACATAATGTCTTTTGAAGAGCTGAGGATCAAATTTAATCTCAATAGAACACATTTTTTTAAATATCTTCAACTTAGAAACTTTATTCGATCAAATCAAAATAAAGCTCTCACTCGACCTATTTATTCATCCTTGGAAAAAATGATGATGAAAGATAGTAAAAGAAAGGGTATTATTTCAGAGTTTTATAACTCATTGACACTATCTTCAAGTGAAAATTCACTGAAAAGATTAAACTACTGGAAAGAAGATCTGCAAATTGAAATTTCAGAGGAACAATGGGAATTGGCTTGTACAGAAGCTCAAACCAAATCAATAAATGCACGCCTTAAATTGATACATTTCAAATGGTTAATGCGGATGTATGTTACACCGGAGGAGTTAAATAGATATAACAAAAATATACCAGATACATGCACAAAATGCATGGAAAGTAAAGGAACCCTATTTCATTGTTTATGGGAATGTAGATTAATAAGAATGTTTTGGGAAGAGGTGAGGGTAACAATTGAAAAAATAATCTCAAAACAAATCATATTGAATCCTAAACTGTTTTTGTTGGGTCTGTACCCAGAAAAGCATAATTTTAATAAAAGTGAAAGAACATTCATAGACCTCAGTTTGCTTAATGCCAAAAAATGTATTGCACTATTATGGAAAAAGACTCATAGACCAGATGTGACTCAGTGGTTAAGACAGATGTTAACAAACCTTCCATTAGAAAGAATAACATATATACTAAAATCAAAGGAAATTGTGTTTGAGAATATATGGAGACCTTTTATTGATTATGTAAAAAATTTAAACATAACTCTTGAAGAAGAAGGTGAATGATGTGTGTGGACCTTGTAAATTCCAAACTGGTGAACATAATATGTATACTTATGTATTGGATTGTCTAGACTAAACAGAGGAGCATTGTTGAAGACTTGATTTTGTTGGTGGTTGTTGGTGTTTTTAGTGCATTTTTTTTTTTTTGTAGTACTTTAGTGTTAGTGTTTGATTGTTTGTATCATGTTTGTTAAAAAAAAAAAAAAAAAAAGTTCAATAAAGATATTGTGGAAAAAAAAAATACCATTGTATTTCTTCATTAACATAATTTGTCAAATATTTAAACTTATTAAATGTGTTATGGGGGACCCATGCTGTGGTATTCATATTAGACTGGAAGGAAGGGAGATGCAGTAATTTCCTCTGACGGAAGAGCATGGGGATTAAGGGGCTGGAGGACAAAAGGAATTGTGATGCGAGAATGAACTGTAATGCAGGACCTCGGGCAGCAGGGACATGTGAGGGTGGTAATATAAAAGAGAGTCCCTGCTACAGAAGGTTAGTGTTTTTCTGATTCTGAGAGATGTGAGAGAGTGAATAAAGCTCATCTGCTGTGACTGCTTGGCCTGGTTATTCCTCTCTCCACACTGGTGACCCTTGATGAATAATGGAACACGAGGCGAACACCCCAGAGATGACCCAGAGGGCAAGCCCCAGCAACACGTGCACCGTTTCGGTCAGACTACCGGACTTTTGGCTGCACGACCCAAAGTCTAGGTTCCTCCACACCGAAGCCCAGTTCATGCTACGGGGAATAACAGCAGATGACACCAGATATTACTATGTGGTTGCAGCGCTGGACGCTCGCACGACTCAGCAAGTAGCGAGCCTGCTCCAACAGCCCCCAGCCCACGACAAATACGGGGCTCTCAAAGCCGCACTGACCCGGCGCTACACGCTCTCGGATTGCGAGAGAGCGGAGAGACTCCTGACGCGCTCCAAGTTGGGAGACAGGTAGGTAGTCAAACTGATGGAGAAGATGTTGGCGTTGATGGGCACGGATGACGGGCATTTTCTATTTGCCCACCTTTTCTTCCGGAACCTCCCAACGGTGGCCAGAACGGTCCTTGCCAACTCACCGTTGCTGGCTGCGTGTGACTACCGTGCGCTAGCCCAGGGGGCAGATCGGATCATTCTCACCACCAGAGCCCTCACAGTGAACGCAGTGGCGTCGGAACCCAGCAAGAAGGCCAGCGGAAGCGAGGAGCCAGCGATGGCAGCAGCAGCAGGAGCCAGGAAGCACCAGAGAGACACGCTCTGCTCCTACCACCACCATTTTGGAGAGGACGCATGCCGATGCGTGCCACCGTGCCAATTCAAGCGTTTGGGAAACGCCAGGACTGGCAGTCGGTAGCAGCTGCGGCCGCCGGTGAAGAAAGCAAGCTGCTCTACGTGACAGACACACACTCGGGGAGACGGTTCCTCGTGGACTCCGGCTCCCAAAAGAGCCTCATCCTGCCGTCCTACGCCGACCGGCTAGCGGGAGCTAGCGGCCCCGAGCTGACGGCTGCAAACAGCTCAGACATTAAGACTTTTGGTGAGAGGACACTGACTGTATCCCTGCACGGCTGTACGTACCAGTGGACTTTTGTCATAGTGGCATTGAGTTTCCCGATCTTGGGAGCTGATTTTCTGTGTGCACACAGGTTGCTAGTCGATGTTGCTAACAGACACCTGGTTAATGCAATGTCTTTTGATTCTCTCCCCTGTACAGCTCGAGGAGCCGGGCCAACAACGCTAGCCAACGTCACAGCTCCAGGTGGTAAGTTCCACACACTGCTCACCCAGTTCCCAGCACTCACGGTCCCAACATTTTCGGCGGCCATCACTAAACACGAGGTGGAGCACTTTATTACCACCACCGGGCCATCCGTTTTCGCATGACCTTGGCGCCTGGACACAGCTAAACTGGCCATAGCACGCGAGGAGTTTGCCAACTTGGAAAGGCTGGGCATCATCAGACGATCAAACAGCCCATGGGCATCCCCAATACATATGGTCCCTAAGGCCGAGGGCTCGTGGTGATCTTGCGGAGATTTCCGCAGATTAAACAATGCCACAACGCACGACCGCTATCCAATCCCCCATATTCAGGATTTTTCTGTTCACCTCGCCGGGGCGTGTATTTTTTCTAAGATAGACCTGGTCCGTGGTTACCACCAGGTCCCAGTGTGCGCGGAGGACATTTCTAAAATGGCAGTAATTACTCCGTTTGGTCTGTTTGAGTTTTTATGCATGCCTTTCGGGTTAAAAGGCGTGGCACAGATATTCCAACGCATGATGGATGCGGTGTTGCACGATCTGCCGTTTGTGTTCGTCTACCTGGATGACATCCTGGTGGCCAGCGCGTCCAAGAACGAACACATATCCCACCTCAGGATGGTTTTCCGGAGGTTAGAGGAGCACGGGTTAATAATCAACCCAGCAAAATGTCAGTTCGGCGTGACGGGGATTGACTTTTTGGGGCACCGCATCTCACCGGAGGGAGCGATACCCTTGCCGGACAAGGTGTGCGCAGTGGCAAATTTTCCCCGGCCTCAGACGGTCAGGGCGCTGCAGGAGTTTCAGGGGATGGTTAACCTTTATAACCGTTTCCTCCCCCATGCAGCCCAGCTCATGCAGCTGTTGTACACCGCACTCAAGAAACGGAAACCGGTGAACAGAGTCGATTGGACTCCTGAGCGGGAGCAGGCGTTCTCTGAGGTTAAAACAGCCCTAGCAAACACCGCACTACTGGCACACATAGACCCGGCGGCTTGGATAGCGCTCACTACCGACGCCTCGGACGTGACCATAGGGGCCGTCGTGGAGCAATGCGTCGCTGATTCTTGACAGCCGCTCGCCTTTTTTAGCAGGTCTTTGCGCAACAGTGAGCGTAAATACAGTGCTTTCGACAGAGAGTTACTGGCTCTCCACCTGGCCATACGCCACTTCCAGTTCTGGCTGGAAGGGCGCACCTTCACTGCGTTTGTGGACCACAAGCCGCTAACGTACGCGATGGCCAAGGTTTCGGAATCATGGTCGGGCCGGCAGCAGAAACAGCTGGCCGCGATCTCTGAGTTTACGACCGACATTCAGCATGTGACCAGTAAACTTAACGTGGTGGCGGACTGCCTCTCGCGCGCATTAGTGGCCCCAGTCTACGTAGGGATAGATTACACGGCCATGGCCACGGAGTAAATCGGCGATGCGGACGTGTGCGCGCTCCAGTCTGGACCAACAGGGTTAAGGCTGGAGAGCAGGGCACTGCAAGACGGGGGGCCCCCCCTAATCTGTGACGTCTCCACAGGACGCCCGTGCCCGGTGGTCCCACGTGCTTGGCGCTGCCGCATTTTTGATTCTGTTCACTCCCTGGCGCACCCAAGAGTGCACGCATCAGTCAAAATGGTGGGAGCAAAGTTCATCTGGCCGAGCATGCGCAAACAGGTGAAAGAGTGGGTCGCAGCCTGCATAGCATGCCAACGAGCGAAAGTGCACAGGCACACAAAGACCCCTTTAGAACCATTCCATATCCTGGCTAAGAGGTTCGACCATGTTCATGTGGACCTCGTAGGCCCCCTCCCGACATCGCAGGGGTTCACGCACCTCCTGACAGTGGTGGACGGCACCACATGATGGCCAGCTTCCACCGCATCCGCAGATGTGGCACGCGCGTTTTTGACAACATGGGTGGCACGTTTTGGCACCCCTTCGGACATCACGTCTGATCGGGGCCCTCAGTTTGTTTCCGACCTCTGTTCCACGATGGCCCGGAGCCTGGGCGTCGCAATTCATCACACGACCGCGTACAACCCACAGGCCAATGGGTTATGCGAGCATTTCCATAGGTCACTGAAAGCAGCGCTCAGGGCTTCGCTTACGGATGCAAATTGGGTGGACCGATTGCCGTGGGTTCTATTAGGGTTGCGTTCCGCACCGAAGGAGGATTTGGAGGCTTCCCCAGCAGAACTTGCTTTTTTCTCAGCTGCTGCGGCTCCCCGGGGAATTTTTACCAGATAACCCCACGCTGAACACCCATCCGTCCCCGCATTCACGGCATAGCGCAGACGCAGGGATGGTACCTGGCCTGGCCCACCACTGTTTTCCCCCCGCTTTTGTGCCGAAAACCTTGAAGGACGCAGCATTCGTGTTTGTCAGGTATGATGCCCACCGACCCTCATTGCACCCACCCTATGATGGCCCGTTTAGTGTGCTGGAACCCGGGGACAAACATTTTGTGTTAGACTTGTGGGGGTCGCCGGGAGAAAATCTGTATAGACAGACTTAAGCCCACCTTTGTGGTGGCAAACAAGCAAGTGGAGTTGGCTCGAGCTCCTCGGTGCAGAAGACCTCCCCGAGAACTCCCCAGGTAAACAACTCATCAGAGCAGTCACACGAACATGCTGAATGCCCCCCCCCATCCATTGTCCACCCACAGACGGATGCACCCCCAGGAACCCCCCACCGGCACAGCAGCACCTCGGAGCTGAAGACCCCCCATTACAGCAGCTATGGGCGGAGGCTGAAGCCGAGAGGACGTGAGGGTTAAAACTCAGTCTGAGACTATGGGGGGGGGCGGTATGGGGGACCCATGCTGTAGTATTAATCTCAGACTGGAAGGAAGGGAGATGCAGTAATTTCCTCTAACGGAAGAGCATGGGGATTAAGGGGCTGGGGGACAAAAGGGATTGTGATGCGAGAATGAATTGTGATGGAGGACCTCAGGCAGCAGGGGCGTGTGAGTGTGGTAATATAAAAGAGAGCCCCTGCTACAGAATGTTAATGTTTTCTGATTCTGAGAGATGTGAGCGAGGGAATAAGAAGAAGCCATCTCTGTTGTCATTCAGTCCATCATGTACGGTAGAACGAAATTACGTTTCTCCTATTTACAGTGTTAATCACATGTAGAATCAGAGTGGTCGCTGCCATGCAAGGCGCCGCCACAAACAACTTCTCCTTCCCCCATTCTGTTACGCTGAGCACCAAGCTAGAAGGCGGGAAGTACCATTTTTATTTGGTCTTTGGTATGACCCGACCGGGATTTGAACCCACGATCTCCCGGTTGTGGGGCAGATGCTCTATCAACTAAGCCACCACTCCAAATGAATAAAGTTCATCTGCTCTGAATGCTTGGCCTGGTCATTCCTCTCTCCACAGTGCCACATAACTTCAAATCAGCAATAACATTATTCCATAACTTCACCCTGTAACAGAAAAACAACTGAAACTTCACCCAATAAGAGGTGGAGCCACTGTTCAGGTTATCTGAGGACTGTCCAAAATTTGATAAACAGTTGAATTACATGGTCTCCCCTTCGGTCCACACACTTCTTCCATCGGTGTTGCAGCGCTTGGATCCCGGCAGTTGAAAAATAAACCACATTTGGTCAAATTTGACCACTATGAACTTTTCAGTCTATGAACTTTTCAAACCCTTCTTGTGTTACTTTGGGATATTTTGTTGTTTTCTGGCTTTCTTTGGAAGAGTATAAAGTGAAATCCTCCCACAGCCTGGGAATATGACACACCTGAAACTCCAACCAACAAGAGGTGGAGCCACTTTTCAGGTTATCTGAGGACTGTCCCAGCATTTGATAAGCAGTTTAATTACTGACCCTGTTGGAAACCAGAAAGAGCCTCTTCTTCATTAAAAAAGGTCATCATGAGTGATTTTTTCTCTTGTAGTGGCTGCAGTGGCCCCTCTCAAGAAATTAGTGGGCGCCCTGACATGGTAAGTGCCAAATCGCTTTGTTTTATTCCACCAGGATCTTTCAGTTATACATTTCACATCTAACACTGAATTTGCCCTTTTTTGTAAGCCGGTGCTTGGTGGGTTTGGTGAGGTCAAACCTGCTGATGAAGAAATTGATAAGATTTGTGAGAAGGTAAATGTCAACCTCTTGTTTTAGTCCACCAGTGTATTTTAGTTATACACTCACATTTAACACTGAATTTGCCTTTTTTATAATGAGGTGAAGGATGAGGCATTAAAGTCCATTGGAAATGCACAGGAGTTTAAACCTGTGGAATACAGAAGCCAGGTTGTCGCTGGAACCAACTACATCATCAAGGTAAACTGCATAGTGGTCATTTACTTAAATAGCTTACAGGTGTTTATATTTTAAATTATTTTATTTTATACACCATACTGTAACTAGTGGAATCTGATTTCATCCTTGATGTACATCTTTAAATGTAAGCATCTCCCTACCAACATTATCACAATCCTATTTTTGTCATTTGTTTGTATAGGTTCACACTGGAGGAGAGACCTACGTCCATCTGAAGGTGTTTGAGGATCTTAGAGGAGGGGTTGACCTTTGTGGTATCCAGACGGGCAAAAAAAAGGAAGACCAGATCTTATCTTTTGAAATTTATCCACCTTTGTCTATTCAATGTGAACTCAAACCAAATTAATCTTCTAAAAAAATCTAAACTGTAGCTTTTAAGAAGCAAGTTTGTGTTCTGGACACATTTCTGTGTATGGTTGCTACAGCTACAATTATTTCTAAAAATAAATAAATCACTGGAAGCAAGATTTTCTGACTCTTCTGTGCAGCTTTCCTTCTTTGAAATATAACCACATATTTTGTGCATGTTAAATGTCTTTTTTAAAAATATTCTCCTTCATTGGAAAGTTAAGAGAGAAACAGGTGAATGGGGTGAGGCATGCAGGAAAGATCACTCAGGCTGGGAACTGAAACAGGGATCGTATGATAAGAAACATTTTTTTGGTGTGCATCATAATCATTAAGCTAACAGGACACCCCAGTTGCATGGTTTTTTTTTACCCTGATGGCTTTCCATACTGGATGACCTGCACAGAACCAAAGTCATCTCATGCCTCCAAAACATAAAATAACAGATTTCAACCAAGTCTTCAACTTTTTCATCACCAAATAACTGACAAAACTCATAAAACAGAGGTAGCATAATTGATCATCAACCTGCATCCTAGAGAGTCTTAGTGCCAAGCGCAGATATGGACACTCTTATTGTCGTGATTTCATGCCTTTCTAAGGCAGAAGAGACAAAAACCCAAATGCAGGATGATGTTGTGTGTGTTTATTGAACAAAGGTAGTTACATAGGCTTCACAAGTTGAACAAATTAACATGGATATATACAGGGTGCTCTCCAACACACAGGTGAGTACAACATGGGAGAAAAAGTCCCAAGGCGTTGACAGGCGTGACTGATGGGGGGTGGGGGGTGGGGGAGACAAACAAGCAGACCCAAAGCGCCAATATAGACATGACTAATGACTGGGGGGAACAAACAGTACTCACTGGGTTAGAGCTGAGCAGTCCATGGTAGACAATCCATGGAGACAGTCCAATAATCCCGGCAAGTTACAAGTGAGCAAACAGAGCTTAAGTAATGCCAAACATAATCAGCTGAGTGAATGCAGGTGTGAGCAAGTGTGTGCTTGAGTGTGGGTGTGTGAACCTGAACAGGGAGAGGAGCAGGCAATGACAGATTGGAATTACCTGTCAGGAACTGACAGGAGAGAGGGGAGTAACTGCCAGTCACAAAATAAATAAACACAAAACCAAAAGCAGACTAAGGAATAATTACAAATAACTCAAAAGATAATCAAAACAGACACATAATAAGTACCAAAAATACAACAGACATAGCAACACAAACTAAACAATGACAAAGCATAAATGAGAAATCACATAGAACTCAAAAGCTATCACAAAACACAGATAATAAGGAAGGAGCCATGAAGACAAGCTCGGGAGAATCTCCAGCTCGGTTCATGACAGAGCCCCCCTCTCAAGGGGTAGTAGTAGTAGTAGATTAGTTTATTTGACAGGGACAGTGTGGAGTCCAGATTCCCGTAGTACTATCAAAGAAAGAAATTACGTGCCTGCCCCCCCCCCCCCCCCGCCAGTAGGAACTGTAATAAACTACCCAGGGCAGGAGGTGGGGGAAACAGGCTAGGAGGGAACAACAAAAAAACAGCCCTGCTCAGGACCCACACCAGGAAAACACAAAGTAAACCTCCCCAAACCCTAAAAACCTAGGATAAAGCCCCCCAGACCAAGGAGTTCAAAAGTTCAGGAAGCTGACCAAGGTCCCAGGCCCAAGGGGTGGCGAGAGGAGACCGGTTGGATGGCCTGTCAAAGTCCCAGACCAGCCGGACAGCCAGGAAGAATGAGTCAGGAAGCTAGCCAGGGAAACTTGGCCACCCAATCCAACAGCACAGTTCACTGGGTGGACGGCCTGGGTCCTTCAGCCACCAGCTCGAACGAGGCGGCCCGGGGAGTGGTCTCCCCACAGAGAGACCCATAACAGGAAGGGAAAGCCAAGGAGGGGGAGCCCCAGTGTCGTCAGACAGTGACAAGGGAGGAACCACCCCGCCCGCCGTGGCCACAAGCTGAAGGGCAACTGCACCCACGAAGGTCCCGGTCCGGGACATAGCTGCACCTGCGGTAGCTCCAGGCTGGAGCTTACTAGCACCCGCGGGGGTCCCGGTCGGAGACAAGGCTGCACCCGTGATGGGACCCAGCTGGGCCAAGGTTGCACCCACGGTGGGCACCGGCTGGGCCAAGGTTGCGCCCATGGTGGGCCCTGGCTGGGCCACGGCTGCACCCGCGGTGGAACCCTGGCTGGAGCGTAGCAACCATGACGGGTCCATACTGCCGCGCAGCACCCACATCTGGCTAACACTGGGGTGCAGCACCCATGAGGATCCCAGGCCTGGATGCCACACCCATAGAGGCTCAGTCTGCGGAGGAACCCACACGACAGCCTCCAGCAGAAGGGGAGCTGGCTCCGGGTTGACCTCAGCAGAGAAGGCTGGACCCACGGCATCGTCCGGTAGTGAACCTGGATCCTCTCCGGTGACCCTGGGATAGAGTTCAGAGACAAGACAGAGCGAGAGGGGGTCAGGGTTGGCGGCAACGGCAGAGCCCGGCGAGGCGAGCTCAACCGCAGCGGGTGTCTGCACCCGCCTCTCCTCATCAAGAGCCAGGCAAGGCTTGAACGGGTACAGGAGTGAGAGAGAATGGGTTGGTCCGGGTGAGTGAGAGTGAGTTAGAGCATATGGATGCATTTGGGAGCATGTGGGTGTGTGGGTGTGAAGGTGTGGGGAGGTGTGTCTGCAAGTTGGGAGGTGCTGGTTTAAGGGGGTTGTGCCTCTCGGCAATGTGGGCTCCCCTGGGCAGGAGGACTTCTTTAGGCATGGGGTCCCTGGGGTGTGCAGCGGTGGCGCTGGGGGGGGAGGGGGCAGGCCTGCTGGGGGGGTGCCTGGGGGGGCTCGCGCCAGGGGGTGCAGGCCAGTCTCCGGCCCGGGGGGTGGGGTAGCTGGCCTCCTGGCACCTGGGGTCCGGGGGCGGGCGTTGGCCCTGCTGAGGGGGTAGGGGCCAGACAGGTCTGGGGGTGTGGGCTCGTCATGCCGGCCGCCGAGCAGCCTGGCCTCCCTCAATCCTCCAGGGGCGGATGCCTGGCTTTCCTGGGGCTTGCTGACCTCGGATGTTTGTACTCTGTGGGGGTTGGTGGTGCCGCCTTGCTTGCTTGGGGTTCCCGAGGGGAAAGCTGCTGTGACCGGCCCCCCGCTTCGTATGTTTCCTGACAAACCACTCACATGCACACACTTACTTTGCACGTGCACTCATATATACGCACGCAGACGTACATGCACAAGTGTCTCTCCTTTAACAGGTGTGGAAACCAGACTCGTGTTGAGACATCTTCAGTGGAAGAATAAGTTTATCTTTTGTTTGTTTTAGTTGTTGGTTTGTTTGTTTTTTTGTCTGTTCCCCTCCCTTTTCTTTCCCCCTCCACATGCTTCCTTTCCCTCTTCCCCATCCTGTTGGGCCTTCCATGGGTAAAATAATTAAAATAAAGTATTAAAAGTTATTACAGGAGTTTACAACAATATACAATACATAGTTAGGTACTATATAAGCTCCTCTTGGCAAAGTAAATCTGTTTTGGCACAATAAGGGTGGCAGATCCCTGTTCTGCTTGCCTAGCTGCCTGACAGGACAAGGGGAGAGGAAAAAAAAGCCAGGCAAGATTGCTCCAACACAGAGAAGAGAAAAACAAGAGAAAGCACTTGCCTGAGCACGAGCTCCACCGCCATCCAGGACTCCGACGAGCCAGGCAATGATTGTCCTGCAGGCTCGGCCCTCGGATGGTTAGGCTCAGGTGTCCACTCTGCTGCAGTGGCCCCTGCAGCAGGCATGATGGTCATGGCAGTCCTGGTCACCTCCAGTGAAGTCTTCCATGCAGGCAATGGGGTTTTTACCGGAAAACCCCCTCCCGAGGCTGATCCGCTTGCGCAAATTTTACACAGTACAGAGGCTGTGAGCATACCAGGCCCAGCCCACCATTGTTTTCCCCACACATTCATCCAAAAAAGCTTGCAGAATGCCAGTTTTGTTTTGGTCAGGCACGATGCGCACCGGACCCCGCTGCTCCCACCGTATGACGGACCGTTGAGGGTGCTAGAACCTGGGGTGAAGTATTTTATGTTAGACTTGGGGGGGGGGGGTGTAGGGAAACTGTCTGCATCGACAGACTGAAGCCCGCTTTTGTGTTGGCAGACGAAAAGGTGGTGTTGGCCCAAGCTCCCTGGCGCGGACACCCACCGTTGGTGGCTCCTCACGGTGGTGGCTCCTCAAGGTGGTGATCCCTCATAGGGACCTGCGTTCGCAAAGCTAATGTGTTCCCCCACACACACAGACTGACGTACCCTCCGGTAGACCTCACCAGCAGGGCAGTTTCACTGGATCGGCAACCCCCACCCCCACCCCCACAACCGCTATGGGTGCCGGCTCAAGCCCAAAGGATGGGAGGGGGGTAGTGCCCCTTCTGGGTATTCGAGGGGGCTGTGTGGGGGCATGGTGTGGGGTTTTCTCCACCCAAAGAAGGCAGGGGAAAGGGGAGAACAATGGACCGAAGGAGGAGGTGTCGCCGGAGGGTATCAGATGGGACTGTTGGGTCTAGACGCCCCCCGGGGAGAGTAAGAGATGCCAGAGCCGCTGAGAGAAGGAGGGTGTTGGAGCGGCGCCGGCGTTATGTCATGTTAATGTGCCACACAGCTCTTTGTTCAAACAACAATGTATTATGGTCGGAAGTTCCGGGTCTTGATGCATGGTAATAAAGAAATAAAAGGAATGCACAGAGACCTGGGAGTCTCTTTTTCTGTACTGTATGTTGGAGAAAGAATAAAGTTCTTGTGTCGTCCAGCTCGTTGCCTCGCCTGCATCCTTTCTCCACAGTCTAAACAAGAATTTAGTGAAATACAGTAGCAGTTTCTTGTATAAACAGTAAACATGTATTTAGCTTCCAGCCTGTTATCTTCAGTGTTGGGCAAGTTACTAAAAAATAGTAACTAATTACTAATTACTTCTTTTCAAAAGTAATTGAGTTACTTTACTAATTACTGCATGATTAAAGTAATTAGTTACTTGGAAAAGTAACTTTCAGGTTACTTTTAAAAGCATGCTTAAATCATCTTGCACACATAGCAAGATAATTTAATTAATGGATTACATTACGGGCTTATTAATGTCAGGCTGAAAAACAGACTGTTTCAGAATGAGTTTTTAGAACATGTTCAGTCTGCTTTATCCTGCTTTGAGAGCTCTTATTGTGGGAAAATGCTGAAGAAAACAGACATGAAACTACCCGTAATTCCTTCATTTTTGAGTGAGAAATAGGGTTTGTGGAGTGAGAGAGAGGGAAAGAGTGAGCTCACTCCAAAAGAGTGAGAGTTGGCCACACTGCATAAAGCTGTCAATGTTTATCTTGTGGAGAAAGAAGGCAGGCGAGGCAACGAGCTGGACGACACAGAACTTTATTCTTTCTCCAGCATAACTTACAGCAAAAAAGGATCCCGGGTCTCTGTGCATTTCTCTTTTATATCTTTAATACCATGCATCGAGACCCAGAACGTCCGACAATCATGTATTGTGTTTACAACAAAGCCTGTGTGGCACATTAACATGACACAATGCCGGTGTCGCTCTCACACCCTTCTTCTTCTAGCGGCTCCGACATGTAGGCTACTCCTTTCCCCAGGGGGCGCATAGTCCTTACTGTCCCGTCTGATGCTCCCCGGTGACACCTCCTCTTTCGGTCTATTGTTCCCCTTCCCCATTTGTCTTCTTCTCTGGGTGGAGAAGTCCCACACCATGCCCCCACACAGCCTCCCCCGAACAACCAGAAAGGGCATTAACCCCCCCCCATCCTTTGGGCTTGAGCCGGCGTCCATAGCAGCTGTAGCGGGGGGTTGCCAATCCAGTCAAACCGCCCTGCTGGTGGGGTGTACAGGAGGGCATGTCAGTCTGTGGAGGGAAAAAGGGAGGGGGAGAAAACACATCAGCTTTGCGAGTGCAGGTCCCTGCCGAGGGAACACCAACCAAACAAGCACAGAGCCACCAACGGTGGGCGTCCGAGCCGGGGAGCTTGGGCCAACACCACCTGCTCATCTGCCAACACAAAAGCTGGCTTCAGCCTGTCGATGCAGAAGGTCTCCCTACGTCCCCCCCAAGTCTAACACAAAATGCTTCATCCCAGGTTCCAACACCTTGAACGGTCCGTCATACGGTGGGCGCAGCGGGCTCCGGTGTGCATCGTGCCTGACAAAAACAAAACTGACGTTCTGCAAGCTTTTTGGGACGAATGTGCAGGGAAAACAATGGTGGGCCGGGCCTGGTATGTTAAAAGCCTCCGTACTGCAAAAAATGCGCAGGCGGATCAGCCTCGGGTGTGGGTTTTCCAGTAAAAACTCTCCGGGGGTCTGTAGCGGCTGAGAAAAAACGAGTTCTGCCGAGGAGGCTGGCAAATCCTCCTTAGGTATGGAGCGCAACCCTAAAAGAACCCAGGGCGGGCGGTCGATCTAATTTGCATCCAGAAGCAAAGCTCTGTGTGCTGCTTTAAGTGACCAATGAAAATGCTTGCATAATCCGTTAGCCTGGGGGTTGTACGCGGTAGTGCAGTGAATTTTGACCTCCAGGCTCTGGGCCATCGCAGACCAGAGTTCTGAAACAAATTGTGGACCTCTGTCAGAAGTGATATCCGACGGGGATCCGAACCATGCAACCCAAGCTGACAAAAAAGCACGAGCCACTTCTGCAGACATGGTAGAAGCCAGCGGGACCACTTCAGGCCAGCGCATGGTGTGGTCCACGATTGTTAAGAGGTGTGTGAAACCTTGCGATGGCTGGAGGGGTCCCACCAAGTCCATGTGACTGTGGTCGAAACTCCTGGCCGGGCTTTGGAACGGTTCGAGGGGGGCTCTGGTGTGCTTGTGCGCTTTGGCCCACTGGCACGTGACGCAAGCTGCAGCCCACTCTTTCACGTCCTTGCGCCAGCGCGGCCAGACGAATTTCGCCCCCACTAGCTTCACTGAAGCGCACACTACCGGATGCGAAAGGGAGTGGACCGACTCAAAAACGTGATGATGCCAAGTGCTCGGAACCACAGGGCGTGAGCGGCTGGTGGAGACGGCGCAGAGCAAGGAAAGGCACCCTTCTTGCACCACCTTGCTCTCCACCCTTAACCCAGTAGGCGCAGACTGGAGCACACAAATATCCGCGTCCCCAGCTTGCTCCGCGGCCATTACCGGGAAATCTATTCCCATGTAGACTGGGGAGACTAACGTGTGCGACAGACAATCAGCCACGACTTTGAGCTTTCCGGCAATGTGTTGA
Organism: Pholidichthys leucotaenia; assembly: GCA_020510985.1. Lineage (NCBI taxonomy): Eukaryota > Metazoa > Chordata > Actinopteri > Cichliformes > Pholidichthyidae > Pholidichthys > Pholidichthys leucotaenia. Next base: position 165,662,876 of record CM035844.1, read on the forward strand.
ATGTCGGTAGTAAACTCCGAATCGCGGTAAAATGGCCGTTGCTGCCAGGCTGGCCACGGCTCTGAGACCTTGGAGGTCGTGTACGTCAGCGGCTTATGGTCCATGAACGCGGTGAACTGGCACCCCTCCAGCCAAAACTGGAAATGGTGCGTCTCCAGGTGGGGATCCAGCAATTCTCTATCGAACGTGCTGTATTTGCGTTCATTGTTGTGCAAAGTTCGGCTGAAAAATGCGAGCGGCTGCCACGAACCTGAGACATACTGCTCCACCACTGCCCCTATGGCAACATCAGATGCGTCCGTAGTGAGCACTATTTGTGCAGACGGATCAGGGTGGGCTAGCAACGCAGCATCTGCCAGCACTGTTTTGGCATTTATAAAAGCCTGGACTCGCTCGGGAGCCCAGTCGATGGTTTCCGCGGGCTTCTTTTTTTAAGCGCGGCATACAGCGGCTGCATCAGCTGAGCTGCCCGGGGAAGGAAACAGTTATAAAAATTAACCTTTCCCAAAAACTCCTGTTGTGCTCTCTCGGTCGGCAGATGCGGAAAGTCCGACACAGCGAGCACCTTATCCGGTAACGGAATCGCGCCCTCTGGCGAAATGCAGTAGCCCAAAAAATCAATCACTGGCACACCGAACTGGCACTTTGCCGGGTTAACTATTAGCCCATGCGCTTCCAACCTCTGGAAAACTGTACTGAAAAGGACGAAGGACAAGTCACGAAACACTGTGCCCATCATTCTCTGGAAAGTCTGCACTGCGTCTTTTAGTCCAAACGGCATATGTAAAAACTCAAAAAGGCCGAAAGGAGTTATTACTGCTGTTTTTGGAACGTCTTCCGTGTACACCGGGGCCTGATGGTATCCACAGACCAGATCCACTTTTGAAAAAACACGCGGCCCGGCCAGGTGCACGGAAAAATTCTGGATGTGTGGTTTGGGATAACAATCCTGTTCCGTGGCGTTATTCAAGTGCCGGAAATCGCCACATGGTTGCCACGACCCATTGGCTTTAGGCACCATGTGTAGCGGGATGCTCACGGGCTGTTGGAGTGCCTGACGATGCCCAACTGCTCTAAGTTGGCAAACTCCTCTCGCGTGCTGGCCAGTTTAAATGCATCCAAACACCGAGGTCACGCAAACACCGGCAGGCCTTTTGTCATTATAAAGTGCTCGACCCCGTGTTTCGTTACTGTAGCCAAAAAAGTTGGGAGCGTGAGTACTGGAAACTGTGCAAGCAAATGTTGGAACTTACTCCCTGGAGCTATAAAATTAGCCAGTGTTGTCGACCCAGCTCCCGGAGCTGTGCAGAGACGCTGTCTCTTTTGCCAGTGAGGCAAAAGAGACAGCGTCCACTAATCTCCTATTCGCAGTATTGGGCAAGTTACTAAAAAAATAGTAACTAGTTACAGTTACTAGTTACTTCTTTTCAAAAGTAACTGAGTTACTTTTGAGTTACTGCATGATTAAAGTAACTAGTTACTTGGAAAAGTAACTTTCACGTAACTTTTAAATGCATACTTAAATCATCTTGCACACATAGCAAGATCAAGGGCCCCTTGTTCTCAGAAAAAAGAAGAAAAAGAAAACTGATGAGAAAAAAAGTCTCATCTTACAGAAAAAAAAATGTCTCAGATTTACACAAACTATTGCAATCAGTAGAAAGTCAGAAATTTACTAGAAATAAAGCTATAAATTCACAGAGAAAACTTTGGACCCCCAGGTGGGCCGTTTTAGGCCCATGAGGCATATGTTTGACAACTCTGGACCAGCCCATTAAAAACGCATATTTAGAGGCTTTACTTCCATGAAATAGTTGCATATAACAACAGCACGTAAATGAATGAGATAAAATAAAACAGAAAGCACAGATAAATGAAAGTTCACCACTTACAAGAAGCTGAAATCAGTCACTTTTTCTCTGCATGAAAGAAAACTAAATGCATTTAATGTAGACATTAAATGTGAGCTTCTTGCTCTAAAAACACTCATGTTTAACCACAGAGATAGGAACTGTTAGCCTAACGTAGCCCCTGACCTATGACCTCCTGTTTCATCTCACTTCATAGACAGTAACTGTCTTGTGAAATCAACTCTTCTTGCAATTGTGTTCCAAATGTTTTGAAACTCTGTACTAGGGTTTGATATACTCTGATAATGTGCATATTGCAATTTCATTCTTATTGGATGACTTTGAGGTCAAAGGTCAGAGGTCAGATTTTTCCCCTAAATCTTCTAAACACAATAACTACTGAAAGAAATGATGTAGGCTTTTCAAATCGATACAGTAGATGTATCTAATACACATCTTGAATGATTTCCACCCTGACCTGACTGTAGGTTTGGGGGTCAAAGGCCAAAGTTAACATTGCAGTTGCACAAGGAGTATAATGATCAGAGATGCTACTGACTTAGATAAATACAGATGAACACTGATTAAGAAAATTATGAGTCAATGATAATCCATATTCATACACACGATAAGAATAGTTCTTTTGATACACCATGCCAAAGTACTTTAAAAAAATAAGCAAAATAAACAAAAACTTATGATCGACTCGAGTAGACATCAATTATCCCCAGTTTGAGGAAGTCATTTGACAGAGAGTGAGGAAACTCAAACTCTGAAAATATGCCATTATGCTGAACATAAACCACAAGAGATGGAGAATGATATTGATCCTGATAACCACTTTTTCAATAATATTCATAACCACTGTGAATATTACACTGAAAAGCAATTCAAAAGTCATGCGCAATTAGATGGTAAACTGTCAATAATACACTTCAATAGCAGAAGTCTTAACAAAAACTTTCCACAGATTCAGGACTATTTAAAACAGCTAGACAGAAAATTCACAGCTATTGCAGTCTCTGAAACCTGGCTTAATGAAGTACAGGCTCCCCTGATGGCAATAGAGGGATATCAGATGTTTTATATAAACAGAACTCAAAAAAAGGGTGGTGGTGTTGCACTGTATATTGATGACCTGTATAGGTGTAAGCTTGTAAATGAAATGTCCTCAGCACTACCAGGGATTTTGGAATGTGTTACTGTTGAGATTGACCTAGACAAAACAAAAAATCTAATCATAAGCTGCATATATAGAACACCGGGAACTTGCATTGAGACATTCAGAGATAAATTAGTCGAGCTGTACAATAATATTACTAGTAAGAAAATGGTAGCAATTTGTGGAGATTTCAATATTGACTTACTGAATCCTCATCAACAAAATGTAGTTACAGAGTTCATGAACTCTATGTACAGCATGAGTCTATATCCCACAATAACACGTCCCAGTAGAATCACAGTTCACACTGCTACACTTATTGACAACCTGTTTGTCAATGTTATCGATAAGAAAATAGAAAGTGGATTATTGATAAATGATATACTGTAAGTGACCACTTGCCAACCTTTGCACTTATCCATGGCCACACGGGGCCCAACGCAGAAAAAATTTCAAAATCGTTCAGACACAAATCACCAAATGCAATCAGTTCTCTTAAAGAGGACTTGCTGAAGCAAGACTGGACAGAAGTCTATGTATCAGATGTAAATGAAGCCTATGACACATTTATAAACATTGTAACCACTCTTTATGAAAAAAACTGCCCATTAGTAAAAAAAAAGCTCAAACACAAATTTGCTGATAAGCCATGGTTAACCAAAGGACTACAAAAGGCGTGTAAAAAGAAAAATTTATTATATAAAGCTTTCCTAAAGAAAAGGACAAAAGAAGCAGAGCAGCGGTATAAAACATACAAAAATAAGTTAATATATATAATAAGATGTAGTAAAAGAGACTATTACAGTAAGGAACTGGTGAAAAACAAAGACAATATTAAAAATACATGGACAATACTCAACAGTATCCTTGGAAATAAAAGCAGAAATACAAGCTACCCAACTAATATTCCAAAAAATAATAAAACGACTCAGAGTGTGAATATAGCTTCACCTGCAGATGAATTTAATAATTTTTTTGTTAACATTGGACCTAAACTGGCCCGAGAAATACCCACTACGGTGCCTACAGGTGATACAATATGCAATAACACTGCTGTAAAAGACTCCATCTTCATAAAGAACACAGACGAAAGAGAGGTCATTGAAATTGTTAAATTGTTCAAAAGTAAAACATCTACTGACTGTGATGATATTGACATGCTACTAGTCAAAACTGTTATCGAATGCATAGTAAAACCACTGACGTATATCTGTAACCTGTCTTTCCAATCAGGTATATTTCCCAATGCAATGAAAATAGCTAAAGTAATTCCGATATACAAGACGGGCGACAGAGGGGAACTCTCAAACTATAGACCAATTTCACTATTACCGCAATTTTCCAAGATACTTGAAAAAATATTCTATGAGAGAACTGACAACTTCATACTGAAGAATGATTTATTGTGTGAGCAGCAATATGGGTTCAGACACAAGAGGACAACTGCACATGCCCTAATGGAATTTACAGAAAAAATATCAACAGCCATTGAAAATAAAGAGTATTCAGTTGGAGTATTCCTAGATCTTAAAAAAGCATTTGATACAGTAGATCATAATTTATTATTAAAGAAACTACAAAATTGTGGTATTAGAGGGGTAGCACTGTCCTGGTTAAGTAGTTACCTAAAGAACAGATATCAGTATGTATGTGTTAGCAACAAAAACTCAGAGTTACTGAAGGTCACCTGTGGAGTCCCACAGGGTTCAGTTTTGGGACCATTATTATTCAAAATGTATATAAACGATATATGTAAAGTTTCAGAAAAAATGGACTTAATATTGTTTGCCGATGACACTAATCTGCTAAGCAGTGGAAACAATTTGGAACAACTTCTGGATACACTCGGAAAGGAATTAGGAAAGCTTAAACTGTGGTTTGATTCAAACAAATTAACGCTCAATTTAAGTAAGACAAAATTCATAGTCTTCAACAACCATCACAACAACCCAGTACCCAAACTCAGTGTAAATGGTGTAGAGATTGAAAGGGTATCTGAAACTAAATTCCTTGGAGTAATAATTGATAACAAACTGTGTTGGAAGTCACATATTAATTATATTAAAGGTAAAGTATCCAAATCAATTGCAATATTACACAGAGTGAAATATTTGCTGAATCAACCCACACTATACACCTTGTATCATTCATTAATACTCCCATACATGACATATTGTAATGAAGTATGGGGAAATACATATAAAACAAACATATACCCACTCTTTATGCTTCAAAAGAGAGCTATTAGAATAATAAACAAAGCAGCTTACAGAGAATCAACAAACCCACTTTTTCTTAAACAAAAAACTCTCAAGTTGAAAGATCTGGTTGACTTTAAAACCGCAATAATAATGTTCAAAGTGAAGAATTTATCACTGCCCGCAAATATCCAAAAGTTGTTCCAAACAAGGGAGAAACGATATCACTTCAGAGGAACATGTATATTTCAAAAGCCTACAGTGAGAACAACCACCAAGCAACACTGTATTTCAGTGCAAGGAGTCAGACTATGGAACGATTTTGGACCTGAATTAAAATCATGTACAACGCTTGGACAATTTAAACAAAAACTAAAGGAAGAAATACTCCAAACATATTTACAAAACAATATGTAAACTCACATAAGGATTGACATATCCAGCCTGTGTTGTATTGTAGCTTAGTTTTTTTTTTTTTTTTTTTTTCTCTGTGACATCTTGTCTTAGATTTGTTTTTGAATAGTAACCGCTTAGCTTAGCCTAGCTTAGTTTTCTTTTTTTCTCTCAGTCATATTTTGTCTTAGCTTCGTTTTAAATTGTAATCGCTCTTGTCTTGTTTTCTCTTTTTCTCTTCTGAATTCTTGGATGGAATATGGGTGGGCAATATAAGCTGCGGCTTCAGCCATCACCCATTTCGGATAACTCACGTGGAATTGTATAGTAGAAGGAGTCTTTGTCTAATTTGACCTTGTTGTTATATTATACAGTTTCTTTTAACCTGTACTGTACTATCCGAAATAAATAAATTCATTCATTCATTCATTCATTCACTATGGTAAATGCTACATTTACTATTACTATAAAACAAGTAAAGCTAGGGCTGTGGAGATGAAATAACCAGACCGACTTTCCGAGCAGACGAACTTTATTTCACTCTCATATCTTCTAGAATCAGAACATTGAACATTAAACATTTGTAGCAGGGACTCTCTCTTTTATATCCCCAAAATCACACCTCCCTGCTACCTGAGGTCCTGCATTCACCATTCACCGCCCCAAGACAATTCCTCTTAACCCCCAGCCCTATGATCTCCATGCTCTCTAAGTCTGAGAGGAAAACTACTGAACTCTACAGCATGGGTCCCCCACACCGCCCCCCCAGAGTCTCAGACTGGGTGTTAACTCTCCCGTCCTCGCGGCTTCAGTCTCCGCCCATAGCTGCTGCAACGGGGGGGTCCTCGGCTCCGCGATGCTGCTGTGCCGGTGGGGGGTTCCTGGGGATGCGTCCGTCTGTGGGGGGGACAATGGGGGGGGGGGATATTCAGCATGCTCGTGTGACTGCTGTGATGAATCATTTACCTGGGGAGCTCTCAGTGGTGGTCTTCCTCGCCGAGGAGCTCGAGCCAACTGCAGCTGCTCGTCTGCCACAACAAAGGCGGGCTTAAGCCTGTTTATACAGATTCTCTCCCGGTGACCCCCCAGGTCTAACACAAAATGTTTGTCCCCGGTTTCCAGCACTCTGAACGGGCCATCGTAGGGTGGGCGCAATGGGGTCCGGTGGGCATCGTGCCTGACAAACACGAACGCCGCGTCCTTCAAGGTTTTTGGCACAAACGCGGGGGGAAAACAGTGGTGGGCCAGGCCAGGGAGCGTCCGTGCATCTGCGCTATGCTGCGAACGCAGGGACGGATGGGTGTTCGGCACGGGGTTATCTGGTAAAAACTCCCCGAGGAGCCACAGGGGCTGCGTAAAAACCAGCTCTGCTGGGGAAGCCGCTAAATCCTCCTTCGTGCGGAACGCAACCCTAATAGAACCCACGGCAACCGGTCCACCCAATTTGCATCCGTAAGCAAAGCCCTGAGCGCTGCCTTCAGTGACCTATGGAAACACTCGCATAACCCATTGGCCTGTGGGTTGTACGTGGTCGTGAGATGAATTGAGATGCCCAGGCTCCGGGCCATTGTGGACCAGAGGTTGGAAACAAACTGCGGGCCCCAATCGGACGTGATGTCTGAAGGGGTGCCAAAACGTGCCACCCATGTTGTTAAAAAGGCGTGTGCCACGTCTGCGGATGCAGTGGAAGCTAGTGTGACTGCTTCAGGCCATTGCGTGGCGTGGTCCACCACTGTCAGGAGGTTCGTGAACCCCTGCGATGGCAGGAGGGGACTGACGAGGTCCACGTGAACGTGGTTGAACCTCTTAGCCGGGATATGGAACGGCTTAAGGGGGGCCTTTGTGTGCCTGTGCACTTTGGCTTGTTGGTACGCTACACAGGCTGCAGCCCACTCTTTTACCTGTTTGCGCAGGCTCGGCCAGACAAACTTTGCTGCCACCATTTTGACTGACGCGCATACGCCTGGGTGCGCCAGTAAGTGAACCGACTCAAAGACGCGGCGTCACCAAGCGCGTGGTACCACCGGACATGGGCGGCCCATGGAGACGTCACAGATTGGGGGAGGGGGCCCCATCTTGCAGTGCCCTGCTCTCGAGCCTTAACCCTGTTGGTCCAGACTGGAGCATGCACACGTCCGCATCGCCGATCTGCTCCACGGCCATGGCCGTGGCCACATGCTGAATGTCGGTTGTAAACTCAGAGATCGCAGCCAGCTGTCTCTGCTGCCAGCCCGACCGTGGTTCCGAAATCTTGGCCATCGCGTACGTTAGTGGCTTGTGGTCCACGAACACAGTGAAGGCGCGCCCTTTCAGCCAGAACTGGAAGTGGCGTATGGCCAGGTGGAGAGCCAGCAACTCCCTGTCAAACGCACTGTATTTACGCTCATTGTCGCACAAAGACCTGCTAAAAAAGGCAAGCGGCTGCCAAGAACTGGCGACACACTGCTCCACGACGGCCCCTATGGCCACGTCTGATGCGTCTGTAGTGAGCGCAATCTGAGCCGCCAGGTCTGGGTGCGCCAGCAGTGCAGTGTTCGCCAGAGCTGTTTTAACCTCAGAGAATGCCTGCTCCCGCTCAGGAGTCCAGTCAACTCTGTCCGCCGGCTTCCGTTTCTTAAGCGCGGCGTACAACAGCTGCATGAGCTGGGCTGCGCGGGGGAGGAAACGATTGTAGAAGTTCACCATCCCCAAAAACTCCTGCAGCGCCCTGACCGTCTGAGGCCGGGGAAAATTCGCCACTGGGTGCACCTTGTCCGGCAAGGGTATCGCTCCTTCTGGTGAGATGCGGTGTCCCAAAAAATCGATCCCCGTCACGCTGAACTGGCATTTCGCCGGGTTGATTATTAACCCGTGCTCCTCTAACCTCCAGAAAACAGTCCTGAGGTGGGCTACGTGTTCGTCCTCGGACGCGCTGGAATCAGAATCAGAATCAGAATCACTTTATTGCCAAGCATGTTTACAAAATAAACATACGAGGAATTTGACTTGACATTGGGCGCGATCAATAAGCGCATACCAATGACGTGGCAGCCATGAAGGCGCCTGTCATACAGTGAAGGGTAAAGAGGGGAATGGGGGGGGAAATGACACAATGGGCAGAGAGAAAAAAACATAGTTAATCAAAATAAAGCTCGTTATGAGCAAAATTGTGATTACATAGAAAAAAAACCCTCAAATGCACAATTAGCAGACAACAGATCACACAATAACAAAGGAATGAGAGAGACCAGTGTGTGTAGTCAGCATGTAATCAGTATGAGTGCGGTGTGGGTGTATCAGTTGCTGGTGCACAACAAAGGAGCGCCTCCTGGCAACGGATGGATGTTATGTTCATGTATTCTAAACACAGATAAGCATGGCCACCAGGATGTCATCCAGGTAGACGAACACAAACGGCAGATCGCGCAATACCGCATCCATCATGCGTTGGAATGTCTATGCCGCACCTTTTAACCCGAAAGGCATGCGTAAAAACTCAAACAGACCAAACGGGGTTATTACTGCCGTTTTAGGTATGTCCCCCGCGTGCACCAGGACCTGGTGGTAACCACAGACCAGGTCTATCTTAGAAAAAATACACGCCCCGGTGAGGTGAACGGAAAAATCCTGAATATGGGGGATCGGATAGCGGTCATGCGCTGTGGCTTTGTTTAATCTGCGGAAATCTCCGCAAGGTCGCCATGATCCCTCGGCCTTAGGGACCATATGTAGTGGGGATGCCCATGGGCTGTTTGATCGTCTGATGATGCCCAGCCTTTCCAAGATGGCAAACTCCTCGCGCACTATGGCCAGTTTAGCTGTGTCCAGGCGCCGAGGTCATGCAAAAACGGGCGGCCCAATGGTGGTGATAAAGTGCTCCACCCCGTGTTTAGTGATGGCCGCCAAAAACGTTGAGACCATGAGCGCTGGAAACTGGGTGAGCAGTGTGTGGAACTTACCACCTGGAGCTGTGACGTTGGCTAGCGTTGTTGGCCCGGCTCCTCGAGCTGTACAGGGGAGAGAATCAAAAGACATTGCATTAATCAGGCGTCTGTTAGCAATATCGACCAGTAGTCTGTGTGCACACAAAAAATCAGCACCTAAGATTGGGAAACTGCATGCCGCTATGACGAATGTCCACTGGTACGTACGGCTGTGCAGGGATACAGTCAGTGTCCTCTCACCAAAAGTCTTAATGTCTGAGCGGTTTGTGGCCGTCAGCTCGGGGCCGCTAGTTCCTGCTAGCCGATCAGCGTAGGATGGCAGGATGAGGCTCTTTTGGGAACCGGTGTCCACGAGGAACTGTCTCCCCGAGCGTGAGTCTGTCACGTAGAGCAACTTGCTTTCTTCACCGGCGGTCGCAGCTGGTATCGACTACCGGTCCTGGCATTTCCAGAACGCTTGAATTGGCACCGTGACACGCATCGGCATGCATCCTCTCCAAAACAGCAGTGGTAGGAGCAGAGCGTGTCTCTCTGGCGCTTCCTGGCCCCCGCTGCCGCTACCATCGCTGCCTCCTCGCTTCCGCTGGCCATCTTGCTGGGTTCCGACGCCGCTGCGTTCACTGTGAGGGCTCTGGTGGTGAGGATGATCCGATCTGCCTCCTGGGCCAGCGCACGGTAGTCACGCGCAGCCAGCAGCGGTGAGTTGGCAAGGACCGCTCTGGCCGCCGTTGGGAAGTTCCGTAGGAAAAGGTGGGCAAATAGAAAATGCCCGTCGTCTGTGCCCATCAATGCCAATATCTTTTCCATCCGTTCGACCGCCGACCAGTCTCCCAACTCGGAGCGCGTCAGGAGTCTCTCCGCTCTCTCGCAATCTGAGAGCGTGTAGCGCCGGGTCAGCGCGGCTTTGAGAGCCCCGTATTTGTCATGGGCTGTTGGAACAGGCTCACTACTTGCTGAGTCGTGCGAGCGTCCAGCGCTGCGACCACATAGTAATACCTGGTGTCATCTGCCGTTATTCCCCGGAGCACAAACTGCGCCTCGGTGTGGAGGAACCAAGCCAAAAGTCCGGTAGTTTGACCGAAACAGTGCACGTATTGCTGGGGTTTCCCGTCCGGGTCGTCTCCGGGGTGTTCGCCTCGTTTTCCATTCTGCATCAAAGGTCACCAGTGTGGAGATGAAATAACCAGACCGACTTTCCAAGCAGACAAACTTTATTTCACTCTCACATCTTCTAGAATCAGAACATTGAACATTAAACATTTATAGCAGGGACTCTCTCGTTTATACCCCCAAACTTACACCTCCCTGCTACCTGAGGTCCTGCATTCACCATTCACTCCCCCAAGACAATTCCCCTTACCCCCCAGCCCTTTGATCTCCATGCTCTCTCAGTCTGAGAAGAAAACTATTGAACTCTACAGCATGGGTCCCCCACAAGGCCACCAAACCTGGTATACAGGTTCACCTTGGGATCCTGACCTCTGAATATGAGTTTAGGCTCAAAAGGTCAAAGGTCAATGTTAGCATTCCCTATGCCTTATTATTGTATGAGTAAAATTAGGGTCATCAAACTTGGTACGTAAGTTCACCCTGTGACCCTGAAGTGTGACTGTGGTTTTGGGATTGTAAAGTCAAAGGTCAATATCAATCAGTCAATCAAAACTTTATTTATATAGCACTTTTCATACAAAAAATTGTAGCACAAAGTGCTTTACAAATTAAAAAACACAATCATGCCCCTTCTCACCCCACCCCTTTACTCACCCAACCTTGTACAAGCAGACACACATACACACACATCAATGGGAGACATGGTCGAGTGTCAAGGATCCAGGTGTAGAAGCACCATCTTAGGGAGCCATCAACACAAGGGAAGCGCCAAGTCCACAGCCACAGGGGCACCACCTCTGCCACCAGCCAAGACCAGGCATTGGGTGGGCCAGGGCAGTCACAGGCCAGCAACCTGCAGCCAGCACCAAACAACCCCTCATGGGAGGGCTCCCCATGAGGAAACACTGGAGTTAGGACAGGATAATAAGATAAATAAAACCATCAATGATAAATAATAACAATAATAATAAGATACATAATTTCTTAATAAAAGGATAATCATAAACACACAACCCCATTTAAACCAATTTAAAGTTTAAAATGTAATAGCATTTAATAACAAAATGAATAATTGTAACAAGATCAACATAAAATGAGTATAAAACCAGAAATTAAGAAAATTAAAATAGGAAATTAATCAAAAGCAAAGTTAAAATTATAGGTCTTGAGCCTGTTTTTAAAACCATGAACACTCTTGGCAGCCCTGATGCTCTTTAGCAGGCTGCTCGACAGACATGGGCCGTAGTAGCAAAAAGCAGTCTCACCGTGGGACCATCTTCTGACAGTAGGAATAATTAAAAGACCAGTGCCAGAGGACCTCAAGGGCCGTGGGGGCTCATATGCTAAAAGTAGTTCTGACAAATAAGAAGGCCCAAGACTGTGCAGACATTTATAAATCAGTAAAAGAACCTTAAAATTGATCCTGAAGGACACAGGGAGCCAATGCAGTGACTTTAAGACCGGCATGATGTGAGCCTGCTGTCTGGTCCTTGTGAGAACACGTGCAGCTGAATTCTGTAATAACTGCAAGTTTGAAATTGTCTTTTTGGGAAGACTGGAGAGCAGAGCATTACAGTAATCAATACGGCTGGTGATAAAAGCATGGATCAGTATCTCCGTGTTTGCTCAAGAGAGAAGTGGGTGAACTCTGGCTATATTCTTTAGGTGGTAGAATCCTGTTCGTGTTATATTTTTAATGTGTGGATTAAAACCGAGCTCAGAGTCTAAAATGACGCCCAAATTCTTAACATGTTGGGATGAAGTAAAGGACAAACTGTAATTTTGTTAAAATTTTTCTCTCTGAGCTTCAGGACCAATAACTAAAACTTCAGTTTTGTCCTGGTTAAGTTGAAGAAAGTTTGCTGTCATCCATGACTTACTGTCTAAAATACAGTTAAAAAGGGTGTTAATTCGTTCCATGTCATCAGGAGACACAGCGACATACAGTTGTGTGTCATCAGCATAACTATGGTAGTTGACGCCATGTCTCCCAATAACATCCCCAAGGGGCAGCATGTACAGATTAAAAAGCATTGGACCTAAAATTGAACCTTGGGGCACACCACAATTTATTTTGTAGACTTTGGAAGAACATACTGTATATCCATACTTACCAAAAAATTCCTGTCTGTGAGGTAGGACTTGAACCAATTAAGAACAGTACCAGAGAGGCCAACCAGATCCTTTAGTCTGGTTAAAGAATATGGTGGTCTACTGTATCAAAGGCAGCACTTAGATCCAGTAGAACCAGGACTGAAATTCTGTACGAGTTCATGTTGTGGCTTAGATCATTAACAATCCTGACCAGGGCTGTCTCTGTACTGTGGTTCATCCTAAAACCAGACTGGTTTTCATCAAATATGTTATTTGATATTAAAATATTATATTAAAATATTATATTAAAAAGTATTTAACTGAGTAAAAACAAGTTTTTCTAAAATTTTGCTTAAAAATGGTAAGTCAGATACTGGTCTGTAATTGTTGAGTAAGTAAGTAAGTAAGTAAGCTTTATTTATATAGCACTTTTCACAAACATATAAAGTCACAAAGTGCTTTACAGTGCAACAACAATCAAAACAATTAAAATACAACTAAAATACAAATTAAAATACAATAAAATACAATTGAAATACAATAATACAGTCAAAATACAGTTAAAATACGAATTAAAGTAGAACTAAGAAACAAAAAATACACTTTATGCAGTCAGGTGGTAACAGCCTTCAGTCAATCTTGGAATTAAAATGCCTGTTTAAACAGGAATGTTTTCAGGTAGGTTTTAAAACTCATAACACTGTCCATGGCTCGAAGGTGCAGAGGGAGGTCATTCCACAAGCGTGGTGCTACTGCTTTAAAAGACCTGTCACCTCTGGTAGCAAAGTGGGTGCGGGGAACCATGAGCAAGTGCTGTCCTGAGAATCTCAGGCTGCGGGTCGAGCTGTAGGGCTGAATCAGAGCAGCCATATATGCGGGGGCCTGACCGTGAATTGCTCGGAAAGTGAGCACCAGGATCTTAAAGTGGACACGATACAGAACAGGGAGCCAATGGAGTGATCTAAGGACAGGTGTAATGTGGTCTCTCCTGTTTGCACGTGTCAGAAGCCTCGCAGCAGAGTTTTGAACAAACTGCAGACGAGCCAGTTCCTTTTTGTTCAAACAAGTAAAAAGGCTGTTACAGTAGTCCAAACGTGAGGAGACAAAAGCGTGAATGATCATCTCCAGCTCTTTGTGTGAAACCATGGTCCTGAGCTTGGAGATATTTCGCAGTTGGAAGTGACAGTTTTTTATCAGTTGTTTGGTGTAATGTTCCAATGACATGGCCTTATCAAAGATGACACCCAAGTTTCTCATCTTTGTTTTAACTGTACTGCCCAAGTCACCAAGGTATTGTTTTATGCCTGATATGTCGCTGTCTGGGGCAATGATCAAAGTCTCTGTTTTGCTAAAGTTTAGCTGGAGGCTGTTGTCATTAAGCCACTGCTTTATGTGGGACAGGCAGTTTGTTAAGGAGCTGAGTATCTGGAGCTCAGACTTGTTGAACGAGCAGTATATCTGGATGTCGTCTGCAAAGAGATGATAGGAGATGTTATTATACTGCTGTATGATGCACCCAAGGGGGAGAATGTACAGTAGGAACAGTAGTGGCCCCAGGACAGAACCTTGGGGCACACCATACTGCAAATCGGCTGAGTTGGACCGGATGTTATTAGAAGATACACTGAAGCTTCTACCAGTCAAGTAGGAGGAGAACCACTTCAGAACAGGACCTGTCATCCCCACCAGGTCCCTCAGTCTGTTTGTCATAATGGTGTGGTCCACCGTGTCAAAGGCCGAGGAAAGATCCAGCAGGACCAGGACCGTAGATTTCCCAATATCAGCTGACATCATGATATCACTAGCCACTCTTACTAAAGCAGTTTCAGTCGAGTGGCATTGTCTGAACCCAGACTGAAACATGTCAGATTAAATTTGTCTCCAGAAAGGCAGTGAGCTGTTTGGACACCACTTTCTCAAGAAGTTTGGCTAGGAAAGGAAGCTTTGATATGGGCCTATAGTTTTTGAGATCGGTGGGGTCCAAGTTAGTTTTCTTCAGTTTTGGCTCAATTATGGCATGTTTGAAAGAGCTGGGGAACTGACCAGTTGAGAGTGACAAGTTAAAAATTTTGGTGACCCATGGTCCAATTGTATCAAACACATTCACAACAAGCTTCGGGGGGAGGATGTCTACTGAAAGGTTATCAGGATCTAAATTACTCTTCTTCAGACGGGGTCTCACCACTGCCATTTTACAGGCAGCAGGGAAAACACTGGTCTGGAGAGAGTAATTCATTATGTTTAAAAGTTCCTCCTGAAAAACTCCACAAAACATCTTTAAAAGTGATGTGGGAATGGGATCTAAAAGACAAATTGTTGGATTGACTGGGGAGAAAACTCGACCAAGCGTTTCAGCGTCAACCAGGGCAAAATTCTCCAGCATTTCCTCAGACAAAAGCAAAGGTACCACAGTACTAAAAACAGAATCTTGTGATAAAAGATTGGATCTAATAACATCCATTTTACTTCATTTTATTCAGTTAACATGATATAAAAAGGCTTATGATGATAAGGGGGGCACAATTCTCTTTTAGTTCTCCCCTGATTCACACCTATGAATGTGGATGGGGGGATGGCATCCCCTCTCCAATCACCTGCTTATCATGTGGTGCTGCAGCAATATTCCTGCTTAAACAGAGCTCGGGTATTTACAGTCATTACCATCATTCCATCACAGGGTCTGCAAATGTCATTTCTTTTGAAGTCCTCGTCACACCATTGGTATGATCAGTACATTCTAGTGCTACAGACTTCCACAGAAATCAGTTGTTACTTTAATTTCTGATTATACAGCCTAGCATCTCTATTAGGGATAAAACTGTTAAGGGCCTGATTTACTGAAGGATTGCAGGTACAGAAACATGTGCAAGGTGAGAAGTATCTGCAAAAAAGGGGGCAATCCTCACTGTGCAAACTGAGGTTGCACAGTGAGGTCTGTGTATTGAAAATGATCAAAATAGCATGTAGTGTGCGTTGTACTGCAAATACCAGTACAGTCAGAGGTGATTCTGGAGTCTCTTGGGGCCCGAGGCAAAAATTGACAGGGGGCCCCTCCAACCAGCGTTCATACAGATTTTTTTTTTTTCAGGAAGGGGGGGAACACTATCCCCCTTTTTAGCAGAATGACCCAAAACCATGCCCATTGATTGATTGATTGATTTTATATGAACATCCAGACAAAAAAAAAAATTAAACAAAAATCAAAACCAAAAAAGGAAAATTAAAAAAGAAAAATGCCTTGTTCAAAAGGAGTGGGAAGAAGCCAACGCTTATATAATATTATATAATTATATAACCTTATATAATTATATATAATCATTACTTCCGGTGCCACACGAGTCGGCTGCCTTTTGCAACAGCAGCTCAATTCTGAGTTGTTTTTTTTTTCTTCCTCTCTCTTTCTGATCCGGTGACAACTTTCTGATCTGGCGACAGCTTACACTCCATATATATCACACAGATCGGCCCATATGTCTCTCAAGCCGGTGGACGGAGCCACTGTTTATAGCAGGAGACGGTACAGCAGGGAAGAGCTGCTAGCACTCAACCGCCACCCAGTGCTAACGGAAAAACTCGACATACCGGGAGAACTGAGGCGAAAAGGGCGTGGGTGCCATGCTGGAGTAAGGCAGCGGGCAAGAAATATAAGGTACAGACCCACCCTCCCATCCGTTGTTATGGGGAATGTACGATCGATACTGGGAAAGGTAGATGAGCTAGTGGCTATCTCCCGCTACGATAGCATATACCGGGAGTGTAGCCTGTTCCTATTCACAGAGACTTGGCTAACAGGACTAGCAGCAGATGCTAACATTGAACTGGAGGGTTTCCACGCGATACGGGCAGACCGAACATCAGACAGTGGCAAAGCAAGGGGCGGTGGAGTGATAATGTATGTTAACAACAACTGATGCAGACCGAGACATATCACTGTTAAACAACAACACTGCAGCAAAGACATCGAGTTGCTAGCTGTTAGCATGCGGCCTATATATCTCCCGAGGGAATACTCACACGTGATCTGCATTGTTATTTATGCAAATCCGACGGCGAACGCTGGGACAGCACGTGACGTCATCCACTCAGTAACTGGCAGGCTGCAGACAGAACACCCAGATGCTCTTCTCCTCATCTCAGGTGATTTCAACCATGTTTCACTGTCTCCCATTCTACCCACGTTTACCCAGTATGTCACATGCCACACTAGAGACAATAAAACACTGGACTTATTCTATGCAAACACTAAGGAGGTGTGCACCTCATCACAACTCTCCCCACTCGGGAGATTGGATCACAACTTGGTTCATCTCCGGCCGGTGTACAAACCCCCAGTGCACAGACAACCTCCGGCCATGCGCACAGTGAAGTTATGGTCTGAGGAGGCAATGGACGCTCTAAAGGGCTGTTTTGAAACCACCACCTGGGAGCAGCTCTGCGATCCACATGGTGAGGACATCGATGGCCTCACTCACACCATCACGGACTACATCAGCTTCTGTGTGGACAACACCGTTCCCACCAAGACCATACGGTGTTGCTCAAACAACAAACCATGGATCAATCCTGAGATAAAAACACTTCTGAGAGAGAAGAAGAGGATCTTCAGGTCGGGGAACAGGGAGATGCTGCAGTCCGTACAGATGGAGCTGAGGAGAAAGATCAGAGAAGGCAAGAACAGCTTCAGGAAGAAGATGGAGGACAAGCTGCAACAGAGCAACATCAGCGGGGTCTGGAGAAACCTTAAAACCATCTCTGGGCTCCAGAATACCTCCCCCCAGGCCACGGGGGGAAGGGAGTGGGCGAACTATCTGAATCTGTTTTTCAATAGGTTTGACCAACTGCCCTCCCCCCTGACTGCACAACAACCACTGCTGCCTCTAAAGACATCAAGTCCTGCTGCCCACTCCCCACTCCACCAACACCCCCCCACTCCCAACACACAGCCCCCCAACCTGACCCTCACTAAGACCAAGGTGAGGACGGAGCTGAGGAAGATCAAGGCGAGGAAAGTGTCGGGACCGGACGGCATCAGCGCAAAGCTCCTCAAGTCCTGTGCAGACCAGCTGTGTGGGATTGTGGAGTACATCTTCAATCTGAGCCTGAAGCTGGGGAGGGTACCACAGCTGTGGAAAACATCTTGTGTGGTACCTGTACCAAAGACTTCCCACCCCAAAGATCTGAACAGCTACAGACCAGTAGCCCTGACGTCCCACATGATGAAGACCCTGGAGAGACTGCTCCTTGCTCATCTCCGCCCCCTGGTGGGACCAGCGATGGATCCACTCCAGTTCGCCTACCAGCATGGCATTGGGGTGGAGGATGCGGTGATCTTCCTCCTTCACCGTTCTCTGTCCCACCTGGAGAAGCCCGGGAATGCGGTGAGGATCATGTTCTTTGACTTCTCCAGTGCTTTCAACACCATCCGACCGATGATCCTGAAGGACAAGCTGTTGTGCGCAGGGGTGGACCAGCACCTATCATCATGGATCCTGGACTACCTCACAAACCGGCCTCAGTTTGTGAGAACCCGGGACTGTGTGTCCGACACGATCATCGGTAGCACGGGGGCCCCCCAGGGAACGGTTTTGGCTCCCTTCCTGTTCACCCTTTATACTGCGGACTTCTCACACAACACAACACATTGCCATCCACAGAAGTTCACTGACGACTCTGCGATCCTTGGCCTCATCTCCAACGGAGATGAAGCTGAGTACAGAGGGCTTATCCAGGACTTTGTGGACTGGTGCCATCGGAACTGCCTCCAGATCAACGCGAGGAAAACTAAGGAGCTGGTGGCGGACTGCCGCAGGCAAGGACAACCCCTCACAGTACCAGTAAATATACAGGGAACAGACATCGAGATGGTGACATCCTATAAGTACCTGGGTGTTCATCTGAACAATAAACTAGACTGGTCACACAATACTGACGCACTCTACAAGAAGGGACAGCGCAGGCTGTTCCTACTGAGGAGACTCAGGTCTTTTGGTGTACAAGGGGCGCTGCTGAAGACATTCTATGACACGGTGGTGGCATCAGCCATCACTTTTGGAGTGGTCTGCTGGGGCAGTGGCATTACAGCAGCCGATAGGAAGAGACTGAACAAACTGATCAAGAAAGCTAGCTCTGTCCTGGGGAAGCGCCTTGACCCAGTGGAGGAGATGGGAGAGAGAAGGATGGTGGCTAAACTGTCATCTCTGCTGGAGTCCGAGTTCCACCCTATGCAGGACATACTGAATGCACTGAGGAGCTCATTTAGCAGCAGACTACATCATCCTAGGTGCACAACTGAGAGGTTTCGCAGGTCCTTCCTACCTACGGCTGTCAGACTGTACAACCTAAGCAGGGCTGCTCGCAGAGATAGCAAAAAGACGTGACAACCTAATAGTATTGAATGCAAAAGATGCAATAGACTTACACAATGGTCCCCTCCGGTATACAACTAGGAAAATACCGGTCGCTATGGAGGGTGAGAATATGTATGGGTACATAATCATACCATGTAAGATAACTAAGCAGACGGTTGTGCTGTTTCATTCCATCTAGCTACAATGCTCTGCACTATATATTTATTCCATCTGGCAACAATGCTCCACGCTGTGTGTGTTTATATATTTACATATTTATTCCATCTAGCTACAATGCTCCGCACTGTGTGTGTTTATATATTTACATATTTATTCTATCTAGCTACAATGCTCCGCACTGTGTATGTTTATATATTTATATATTTATTCCATCTAGCAACAATGCTCCACACTGTGTGTTTATACAGTATATTTACATATTTATTCCATCTAGCTACAATGCTCCGCACTGTATGTGTTTACATATTCACATATTCATTCCATCTAGCTACAATACTCCGCATTGTGTGTTTATATACTCATATATTTATTCTATCCAGCTAAAATGCTCCACACTGTGTTTATATATTTATATATCTATTCCATCTAGCTACAATGCTCCGCACTGTGTGTCTATATATATATATTTATATGTACATATGTATACTCGCTGCTCTTGTTTTTCTCTTGCCTTCTGATTCTTGCTCTGAGTATTGCTGTCCCTGTGCTGTTGCAATCCTGGAATTTCCCCATCGTGGGACTAATAAAGGCTTATCTTATCTTATCTTATGTAGTCCCACCCCTTCTCCATACCCAGTAAATTATAATACCATTCTAGTCATTATTCATCCCACAATTACATTCATAATACAATACCATAATATATAATACATCTTATAATTACCTCCACCAAGGAGGTTATGTTTTTACCGGGGTTTGTCTGTTTGTCTGCCTGTTACCAACATAACTCAAAAAGTTATGAACGGATTTTGACGAAATTTTCAGGAAAAGTCCGAAATGGG
Organism: Pholidichthys leucotaenia; assembly: GCA_020510985.1. Taxonomy (NCBI): domain Eukaryota; kingdom Metazoa; phylum Chordata; class Actinopteri; order Cichliformes; family Pholidichthyidae; genus Pholidichthys; species Pholidichthys leucotaenia. Next base: position 165,682,975 of record CM035844.1, read on the forward strand.
ACAAGGAAGAAATGATTAGATTTTAGGAGTGATCCAGATCACCGTCTGGATCCAGGAATTTTTTAAAGGATTCTTTATCATTGCGAGATAGGGCCATTTTTAGCGTATGTGTATATAACTCCACAATAAATGGTCAGGACGCTTGCCAAAAAAGTACAGGATAAGATCCCAATAGGTTCTAGGAAATATCAAAGACTGATCCGGATCCTGCAAAAAATCCCAATACTGTGATCCAGAACAGGAAATAATAGGGGATCTTCGGAATTTTCATCACTGTAAGGTAACAAATTAAGACACTAGAAAAGCACTCAGAGAGCGCATACCTCCACCAAGGCTCCTTCAGTTTGTCATGGATCACCTCCAAAATGTAATGGGTTTGTGTGTAGGCCTAGAGCCACTTGTGGTGAAAACTGCATCAAAGTCTGTCCATTAGTTTTGGAGTATTGTGGGTGACACACTGTGAGAAGAGCCTTGACTGAGGTATACACTCCCAGATCATCACCAAAATGTAATGGGTTCCTCTGTAGGCCAAGAACCACCTGTGGTGAAAATTTCATCCAAATCCATCCAGTAGTTTTTGTGTAATCCTGCTGCACAAATACAAACAAAGCCCTTGGTGGAGGTATGCACTCTCAGATCATCACCAAAATCTAATCATCTGTTCCCCGTGCCATTACACACCTTTCCTGAAAATTTCATCAAAATCCGTTCATAACTTTTTGAGTTATGTTGGTAACAGACAGACACTGGTAAAAATATTACCTCCTTGGCGGAGGTAGTAAACATACAACAAACACCAAAATATAGCCAAGACACTGAGGAATCAGTAGTGTGCCAGTGGATTTGTTGTATCTTCAAAAGCTATGGAGCTATATCCAGAAGAAAACCGCCATTACCAAAAAAGTGACTTTTGTCAATAACCTCTGAACTAATAAAGATATCAGTGTGAATCCAATTGCTAAAGGTATGTTTTGATGGTCAAGAAATCTGAAAATATAGATAAAATAAATGTAGGACTATTATATTTGGGGAAAATCCCAATATTAGGGGGAACTGAGGTACTTGGCGGAGGTCCGCGCTCTCCGAGTGCTTTTCTAGTTAAATTATGCAATAGAAATGATACAACAATGATAGTTTATATTGACAATGATACCAACATCTAATAATGATTGTAATGATAATAAATAAATACTTCTGGTATCCATCCATCCATATAATTATAGACAATATTATCATCATCATAATCACCATATATACCACCATATACCCCCACATGACTTACAATACCTAGGTGCAATAAGTAACCAAATAATAACTAGAAAAGCATTCATAGAGCACATACCACCGCCAAGGCGCCTTCCGTTTCTCATGGATCACCTCCAAAATGTAATGGGTTTGTGTGTAGGCCTATCGGCAGTTGTGGTGAAAATTGCATCAAAGTCTGTGCATCAGTTTTGGAGTATTGTTGCTAACACACTGTGAGAAGATAAGAGCCTTGGCGGAGGTATGCATTCTCAGATCATCACCAAAATATAATGGGTTCCTCTCTAGCCCAAGAACCACCTCTGGTGAAAATTTCATCCAAATCCATCCAGTAGTTTTTGTGTAATCCTGCTGCACAAATAAAACAAAGACCTTGGTGGAGGTATGCACTCTCAGATCATCACCAAAATCTAATCATCTGTTGTCCGTGCCATTACACACTTTTCCTGAAAATTTCATCAAAATCCATTCATAACTTTTTGAGTTATGTTGGTAACAGACAGACAGACAGACAAACCCCGGTAAAAACATTACCTCCTTAGCGGAGGTACTGTACGTAATAATAAAAATTAGAAAAGCACTCATAGAGCGCCTACCTCCGCCAAGGCTCCTTCCGTTTCTCATGGATCACCTCCAAAATGTAATGGGTTTGTGTGTAGGCCTATAGCCAGTTGTGGTGAAAATTGCATCAAAGTCTGTCCATCAGTTTTGGAGTACTGTTGCTAACACACTGTGAGAAGAGCCTTGGCTGAGGTATACATTCTCAGATCATCACCAAAATATAATGGGTTCCTCTCTAGCCCACGAACCACCTCTGGTGAAAATTTCATCCAAATCCATCCAGTAGTTTTTGTGTAATCCTGCTGTACAAATACAAACAAAGCCCTTGGTGGAGGTATGTACTCTCAGATCATCACCAAAATGTAATCATCTGTTCCCCGTGCCATTACACACCATTCCTGAAAATTTCATCAAAATCCGTTCATAACTTTTTGAGTATTCTTGCCACTGTGAGAAGATACAGATGTGGACAATTGTTGGTACCCCTCTGTTAATGAAAAAAAATCCCACAATGGTCACAGAAATAACTTGAATCTGACAAAAATGGTAATGAATAAAAATTTTATGAAAATTAACCAATGAAAATCAGACAATTCTTTTGAATTGTGGTTCAACAGAATTATTTTAAAAAACAAACTCATGAAACAGGCCTGGACAAAAATGATGGTACACCTAGAAAAGACTGAAAATAATGTGATCATAGGCACATGTTCAACCAAGATGTGTCCTCTAATTAACATCACAGGTGTCTACAAACTTGTAATCAGTAAGTCGGCCTATTTAAAGGGTGACAAGTAGTCACTGTGCTGTTTGTTGACATGGTGTGTACCACACTAAACATGGACCAGAGGAAGCAAAGGAGAGAGTTGTCTCAGGAGATTAGAAAGAAAATTATAGACAAGCATTTTAAAGGTAAAGGCTATAAGACAATGTCCAAGAAGCTTGATGTTCCTGTGACTACAGCTGCACATATTATTCAGAAATTTAAGATCCACGGGACTGTAGCCAACCTCCCTGGACGTGGCCGCAGGAGGAGACGGATAATACGAATGGTAAAAAAAGAGCCCAGAACAACCTCTAAACACATTCATGGTGAACTCCAAGGTCAAGGTACATTAGTGTCAGATCGCACCATCCGTCGTTGTTTGAGCCAAAGTGGACTTCATGGGAGACGACCAAGGAGGACACCACTGTTGAAAACAAATCACAAAAAAGCCAGACTGGAATTTGCCAAACTGCATGTTGACAAGCCACAAAGCTTCTGGGAGAATGTCCTATGGACAGACGAGACAAAACTGGAACTTTTTGGCAAGGCACATCAGCGCTACGTTCACAGACGCAAAAATGAAGCATACCAAGAAAAGCACACTGTCCCTACTGTGAAACATGGGGGAGGTTCTGTTATGTTCTGGGGCTGCTTTGCTGCATCTGGCACAGGGTGCCTTGAATCTGCGCAGGGTACAATGAAATCTCAAGACTATCAAGGTATTCTAGAGAGAAATGTGCTGCCCAGTGTCAGACAGCTTGGTCTCAGTTGCAGGTCATGGGTCTTGCAACAGGATAATGACCCAAAACACACAGCTAAAAACACCCAAGAATGGCTAAGAGCCAAACACTGGACTATTCTAAAGTGGCCTCCTATAAGCCCTGATCTAAATCCTATTGAACATCTGTGGAAGGAGCTGAAACATACCGTCTGGAGAAGGCGCCCTTCAAACCACAAACCACAAACAGACAACTGGAGCAGTTTGCTCATGAGGAGTGGGCCAAAATACCTGCTGAGAGGTGCAGAAGTCTCATTGACAGTTACACAAATAGTTTGATTGCAGTGATTGCCTCAAAAGGTTGTGCAACAAAATATTAAGTTAAGGGTGTGGAGGCCATAGTTGTAACCTATGTGACTCACATGTGGCTGGCTGAATTCAGCCAAGAGAGACTTTGAGCTAGCCATGTGTATTGACTTCACACCTCAAGAGGAAGACGTGTCTGCACCCACTGGGGACTCAGGAGAGAGGAGAAGATTACCCGGCCTGACCTTTGGGGGTTAGAGAGGAGAACAGAAGGACTCTGGGTGTTCTATTACAGATGAAAGGATGTAGCTGAGTATTGAGACTTTTGTGTGATGTATTGTTAGAGATGAGTGTATAAATGTATGTGTGTGACTGCGTCCTGTCTCTTTTCACTCCGATCGAGAGAGGACGTAGGATGAATGAGAATTAAAGCAGATACTGGAAAAATCATCCAATCTCCTCAATTCTTGACTCCTACAATTGGTGACCTACGCATGAATCTGAGCACGCCGAGGCTGGAGGACAGCCTCGTGATCGATATGGAAGAGCTGGGAGACAGCCGCTCAGACCCGGATTCACCGGGGAATGCCAGCAGGGGCACAAGACTAATTAAGCTCCCCGAGTTCTGGCAAAGCGACCCGCACTCGTGGTTCCAGCATGTGGAGTCGCGGTTCCTGCTCGGGGGAGTTTCAGCGGATGACATTAAATTCCATAATGTCATCGCGACGCTCGACAGCCGCACAGCTCGGTGTGTGCGGAGCCTGGTGCAGCAACCACCCGCTGTCGGCAAATACGACGCGCTGAAAGCCACCCTCATCAGGAGCTTCGTGCCGTCGTCTGAGGCAAGAGCCAGGCAGCTACTGGACCTGCGCGACAGAGGTGGACGCAGGCCGACTGTCCTCATGGAGGACATGCTACAAATGATCGGGACGGACAACGACGCGTTCCTTTTCAAACATATTTTCCTGAAAACCCTCCCAGCGCACACGAGAGGTTCCCTGTCCAGCAGGAGATGTGTGACCCAGCAGGACTTCCGCGATCTGGCCCAAGAGGCGGAGCGGCTCCTCGACGCCTGCGAGGAACAAGAGGCTTCCATGGCAGCAGCAGACCTCGGCGCGGCGGCCGGGGGCAGTGTGGAGCCAGAGACGGCAGTGACCACCTCAGCGGCGACAGCAGCGGCGAGATTCCGTGACAGGGGAGATGACGGCCTCTGTTTTTACCATCGACGTTTCGCTGGGAAGGCGCACAAATGCATCCCGCCCCGCAAGTTCAAAAAGCAGGGAAACGACCGAGCCGGGAGCCGTTAGCAGCTTCCACTCTCGGCAAACGGAACAAGCTGCTTTATCTTACAGACGCGGATTCCGGGCGGCAATTCCTAGTGGACACCGGAGCCCAGAGGAGCTTCATCACTGCCACCTACGCTGATCGGGTCGCGGGACCCCGCGGAGACGGAGCGACAGTGGCCAACGGCTCCAGCATCAAGACGTACGGAGAGAGAACCTTGTCTCTGTCCTTCCACGGCCGCGCCTATGAGTGGAATTTCATCGTGGCGGCAGTGAGCTTCAATATGTTAGGTGCTGATTTTCTGTGTTCACATGGTTTGTTAGTTGATCTGGCCAACAAACGACTAGTAAATGCACTCTCTTTCTGTTCTATCCCTTGTGCAGCTCGGGTGTGCCCGCCGCCAGTTCAGACCAACGTCGCCACAGCAGGTGGTAAGTTTCACAGCCTTCTACACCAGTTCCCAGCACTCACAGTTCCTACTTTTTCAGCTAAGGTGGCGAAGCACGGGGTGGAGCACTTTATTACCACGAGTGGCCCACCCGTTTTTGCGAAGGCTCGGCGCTTGGATGCAGCTAAACTCTCCATTGCGCGCGAGGAGTTCGCCAACCTGGAAAGGTTGGGCATAATTCGCCGCTCGAAGTCCGCTTGGGCTTCCCCCCTCCACATGGTACCTAAAGCTGACGGCTCATGGAGACCTTGTGGCAATTACCGCAGGTTGAACAATGCCACAGCGCAGGACCGGTACCCGATTCCGCATATCCAGGACTTTTCAGTGCATTTGGCGAAGGCGCAAATTTTTTCTAAAATAGACCTGGTCCGCGGTTATCACCAAGTCCCGGTCCAACCAGAGGACATCCCCAAAACAGCCGTAATAACCCTATTTGGGCTTTTTGAGTTTTTACGAATGCCTTTTGGCCTTAAAGGCGCCGCACAAACCTTCCAACGGATGATGGATGCAGTGTTGCGCAACCTTTTTTTCGTTTTTGTCTATTTAGACGACATTTTGGTAGCCAGCACCTCCGAAGAGGAGCACGCAAAACACCTCACGACAGTTTTTCAGAGGTTAGGAGAACATGGGTTGATAATCAACCCGGCCAAGTGCCATTTTGGCGTGGCACAAATCGATTTTTTAGGGCACCGCGTTTCCTTGGAGGGAGCAGTTCCTCTGCCGGCCAAAATACGCGCAGTGGCAGATTTTCCCCAGCCTCGAACGGTAAAGGCGTTGCAAAAATTTTGGGGGATGGTAAATTTTTATATCCGTTTCATACCCCATGCAGCGCAGCTTATGCAGCCCTTGTACACCGCGCTCAAAAAGCAGAAGCCCTCCCGTGTGATTGAATGGTCCCCGGAGCGGGAGCGCGCATTCACAGAGGTTAAACGGGCACTGGCAAACGCGGCACTGTTGGCCCACCCAGACCCGGCAGCCCACATAGCGCTAACCACGGACGCATCAGATGTGGCCATAGGGGCCGTAGTGGAACAGCAGGTTGCCGGGGTTTGGCAACCACTCGCATTCTTCAGCAGATCCCTACACGAGGCTGAGCGAAAATACAGCGTGTTTGACAGGGAGCTGCTGGCGCTCCACTTGGCTATTCGCCATTTCCAGTTCTGGTTGGAAGGGCGGCGTTTCACCGCGTTTGTCGACCACAAACCGCTCACTTTTGCGATGTCCAAAACTTCAGAACTGTGGTCAGGGCGGCAACAGAGACAGCTGGCCGCAATTTCTGAATTTACCACCGATATTCAGCACGTAGCCGGTAAAATCAATGTGGTGGCAGACTGTCTGTCACGCGCAGTAGCAGCACCCGTCCGCGTGGAAACGGATTGCGCGGCCGCTTACCCAGAGCGCGGTAACAGCGCGGACACGCGCGCGGCTCCAGTCCACGTGGGAATAGATTATGCAGCCATGGCGGCGGAGCAGAGCGAGGACGCGGACGTGCGCGCGCTCCTGTCTGGACCAACAGGGTAAAGGCTGGAACGCAGACATCTACAAACCGGTTCCCCCCCGCTTATTTGCGATGTATCCACAGGGCGACCGCGCCCGGTGGTGCCAGCCGCGTGGCGCCGTCGCGTTTTTGACGCCATGCACTCCCTAGCGCACCCAGGGGTGCGCGCTTCGGTGAAAATGGTGGCGGAGAAGTTTGTTTGGCCGAGCCTGCGCAAGCACGTGAAGGAGTGGGCTAAAACCTGCATGGCTTGCCAGCGGGCTAAAATTCACAGGCACACTAAGGCACCCTTAGAACCGTTCCACATTCCGGCTAAAAGGTTCGATCATGTGCACGTGGACCTCGTGGGCCCCCTGCCCACTTCACAAGGGTTCACGCATCTCTTGACAATGGTAGACCGAACCACTCGTTGGCCGGAAGTGGTCCCGTTAACATCGACCACAGCGGCAGAGGTGGCACGCGCTTTTTTAACAGCCTGGGTAGCGCGGTTCGGGGTCCCGTCAGATATTACGTCTGATAGGGGACCTCAATTTGCGTCGGAACTGTGGTCAGCAGTGGCCAGTGGCTTAGGAGCGGCGGTACATCGCACGACCGCTTACCATCCCCAGGCCAACGGTTTATGCGAGCGTTTTCGCAGGTCTTTGAAGGCAGCCCTCAGAGCGTCACTAACGGACACAGATTGGGTAAACAAACTACCATGGGTTTTATTGGGGTTGCGTTCGGCACTCAAAGAGGATCTAGATGCCTCACCAGCAGAATTGGTCTTCGCACAACCACTCAGGCTGCCAGGTGAGTTTTTACCCGACCACACGGCACCAGGGCCCCCCCCGATCCGGGGGTCTCTGAGTAACACGGGAGCAGAAATGCTCCCGGGCCCCGCTCATCACTCTTTCCCGCGTATGTTCGTGCCCCAGGCTTTACGAGACTCAGAGTTTGTTTTTGTCAGGCACGATGCGCAGCGGCATAGTCTCCGCCCACCTTACGACGGTCCATTTCGAGTGTTGGAAACCGGGGAGAAATATTTTGTGCTAGATTTGGGGGGCAGGAGGGAGACGATCAGTATCGATAGATTAAAACCTGCTTTTGTGTTGCATAACGAGTCTGTACGGCCGGCGGGCGTGCCTCGACGCGGCAGGCCTCCGAAGGGGCGGCCCCGGGACCTCCCACGGGGGGCAAATAACCCTTCTCCCCCTCACTCCACAGATGCACAGCAGGACGGCCCAACACAGAGCAGGAGACCTGCATACAGCAGATTCGGGAGAAGATTGAAACCTAAGCTGCATGCAGAATGATGTGTTTTTTGGTCAGGTTGTTTAGGTTGCTGTGAGATTCTGTTGGGGGGGTGACGTGCTGTATGACTGTTGTATGACTGTATGTGGGTGCCCAGTCTTTCGCGTGGAAGTGGGGAGTGATGTGGAGGCCATAGTTGTAACCTATGTGACTCACATGTGGCTGGCTGAATTCAGCCAAGAGAGACTTTGAGCTAGCCATGTGTATTGACTTCACACCTCAAGAGGAAGACGTGTCTGCACCCCCTGGGGACTCAGGAGAGAGGAGAAGATTACCCGGCCTGACCTTTGGGGGTTAGAGAGGAGAACAGAAGGACTCTGGGTGTTCTATTACAGATGAAAGGATGTAGCTGAGTATTGAGACTTTTGTGTGATGTATTGTTAGAGATGAGTGTATAAATGTATGTGTGTGACTGCGTCCTGTCTCTTTTCACTCCGATCGAGAGAGGACGTAGGATGAATGAGAATTAAAGCAGATACTGGAAAAATCATCCAGTCTCCTCAATTCTTGACTCCTACAAGGGTACCATTATTTTTGTCCAGGCCTGTTTCATGAGTTTGTTTTTTTAAATAATTCTGTTGAACCACAATTCAAAAGTACTGTCTGATTTTCACTGGCTAATTTTCACAGAATTTTTTTTTATTACCACTTTTGTCAGATTCAAGTTATTTCTGTGACCATTGTGGGTTTTTCTTTCATTAACAGAGGGGTACCAACAATTTTGTCCACGTCTGTAAGAGCCTTGGCTGAGGTATGCATTCTCAGATCATCACCAAAATAGAATGGGTTCCTCTCTAGCCCAAGAACCACCTCTGGTGAAAATTTCATCCAAATCCATCCAGTAGTTTTTGTGTAATCCTGCTGCACAAATACAAACAAAGCCCTTGGGTGAGGTATGCACTCTCAGATCATCACCAATATCTAATTATCTGTTCCCCGTGCCATTACACACCTTTCCTGAAAATTTCATCAAAATCCGTTCATAACTTTTTGAGTTATGTTGGTAACAGACAGACAGACAGACAGACAGACAGACAGACAGACAAACCCCGGTAAAAACAATACCTTCTTGGCGGAGGTAAAATAATACCACCTGGCCTATATAATACTTCAAATAATTCCATCCTAACAACAATCCTAATACTATAATACTGTTGTAATATTCTAGTAATAATGATATCATTAATAACAGTACTCAGCAATATATATTCAACAATAACAACATTTCTTCATTGGGACTTCCAGTTATGGCAGCCACGTAGGAAGATGTGCTTCACACTGCTCTGCTCGTGAAAATAAAAATTTTACTAAAACTCTCTTAATTGGAACAAAGACCCATCCCAACGTTTTGGCGCGGATATGGTAAAGACCAAGGTTGGAAAATTAGGTGGAGGAGAAAGGTAACTCGGCAAAACAACCCAAGCTAACAGAATTTCATGCTCGAGGCGAAACAGAGAAAACTCCAGAGGCAATGGCAGAGGAGGGAGCCAGCGGCGGAGCAGGAACAGTTGAAGAGGGGACAAACGTAGTGCTCACTGCCATTAACTCCATGAGAACAGAGTTTTTGTCTAAATTCGATGGGATTATAGCAGCGATAGAAAGTATGAGAAAGGAAATAAACGACTGCATGGAGCGAGTGTCAGGCAGAGCTCCGAATATCAAGCGCTGAAGATTATGTTACCAGCCTGCAAACTAAATTGCAAACACTGGAATCAAAATGCAAACGTCTGGAAGATAACGACCTAGACTTGGAATCCCGCTCGCGGCAGAATAACTTAAGGCTGGTGGGCCTCCCGGAGGGAACGGACCCCTGTTCCTTTTTGGAAAAGTGGATTCCAGAAGCACTGAATAACATGGATCTGCAGTCATCGGTTGTTTTAGAGAGAGCTCACCGAATCGGCCCACTGAGGGATAATAAGACACCACCAAGGACACTGATTATGAAGTTCCTCAACTACAAAGACAAGATGACAGTCACCAATGTGGCGCGAGCTAAAGGGGAAATTAAATACCAGGACCAACAGGTGCGGTTCTACCCGGACTTGGCTACAGGAATACAACAATTGAGGAAACAGTTCGACCTGGCCCGCAAAGAGCTGCGCAACCTAGGGATTCGTCACGGAGTAATTCATCCGGCAAGACTGCTGGTCACATATAAAGGGAGAACCCACACCTTCAAGGCCCCTCAAGAGGCACAGGAGCTCATCAAGCAAATCCAAAAGGAGACTGTTGGGAGCTAAGCATGAACATGACAAAGGTAGAACATTTAAGCATACATACAGGCATCTGATTGATCTGAAGCATAAACATGTCTACAAAATACAGACTGTATTTAAAAAAAAAATGTTATGATGTACAACGTTGCTATAAAACTTTGAAGTTACTGTATGTTGAAAAAGCTACAGAAGAGAGTTAATGTCATAAGAATAGTAGTAGTGTCAGGGTGATTGAGAGGAGAAAGAGAGAGTGGTTTGACTGATTCTCGCAGGTGTGGAACAGTCACTAGCTACAACGGGAGATGGAATATTTTGGGGGGATTACCATGAATGTGGGGAAAGGGAATTTGTTTTTGTTTAGTTTGTAAGATGAATGTTCTATCATCCATGATTTTGCTTCTCTGTATGAGTATGTTCATATTACAAGGTAATCTCAAACTCCTTATTGATCATAGATCAAAGCGTTAATCTTAATTTAACTTCATGGAATTGCAGAGGTCTACAAAATCTTAAAAAACTTAAACAAGTCACGAATAAAATAAAAGACATAGATTCGAAAATTGTATTTTTACAAGAAACTCATCTAATAGAGGAGGATGTAAAAAGAATTAGGAGAAGACGGCAAGGTAACGTGTTCACCTCATCATTCTCATCCCGAGCCAGGGGAGTTATGACTCTCACACACAAAACAGTCCTACTTCAAGTGAAAAATGTAATTAGAGATAAATCAGAATCAGAATCAGCTTTATTGGCCAAGTATGCACAACACATACAAGGAATTTGACTTTGGCTAAAACTTGCTCTCGTTGTTCAGGTGTAAGATTTAAATAAGATTTAAATAAGGATTCAATGACAACAGAGTATGTACAGTAAATTACAGTCTGTCCATGTTTCTATAAAAGGATGCAAATATATACACAATGGTCCCCTCCGGCATACAACTAGGAAAATACCGGTCGCTATGGAGGTGAGAATATGTATGGGCACATAATCATACCATGTAGGATAACCAAGTAGACGGTTGTGCTGTTTCATCCCATCTAGCAACAATGCTCTGCACTGTGTGTGTTTATGTTTATGTTTATATTTATATATCTATATATTCATTCCATCTAGCTACAATGCTCCGCACTGTGTGTTTATATATCTACATATTATTCCATCTAGCTACATAGCTCCGCACTGTGTTTATACATTTACATATTTATTCCATCTAGCTACAATGCTCCGCACTGGGTGTGTTTATGCTTATGTTTATATTTATATATCTATATATTCATTCCATCTAGCTACAATGCTCCGCACTGTGTGTTTATATATCTACATATTATTCCATCTAGCTACATAGCTCCGCACTGTGTTTATATATTTACATATTTTTTCCACCTAGCTGCAATGCTCCGTACTATGTGTTTATATATCTACATATTATTCCATCTAGCTACATTTCTCCGCACTGTGTGTTTATATATTTACATATTTATTCCATCTAGCTGCAGTGCTCCGTACTGTGTTTATATACTCATATATTTATCCCATCCAGCTACAATGCTCTACACTGTGTGTCTGTGTGTATATATATATATTTATAGTAATATGTACATATGTACGTATATTAGCTGCTCGTGCTTGCTTGCTTTTTTTTTTCTTGCCTTCTGATTGTTGCTCTGAGTGTTGCTATCCCTGTGCTGTTGCAATCCTGGAATTTCCCCGTTGTGGGACTAATAAAGGCTTATCTTATCTTATCTTATATACAGGAATATATGCAGTTATTTACTCAGACTATCCACACTTTGCAGAAATATATGAAAAAATATACAGTCATACAGTATTTCACTGTGAACTCAGATTTAGTGATATAATGTGAATGAAGTAAAATGCAGTGTGAGAGTTATGTGCTATGTAAGAATGGATGAAAAGTCATGAGTACAGCAACAGGTAGGACTAGGTGAATGTTAGGAGTTCATCAGAGTGATGGCTTGAGGAAAGAAACTGTTCCTGTGACGGGTGGTTTTGACCTTCAGTGATCTGTAACGACGACCAGAAGATAAAAGTTCAAACAGTTTGTGGCCGGGGTGTGATGGGTCAGCAGAGATGTTTCCCGCCCGTTTCCTGGTTATAGACCCATATAAGTTCTCAGTGGAGGGTAGGTCGGTACCAATGATCCTCTCCGCAAACTTAATGATCCGCTGCACTCTGGTCTTGTCCTGTTTAGTGGCAGATCCAAACCAGACAGTGATGGAAAAGCAGAGGACAGATTGGATGATGGCGGTGTAGAAGACAACCAGCAGCTCCTGAGGCAAATCAAACTTCTTGAGCTGACACAGAAAAAACAACCTCTGCTGGGCCTTTTTCCGGACAGTGTCTATATGGGAGGACCACTTCAGGTTCCGGGAGATTGTGGTACCCAGAAACTTGAAGGAGTCCTCAGTGGAGACTGTGCTGTTGAGGATGGCGAGTGGGGGGAATGAAGGAGGGTGGCGTCTGAAATCCACAGTCATCTCCACCGTTTTGGCTGGGTTAAGTTCAAGATGGTTCTGGCCGCACCAGAGGATCAGCTGCTCCACCTCCCGCCTGTATGCAGACTCATCACCATCCCAGATCAAACCGATGACTGTGGTGTCGTCCGCAAACTTCAGGAGCTTCACCGAAGGGTCCTCTAGGTGCAGTCGTTGGAGTAGAGGGAGAAGAGCAGTGGGGAAAGGACACACCCTTGGGGGGGCGCCAGTACTAATTTTTCAGGAGCTGGATGTAATTCTCCCTAGCTTCACCTGTTGCCACCTGTCAGTCAGAAAGCTGGAGATCCACTGGCAGGTGGAGGGGGGCACCTTGAGCTGGAGGAGTTTCTGATGAAGAATTCCTGGGATGATGGTGTTGAACGCCGAGCTGAAGTCGACAAACAGGATCCTGGCATACATCCCTGGGGAGTCGAGGTGTTGCAGGATGTAGTGTAGTCCCATATTCACTGCATCATCCACTGATCTGTTTGACCAGTAGGCAAACTGCAGTGGGTCCATCAGGGGGCCTGTGACAACCTTCAGGTGGTTCAGCACCAATCTCTCCAAGGATTTCATGACCACAGAGGTCAAGGCAACAGGTCTGTAGTCATTTAATCCTGTAACAGAGGGTTTCTTGGGAACTGGAATGATGATGGAGAGTTTGAAGCAGGAAGGCACTTCACACAGCTCCAGTGATCTATTAAAGATCCGGGTGAAATTTGGAAGATATTTAATCATCCAAGGATCTTTGCTATTAGAAAATATAAATCTGGTGAACTTATACGGTCCCAATATTGGTGATCATAACTTCTTTGTTAATTTGTTCCTCACTTTATCATCACTTGCAGGGCGACATATAATAGCAGGGGATTTTAATTGTACATTGAATCCCAGTATAGATAGATCAACAGGACTGGACTGTACGCACAATGGATGTAGGAAGATCATTAATCATTTTATGAAAGAACTGAGATTGCTAAATATATGGAGAGAAATGAAACCACAAGTCAAAGCCTATCCTTGTTATTCTAATACCTATAAGACATTCTCATGTATTGACTACTTTTTGATATCTACAGAATTAAGGTCCAAGATTCAAAACTGTTTCTATGATAACATTGTGATCTCTGATCATGCACCCTGCTGTCTAGTATATGTAGATAAGAAATTGACAAAGGACCCAGTTAGGTGGCATTTTCAACATAAATGGCTTCAGGATGAGGAATTTGTTAAGTACATAGAAAAACAGATAGATGAGTTCTTTGATATCAATACTACACAAACAACGGCATGTATAAAGTGGGAGGCTTTCAAAGCTTTTATTAGGGGGCATATTATTAGTTATACAGGTTCAAAATCTAAGAAGACCCAAGAGGAGAGAGTCCAATTGGAACATAAAATAAAAATTCTTCAAGAAAAGGTGTATGCAGGAAGTAACCCACAGTTAGAGAACGAATTACTGATTCTGAGAGCTGAATATGACAAAAAAAAATCAGCGAATAGAGCTGCCTCGAGTCTTCTAAGATTGAAACAAACGTTTTATGAACAAGGTGAAAAATCAGGAAAACTGTTGGCATGGCAGATTAAACAATTAGAATCTAAAACACCAATTACCAGTATTATAAGTAACGGACAGGTAGTTATAGATCCTTTAGAAATTAATAGTGCCTTTAGAGATTATTATGAAAAACTACGTGATACAAAAAATGAAACTGACTTAACAAAACGAAATGGGTTTTTGGGTGGATTATCTATACCATGTATTCCAAATGAAAACGGGGAGATACTGGAGTCTAAAATTAGTCAAGAAGAAGTTGGGCAAGCCATTGATAATATGAAATCAGGAGAAAGAGTAGGACCAGATGGTCTTCCAGTTGACCTCTATAAAAAAATTTAAGAATAAATTAATAAAACCACTTTTGGAAATGGTTTTAGAAGCATTTCAAAATGGTAATTTACCACCGTACATGAATAATGCCTTAATTATACTGTTACCAAAACCAGGTAAACCCCCTAATAAATGTGAAAACATGAGACCAATAAGCCTATTAAATGCTGATCTTAAAATAATTGTAAAATTTTAGCAAAACGCCTACAAGAAACATTACCAAATATTATTAACCGAGATCAGAATGGCTTTATAATGGGAAGACAAGGCTTCCATAATGTAAGAAGACTATTTAATATTATTTATTCCAATAAAGAAGCACCAGATACAGCTCTCCTATCACTGGACGCCGAAAAGGCCTTTGATAGAGTCGAATGGCCCTATCTTTTTGAAGTCCTACAGAGGTTTGGACTTGGAAATAATTTCATAAAATGGGTCCAGATAATATACAATAATGCTACAGCAGAAATCCTAACAGCAATATCTCAAAATCAATAAAAATCAATAGAGAATGTTGACAAGGCTGTCCACTTTCAGCTTTATTGTTTACTATGGCAATTGAACCTTTAGCAATGGCAGTACATTTACATCCACAAATATATGGAATTAAAGTAGGACCAACAGAACATAAAATCTCCCTGTATGCCGATGACATAATTTTATTTCTGTCGAATCTTAAAAAATCAATTCCGATCTTGTTAACTTTAATAAAGAATTTTGGGGATATATCAGGATATAAAAAAAAACAAAACAAAATCTTCAATATTAATGTTAAATGAGACCCAGAGAAATCACCCAGCTCCTGAGGTAAACCAATTCAATGTTGTAGATCAGTTTAAATATTTAGGAATTCAAATTTTGCCTAAGCTAGAATCAGTCGCCATTGCCAACTATGAAGCCTTAATGACAGATATTAATGAGTTACTTCAGAGATGGATGTCACTACCAATGTCGATGATCGGGAGAATTAATATACTTAAAAGTAATATCTTACCAAAAATACTTTACTTATTCCAAAACACCCCTTTACCACCACCTTCAGATCTATTCTCAAGAATTAAAAAAAAGTTAGTGGAATTTATATGGAACAATAAGAAGGCTAGATTACGTTTGTCCTTACTATATTTACCATTTGATCGTGGAGGTCTGAAATGTCCAAACTTTATGTTGTATTACTGGTCAGCACAACTGAGGTCTATGACATATTATTTTTCATGAAATGATCCTCCTCATTGGACTGAAATGGAATCATACAATTTACCTTTACCTCTTCCCTTATTCATATACTCAGACTCGGCTAAAAAATTACAGAAGCAAGTTAAAAATCCAATGGTAAAGCACATGATCAAAATATGGTGTGAAACCAAAAAATATTTAAAAGAACCACACTCACTGTCACAATTTAGCCCAATATGGGGTAATCAATATTTTACACCAGGGAGAGCGGATACTGTATTTAAAGTATGGAATTTAAAAGGGATTCAAAAGATTCAAGACTTATATTTGTCACACTCAGATAACATAATGTCTTTTGAAGAACTGAGGATTAAATTCAATCTTAATAGAACACACTTTTTTAAATATCTTCAGCTTAGAAATTTTATTCGATCAAATCAAAATAATGCTCTCACCCGACCTACTTACTCATTTTTGGAAAAAATTTTTGATGAACGATAGTAAAAGAAAGAGTATTATTTCAGAGTTTTATAACTCATTGACACTATTCTCATGTGAAAACTCACAGAAAAGACTGAATGACTGGAAAGAAGACCTGCAAATTGAAATCTCAGAGGAACAATGGGAAATGGCTTGTGCAGAAGTTCAAACCAAATCAATAAATGTACGTCTTAAACTGATACATTTTAAATGGTTAATGCGGATGTATGTTACACCAGTGGAATTAAATAGATAAAACAAAAACATACCAGATACATGCACAAATTGTATGGAAAGTAAAGGAACCCTATTTCACTGTTTATGAATGAATTTATTTATTTCGGATAGTACATTACAGGTTAAAAGAAACTGTATAATATAACAACAAGGTCAAATTAGACAAAGACTCCTTCTACTATACAATTCCACGTGAGTTATCCGAAATGGGTGATGGCTGAAGCCGCAGCTTATATTGCCTACCCATATTCCATCCAAGAATTCAAAGGAGAAAAAAGAGAAAACAAGACAAGAGCGATTACAATTTAAAACAAGGCTAAGACGAAATGTGACTGAGAGAAAAAGAAAACTGAGCTAGTCTAAGTTAAGCGGTTACTATTCAAAAACAAATCTAAGACATAGTGTCACAGAGAAAAAAAGAAAAAAAGAAAAAACTAAGCTACAGCACAACACAGGCTGGAAATGTCAATCCTTATGTGAGTTTACATGTCGTCTTGTAAATATGTTTGGAGTATTTCTTCCTTTAGTTTTTGTTTAAATTGTCCAAGCTTTGTGCATGATTTTAATTCAGGTCCAAAATCGTTCCATAATCTGACTCCTTGCACTGAAATACAGTGTTGCTTGGTGGTTGTTCTCACTGTAGGCTTTTGAAATATACATGTTCCTCTGAAGTGATATCGTTTCTCCCTTGTTTGGAACAACTTTTGGATATTTGCGGGCAGTGATAGATTCTTCACTTTGAACATTATTATTGTGGTTTTAAAGTCAATCAGATCTTTCAACTTGAGAGTTTTTTGTTTAAGAAAAAGTGGGTTTGTTGGTTCCCTGTAAGCTGCTTTGTTGATTATTCTAATAGCTCTCTTTTGAAGCATAAAGAGTGGATATATGTTTGTTTTATATGTATTTCCCCATACTTCATTACAATATGTCATGTATGGGAGTATTAATGAATGGTACAAGGTGTATAGTGTGGGTTGATTCAGCAAATTTTTCACTCTGTGTAATATTGCAATTGATTTGGATACTTTACCTTTTATATAATTAATATGTGGCTTCCACCACAGTTTGTTATCAATTATTACTCCAAGGAATTTAGTTTCGGATACCCTTTCAATCTCTACACCATTTACACTGAGTTTGGGTACTGGGTAGTTGTGATGGTTGTTAAAGACTATAAATTTTGTCTTGCTTAAATTGAGCGTTAATTTGTTTGAATCAAACCACAGTTTCAGCTTTCCTAATTCCTTTCCGAGTGTATCCAGAAGTTGTTCCAAATTGTTTCCACTGCATAGCAGATTAGTGTCATCAGCAAACAATATTAAGTCCATTTTTTCTGAAACTTTACATATATCATTTATATACATATTGAATAATAATGGTCCCAAAACTGAACCCTGTGGGACTCCACAGGTGACCTTCAGTAACTCTGAGTTTTTGCTGTTAACACATGCAAACTGATATCTATTCTTTAAGTAACTACTTAACCAGGACAGTGCTACCCCTCTAATACCACAATTTTGTAGTTTCTTTAATAATAGATTGTGATCTACTGTATCAAATGCTTTTTTAAGATCCAGGAATACTCCAACTGAATACTCTTTATTTTCAATGGCTGTTGATATTTTTTCTGTAAATTCCATTAAGGCATATGCTGTTGTCCTTTTGTGTCTGAACCCATATTGCTGCTCACACAATAAATCATTCTTCAGTATGAAGTTGTCAATTCTCTCATAGAATATTTTTTCAAGTATCTTGGAAAATTGCGGTAATAGTGAAATTGGTGAATTGGTCTGTAGTTGGAGAGTTCCCCTCTGTCGCCTGTCTTGTAAATCGGAATTACTTTAGCTATTTTCATTGCATTGGGAAATACACCTGATTGGAGAGACAGGTTACAGATATACGTCAGTGGTTTCACTATGCATTCGATAACAGTTTTGACTAGTAGCTTGTCAATACCATCGCAGTCAGTAGATGTTTTACTTTTGAACGATTTAACAATTTCAATGACCTCTCTTTCGTCTGTGTTCTTTATGAAGATGGTGTCTTTTACAGCAGTGTTATTGCATATTGTATCACCTGTAGGCGCCGTAGTGGGTATTTCTCGGGCCAGTTTAGGTCCAATGTTAACAAAAAAATTATTAAATTCATCTGCAGGTGAAGCTATATTCACATTCGGAGTCGATTTATTATTTTTTGGAATATTAGTTGGGTAGCTGGTATTTCTGCTTTTATTTCCAAGGATACTGTTGATTATTGTCCATGTATTTTTAATATTGTCTTTGTTTTTTTCCAGTTCTTTACTGTAATAGTCTCTTTTACTGCATCTTATTATCTATGTTAACTTATTTTTGTATGTTTTATACCGTTGCTCTGCTTCTTTTGTCCTTTTCTTTATGAAAGCTTTATATAATAAATTTTTCTTTTTACACGCCTTTTGTAGTCCTTTGGTTAACCATGGTTTGTCAGCAAATTTGTGTTTAAGCTTTTTTTTAATGGGCAGTTTTTTTCATAAAGAGTGGTTACAATGTTTATAAATGTGTCATAGGCTTCATTTACATCTGATACATAGACTTCTGTCCAGTCTTGCTTCAGCAAGTCCTCTTTAAAAGAACTGATTGCCTTTGGTGATTTGTGTCTGAACGATTTTGAGATTTTTTCTGGGTTGGGCCCCGTGTGGCCATGGATAAGTGCAAAGATTGGCAAGTGGTCGCTTATATCATTTATCAATAATCCACTTTCTATTTTCTTATCGAGAACATTGACAAACAGGTTGTCAATAAGTGTAGCAGAGTGAACTGTGATTCTACTGGGATGTGTTATTGTGGGATATAGACTCATGCTGTACATAGAGTTCATGAACTCTGTAACTACATTTTGTTGATGTGGATTAAGTAGGTCAATATTGAAATCTCCACAAATTGCTACCATTTTCTTACTAGTAATATTATTGTACAGCTCGACTAATTTATCTCTGAATGACTCAATGCAAGTTCCCGGCGTTCTGTATATGCAGCTTATGATTAGATTTTTTGTTTTGTCTAGGTCAATCTCAACAGTAACACATTCCAAAATCCCTGGTAGTGCTGAGGACATTTCATTTACAAGCTTACATCTATATAGGTCATCAACATACAGTGCAACACCACCACCCTTTTTTTGAGATCTGTTAATGTTAAACATCTGATATCCCTCTATTGCCATCAGGGGAGCCTGGTCTTCATTAAGCCAGGTTTCCGAGACTGCAATGGCTGTGAATTTTCTGTTTAGCTGTTTTAAACTGTTCATGGGAATGTAGAAAAATCAGAATGTTTTGGGAAGAGGTGAGGGTAACAATTGAAAAAATAATTTCAAAACAAATCACATTGAACTCTAAACTGTTTTTGTTGGGTCTGTATCCAGAAAAACATAACTTTAATAAGAGTGAAAGAACATTCATAGACCTCGGTTTGCTTAATGCCAAAAAATGTATTGCACTACTGTGGAAAAAGACTCATAAACCAGATGTGACTCAGTGGTTAAGACAGATGTTAACAAACCTTCCACTAGAAAGAATAACATACATACTGAAATCAAAGGAAAATGTGTTTGAGAATATATGGAGACCTTTCATTGATTATGTAAAGAAATTAAACATAACTTCTGAAGAAGAAGGTGAATGATATGTGTGGACCTTGCAAATTCCAAGCTGGTGAATGTATATTATGTATTCTTAGGTAATAGATTACCTAGACTAAACAGAGGAGCATTGTTGGTGACCTGTTTTTGTTAATGGCTGTTGTTGTTTTTATTACACATTTTTTTTTGTTATTGTTCTTTTTAATTTTTAAATTACTTTTGTGTTTGTGTCTGACTGTTTGTGCCATGTTTGTAAAAAAAAAAGGTTCAATAAAAAATATTGTGGAAAAAAAAACATTTCTTCATTGAAGACACATTGTAATATTACTGTCCTTTATTTTTATATTGCTCAAAAATCATTTCTTTATATGTTGATTTAAATATATGGATGTTTGGACATTGCCTGTGTTTCTCCCCCAACCCATTCCACAATTTTACCCCACACGCAGACACACAAAACCCCTTCCTAGTAGATCTTACTAGGTGCATTTTAAATTTTGTGTTACCCCGTAAATTGTATTTCCCTTCTCTCTCACTGAAAAGATTTTGTATATTGTGTGACAAAAAGTTTTTACTGACTTTAAACATTAACTGTGCTGTATAATAATCAACCAGATCCCGTAATTTCAATAACTTTGAACGTAAAAACAATAAATTAGTATGTTCAAGATACCCAACTTTGTGTATAACACGGACTGCCCTTTTTTGTAATATTAGCAATGAATTAAGTGTACTTTTATAATTGTTACCCCAGACCTCTATACAATAGGTCAAGTATGGAAGTACTAATGAGCAATACAAGATATGAAGCAATTTGTAGTCTAGGACTTGCTTAATTTTATTTTTAATTGCAATATTTTTTGCAACTTTGTTTTGTATGTATCTGACGAGTGGTTTTCAACTAATTTTATCATCTAGTATTACACCCAAAAATTTGATCTCCTTAATATTTTCAACTAGAAAAGCACTCATAGAGCGCATACCTCCGCCACGGCTCCTTCCGTTTGTCATGGATCACCTCCAAAATGTAATGGGTTTGTGTGTAGGCCTATAGCCACTTGTGGTGAAAATGGCATCAAAGTCTGTCCATCAGTTTTGGAGTATTGTTGCTAACACACTGTGAGAAGATAAGAGCCTTGGCTGAGGTATGCATTCTCAGATCATCACCAAAATCTAATCATCTGTTCCCTGTGCCATTACACACCTTTCCTGAAAATTTCATCAAAATCCGTTCATAACTTTTTGAGTATTGTTGCTAACACTCTGTGAGAAGAGCCTTGTGTAACGGCAGCAGCTGTGTTTGTTTGATCCATGTGAGAAACATGGCAATTCTTGTGACTGTTGCAATTTCCCTGCTATATGTCAACAGTGACATCTTTTCCAGTATTTGACCTTTGGTTGTACAGCAATGCCTCCCAAAGATTTGTTTTGGCAAGTATATATACTCACAGCCTGGCTCTGTGTGCCAGTCAAAAGTTGTTTACTTTGTGTCTGGGGAATCCCTTGGGAACTCCCTACCTTTTTTTTTTTTTTTTTTTAATTATTCCCTCCATATTTTTTAAAAAACCTAGGTTTGGAAATTTGTCCTTTGAGATTTAAAAATTATTGAAATAATTTGTCATCAAAAATACATGAGGTATAAGTATTATTCACAACAGGAAGTAGACGATTTTGAGACTTCCTGCCCAGCAGAATACGGCAACAGATGGATTGAGCATGGCTGGCTAAAACAAAAATCCAAAGCCATCCAGCTGCTTATCTCAGCCCAGGTAGGGTGAAACTGTCATAATGATGAAATAATCCCTCATATCCAATTATCTACCCAATATTTTGTAGGTTGTTTGAGAGATGATGATATTTTTGAAGTTTGTTGAAGTGTGACTAGACCATGTGACTGTCAGTGGTAATCCATGCCTATGTAACCCTTCACCTAGTCTCCATGCATGTGCAAAAAAAACCTGTAATAGTTGTGAAAAAGTAATTTTTGAAGCTTCATTTGTGAATAGGGATGTATTTTTGACTTGAAGTAAATGCAGTATTATTCTGGTCAGTCACTGCTATAATTCCCGGCCTGTATGGCCTTGGTAGTTTTTAGAAGTGCAAATCTGGCAATCCTTCATTATTTACTGGATGCCTAGTTCTAGTCAATTTTATTGTTATGTTTTGAATTGACATCTTGACTTTAAATTAGCTGAAATACCAATTTACAAGGTATTTATTCCGGGCTATTAATTGCAGACAAAATGTGAGAGCCTGCAAGGAATTTCTGCCCTCGGAAGGCTGCGACCCGGCAAAGTGGTTAGTGAAATGTTTAACTCTGTTGAAGTTTAATGATGGTTGTTTGAATATGCACATGTCCAAAGAATAGAAACTTTTGTGTGTGTTTCTAATATGAAAATCTGATGTGCACAAGCCATACAATTTTTAAATGTGGATTTAATTTCTGCAATACTAGAATTTTGTGTCCACAGCTGAAATAATGTTTCTTGTGTTTGATATGTTTCAGTCTTTACGGTGTTTGATGCATTAAAGTCGAAAGCAAGGACATTAAAGATGTGTCAAACTCAGTTATTGCACACCAAAATGCAGCTCATAATCCGGGGCCAGAACACCTTGGCTGAGGTATACATTCTCAGATCATCACCAAAATATAATGGGTTCCTCTCTAGGCCAAGAACCACCTCTGGTGAAAATTTCATCCAAATCCATCCAGTAGTTTTTGTGTAATCCTGCTGCACAAATACAAACAAAGCCCTTGGTGGAGGTATGCACTTTCAGATCACCACCAAAATCTAATCATCTGTTCCCTATGCCATTACACACCTTTCCTGAAAATTTCATCAAAATCCGTTCATAACTTTTTGAGTTATGTTGGTAACAGACAGACAGACAAGACAGACAGACAAACCCCGGTAAAAACATTACCTCCTCTATATGAATATCTTCTTTATTTCTACAATTACCAAATATCATTACCTTATGGGTAACCCCCACAACAGACTGGGACAAGCAGAGTGCTCAGCTGGGGCAATTAGCAGAACAATGAGATGTGTGTATTGATATCAATAGGCAGCCGCTCTTTGTCTAGCTTCTTCCCGCCAGTTCCGCTGTTGATATGTATGACTCAAATGCAAACGTTCATGCTTCCTGCTCTCACTGTGATGCAAATGTCCCATGCCTTTCATGTATTGTCTGTAACTGGGTATAAAAACTGCATTGCTCTGTAATTCTCTTTCTCTCTGACCACTGCTTCTGACACACGCATTGCCTGTCTTCTTACGAGAGCCTCCGGGCTCGCTCTGGCGCGCATGCACGGCGCTGGAGTGAGTTCTCGTGATGGCGGTATGATTAATAAAATCCCTCAAAAACCCTCAGTTTGCTGCATACTATTTCATGCCGCTACATTGGTGACCCCGTGAAAGAACACGCTGACTACGAACGACGCAGCCCCGGCGGTGACTCTCCGACGACAAGCGAACGCAGCAGCCTGACGCAAATGATCTGCCCTCCTTTCTGCTACAGGGAGACCTCGACGCAGAGCCACCACCAGGCGAAACTCTCCGGAGATCACCCACGACCAGGAAAGCTGCAGAAAGCTTCATGGTGAGATCTGCACGCCTGAGATCTGCACATCCACGCTGGGACCGGCCGCTCTCACAGCTCCTCCACACGAGAGCGCACGCACCTCGTCCTCTCTCCACGATGGCGACCTCCAGGGCCGACGGAGAACGCAGCGCGTGGACCTCAACGCACCACGACCCGACACAGCGAACGACGCAACAGCTTACAGGGATGACCATCGGCGACGACGCTGATCTCCAGCAAGCTCCCTGACCCTGACTCACCTCTACAGCGGTCCTGCCATGCACCGAACCCCGCACGCACACCGGGGGGGTATGAGGACAGCGCACCACGCACGGGACAATACCGGCTCCACACAGACCGCCATCGTCCTTCGCCACTGCACACATAACCTTCAGGGCTGCTCACACACCTGAAGCACACACGCAGCTCGCTCACAGGATTTTGTACGGGTCTCAGCCACGGCGCACAAGGGAATCCAGCCGTCAGCTGTCCCCGAGGGCTTTAGGGCTGCGCGCGCACCTAAAGTCAACACGCCAAGTCCCTCACAGCTGCAGCTCCTTTTTTTCTTCATGGCCGCGAGAGGAGTCAGAGACTAATTTTTCTTCTTACAGCTGCTGTAAGAAGCAACCTCCGCACGTTCAACGGGACAGCCCCTCAACATCGCGGATCCACAAGCAATTTTTGCAGGGCCCAGACAATTTCGCCGTCCCGGGCCGGCACTTGCTACCCCCACCCCCCTCCCTCCACCACCGCCTGCAGCGAGCTTCCCCCGCAGCTCGCTCCCAAAGCCGGACTATCGAGGCCTCAGCTTCCCGCTGAGCCCTCTGGGGGGGGGGGGGGTGTATGGGTAACCCCCACAACAGACTGGGACAAGCAGAGCGCTCAGTTGGGGCAATTAGCAGAACAATGAGATGTGTGTATTGATATCAATAGGCAGCCGCTCTTTGTCTAGCTTCTTCCTGCCAGTTCCACTGTTGATATGTATGACTCAAATGCAAACATTCATGCTTC
Source organism: Pholidichthys leucotaenia (assembly GCA_020510985.1). Taxonomy (NCBI): domain Eukaryota; kingdom Metazoa; phylum Chordata; class Actinopteri; order Cichliformes; family Pholidichthyidae; genus Pholidichthys; species Pholidichthys leucotaenia. The sequence continues at coordinate 165,707,815 of CM035844.1, forward strand.
CTGCTCTCACTGTGATGCAAATGTCCCATGCCTTTCATGTATTGTCTGTAACTGGGTATAAAAACTGCATTGCTCTGTAACTCTCTCTCTCTCTCTCACTGCTCATCTGACTGCACGCATTGCCTTTGCCTGAGAGCCTGAGGACCCGCTCCAGCCCGCCTGCACAGGGCTGGAGTGAGTTCTATGATAGCGGGATGAATAATAATAAACACCCTTAAAAACTCTCAGTTCGCTCCTTATTATTTCATGCCGCTACAACCTTAGTTTTATCTGTATTTAGTGATAATTTATTACTATCCATCCATTTTTTAAGCTTATTTAATTCATTATTTAGAGTATGGATTAGTTGATTATAATTATTTCCAGAATAAAATATATTAGTATCATCCACAAATAATATTATTTTTAATAATTTAGAAACTTGTAATATATCATTTATATATACAGTATATATATATATATATATATATATATATATATATATACTGTATATATATATATATGTGTGTGTGTGTGTGTGTGTGTGTGTGTGTGTGTGTGTGTTAAATAATTTGGGGCCAAATACTGACCCCTGGGGGACCCCACAGGCAATTCCCATACATCCAGACAGATATTCTCCCATCTTCACGAACTGTTGTCCCCCTACAGTTGATAGTGCTATGAGATGACTGTTGTTGTGAAATGGCGCTATATAAATAAAGTTGAATTGAATTGAATTGAATTGTCTCTCAGATAAATAACTCGTAACCCAATAAGCGACTTTCGCATCTCGGCTCGCGCAAAGCATCATGGGATCGTGGCTACCAAACAAACTACCAAAATGGGAGAGGTTGATCTAAACGTGGATGAAACATGCTCTATCAATACATTTAATTTATGGAAAGTTCCTGATCTACGAGCATATTGTATGCGTAGGGGTCTTCCCGGTTGTACCCGCAAACGCAAGGATGAACTAGTTGCGCTTGCATTCGCGGCCATTTTGCAGAAATTGCCAATAGTGTTGTCAATGGCCGAGGAATCCAAGCAGATTCAACGTGACTATGCCAGCTTGTTGATGTCTGAAGTGGAGGGCGAAATGCTGACAATTCCCGACCCCTTGGGACTTAAGCAAGGCTGGGAGACAGAAATTGATGCTGTGTCAAAATGCCCCCCCCTGTATGTATGCTGACATAGCAGATTTTTTGTTGTCAAAGGACCAAGCACCCTTACTTGCAAGACTCCGAAACAACTACAAAGAAGGTAAGCGGGTGGTTTGACAGCTCAACTTTGGTTTTGTCATTTTGAGTAAATTTCACTACAAGGCATAGCCTGCTTACTTAGATCTATAGGTCGATACTACTATAGTTTAAGTACCACACGTTTTCAATGATTGCAGTTTTATTTTATACCAGCGTACTTATCAATGGCCTTAATTACATGTGTGTAGATCAAGCTTCATCACCAATACACAAAGAACTATATCCTAGATCCAGGCCTGCCTGTCCGTACGTACTACTTCAGGGTTTAGACTCGTGCAGGTCTAAATATGACATATTATTTTATACATTTTATAAAATAATTGCCATTACCTATTACCAGACTTGTGTCAGCTTAGGCCTATTTTTAACGTATAACGCATAACAGAGATTTAAAGCTTAAAGCAGACTTTAAGCGGCAATTGTTCAGGTATGACAGTACTGTTTCTATACAAAAGCAAGCCAGCTAGCGGAATGTTTGGTAGTCATGACCTTTGAACCGGATGTCAGGTCACATAATCCGCACATGCGCACTCGTAATGCGAAAAGTCGCTTATTCAGTGCCATTCCCCTAACACCACACATTTGCAGTTTATCAAGAAGTATTGAATGATTTATTGTATCATCAATCCCCACTGATAACGTGTCCCCCCCACTCTCAATCCCCATTCATAAGTGTAAATCAAGGGTGTGAAAGAAGCAGTGTTGGGCAAGTTACTAAAACATAGTAACTAGTTACAGTTACTAGTTACTTCTTTTCAAAAGTAACTGGGTTACTTTTGAGTTACTGCATGATTAAAGTAACTAGTTACTTGGAAAAGTAACTTTCACGTTATTTTTAAATGCATACTTAAATCATCTTGCACACGAGGCAAGATCAAAGGCCCCTTGTTCTCATCAGAAAGAAGAAAAAGAAAACTGATAAGAAAAAAGTCTCATCTTACACAGAAAAACTGTCTCAGATTTACACAAACTATTGTAATCAGTAGAAAGTCAGAAATTTACTAGAAATAAAGCTGTAAATTCACAGAGAAGACTTTGGACCATTAGCCGTTAGCTCCCACTACGCCCAGGGCAGCCTGGCCACCATGTTACTACTGGCAACATTGTGACCATCTTCCATGTACTTCCATGTAAGATGTCTCCAGAAGATCCTTGGCATCACTTGGAAGGACAGAGTGCCGCACACAGAAGTGCTGGAGAGAGCTGGCAGCTGCAGCGTGGAGTCCATCATGGCCCAGCATCAACTCAGGTGGTTGGGGCATGTCATCCGGATACCCAGCCACAGACTCCCACGCAGAATCCTGTATGGTCAGTTACACCGCGGCCAACGCAGCGCTGGTGGGCAGAAGAAACGCTTCAAAGACCAAATGAAGTCCATCCTGAAGAGATGTCAGATCAACCCCTCTTCACTGGAGGAACTCGCTTCCTGCCGAGACATCTGGCGCTTCCACTCCTCACAGGGAGTGGATTATATGGAGGAACAGCGCACACAACATCGGACAGCAAAGCGTGCAAAGAGGCATGCTCGCCAAGTCGCCCCTGCTCCCCCCAGCACCTCCTTCACATGCCCGGTCTGTAACCGAATCTACAGATCCAGGATCGGACTATTCAAACACCAGCAGACTCACAAATAAAGAAGATGGTCATCATCGAATCAATGGACTACCAGAGAGAGACCCCCCCTCCCCCCGAAAAATGCCAAGCACACGGATTAGGCCCTCCCGAATTTAAAGCCAACTCGCACACTAACAATTAACAATAAAACACATATGTACAAAAAAAATAAATCTACAGGCCTATTCATTCAGGTCAACTGCTGGCTCACCCCTTCACGGCCAGGCAGATTATTCTGCCGCCTCATACACAACAGTCCAAAAGAAAAACAGCCATGTTCCTAAATCAAAATAATCCCAGAACAGTCATATATACACAAAACCATTCAAAACAATGGGAACCAATAATACAAACAGTTAATATGTACACTCAAGCATAATATAAACAGTGTTGAGGATTTACCTTTTTTTTTTTTTTTTTTTTTAGCACACAGGGCACATTGCAACTTGTACATATCAACTATGTGACTTTAGGGTAAAATGGCATATAACAATAACCAAAACACCATGCCGCACCCCCCCCCCCCTTTAAAGTCACTTCACATTCACAATCCCCCATGGAGGCTCACCCCTAGGGTGTCCGTCTGGCGGATCCCTCCCAGAGTGTCTTCGCCTCTTCTTTTCTGGGGACAAGCCGCGCTGGCGCCTCCTCTCATCAACGCGCCGCAGCTCATTAGGGTGCCTCCACGAGCTATCAGAAAGCCCCAAGTAGCCGTCCTCTCGGGCAGCTATCACCCGCAGCCGCCCCTGGTTGTCTCGTAGCTCATGTTTCCTGTGGATGCCCCTCAGCCGAGCTTCTACCCTAGGGCAAACCTCATCGCCAATATGCAGGGGAGCTCTATTATGCTTCTGCAGCCCACCATGTCAGGACTGGACTTCCTTTCTGGGTCGAAGTGTCCCACTGATCCGGTCCGAGGCCCACCTCGGTTCTTCATGTCTGGCGTGTCTTGAACATGCGCCGGTTGGTCTCGCCCCGCTCCCTTTCATTTTCAGCACCGAAACAGCCACTGCAGCTCCCTGCTTCCCAGTAGCACTCGGCCGAACTCTGGATCCAGAAGATGCCTGCGTCTTGGCTCCATCTGCCACCGCAGGTGTTCCACCATGCTGTCCAGTTCCCACATCCAGGGTGACTTGGACACTGGCATTGGAACCTCCCCGCGATGGCACTCCATGGTGCCGGTCCTGCCCACCCCCATCACCTCAGGCCAATCACTGTCCCAAACTGCGTCATCCTCCACATGCGGAGCAGGTCGGTCCCATAGCCCGCAGCCCAACCACTCTTCTCCGACACCATTGGCAATAGTAAATCCCAGACCGTAAAACATGTCACATCCCGTGATGTTTGACCCACCGGCTGACACCATGAAATGGACAGCCGTCATCATTGCCGACCTGTACCTCGCTGTCAACACCAATGAACCCACGATGTCCAACTTATTTCCACCGTAGCCGTAGCAGGTCGCCGACAGTTCACTCACACGGTAGTGCAGAAACAGACTCCTCACAGTGGGCCAATTAATTAGCAAAATCGCCAATCCTGTGTCCAACAACAACAGCACCTCGACACCGTCCAGCAAAACGTCGCAGTAAATCTGCCCATCTGTGCTTGGTGAGACAGTACGAATAACTGTAGGAGTCCCAGCAGAGGAGCCCGCTTCTTGTCTTTGGTCCCCTCGCTCAAAGTTTTTGCAGGCCCTGGCAACATGGTGTAGCAAACTGCATTTTCCACAGCGCTTGCCCTTCACCGGACACTCTCCTGCCTTATATCAGTGCCTCGTGGACCCACAGCCATAACACCTTGGGGTTTCCAGGGTGGATCTAATCTTCACAGCAGCAGCACACTCTTCTTCACTCGCGCCATCCTCACTGTCCAGATCCACAGCCAGCCCCTTCTACTGTGGCTCTTCGTCCCGCAGTGTGCTTCTCTCACCAAGGTTCTTAGCCAGCCTCTCCGCTGCCTCAAATTGCTATGCTATTTCAACAGCTGTGGTTAGCGTCAGTTCACCCGTGAATGTCAGGAGCCTCAATCTCGCTGAAGGGCAGAGTGTATGTTCCGCCAGTTGGTCGCGGATCATCTCCTCCTCAAGGCCCCAAATTGGCACTCCCCCCACCAGGTGACGTAGATCTGCAACAAAGTGCTGCACTGATTCTCCTGTCCACTGGCGGTGCTGTCGAAACTGGATTCGCCAGACTATGATGTTTTCCGGGGCACAAAAGTAGCGTGCCATTAGCTCTACCATATCTTCATAATTATCCGCTCCTCCTAGCATACTGAGGATTCTTTGGCCCTCCATGCCAGGATTATGGATTAGAATAGCCCTTGCAAGCAGCTTTTTAAGCTCACCGAGGTTAAGGGCCACCAGATAATTTTGGAAGGCCACGAACCACCTCACCCAGGGTACAGACAGCTCGCCCGGGGCCTCTAAAATGGCCAAAAAGCAGTGACAGCTCGTTCCATATCTCTTTTCTCCTCGTCACCAAATGTTATGTCCATAACTTGGTGGTCAAGGATGAGGCAGAGGATACAGTTAAATACAACTTTATTCGTCGTCGACCTCCGTCGGTCTATGATGACCATGGAAGAGAATCCTAAACGTCTACTCTGCTGGAACAGCACCGCCTGTGGCTGAACAGGCCGATGGGCACCGGTGTTCTACCTTCCAGCGTTGGGCGTTGGTAGGATTCAAGCCTGGGCAGGAAGATATGGAGGACAAGATGTTACCCATGCAGCATGTCCCTCCTCTCCACGTCACTGATGAATCCAAAGGAACAGCAGGGCTGCTATAGTTTGGCACCAGCGCCGTCGCAGGAGCTGCCAGAACGATGTTGAGCACAACAGAGAACTGCCTTAGGGGCTCCGACTCCGGATTTTTCCTCAGGGTTGACTCCTGAAGCCTTTCCCGTGACCGGGTGTGCCGCAAGGCAGCGGAGGTACAACTTTATTAATATAACCAGAACTCACAAGAGTCACTCCGTAAAGGTCAAGGGTTCGACAGCAAAGAGACAGAGCCTCTTCCGCCTTAGCCTTTTATACACCGAGTGACGCCACCACCAGAAAGGCGGGCCGTTACCTCCTACTACACCCAGGGAAGCCTGGCCGCCATATTACTACACCACATCACCACTTACAAGAAGCTGAAATCAGTCACTTTTTCTCTGTGCTGAAGAAAATTAAATGCATTTAATGTGGACATTAAATGCAAGCTTCTTGCTCTAAAAATACTCATGTTTAACCACAGAGGCAGGAGCTGTTAGGGGCTACTCACTGCTGGGACAACAGGTGATCAGGGCTCAATATGAGAAGCCGCCACCGGGTTGCGTGTAAACTGGGGCAGGACAGGAAACCGACACGGAGGAGACTGATGGCTACAGCAGCTATGGTAGGGTCAGTTTATTTGCACTAAAATATCTACCCATATTAATAAAACAAGTAACAAGAGTAACGCATCTGATCAAATTTCAGTAACTGTAATGCATTACTGAATTTTTAAACAGTAATTTCGTTACACAGCACGTTACTGCAAAAGTAGTGGCATTACTCCCAACACTGCCTATTAGCAACATCGACTAACAGCCCATAAGGACATAAAAAATTTGCGCCTAAAATGGGGCCGGAGCATGCAGCTATCACAAACTCCCACTGAAAGTTGTGTCCATGTGAGCATTTCATCAGTGTCCGTTCGCCAAATGTCCTGATGGTGGATCTCTTGGAGGCCGTGAGCTCGGGACCGCTGTATCCTGCCACCCTGTCTGCACTGAACGGCAGGATGAGGCTTTTCTGGGAGCCGGAGTCCACCAAAAACCGTCTCCCCGAACATGTGTCTGTGACATAAAGCAGTCTGTTCCTGTCGCCATCGGTTGCAGCTGCCACTGAATTCCGAACGTGCCGTCTTCCCGGCTTCTTGAATTGGCATGGCAACAGGCAGCATTGGGCATTTGAGCCGAAATGGTGATGATAAAAATAAATCGCCCCATTCCTTCATCTTCTGGTGTCCGTCCCGGCTACCACGAATGGCTCCTCGACCTCACTGGAGTCCCTCATGGATGCCGGTGCCGCTGTCTGCATGCTGAGAGTTCTGGTCGCCAAAATGATGCAGTCTGCTTCCTGCGCCAGGGCACAGTAGTCCTTAGCAACCAGCCATGGCGAGTTGGCCAGGACCGCCCTCGCTGGAGCCAGTAGGTTCTTGAGGAACAAGTGGGCGAAAAGGAAAGATTCGTCGGCCTTTCCCCTCAGTGCCAACATGCTCTCCATGGGCTCCACTGCTGATCTGTCCCCAAACTCCGAACGCGTTAGGAGTCTCGCTGCCCTCTCACTGCCAGAAAGGGTATAGCGCTGGAGAAGCATCCTCTTGAGCACTTCATATTTTCCTTGGGCCAGTGGCTCCTGGAGCAGGCTCGTTACCTGTTGCTTGGCACGGGCATCCAGCGCAACGACCACATAGTAATCCCTGGTATGATCCGTTGTTATCCCGTGGAGTGCGAACTTGGCTTCTATGTGAAAGAACCACGCGGTCGGATTGTGAAACCAGAAGTCTGGGAGCTTGACTGAGACAGCGCACACGGCGCTGGTGCTCTCCCTCCAGGCAGTCTCCGGGGCAGTGCTCAGCTCGCTTTCCATGGCATGTCTTAGGGTCACCAGTGTGGAGAAAGAAGGCAGGAGAGGCAATGAGCTGGACGACACAGAACTTTATTCTTTCTCCAACATAACTTACAGCAAAAAAGGATCCCGGGTCTCTGTGCATTCCTCTTTTATATCTTTCTATGCAAACACTAAGGAGGCATACACCACATCACCACTCCCCCCACTCGGGAGATCGGATCACAACTTGGTTCATCTCCTGCCGGTGTACAAGCCCCTAGTATATAGACAACCTCCGGTCATGTGCACGGTGAAGATATGGTCTGAGGAGGCAATGGACGCTCTAAAGGACTGTTTTGAAACCACTGCCTGGGAGCAGCTCTGTGATCCACATGGTGAGGACATTGATGGCCTCACTCACACCATCACAGACTACATCAACTTCTGTGTGGACAACACCGTACCCACCAAGACCATAAGGTGTTGCTCGAACAACAAACCCTGGATCAACCCTGAGATAAAAACACTTCTGAGAGAGAAGAAGAGGATCGTCAGGTTGGGGAACAGGGAGATGCTGAAGTCCGTACAGAGGGAGCTAAGGAGGAAGATCAGAGAAGGCAAGGACAGCTTCAGGAAGAAGATGGTGGACAAGCTACAACGGAGTGACATCGGCGGGGTCTGGAGAAACCTTAAAACCATCTCTGGGCTCCAGAATACCTCCTCCCAGGCCACGGGGGGCAGGGAGTGGGCGAACAATCTGAACCTGTTTTTTTAATAGGTTTGACCAACCGCCCTCCCCCCTGACTGCACAACAACCACTGCTGCCTCTAAAGTCATCGAGACCTGCTGTCCACACCCCACTCCACCAACACCCCCCCCCACTCCCAGCACACAGCCCCCCAACCTGACCCTCACTAAGACCAAGGTGAGGACGGAGCTGAGGAAGATCAAGGCGAGGAAGGCCTCGGGACTGGACAGCATCAGCGCGAAGCTCCTCAAGCTCTGTGCAGACCAGCTGTGTGGGATTGTGGAGCACATCTTCAACCTGAGCCTGAAGCTGGGGAGGGTACCACAGTTGTGGAAAACATCTTGTGTGGTACCTGTACCAAAGACTTCCCACCCCAAAGACCTGAACAGCTACAGACCAGTGGCCCTGACGTCTCACATGATGAAGACCCTGGAGAGACTGCTCCTTGCTCACCTCCGCCCCCTGTTGGGACCAGCGATGGATCCACTCCAGTTCACCTACCAGCATGGCATTGGGGTGGAGGATGCAGTGATACTCCTCCTTCACCATTCCCTGTCCCACCTGGAGAAGCCCGGGAACGCAGTGAGGATCATGTTCTTTGACTTCTCCGGTGCTTTCAACACCATCCAACTGATGATCCTGAAGGACAAGCGGCTGTGCACAGGGGTGGACCAGCACCTGTCATCATGGATCCTGGACTACCTCACTAACAGGCCACAGTTTGTGAGAACTAGGGATTGTGTGTCCGACACGAACATCGGCAGCACGGGGGCCCCCCAGGGAACGGTTTTGGTTCCCTTCCTGTTCACCCTTTATACTGTGGACTTCTCACACAACACATCACACTGCCATCTACAGAAGTTCTCTGATGACTCTGCGATCGTCGGCCTCATCTCCAACGGAGATGAAGCTGAGTACAGAGGACTTATCCAAGACTTCGTGGACTGGTGCCATCGGAACTGCCTCCAGATCAACGCGAGGAAAACTAAGGAGCTGGTGGTAAACTGCCGCAGGCAAGGACAACCCCTCACAGCACCAGTAAACATCCAGGGAACAGACTTTGAGATGGTGACATCCTACAAGTACCTGGGTGTTCATCTGAACAATAAACTAGACTGGTCACACAATACCGACACACTCTACAAGAAGGGACAGCGCAGGCTGTTCCTACTGAGGAGGCTCAGGTCTTTTGGTGTACAAGGGGTGCTCTTGAAGACATTCTACGACACGGTGGTGGCATCAGCCATCACTTTTGGAGTGGTCTGCTGGGACAATGGCATTACAGCAGCCGATAGGAAGAGACTGAACAAACGGATCAAGAAAGCTAGCTCTGTCCTGGGGCAACGCCTTGACCCAGTGGAGGAGATAGGAGACAGAAGGATGGTGGCTAAACTGTCATCTCTGCTGGAGTCCGAGTCCCACCCTATGCAGGACATACTGAACATGTTACGGGTCCCGGGAAGGTGGCCACAATAACAAAAAGAAATAGATTTTAAACGTGATCCTCCGTGTCTGCTCTTGGGTCTGTAAAATACAGAAAGAGTCTTTGAAAGACAGAACACAGGACCACTCGTGTCTTTCTCCAGATAGTACTAAAGGGGGGCCGGAAGTGCACCCTCACTGTTTACCTGGGGCGGGACAACCGCAGTGCCAAAGGTCCCGCTGCTTACTCTTAAATATTTATACAGGGCTACATATCAAATGTTAATATTATTGATCGTCCACAATCTCAAAATATATTTAGATACTCTTAAAATAAAAATAAAATGACAGTCTCTCTGAATTATTTCCAAATGTGGTGCCCTATTTGGGTGTACCACAAACACACTGAGGAGCTCATTTAACAGTAGACTACATCATCCTAGGTGCGCCACCGTGAGGTTTCGCAGGTCCTTCCTACCTATGGCTGTCAGACTGTATAACCTAAGCAGGGCAGCTTGCAGAGATAGCAAAAAAAAAACATGACGACCTAATAGTATTGAATGCAAAAGACGCAACAGATTTACACAAGTGGTCCCCTCCAGTATACAACTAGGACAATATCGGTCGCTACGGAGGGTGATAATATGTATGGGTACATATTCATACTATGTAGGGTAACTAAATAGACGGTTATGCTGTTTATTCCATCTAGCTACAAAGCTCCGTATTGTGTATATATATTTATGTGTACATATGTATATTCACTGCTCTTATTTTCTTATCTTCTAAATTATTGCTCTGAGTGTTGCTATCCCTGTGCTGTTGCAATCCTGGAATTTCCCCATTGTGGGACTAATAAAGGCTTATCTTATCTTAATACCATGCATCGAGACCCGGGACTTCCGACAATCATATATTGTGTTTAGAACAAAGCCTGTGTGGCACATTAACATGACACGATGTCGGCGCCGCTCTCACACCCTTCCTCTTCTAGCGGCTCTGTCATGTACTCCTCTCCCTGGGGGGCGCATAGAGCTTACTGTCCCATCTGATACCCCCTGGTGACACCTCCTCTTTTGGTCCATTGTTCTCCCCCTTCCCCATTTGCCGCCTTCTCTGGGTGGAGAAGTCCCACACCATGACCCCACAATCTTACCTTTATGATGTGGATTTAAGATGTGCAGTGATCCAAAGAAAATGTCCATTATCCACAGTCCAAATGTCTGCTGTGACAGAGACATGATCCAGTCCCTCAAGTTCCTTTTGGAGCTCAAAATCCATTTTTGAATAATCTTTATCCAGGTACCAAGTAAATGCATTTTAGTTTCCGTGGATCACAGTCCAAGGTCTGGATCACAAACTGTCCAGATGCATACCTGTGCTTGAAATCCAGCCATGGCTGTTCAGAGATCCATTAACACTGTGTTGTTAGCATAGCATAGCACTAGCTTTACTGTAGCTTTGTTGCTGTTTTCAAGCGCTTCTCAAGATTGCAGTAGATCTCAACCAGCATTTAGCTTACAACCCACCAATATGCTTTTGTCCTTAACTGCGACAAAGGAAAAATAACCTGTATCTACAAAAACAAAATAGCTTCATCTTTTCCTCCACTCTGTCGACTGATGGCTGCTTCAGCAACGGTAGGGTCAGTTTATACAGACGTGGACAAAATTGTTGGTACCCCTCTGTTAATGAAAGAAAAACCCACATGGTCACAGAAATAACTTGAATCTGACAAAAGTGGTCATAAATAAAAATTCTATGAAAATTAACCAATGAAAATCAGACAATGCTTTTGAATTGTGGTTCAACAGAATTATTTTAAAAAACAAACTCATGAAACAGGCCTGGACAAAAATGATGGTACCCCTAGAAAAGATTGAAAATAATGTGACCATAGGGACATGTTCAACCAAGATGTGCCCTCTAATTAACATCACAGGTGTCTACAAACTTGTAATCAGTCAATCGGCCTATTTAAAGGGTGACAAGTAGTCACTGTGCTGTTTTGTGACATGGTGTGTACCACACTAAACACGGACCAGAGGAAGCAAAGGAGAGAGTAGTCTCAGGAGATTAGAAAGAAAATTATAGACAAGCATGTTAAAGGTAAAGGCTATAAGACCATCTCCAAGCAGCTTGATGTTCCTGTGACTACAGTTGCACATATTATTCAGAAATTTAAGATCCACGGGACTGTAGCCAACTTCCCTGGACGTGGCCGCAGGAGGAAACTTGATGAAAAATGGAAGAGACAGATAATACGAATGGTAACAAAAGAGCCCAGAACAACCTCTAAACACATTCATGGTGAACTCCAAGGTCAAGGTACATCAGTGTCAGATCGCACCATCTGTCATTGTTTGAGCCAAAGTGGACTTCATGGGAGACAAGCAAGGAGGACACCAATGTTGAAAACAAATCATAAAAAAGCCAGACTGGAATTTGCCAAACTGCATGTTGACAAGTCACAAAGCTTCTGGGAGAATGTCCTATGGACAGACGAGACAAAACTGGAACTTTCTGGCAAGGCACATCAGCACTATGTTCACAGATGCAAAAATGAAGCATACCAAGAAAAGCACACTGTCCCTACTGTGAAACATGGAGGAGGTTCTGTTATGTTCTGGGGCTGCTTTGCTGCATCTGGCACAGGGTGTCTTGAATCTGTGCAGGGTATGAATGAATGAATGAATGAATGAATGAATGAATGAATTTATTTCGGATAGTACATTACAGGTTAAAAGAAACTGTATAATATAACAACAAGGTCAAATTAGACAAAGACTCCTTCTACTATACAATTCCACGTGAGTTATCCGAAATGGGTGATGGCTGAAGCCGCAGCTTATATTGCCCACCCATATTCCATCCAAGAATTCAAAGGAGAAAAAAGAGAAAACAAGACAAGAGCGATTACAATTTAAAACAAGGCTAAGACAAAATATGACTGAGAGAAAAAGAAAACTGAGCTAGTCTAAGTTAAGCGGTTACTATTCAAAAACAAATCTAAGACATAGTGTCACAGAGAAAAAAGAAAAACTAAGCTATAACACAACACAGGCTGGAAATGTCAATCCTTATGTGAGTTTACATGTCGTCTTGTAAATATGTTTGGAGTATTTCTTCCTTTAGTTTTTGTTTAAATTGTCCAAGCTTTGTACATGATTTTAATTCAGGTCCAAAATCGTTCCATAATCTGACACCTTGCACTGAAATACAGTGTTGCTTGGTAGTTGTTCTCACTGTAGGCTTTTGAAATATACATGTTCCTCTGAAGTGATATCGTTTCTCCCTTGCTTGGAACAACTTTTGGATATTTGCGGGCAGTGATAGATTCTTCACTTTGAACATTATTATTGCGGTTTTAAAGTCGATCAGATCTTTCAACTTGAGAGTTTTTTGTTTAAGAAAAAGTGGGTTTGTTGGTTCCCTGTAAGCTGCTTTGTTGATTATTCTAATAGCTCTCTTTTGAAGCATAAAGAGTGGATATATGTTTGTTTTATATGTATTTCCCCATACTTCATTACAATATGTCATGTATGGGAGTATTAATGAATGATACAAGGTGTATAGTGTGGGTTGATTCAGCAAATTTTTCACTCTGTGTAATATTGCAATTGATTTGGATACTTTACCTTTTATATAATTAATATGTGGCTTCCAACACAGTTTGTTATCAATTATTACTCCAAGGAATTTAGTTTCGGATACCCTTTCAATCTCTACACCATTTACACTGAGTTTGGGTACTGGGTAGTTGTGATGGTTGTTAAAGACTATAAATTTTGTCTTGCTTAAATTGAGCGTTAATTTGTTTGAATCAAACCACAGTTTCAGCTTTCCTAATTCCTTTCCGAGTGTATCCAGAAGTTGTTCCAAGTTGTTTCCACTGCATAGCAGGTTAGTGTCATCAGCAAACAATATTAAGTCCATTTTTTCTGAAACTTTACATATATCATTTATATACATATTGAATAATAATGGTCCCAAAACTGAACCCTGTGGGACTCCACAGGTGACCTTCAGTAGCTCTGAGTTTTTGTTGTTAACACATACAAACTGATATCTATTCTTTAAGTAACTTCTTAACCAGGACAGTGCTACCCCTCTGATACCACAATTTTGTAGTTTCTTTAATAATAGATTGTGATCTACTGTATCAAATGCTTTTTTAAGATCCAGGAATACTCCAACTGAATACTCTTTATTTTCAATGGCTGTTGATATTTTTTCTGTAAATTCCATTAAGGCATATGCTGTTGTCCTTTTGTGTCTGAACCCATATTGCTGCTCACACAATAAATCATTCTTCAGTATGAAGTTGTCAATTCTCTCATAGAATATTTTTTCAAGTATCTTGGAAAATTGCGGTAATAGTGAAATTGGTCTGTAGTTGGAGAGTTCCCCTCTGTCGCCTGTCTTGTAAATCGGAATTACTTTAGCTATTTTCATTGCATTGGGAAATATACCTGATTGGAGAGACAGGTTACAGATATACGTCAGTGGTTTCACTATGCATTCGATAACAGTTTTGACTAGTAGCATATCAATACCATCGCAGTCAGTAGATGTTTTACTTTTGAACGATTTAACAATTTCAATGACCTCTCTTTCGTCTGTGTTCTTTATGAAGATGGTGTCTTTTACAGCAGTGTTATTGCATATTGAATCACCTGTTGGCACCGTAGTGGGTATTTCTCGGGCCAGTTTAGGTCCAATGTTAACAAAAAAATTATTAAATTCATCTGCAGGTGAAGCTATATTCACATTCGGAGTCGATTTATTATTTTTTGGAGTGTTAGTTGGGTAGCTGGTATTTCTGCTTTTATTTCCAAGGATACTGTTGATTATTGTCCATGTATTTTTAATATTGTCTTTGTTTTTTTCCAGTTCTTTACTGTAATAGTCTCTTTTACTACATCTTATTATATATGTTAACTTATTTTTGTATGTTTTATACCGCTGCTCTGCTTCTTTTGTCCTTTTCTTTATGAAAGCTTTATATAATAAATTTTTCTTTTTACACGCCTTTTGTAATCCTTTGGTTAGCCATGGTTTGTCAGTAAATTTGTGTTTAAGCTTTTTTTTAACTAATGGGCAGTTTTTTTCATAAAGAGTGGTTACAATGTTTGTAAATGTGTCATAGGCTTCATTTACATCTGATACATAGACTTCTGTCCAGTCTTGCTTCAGCAAGTCCTCTTTAAAAGAACTGATTGCGTTTGGTGATTTGTGTCTGAACGATTTTGAGATTTTTTCTGGGTTGGGCCCCGTGTGGCCATGGATAAGTGCAAAGATTGGCAAGTGGTCGCTTATATCATTTATCAATAATCCACTTTCTATTTTCTTGTCGAGAACATTGACAAACAGGTTGTCAATAAGTGTAGCAGAGTGAGCTGTGATTCTACTGGGATGTGTTATTGTGGGATATAGACTCATGCTGTACATAGAGTTCATGAACTCTGTAACTACATTTTGTTGATGTGGATTAAGTAGGTCAATATTGAAATCTCCACAAATTGCTACCATTTTCTTACTAGTAATATTATTGTACAGCTCGACTAATTTATCTCTGAATGTCTCAATGCAAGTTCCCGGCGTTCTATATATGCAGCTTATGATTAGATTTTTTGTTTTGTCTAGGTCAATCTCAACAGTAACACATTCCAGAATCCCTGGTAGTGCTAAGGACATTTCATTTACAAGCTTACATCTATATAGGTCATCAATATACAGTGCAACACCACCACCCTTTTTTTGAGATCTGTTAATGTTAAACATCTGATATCCCTCTATTGCCATCAGGGTACAATGAAATCTCAAAACTATCAAGGTATTCTAGAGAGAAATATGCTGCCCAGTGTCAAGACAGCTTGGTCTCGGTCGCAGGTCATGGGTCTTGCAACAGGATGACCCAAAACACACAGCTAAAAACACCCAAGAATGGCTAAGAGCGAAACATTGGACTATTCTAAAGTGGCCTTCTATGAGCCCTGATCTAAATGCTATTGAACATCTGTGGAAGGAGCTGAAACATGCCGTCTGGAGAAGGCACCCTTCAAACCTGAGACAACTGGAGCAGATTGCTCATGAGGAGTGGGCCAAAATACCTGCTGAGAGGTGCAGAAGCCTCATTGACAGTTACGGAAATCGTTTGATTGCAGTGATTGCCTCAAAAGGTTGTGCAACAAAATATTAAGTTAAGGGTACTGTAGAGACTTGGGTGAGTCATCTCAGACAGCATCTCAGTCAGGATGCAGAGGGTAAACAGAGGAGGACAATAGTCAGGGAGATCATGGGGAGTTGGCAGGAAGAAGGAGTCGGGGGGGGGGGGGGGGTTTAAGGGTGAATGTATTGTGATGTTAAATGTCATGCAATGTGATGTGAAATGTCATGCAGATGTGAGATGAGTGGTTGGGATAAAAGGAGAAACCGTGCTTGGTTGTATCATGCTTTTCTGTGTATGGCTGATGAGAGTGTAATAAACGTCATCTGTTCGTAAACCTGCCTCATTATTCACACTCTCCACAGTACCATCATTTTTGTCCAGGCCTGTTTCATGAGTTTGTTTTTTAAAATAATTCTGTTGATCCACAATTCAAAAGCATTGTCTGATTTTCATTGGTTAATTTTCATAGAATTTTTATTTATTACCACTTTTGTCATATTCAAGTTATTTCTGTGACCATTGTGGGTTTTTCTTTCATTAACAGAGGGGTACCAACAATTTTGTCCACGGCTGTATTAAAAGAGAACGCTACCATTTGCTCACACTAGAGGAAGTAGTTTTCCATATGCCAAAAGCAAAGTATTTTTCTGTCATTGATGCAAGTCAAGGTTCTTGGCAGATAAAAATTGATGATGAAAGCTCAAAATTATGTATCTTCAATACCCCTATAGAAAGATACAGATTCCTGAGGTTGCCCTTTGGTATATCAGCAGCACCTGAGGTGTTTCAGTGGGATGTCACACAGATGATTGAAGGACTGGAAGGTGTTGTAAACATCACTGATGACTTACTGGTATGGGGACAAACAGCTGACGAGCATGACTTGAGACTAAAAAAGGTTGCTGGATGAAGCAAGACAATACAACTTGAAGCTGAACAAGAACAAGTGCTTCATTAGAACAAATGAAATCAAGTACATTGGGTACATACTTGGTGCAAATGGACTGAAACCAGATGAAGAAAAGGTGAGAGCCATAACACAGCTGCCACCACCCCAAAATAAACAAGAACTGCTGAGATTCATGGGGATGATTCAGTATCTTGCAAAATTCATATCCAACTTGTCAGACATCAGTGCTCCATTAAGAAAACTGCTCGAGAGTGACACTGAGTGGCATTGGGAGGAAGCACAAAAGAAGAGTTTTGAAAACCTAAAACACCTAGTCACAAACGCTCCAATTTTTAAGTTTTATGAGGTCAACAAACCAGTGACTATCCGTGGGTGCTAGCTCAGAAGGCATAGGAGCTGTGGTACTGCAGGAAGGTCAGCCTCTAGCTTATGGGTCAAGAGCACTCACTGACTGTCAACGCAGTTATGCTCAAATTGAGAAAGAGCTACTAGCTATTGTATATGGTTGCGAAAAGTTCCATCAGTATGTTTATGGGAAAGACATAAATGTTGAGAGTGACCATGAACCACTAGGGAGTATATTTAAAAAAACCTTTACACCAAACTCCAGTGAGACTGCAGAGAATGCTACTCAGACTACTAAAGTACAGTTTGAAAGTCATCTATCCACCTGGAAAAGAACTTCACATTGCAGATGCGTTCAGCCGAGCATTTCTTAATGAACATAAATAAGATCTGCTTGAGAAAGAATTAGAAGTGAACATGATTACACATCATCTAGCAGTTTCAAACAAAAAACTGGAACAGGTTAAAAAAGCTACAGCTGAGAATCCTGAGATGCAAACGCTAAGAGACATCACATTAAGGGGATGGCCTGATGAAAGAAGTGCAATACCAAAAGTAATACAGCCCTACTGGGCATTTAGGGATGAGATCACATACACAGATGGGCTTATGTTTAAAGCAGTAAAGCTTATTGTCCCACCCCAGCTGAGACAAGAAATGCTTCACCAAGTACACGAGTCATACTTAGGAAAGGTCAACTGTAAAGAAAGCGCAAAAGACATTTTGTATTGGCCACGCATGTCTTCACACATTGAGTAGATGGTGTCTCAGTGTGCTGTTTGCAATGAGCACAGGAACAGTAATCCAAAAGAGCCATTACTGTCACATCCTGATCCAGAAAGACCATGGGAGAAAGTGGGGATTGATCTTTCACTACAAAGGATCTGAGTTTCTGTTGTGTGTGGACTATTTCTCAAAATTCCCAGAAATCACTAGGTTGAGAGATACCACATGTGGCAGTGTCATAGTCGCACTAAAGTCAGTGTTCGCCAGACATGGTATTCCAAACATTGTTTTCTCAGACAATGGACCACAAGATGCCAGTGTAGAGTTCAAAGACTTTGCGGGAAGTTGGGAATCCAGGCCACGCCCAATCAAATGGTCAGTCCAAACAATAAAAAACCTGTTGAACAAATCTGAGAGTGAAGATGGTGATCCATATATAGCATTGTTAAGAGTATCGCAACACACCACTTGACAATGTAGGATTATCACCAGCACAGCTACTCATGGAAGTCTGGGAGCAGCTGAAAGAAGAAGATGTAACTTGATATATGAAGGTTTATGATGATATTAGGGAGGCAAATTTAGCTTTTTTCCCACAGATTGGAGGGGTAACATGCTCCCACTGTCCCTGCCTTGAATTACACCCACGGCAGAAAGGAGACAAGACTTTTTTTTCTATTTATTTTATAACATGTAATATTATGCGCCGATAAAAATATAAATTTGGGGAAGGATTATTTTAAGAATAAATAATTTATTTGGACCAAAATGCATCCTGGTTTGTTTTCCTAAAGTTTTAAATTAAATCCACACAGAGCCTTAAAGGTCCTATATTGTGTAAAATGGTGTTTTTGTGGGTTTTAACCCTATGGCCATGGGCCATATATGTATGCTGTTAAAATATTAAAATGCTTATTTCACAAAGAAATATACACTGGCTCCATTTCACTAAACTCTTAAAGAAATTAGCAGATTCCCATCAACACATTGCTAAAGCTAGTAGAAAGCCACCCTTTGCAGCTAGAACAGCTCCAACTCTTCAGGGTAGGCTCTCCACAAGGTTCAAGAGTGTGTTTATGAGAATTTTTGACCATTCTTCCAGAAGCACATTTGTAAGGTCAGGCACTGATGTTGGATGAGATGGCCTGGTTCATAGTCCCCAAACTCACTCATCCATGTCACTATGGACCTTGCTGGAGCCCTCTCAGGCTCTCCCATCACCACTGCTGATTCCTTCCGCTTCCTAGGCACTACCATCACCAGGGACCTCAAATGGGAGCTGACCATCAGTTCACTCATCAAAAAAGCCCAGCAGAGGATGTTCTTCCTGCGGCAGCTGAGGAAGCTCAAGCTACCCACCAAGATGTTAGTGCAGTTCTACACAGCCATCATCGAGTCCATCCTCACCACCTCCACAACCGTGTGGTACGCAGGAGCCACTGCCAGGGACAGACTAAGGCTGCAGCGCGTCGTGCGCACTGCTGAGAAGGTGATCGGCTGCAAGCTCCCATCTCTCCAGGATCTGTACATCTCCAGGACCCGGAGGCGTGCTGGCCGGATCATAGCCGATCCCTCACACCCTGGTCACGTACTGTTTGCCCCCCTCCCCTCTGGTAGAAGACTTCGGTTCATCCAGACTAAAACCTCCCGTCACATGAACAGCTTCTTCCCCTCTGCCATTAGACTGCTGAACACTAAGTGACTCTCGTGCACCATGTACAGCAGCTCAACCAGACTCATGTTAATCATCACTGTTTTCTTCCTGCATTACCGACTGCACTATATAGTTCTCCACAGTATCTGCTGCTGGCTAATATATATTTTAACTGTTGACCAGTATCACTTAATCTTATCCTACACTTTATTACATGTATAGTTTATTTCTCTTATCTTATCATGTTTAATGTTGCAGCACTGTACCGAGACAAATTCCTAGTTTGTGTACTACATGAACAATGGCAATAAACCTGATTCTGATTCTGATTCTGCTTTGTGCATTGGTGCCCATTCATTAGCAAGGGTGTCCCAATACTTTTGGCAATATAGTCTATATATAAAAATGTGTATGTGATCCCTAAAATTGAAGTAAATTTAAATATGAGCTTTAAACTAACTGCAGCAGTAACTGCTGAGATGCTTAATTTATGTAGTGGCAAAGTAACAAAACAAAAAAAAAACAAACCACATTTGACTTGAAGGGCTTGGAAATGATTTCAAACTCAGACAACAATTTGACTGTCTTTACAAAAAACTCTTCGTACAATAATTCTCTTCAACAAAGCACACAAGTGATATTACAGTGATGGCAATGATACACAATAAAGACAATGGAATATATATGTATATGCGGATGCCAGAGAAGAGGTCAGTGGGGCCTGAATGGTGAATGGCCTGCAGTCAGGATTCAGCAGCAGTTCACCATATCTGCTCCAGTCTGGATTTGAACCTCGAGTGAAATGGTTCCTTTAACGAGAAAGTGCTTCACTTCACCTTCGGAGGCGTGTAGTGGATTCTGCACCTTTCATTGAAAACCTGAACAAAGGAAAGTGAGTAAGGAACATGTATGATGGTAGATCTATTTAACAGCATCCATTTTCAAGTAAAATAGTAGGGTAACATGCAGGTGCATCTCAATAAATTAGAATATTATGACTAACTTTTCCTTTTATTTTTCATAATGTAAGTCCAAAAGTTAAATATGATTTATTTTATATTCCTTACAAGTAAAATGACAAGCTTTTCTTTATTTTGACTTTGAGGATTATACTTTATACCTTATGTAAAAAGAAAAAAAAAACTGGTATAGATCAATTTCTGCGAATATTCCCCAAAATCAGCCCAAAACAAGGAGTTACACTACAGAAATGTTCAAATTCTGAAAAATGAATCCATTTACACACTCAATACTTAAATGGGACTCTTTGACCATGAATTGCTGCATTAATGTGGCATGGCATGGATGTAATCTGGGACACTGCTGATGTGTTACTGAAACCAATGTTGCTCTGTTAGCAACTTTCAGCTTATCTGTATTGTTGGTCGGGTGTTTCTAATCTTTCTCTTGACTTTACTCCATACAAAATCAATAGGGTTCAGGTCAGAGGAGTATGATGATCAGTCAAGCACAGAAATATTATGGTGAGCAAATCATTTTGTAGAAGTTTTGGCACTGTGAGATGGTGCTAAGTCATGCTGGAAAAGGAAACTGGCATGTCCATACAGCTTTTCAGCAGATGGAAGCATAAAGTGCTCTAAAATTTCCTGGTAGATAGCAATGTTGACTTTGGACTTGACAAAACAGGGTGGACCGACACAAGCAGATGACATGCCACCCCAAATCAGACTGTGGATCAGGGGTCACCAACTGGCAGATCCAAACCTTGAGAGTCCTCCGTCCGGACTCTGAAGCTTTTTAATACAATTTGGGGAAAAATTATACTGCTTTGTTTTAACTGAATGAAAAAGCGGACCCTGAGTGCCGTATTGGCGGCAGCTGCCTGGACATTTTATGGCGTGGGACCTTGGACGTTCTCCATGGGATACAGCGGGAGGTAAAATCATTGTTTGCTGCAGGCGGACAGCCACGCTTCCTTCACGGTGTAGCCCGCAGGACGAAACGCTGCTGTGAAATTGTGTCCACCACCACTCTGGCTGCTTGTGATGGTATGGCTCTACCCAGGGGTTTGTTGACGGAAGGTCTCCACGGCTCCTCTACACCTTTCTGGAACAGCATCCCCATTGGGCTGCACAATGTTGTTTATGAAGGTAATTTCCACGACCCTCTGATATCACGTAAAAACAATAATTTGCTCTGTGTGTTACTGAACATGAAAAGTTCCAGACACATCCACCTCCTCTCTCCCTGTGGCAGAGTGTTACCCAGACGAGGTTAAAAAGAGAAGAACATTGTTGACATAAAAAAATCTCCAAAGGAATTCTGTAGTGTGGAATGAATTATATTCTCTGTCCCTTTTTAGGCTTACAGTTTGAAATGTTTTTTTTTTTTTTAAATACTGAAAATACACTACTCACAAAAAGTTAGGGATATTTGGCTTTTGGGTGAAATTTATGGAAAAAGTTCACACCACAGTGATATTATATCATGAAAGCAGACCATTTAAGTCAAAGCATGCAATAGTGATTTCCTCATCTCAAACAATTTATTGAAACAAAAGCCAATAACAGTGGTGGGTATACCACAGCAAAAAATGTCAATGTCTCAATAACTTGTCATGTGCCCTTGAGCATCAATTACAGCCTGACAACGTCTCATGTTGTTCACAAGTTGACTTATTGTCTGCTGAGGCACTCTTCTTGAAGGGCAGCTCTCGGGTTATTGAGGTTGTGGGGTGCAGGGTTACAAGCCTTTACATGACGATTCAGCTGATCCCATAGCTTTTCTGTGGGATTCAGGTCTGGAGAAAGTGCAGGCCACTCCATCTGAGGTTCCCCAGCCTCCCTAATGATGTGACCTCAATGAGTTGGAGCATCGTCATCCATGAAGATGAAATTAGGCATGTGTTGTTCATGTAGGGGCACAGTGACTGGATTAATGATGTTATTCAGGTAGTATCGGCTTGTCACTATACCACTGACAAGGTGTAGGGCAGCTCTGTATTGACCACACACACCCACCCAGACTGTAACACCACCACCACCACCACCACCAAAAGCTCGTCTGGAGACCACAGTGGCTGATGCATGGCACTCTCCTTGACATCTCCAACATCATTGGCGGCCATCATTTCTGCTCAACGTGAATAGTCTTTCATCAGAGAACAGCAGTGAGGCCCACTGGTCCCTTGTCCCGCATAAATGCTCCCAGGCCCATGCAAGACGATGACGCCTGTGCCTGGTGATGTGGTCAGGTACCCTTGCAGGTCGTCTAGCGCGCAAATCTTGCTGATGTAAATGGTTTGGAATGTTCTGAGGTGACACTTGGGTGCCTCTCACCTCCCTTAAATGTGCCTGAAGTTGAATAGCATTCATCATTTGCTTCCACAGGGCACTGTTCACAATGATGAGGTCATCAGCGTGGGATGTGGCCAAAGGACCTCCACTTCTATGCCTTTCTGGGACTCTTCCAGTCTCTGTGTATCTCTGTTGCCACCTGCTGATGACGGTCTGTGACACTCTAAGCTCAGTGGCCACTTCCCTCTGAGAACAACTGGCAAGGTACTATTGATCAATTGTTAGGTGTTGTCTTGGGCTCATGACATCAAAATGTGAAAAGCACGATAAAGATGACTGTTCAAATACCAATTCTAATTGAACCAGAAAATTTATTGGTCGAATCATGGATCAAACACCTGTTGTGATTTTTGCCATTAAGCACCTTGTTAGAGAACAGCAAGTTATCCAAAAGCTATTGAAATACTGAACAGCTGGACATGTGCATTCAAAAGGTTAAAGAAGGTCAAATTAAGTTCACCTGTAAAGGTTATAGTGCATTTTAGGTGCACCCCGAAATTTCACCCGAAAGCCGAATATCCCTAACTTTTTGTGACTATAGTATAGAGGCGGACTTTTGAGAGATTAAAAAAAAAATTATTAATCTTTTTAAATGTATACAATTTAGTTTGTGTTCTCCTGTAAAACTTACCATTTTTAGGATTCAAGTTGTAGATTTTAGAATTTTACACCATGTTCCAAATTGTTATGCAAATATTTGTCTCTGATTTTCCTAAATAGTCGATGCAAATGACAGTCAGTATCATTTTTCAAGTCATCAACCGTTAGAGCATAATTCAAATTTTATTGAACAAACCTCTCAATGATAACTATTTTTTGCTAAAATAACAAAAACTCAAAATGCATTGTTCCAAATTATTATGTGTAACAGAGTTTCAAAACATTTTATTGGTTGTAAAAACTGAAAATGGTCATTTGTTGAATTTGCAGCATTAGGAGGTCATATTTATTGAAATCAAAAGCTATTTTAATCAAAAACATCTTAACAGGCCAAGTTACAAGTTAACATAAGACCCCCTTTTTTTTTTTTTTTCCACAATATCTTTATTGAACCTTTTTTTTTAACAAACATGATACAAACAATCAAACACTAACACTAAAGTACTACAAAAAAAAAAATGCACTAAAAAACACCAACAACCACCAACAAAATCAAATCTTCAACAATGCTCCTCTGTTTAGTCTAGACAATCCAATACATAAGTATACATATTATGTTCACCAGTTTGGAATTTACAAGGTCCACACACATCATTCACCTTCTTCTTCAAGAGTTATGTTTAAATTTTTTACATAATCAATAAAAGGTCTCCATATATTCTCAAACACAATTTCCTTTGATTTCAGTATATATGTTATTCTTTCTAATGGAAGTTTTGTTAACATCTGTCTTAACCACTGAGTCACATCTGGTCTATGAGTCTTTTTCCATAATAGTGCAATACATTTTTTGGCATTAAGCAAACTGAGGGCTATGAATGTTCTTTCACTTTTATTAAAATTATGCTTTTCTGGGTACAGACCCAACAAAAACAGTTTAGGATTCAATATGATTTGTTTTGAGATTATTTTTTCAATTGTTACCCTCACCTCTTCCCAAAACATTCTTATTAATCTACATTCCCATAAACAATGAAATAGGGTTCCTTTACTTTCCATGCATTTTGTGCATGTATCTGGTATATTTTTGTTATATCTATTTAACTCCTCCGGTGTAACATACATCCGCATTAACCATTTGAAATGTATCAATTTAAGGCGTACATTTATTGATTTGGTTTGAGCTTCTGTACAAGCCAATTCCCATTGTTCCTCTGAAATTTCAGTTTGCAGATCTTCTTTCCAGTAGTTTAATCTTTTCAGTGAATTTTCACTTAAAAATAGTGTCAATGAGTTATAAAACTCTGAAATAATACCCTTTCTTTTACTATCTTTCATCAACATTTTTTCCAAGGATGAATAGATAGGTCGAGTGAGAGCTTTATTTTGATTTGATCGAATAAAGTTTCTAAGTTGAAGATATTTAAAAAAATGTGTTCTATTGAGATTAAATTTGATCCTCAGCTCTTCAAAAGACATTATGTTTTCTGCACATGGCAAATATAAATCCTGAATCTTTTGTATCCCTTTTAAATTCCATACTTTAAATACAGCGTCCGCTCTCCCTGGTTTAAAATATTGATTACCCCATATTGGACTAAATTGTGACAATAACTGTGGTTCTTTTAAATAGTTTTTAGCTTCACACCATATTTTGATCATATGCTTTACAAATGGATTTTTAACTTGTTTTTGTAATTTTTTTGCCGAATCTGAGTATATGAATATGGGAAGAGGTAAAGGCAAATTGTATGATTCCATTTCAGTCCAGTGAGGGAGATCATTTGATGAAAAATAATATGTCATAGACCTCAGTTGTGCCGACCAATAATACAACATAAAATTTGGACATTTCAGACCTCCACGATCAAATGGTAAATATAATAAAGACAGACGTAATCTAGCCCTCCTGTTGTTCCATATAAATTCCACTAACTTTTTTTTAATTCTTGAGAATAAATCTAAAGGTGGTGGTAAGGGAATGTATTGAAATAAATAAAGTATTTTAGGTAAGATATTACTTTTAAGTATATTAATTCTCCCGATCATCGACATTGGTAGTGACATCCATCTCTGAAGTAACTCATCAATATCCATCATTAAGGCTTCATAATTGACACTGGCGATTGATTCTAGCTTAGGCACAATTTGGATTCCTAAATATTTAAACTGATTTACAACATTGAATTGATTTACCTCAGGGGCTGGGTAATTTCTCTGGGTCTCATTTAGCATTAATATTGAAGATTTAGTTTTATTTATTTTATATCCTGATATTTCCCCAAAATTCTTTATTAAATTCAACAAGGTCGGAATTGATTTTTTAAGATTCGACATAAACAAAATTATGTCATCGGCATACAGGGAGATTTTATGTTCTGTTGGTCCAACTTTAATTCCATATATTTGTGACTGTAGACGTATCGCCATCGCTAAAGGTTCAATTGCCATAGTAAACAGTAAAGGTGAAAGTGGACAGCCTTGTCGACATCCTCTATTGATTTTTATTGATTTTGAAATATTGTTATTTGTTAGGATTTCTGCAGTAGCATTATTATATATTATCTGAACCCATTTTATGAAATTATTTCCAAGTCCAAACCTTTGTAAGACTTCAAAAAGAAAGGGCCATTCAACTCTATCAAAGGCTTTTTCGGCATCCAGTGATAAGAGAGCTGTATCCGGTGCTTCTTTATTAGAATAAATAATATTAAAAAGTCTTCTTACATTATGGAAGCCTTGTCTTCCCTTTATAAAGCCATTCTGATCTCGATTAATAATATTTGGTAAAATTTCTTGTATTCGTCTTGCTAAAATTTTACAGATTATCTTAAGGTCGGCATTTAATAGGCTTATTGGTCTCATATTTTCACATTTATTAGAGGGCTTACCTGGTTTTGGCAACAGTATAATTAAGGCATTATTCATATATGATGGTAAATTACTATTTTGAAATGCTTCTAAAACCATTTCCAAAAAAGGTTTTGTTAATTTATTCTTAAATTTTTTATAAAGGTCAACTGGAAGACCATCTGGTCCTGCACTTTTTCCTGATTTCATATTATCAATAGCTAGTCCAACTTCTTCTTGACTAATTTTAGACTCCAGTATCTCCCTATTTTCATTTGGAATACACGGTATAAATAGTTCGTTCAAAAACCCATGTAGTTTTGTTAAGTCAGATTCATTTTTGGTATCATATAATTTTTCATAGTAATCTCTAAAGGCTCTATTAATTTCTAAAGGATCTATAACTACCTGTCCGTTACTTATAATACTGGTAATTGGTGTTTTAGATTCTAATTGTTTAATCTGCCATGCCAATAACTTTCCTGATTTTTCACCTTGTTCATAAAAAGATTGTTTCAATCTTAGAAGACTCGAGGCAGCTCTATTCGCTGATTTGTCATATTCAGCTCTCAAAATCAGTAATTCGTTCTCCAACCTTGGATCTCTTCCTGCATATACTCTTTCTTGAAGAATTTTTATTTTATGTTCCAGTTGGACTCTCTCCTCTCGAGTCTTCTTAGATTTTGAACCTGTATAACTAATAATGTGTCCCCTAATAAAAGCTTTGAAAGCCTCCCACTTTACACATGCTGATGTTTGTGTAGTACTGATGTCAAAGAACTCATCTATCTGTTTTTCTATGTATTTAACAAATTCCTCATCCTGAAGCCATTTATGCTGAAATTGCCATCTACCTGGTTCCTTTGTCAATTTCTTATCTACATCTACTGAGCTTCAGTTATCAAGCTCCTCTCCTGTGGAATCAGCTGCCAATCTGGATTCGGGAGTCAAACTCGATCTCTGTTTTTAAGAATAGGGCTAAAACCTACCTTTTTGATATAGCCTACAATTAGGGAGGGATCATGTGTTTCTGAACCCTCCCTTAGTTATGCTGCTAATAGGTTTAGTCAGCCGGGGGACCTCCAGTAATGCACTGGGCCTCACTCCTTTCCTCACTCTCTATGAAATATTTTTTTTTTTGCTGGTCATTAACATTTGTTTGTTCTCTCCCATAGATTGAGTCCCCATCGTGCTGTTTGCTCTCTACATGTCTGTTCTTTTCTTCTTCTCTGTCCCCTCACCCCCCAGCCAGTCGCAGCAGATGACTGCCCCTCCCTGAGCCTGGTTCTGCTGGAGGTTTCTTCCTGTTAAAAGGGAGTTTTTCCTCTCCACCGTCGCCAAGTGCTTGCTCACAGGGGATCGCCTGATTGCTGGGGTCTTTCTGCAACTGTG
This sequence comes from Pholidichthys leucotaenia, assembly GCA_020510985.1. Taxonomy (NCBI): domain Eukaryota; kingdom Metazoa; phylum Chordata; class Actinopteri; order Cichliformes; family Pholidichthyidae; genus Pholidichthys; species Pholidichthys leucotaenia. The sequence goes on from CM035844.1 coordinate 165,735,381, forward strand.
GGGGTCCTCCCTACAGTTGATAGTGCTATGAGATGACTGTTGTTGTGAAATGGCGCTATATAAATAAAGTTGAATTGAATTGAATTGAATTGAATATATTAGACAGCAGGGTGCATGATCAGAGATCACGATGTTATCATAAAAACAGTTTTGAATCTTGGACCTTAATTCTGTGGAGATCAAAAAATAATCTATACGTGAGAATGTCTTGTAGGCATTGGAATAACAAGAGTATGCTTTAACTTGTGGTTTCATTTCTCTCCATATATCTATTAATTTCAATTCTTTCATAAAATGATTAATGGTCATCCTACATCCATTGTGCGTACAGTCCAGTCCTGTTGATCTATCTATACCGGGATTCAATGTACAATTAAAATCCCCTGCTATTATATGTCACCCTGTAAGTGATGATAAGAAATAAATTAGCAAAGAACTTTTGATCATCTATATTGGGACCATATAAGTTCACCAAATTTATGTTTTCTAATAGCAAAGATCCTTGAATGATTACATATCTTCCAAATTTGTCTCCAATTACATTTTTCACTTAAAATGGGACTGATTTATGTATGAGAGTCATAACTCCCCTGGCTCGGGATGAAAATGATGAGGTGAAAACATTTCCTTGCCATCTACTCCTAATTCTTTTTACATCTTCCTCTATTAGATGAGTTTCTTGTAAAAACACAATTTTTGAACCCATGTCTTTTATTTTATTCATAACTTGTTTAAGTTTTTTTAAATTTTGTAGACCTCTGCAATTCCATGAAGTTAAGTTAAGATTAACGCTTTGATTTATGATCAATAGGGAGTTTGGGATTACCTTGCAGTGTAAACATGCTCAAACAGAAAAGCAAAAAAATGAGTGGTTGAACATTCACCCTACAAACTCCACACAAACAAATTCCCCCTTCCCACATTTGTGGCAATCCCCCCAAAAGCAAAAGAAAAATTCCGTCTCCCGATATAGCCATCGACCGTTCCACACCCACGAGGATCAGCCAAAGCCACTCCCTTCTTCATCCTCCCAATCACCCTAACTCTACTGCTTTTAATAACGTAACATTAACTCTCTTCTGTAATTTTCCAATTTAACTCCAAAATTTTTTAGCAATTTTGTACTTTTTTTTTTTTTTAATATGTAATACAATCTATATTTTGTAATCTTGTTATATGCTTCTAATCAGTTAAATGCTCAAATATTCTACCCTATATTCTGTTCATGCTTAGCTCCCACCAGTCTCTTCCTGGATCTTCTTGATGAGCTCCTGCGCCTCCTCGGGGGTCTTGAAGATGCGTGTTCTGCCCTCATATGTGACCAGAAGTCTTGCAGGGTGAATCACTCCATGACGAATCTCAAGGTTGCGCAGTTCTTTGCGGATGGGGTCAAACTGCTTCCTTAATTGTTGGATTCCTGAGGCCAAATCTGGGTAGAACCGCACCTGCTGATCTTGATATTTAATTTCTCCTTTGGCCCGCACCGCGTTGGAGATCGTCATCCTGTCTCTGTAGCTGAGAAACTTCATAATTAACGTCCTCGGTGCTGCCTTGTTACCTCTCGGTGGGCCAATTCGGTGGGAGCTTTCCAAGACGACTGATGATTTTAGCTCTGCGTTGTTCAGCGCCTCTGGGATCCACCCCTCCAAAAAGGAGCATGAATCACGACCTTCGGCTCCCTCCGGTAAACCCACCAGCCTCAGGTTGTTCCGTCTGGACCGAGATTCCAAATCCAGAACGCTATTTCCCAGATCTTTATTTTTTTTTTTTCCAAAGTGCGCACCTTTATTTGAAGTCCGCTAATTTCATCCTCCGCACTTGAAACACGAAGCTCCGCCTGCGTCACTCGCTCCACACAGTCACCCAACTCCTTTCTCATTGCATCCAACGCTGCCATAATCCCATCAAGTTTAGCGGAAAAGTCTGCTCTCATTGAGCTAATGGCAGCCAGCACTGCACCTGTGCCGCCATCGTCAGCAGTTACCGCATCACCGCTAGTTTCATCCGCCATATCCGCAGCTTTTTCTACTGCGCCACAAACTTTAAAGTCCGTTAATTTGGACTGCTTCGGCGATTCAATTTTTCCCCCTCCTGATTTCCCAGCCTTAGTCTTCACCGGCATATCCTCACCCAAACGCTGGGAAAAGTTCTGTTCCGAATGAGAGAGTTATTTGCCGAATTTTTATTTCCAGGAGCAGAGCAGAGTGATACATGTCCTTCTTGGCGGCCGCCATAACCGGAAGTCCAAGTGAAGACCCCTTCTTTGATATAACCTTCACAATTCTTGCATCCATTGAACTTGTGAGTTTTTGGAGAGTTTCTGCTTGAATTTCTTTCCAAGATGTCAGAATAGCCTCCCACAGCTGCTGTTTTGATGTGAACTGCCTCTCACTCTCATAGATCTTTTGCTCAAAAGATTCTCAATAGGGTTGAGGTCAGGAGAGGATGGGGGACACACCATGAGTTTCTCTCCTTTTATGCCTATAGCAGCCAATGATAGAGAGGTATTCTTTGCAGCATGAGATGGTGCATTGTCATACATGAAGATAATTTTTCTACGGAAGGCACGGTTCTTCTTTTTGTACCATAGAAGAAAGTGGTCAGTCAGAAACTCTATATACTTTGCCAAGGTCATTTTCACACCTCCAGGGACCCTTAGGGAGTCTACCAGCTCTCTCCCCATGATTCTGGCCAAAAACATGACTCTGCCACCTCCTTGCTGACGTCACAGCCTTGTTGGAAGTGGGACATGGTGGCCATCCACCAACCATCCACTACTCCATCTATCTGGACCAACTAGAGGCACTTTTCCATTAGCCCAGCATACTTCGGCACATCTCGATTCACTTCGACATGATTCGGCATGCTTTTGTCTCCATTACAACCGTGCTGAGCTGGGGTGGGTGGGATTTCTATAACAGCGAGGCGGCGCCACACTCCCGTGACGTAGAACACGTGACCCAAGCAAAACATAACACATACAGCTGTACAAGGCGACTCCTCGGTCTGTGGCTTTTTTCACCGTAAATGCCAAAAAGGACCGCCAGACAAGGGTACAGGCAGCAAGATGAAACACTCTGGAAATAGTTCTGCAGCTTCTGGGAGAGCCGAAGACGTGAGGATACAAACTAGGTCATATATGACAGTAAGCTAATGGTTGCTAATGCTAGTTTGCTATAAGTACGTCGTACTACACTTTAATGTCTGCAAGTTATCGCTGTTAGGTACTAAAATATGTACGCTGTGTGTGTTTCAGATGGCTCTGTTGTGGGGAAATTACTGCTTCATTCGCTCTGGGCAAACCTGACCTGTCACGGATTTCATCAGCCTGTCACTGATGTCAGCACAGCTTCACAAACGATCAGTGGTTATAGAGCTTAAGAATGTCTGTAGAAACGTTTATTTCCTGTGCAACAAATTGCTCTGATCTGCTTGAAAATCATGGAGAGACTGTTGAGAGACAGTTTGAGACATCATGCACGTACCTGCTTCTGCACTGAGTCTGAGATGTCATAGAAAAAAATGATCAGCTGACACAACTTGATCGCCATGTTAATAACTATATTAGCCACAAAATATATATTCAGAAAGTAAACTTTACTGAGTTAGGTATAATAAGATATATTTGACAGTTATCATGCATTTTAGGCCAAAACAAACTTGATCTAGGATTAAAAGCAATTAAAATAATGCAGTCACAAGGTTACACGGAAAATACTTGATTTACTAGATACATGTACTGTAGAAATATATATTCTCTGCATCAACAATGTACTAGACATGCATTCATGTCGTATTGCACTGGGAATTTCACTGACAATAAACCTCTGAAGTTTTTGCAGATGTCTCTTTTTTTATATGTGAAGGTTACCACCATGTGGCATAAATACTGAAAGATTGGAAAAGCTAAGAATAATCCAGCAGTTTGAGAAATCACTTTTGGTTTGGTGTAAGTCTGCCAACAGAATTATGAACCATAAAGCAGTTTGTGTTAAAATGTTAAATCCCATTAAACCTAATCCGGGGGCTTCCAATCATGTGTCATGCGGGGCCAAGACCCTGCAGGTTCTCTCTTCTACCCAGTCTCTTCAGCAGGTGATTTCACTGATCAGTCAGTGGAAGAAGTTCAGTGGAATCTGCTGTTGAAGACACTGGTTGGAGGTAAAGCCTGCAGGGTCTTGGCCCTCCATGGCACATGATTAGACACCCCCACCCAAACCCATTATGATGAAGAGCAGATGCTAATATGACCCAGAATTCCTCCATATACTGGTACTGTCACTAAAGTATGCAGGGTCTTCTGTACAGTCTTCTAACAATATAGTCTTCAGTTAATAAAATAATTGTTTTGGTTACTTTTTTCTTAAAAATGAGCCATTATTTTCAAGGTCACCGATTAATCCTTTGTACAGTTGACTCTTTTCCCACCGGTGTCTTAACAGACAAAATAGAAAATCAAGATAGAAAATCATGATGCAAACACATAAGTCACTAAATTGTTTATTACAACCAGCAGCAAATTCCAGATTATTCAGAATGTGCAAAATTCAAACTGTAAAAAAAACCAAACTGGAATGGTCACATGCTGCCTCACTGAGAAGCAACTGGATCGGTCCGTACTGGTCCTGGTTCGACAGATCTACAGCCTGCATCTCTGTAAATAGTGAGTCAAGGTCCAGTTGGGGTGACAGTTTCCCTCTTGCCTAGACAAAAGACAAATGGGTGGTAGTTAATTAAAGCAAGTTTAAAACTTATTTGAGAAATACACTTGTTGCTAAAAGCCAGTGGTGGAATGTGAATTAATGAATGAATCTTTATTTCGGATTGATTAAAAGTAAAGATTAAAAGAAAATAGAATAATATAACAAAGGGGAAAAAATCTAACAAGGTCAAATTAAACAGTAACTCCTCTGATTATACAGTTCAACATAGGTTATCTGAAATGGGTGATGGCTGAAGCTGCAGCTTATATTGCCCACCCATATTTCATCCACGAAGTCAAAAGAAAAACAAAACAGGAGGGATTACAATTTGAATGTGACAATAAAGTACTTTGTTGTTGTATTTAACCACAATTTTCATGTAGCTGCACTTCAGTAGATTTTACAAGGGCTGGGTTACATTTAAAATCATCTGTTTTTACTGTGGCCTCAGCAATCAGAATGAATTAATACATTCACTTGAATGGAATCTAGTACATTAATTGAAGTTGTACATCACCCAGTATGGAGTCGGTCAGTCAAAATATGAAGTTATCAATAAAAGTTTGTCTTGTCTGTAAAAGTGTCTCTTCTTGCCCTGGCTTCATGTGTGGGCGGTGTTTTGTACTAGCATTGCTAAAATATAAAAGGAAGCACTACAATTGGTCTCAAATATTTATAATGTGTCCTGTTACTACATGAGTTTCTTGATGATAGACTATAAACTACACATATAAAGTAAATTACAGTGGGGAAAAAAAGTATTTAGTCAGACACTAATTGTGCAAGTTCTCCCACTTAAAAGATGAGAGAGGTCTCCAATTTTCATCATAGGTATACCACAACTGTGAGAGACAAAATGAGGAAAATAAAAATCCAGAAAATCACAATGAAGGATTTTTAATGAATTAACTGGTAAATTCCTCGGTAAAATAAGTATTTGGTCAATAACAAAAGTTCATCTCAATACTTTGTTATATATTCTTTGTTGGCAATGACAGAGGTCAAACATTTTCTGTAAGTCTTCACAAGGATTTCACACACTGTTGCTGGTATTCTGGCCCATTCCTCCATGCAGATCTCCTATAGAGCAGTGATGTTTTGGGGCTGTCGCTGGGCAACACGGACTTTCAACTCCCTCTAAAAATTTTCTATGGGGTTGAGATCTGGAGACTGGCTAGGCCACTCCAGGACCTTGAAATGGTTCTTACGAAGCCACTCCTTCGTTGCCCGGGCGGTGTGTTTGGGATCATTGTCATGCTGAAAGACCCAGCCACATTTCATCTTCAATGCCCTTACTAATGGAAGGAGGTTTTCACTCAAAATCTCACGATACATGGCCCCATTCATTCTTTCCTTTACACGGATCAGTTGTCTTGGTTCCTTTGAAGAAAAACAGCCCCAAAGTATAATGTTTTCATCCCCATGCTTCACAGTAGGTATGGTGTTCTTTCTCCTCCAAGCACGACAAGTTAAGTTTTTACCAAAAAGTTCTATTTTGGTTTCATCTGACCACATGACATTCTCCCAATCCTCTTCTGGATCATCCAAATGCTCTCTAGCAAACTTCAGACAGGCCTGGACATGTACTGGCTTAAGCAGGGGGACACGCCTGGCACTGCAGGATTCGAGTCCCTGGCGGCGTAGTGTGTTACTGATGTAGCCTTTGTTACTTTGGTCCCAGCTCTCTGCAGGTCATTCACTAGGTCCCCCCGTGTGGTTCTGGGATTTTTGCTCACCGTTCTCATGATCATTTTGACCCCACGGGGTGAGATCTTGCGTGGAGCCCCAGATCGAGGGAGATTATCTGTGGTCTTGTATGTCTTCCATTTTCTAATAATTGCTCCCACAGTTGATTTCTTCACACCAAGCTGCTTACCTATTGCAGATTCAGTCTTCCCAGCCTGGTGCAGGTCTACAATTTTGTTTCTGGTGTCCTTTGACAGCTCTTTGGTCTTGGCCATAGTGGAGTTTGGAGTCTGACTGTTTGAGGTTGTGGACAGGTGTCTTTTATACTGATAATGAGTTCAAACAGGTGCCATTAATACAGGTAACGAGTGGAGGACAGAGGAGCCTCTTAAAGAAGAAGTTACATGTCTGCGAGAGCCAGAAATCTTGCTTGTTTGTAGGTGACCAAATACTTATTTTACCAAGGAATTTACCAATTAATTCATTAAAAATCCTTCAGTGTGATTTTCTGGATTTTTTTTTTCTCATTTTGTCTCTCATAGTTGAGGTATACCTATGATGAAAATTGGAGACCTCTCTCATCTTTTAAGTGGGAGAACTTGCACAATTGGTGGCTGACTAAATACTTTTTTGCCCCACTGTATATTGATAACTGAACATCTCACATTTGCCAAAACATACAGTTATGAACATAACTCACAAAGGATCACAAAAGTGATCTGACAAAAAAATAAATACATTAACAAGCGGTTTATTTTACAGTTGATGTGCCATATTCACACAATCAAATAAATCTCAGTTCAGTCCCTTTTATATTAAGTGGAAATTGTTCTACTATGGTTTTGACAATTTACCTATAAAAGGAAAGGATTTCAGTACTTTCCACAGTGGCGAGGTCCGTTGTGGGGCGGCTGATTTCCTCCTGCATAGATGAACGACAGAAATGGATGATGGTTAGTTTCAAGCAAGTTCAACACATATACAGGCACATCTCAAAAATTAGAATACCATGAAAAAATTCAATATTTTTTTCACTCATTTCAGAAAGTGAAACCCATATATAGATTCATTACAGGAACAGTGATATATTGCAAGTGTTTATTTTAATATTGATGATTACGTCTACAGCCCATATTAACCAACACCTCAGCGGCCAAAATTTATATTTAAAAACTACTTTTTAAAGTTAATTTTATGTTCTAATTTTTTGCCAAATTGAATTTGGGGTTTTCAGGGGCTGTAAGCCGTAATCATCAAAATTAAAATAAATAAACGCTTGAAATATATAACTCTGTGTAATGAATCTATATAATATACGGACTTCACTTTCTGAAATGAGTGACAAAAAATATTGAAGTTTTTCATGACATCCTAATTTTTGGATGTAACTGTATTCAGGAAATACACCTGTGAAATTCAGTGGTGGGATGTGACAAAAATGCTTCGTTTCCCTGACATGCACTGCAGGATCCACAGATTAGGTGTGTGTGTCTATTCTGACACTTTAGAAAATTATATGAATGACTTTATAAATCACTGGTTTGAAAAAGCAATTTTAATATGACGAGATTTCGGCTCGTGTGGTCCATTTCACCAGGATCACAATATAAACAGGGAAGCTAACCCCTGGCATGTGGAAACACATTAAATTGCACACAATTTAATGCGCAGCACAAAAGTGCAATACAAAACAAAAACCAGGACTTTAACCAGGATTAACATATTTCATCGTTTTGCTCTCAGAAGCGAATATTTAGGAGAAAACAAGTGCGAATCAGCAGTTGGTACTTGCTAGCTACTAGCAAAAACAAACCTTAGCTAAAACGAGTTAGCCCGCACAAAACGACGCTGACAAGCACTGCAGGATCCACAGAATAGGTGTGTGTGTCTATTCTGACGCTTTAGAAAATTATATGAATGACTTTATAAATCACTGGTTTGAAAAAGCAATTTTAATATGACGAGATTTCGGCTCGTGTGGTCCATTTCACCAGGATCACAATATAAACAGGGAGGCTAACCCTGGCATGTGGAAACACATTAAATTGCACAATTTAATGCGCAGCACAAAAGTGCAATACAAAACAAAAACCAGGACTTTAACCAGGATTAACATATTTCATCGTTTTGCTCTCACAAGTGAATATTTAGGAGAAAACAAGCGTGAATCAGCAGTTGGTACTAGCTAGCGCTAGCTAAAACTCGTTAGCTAAAACTCGTTAGCCAGCACAGAACAGCGCTGTATAGCTCAAAAAAAGTGAGCTCACCACCAACAGGATAAATAAGCAAACAGATGCACATTATTACAAATCACTCACCATTGATGGTTCTCTCACGATCGTCTTCAGCTTGTCCATAGTCCGGTTTCTATTAAGCTGGCCAGCCATCTGTATTATGGGTCCGGATCACTCCTCACTGTGGAGCTGCCACCAAGCAGAGAAAACTCTGCACCTCTTCATTGGACCACGGTGTACAGTTCCGCAAAACCTACAACACTGTCTGTATTAATATCGTATTTACTCCGTGACCGAGTTAGTCCGTGAAATATTGCATATGGCGGTTGTGTATCAGAAGACGGCGAAGACAGTTGCTTTCGTGACGTTAAGACTTGACCAATCAGCGGCGACCAGTCTTTTAACGTCACAACACGGTACAGCTCAGCACGACTGGACCCTGCCCTTGAGCGAGGCTGAGAATCGCTGCTGTTAAACCGTGTTGGGGCTAGTGGAAAGACTTACGAAGTGTGATGAGCTGTACCATGACGTGCTAAGCCGTGCTAGTGGAAATGAGGCTTAGGGTTGCACGGCACTCATCAGTAAACAAGAGTGTTTGAAAATTAGTCTTCATGTATTTCTGGGCCCACTGCAACCATTTCTGCTTGAGAGCATTGGTTAGGGGTGGTCGAATAGTAGGTTTATGCACAACTGCAAGCCTCTGGAGGATCCTACACCTTGAGGTTCATGGGACTCCAGAGGCACCAGCAGCTTCAAATACCTGTTTGCTGCTTTGTAATGACATTTTAGCTGCTGTTCTCTTAATCCGATGAATTTGTCTGGCAGAAACCTTCCTCGTTATGCCTTTATCTGCACGAACCCATCTGTGCTCTGAATCAGCCACAAATTTCTTCACAGTACGATGATCACACTTAAGTTTTTGTGAAATATCTAATGTTTTCATACCTTGTCCAAGGTATTGCACTATTTGATACTTTTCGGCAGCAGAGAGATCCGTTTTCTTTCCCATATTGCTTGAAACCTGTGGCATGCTTAATAATGTGGAACATCCTTCTTCAGTAGTTTTCCTTTAATTGGGCTCACATGGCAAACTAATTATGACAGGTGTCTGAGACTGATATCAGTGATCCAAAGAGCCCTGAGACACAATACCATCCATGAGTTTAATTGAAAAACAAAAAATTGAATGTTTATGACACTAAAATCTTATTTGCACAATAATTTGGAACGTGGTGTAGAACTATTTATTTGGAGTCAAAAACACATGTAGTGTTCCCCTGTATTATTATATTAAATTATTACATGTTTTATTTGAAATTGAGTAAAGAATTTATTCAATTTTTTGTTTAAAAAACTAATACACAACTAAAAGCAGCTAAAGCATCTGCTTAATAAAATAATGTGTAAAAGCAAATGCTATTGGCCTGCTGGAGACAGCTGTGGTCTTCTTAAAGAATGTCCATGAAAAGATGACCGTTCTTAACAGTACATTTTCAGATAAATTTGTCCATGTGACTTGTCACATTTTTCTTCCATTTCTTTTATTAAAAGATGTTTGAAGTAAATTCATGGATCATTGCAAACACTTGGCTTTAAAAGTACCAAGCTGTCGCACAGTGAGAGGTAAAAAAATCCTGAAAAAACAAACAAAAAATGCATCGAGAATAGTTTTAGAATCAAATCACGGCTGCACGGTGGCGCAGTGGTTTAGCACTGTGGCAGCACAGTTTTACCCTCGGCCGGGGGATCGCGGGGATCATGAGATCGTGGGTTCAATCTCAGCCCCCGACCAACAGTGAGCTGTGTGGAGTTTGCATGTTCTCCCCGTGTTGCGTGGGTTTACTCTGGGATTTCTCCGGTTTCCTCCCGCATACCAAAAACATGTAGGTTTAGGACGCTCGCGCACGCAGCGACCAGCAGCCAGTGGCTTGTCACCAGACTGCAAACCAAATCTATCTACGGGTACAAATAAGTAACAAAAAAAAAAAAAAAAAAATCAGAGACACTGAATCATAATTGTATCATGAGGTGCCTAAAGATCCTCAACCCTAATTCGGACCTCAGCTGGGGAGGAGGACTGACTTATCGGACCTCTTGCACTTTTAGTTGGTGATCGCTGCTGTCGATATTTCAAACTGGAATTTAAACACCTTGGATTCTGTGCTTCACCACTCTTCCTCCAAACTCTAGGACCTTGATCTTCAAATGAAACACAAAATTTGCTTTAATCAGAAAGGTAGACTTTACTTTAACCCAGTTAAGACACTTCTGATGTTATCTGTGGTTCAGGAGTGGCTTAGTATTAGGAACATGATAGTTGTCACCCTTATCGTGAAGATGTCTGTGTGTGGTGCCTCATAATGAACGGACACTAGACTCATTCCACTCCTTGTGAAGCTCCCCCAAGTTCTTGACTCAAATTTTTTTGACAATCCACTCAAGGCTACGGTCAACCCTACTGCCTGTACACCTTTTTCTACCACACTTTTTTCCCTTCCAGTCAACTTTCTATTAGCCTGCTTTGATACAGCACTCTCAACTTCCAGCCTTTTCATCAATGACCTTCTGTGGCTCACTCTCCTTGTGAAGTGTGCTGACTGTTTTCTTGACAACTGTCAGGTCAGTAGTTTTTCCCATGATTGTGGTTGTGTCTACTGAACTGGAAAGGGAGATATGTGGTATTTATACTATTTCAATAGTAATTTAGTCAAACTCAAAATGAAATATAATTTGAGATACCAGATTTCTGATTTTAATAAGCTATAAACATAATAAATCATAATCAGCTATAATCATTAAAATAAAATCAAAAAGTTTGTCATAAGGACTACAAAATATACATAAGTTTACTTTTGCAATTAAATTATGAAGAATAAATATAAATTATCATTGTATTCTAATTTTTTAGATGCACCTGCATATTATTATAAATGCTAATAAAGGCTCTGCTGTATTCAGCACTATTTTACTGTATGTCAAAAAGGGCTACTATTATTGTGGGTGAAATTACAGGTTTCAATAGAGAGCATACTGTACCTTCAGACTTCTATCATTGACAACTTCTTCAACATTCAACTCCGACTGCATCAGCTTTAACTGTCAACAGCAAAACAAAAGCGAGAGAAACCTGAGTGTAGCACAGGAAATAAATTAACAAAGAATGCTTTCACACATACAGGCTTTTTGCCTGTTTCAAACAAACTCCAGTTTGTTTCCTCCCTTAGTTTGGTTTATTCTGTTCTGTGTAAATCACTGGGATGTGGACAAAAACAATCAGAACAAGACCACAAAAAGAGGTGGTCTTGATACATATCATCTTGTGAACACTTCAGTAGTCTTTCCAATGACAAAGCACACCAAACCACAACAGGGTTGAAAACTATAAATCGCACGAGCTGAGAGAATTAGATAATATACAGTGCATCCAGAAAGTTTTCACAGCTCTTCACTTTTTCCACATTTTGTTATGTTACAGCCTTATTCCAAAATGGATTAAATTCATTTTTCCCCTCAAAATTCTACACACAACACCCCATAATGACAATGTGAAAAAAGTTTTTTTTGAGATTTTTCCAAATTTATCACAAATAAAAACTAAGAAATCACATGTGGACTTCCGGTCTGGACACCATGGTGGTAGCCACTTAACGCTGAAGCTCCCAGATCCCATCCGTGAAAATACCATGAAAATCAGATTTTTAACGGATTTGGGGAAGAGTGAAAACCAAAAGATAAAGTTATTATGCCTAAAGGAAAACAGAAGAGATCAACATTTACCAGACCAACACATGCATCAGCCGGAGGAACCGACCTCAAAGACAATAACCATTCGGAAATGGAGGAGCAAAATGAGGCTAGCAATACGGCTAGCTAGCTTAAAAACGATACTTCAAGAATTAAGAGAATTTCGCCGAGAGTGTGGGGCCGAATTTCGTGAACTTAAAGATGAAATAAAAAAGACAAACAACAGAGTGGACCAGGCTGAGGACTGAATCATGGAAGCAGAAGAAAGAATAAAAGGGCTGGAAGAAACCATGCTGAAATTACTTAAACGACAGACAAGACTGGAGGCTAAGCTAACTGACCTGGAAGGAAGACTAAGAAGGGACAACATAAGAATTCATGGTCTGGAAGAAGGAGTTGAAGATGGTTTCACCACAATGGCTGCATGCGTGGAAACCATACTGAGGGAAAAGTTGGAAATTCCCCAATCCACCGACTCGAAAATAGAAAGGGCGCACCGTTCATTAGCCCCAAGGCCGTCGGCGGAAGCGCCCCCACGATCGGTGGTGGTGAAGTTTTGCAACTTCAGAACAAAAGAAGAGGTTTTGAGACTGGCCTGGCAGAAAAAAGGATTTATGCACCAAGAAAGAAAGGTTTTTGTGGAGCATGACTAAGCCCCGGCGGTCCTTAAAAAACGTTGGGAATACAATGAAGCTAAAAAGGTACTAAGAGAGAAGAAACTGCGCTTTCAAACCCCATTCCCGGCGAAGCTGAGGGTTTTTTACGGGGAAGAGACGTGTCTCTACAACTCGGCGGAAGAAGCAACCAGGGATATGGTGAGAAGAGGGCTCCCGGTACCGGTGTATAAACCCACAGCAGACCCAATCGAAAGAATCAAGGCTCAAACGTGGTGCACACAGAGACCCTCAAAATCCATGGGCCAGCAGCGGGAAACCCAGCGCCAGGGCTATAAGGAAAAACTGGACGCTTTCAGGAGGCTAATAACGATATTTTTAGTCAATATGCACATCCAACCCTCCTCCTACAAGGTAACAAACATTAAAGGAGATGCAGAATCAGCAAATAAGAAGTGGTAAAACATTTCATGGAACAGTCATAATATTAGAAACAAATAAGTCTTAAAAAAAAAAAAAACTTGTTAAAATAGAAATGTGACAATGAATCACATGAACTCTCCACACTAACAAATATTGTATTACCGTGATTGTTTGCTGTGATGGTGGTGGGAGGTAGCGCATAATTTCATAGGGTATATGCATAAAAAAAAAATCTATACAAGCTCGGATTGGGATCTGAAAATCACATTAAAAACATGGGACAACTTACAGGGGTAAGAGAGGGCCCTCAACACGAAACAAAGTTTGAGGAATTTCCCTCAGAGCCAACACACCATCAAGGCTCCTCTAAGGTCGCTAAAAAGACCTCAGTTCAGGAAGATCTTTTGACAGTTTTATGTTTTAAAGTTTTATATATTATGTTCTTAATGTTTTTTATTTTCTTAATGTTCTTTCAGTTTTTGAGTAGCATAAGAGAGGGCCACTATACTATTATACTAAATAAGACAATACAATGGAGAAACAGGGTTCAACCAAAATAATCTCATATAATGTAAAAGGGATCATGAATCCAGTTAAAAGATCCAGGATTCTAGGAAAAATAAAAAAAAGACAAAGCAGGAATAATATTTTTACAGGAGACCCACCTAACAGACTTGGAGCACACTAAACTTAATAGACAAGGGTTTAAACTGATCTCTTCATATAAGTCAGGGAGGAGGAGGGGGGTAGCGACATTGATCTCAACCAAAATTATATTTGAAAAAAAAAACTCAGAACACAAAGATAAAGAAGGGAGATTTAGCATGGTACTTGGTCGGCTAGAGGGAGAAGATATCACCTTGCTGAATGTATATGCACCTCCAGGGGCTAACTGGAAATTTTATAAAAATGTATTTGACCTAATGATAACTAAAGCCAAAGGTTTAGTGATATGTGGTGGAGACTTCAATGTAAGACTGAATCCATACTGGGATGCATCAGGTAAATTCTCCACATCAAAATAACACTCAAAGTAGAAAAACTAGGATGCTACTAAAAGAAATGGGAATCTGTGATGTGTGGAGGGAATTTAACCCCAGTGTAAAAGATTATACATTTTACTCAGCTCCACATTCATTATATTCGAGGATTGACTATTTTTTATGTTTAACAGAGACACTGGAAGAGTAAAAACATGTAAAATAGGACTGATGGATCTCTCTGACCACAGTCCGATCTATATGGACTTAAATATCCAAAAATACACAAATAATACATTTTCTTAAGATAAGATAAGATAAGATAAGATAAGATAAGCCTTTATTAGTCCCACAATGGGGAAATTCCAGGATTGCAACAGCATAGGGATAGCAACACTCAGAGCAACAATCAGAAGGCAAGAAAAAACAACATCTAGTAAACATATGTCCATATTACTATAAATGTACTGTATATATATATAGACACACAGTGCAGAGCATTATGGCTGGTGAATGTGCAGCAGAAAGTCGAAGCTCTCTCTCCGCGGATGCAGCGGGCCAGCTGGAAGTCTTTGGGCATGATGGTGACCCCCTTAGCGAAGAAGAGACCACCAGGTGGGCCTCGCTGGTCTCCTGCAGAGCCATGACGGCGAAGCTCAGGAAACGCAGGACGGTCTTGAAGTCCTGAGCGATCTCCCTCACCAGGCGCTGGACGGGCAGCTTACGGATGAGCAGCTCCGTGGATTTCTGGCAGCGACAGATCTCTCTCAGAGCCACGGGCCTGTGACGGCGAGGCCTCTTCACTCTGCCGGTGGCCGGAGCGCCTCTCTGAGCAGCCCTGGTGGCTAGCTGTCTCCTGGGGAGGGGGGGGGCTTCTTCCTCCAGTAGATTTTACGGGCGGTCTGCTTGGTTCTTGCCATCGCTCTTTATTATTCTGTCTTATATTTCTTTCACGCCGCCTAAACTCCAGCCCGGCACCCGCGTCATTTTCGCTACAGCTCCCGGTATGTCGAGTTTCCCATTAGCACCGGGTGGCGGCCAAGTGCTAGCTAGCACTAGCTCCTCCCCACTGTAACGTCTCCCGCTGCAAACCGTGGCTCCGTCCGCCGACCCGGGAGACCCCCGGGGTGATCCGTGCGTCCGTGATATATATACAGAGTGAAAGGTGTAGAAAGAAGAAGGAAGATAAAAAAAAAAGGCTGTTGCAACAGGCAGCCGACTCGTGTGGCGCCGCCGGACCGGCGGAACCTCCGGAGGTTAAATTCAAATGTGCTGAAAGGACCACTGAAAAATGAATTGGAATCAGATATTCTCAGATATTTGGAAGAAAATGATAACGGGGAAGTATCCCCTTTAATACTGTGGGACGCATGCAAAGCTGTAATAAGGGGAAAGATTATTGCAAAACTGGCACTCCAAAAGAAATTGAGACAAGAAAAACTAATCACATTAGAGTAAGAACTAAAGAAACTAGAAAAAGAGCACAAAGACAACACCCATTCTAATGACTCACTCAAAATTAAGGAAATAAAAAACAAATAAATGAGATCTACACAGCAGAAATCCAGAAGAAACTTACATTTCTGAAACAGAAATATTATGAAACAGGTAGCAAATCAGCAAAATTACTAGTCTATAAATTGAGGAAACAACAAACGGAGAGAGCAATCTACAAAATCAGAGACCCAGTATCAAAGGAAATAAAAATTAGAATTCAGGAAATTCATAAAAGCTTCGAGAATTACTACAAGAACTTGTACTCCCTCAAAAAACACAAAAAAGACACATCCAAAGCCTTCCTAAATACATTAAATCTTCCCCAGCTTACTGAGTCACAAAATAAAAAACTATTGGCAGAAATACAACCTAAAAAATACAACCTTAAAATACAACCTAGAAATACAACCTTTTCTTGGATCAAAAAAATTGATCCAAGATGGCGCCGCGGATGGCAGCCACTGGCTTCTGCTCTCTGATGTTTTTGATAATTTTGTGTGTTTTTTTGGACTTCTGCTCTTCCGTCCGAGTCACCTATTCAAGGGAGGAACTACTTTCACTCAGACTATCTCCCAATGCAACTTCTCCGCCAGTTTCTGCTGCTGATCTGAAGTTTTTTCAGACGATCTTAGCTGTGGGAGCAGCAGCTATTGGCACTGGCCGGAAACGAAGGCGGCGTGGTAAACGTGCCGGTGTGCTAGTCAGGCTGAAGAAACGAAGATATCGCACGCCGCTCCCATCGATCCATCTGACCAATGTCCGCTCTTTGGCAAACAAAATGGACGAACTGCTGCTCCTGACTCACAAAAACCTGGATTTTAGCAGATCTGGCGCCCTGTGTTTCACGGAGTCCTGGCTGAGTGAACAAATCCCGGACAGTGCGGTGTGCCTGGACGGATTCCAACTGTTTCGTGCTGATCGCAGCCGAGAATTCTCTGGAAAGACTAAAGGTGGTGGAATCTGCTTCTACATAAACGAAGGTTGGTGTACTGATGTCACAGTGTTGAAGAAGTTTTGTAGCCCTAACCTAGAGTCGCTGTTCATAAACTGTAAACCCTTTTATTCACCACGAGAGTTCTCCTCGTTTATTCTGGTCGGAATTTACATCCCGCCTGTTGCTTGTACAACGGAGGCCCTGTAGCACCTTGCTGACCAGATAGCAGAGGTGGAGGAAAAACATCCAGACTCTCTGCTTATCATTCTGGGTGATTTCAATAGAGCTAATCTCACAAATGAGCTTCCTAAATACAGACAGCATATTAAATGTCCCACCAGGGACACAAATACACTCGACCACTGTTACACAGTTTTAAGAAACGCCTATCATGCCGTCCCCCGTGCAGCTCTGGGTTTTTCTGACCACTGTCTGCTCCATCTTATTCCAACATACAGACAGAAACTAAAGACTTCCAAGTCTGTTGTAAGGACTGTGAAGAAATGGACTGAGGAATCAAAGCTGGAGTTACAAGCCTGCTTTGACTGTACAGATTGGAGTGTTTTTGAAGATGCAGCCATTAACCTAAATGAACTCACTGACACTGTGACGTCATACATCTGTTTCTGCGAGGACATGTGTGTGCAGACCAAGACCTTCTGCACATACAACAACAATAAACCCTGGTTCACTCCTAAACTGAAGCAGCTACGTCAGACCAAGGAGGAGGCCTACAGGACTGGTGACTGGACTCTGTACAAGCGGGCCAGAAACATGCTGACGAAGGAGACCAGGCTTGCTAAGAGGAGCTACAGTGAGAAGTTACAACAAAACTTCTCAGCCAACAACTCTGCTTCTGTTTGGAGAGGCCTGCAGAATATCACCAACTACAGGAGACCATCCCCCCACCCTGTGGAAAACCTCCAGCTGGCTAACGACCTAAACAGCTTTTACTGTAGGTTTGAAAAGAACCTACAGTTCTCACCTCCCACCCACACAAAAGGATTATCTGCAGCCCCAGGAACTCCATCCCTCCTCCACTCTGACCTCCCACCAGCACTAACGATCTGTGAAGAGGAGGTGCGCTGGGTCTTTCAGAGACAAAAGATCAAGAAGGCTGCAGGACCTGATGGTGTGTCTCCGTCCTGCCTGAGAGTCTGCTCCAACGAGTTGGCCCCATCTTCACCAGGATCTTTAATAGATCACTGGAGCTGTGTGAAGTGACTTCCTGCTTCAAATGCTCCATCATCATTCCAGTTCCCAAGAAACCCTCTGTTACAGGATTAAATGACTACAGACCTGTTGCCTTGACCTCTGTGGTCATGAAATCCTTGGAGAGATTGGTGCTGAACCACCAGAAGGTCGTCACAGACCCCCTGATGGACCCACTGCAGTTTGCCTACCGGTCAAACAGGTCAGTGGATGATGCAGTGAATATGGGACTACACTACATCCTGCAACACCTCGACTCCCCAGGGACGTACGTCAGGATCCTGTTTGTCGACTTCAGCTCAGCGTTCAACACCATCATCCCAGGCATTCTTCATCAGAAACTCCTCCAGCTCAAGGTGCCCCCCTCCACCAGCCAGTGGATCTCCAGCTTTCTGACTGACAGGTGGCAACAGGTGAAGCTAGGGAGATTTACATCCAGCTCCCGAAAAATTAGTACTGGCGCCCCCCAAGGATGTGTCCTTTCCTCACTGCTCTTCTCCCTCTACTCCAATGACTGCACCTCAGAGGACCCTTCGGTGAAGCTCCTGAAGTTTGCAAACGACACCACAGTCATCGGTTTGATCCGGGATGGTGATGAGTCTGCATACAGGCGGGAGGTGGAGCAGCTGATCCTCTGGTGCGGCCAGAACCATCTTGAACTTAACCCAGTCAAAACGGTGGAGATGACTGTGGATTTCAGGCGCCACCCTCCTTCATTCCCCCCACTCACCATCCTCAACAGCACAGTGTCCACTGTGGACTCCTTCAAGTTTCTGGGTACCTCAATCTCCCGGAACCTGAAGTGGTCCTCCCATATAGACACTGTCCGGAAAAAGGCCCAGCAGAGGTCGTTTTTTCTGCGTCAGCTCAAGAAGTTTGATTTGCCTCAGGAGCTGCTGGTTATCTTCTACACCGCCATCATCCAATCTGTCCTCTGCTTTTCCATCACTGTCTGGTTTGGATCTGCCACTAAACAGGACAAGACCAGACTGCAGCGGATCATTAAGTTTGCGGAGAGGATCATTGGTACTGACCTACCCTCCATTGAGAACTTATATCGGTCCATAACCAGGAAACGGGCGGGAAACATCTGTGCTGACCCGTCACACCCCAGCCACAAACTGTTTGAACTTCTATCTTCTGGTCGTCGTTACAGATCACTGAAGGTCAAAACCACCCGTCACAGGAACAGTTTCTTTCCTCAAGCCATCACTCTGATGAACTCCTAACATTCACCTAGTCCTACCTGTTGCTGTACTCATGACTTTTCATCCATTCTTACATTGCACATAACTCTCACACTGCTTTTTACTTCATTCACATTATATCACTGAATCTGAGTTCACATTGAAATACTGTGTGACTGTATATTTTTTCATATATTTCTGCAAAGTGTGGATAGTCTGAGTAAATAACTGCATATATTCCTGTATATATTTGCATCCTTTTATAGAAACGTGGACAGACTGTAATTTACTGTACATACTCTGTTGTCATTGAATCCTTATTTAAATCTTATTTAAATCCTCCACTTGAACAACGAGAGCAAGTTTTTAGCCAAAGTCAAATTCCTTGTATGTGTTGTGTATACTTGGCCAATAAAGCTGATTCTGATTCTGATAAAGAATTAGAAAAGCAATTATGAAACTTAAAGCTAACAAATCCCCAGGAGCAGATGGTTATACAGCAGAGTGGTACAAAACTTTTAAACAACAGCTATCTCCTCTCCTCCTGAAAACATTTAATCATGTCCTCCACACAGGGAAAATACCCCCCTCCTGGAGAGAAGGGGTCATTGCAGTCATACCTAAACCTGAAAAGGATAAATTAGACTGCTCCAACTACAGACCAATCAGTGTGTTAAATCAGGACTATAAATTTTTTTACCACTATCCTTGCCAAAAGGTTAGAAAATACACAGACAGACTTAATTCATTTAGACCAAACAGGTTTTATAAGACAAAGACAGACACAAGATAACATTAGACACACTTTACACACAATTCGTCATATAAAAAAATATAATTTAAATGCAGCCATACTGGGATTAGATGCTGAAAAAGCATTTGATTCGGCTGACTGGTCTTTCCTATATAGAATCTTGTCCAGTTTCAATTTTCATAACAACTTCATTAGCACTATCCAGGCATTATATAAAAACCAACAGCTAAAATAAGGATTAACGGTAAATTAACATCATCTTTTGAATTGGAGAGAGGATGTCGTCAGGGCTGCCCCTTGTCTCCACTGCTCTTTGCAATCTTCATAGAATCTGTGAGCCAATGGATAAGACAGAATCAAAAAATTCAAGGTATTACACTTGGTCAGAAGGAACATAAAATAGCACTCTTCGCTGATGATATTTTAATATATCTGGGGCAGCCGCACACCTCTTTTCCAGAACTAATCTCGGTTTTTTCAGAGTATGGATAGTTATCGGGGTACGAATTAAACATGCATAAAACCCAAATTTTAACATTCAACTATGACCCAAATCAATATTTACTAAGCAAATTCAAAACTAACTGGGAGATGGAATCTATGAAATATCTGGGGGTCAATATCCCGAAACAACTCAACAAAATTGTAACACTAAACTATGATCCACTGATGGCAAAAATAAAATCTGATCTAGCAAGACGGAATATGATACCATTCTTGGGTACTGCACAAATAACTGAAGCAGTCAAAATGAATATACTTCCATGTCTTCTATACCTTTTCCAAACAATACCGGTAGAACCTCCCAAAAAAGCATGGCAAGAACTGGACAGAAGGATCTCAAGATTCATATGGCAGGGCAAGAGACCAAGAATCAGGTATAGAACCCTACAGCTAAACAAAGGTGGGCTCGCACTGCCAAATATCAGGGACTATTTTAAAGCCACGCAAATTAAAACTTTAGTAGAGATATGTAACCCATTCTACACTGCACAATGGAAGGAGACAGAATGCCAAATAACAAGTGACATTCCCTTACAGGCGATAATAGGGAATAATGCCTTACCTAAACATTTGAATAACACTAACTCGTGGATAGAGACCCTGCTAAAAATTTTGTTTAAGATAGTCAGAGAGAATCAAACTAAAGAGCCCTATTGATTATTGCAATGGATTTCCTATGATCAGGATTTTACTCCTAATAAAACAGACACTAGATTTAAAAAGTGGAAAGAGAACGGACTAATAAAATATTACGATTTTTTTAAAGGGCAAACTTTAAAAAGTTTTGAAGATTTGAAAAAACAAGGTCTAATAATAAATCAAGACCTTTACAGGTTCTTTCAGCTTAGACACCACATAAACAAAATACTTAAAAAGGAGGATTTGGAAAGGGCCCAGTTAGGTGTTCTGAAGGTCTTCTTAATGGCATATAAAGAGATCCCAGGGATCAGATACATTTCTAAAATATACCAAGGTCTTCAAGATTTAAAAGGAGACAACACATCATATATGGGTGTTTTTTTTGGGGGGGGGGGGGGGTCCAGTGCACTATATCAGGGGTATCCGACTTTCAAGCGCTCTCTCTTTTTCTGTAATTTGCAGATGTCGGTTTCGTTTTTATAATATGCAAGGGAACATAAAAGAGTTTCAGACTTGCATTGCAATTTTTAAAAAAAATCATTGATTTTGCTGTTAGAATCGAAACTATTGGTCGTGTCCCCTAATTTTTCCCAGTTTTTGTGTGACATGAAAATCGCATCAATTTCAAAGTACTGTAAAGTGATCTCTGAGTAACTCTTTCTATTCATTTATGCAAGACATAACAGAATTGTAATGCAAATTCAAAATAAAACATTCCCCAATGTGATCGGATCTATGGTTTTTGTACGGCGACCCCTGCAAATTTACTCGTACGACGTAAATTTCCGTGTCCCCGAATTTACGCAGCAACATGCAAGTTATTTGGTAAAGTAACAAGAAAAAAGGAAGTGCTGATGCTTTTCACTTTGCACCTTTCAAATCCCAAACCATACACGTAAAAAGGAGATCAGTCTTTGTGAAGCTCAGATGTAGAATATTTCAATAAAATCTCAAACGTTTATGACACATCGAATATGGTGTCCTTTAAAAAATTTACGTCTTCGGTCTTGGTCGGCCGCGCGCAGCCCCGTCTGGCAAGGTGACTGCCCTGGGAAAGCAATTTTATTTTCTCTACCCCGGATGTGCTCAACCCATGTGGAGAGGATTAACCGTGGTCACTTTATATTGAAGTTATCGAAGGTCCAAACTTCCGTGTCCCGCATTTACGCCTTTTGTGATTTTACGTCTTATCCAACAAACAGGGAGAATTTGAAGGTATGTATATACGTTATCACATCTTAATATGTCATGAAAATGTAGCAGTTGATGAGTTTTGATGCGTGAAAAATACTGGAAGTGTTGAAGTTGTTTCGTGTAAAACGTGTGCCATTGCAAAGTGCATTGGCACACGGGGAAACAAAAGCTCGAGTGTCCCGTTTACGTCTCCATTTACAAGTAGTTGAAGTGAGCGCTCATCCTCAAGAGTTCCTGAACGCGAATGCCGTTATGAAAATAGTTAATAGTTTCATAAACCTGACACAATTGGATAGTGATTAGTCAATTTCATGTGCAGATTTGATCAATTTTAAATTTTGCCACCAATGTCACACATTGGACCCCTAATAAATAAAAACACCCATATAAAAGAGAAATAGGAAAAAGAAGAGAATTTCACTTTACAATTGGAAATATGGGAAAAACTAAACAAACAACAGTGGAAAAGTACCTCATCCCTGCTGTGGAGAGAATTTGGATGGAAAAATTTGGTAAGATTTTTCAGAACACCTGCACAAAACAAATTTACTTGTAAAGGGTTGAATTGCTGGCGCTTGTGTGGTGAACAGACTGCAAATTATTTTCATGTGCTTTGGTCATGCCCAGTTATCCACCAATATTGGACCAATGTACAGACAATATTAGGGAAAATATTCAAAGTAGCAGTTCCCTTTTCTTTTGTAACTTTGTATTTGGGTTTACTACCGGAATCACTGGAAAGACTAGGAGAAAAATACTTATTCAATGTTTTAATATGGGCAAGTAAAAAAGCTCTAACAAAAAAAATGGATGTCGAGAGACTGTCCTGCACCTGAAGATTGGATTAACATGATTCAGGACATTTATTTGATGGAAAAGTTGACATTTGCACTGAGACAGGACATGGATGGGTTCTTGAACTTTTGGCAACCCTGGAACGCATATGTGTCTTCCATCAGATCTAATCTTTGACAAACACCATTTCAATAATGGCTCCTCTCTTTGTTCCAATGCTAATCAGATGTTCTTTTATTTTTCTTCTCCTCCCTCTTTTTTTTTTAAATTTTTCTTTTCTTTCACTTAAAAAAAAGGGTGTTGTAATAATTTTTTTTTTCAATCTGGTCAAAAACAAAAAAAAAGGTAATATGTGATGAAAATGTAAACAATGCAATGCTGTAATGACATGTATACCCTTTACAAAAACTTTAAAAAAAAAAAGAAATCACACGTACGTAAGTATTCACAGCCCTTGCCATGAAGCTCAAAATTGAGCTCAGGTGCATCCCGTTTCCACTCATCATCCTTGAGATGTTTCTACAGCTTAATTGGAGTCCACCTGTGGTAAATTCAGTTGATTGGACATGGTTTGGAAAGGCACACACCTATCTTTATAAGGTCCCACAATTGACAGTGCATGTCAGAGCACAAATAAAGCATGAAGTAAAAGGAATTGTCTGTAGACCTCTGAGACAGGATTGTCTTGAGGCACAAATTTGGAGAAGGCTACAGAAAAAATTTCTGCTGCTTTGAACGTCCCAATGAGCACAGTAGCCTTCATCATCCGTAAATGGAAGAAGTTTGGAACCACCAGGACTCTTCCTAGAGCTGGCCGGTCTTCTAAAGTGAGCGATCAGGGGAGAAGAGCCTTAGTCAGGGAGGTGACCAAGGACCCAATGGTCACTCTGTCACAGCTCCACCATTCCTCTGTGGAGAGAGGAGAACCTTCCAGAAGGGCAACCATCTCTGCAGCAATCCACCAATCAGGCCTATATGGTAGAGTGACCAGACAGAAGCCACTCCTTATTAAAAGGCACATGGCAGCCTGCCTGGAGTTTACCAAAAGGCACCTGAAGGACTCTCAGACCAAGAGAAACAAAATTCTCTGGTCTGATGAGACAAAGATTGAACTCTTTTGCGTGAATGCCAGGCGTCATGTTTGGAGGAAACCAGGCACCGTTCATAACCACGCCAATGGTGGTGGCAGTATCATGCTTTGGGGATGTTTTTCAGCAGCAGGAGCTGGGAGACTAGTCAGGATAGAGGGAAAGATCAATGCAGCAATGTACAGAGACATCCTGGATGAAAACCTGCTCCAGAGCATTCTTGACCTCAGACTGGGATGACGGTTCATCTTTCAGCAGGACGATGACCCTAAGCACACAGCCAAGATATCAAAGGAGTGGCTTCAGGACAACTCTGTGAATGTCCTTGAGTGGCTCAGCCAGAGCCCAGACTTGAATCCAATTGAACATCTCTGGAGAGATGCTGCAAAGAGGAATGGGCCAAACTGCCCAAAGATACACTACCGTTCAAAAGTTTGGGGTCACCCAGACAATTATTTTGTGTTTTCCATGAAAAGTCACACTTATTTACCACCATGAGTTGTAAAATGAATAGAAAATATAGTCAAGACATTGACAAGGTTAGAAATAATGATTTGTATTTGAAATAATAATTTTTTCCTTCAAACTTTGCTTTCGTCAAAGAATCCTTCATTTGCAGCAATTACAGCATTGCAGACCTAACATGATTGCACAAGGGTTTTCTAATCATCCATTAGCCTTCTGAC
Organism: Pholidichthys leucotaenia; assembly: GCA_020510985.1. Classification (NCBI taxonomy): domain Eukaryota; kingdom Metazoa; phylum Chordata; class Actinopteri; order Cichliformes; family Pholidichthyidae; genus Pholidichthys; species Pholidichthys leucotaenia. Next base: position 165,760,255 of record CM035844.1, read on the forward strand.
GCAATGAGCAAACACACTGTACCATTAGAACACTGGAGTGATAGTTGCTGGAAATGGGCCTCTATACACCTATCTAGATATTGCACCAAAAACCAGACATTTGCAGCTAGAATAGTCATTTACCACATTAGCAATGTATAGAGTGTATTTCTGATTAGTTTAAAGTTATCTTCATTGAAAAAAAGTGCTTTTCTTTCAAAAATAAGGAAATTTCTAAGTGACCCCAAACTTTTGAACGGTAGTGTAGGTGTGCCAAGCTTGTGGCATCATATTCAAAAAGATTCGAGGCTGTAATTGCTGACAAAGGTGCATCAACAAAGTAATGAGCAAAGGCTGTGAATATTTCTGTACATGTGATTTCTTAGTTTTTTATTTTTAATAAATTTGCAAAAATCTCAGAAAAATGTTTTTCACATTGTCATTATGGGATATTGTGTGTAGAATTTTGAGGAAAAAAATGAATTTAATCCATTTTGGAATAAGGCTGTAACATAAAATGTGGAAAAAGTGAAGCGCTGTGAATACTTTCCAGATGCACTGTATACATTTTAATTTTCTTCATTTGCACCCTGAGCTGCCATCAGTGTTTGAATGTGTGTGTGAATGGGTGGATAGCTGGATCTGTAAAGCACTTTGGCCATCTAGAGATGAGAAAAAGCGCTATATAAGTGAACACCATTTACCATGAAACTATGCTTCAGGGGTCATGGATAGGTGAAGTCTAGTCAGATGCTTACAAAGATGCACAACAGTCAAAAAGAAATCTGTGACCTTGCCTTTGTGCATATGCAAACATCAACATAATTTTCACATTAATCTAGACACACCTATTCTTATTTGTTGCCCATACTGCACACACTGATAATGTGTAATATTGCAGGATACAGTCAGATTCTGATGGATGACAGATTTTGATTCAACACAGACAAGGAAAAAGTCTTTGTGTATTTATTTGTCTTGTTCTTGCTGCAGATCAGATGACCAATTAAAGGACCCAACATTCTTGCGTGGTTTAAAGTGATGCATTTTGGTTACACACGCCCAGAATTGAGGCATGGGTAGGGTCATCACCTGAGTCTGTCTGCATATCTGTGCTATAATTCAACAGGAAATGATGCTAGGGTGACCAAACTTGGTACACAGGTTGACTACCGGAGTATTATGTTTGGCTATGCTTTTGGGATCAAAAGGTCAAAGGTCACAGTTACGGGGTCATAAAAGATCAAACTCAGTTTGGGCTTATATTCATTTTATTATGAGAGATAGAACCACCACATTTTAGCACAATCTACAATGGGGTAGCGGACACCTCATGAATATCCAATGACCTTGACCTTACATTTAACCTTGAAGATCGGTTAGGTCTGAAAATAGGTCATGGCATCCCATCAGAACTGAAGCAGAAAGTCAACCAGGGATTTTCCCTGCTATATGACATTCCAACAGGGAACTGTTAAGGGCAATTCTACTCGTGTGTACAAAAAGAAACAAACCACTGTAAGATTACTAACTCATCAAGGTATTGGTACCATAGTAATCTACGGTGTGAAAGCATCTGGAAATAGTTTTATCTGCTACAGACGTGGACAAAATTGTTGGTACCCCTCTGTTAATGAAAGAAAAACCCACAATGTTCACAGAAATAACTTGAATCTGACAAAAGTGGTAATAAATAAAAATTCTATGAAAATTAACCAATGAAAATCAGACAATGCTTTTGAATTGTGGTTCAACAGAATTATTTTAAAAAACAAACTCATGAAACAGGCCTGGACAAAAATGATGGTACCCTGAACTTAATATTTTGTTGCACAACCTTTTGAGGCAATCACTGCAATCAAACGATTTCTGTAACCGTCAATGAGACTTCTGCACCTCTCAGCAGGTATTTTGGCCCACTCCTCATGAGCAAACTGCTCCAGTTGTCTCAGGTTTGAAGGGTGCCTTCTCCAGACGGCATGTTTCAGCTCCTTCCACAGATGTTCAATAGCATTTAGATCAGGGCTCATAGAAGGCCACTAGAATAGTCCAATGTTTCGTTCTTAGCCATTCTTGGGTGATTTTAGCTGTGTGTTTTGGGTCATTATCCTGTTGCAAGACCCATGACCTGCGACTGAGACCAAGCTGTCTGACACTGGGCAGCACATTTCTCTCTAGAATACCTTGATAGTCTTGAGATTTCATTGTACCCTGCACAGATTCAAGACACCCTGTGCCAGATGCAGCAAAGCAGCCCCAGAACATAACAGAACCTCCTCCATGTTTCACAGTAGGGACAGTGTTCTTTTCTTGGTATGCTTCATTTTTGCGTCTGTGAACATACAGCTGATGTGCCTTGCCAAAAAGTTCCAGTTTTGTCTCGTCTGTCAATAGGACATTCTCCCAGAAGCTTTGTGGCTTGTCAACATGCAGTTTGGCAAATTCCAGTGTGGCTTTTTTATGATTTGTTTTCAACAGTGGTGTCCTCCTTGGTCGTCTCCCATGAAGTCCACTTTGGCTCAAACAATGACGGATGGTACGATCTGACACTGATGTACCTTGACCTTGGAGTTCACCATGAATGTGTTTAGAGGTTGTTCTGGGCTCTTTAGTTACCATTCGTATTATCCGTCTCCTCCTGCGGCCACGTCCAGGGAGGTTGGCTACAGTCCCGTGGATCTTAAATTTCTGAATAATATGTGCAACTGTAGTCACAGGAACATCGAGCTGCTTGGAGATGGTCTTATAGCCTTTACCTTTAACATGCTTGTCTATAATTTTCTTTCTAATCTCCTGAGACAACTCTCTCCTTTGCTTTCTCTGGTCCATGTTTAGTGTGGTACACACCATGTCACAAAACAGCACAGTGACTACTTGTCACCCTTTAAATAGGCCGACTGACTGATTACAAGTTTGTAGACACCTGTGATGTTAATTAGAGGACACATCTTGGTTGAACATGTCCCGATGGTCACATTATTTTCATACATTATTACATTACATTACATTATTTATCTTTTCTAGGGGTACCATTTTGGGACCTTGGGGAAGTCAGGTTATTTAGCACCTCAGACAGAGACAGGGAATAAGCATGGGTAAACAATGCCCAGGAAGGACAGAGGGGGTTGAATGCAGTGTAGTGTAAATATCATGCTGTGTGAGGTGAAGTGCCACGAAACTTGTGAAGTGTGGCTTGGGAAATAGAGAGGAGAGGTTGCTGTAACCATTCAGTCCATTCTGTGCTTGTGAGATGTGAGTGTGTAATAAATCGTCTGTCATTAATCTGCCTCTTCATTTACACACTCCACACTGGTGACCCAAGACGTATTATGGAACACGAGGCAAGAACCCCGGAGCCGGCCCGGTCGGGAAGCCCCAGCGACGCAGCAGCCATTCCACAGACAGCCCGGACTGGAACCCCCAGCAACGCGTGTGCGGTTTCAGTCAAGCTACCGGATTTCTGGCAGCACAACCCGCGCTCTTGGTTCCACCACACCAAGGCCCAGTTCGCCCTCTGGGGAGTAACGGCAGACGACACCAAGTACTACCATGTGGTAGCAGCGCTGGACTCCCGCACAGCCCAGCAGGTAGCGAGCCTGCTCGATCAGCCACCAGCCCACAACAAATACGAGGCGCTCAAGGCTGTGCTCACCCGGCGTTACACGCTCTTGGAATGTGAGAAAGCGGAGAGGCTCCTGGCGCGGAACGAGTTAGGAGATGGGTCGGCCGTCGACCTGATGGAGAAGATGCTGGTGTTAATGAGCACGGACGACGGGCACTTTCTGTTTGCCCACCTTTTCCTCCGGAACCTTCCAACAGAGGCAAGAGCGGTTCTGGCCAATTCGCCGTTGCTGGCCACACTGACTACCGTGCGCTAGCCCAGGAGGCAGATAGGATCATCCTCACCACCAGGGCGATCACAGTCAACGTGGCGGCGGCGGAGCCCAGCGAGACGACCAGAAGAGGCGAGGAGCCACCGACGGTAGCAGCAGCGGTGCCCAAGGAGCACCAGAGAGACACGCTCTCTTTCTACCACCGCCGCATCGGAGAGAACGCACGCAGATGTGCGCCACCGTGCCAATTCAAGCGCTCGGAAAAATGCCAAGGCCGGCAGTCGGCAGCAGCTGCAACCCTCGGTGAAGAGAACAAGCTGCTCTACATGACGGACGCGCGCTCGGGGAAGCGTTTCCTCATGGACACCAGAGCCCAGAGGAGCATTATCCTGTCGACCTACGCTGACCAGCTGGCAGGACCTAGCGGCCCCGGGATGTTGGCAGCAAACGGCTCGGAAATTAAGACCTTTGGTGAGAGGACACTGATCTTATCTCTACACGGCCCTACATACAAGTGGACTTTTGTCGTAGCAACACTGAATTACCATATCCTGGGGGCTGATTTTCTGTGTGCACATGGTTTACTGGTTGATGTTGCTAACAGGCGCCTGGTTAATGCACTGTCCTTTGACTCTCTCCCCTGTATAGCTCGAGTGACCCAGCCAACAGCACAAGCCAACGTCACAGCTCCAGGCAGTAAGTTCCACGCACTGCTCACTCAGTTCCCAGCACTCACGGTCCCGACATTTTCGGCGGCCATCACTAAACACGGGGTGGAGCACTTTATCACCACCACCGGGCCGCCCGTTTTTGCAAAACCTCGGCGCTTGGACGCAGCTAAACTGGCCATAGCGCGCGAGGAGTTCGCCAACCTGGAAAGGTTGGGCATCATCAGGCGTTCGAACAGCCCATGGGCATCCCCGCTACACATGGTCCCTAAGGCTGAGGGATCGTGGCGACCGTGCGGTGATTTCCGCAGACTGAACAACGCCATACAGGATTTTTCCATTCACCTCGCCGGAGCACGCATTTTTTCCAAAATAGACCTGGTCCACGGCTACCACCAAGTCCCAGTGCGCGCGGAGGACGTACCCAAAACAGCGGTAATAACTCCGTTCGGTTTATTCGAGTTCCTGCGCATGCCATTCGGGTTAAAAGGCACAGCACAGACGTTCCAGCGCATGATGGATGCAGTGCTGCGTGATCTCCCATTCGTGTTTGTCTACCTGGACGATATCCTGGTAGCCAGTACGTCCGAAGACGAACACGAAGCCCACCTCAGGACGGTTTTCTGGAGGTTGGAGGAGCACGGGTTGATAATAAACCCGGCAAAATGCCAGTTCGGCGTGACGGAGATTGATTTTTTGGGGCACCGCGTCTCTCCGGAAGGAGCAATCCCGTTGCCCGACAAAGTGCGCACCGTGGCAGATTTTCCCCGGCCTCAGACTGTCAGGGCACTGCAGGAATTTTTAGGGATGGTGAACTTTTATAACCGTTTCCTTCTCCGCACGGCGCGGTTCATGCAACCATTGTACGCTGCGCTCAAGCGACAGAAACCCGCGGATGGAGTCGAATGTACCCCGGAGCGAGAGCGGGCATTCTCAGAGGTTAAAGCAGCCCTGGCAAACGCCGCACTAGTGGCGCATCCGGACCCGACGGCCCGGATAGCGCTCACCACCGACGCTTCAGACATGGCCATAGGGGCTGTTGTGGAGCAGCACGTCACCGGTTCTTGGCAGCCGCTCGCCTTTTTCAGCAGAACTTTGCGCGACAGCGAACGTAAATACAGCGCGTTCGACAGAGAGTTGCTGGCTCTCCACCTGGCCATACGCCACTTCCAGTTCTGGCTGGAAGGGCGCAGCTTCACTGCGTTCGTAGACCACAAGCCACTAACGTTCGCGATGGCCAAGGTTTCAGAACCGTGGTCGGGCCGGCAGCAGAGGCAGCTGGCCGCGATCTCAGAGTTTACTACCGATATTCAGCATGTGTTGGGTAAACTGAATGTGGTGGCAGACTGCCTCTCGTGCGCCATGGTGGCCCCGGTCTACGTGGGGATAGATTACGCAGCCATGGCCGTGGAGCAACTTAGCGATGCAGACGTGCGCACGCTCCAGTCTGGACCAACAGGGTTAAGGCTGGAGAGCAGGGTGCTGCAAGATGGTGCCCCCCCCCCCCTAATCTGTGATGTCTCCATGGGACACCCGCGTCCGGCGGTCCCGGTCACGTGGCGCCGCTGCGTGTTTGAGTCGGTTCATACTCTGGCACACCCAGGAGTGCACGCGTCAGTCAAAATGGTGGGAGAAAAGTTTGTGTGGCCGAGCCTGCGCAAACAAGTAAAAGAGTGGGCTGCAGCCTGCGTGGCGTGCCAACGAGCCAAGGTACACAGGCACACGAAGGCTCCTTTGGAGCCGTTTCCGGTACCGGCTAAAAGGTTCGACCACGTGCACGTGGACTTCGTGGGCCCCCTCCCGCCATCACAGGGGTGCACGCACCTCCTGACAGTGGTGGACCGCACCACGCGCTGGCCAGAAGCAGTCCCGCTGGCGGCAACCACGTCCGCGGACGTAGCACGCTATTTTTTAACAGCATGGGTGGCGTGTTTTGGAGTCCCGTCGGACATTACGTCCAACAGGGGCCCTCAATTTGTTTCCGAACTCTGGTCCGCGATGGCCCGCAGCCTGGGTGTTACAATTCATCGCACAACCATGTACAACACACAGGCCAATGGGTTATGCGAGCGTTTTCATAGATCACTGAAAGCAGCACTCAGGGCTTCACTGACGGTTGCAAATTGGGTAGACAGGTTGCCGTGGGTTTTATTGGGGTTGTGCTCCGTGCCAAAAGAGGATTTGGAAGCTTCCCCTGCAGACCTCGTTTCTGCGCAGCCCCTACGGCTGCCCGGGGAATTTCTACCAGATAATCCCGCGCCGGGCAGCTGCCCGTCTCAGCTTTTGCAGTGTAGTGCAAACACAGGCACGCTGCCGGGCCCTGCCCACCACAGTTTTCCGCGTGCCTTCGTGCCTAAAACTTTGAAGAACGCGCAGTTCGTGTTCGTCAGACACAACACCCACCGCCCCCCATTGCGCCCACCCTATGATGGACCGTTCAGAGTGTTGGAAACAGGGGATAAGCATTTTGTGCTAGACTTGGGGGGTAGACGGGAGAAAATTGGCATAGACAGACTCAAACCCGCCTTTGTAGTGGCGGATAAGCAAGTGCTGTTGGCTGGGGCCCCTCAGCGTGAAAGACCCCCACGGAGAACTCCCCAGGGAAACGATTCACCAGAGCAGCCACAAGGGCAGAACGAAGTCCCCCACCATCACCACCACGGCTCACCCGCAGTCAGACACGCTCCCAGCAGCCCCCCACCGGCACAGCAGCGCCACGGAGGCGGTAAACCCCAGTTACAGCAGATATGGGAGGAGACTGAAGCCAAAAGCGAGTGTGGACTAATGTCTGTCTTAGATGCTGGGGGAGGGGGGGGGGGGGTTTGGGACCCTGGGGAAGTCAGGTTATTTAGCACCTCAGACAGAGACAGGGAATAAGCATGGGAGAACAATGCCCAGGAAGGACAGAGGGGGTTAAATGCAGTGTAGTGTAAATATCATGCTGTGTGAGGTGAAGTGCCATGAAACTTGTGAAGTGTGACTTGGGATATAGCAGTGCTTCTCAATTATTTTTTGCAAAGCCCCCCCTAGGAAAGAGAAAATATTTCGCGCCCCCCCCCAACTCGCCGCAGTGACTATAAATAAGATCATTATCTATAAAAATTGTATAAGTATACCTAAAATTGTATCCTTTTTAACATTAACAAAAGAAAAAAGCAATATAAATCAACTTTCAACAAATATTAACTTTATTTTGCCACACAGAAACCCTGTTATAGTCTAAAACAGAAAAAAAAAAACTTAAAGTGCATCAAAGTGCCTGAAATAAAAAATATGTCAATCCTTATTTAAACTAGAAACATTTTTGACCAACTGAACCATTTGATGCTGAGAAAAATAATTCAATCACTAAATAATATTGTAACGTGCTGCTCGACATGGAAACGTCCCACCGGGAGATTCGAACTCACGCCTCCCGCTCCGGAGTCCCGCACTCTACCTGTGTCGCCAATAAGGTCAAATCACTTGGCAAGCCAAGTAGGGTGCTCATATTGAGTTCGCTACAATATTAAATGTAAATTGATCTGGAACATTAACACAGGAGTACCAATATATTTAACATTTTAGTCTGAAGAAAAAGGTAGAAAAAGGCAGTATCAACTCCTCTGCAATTGTGTGGGGTTTTTGCACTGCGCAATTTGGTACGCCACTTTAAATGATGCTGAAAGTGCTCGCTGGTTTACTGATGTAGCGTTCACAAAGTGGGATGATTGTTGGCCGTACTCCGCACGTTTTCGCTGAAAGAAATCAAGCGGCTTATCAACGTGTTGAGGATGTAATGTCTGTAGGTGACGTCTTAATTTATTTGGCTTCATGCTGTCCGCTGCCAACACTTTCAGACAGTAAACACACCGGTCTCCTCGTCTCTCACCGTAGTCCCAGTGAAGCCAAGCGCTAGATAAGCTTCGTCATATTTCCTCGTCTTAGCTTTTGGGAGACTTTCGTTTGTCTCTTTACCTCTGTCTCTCTCCGCATTTCTTTTCGTTACTGTTAAATATTTCTCCATGGTGTCTCTCGAGGGGTTTGTTGACAGCAATTTAAAAAGTTTTAAACTCCCGCACAGACTTTGACAATGAGAGCGCCACTGCACCACCTGCTGCCGTGGATGTGCAATTACACTTTACACGGCAAAAGCAAAGCCTGTTCCCCGGGGTCACACGCGCTCCCCCCGGCATCGCATCGCGCCCACTATTTGAGAAGGACTGGGATATAGAGAGGAGTGCTTGCTGTAACCATTCAGTCCATTCTGTGCTTGTGAGATGTGAGTGTGTAATAAATCGTCTGTCATGAATCTGCCTCTTCATTTACACACTCCACACCATCATTTTTTCCAGCCCTGTTTCATGAGTTTGTTTTTAAAATCATTCTGTTGAACCACAATTCAAAAGCATTGTCTGATTTTCATTTGTTAATTTTCATAGAATTTTTATTTATTACCACTTTTGTCAGATTCAAGTTATTTCTGTGACCACTGTGGGTTTTTCTTTCATTAACAGAGGGGTACCAACAATGTTGTCCACGTCTGTATAACTTTTAACAATAATAAGATATAATAATAAGGCGATAACTTGCAAAATGGCTAATATATTCTAATCATATACATTTCTCATTGATTGGCATTTGTCCTTTCATATACTACCACTTCTTTTGGCTGCTCCCTTTAGGGGTCGCCACAGCGGATCATCTGCCTCTATTCGAAATAATTTAAATTTGTGATTTTATGATGGACTTTTATTTGAACAGTGACAAGTGACCTCAAGAGGTCGAAGACTTCCCTTAATTCTTCTTCTTTTAGATTTGATTAGCAGTTGGCAACCAGCTTACAGGTGCATTACCGCCATGCACTTCCCTCTGTATCATAACTCTATCCTTATGATGGTTCCTTATTCACTCTACTCACGATCATACAACATCAAAGATCAAAGGCAGGCATCACTCACGACCACAGGACCCACCATGACACCATCCAAGACCAAAGGCAGGCACCGCCCGCACCCACCCACGATCACAGGACATCAAAGATCAAACGCAGGCATCACTAAGGATCACAGGACTCGCCATGAAATCATCAAAGACAGGCATCACTCACAATCACAGGACCCGCCACAGCATCATTCAAGATCAAAGGCACGCACCACCCGCGCTCACCCATGACCACAGGACAACAAAAACCAAACGCAGGCATCACTCACGACCACAGGACTCGCCACGACATCATCAGAGATCAAATGCAGGCATCACAGGACTCGCCATGCCATCAGCCTATGGTGTCTATATGATGACATCATCAAAAATCATAGGACTCACCACGACATCTTCAAAGATCAAAGCCAGGCATCACCCACAACCATAGGACCCACCACGACACCACCAATCAAAGGCAGGCACCACCGAACGAGTGGCAATAGGAATTTAGTTGTTTGATCTTGTCTGTATGTCTATGCTTTGTAACAGTTTTTATGTTTTTCAAACTGTGTGTTATGTTTTCAGAGGAAATTAAAGAGAAGTAGTGAAACTACTGGCAAGAAATCTATTTCCCCTCAGTCTTTGCTTCAAGGGCATCATAACCTACAACTCACATAATGCTACAGCAGTCTTCTACAGTACATAATTGCTTCCGCTTCCGCCCAGACCCTGAAGTCTTTTGATACAATTTGGGAAAAAGAAACATCCATCCATCCATCCATCTTCTACTGCTTTTCTGGAGGTCCGGGTCGCGAAGGCAGCAGTTCAAGCAGAGAAACCCAGACTTCCCTCTCCCCAGCCACCTACTCCAACTCTTCAGAGAAGATACCAAGGCATTCCCAGACCAGCTGGAAGACAGTCTCTCCAGCGAGTCCTGGGTCTGCCCCGGGGTCTCCTCCCAGAGGGACGTGCCCAAAACACCTCTAGTGGGAGGCGTCCGGGAGGCATCCTGATCAGATGCCCATACCACCTCAACTGGCTCCATTCAATGTGGAGGAGCAGCGGTTCTACTCTGAGCCTCTCCCGGATGACTGAGCACCTCACCCTATCTCTGAGGGCGAGTCCAGCGATCCTACGAAGAAAGCTCATTTCAGCCGCTTATATCCGCAATCTCATTCTTTCGGTCATTATTCAAAGCTCGTGACCATAGGTGAGGGTAGGAATGTAGATTGACTAGTAAAGCAACAGCTTTGCCTTGCTCCCTCTTCACCACAACAGACCGGTACAACGTCCGCATCACTGCAGATACTGCTCCGATCCATCTGTCAATCTCTCGCTCCATTCTCCCCTCACTCGTGAGCAAGACCCCAAGATAATTAAACTCCTCCACTTGGGGCAGGCACCTGTCCCCAACCCAGAGAGGACAATCCACCTTTTTCCGGCTGAAGACCATGGGCTCAGACTTGGAGATACTGATTCTCATCCCAGCCGCCTCACACTCAGCAGCAAACCGTCCCAGTAAGAACTGTAGGTCATTGCTGGATGAAGCCAGCAGGACAACATCATCTGCAAACAACAGAGATGAGATTCTGTGGTCACCAAGCATGACACCCTCTGCTCCCTGGCTGCGCCTAGAAATCCTGTCCATAAAAATTATGAACAGGATCGGTGACAAAGGGCAGCCCTGGCGGAGTCCAACTCTCACTGGGAATGAGTCCAATCAAGTGTTGGCAATATGAACCAAACTCTCACAACGGTCGTACAGAGACCGAATAGCTTGTAACAACAAGCCCAATACCCCATACTCCTGAAGTACCCCCCACAAAAAACCACGAGGGGCGCGATCGAATGCCTTCTCCAAGTTCACAAAACACATGTAAACTGGTTGGGCAAACTCCCATGAACCCTCGAGGATTCTCAAGAAGGTAAAGAGCTGGTCCGATGTGCCACAGCCAGGACAAAAACCACATTGCTCCTCCTGAATCCGAGGTTCGACCAACGGCCAGACTCTCCTCTCCAGTACCCTGGCATAGACCTTCCCAGGGAGGCTGAGGAGTGTGATCCCTCTAAAGTTGGAGCACACCTTCCGGTCCCCTTTTCTGAAGAGAGGAACCACCACCCCGGTTTGCCATGCCAAAGGCACTGTCCCCGACCTCCACGCAATGTTGCAAAGGCATGTCAACCATGACAGCCCTACAACATCCAGGGCCTTGAGGTACTCAGGACGAATCTCATCCAGCCCTGGGGCCTGGCCACCAAAGAGATTTTTAACCACCTTGGTGACCTCAGCCCCTGTGATAGGCAAGTCGTCCCCCTCGTCCACAAGCCCTGCTTCCTCTGTGGAAGGCGTGTCAGTGGGATTGAAGAGATCCTCAAAGTATTCCTTCCACCGCCCGACGATATCCCCAATCAAAGTCAACAGCGCCCATCCACACCATACACAGTGTGGACAGGGAGCTGCTTCCCCCTCCTGAGCCGCTGGACAGTTTGCCAGAATCTCTTCGAGGCCGACCGAAAGTCTTGTTCCATGGCCTCACCGAACTCCTCCCATACCCAAGTTTTTGCTTCAGCAACCACCTGAGCCGCACTCCGCTTGGCCTGCCAGTACACCTCAGCTGCTTCAGGAGTCCCACAAGCCAACCAAGCTTGATAGGACTCCTTCTTCAGCTTAATGACCCCCCTTACCACTGGTGTCCACCGCTTAGTTCGTGGGGTGCCACCACAAGATGCCCCAATGGCCTTGCAGCCGCAGCTCTGGGCCAATGCTTCAACAATGGAGGTGGAAAACATGGCCCATTTCGACTTCATGTCTCCAGACTCCCGTGGAATGTGGTCCAAGTTCTACCGGAGGTGGGAGTTGAAGACCTCCCGGACAGGGGCCTCAGCCAGACGTCCCCAGCACACCCTCACTTTACGTTTGGGTCTACCAGGTCTGAATGGCATCCTCCCCTGCCATCGGATCCAACTCACCACCAGGTGGTGATCAGTTGACAGCTCTGCACCTCTCTTTACCTGAGTGTCCAAGACATACAGTCGCAGGTCTGATGACACAATAACAAAATCGATCATCGACCTGTGACCTAGGGTGTCCTGGTGCCAGGTGCACATATGGACACCGTTATGCTTTAACATGGTGTTTGTTATGGACAAACTGTGGTTAGCACAGAAGTCCAATAACTGAACACCACCCGGATTCAGATCGGGCAGGCTGTTCCTCCTAATCACCCCCTTCCAGGTTTCACTGTCGTTGCCCACGTGCGCATTGAAGTCCCCCAGTAGGACAATGGAGTCTCCAAGAGGAGCACTCTCCAGCACCCCAGTCAGAGACTCCAAAAAGGGTGGGTACTCTGAACCATCACTTGGTGCACAGGCACAAATGATGGTCAGGACCCGTTTCCCAACCCGAAGGCGCAGGGAAACAACCCTTTTGTCCACTGGGGAAAACTCCAATATAGAGGCAGCAAGGTGGGGGCATACAAGAATACCAACCCCTGCTCGTCGCCTCTCGCCCGGGGCAACTCCACAGTAGGCCAAGCTCCAGCACCTCTCCAGGAGACTGGTTCTGGAACCAAAGCTGTGTGTTGAGGTGAGGCCAACCAGGATTTCCTCTGGTAACATTTCTCGGTGGTGGGCCGCCTCGCCAGAAATTTTACCGCCACGGCAAGGAGATATGAATTTATTAAGAAAAATATATGAAGCAATGACTTTCCACATGCATGCACACAAACAACGTGCGTGGCCATCACCTGCGCCGAGTTTAGAAGTGCCCCGCCCACGCAAGTTTTCCAGTCAGTCAGCAAACAGAGTCTTGCTAAGCGCGACTGTCCGACAGAGACATGAGTTTATTAAAGTTCTTTAAATGCGGAAAAAAAAATCATAAGAGGTGTAAGCACTGGAGGCGTTTATCATGGTTTTAACCCACTGTTAACGGGAGCAATAATGGAAGAGTCGCTTGATGTGGTCAGAATTCATATGCAGCCGGCTTCATATGAAGGGAAAGGCAAGGCGGACTGATGAATTGCTGAGGATAAATTTCACCAGCCACTACAATATTAAGTTACGTTCTGTAGGAATTGCGGGAATGAAGAGACTGACAATTTCTCTCTTTTCTCGCACGAGCAGGCATGCCGTTTTTATTCTCCAGCAGCAGTGAACTAAAAGCAACAGCGAAAAACGCTAGCTCTCTTCTTCTTCTTTTAGATTTGATTGGCGGTTGGCAATCAGCTTACAGGCGCTTTACCGCCACTGACTTGATTATCATCACTCTATACAGTATCTTTGTATAAGGAGTTACAACTCCTTATGTGTGAAAAAATTATCCGTCTTGGCCGTGGCCAGACATCTGGTTGTTCCTGCAGCAGGCAGGGGTATGCTATTTTCACTCTAATCTGAGGTTCTTCAACAGCTGCCTAGAGAGGTGTCTGATGAGAAAGCCTGAGAGCACAACTATAACTGCCTAAACAGATCATTCTGTACATGAACATATATTGTGGTGAATTATGTCTTTAGAGTCCGCTACAGCTCCCTATTATGTACCTGGCAGGTTAAGATGACCGAAATTCACCAAGTCAATGACTTTAATCCATCAGCAGCCTTCAGACAAACTAAACGTGCCAACATTTGATTTCAAAATAAGGGAGGTTTTTCCTGCTGTCTGGGTGGTGAGGAGATTTCTAAAAAAAAAAACAAAAACAACAAAAAAACCCAACTATAAATATAAGGAAATATTATAACAGAAATAACGGCATCCTTGGTCATTTAAGTTAATTTATTTCATTAAATACAATTTTATTAATATTTTTTCTTTGTAATCAAAATTAAATTATTGTTGTTTTGACTGCAAAATTAAGGTCAAAAATGTAAATTGTTATAAGGAAAAAGCAAAAAAAATTACCACAGTCTGTTTCAAATTTATCTAAAAAAAACAGTTATTTTATTAAAAAAAAACAGACAAAAATTAGTCATAAAATAATCCACAAATTTATAATAAAGTTTCAAATGTACAAGAAAAGTCAATTTTACAAGAGGAAATTACAAATTTGAGGAACATGGTTTCAACTTTAGATAGATTTACAGAGAAAAGTAGAAAACTATAAGAAAATTTTTATAAATGTTTGAGAAAACCCTCAAACCTTCAAGACTGAAGTCATTACTCAAGTTTTTAAGTGGGTGCTCTTTGTACCCTTAATTCAAGTAGAAATTTTTGGTTGTCTACTTTTAATTATTAATTTCAAAGCACTGCTTTTACATGAGTAGGATTTCTGGTTACTATACCCACCTGATCAAATAATTTAAGTATGCATGAGTAAATTACTATTATGAATATTTCTTTCCCTTCCCTACTCTCTCAATGTAAAAAAAAGAAACACTAGAATAAAAATACAAAAAATACACATATTTTTGTCATTTATGTAAACCATGACAAAAAAATCCTACAGGACAAAACATGACACTTGATATTTTCTAACCTGTTTGTATACCACCATAGACAGAGACAGAACCTTCAGTGAATTAGACAGAGCTCAAAGAAGGCAAGATGAGACAGAAGAGAGGAGCCAAAAAGAGGAAAGTGTTCAGGCAGAGGAAGGAGAGAAGGATAACACCACTAAAAAGTCTAAACACAGGATGTCTGGGTGGGACCCCAACTGACCCAATATTCAAGCCTCGGTTGTACAATTCTTTAAATGGTAAGTTCCATATGCAACATTACTGTGTAAAATTTTAAAAAGAAATAAATAGTATAAAATTAACATATTCCGGTATGTTTACTGCCCCCCCCCAGGGAAAAATATGTTGCCACTGCGCCAAGGTCGTTAAGCCAGAGGAAACACTGCCAACCATATCTAGCCGGCATCTCTCAACCTCATGCACCAGCTCAGGTTACTTACCCACCAGAGAGGTGACATTCCACATCCCAAAAGCCAGTTTAGGAAGCCTGGGATCAGACCACCAAGGTCTCCACTTTCAACCACCATTTGATCCACATAGCACCGGACCCCCATGATCCCTCCTGCAGATGGTGAGCCCACTGGAGGGCGGACCCATGTAGCTCCTTCAGGCTGAGCCTGGCCGGGTCCCATGGGTGGAAACCCGGCCACCAGGCGCTAGCCATCGAGCCCCTCCCCCAGGCCTGGCTCCAGGGTGGGGCCCTGGTAACCCCATATCGAGCGGGGTACAGTGAATCCTTGTTCTAGTATTTATCATGAGAGTCTGTTGGATCGTTCTTATTCTGGCCCTTCACCCAGGACCAGTTTGTCTTGGGTGACCCTACCAGAGGCAAATTGCCCTGGACAACACAGCTCCTGGGATCACTAGGGCACGCAAACCCACCACCATGATAAAGTGACGATTCATGAGGGGGGGGGGGGGGAACAAACAAAAAAAAAACCTGCCTGTTTTGTTTTGGTCTGATGTGCCACGGTCAGGACGAAAACCACATTGCTCCTCCTGAACTCGAGGTTCGACCAGTGGTCGGACTCTCCTCTCCAGTACCCTGGCATAGACCTTCCCAGGGAGGCTGAGAAGTGTGATCCGCTAAAGTTGGAACACACCCACTGGTCCCCCTTTTTAAAAAGAGATATAGAGTGATGCTATAGAGTGAAGTACGTGGCGGTAATGCGCCTGTAAGCTGGTTGCCAACCACCAATCAAATCTAAAAGAAGAAAAAAAAAGAGGAACCACCACCCAGGTTTGCCATCCCAAAAGCACTGTCCCTGGCCTCCACACAACATTGCAGAGGTGTGTCAGCCATGACAACCCTACAATATCCAGGGCCTTGAGGTACTCAGGGCGAATCTCGTCCACCCCTGGGGCCCGGCCACCAAAGAGTTTTTTTTGTAACTTTGATTTTTATTCATTTTTCATCATACATATTACATTCAGATCACAGTCTCTATATTTAAAAAAAGGAGCTAGAGGAAGAAAAAAACAAAAAAAGAAAAAGGGGGGGGGGACAAATGTTGGAGCATCAATTTTTTAGTTTCCACCTCTTAATTCTTCTGGTTTTTCCAGTGTCTTTGGTTATTCTTTCAATTTTTAGTCTCGTTGTTGCACTTTGTAGTGTGTCCATTTCCACCATTTTTTTTCATATTGTCCTTCTTGCATTCTTTGTCAATATGTTAGTTTTTCCATTAAACGTATATCCTCAACAATGTCTGCCCACTGCTCTTGGTCAGGAAGAACTTCTGATCACCATTTTCTTGTGATTGTTTTTTTACATGCAATCAGAAAGATTTTAACTAGATATCTGTCCTCAGCCTGTATTACATTGTCTCTTTTAAGATCACATAAATACATCAAGTTACAGTTCATTGGTATATTATATCCTAATATCCTCTGTATTGTCACATGTATAGATTTCCAGAATGATGAGATTTTGCAGCATTTCCAAAACATATGTGAGTGGTCTGCATTTTGAGCCCCACAGCCCCTCCAGCATATAGATTGGGTATTTGTATATTTTCTTTGGATCTGTGGTGTAATGAAATAGCGAATCAGGTTTTTCCATCCAAATTCCCTCCATGTCCTTGAACTTGTTGATGTGTGTTGTGTTTTCCATATTTCTTGCCAGTTTTCTTCTGTTATGTTTAAATTTAGCTCTTTCTCCCATTTCTCCTTTATATAGTTACTTGAATGTTTGTTTGCCGTAAGTTTCTGATATAGCTTTGAAATAATTCTTATTTTATTTCCTGCATACGAGCTTAAAATGAATTGTATAATCTCGCTCACATCTGTGTGGAGGTTATGCCTAATCTTCCTCATATAATAATCTCTCATCTGCAGATATCTGAAGAATTCAGATTTTTCTAGTTTAAATTTTCTTCTCATGTTTACAAAACTCCCGAAATCTTTTTTCCCATATTGCCCCATGCTGTGATTCCCTTGTTCACCAGATTTTTGTATCCCCTATCTTGCTTTGCTGGTTCAAACTGACTGTCAAATGCTACCCATTTCAATAGTTTTATGTCCTCCTTTATATTATACTTTTGTACTATTTTATACCACAGTTCCAAAGTAAATTTAGTGATTGGGTCTATTTGTTTGATTTGCTTATATGCATCCTTATCTCCTATTATGCTTTGTACTGGGAGTCCCTCAATTTCCTTTTCCATTTCTTTCCATTTTGCCTCATATCCTCCGTCGCACCAACATATGATATATCTTATTTGTGCTGAGTAGTAATATTCCTTTAGACTCGGCAGACCCATGCCTCCTTTCTCTTTTGGTAATTGGAGAGTTTTATATTTCACTCTTGGCTTTTTACCTCCCCAAACAAATCTCGATATCATCCTGTCCCACTTCGAGAACTGGGCACCAGGAATCTCTGTTGGTAGAGCTTGGAAGAGGTAAAGCAGTCTAGGTTGTATGCTGATTTTGACTTTTGACTGTCTTAATTTTTGAATTCAGATCCATATTTAAGATTGACCATCTATCAATATCTTTTTTTATTTCTTGTTCTAACCTATCATAGTTTGCTTTATAGATTTTGCTTAAATCTTTAGGTATGTTCACTCCAAGGTATTTTATTTCTTTTTGTTTCCAGTTTAGTTTGATCTTATCAGTTATCTGGTTTAAAGGGTTATAGTGGAATGTCAGTATTTGTGTTTTTGTTATGTTTATCTTGTATCCTGATAATTTTCCAAAATTTTCTATCAAGTCCATCATTTCCATTATTGATTCATCTGGTTGTTCAAGGTAAACTATAATATCGTCTGCAAATAGCCCAATCTTGTGTTCCACTCCCTTTATTGTTACACCTTTTAATTTCTTATTTTGTCGCATCGCTTGAGCCAGTGGCTCTATGAAGAGAGCAAACAAGGTGGGCGAGAGGCAGCATCCCTGCCTAGTTGATCTTTGTATATTTACTTTGTCTGTTAAGCTACCGTTTATCTTGATTCTTGCCACAGGTTTTTAATAGTGTCTTTATGCACTGCACTGATTTTTCGTTAAATCCAAAGCATTCCAGCACATTATATAGGAACATCCAATTAACCCTATCAAATGCTTTTTCTGCGTCTAAACTCATTATTACTGCACTTTTCTTTTCTTTATGTATTTGATTAATTATGTGTATTGTTCTCCTGATATTATCATGTGTTTGGCGTCCCTCTATGAAACCAGTTTGATCATCCTCTATCAATTCCGTCAAGAATGTCTTTATTCATTTACAGATAATTGTTGTATATATTTTATAATCCACATTTAATAAAGAGATTGGCCTATAGTTTCTGCATTGTTTCCTATCTTTCCCTGGCTTTAAAATAACTGAAATAATGGCTTCGTTCTATGATGGAGGTATTTTGTTGTTGTTTAATGTCCAATTAAATGACTTTAGGAGCTGTGGCATGAGTTCTTCTATAAACAGTTTATAAAACTCAGATGGGTATCCATCACTACCTGGTGATTTACCATTTTTTAGTGACTTAATCACATCTTTAATCTCTTGTGTTGTTATTTCTGCTGTTAGCTTTTCATTTTGTTGGTTTCCTATTGATGGCAAGTCCAATGTGCATAGAAATCTTTTAATATCCTTAACATTTGTCTCTTCAGGTTGCGAGTATAGTTCTTGATAGAATTTATGGAATATTTCTTTGATGTTTTCTGGGGTAACTGTGGTTTTATTTGTGATGGGGTCCTTAATCTTATACACATTATTCACTGTTTGTTGTTTTCTTAACCATTTTGCCAGCAGTTTTGTGGCCTTTGGCCCCGTTTCATAATATTTTTGTTTTAAATATCTATTTTTCCTTTCAATTTCATCTATTTGTATTTCTTTTATCTTTATTTTTTCTTCCTTAATTTCTTGATATATTTTTGGGTCATTTGTGTTTTGATGTTTACGTTCTAATTCCCTCAGTCTCTCACATCTTTGTTCATATGATTCCAGTTTAGACTTTTTTGCTTTTCCTGATTCAACAATTAATTTACCTCTTAACACGGCTTTTAGTGCATCCCATAGTATTGTTGGGTCCACTTCTCCATTATCATTCTCTTTGATATACACATTTATGTTTACCTTTATTCTTTCTTTCATTTTCTCATCATTTAATAGTCCTACATTAAGTTTCCATGTTGTTTGTCGTTTTCTGTTGTTTAAATATATTTCCATGTGTATAGGATTATGATCTGATATTTCTGCCCCTCCAGTCCGACAATTTCTCACCCTGTGTCTGTCACCTTCATTCATAAGGAAGTAATCTATTCTAGAGTGTACTTTATGGACTGCTGAATAATGTGTATAGTCTTTTTCGAGTGGGTGCAGGTCCCTCCATATGTCTACCATACCCATTTCTGCCAGTGAGGTTCTTATGAACTTTGTTACATGTTTTTTTTTTTGGTCTTCATAACACTTGTGTCAACTTCATAATCCATGACGGCGTTTAAGTCTCCTCCACAAATTAGGACTCCTTCACTGTGTGTTGCTATGAGATCAAACAGTTGTTGAAAAAAACCCTTGTCACTTTCTGGTGGAGCATAGATGTTCACTAATGTGATCTGCATACCATCTATTCTTCCCTTTATTATTACATATCTGCCTTCTTTATCCTGGATTTCTTGTTCACATTCAAATTGTATTTTATTTGAAATTAGTATCATAACCCCCCTTTTAGTTCCTCCCTTAAATGAAATGTAGTAGTAGGAGTTCTTATAGCCAAATCTCTTTAGTTTCTCATGTTCTGTCTTGTTCAAATGTGTCTCTTGCATAAATATAATTTTGGCTTTTTCCTTCTTGAATTTTCTTATTATTCTTTCCCTTTTAACAGGTGAGTTCAGACCATTCACGTTTAATGTCATTATCTTAAGATTTTTAACCATATTCATGTTTTTCCATTTTTTTAACTTGTGCTCCTAACCCCTTTAACAACAAAACTAACACATATATGTACAAAAACACATTAACGAATCTCGACCTCCGTACTTTGGGCCTTTCTTCTGGCCACTGGTCCCTGTTGGTGGGTGGAGGGAATGTCCTCACCGAGTGAGGGGCCCTCCCTAGACCTGTAGTTACTATCCAAGTAATAGTCATTAGTCTAGCAATGTCCAACAAAAATCACTTTAACCTCTCCTAGCCGTTTGTTTCTCTTTTACCTTGTCTTCTTGGCCTTCATTTCTTCTGTGTCCTTCTTAATCTTTGTTATAATCTAGGCTTTCCGTTGAAAGCCTTGCAGTTTTTCTTGGGCCCGGTGCGCCACATCCGTCTCCCGCTCACTTGCCTCCACTCCAGCTGTCTCGATGCGTTCCGTGCCGCCGCTGCTCCAGCCGCTTCCTCCGGTACGCTCACCACAAAGCCTCGCTCCGTCATGTCCCGCGCTGCCTCTCTGGCCGTGTTGTAGGTTTTCACACCGTCCTCCCAATGAATTCTCATCTTCGTTAGCGGCGTTTGGAATCTAATTTTTTTCTCTTTCAGCATTTTTTTAATGTTGGCATATTTCTTTCGCTGCTGCACAATTTCTGTCGGGTAGTCATGGTCAAAGAATATCTGTTTGTCGCCGACTCGTATCTTTTTTTTCCACGCTTGTGTCAGGATTCTTTCCTTTACGTCGTATTTTAAAAAGTTTACCACAACTGACCTGGGTGTAGAGTTTGAATTCGGGTTCTGTGCTAAGGCTCTGTGCGCTTGTTGGATCTGCAGGTCTGTTTCATCGGGCAGCTCAAGCTCTTTTTTTAAGAATTGATCTATGGATTTCGTCATCGAGTTGCCTTCAGTGCCCTCCGGAATTCCGAAGATGCGTATATTGCTCTGCCTGGACCTGCTCTCCAGGTCGGTTGTTTTTTCCTGCAACCTCTGTGTTTGTGCCGTCAGGGTCTGCAGCCGCTCGCTTGCCTCGGTCTTCCAGTCTTCCAAATCTGATATTCGGGCCTGTGCTTCTGCCATACATGCCCGTTGAGTGCGCAGTTCCTCCACGGTTTCAGCTAGCTTGCGGTCCATTTCTTTTCGGAGACCCATAATTTCCTCCTTCATCTCTTTTTTCAGTTCTTCCTTAAGAGCCGTTAAATCCTGTTGGAGTTGTCGCTTGAAGTCTTTTATGTCCTTTCTTATATTGGCGAAGCCAGTGTTCATAACATCGAGGTTGGCGTCCTCCATTTTCTCTGTTGTAGTCACCTCGTTTTTTTGGGCCTCGTGTTCAGCGATTTCTCCAGTGTTGTTGAAGAGGGATTCTTTAGTTTTACCCTGCTTTTGTCCGTGTGCCCGGGTTCTTCGTGTTTTCATCCCTTGGTTTATTGATCCATTTATATCGAGTTGGCCATTTACCAAAGATTTTTAATCCGACTAGGGAGAGCTCTCTGTTTAAGCGTTATGCCTCTCCGCCATCTTTCCGGAAGTCCACCCATCAAAGAGTTTTTTTAACCACTTCAGCGACCTCAGTCCCTGTGATGGGCAAGTTGTTCTCCTCGTCCTCAAGCCCTGCTTCCTCTGTGGAAGGCGTGTCAGTGGGTGTCCAGTCCCTATACGACCGTTGCAAGAGTTTGGTTCGTATCGCCAACACCAAGTCAAACTCGTTTCCAGTGAGAGTTGGACTCTGCCATGGCTGCCCTTTGTCATCGATCCTGTTCATAATTTTTTATGGACAGGATATCTCAGCGCAGCCAAGGATAGGAGGATGTCATCCTCGGTGAGCACTGCTGTTTGCAGATGATGTTGTCCTGTTGGTTTCATCCAGCAATGACCTACAGGCCTTGCTGGGACAGTTTGCTACCGAGTGTGAAGTGGCTAAGATGAGGATCAGTACCTCCAAGTCCAGGTCCATGGTCCTCAGCCGGAAAAAGGTGGATTGTCCTCTCCGGATTAGGGACAAGCTCCCGCCCCGAGTGGAGGAGTTTAAGTATCTTGGGGTCTCATTCACGAGTGAGGGGAGAATGGAACGAGAGATTGACAGATGAATCAGAGCAGCATCAGCAGTGATGCTGACGTTGTACCGGTCTGTTGTGGTGAAGAGGGCACTGAGCTCTAAAGCAGAGCTGTCGATTTACCGGTCAATCTACACTACCGTTCAAAAGTTTGGGGTCACTTAGAAATTTCCTTATTTTTGAAAGAAAAGCACTTTTTTTCAATGAAGATAACTTTAAACTAATCAGAAATACACTCTATACATTGTTAATGTGGTAAATGACTATTCTAGCTGCAAATGTCTGGTTTTTGGTGCAATATCTACATAGGTGTATAGAGGCCCATTTCCAGCAACTATCACTCCAGTGTCCTAATGGTACAGTGTGTTTGCTCATTGCGTGACTTTTCATGGAAAACACAAAATAATTGTCTGGGTGACCCCAAACTTTTGAACGGTAGTGTACATTCCTACCATCACCTATGGTCATGAGCTTTGTGTAATGACTGAAAGAATGAGATCACAGACACAAGCGGCTGAAATGAGCTTCCTTCGTAGGATTGCTGGACTCACCCTTTGAGATAGGGTGAGGAGTTCAGTCATCCAGGAGAGGCCCAGATTAGATCCGCTGCTCCTCCATATCAAAAGGAGCCAGTTGAGGTGGTTTGGGCATCTGATCAGAATGCCTCCTGGACACCTCCCACTTGAGATGTTTCGGGCATGTGCCACTGGGGGGAGACCCCAGGGCAGACCCAGGACACGCTCAAGAGACTACGTCTCCCAGCTGGCCTGGGAATGTCTTGGCATCCCCTCTGAAGAGCTGGAGTAGGTGGCCGGGGAGAGGGAAGCCTGGGCTTCTTTGCTTGAGCTGTTGTGTCCACGACACGGACCTCCGGAGAAGTGGTAGACAATGGATGGATGGATGGATGTTTTGCTTTGATGGAGCGAAGAAACGGAATGAAAAAATGGAACTCAAACATTTTAATAGCTGCAAGTCAGGCAGTTTATGGTGCAAAGACAGCCCTGGATGGAGTGAGGTCTTTGACGAGGCCCCGTCAAACCAGGGCAAAATGCTCAGTGGAGGCAGGCAAGCATGAGAAACCATGGTGCCTACTAAAACACAGAAAGAATGGTATGGTATGGAACGTTCCGTATGCATTCCGTATGGAACATGTTCCATATATGTTTCATACATGTTTCATATGGGACGTCTGCCGATCCTGCCTGCTGTCAGTTCTATGTCAATGTGTCATCATGCCTTTGTCATTAGCTACAGTCTGCACTTCACATGTTTGATATTCAAGTAATGTGTTACAAAGTAATGCGTTACTGTAACACCACTACTTTTGCAGTAACATGCTGTGTAACGAAATTACTGTTTAAAAATTCAGTAATGCGTTAAAGTTACTGAAATTTGAACAGATGTGTTACTCGCAATACTCGTTTTATTAATATCGATAAGATATTTTTAGTGCAAATAAATACAAACTGGCCCTAAGTAGCTAATGCAGCCGTCAGTCAACATAACCTGTTGCAAAGAGCCTGTTCACTGCTGCAGCCAGCACCCACAAATGGAGCTTGCGCCTGCTGGGAAAAGATGAAGCTACTTTGTTTTTGTAGGAAATAGATTATTTTTACTTTGTCACGGTTAAGGACAAAAGCATATTGGTGGGTTGCAAACTAAAGTGCGGTTGAAGTGCCTTTAAGAACAGCAACAAGATCCAACAAAGCTAGTGCTATGCCAACAACACCGTGTAGCGGATTGACACCATCTGAACACCCACGGCTGGATTTCAAGCACAGGTATGCATCTCGACAGTTTGTGGCCCAGCAAGAATTAAACCGACTGATTGCCAGACACGTCGTTACAGAATGAAGATCTGATAACAGTCATTTTTCATCAGACAGCTGAGACTGTGATCCACTGAAGTTAAAACACATTTACTTGATACCTGGATAAAGATTATTTAAAAATGGATTTGATCTTCAAAAGGAATTTAAGGGAATGGATCATGTCTCTGTCACAGCAGACATTTGGACTGTGGATAATGGCGAAGTGGTTAGCACTGCGGCAGCACAGCAACTCACCCTTGGCTGGGGGGGATCCTGGGTTCAATCCCAGCCCCTGACCAACAGTGATCTGTGTGGAGTTTGCATGTTCTCCCTGTGTCTGCGTGGGTTTACTCCGGGATATCTCCGGCTTCCTCCCACATCCCCAAAACATGCAAGCTGGGATAACTGGCATCAACTGGGGATTCTAAATTGTCCTTAGGTATGACTGTGAGAGTGAATGGGTGTCTGTCTCTCTGTGTTGGCCCTGCAATGGGCTGGCGATCTGTCCACGGTGTACCCTGCCTCTCGCCCAAAGATGCTGGGATAGGCTCCAGCCCCCTGCAACCCAAAAAGGATTAAGCGGAAGAAGATGGATGGATATTGGACATTTTCTTTGGATCACTGCACATCAGATTAAATCCATAATCCATAACAAACACTGATAGCTTTATGCAGTGTTGCCATCTCACTCTTTTGGAGTGATTCTCACTCTTTTTCCCTCTCTCTCACTTCACAAACCCTATTTCTCACTCCAAGATGAGGAAATTACTGGCAATTTTGTGTTGATTTTTTTCAGATTTTTTTCAGATTTTTCCCACAATAAGAGCTCTCAAGGCAGGATAAAGCAGACTGAACATGTTCTAAAAGCTCCGTCTAAAACAGTCTGTTTTCAGCCTGACATTTATAAGCC
Organism: Pholidichthys leucotaenia; assembly: GCA_020510985.1. Classification (NCBI taxonomy): domain Eukaryota; kingdom Metazoa; phylum Chordata; class Actinopteri; order Cichliformes; family Pholidichthyidae; genus Pholidichthys; species Pholidichthys leucotaenia. The sequence goes on from CM035844.1 coordinate 165,785,210, forward strand.
TGTAATGTAATCCGTTAATTAAATTATCTTGGTATGTGTGCAAGATGATTTAAGTATGCATGTAAAAGTAATGTGAAAGTTACTTTTCCAAGTAACTAGTTACTTTAATCATGCAGTAATTGGAAAGTAACTCAGTTACTTTTGAAAAGAAGTAACTAGTAACTGTAACTAGTTACTAGTTTTAGTAACTTGCCCAACACTGCTCTTCAGTGTGTTGGCGCTTGATTCCAAACACTAACGTCACATGACCAATGACGTCTGAAGCTTCGAACTTCACCGCTGCTTCACTTCACGCTTCATTGGTTCATTATGTTTTGAAGCTTTCATCAATCAGTCAATCTGAGGAATCAATCCACCTCCTCCCTTGAGACTCACTGCGGGGCTGCTCCCTTTCAGAACCAGGGTACAGCTGTCACCCCACAGTGCTCGGGCTACAGCGACACTGTGTTGCTGCTGCGCTCTATGCATCTACAGATCATGTATGCAACGCACTTGGGAATATTAGCAGGCTGGACCGCAAGCTAGCAGGACCCCTAGAGTTCCATATCTAACGTTCCGTAAGTAAGGCACTTGGGAATGTCAGGTGGCTGGCCCGCTAGCTAGCAGGACCTAAGAACATGTACGCAATAAGGATGGAACACATACGGAACATTCCGTAAAGAACGTGGACAGAACACATACGGAATGTTCCATACCATACCGTTCGTTCGTATTTCTGACTGAAGGACTATATTACTTGTTTATTTTATTTCACCTTTATTTAATATATGAGCTTCTCTGTGCTTACCAGCTTTGCTGTGCTGCCTGTGGGTGACTGAATCAGCGTTATATATGTGCACTGAGTGACACCTGTCCCACGATCACTCCGTTCCAAGCACAGCTGCCTAGCTGCTACCATCAACTCGGTCTTGCTGCTACTGTAGCTGGGACAGTGTGCTCGTTACCCGTGTGTGTGTGCACCTGTCACCGGTGTATTTACATGCTCTAATGTTCAACTAACTGCCACTGAAAGTCACAGCATTCACCCTACTCCCACAGCAGGACAGCATGGTGACAGACATAAATCAAGGGGATCCAGGGAGGACCATTTCTTTTCTTTAAAATTTGCATCTTTTCTCCAGCCATCCATCTATCTTCTACCGCTTTTCCGGAGGTCCGGGTCGCGGAGGCAGCAGTTCAAGCAGAGAAGCCCAGACTTCCCTCTCCCCAGCCACCTGCTCCAGCTCTTCAGAGAGGATACCAAGGCGTTCACAGACCAGCTGGGAGACATAGTCTCTCCACCGAGTCCTGGGTCTGCCCCGGGGTCTCCTCCCAGAGGGACGTGCCTGAAACACCTCAAGTGGGAGGCGTCCAGGAGGCATCCTGATCAGATGCCCATACCACCTCAACTGACTCCTTTCAATGTGGAGGAGCAGCGGTTCTACTCTGAGCCTCTCCCGGATGACTGAGCTCCTCACCCTATCTCTGAGGGTGAGGAGCTCTTTTCTCATAAATTTGTAACTTCTTCTCATTAATTTACTACATTTATTTGTAAATGTAAAACTTTTTCTTGTAAATTAACTTTATGCATCTTAAAGTGGCAATGTTTTTCTTATAAGTTTTTTCTTGTAAATTTGCCATTTTTTTCCTCATAAATCTGCTGTTTTTGTATCTTAAATCTGCAAATTTTCTTATAAATTTGTAACCTTTTTCTAATTTGAGTTTTTTCTTGTAAATTTACATATTTTTTTCTGATGAACTTTTTTTAGTAAACTTGACTTTGTGTAAATTTGCAACCGTTTCTTCTAAATTTGCAATTTTCTTTCTCAAGAATTTATGACTTTTTTTCTTGTAATTTTTTTTTTTAAGCGTACATTTGTACATTATTTCTCATAAATTTGTGACTGACTACAATAATACTTTTAGTGTCCCCTCAATAATACTTTTAGGGGCAGATTTACCAACAGCGGTGGAAAGGCGTGGACTATGTTAATTTTGCACCTGGCCTCATTGCATATGTATTTGTGGGAGTTGTCATGTCAACGCACAAATTTGAAGGAGGGGAGTATTTAAATGACTGGCACAAGGTGATTTATTAAGGTTTGCGGTTGTCAATCTCCTGCTAAATGTGCCAGGATTTAACGCCCAAAAAAGCTCGTTTTAATTCATCTGTGCCTGATGACAGCAATCACTGAATCGAGGGCGCGTGGCCAAAGAGAAGCTTCTCCCCGCGGCTGACTTGATTTGGCATGACAGAACAGATTAATATGAACAGAAACAATGTCATAGAGATTGGTGTTGTGCTGAACAGGACATCAGCCAGCAGAGGATATTTTAAAATTTCATTTGTTTATATATAGCTAATAATAATAACAATTTATTTCATTTATAACACACTTTACATCTCGGGGCAAAATCTCTACACAAATAGGATTAAGAACAAGAATAAAAGCAAACATTAAGTACACATGAGGACACACCAGGACATCCCTGGTGAGAATTGCTCTCAGATATTTTACCTGGTAAAACAAAGGTCGAATAAATAAAATAAAATGAAAAAGCTTTCCTAAACAATGAATTTGTATCCATAAAATAGCACAGCCCTTCCTACCTGGAGTGGACAAAAAGAGCACAGATCCATAACGTCCCCTGACATTGCAACATCGTAGTAACTCAGTGACAGCAGTCTCTGCTGTGACTGTCCAAGGAATAAGTGAAATCATGTGTGTTTAATTTGATTTTATGTTCCAGACTTCAGAAAAGATAAAACGCACATACAGTATTTATGAAAAGTCATGGACTGGGAGACCTGCAGATTTTGTTCACATAATAAAACCCCAGAGTCTCCATCAGACCATCTCCATGGTCCTTGTGTTAATAAAATAAACACGCTGGTCAATAGTCAATTTATTCATGAGTAGTCCTTAATTTATACATATTAAACAAAGGAGTCTGCCATGTGAAATGAAAATCAAAACTCTGATATATGATAAACAAAAATACACTATTTTATTGGGGTTTGCACTTAAACAAAAGCTTAAAAAAGCTACAATATGCTCCTCCGAACTGGCTGCGCCTTTGTTGATGACCCGCTTCCTCATCAGGTGTGCCTATGCGCAATTTTGCGGTGCTCCTGGTGGATGGGTGGTCATTACTGAAATGAAGTGACTGCGTCTGTATTCATAATTTTGCGTGTTGTTAGTAGATCACTGGCAAAAATGGCCACTCCCTTAGGCGCTCTGTCTAAATTGCACACTCGCTAATTTGCCCTGCCTTAGTAAATCTGCCCCTTAGTGTTCCCCACGGCCCACTGGAAAAAACATTGCGGACCCCTGGAAAAAAAAAAAAAAAAAAAAAAAACATTTAAGGACCCCTGACCTAGATGCTCACTTCATATAACTTTTGGGTCTGAGTTAAGAAATATTTTATGGGTTAAAATTTACTCTCTCATAACAGGCAATACGAACTTGTGTAAAAAGAAGTAAAGGACATTTGAACGTTCACTTTTGTTAATCAGACAGGATAAGTACTTGGCGAAGTAAAATTATCTACATGGCTGTGTGTGAGTTTTTGGACCGGGACTTACATTGGTCTGCTCCTTTCTCAGCTGCTTCAGTAGTGCCAGGTTTTCACTGTCCTTTGCCCTTTCTTCACGCAGACGCCCCACCACCTCAGAGGTTTGGGCTATACAGGCCTTGATAGCTTTGTCTCTGCTCAGATGGGCCTCCATCATCTGTAGGATGCAGACATGTGCCACGCACGCTTTTAATATGTACTAGAATTGCTACTTTGTTGTTGTACTGTAACGCTCCACCAAGTAAACTCCAACCCAAAAGCCATGAAAGCATAAAAACTGAAGAAACTTCTGCTGTTTCACATTGCTACAATGAGAAATTACGGTGGGGCAGGGAGGATAACTTCCAAGTCACACCTGTCTGATACAATTTTTTTTTTTGCTTCAGCTACTACAGTGAATCAGTTTGGGCCTGCTAACCCCAAGCTTATTCATATTACCATGACAACATCAAAAAGTGTTTTAAATTCCCCTTGAACACCAGAGCTGTGTTTGAAATGTTCACTCACGCAACACCTCCCTATTATCTATACAGTGAATTCAGATGTAGTGGACTAGTAAATTCAGTATAGCAATAAAGTTTTCAGCTTTCAGACACTACTCAGCTTGTTTTCTCTGTGCCGTTAATGACATCACCATGGTGAGACGGTAAAATGTAACACATTAATGGTGTTAAAAAGTGAATACCTACATGTATTTTGAAGTAAATATATATTAAATGAAATCCATTTTCTGTAATAATAAATAATAAAAATGCCTGGAGGCAGTTTACAGTGGGGTAAAAAAGTATTTAGTCAGCCACCAATTGTGCATGTTCTCTCACTTAAAAGATGAGAGGTCTCCAATTTTCATCATAGGTATACCTCAACTATGAGAGACAAAATGAGAAAAAAAAATCCAGAAAATCACACTGTCTGATTTTTAAAGAATTTATTTGCAAATTATGGTGGAAAAGAAGTATTTGGTCAATAACAAAAGTTCATCTCAATACTTTGTTATATACCCTTTGTTGGCAATGACAGAGGTCAAACATTTTCTGTAAGTCTTCACAAGGTTTTCACACACTGTTGCTGGTATTTTGGCCCATTCCTCCATGCAGATCTCCTCTAGAGCAGTGATGTTTTGGGGCTGTCGCTGGGCAACACGGACTTTCAACTCCCTCCAAAGATTTTCTAAGGGGTTGAGATCTGGAGACTGGCTAGGCCACTCCAGGACCTTGAAATGCTTCTTATGAAGCCACTCCTTCATTGCCTGGGTGTGTTTGGGGTCATTGTCATGCTGAAAGACCCAGCCACGTTTCATCTTCAATGCCCTTGCTGATGGAAGGAGGTTTTCACTCAAAATCTCACGATACATGGCCCCATTCATTCTTTCCTTTACACGGATCAGTCGTCCTGGTCCCTTTGCAGAAAAACAGCCCCAAAGTAAGATGTTTCCACCCCCATGCTTCACAGTAGGTATGGTGTTCTTTCTCCTCCAAACACGACAAGTTGAGTTTTTACCAAAAAGTTCTATTTTGGTTTCATCTGACCATATGACATTCTCCCAGTCCTCTTCTGGATCATCCAAATGCTCTCTAGCAAACTTCAGACAGGCCTGGACATGTACTGGCTTAAGCAGGGGGACACGTCTGGCACTGCAGGATTTGAGTCCCTGGCGGCGTAGTGTGTTATTGATGGTAGCCTTTGTTACTTTGTTCCCAGTTCTCTGCAGGTCATTCACTAGGTCCCCCCGTGTGGTTCTGGGATTTTTGCTCACCGTTCTCGTGGTCATTTTGACCCCACGGGGTGAGATCTTGCGTGGAGCCCCAGATCGTGGGAGATTATCAGTGGTCTTGTATGTCTTCCATTTTCTAATAATTGCTCCCACAGTTGATTTCTTCACACCAAGCTGCTTACCTATTGCAGATTCAGTCTTCCCAGCCTGGTGCAGGTCTACAATTTTGTTTCTGGTGTCCTTTGACAGCTCTTTGGTCTTGGCCATAGTGGAGTTTGGAGTCTGACTGTTTAGAGGTTGTGGACAGGTGTCTTTTATACTGATAACGAGTTCAAGCAGGTGCCATTAATACAGGTAACGAGTGGAGGACAGAGGAGCCTCTTAAAGAAGTTGTTACAGGTCTGTGAGAGCCAGAAATCTTGCTTGTTTGTAGGTGGCCAAATACTTATTTTCCACCATAATTTGCAAATAAATTATTTAAAAATCAGACAATGTGATTTTCGGGGGGGGGGGGGTGTTTCTCATTTTGTCTCTCATAGTTGAGGTATACCTATGATGAAAATTGGAGACCTCTCTCATCTTTTAAGTGGGAGAACCCGCACAATTGGTGGCTGACTAAATACTTTTTTGCCCCACTGTATGTTGTGATGTGAAGCTCTCCTCTCACTGCTCTGTTGGTTGAGCATTGCATTATGGGGTACACTGGCCATCTGTTGTACACTACTTTTCAAAATGCATTATGGGATATTTTGAGTGCACTATATAGTGAACAAAATTTTCAGTTAAAATTTTCAACAGCACAACAAAATGGCTGATTCACTATATTGTACACTATATGGGGGACGAGTGTACATTTCAAACACAGCACAGATGTGATGCAAATTCAAGCTGTTGTGGCTAATGCTAGTGCCTTTCTCAATCAAAACACTTCCAAGTCAACATCAGTTTTATACCATCATTGTAGCATAGCTTCTTACTGATCCTGAGCTACACATTTTCCTCAAATAATGGCATTTATTGTATAAAAATGGATTTAAAAAAAAATAGGGCCCTTCCAACATGTGGACTTTATTTTACTCACACAAATGTTCCACAGTGGTGGGTGTATGCTTATAAGAACCTGTTTACTCTGTTAAAATTATTTTTAAATATAAATCCACAATTGGTGAATGTTCTGTTGACCCAGCTATTCCATTAGAAACGTCATACAGCATAAATGAAAAAGAGCACTCTGAGGCGAGTGCAACATCCCCCGCCTCCGTTTTCTTTGAAGATCCCAATACTTACTGATGTAGAGCAGTTTTCAACTTTTCAATATAATTACTATGGCAGAACAAAATTATGATAAACTCATCATCTACGAATATACAAAATATACAACCCATAGTTGTAGGTCAGGATCTCAAGGTGAACCTGTGTAGCAAGTTTGGTGACCCTAGAGAGCTTTACACGTTCTACAGTAAGAGAACATAGGAAGTGTCAACCTTGACCTTTGACCTTTTGACCCCAAACCTGTAGCCGGAGGTTTTGGTCTCAAAGTGAACCTGTGTACCAGGTTTGCTGACCCTAGCTTTCTTTGTTGTTGAGACATAGTTTAAGCCATTATGATGTTGACCTTGCGATTCCAAAACCACAGTCACACTTAAGGGTCAGGGTGAACCTGTGTACCAAGTTTGGTGACCCTAGCTTTACTCGTTGTACAGTAATAAGGCATAGGGAATGTTTACATTAGCCTTTGACCTTTTGACCCCAAACCCGTAGTCTGAGGCCAAGATCCCAAGCTGAACCTGTGTACCAGGTTTGGTGGCCCTAGAATTACTCGCTTTATAGTAATAGTGCAAATGGAATGCTAACCTTGACCTTTGACCTTTTGACCCCAAATCCATAGTCAGAGGTCAGAACCCCAAGGTGAACCTGCATAGCAAGTTTGGTGACCCAAGCTTTCTTTGTTGTTGAGATATAGTTTATAAGCCATTATGACGTTGACCTTTGACTTTGTGATCCCAAAACCACAGTCACACTTCAGGGTCACAGGCTGAACCTGTGTTCCAAGTTTGGTGACCCTAACTTTACTCGCTGTACAGTAATAAGGCATAGGGAATGTTGATGTTAACCTTCCTTTAGGCCCCAAACCCATAGTCAAAGGTCAGAAACCCAAGGTGAACCTGTATACCAGGTTTGGTGGCCCTAGCTTTACTCGTTTTATAGTAATAGTAAATGTAGCATTTACCATAGTGCAACTACAATGTTAACTTTGAACTTTGACCCCTTGACCTCAAACCCATAGTTAGGTCAGGGTGTAACTTGTCCAAGATGTCTATTAGATACAACTACTGTATCAATTTGAAAAGCCTACATCATTTTTTTCAGTAGTTATTGTGTTTAGAAGATTTAGAGAAAATCTGACCTTTGACCTCAAGGTCATCCAATGAGAGTGAAATTGCAATATATGCATTATCAGAATATATCAAACCATGGTACCAAGTTTCAAAACAATCGGAACAAAACTGTAGGAGCTGATTTCACAAAAGGGGGACAGACGAGCCGACGGACCGATAGCTTAATTCCCCTTCGGCCTTCGCCCTCTTTGGGCTTTGTCCGGCAGGGGATAAAAAGGAGTGCTTTTACACTGCCTCTTGCACTCGAACGGAGGAGTACGAGAATGTGTATCGCTGCATGCAGGTAGACTGGGTCTGCAGTTCACTTAATGAATGCATGGATATGAGCATTTTTAGAACATTCCATAGATCTACTTTAATAGAAAATTTGGTTACTGAACTGAGCATAATTCCACTTTAAGGAGGACAACAAGTTGTTGTCATGAGAATCAGCAGCACTTCAGTTATTGTTGCCTCAAACTTAGAAATTGTAAAACACCAAAATCACCCAGCAGCAATAAAATAAAATCTATGCTATCACCACATTTTCATGGTGAAAGGTCCATATTATTGTCACCAGTTCAGTACAGTCTGTCCATATGTCTCACAGTCTGTTGCTCCTGTAATATGGTGTCAGAGTCATTGTATGAGACATTTGATAGAACTGGTGAACATTCATCTTGTATGTTACTACCGCAATGGCACATTAGCAGTGCTATTTTTTTTCTTGAGCTTTCCACTCACAGATTCATAGAGTTGTTTACAGGTTTGTGTGGCATCCACTTTTCCTGAGAAGGAGACTGTGGGCACGGTGGTGTTCAGGGCATGGACAATGCGATCGTCTATGGTACGCATCACCTTTAGCACCTCCTGGGAAACAAGCAGACACACAAAGAGTCAGCAGCTTTACTTCGGCTTAAACATAAAAACTGCATTTCTATTGTGTTGGATGTATACAATACATTAATTTCAGCTGCAGTTTCATCAGCAAAATTAATGTTTGCCTTCCAGCCTGCAGAAGGAAAAACAACGCTAAAGGCATCAGATAACTTTCCCCGTCCACCGCCCATGATATTTCAAGTTATACCTCTTGCCTGAATTGTACTTCTGAGTTAGCCCCATATAGAGAATATGGCGTACATAGTGTACACAAGTGGTCTACACTGTTGTCATCATTTATATTTGTGTGTTGGTTTGAATGTGTTATTATGCTACCAAAATGAGTTTCCCTGTTAATGTATAGAGTGATTTCCTTTGTGTATTTCAGGAGTTTTTGTTTATTAAAACAAATTGACATGTAAGTGTAAATCAGACTTAATGCCTTAAAGAGTGACTTGAGCATTTTGGATTTTCTTTCTGTTTTGTCTGTGCAACTGCATATATAGTTGCACTTTTCTCATGAAAAAGTTTTCATAAGGGGAAATGTTTCTGTGAATAATCCAACTGGAATGGAAACTACAATATGAAAGCAATGTTTACAATCATCCAATGTGGTTTTGTCATTATGCCCTTGTAAAATAAATCTGAAGCATTATAGGCTACTGTTATCGTTAGGGGTCACTTCAAGAAAAATAATCATATTTTGAGGGCACTTTTTACTAAACTGGGGGATCAGTCTTATAATTATTTTGTTTCCACGTTTTTAATTCTTTCTGCAATGTCCCTCTGCAAATTTAAATATGAAGACTACGAAAAGTTATCAGACTTGTCTCTAAAGGTTCTGTATGGACCTTTGGGAAATTAGGGTTTTAGTGACTCCTTGAGGTCGGTCAGCAAACTGCAGCCACATTTACTTCATTCATGGCAGCACAGGAGACAAATTACTTTTTAAAATCCAAAGCTGTTCGAGAGGGATCCATGTATAGTAATACAGACAGGCTGAATATAGTATAATGAGTATGTAAATAGTTACCAGTTAGATAAGTCTGCAGATCAACCTCCTTGAACACTCACGCAACCATTAGTAATCATGAGGGTCACCAATTCAACACTTTAGACGCAAAATAAAGAACACGGCGAGAGAAGTTTAGGCTCCCGATTAAATGAACGGCTGTCGTTTCGTGGCAGCTTTGCATAAACCTATTAATCCGCTGTAAACTTTACCTGAAACATGGAAAAGTCCTCACAGTTTAAAGTTCCATCGGGCGCCGCCATAGTGGACTACATGGGTCCTCCAGCATCTACGTGTGGAGATGGACTGTTCAAGAGAGTGCCTGAATTAAAATCCCCGTCAGCCAGATTAACATGTTGATTCATAAACTCGAACTGTCGTGTTGTAATCATCCAAGATTTATATTCATTTAAATAAAAACGCAGCTGCATCACTTTGGATAATCACAGACGCAGAGGTGGGTAGTGAGTGTACATTTACTGCATGAAGAAAAAATTATATTTTTACAGTTTCACATAATTTCTAAAGTTTTTTCTCTTAAATTTTTGGGTTGTCAATATAATTCACACGTTTTCAATTAATTTCAATTTTTTGTAGTAAAATTCCAACTTTTTATCCCAACGTTTTCTCATTTGCAAATGTGCCTAAATTTATGACGTTTTTGTCTCAGCAGTTTTGTAAATTTTGTGGCACACATATTTGAGTTGCTTAGGCTGCATATGTATATTACTGTTGCCTCACGTCTTAGAATGAACAATAAGTCTGGGTCTCCTGGGGATAACAGGAAGGTGTGAAATGTGATCTCTAGAGATGGCCTTGAGAGACTTTCTGACCACCAGGGTTTTAGGTGGAGAGGAGAAGACCTGGGGGGCGATGTATTGTGTCTTGGGATTTAAAGACAATGTGACTCTGTACTTTGATGTCCCAGGTATAAAAAGGGCAGATGTGGGAGGATGGTTCTCTTTTCTGTTTGAGAGGATGTTGGAGATACGTGATGTTAATAAACCTGAATTGAGAAATAAACTCAGCCTCATCTTTTCACGCTCTCCACACTGGTGACCTTAAGACGTATCATGAGCAGAAGCAATTCCCCCGAACCAGACTCTCCAGGAACCAGCCGGGCAAACACAGTCTCAGTCAAACTACCAGAATTCTGGCAGGACAACCCGGACTCCTGGTTCCTCTTGGCCGAAGCCCAGTTCGCTCTCGGGGGAATAACGGCAGATGACACAAAATTCTACCACGTTATCGCCAAGCTCGACAACCGCACAGCTCGACATGTGCAGAGCCTGGTGCAGCGCCCACCCGCTGGCGACAAATACGGCGGGTTGAAGGCTGCGCTCATTCAGCGTTTCACTCCCTCAGCCCAGGAGAGAGCAGAGAGACTCCTGGCCCTGAACGACTTGGGAGAAAGCACGCCTGTCGACCTGATGGAAGACATGCTGAGGCTGAGAGGCTCAGACGACGACGATTTCCTCTTCACCCACATTTTCCTGAGAACCCTACCGTCGGAGACGAGGGCGACCCTGGCAGGTTCACGGTTTGTGGCCCAGCGGGACTTCCGCACGCTGGCCCAGGAGGCACAGCGGATTCTCAACGCCAGCAGATGGCACACGGCCACCGCAGCAGCAACAGACCTCGGCGCGACGGCCGGGAATGGCAGGGGGCCAGAGGCGGCGGAGGCAGACCCACCGACAACGGCGGCGGTGAAGACCAAACATCGCGGAGGAGACGACCTCTGTTTTTACCATCGCCGCTTTGCAGAGAGGGCACGCAAGTGTATACCACCGTGTCAGTTCAAGAGCTCGGGAAACGCCAGAGCCAGGAGTCAGTAGCAGCCGCGGCCCTCTGTGAACAGAACAAGCTGCTCTACATGACGGATGCGCATTCGGGGAGGCAATTCCTCATGGACACAGGCTCCCAAGTGAGTTTCATCACGCCAACCTATGCTGACCGGCTGGCAGGCCCCGGGAGTCACGGAGCATCAGCGGCGAACGGCTCGAGCATTAAGACCTTCGGTGAAAGGACTCTGCTTCTGTCCCTGCACGGCCGTACATATGAGTGGACATTTATTATAGCTGCGGTGAGTTTCAACATGTTAGGTGCTGATTTCCTGTGCTCACATGGGCTGTTGGTTGATCTTCCTAATAGACGCCTGGTTAATGCACTCTCGTTTTACTCTATCCCCTGTGCAGCTTGAGTGACCCCGCCCACAGCACAAGCCAACGTTGCTACGGCAGGCGGTAAGTTCCACACTCTCCTCACTCAGTTTCCAGCACTCACGGTTCCCACATTTTCAGCAACCGTCGCTAAACACGGAGTGGAGCATTTTATTACTACCGCCGGTCCCCCCGTTTTTGCAAAAGCTCGACGCTTGGATGCAGCTAAACTGACCATAGCGCGCAAGGAGTTCGCCAACCTTGAAAAGTTGGGCATCATCCGGCGTTCGAATAGCCCATGGGCTTCCCCGCTCCACATGGTCCCTAAAGCTGACGGCTCGTGGCGACCTTGCGGTGATTTCCGCAGGTTGAACAACGCTACAGCGCACGACCGCTACCCATTCCCCCATATTCAAGATTTTTCCGTTCATCTGGCGGGGGCACGCATTTTTTCTAAAATAGACTTGGTCCGCGGGTACCATCAAGTCCCAGTACGCGCTGAGGACATTCCCAAAACAGCGGTAATAACTCCGTTTGGCCTTTTTGAGTTTTTGCGCATGCCGTTTGGGCTTAAAGGCGCCGCGCAGACGTTCCAACGCATGATGGACGCGGTGTTGCGCGATCTCCCTTTTGTGTTTGTCTACCTGGACGACATTTTGGTAGCCAGCGCGTCCGAAGAGGAACACGAAAAACACCGCACGGCAGTTTTCCGGAGGTTGGGAGAGCACGGGTTAATAATCAACCCAGCGAAGTGTCAGTTCGGGGTGACGCAGATTGATTTTTTGGGGCACCGCGTCTCTCCAGAAGGAGCAGTTCCGCTGCCGGACAAAGTGTGCGCAGTAACAAATTTTCCCCAACCACAAACAGTCAAAGCATTAGAGGAGTTTTTGGGAATGGTGAATTTTTATAACTGTTTCCTTCCCCGCGCAGCGCAGCTCATGCAACCATTGTATGCCGCGCTAAAAAAACAAAAACCCACAAATGCAATCGAATGGTCCCCGGAGCGAGAGCGCGCATTCTCGGAGTCAAAACAGCACTGGCAGACGCTGCGTTGTTGGCACATCCAGACCCAACGGCCCGCATAGCGCTCACTACTGATGCGTCAGACGTGGCTATAGGGGTGGTAGTAGAGCAGCATGTTGCCGGGGCTTGGCAGCCGCTTGCCTTTTTCAGCAGGACTTTGCGCGATGCCAAGCAAAAATACAGCGCGTTCGACAGGGAGTTGTTAGCGCTCCACTTAGCCATTCGCCACTTCCAGTTCTGGCTGGAAGGTCGTCGTTTCACCGCGTTCGTCGACCACAAGCCACTGACTTTCGCGATGGCCAAGGTTTCGGAGCCGTGGTCGGGCCGGCAGCAGAGGCAGCTGGCTGCAATTTCAGAGTTTACTACCGATATTCAACACGTAGCGGGTAAACTTAATGTAGTGGCAGACTGTCTCTCACGCGCCGTAACTGCTCCAGTCCGCACAGGGGTAGATTATACTGCCATGGCCACGGAGCAAAATAGCGGTGCGGAAGTACGCGCGGCCCCAGTCCGCATGGGGATAGATTATGCAGCCATGGCCGAGGATCAGGTTAGCGATGCGGACGTGTGCGCGCTCCAGTCTGGACCAACAGGGTTAAGGCTGGAGAGCAGGGTGCTGCAAGATGGTATCCCCCCCTAATCTGCGATGTCTCCACCGGACGACCGCGTCCGGTGGTGCCGACCGCGTGGCGCCACCGTGTTTTTGACTTGATTCACTCTCTGGCGCACCCGGGGGTGCGCGCGTCGGTCAAAATGGTAGGAGAGAAGTTTGTGTGGCCGAGCCTGTGCAAGCACGTTAAGGAGTGGGCAAGAGCCTGCATGGCTTGCCAGCGAGCCAAAATACACAAACACACTAAAGCCCCCTTAGAGTCGTTTCACATCCCGGCCAAGAGGTTCGAACATGTGCATGTCGACCTCGTAGGCCCCCTCCCGCCGTCACAGGGGTGCACACATCTTTTGACAATGGTGGACCGCACCACGCGTTGGCCTGAAGTGGTCCCACTGGCATCAACCACAGCCGAGGAGGTGGCACGTGCGTTTTTAACGGCTTGGGTAGCGCGTTTTGGAGTTCCGTCAGATATTACGTCCGACAGAGGTCCTCAATTTGTTTCCGAGCTTTGGTCAGTGATGGCCCGCAGCCTGGGGGTAACGATCCACCGCACTACCGCGTACCATCCCCAGGCTAATGGTTTATGTGAACGTTTCCATAGGTCATTGAAAGCAGCCCTCAGATTGTCGCTTACGGATGCAAATTGGGTAAACAGACTCCCGTGGGTTTTATTGGGGTTGCGTTCTGCACCTAAAGAGGACTTAAAAGCCTCCCCAGCTGAGTTGGTGTTTGCGCAGCCGCTCCGGCTGCCCGGGGAGTTTCTCCCGGATAATCCTGCGCCAGAGTGCCCCCCTGCTCAGCGGTTACTGAGCGACACGGGAGCGAGCACCCTTCCTGGCCCCGTTCATCACACTTTTCCGCGCGTTTTTGTACCTAAGGCTTTAAAAAATGCCGAGTTTGTTTTTGTCAGACACGATGCTCAGTGCCCAACCCTGCGACCACCTTATGATGGCCCATTTAGAGTGCTGGAAACAGGTGATAAGCATTTTTTGCTAGATTTGGGGGGCAGGAGGGAAACAATTGGCATAGACAGACTCAAACCTGCTTTTGTGATGGCTGACGAAGCTGTGCAGTTGGCGAGAGCTCCTCGACGCGGCAGACCTCCCAGGGAGCATGCCCCAGAGCCCCCACAGGGATTGACTAACAGTTCTCATCCTCAGATAGCAGATTCACAGCAGGATGGTGCCGCGGGAGTGGTAAAGCCCGCTTACAGCAAGTTCGGAAGACGGTTGAGGCCCAAACAGCACGTGGACTGATGTTTGTGATTTATCATGATGTGCAGACTGTGTTGTATTGTTTCATCTTCGACGTTTGGGGGGGGGGGGTCATGTGGCACACATATTTGAGTTGCTTAGGCTGCATATGTATATTACTGTTGCCTCAAGTCTTAGAATGAACAATAAGTCTGGGTCTCCTGGGGAGGATAACAGGAGGGTGTGAAATGTGATCTCTAGAGATGGCCTTGAGAGACTTCCTGACCACCAGGGTTTTAGGTGGAGAGGAGAAGACCTGGGGGGCGATGTATTGTGTCTTGGGATTTAAAGACAATGTGACTCTGTACTTTGATGTCCCAGGTATAAAAAGGGCAGATGTGGGAGGATGGTTCTCTTTTCTGTTTGAGAGGATGTTGGAGATACGTGAATGTTAATAAACCTGAATTGAGAAATAAACTCAGCCTCATCTTTTCACGCTCTCCACAATTTGTCCTTTTTTGTATAAAACACTGTATGATGTTTTCCCCAAATTTATAGCTTTTTCTTGAAAATGTGATATATGTTTTCACAAATTTGGGGGGAAAAAAGTAAATTTTCAATTTTCAGATAGTTTTGAGATTTTTTTCTTGTAAATTTATGTATGTATGTATTGTGGAGGTAATAGAACAAGCGAGATGCAATGAGCTGGAAGGGTGCAAGGTTTTATTTCCTCCAACATAATGAAACACGCTTTGTAGCTTGGTGAGCTACTGCGCTGCTGAGGCATGTGTAACAAGTTCTTTTATACATTATACAGACAGAGAGAATGCATGGCACATTAGCATAGTGATTTTCATTTAAAACCCATCATTAGCATGATATCAGCTGGCGCCCGTCCCGGACATCCTCTCCGAGGACCCATACACAACAGTCCCAACTGATTACCCCCTGTGGCTGTCTGTCCATATGTCAATTGTCCTCCACTTCCTCCAGCCCTGATGAGTGTGAGATAGCGTCCGTCCGCAGTGTGCTGGGTCCCCACACGGGTCCCCCCAGAACACTCAGAAGGGGCTGTGACACCCACCCCCCCGGGTCATTTGGGCTCCAGCTCCGGTAGAACAGTCCTGCTGTAGAGGAGTGTCGGAGGGCATGTCAATCCATGGGGGGGTGGGGGAGGGGTGGAAAAGACAGTGTGCTCGGCTCCGAATTCCAGCTTGTTGAACAGCCGTGGATCGTGGGCGCATGGGGCCAGTGCGTGTCGTGCGTAATGGAACAAACCAGCAATCAGCAGGCTTTAGGGAGTGAGGTGAGGGAAAAACGATGTGGAGGAGGAGGGGGAGGTGGATGGGAATAAGTGAGTACTGGTCCAGGATGTCAAAAGTGTCTGGGCCGCGCAAAAATTGCGTGTGGATCCGCCATGGTGAGGAACTTTCCCGATAAACCTGGCGGTGATCTGCAGCGGCTGTGAAAAAATTAAGTCTCTGACCCCTCTTGCGGCTCAGTCCTGTGAGGATGTGGGGAAGGTGAACAGCCAAATTCCCCGAGGATGCGTAGCGGCTGTGGAAAAAAAACTGAAGCTGTGTGAGAGACTTGGTGGTTTGGCTTTAGGTGCGGGAGCAGCCCTAAAGTCATCGGGGACAGCAATTGGCTAAATTCCCATTGTGTGCCGTGGCTGAGAAACCCATACAAAGTCTTGTGTGTGGGCTGCATGTCTGTTTTAGGTGAGTGAGCAGCCCTAAAGGTTCCGAGGATGGGGATCAGCCGTGTTTCTCAGGCATGTGCAACGGCGGAGGACGATGTATAAGTCTGTGGAGCCGGTTTGCCCCTGGTGCGTGGCGCCCGCCTGGCGCAGTGACCACATAGCTGGAAGCTGCGCTGTCCTTGTAATCCTGCGGTGTGTGCACGGGGCTTCTGTGCGCTGAAAGTCTGCTGTAGGGAGGTGAGTCAGGGTCGGGGAGCTTGATGGAAATCAATGCAGATGGCGCCGATGATCTTCCCTGTTCAGGCTGTTTCCTTCGGTTCGCTTGTGCCGCCATTC
Source organism: Pholidichthys leucotaenia (assembly GCA_020510985.1). Classification (NCBI taxonomy): domain Eukaryota; kingdom Metazoa; phylum Chordata; class Actinopteri; order Cichliformes; family Pholidichthyidae; genus Pholidichthys; species Pholidichthys leucotaenia. Next base: position 165,801,771 of record CM035844.1, read on the forward strand.
ATGGTGCGTGTCGGTCCCAGCGCTGCCCGCTCCAGAGACTGCGCTCCAGTGCAGATGAAGAGGATGCAGGCGTTCTCTGGTACTCTGGACTCCACAGCGCGGTGAAAGGTAGCTAACGGTCATCCCACGTCAGGTCACCATGTGGTGTGCGGTGTAAGGGAGAGATAGTTCATCTCTGTCAGGTCACCAATGTGGAGAAAATGGCATAGTCGAGAGACGCACCATGGCATAGTCGAGAGACGCACCATGCACATCCAGGGTCACCAATGTGGAGGTAATAGAACAGGCGAGATGCAACAAGCTGGAAGGGTGCAAGGTTTTATTTCCTCCAACATAATGAAACACGCTTCGTAGCTCGGTGAGCTACTGCATTGCTGAGGCATGTGTAACAAGCTCTTTTATACATTATACAGACAGAGAGAATGCATGGCACATTAGCATAGTGATTGTCATTTAATACCCATCATTAGCATGACATCAGCTGGCGCCCGGCCTGGACGTCCTCTCCGAGGACGCATACATAACAGTCCCAACTGATTATCCCCTGGGGCTCTCTGTCCGTATGTCAGTTGTCCTCCACTTCCTCCAGCCCTGATGAGTGTGAGATAGTGTCTGTCCGCAGTGTGCTGGGTCCCCACAGTATGTTTAATTTCATTTGAGAACCTGTCTTGTAAATTTGAGGCTTTTGTCTGTGTGGGTGTGTGTTGGGGGGGGGGGTAATTGTGTTTTCCTTATTAATTTAGATAGGCTTTTTCTTACCCTATTTGAAAATTTAATAATTTTTTACATTTAAGTCAGGACTATTTCCCTGCAACCTTGTCATACTTTTCTTCTAAGTTTGCACATTATTATCGTAAATCTGTAAAATAAATTACATAAATCATCTAATTGCTTGCCAGTTTCTGAATTTTTTCCTTTTTTTCTGTAAATTTGCCAAATCAACATTTTGATAGTAAATGTGCAGTTTTTTCAGTACATATAAGACTTTTTTCTTTTTCTTGTAAATTCATGTCTGTTTTTAATTGATTTTTTTTTATTTAAATTTGAGACTTTTTTCGTGTAAATTAGATACACCTGGACAAGCTCCTATTATTTTGTGATCAGGCAGTCTTCTCGGCTACTTCCTGTGGTCCTTCGGGGCGGATAGTTGACTTTGAGCAACTGAGGAGAGACTGGCCGCAGCAGGAGGTTTGAGGAAAGCAGTGCAACTCTTTAATGGCTTTGTAGAAACACTGGATCTCATATTTCTGATCAGAAAACATGAACTTCATCACATCCTGCCTCTCCACCGGAAACCTCCTCGGTTCGTACAGTCAGTTTTATTTTCACTTGTTTTCCATGAATAGTGAACAGCTAATGACGTCTGTGTTGTTATTAGTTAACTTTGTTCTCAAATTAGTTGCCAACCGCCAATCCAGCTTGAAATTAGAATACAGAGTGGTGATTTGGAGCGGGGTACGTGGCGGTAATGCACCTGTAAGCTGGTTGCCAACCGCCAATCCAATCTAAAAGAAGAAGAAATTGCAGCCACAGGTTAATTGTAAAACTCGCTTATATGTGAATATTTTACGATGTCATATCACCGCTCCTTCTTTTATTGCCACATGATGATGCGGTTATTAAAAAAAGTTTGAGCTCCGTGTGGTGAAAATGACTTGGCCTTTTGGTTTTCTTGTTGGCACTGGCTGTGGTTATGGACGCTGTGACCCGAGATGCATTGTCTATTGCTAAGGAAGAGTTGATCAATCCGACAACACCTTTTCAGAGCAGCTCACAACCGCCGCTGTAGTGTAGGGGAAGAGCGTACCTGTGATCAAAAGGTGAGGGGCTTGTCTCCTGCTGTCGCCGCCCACTGTGATGATGTCATCGCGGGGCCTATGATCGTGAGTGATGCCTGCCTTTGATCTTTGATGATGTCATAGCGAGACCTATGATCTTTTTTTTGGTCAAATTGTTTAATCCAAATACTAACCGGTGTTGTTTGGATGCAACTATCCTTCTCCACACTTGCGCTGCGGAGACTTGGTGATGTGACAACAAGTGGCAGAAGTATAATTTGGCATTTATTTTTGTTATTTATGTCTGTTATTAAGTTGAGGTTCAAGGAATATATTGCAGTGGTTCTTGAATATTTGTAAACGCGTCCGTTAGTTGACTTGATGTCACTTGGTCCCATTAGATATAATTTAATGCATTATTTGGGCATTTTGTGTAATGCTAGTTACTGTTTCAGTTTGTTTTGCCTCCTATGACTATATCAAATCAAATTAAAAACTTTATTTATATAGCACTTTTCATACAAAAAAATGTAGCACAAACTGCTTTACAAATTAAAAACACAATTACGCCCCTTCTCACCCCACCCCTTTCACCCACCCAACCTCGTACAACCAGACAGCCCCCCCCCCCCACACACACACACACATCAATATGAGACATGGCCGAGTGCCAAGGATCCAGGTGAAGAAGCACCATCTTAGGGAGCCATCAACACAAGGGAAGCGCCAAGTCCGCAGCTACAGGGACACCACCTCTGCCATCGCCCAAGTCCAGGCATTGAGTGGGCCAGGGCAGTCACAGGCCAGCGCCCTGCAGCCAGAACCAGGCAACCCCCCGTGGGAGGGCTCCTCATGAAGAAATACTGGAGTTAGGACAGAATACCACCTGGCAGGCAAGGACAACCCTCCACAGCACCAGTAAACATCCAGGGAACAGACATTGAGATGGTGACATCCTACAAGTACCTGGGTGTTCACCCGAACAATAAACTGGACTGGTCACACAACACCAACGTGCTCTACAAGAAGGGGCAGCGCAGGCAGGTCTTTTGGAATGCAAGGGGCACTCCTGAAGACCTTCTCCGATTCAGTGGTGGCATCAGCCATCAGCCCCCCCCCCCCCGTCCATTAAAACATGATTACCTCCGCCAGGAGGTTATGTTTTTGCCGGGATTTGTCTGTCTGTTTGTCTGTTGGTTAGCAAGATAACTCAAAAAGTTTTGGACGGATTTCGATGAAACTTTCAGGCATTGTTGGAAATGGTACAAGGAAGAACTGATTAAATTTTGGGGATGATACGGATCACCGTCTGGATACAGGAAATTTTTAAAGGATTCTTTATTGTAACAATGATAGGTATCATGATCATCATCGTAACTACAATAATAGGTATCATCATCATCGTATTAACAATAATAGGTATCATCATCGTGATGATGATATGATGATGATGATGATACCTATTATTGTTAATACGATGATGATGATACCTATTATTGTTGGAACTATGATGATGATGATGATACCTATTATTGTAACTATGATGATAATGCTCAGATGATAATGCGCAGAGGTCTGCGCTCTTCGAGTGCTTTTCTAGTTTCTCTAGCCACACCCAGGCCTGATCACCGCCACACCTGTTTTCAATCAAGAAATCAATTAAATAGGTCCTGCCTGACAAAGTGAAGTAGACCAAAGATCCTCAAAAGATCACATGCAGCTGAATTTTGTAATAACTGCAGATTTGAAATTGTCTTTTTGGGAAGACCAGAGAGCAGGGCATTATAGTAATCAATACATCATCATCATAGCAGTTTGTCGGGGGGGCTGGTGATAAAAGCATGCATCAGTATCCCCGTGTTTGCTCGAGAGAGAAGTGGGTGGACTCTGGCTATGTTCTTTAGGTGGTAGAATCCTGTTCATGTTATATTTTTAATATGTGGCGTAAAACCAAGCTCAGAGTCTAATATAACGCCCAAATTCTTAACATGTCGGGATGGAGTAAAGGACAAACTTTGTCATTTTGGTAAAATTTTCTCTCTGAGCTTCAGGACCGATAACTAAAACTTCAGTTTTGTCCTGGTTAAGCTGAAGAAAATTTGCTGCCATCCATGATTTAATGTTTAAAATACAGTTATAAAGGGTGTTAATTGGTTCCATGTCATCAGGAACTATACAAACATTACCCTTGCTTACTGGGAACTTTATTAAAGAACAATATTATAATACATGAACAACAGTGTCTAGCTACTAGCAGTCTCAGGTACACACCAGGGGCCTCATGTATAAAGGATTGCGCAGCTTTCATACTGCAAGATGGCGTACTCAAAAAATTTGAAAAGTACATGCACACTAAAATTTTCAGATTTATAAAACTGTGCGCACGCCTGATTCTCCACCCCTTTTCTTTATACATCCCACCTCACATGAAATCCAGCACATGTGCACAATCTTTTTTTTTTACTCCGCCTTGGTTCCTCTCACTAATGACTATGTAATTGAAGAAAAACGCTCTTTCTGTCACTCTTCTGTCAAACTCTGATTGTCAGTCCTGCGGGAAAGTGCAACATAAAAAAAATAACTTCACGGAGTGTGACGCTGAGGTGTTGATAGCGGAGGTGGAGGTCAGAAAAAATATTTTATTATGTTCTGACCCTCTGGAATCAACGGTAAACCTAAGTTTACCAAGTGGACCATGTTACAATTGCAGTTAATGCAGCTGGCTCTGACTGAAATAAAATAAGATGGTCCCCCCCCCCACGCCCCGCGACACGAAAAGGATTAAGCAGAAGAAGATGGATGAATGGATGGTCTGCCATTAAAATTAAAGTCAACAGACGGATCACTACTCAATGACGGTGTTGCTGGGGTGACAGACAGGTGTTGCTGTGTGTTGGGTGTTGCTGACACACAGGAAAAAAACGCTGTGAAAGAAAGCCCTCATAATCACACAGACAGACGTGATGTTACTGAGTAAAACAAACAAATAAAGTCCACTGAATACCACTCCAGTCTTACAGCTGAATTTAGACAAGTTACAAACCAAATCTGTCAGAAACCACATTACACACGACAACCAGGAGGAACACACAGAGCTGCGCAATATAAAAGCCTTTTATTTCCCAGTTATAACCTCCAAGGTGCAGCACGTATTGCGCTGGGGATCGTCCTGTTGTCTTCAGGTCAAAATGACTCGAAGACAACAGGTGTTATAATGGTTTCCCCAGACACACTTTCCAAGGTCGGAGGAAGCCAAAATGTCAGAGGGAGAATCTGTTAAGGGTCCCTGGAAATCCAGTAAATTGCAGCCCAGAACTCCCCATGGTCCTGCTTTTATTCAGTGCTGACCCAGAGGATCGCTCCTTTTTTCTTCAGGTCAAAACGGCACACTTATCAGGATCCAGTGAACAGTGGCGCTGGCTGGTCCATGAGTGAAGCAGGTCAATTCATCAGGGTTTCACTGCGCTCACTGAGCCGAGTTACGGAGATAAATCACATAATCATGTTTTTCACAGACTAATTCATAGACAAAACATTTGAACTGAAGTGGAAATGTTATTTTAACGTATTCTGTGGGTTTCAGCTGTTTTGTAGTTTAACAAACCCATCTGATAGAGCCAAACAGAATTTTGCGGACAGCTGCAACTTCTCACAGCAGGTGGAAACTTTGCGGTTCGGCCTGCAGATTCTCACGTCACGTTTGTTTCAGTACATCCCACTGTGTGCGTGAAAATCAGCGTACGCTGTGTTTTTGTGCGTGTGCACCGTTTATACATGAGGGCCCTGCTCTCCACTCCTCCTGGTGTTCTCTCAATAACAGTTCGTGCTGTAACACAATCAGGACATTGTTACAGTTACTACAAGAATGGCCATTTGTCATTAAATATAAGAATAAAAATGATTTAAGGATTCAAGGATTCAAAGGCTTAATGATCATGTGCACAGTTAAGAAACGCAACATTTCCTGAGCAATGAAACTCTTACTCTGCTGTCTGCAATGAATGCCAACTTAATAAATACACATCAATACTAATAAAAGTAACAAACGCACCTTAATACTAATAAATACACATTAAAAGCAGTTAGGACAGTTAAAGCAGTTAAGACTAGAGGAAACAAGAAGAATGAAAATTCACTGGGTGACTAACTTGTCCCTGAGTAAAATGAAAATTCATTGAGTGAGTGTGACTTGTCTCTGATAATGCCCAATAGATTGTACAGTGGTAATTTTAATATCGGAGATGATAACAGCCTTTGATTTTCTGGGACGTTTGGTGGGCGTTTGGTGTCCCATAAAAAATGATTTCATTTATTACAGTATTTGGATGTTTTCCAGAGGGTTGGGGTCACGGGAGTCCAGCCTGTTATCTTCACAGCTACTCTGACTGCTGACCCTCAGGTTCACCACCGTGGACCTCAGAGAGACAAAAAGGAAAGAAAAACAGCAAAAACAAGAGATTTTTTTTATAGATGTGATACACACACACACACACACACACACACATACTGTATAATATAACTAGAAAAGCACTAGAAACTAGAAAAGCACTCAGAGAGCACAGACCTCCGCCCAAGGCTCCTTTTGTCCTTCATGGATCACCTCCAAAATGTAATGGGTTTGTGTGTAGGCGTAGAACCACTTCTGGCTTGCATCGAAGTCTGTCCATTAGTTTTGGAGTATTGTTGCTAACACACTGTGAGAAGATAAGAGCCTTGACTAAGGTATGCATTCTCAGATCATCATGAAAATGTAATGGCTTCCTCTGTAGCCTAAGAGTCACCTCTGGTGAAAATTTCATCCAAATCCATCCAGTCGTTTTTGTGTAACCCTGCTACAAAAATACAAACAAAGCCCTTGGTGGAGGTATGCACTCTCAGATCATCACCAAAATCTAATCATCTGTTCCCCGTGCCATTACACAGCTTTCCTGAAAATTTAATCAATATCCATTCATAACTTTTTGAATTATGTTGCTAAAAGACAGACAAACCAACGCCACTAAAAACATTACCTCCTCCCTTGGCGGAGGTAAAAATATAGATGTCATGTTTCTCCTCAGCTTAATAAATTGCTTGGTTTAGTGAGTGAATCATTTTAAAGTGAGTGAATGAAGCACGTCACACCATGGTGTTTTTATATTATTGACATTAGTATTAAGACTTTAAAAAAAATCAGCTGAAATTTAGAGAAAATTATTTAACAGGTTAAATTAATGTAACCGAGCAGTCCCCATATGGAAGAAAAATCGGACATTGGGGAAAAAAAAGTGACGTAACATAAACTTTAAGAATCAAATATTACAGTTATTGGAGTTATTAATGTTTTAATATTGAAATGGGCTGCATAATTTAATCACAAATCTTACTTTTAAATGTTTTTTGCTTCGTTTAGGTCTCAACTGTGGTCCGCCACCATGTTTTTGAGGCGAGGAATGTTGGGACTTGTAGTTTTTACAGATGAACTAAAAACTCCAGGAAGAAAATACCTCGTCCTTCCTCTGCAAAACTAAACAGCAAAACCAGCGTGAAAACAATCGATTTGATGAATAAATGGTGTAGTTGTTGAATATGTTTGTTTTTTCAGTATCAACTGCTATTTTATCCACCTTATTCCTAGCCCCCATGATGCCTTGTGTGAATTATGGGCGCAACTTCCAGTACTAGTTTAGAAAGTGGAGTTGTCACGGAAACGGGACATTTTTCCTTGTTAAAAAACAGTGACTTCGGCATCAAAAATGCGGGAACACGGCCTTTTGCACCTCAAAAACAGTAATTTATTCATACCACTTCCCATGACTATGGAGGGATAGGAAGGATGACCTTAAAAAGTGGCCTCACAGACAGTAGCGCTGTTAGTTAGCTCCGCTGCTAAGATGCTAATGCTGTAAACAAATGAAAGCTCTGAGATATACAGTGGTGTGAAAAAGTGTTTGCCCCCTTCCTGATTTCTCATTTTTTTTGTATGTTTGTCACACTTAAAGGTGAAATATAGAAGATTTTCATGAAAACAAAGATTTTTTTTAAAAATAATACATCAACAAAGTGTTTAGAAGCGTGCACAATGTAAGTCTTAATGTTCTTCTAAAAATTAGTATATTGATGAAAAAAAAATTTGTAATTTTTTGCGGACCGAAATATTTACATCCAGCAGCTGTAAGAGGAACACGGAAGTCCAGTGAGGATGTCACAGCCAATAGCATCGCTAGCTTGATGTTATGTGCCACGTCGCCTTTTGGGTTGTTGGGTTGCCAGGTAGTGAATTATTCAGCTAAATACCCGAGCCTCAAGGCAAACATCAGTTTCCCAGTCGTTCTCAAGTATGGCATGACAAAGGAGCAGGATAAATATGGGTTCTGCTTTTGATGGCTAATGTCTGCTGAAGAGTCTCAAAGGGCTGAAAAGTCACACAGGGGTGACCTTTTTTCTTCTAACAGGTAAGCTAACCAGTGCTAGCTATGATGCTAACTAACTGAGCAGAGCAGAGCAACGGTATAAAACATACAAAAATAAGTTAACATATATAATAAGATGCAGTAAAAGAGACTATTACAGTAAAGAACTGGAAAAAAAAGACAATATTAAAAATACATGGACAATAATCAACAGTATCCTTGGAAATAAAAGCAGAAATACTAGCTACCCAACTAATATTCCAAAAAATAATAAATCGACTCCGAATGTGAATATAGCTTCACCTGCAGATGAATTTAATAATTTTTTTGTTAACATTGGACCTAAACTGGCCCGAGAAATACCCACTACGGCGCCTACAGGTGATACAATATGCAATAACACTGCTGTAAAAGACACCATCTTCATAAAGAACACAGACAAAAGAGAGGTCATTGAAATTGTTAAATTGTTCAAAAGTAAAACATCTACTGACTGCGATGGTATTGATATGCTACTAGTCAAAACTGTTATTGAATGCATAGTGAAACCACTGACGTATATTTGTAACCTGTCTCTCCAATCAGGTATATTTCCCAATGCAATGAAAATAGCTAAAGTAATTCCGATTTACAAGACAGGCGACAGAGGGGAACTCTCCAACTACAGACCAATTTCACTATTACCGCAATTTTCCAAGATACTTGAAAAAATATTCTATGAGAGAATTGACAACTTCATACTGAAGAATGATTTATTGTGTGAGCAGCAATATGGGTTCAGACACAAAAGGACAACAGCATATGCCTTAATGGAATTTACAGAAAAAATATCAACAGCCATTGAAAATAAAGAGTATTCAGTTGGAGTATTCCTGGATCTTAAAAAAGCATTTGATACAGTAGATCACAATCTATTATTAAAGAAACTACAAAATTGTGGTATTAGAGGGGTAGCACTGTCCTGGTTAAGTAGTTACTTGAAGAATAGATATCAGTTTGCATGTGTTAACAGCAAAAACTCAGAGTTACTGAAGGTCACCTGTGGAGTCCCACAGGGTTCAGTTTTGGGACCATTATTATTCAATATGTATATAAATGATATATGTAAAGTTTCAGAAAAAATGGACTTAATATTGTTTGCTGATGACACTAATCTGCTATGCAGTGGAAACAATTTGGAACAACTTCTGGATACACTCGGAAAGGAATTAGGAAAGCTGAAACTGTGGTTTGATTCAAACAAATTAACGCTCAATTTAAGCAAGACAAAATTTATAGTCTTTAACAACCATCACAACTACCCAGTACCCAAACTCAGTGTAAATGGTGTAGAGATTGAAAGGGTATCCGAAACTAAATTCCTTGGAGTAATAATTGATAACAAACTGTGTTGGAAGCCACATATTAATTATATAAAAGGTAAAATATCCAAATCAATTGCAATATTACACAGAGTGAAAAATTTGCTGAATCAACCCACACTATACACCTTGTACCATTCATTAATACTCCCATACATGACATATTGTAATGAAGTATGGGGAAATACATATAAAACAAACATATATCCACTCTTTATGCTTCAAAAGAGAGCTATTAGAATAATCAACAAAGCAGCTTACAGGGAACCAACAAACCCACTTTTTCTTAAACAAAAAACTCTCAAGTTGAAAGATCTGATTGACTTTAAAACCGCAATAATAATGTTCAAAGTGAAGAATCTATCACTGCCCGCAAATATCCAAAAGTTGTTCCAAACAAGGGAGAAACGATATCACTTCAGAGGAACATGTATATTTCAAAAGCCTACAGTGAGAACAACCACCAAGCAACACTGTATTTCAGTGCAAGGAGTCAGATTATGGAACGATTTTGGACCTGAATTAAAATCATGTACAAAGCTTGGACAATTTAAACAAAAACTAAAGGAAGAAATACTCCAAACATATTTACAAGACGACATGTAAACTCACATAAGGATTGACATTTCCAGCCTGTGTTGTGTTGTAGCTTAGTTTTTCTTTTTTTCTCTGTGACACTATGTCTTAGATTTGTTTTTGAATAGTAACCGCTTAACTTAGACTAGCTCAGTTTTCTTTTCTCTCAGTCACATTTTGTCTTAGCCTTGTTTTAAATTGTAATCGCTCTTGTCTTGTTTTCTCTTTTTTCTCCTTTGAATTCTTGGATGGAATATGGGTGGGCAATATAAGCTGCGGCTTCAGCCATCACCCATTTCGGATAACTCACGTGGAATTGTATAGTAGAAGGAGTCTTTGTCTAATTTGACCTTGTTGTTATATTATACAGTTTCTTTTAACCTGTAATGTACTATCCGAAATAAATAAAATTCATTCATTCATTCATTCATTCAACTCATTCATCTTCTACTGCTAATCTGGTGGTTAGGGTCGCGAGGGGGGGGGCAGTCTAAAGTCTATGCAACCAACTAAATTTTATTTCTGACATGTTCACATTATAATTATGAGTGTATAATAATATCCACCAATATATGGCTTGGAATAGATCCCACTAACTGCTTCTTACCAAGCTGACACGTATGACACCTTCATTATATGATCAATATTTGCATCTATGAATGTAACAGCACATACTAATTGTGCAGCAGTCATGTTTTACATAAATATTTTTTTTAATTATCAGCTTTGATGTGCAGCTGCTCAGTCTAATAATTTCGTGTACAGTGGAAAAAAAAAAGTCTTGAGATGTTAGCAGACTGAAGTGTTAGCCTCCAGGAAGTGCTGTTTATCTCTACCTGGCAACCGGTGCAAGATTATAGTGAGTCAACAGTGCGTGCGACACCTACAGGCCAGGAGGTCAGAATCCTTTGTATGTTTCAGATCATCAAAAAATTTAAATATTAGACGAAGATGACACAAGTAACCTTAAAACGCAGTTTTTAAACGAAGGTGTTTATTATTAAGGGGGAAAAAAATCCAAACCTTCATGGCCCTGTGTGAAAAAGTGATTGCCCCCTAAACCTAATAACTGGTTGGGCCACCCTTAGCAGCAACAACTGCAATCACCATACCATAGCAAGTCTTCAAGGTCCTGAAGCAGCAAAACAGCCCCAGACCATCACGCTACCACCACCATATTTTACTGTTGGTATTATTTCCTTTTCTGAAATGCTGTTACTTTTACGCCAGATGTAATGGGACAAACATCTTCCAAAAAGTTCAACTTTTGTCTCGTCAGTCCACAGAGTATTTTCCCAAAAGTCTTGGGGATCATCAAGATGTTTTCTGCCAAAACTGAGATGAGCCTTTATGTTCTTTTTGCTCAGCAGTGGTTTTTGTCTTGGAAGTCTGCCATGCAGGCCATTTTTGCCCAGTCTCTTTCTTATAGTGGAGTCATTAACACTGATCTTAACTGAGGCAAGTGAGGCCTGCAGTTCTTTGGCTGTTGTTGTGGGGTCTTTTGTGACCTCTTGGATGAGTCTTCACTGCGCTCTTGGAGTAATTTTAGTCAGCTGGCCACTCCTGGGAAGGTTCACCACTCTTCATTGTTTTTGCCATTTGTGGATAATGGCTCTCACTGTGGTTCACTGGAGTCCCAAAGCTTTAGAAATGGCTTTATTGTGGTGGCACTGTGTGGGGGATTCTCCACCCAGAGTCGGGAGGCGAGGGGAAGAAGGAACAATGGACTGAAGAAGGAAGTGGTACCGGGGGGTCTCAAGACAGGACAGAAAGGACTATTCCCTTCTGTCCCGTCTGAGATCCCCCGGTTTAATTAATTCATGCATACTGAATCAAGTGCTTTCTTGATTGAGAACAGGTGTGGCAGTGATCAGGCCTGGGTGTGGCTCAAGAAATTGAACTCAGCTTTCCAAAGATGTGATAAACCACAGTTAATTTATGTTTTAACAGGGGCGACAATCACTTTTTCACACAGGGCCATGTAGGTTTGGATTTTTTTTTTTTTTACCCTTAATAATAAACGCCTTCATTTAAAAACTGCATTTTGTATTTACTTGTGTTATCTTTGTCTAATATTTAAATTTGTTTGATGATATGAAACATTTAAGTGTGACAAACATACAAAAAAAGAGAAATCAGGAAGGGGGCAAACACTTTTTCACACCACTGTAAATGGTATAGACAGCATTACGGTCTGTTAAATTATCCCACAGAATATGAATATGTACCCATACAGTATATTTCAGAATTTGAATCAGCCATGTTGTCACCCTCAGTAATGAACATACAAAAAAAAATGAGAAATCACTGTATCAATGCCTCCACCATAATAAAGTTGGATGCATTTTGTTTAAAGATGTTGCACATAATCACCTCAGAGCAGACACAGAATGTAGTCAGAGCCACAAAGAACCACAACACCATGCTTGGGTGTTTTAATGTCGGGGTAAATACAGCTGCAGCTGTTTGTTTTACCCCAAAATTAACATGCTCAAGCTGCTGTCATGCCATGAATGCTTGTTATTTAACAACACGTACAGACCTTTTCTGACAATTGTTCAAAATTTTATTGATCTATATTTTGTGATAATTTAAGAATTAATGCATACTGAAGCTGCTAATATCAAGTCCATATCGTTCCAAGCCAGTGCAACGAATGCAAAAAACCCCCCTACCTATTTGATATTTTTCTTAAATCGTTAAGCCTTAGAAAACAAACTATTAGTGTTTTTTAATTTATTATTTTACTTCATGCAGCGTTGCATCTGATGACATATATAAATGTCAGATTTGTGACATTCACACAAATGAAAATATACCTGGTGCTGTTGTGTCTGTCCTGTGTCTCTACCACCGATCACACCAACGGTCCTTTTTAGGATGCATGATCAATGCATTGCTGTTGAAGCCACAGATTTAGCTGTGCTTATTTGTGAGGAGCCTCACACCGCGAACAGCAGCAAGTACCAGAACTATGTAAAAACATTCAAAAATACAAAAACTACAAGTGCTGAAATTATTTGCCACTTGACTGCAAAACATGTAAAACATGTATGTGGACTATACATTAAAACAAATTTAAAACACTCTTAAAAATGCTATTTTAAATGCCCCACTACCCCACTCTTGCTGACTGATTTAGCAATGCTTCAGCCAAAACTGGAAGTTGCCCACATAATCGTTTCTACAGCAGCACCCTCAGGAATAAGGTGGACAACAATTCAGCGAGATGACTGTGATAGGAAGTCGCTGTGTGCTGTAAAAAAAAAAAAAAGCACTGCCGCCTCTAGTGGCCTGGCATAGTAATTACAATACATTTTCCACCGGCTCCATTACATGGCAACGGTGAGTTAAATTTGTGTTTATTTTTATCTCAAACTTCTGGCAGATTAAAAGTCTAGAAAATATGGTGATACAGTGATAAAAGCCTTTAGTTCCACTTGATTTTGAATGGGTGAGCTGAAACAGACAGGCGGACAGATACAACCAACCACACACAGATGCATCTATAGACTCACTACCATATGCCTCCACTTTCACCAAGGCATAATACAGCGATGTGATTTGGGGTTGGGGAAATTATCTGAAAATTCAGCAGGGGGTCTGGGGGACACAGTCCCCCAGCGGGGTCCGGGGCAGAGCCCTGGTGGGGTGGGGGGTGGGGGGCCAAGGGGGGCAAAGCCCCCCGAAGCTCCTGGGTTTTTATGATTTTTAAGTACCAGAACTGTGCTTAAATGACATAAAACAAACAGCTGAATGCCACTTATTACTGTATAATATTGACTTATGTTCCAAGAAGATAGCATTCCTAAAATATTCCAACAAGCATTATCCATCACATGCTTTAACACTTGATCAAATCAAAATCAGTTAATTTTATCTATTCCATAATAGAAATAAAATTCCAACATACCATTTCTTTTTATAATTTCAGCATTCATTTCAGATCACCAGTTTCAATCTCCACTGAGTCTTGAGCAGTTCATTTTGCACAATCACTGATGTAGCCAAGTCTTATAAATATTCAAAAGTTATGAGTCAATGTCCACTGTGCACTGTCAATTTCAAACTGTTTGGAATCATAAATGGGGATGGTTAACTTTTATTACCGTTTCCTCCCCCGCGCAGTCCAGCTCATACAGCCGTTGTATGCAGCCAGTAACGGAGAGTTAATGGCTCTCCACCTGGCCATACATAGGGATGTGATTTGGGGTTGGGGAAATTATCTGAAAATTTAGCAGGGGGTCTGGGGGACGTAGTCTCCCAGCGGGGTCCGGGGCAGAGCCCTGGTGGGGGGGCAAGGGGGGCGAAGCCCCCCAAAGCTCCTGGGTTTTTATGATTTTTAAGTACCAGAACTGTGCTTAAATGACATAAAACAAACAGCTGAATGTCACTTATTACTGTATAATACTGACTTATGTTCCAAGAAGATAACATTCCTAAAATATTCCGACAAGCATTATCCATCACATGTGTGGCGTTAAAAATATTTTTTAAATAAAGTCCAAAACATCTTCAGCAGGCAAGATGAAGAAAAGTGAAAAGTGAACTCCTGTGGCAGATATAAGGCGTTTGATCGTGTTAATCACAGGATATTGTTTAGGAAAATGATTGACAGGGGGGTTCCCAAGTACTTAGTATGTATCCTGATTTACTGGTACGCACATCAGAAGATGCTGGTGAAATGGGGGAAGAGTCATTCATCCCCATTTGGTGTGAGCAGTGGTGTCAGACAGGGCAGTATATTGTCCCCTATTCTATTTAATCTTTATATGGATGAGTTGTCAAAACAACTGAATGTCTATAAAACTGGGTGTTTAATAGGGAATAAGTTAGTGAATCATTTTATGTATGCTGATGATCTAGTTATTCTCAGTCCAAGTAGTGCTGGTCTTCAGGAGTTATTAACCCCTTGCACTCCGGTCAATTTCCCTAAAAACGCCAAAAATTAACATGCCCAAATTAAATCCAAAGCTGTTCTTCAACCCTTTGCAGCATCTTCATGGGGTTGGTCTCATTTAAAAGAAAACACTTTGAATTTTTTGGCAAAACAGTCATAATCTCTCTAAGTGCTCCGGCCACTGAATTACAGTCATCTAAACATAGTGAACTTGAAGAAAATAAATTTGGCCTGGGTGTTTTTTTGGATACAAATGCTTGCAAATAACACACAGCTTCAGATCCGGGCTGGAAAATGCAACAGAAATGTAGAACCAAGTGTTATCCAGCTGAGGTCCAAATTTTGTAACAATACCACAAAAAATGAATATATTACACAGCTTTGTTCTCAGGTAGTTCCCAGGCGTTTTGGAACTGTGCCAAATTGTGCCAAATGGCACAGTTTGGAAAAACATCTGTAACTTTTGAATGATTCAATGTAGAAGCTTCATTTTGGGCTCTAATGAAAGGTCACCCTCAGGGCTGTGTGTGTGTGTGTGGAGGGGTTGTCCCCTCCCCCCTTCGCTACAGAGAAAAGGCATCACCCGTTGCGCCACAGTCCGTCATGCAGCGATGACGCACAGCTATAATTTACCGATCGGTCAAAAGTCATTTTGATTACAATTTTCAGGGATAAAGAGTAATTTAGCTTAGAACACCTTACCTCTTCACAGCAGAAGCGGAGCTGGCGAATTTCTTCCTTATTGTCAGACGAACGCGACACTGGTCTCGCGACCCGATCAAAACATAATTCCATTATTGCGGTTTTGCGCTTCCATGATTGAGGTTTTTGGCGAACGATTTTTCAAAACAAATAACAGTAGTAATTAAAAATAGACTGGCAAACACGTGTGTGTCACTCAGCCTTCGTCGTCGGCCTCTGTTAGTCTATGATGACCATAGAAGACAATCCTAATGTCTATTCTGCTGGGACAAAAACAAAAAAAGCACCGCCTGGCTGAACATGCCGTTGCGTGAATGGCAGTCGCTGTCACACAGCTTCCACTTGTGGATGGTCTCTGTGCTGCTGGGTCTGTGGGGTTCTTCCTGTGGGTCCTTTTTTTTATCTGCTGCAGGCAGCAGTCTGTCTTCACCCAGCCTTAAAAAAAACAGCTTGCGAACTTCTCTGCTTCAATTGGCTCACTGCATTCACAGCTTTGGTAGGCGGGTCCTTCTTGCTAGGTTTTCAGCATTGGTTCTTCAAGGTTTCAGAAACCCAATTCAAGGTTCTTATTAGTCGAATGAGAGGTCAATCAGATGATCTAATCTGTTCGCAGCTGTGTCTGCAGTGGAAGAACGAATATGCAGCTCCCGCAGCTCCATCGTGCCTCCAAGAGCGCACGAGAGCGCCCTCGTGCGCTCTGGGACGCAGAGACTTGCCCGTCCGCGGTACAACGGAGTGCAAGAGGTTAAGAGTGTGTACTGCTTATGGAGAGGAAAATGACATAAAATATAATACAAATAAGAGTTGTGTGCTGATTTGCCGCACTAAAGAAGATTTGTTAATGAAACTGAATTTGAATTGGCAGGCAGAGAATTAATTGTCAGAGATAAAATTAAATATCTGGGACATTTTATTAATGATAGAATGACTGATGATGATATTTTCAGACAACGCTGCAAAATCTACATGCAAGCAAATATTCTTGCACGCAAGTTTGGTTTTTGTTCAGATGAGGTGAAACTGGTTCTTTTTAAAACCTATTGTACACCTTTATACACTGCTCATTTATGGATAAATTATAGGAAACAAAGTATGCAGAAATTACAGGTTGCTTGCAATGATGCTTTAAGAATTTTACTTAAAAAGCCTCGATGGTGCAGTGCTTCTGAGTTATTTGTCTCATCACGTGTAAATACACTGCATGCAGTAATAAGGAATCTTATGTATAAATTCATCTGTCGGCTTGATGTATCTAGAAATGAAATCATTCAAGTCATGTCTAGCATTAAGCTCAGTTCTATTCGCTGTCAGTCACAGTTTAGAAGGCACTGGTACAGTAGTCTTTTTAAGTCTTTTTAAAGTCTGTACTGTTTTTGTACTTCTTTTAGTAGTTGTGTCTTATTGTTTTGTAACTTTTTGATTGTTTTTCTTATTATCTGTTTTCAACTGTCTTGTTTTGTTTTATTTTATTTTTGATGGACCATGAGTCTGGAATAAAGTCTTTGATTGATTGATTGATATAAAGGTCTACATTTAACCATGAGAAACTCCAGGTTAGCTGAGCAGTGTCTCCCAACAGTGACAGAGTTCGTGCACCAAGCCTTGTTAATATAAATGCATACTCCCCCACCTCTAGTCTTACCGGAGTCATTAGCTGCTCTGTCTGCCCGCAGAGTGTGCCGTCCGGCCAGCTCGACAGCACCGTCAAGTAATTCAGTTCAATTCAGCTTTATTTATAATGCGCCACATCACAACAAAAGCCGTCTCGTGGCGCCACACAAGTACTCCACTATGTAGCCATATTTCCGTGAAAATCATGATATTGCAGTTCATAAGTTTCTTATTGTTGGTGATCCGAAGCCGTAGCTCATCCATTCTGTTCGCCACTGACCGTACATTAGCGAGGAAAATGCTGGGTTGAGAAAGCCGGTGCGGTGTTAGCTTTAGCTTAGCTCTTAGCCCTCCGCGCTTCCCCCGCCTTTGTTTACGGTCTCTACGCCGCCTGCGAGCACTTCCGGTCGGCCGGGTAGCTTACCTAGCGTCGGGTGTTCTCCAGAGCTCAGGGATGAAACGTAGGTTGCTGATAAAAAGGTCGTTATTTTGTAATCCAATGTCCAAAAGTTCATTTCGGGTGTAGGATGTAAAAGCGAAGCTGTTCTGAACGAACAGACCCAAAATGAGCAGAAATATCACTGCTAATCCACAAAATCTGAAGAGACGCTGAGCCTTGCGTTGTGCAAGCGCCGCCATCTGGTCTGAAAATTTTTGGAAGATAAAAAAAGCGGAATTCCGCGAATTAGCGGAAAAATCACATCCCTAATAATAAAAATGGTGTTTTTTTTTATATAGGTCTTTTTTTTAAACTCTGGATGACCGAAGTGCTTAACAAGTTTGATCATCTACCCATTCGTACAAATCACATATTCACACAGTCATTACAAAGACAGCGGGCAGCGACAGCCGAACCACTCACCTTTTGATCACAGGTAGACCACACTGTTTAAAGCACATTGTTAAATCTGTGCCATGAAGAATTAAGGTAGTTCTCTGAAGGGAGTAGGAGGTCCAACCTGGTACTCACAAGGTGTAATTAATAAACTGGTTAGTGAGTGTATATTGAATATTAAGTTGAGGGTTTTTTTTCTTTTCAGCCCCCAGGGTTTTTGTATTTAACCTTCAAAAATGATATTTCCTTTGCTGCTCTTACTGTTTTGTGCAAATTAGTGGAATCATTTTTTAATCTTTTTGGTTTAATACATTTCAAAATTAATATCTCTGACAAAATAAATAGCTGGATTATTGGTTAGAAATGTGCTTTCTCTTGCTTCAACAGGTCAGAGGTGCAGACAAGTCACGGCTGTGTGGGGCCACAGAGGGATGTGCGATAAAATGCAGGAGTCCAAATTGAAACCTGCACAAGGTTGAGTTTTGAATCGCACACCATCTTAGACTTTGTCTTCCTTTGTCTCAAATATGTAAAACCCCCATTAAAAGTCCTGTCTTATTATATATCTGAACTTAAAATTAACCAACTGGATGTAAAAGGAAGCTGCAATCAGAAATGCTTCCATTGAAAAGGATCCCATTGTGTTGATTTTGTATATTAACCACATAGTTTACTGTGTGAATATTTTGACTTGGTCCCTAAAGACTGAAGGAAGAACATGAGAAGGGGTCACTGATAATTTTGTTTTGTAGTGTGTGTGTGTGAATATGATTTGTTCTTGACAGTTTATCATTCCGCGTTCTTCTTTTCTACAGACTCACGTCCCTCATTCAAAGTCCCAGGCTACAGACCCTCAGAGATGGATAAAAAGTTCCTGCTCTGGGTGGGGCGATACAAGTCAGCAGACCAGATACCAGAGACTCTCTCGTAAGTAGCCTCTTCCTGCTTATACCAGACCTCCCTGCACACTGATGTGTGCATTTACTTAGGCTGCATCACAAGAACAGGGCGAGCTAACCCAATGAGAGGCTGCACGGTGTGTGGCTGGTCCTCTGAGACAGCTGCAGTTCAAAGAAGGCATCTGTTTATGAATGATGGTAATTATCCTGACATCAGGGTGGAGATGGCATCTGATCTGGTGCTACGATAAAGGATCTGCCATCATGCATAGAAACTGCAGCAGTCAGTCCTCTAAGGAGCCGTGCACACTACAACGTTTTTACCCCAAACTGTGGAAGTTTGTCTACAGTTTAGCTGTCTGTGCATACTATGCTGGGTATTTGGAGGTGTCAAGGTGTAGAGATTTGAAACCAGTCTCCAGAGTGGAGAGGTTTTCATGGCGCTGATTTTGCATGTCCATATGCACAGGAAAAAAAAAGACCTACAGCATGATAGAGCCCCAATTTACAATAGATTTCAGCCACTCCATACACCAAGGAGCATTTTTTTTCACAGAGAAATGCATATACAGAGTTTATATTTCTGTATTTCTCACAGAAATACAAGCTCTGTCATTAAACTTTAAGCTTGACGTGTTTATAGTTAGGGTCAGGTTAAAAAAGGGCTCATTGGCTGCATTCACACCAGGATAGTCCGGGGGTCTCAGTTTGACTCGGCAGGGAATGGTGAGAATTTTCACACCTTCGTCTGGTTTGCATTCACACAGCACTTCCCTCAAGCGGACCAAACTGCTTAGACAACGTCATGCAGTTACAACAGCTGCTCGTTTGTGGCGCTGTCGCTGAAACCACCACTGATCAGGAAGAAAAAATCTTGAAGAAGAAGAGAAATCCGGCTCCTCGATTGGCCAGGACCAAAAAGGGAAATCTGGTGTTATGCCGAGAATTGCTTGCTTGCCAAAAATTGCATCCCACCCACCAAAACTACAAAATCTAACACTACAGCCAGGCTTGTAACCATTTGTGCATTTTTAGAAGTACCCATTATACATTTTTAGAAGTAAAAATTGTTACTTCTTGTAAATTATCTTTAAATTATGTTTATTCGATGATGGGATGCAATTCTCGGCAAGCGAGCAATTCTCAGCATAACACCATTCCCTTCATTAAGGTGTTTGTGCCGCAAACTAATAAAAATGAAAAGCTCCGCTGTCTGTATACCCCCCCCCCCCGTGTCACCATCATGTCGCTAAACGTTTTAAAAACATCGGTATTCTTGTGTATAGCCAGAAGCAGCTGAGAAATCAGGTTCTCAGACCAAATATCTATCAGAGCCTGCATCTCCTTACTATTCCAAGTCCAAGAGACATTTTTTTTTAACTTTTCTCCTTGGCTTTCTCCGGTAAAAGTATTTCTTTTATCTGCACGGTTGTCTTTGTTATTTTCTACCCAAAATGAGGCAGAAGGACCGGGAGCTCTTCAGCTGAATTGGGATGTTGGATTTATTTACGCATAGATTCCTGCCACGGACCGTGAAACACGTCAAGTTTTCAACTTTTTCAGGTGAGTGGCAGCTTCGTCTGTCTGCATCTCACCCAGACAGTGAATTCATGTACTTACATTGAGTTATAAAGTAATCGTGCTGCGTGAAAAATTCACTCATTTGCGTTTGATGTGAAGGCACCTTTACAGTAAACGCCACTTTCTCTTCTCACTGTGTGTTGCTGTGGTTACACAAATGCCAAGGGGCACGTCTGCCCTTTGGTCTGCTGGATACTCCATTTGCATTCACATGACAAGCAAAGCGCACCAGACTGCATTTGCAAGTGAACCGAGACTCCCCGTTTTCAGGGGGACCAGACTTCGCTTGTTTGGTGCTGCACCAGAGTTCCAGGCACATTCAGACGGCGGCAAACAAACCGAACTATCCACGGATTACACACTTTGGTCCTTTAGTCCGGACCAAAGGAACTGTGCTCTGCTTCCGCGGATAGTTCGGTTCATTTGGTGTTGTCTGAACGCACCTGGAACTCTGGTGCAGCACCAAACAAGGGAAGTCGGGCTCAGTTGGTAGAGCATCCGCCCCACACCCGGGAGGCAGGGGTTCAAATCCCAGCCGGGTCATGCCGAAGACCATATAAAAGTGGAACTTCCTGCCGTCCAGCTTGGTGCTCAGCAATAATGGAATGGAGGAGGGAACTCTGTGGCGGCGCCTTGCATGGCAGCAGCCCTCTGATTCTACACTTGGGGTGTGTGTTATTAACACAGTAGACAGGTAAAACACAATCTCGTTCTACTGTACATTGTATGGTTGAATGACAATAAAAAGTTTGATTGATGATTAAGTCAAGTCTGCTTGAAAACGGGGGTCTCGGTTCACTTGCAAATGAATTCTGGTGCGCTCCGCTTGCAGTGTGAATGCAAACAGACTATCCAGCGGACCAAAGGGTGGAAGTGCCCCTCGGCGTATGTGTAACCATAGCAACACATAGTCTGAAAAGAGGAAGTGGCATTTACCGTAGCGCATTTTGGGTAGAAAATAATAAAGACATCCGCACGGATCCAAGAAATCCTTTTACCGGAGAAAACCAAGGAGAAAAGTTAAAAAATGTCTCATTTGTGGCTGTCAAACAACCCAGCTAAGGGAATGGATTTCCGTTTTCGGTCCTGGCCAATCAATGAGCCTGATTTTTCTTCTTCGCGGAGATTTTTTCTTCCTGATCAGTGGTGGTTTTGGCTACAGCGCCCCAAACGAGCAGTTGTTGTAAATGCGCAATGTTGTCCAGGCAGTTTGGTCCGATGTAGTGTGAATGCAAACCAAATGAAGGTGTGAAAATTCTCGGCATTCCCCACCCAATTGAACCGAGACCCCCGGACTATCCTGGTGTGAATGCAGCCTAAATGGTGTCTGTAAAACTGCTTTTTTTACGCAATAGATGCAGCCTAGATGCACAATAGATGGAGCCTGCGGCTGTGGCACAGGTGTAGTCTGGCTGATACTAATTGGAGGGTCAGGGGTTCAATTCCCGTGCTCTGCATGTTGAAGTGTCCTTGAGAAAGACACTGAACCCCCAGTTGCTCCTGGTGTCAGGCCAGCGCCGGTGCATGGTGGCTTCGCCACCATCAGTGTGCCAATGTGTGGATAGCAGGATCTGTAAAGCGCTGTGGTCATCTAGAGATGAGAAAAGGCGCTATATAAGTGTCATTTATATAGAAAAATAATCAAAATTATAACAAAGGAGAATGCCTACCTTTGTTGAATGATGAACAAATTACCATGGAGCTGCTGATGTCTCAAATCCAGTTTGGCGCTGCTGCACAAATGATGTAATGTTTGCTGCAGCCGACATCTCATCATATCACTTTTTTCTTACTTCTAATGCTTTAGTAAAACTTATGACTAAAGACTCCTTATCAAATATTCAAACCAACTGTCAGTAAGTCAGATTTTTTTTGTCTGCAGTTTTACAGGTTATTTAACCCAGCCACAGAGGGTGCACGAGCCAGTGTACTCCTAGTGCCGGTTCCAAGCCCGGGTAAATGGGGAGGGTTGTGTCAGGAAGGGCATCCGACGTAAAACCTTTGCCAGATCAAATATGCAGATCATGACGAATATCATGACTTCAATACCGGGTTATAGAATTGGGTTATTTATTAGCATATTTATTTAATTCAGCTTTATTTGTATAGTGCCTAATCACTACAAAAGTCATCTCAATGTGCTATTTGTTTACTATTCCCTCATTCTTTCAGTTTAAAAAAAAGAATATTTCTTGCAGATGGAATCTGGCGTTTAGTTATAATCCAAAGTCACTAGTAAAACTTCTACTTGTCATCCGTTAGTTCCAACAGCAGTTTTCACATCTTTGGTGGATCCGTGCGCACGTGTGGTTGCTTTTGTAACGTATCGTGTGTAAGCAGATGTTTCTCTCTGGGTCTAAACGAAAACGCTGTCATGTGCACCAGCCCTAAAGCTCAGTATCCAAAACAAAACCACATGGGGGAGAGCGTAGGCCAGACAGCGGAGCAGTTTGGATCCCTGATGATGGTGGCCGTCACTTCTGCTGATCTTTTTAAGTTTTGTGTACCTGCTTATTCCACAGGTTTGAGACTATTGATGCAGCCAGAAATAAAATCAGAGTAAGGGTTGCCTACGTGATGATGGCATTAACATTAGTGGCCTGTGGGGTGATGGTGTTCACTGGTAAACAGGTGAGTGGCATGCATTCTGTATACACACTTGTTTTTTTTCCTCTCAAATCTCTGTAGACAAACTGAGAAATGTTGACTGTTAACACAATGCCAAACAGGTTTGCCTTTTCTCCTAGCTTTATCTTGGCCTTCTTTTAGCTAACATTTTACTGGAACACAAAGGTTTGCCGAGTCATACATGAAAAATTTAAATTTCATATTCTATATTTTGATATGACTGGAAGGCTGTGGCATAACCAGTTTTGATAAATGTTAACAGTATTTTTGTAACCATTTTTCAGTTTATTTTTAGCTCATTCCGGCAAAGCCAAAAGGGACTAATGCGATGGCACGGTGTCGGTCTGTCCCTCCGTCTATCCACGTTTCACGGGAATTGCTACTCCTCGTAGGCATTTGCCCTGATAGTAACCAAACTCAGTCACAATGATCCTCAGGTGGGTCTGCATCCAGGTTGTGGTCAAAGGTCAGGTGATCTGGGCATTTAAGACTTTGCACAAATCGTTAGTTCTCCTAGGGAATTGCCCTAATGTTTGGCAAACTCATGCACGATGATCCTCAGGTGGGTCTGCATCTAGGCTGTACTCGTGATCAAAGGTCAGGAGATCTGAACACTCCAGGTGATTTCTTCAGGCTGGAATGAGCCACTCCATCATTGATGGTCTGGTTATGTCTAGGGATGGTACTCTACATATTAAAAATGTTAATGCTATGTTTTGTTTTTATAGGCTGTGCGCAGGAATGAAAGCTTGATAGCTCAAAACTTGGAGAAGAAGGCCAGATGGAGAGAGGAAGCTAAAAAAGATGCGTGAAGACAATGGGGCCCTATAAAAAAGCTCAGCAACCTTCTCCAGACATGATCATATTTTCTCCAAATACGCCACCGTGTGTCTCCCTTCCAGCTGTATTACTACCGCAGAAAATTCTGACAGTACAAACCACAGTATTACAGCACTTAATACTCACCAATAGTTTTACAGACAGAAAATTAGGCTTAAGTATTTTAAATAGTTTGCTAACAAATCCCAGTTTGAAATTTTGTCAATAGACTGAATGTAATGACAAAGGGTACAACTGTTCATGTAACGGCAGCAGCACTTTCTTCTCTCTGTGTAGCAACACAATATTGTTTTCTCAAGTGAGATTAGAAACCTACATAACTGAACCTGGTTATAATGGTGCAGAAACTCAAGTCTTCACTTTCCCAGGAACATCATGTTAACATGTTAGGTTAATTGGTTGTTCTAAATTGTCCCTAGATATCCGTCTCCTATAGGTCCTTAGAATAGAGGGTTAGTACTAGTGAAGCGCTTTGAGGGGTCCTGAGACTAGAAAAAGCGCTATATAAGTACAGGTCCTTAACATCAAGTGGTAGTTCCGAAATGGTGTGTCTCTGTAATGGTCTATTCCAGTACTGATGTAATTAGATGTGTTTGAGATAAAACCAGTTTAATAAAATAATTCTGCTTGAGATATGTCTTATTTAATCTTTTCTTAGTCTAACACATTGAAAGAGATTTGACTTAACAGTCGGGGGGGGGGTAGTTTTCCCTAAATGGTTTGCTTATTAGATAGTGAGCAGTATTCATCTACATGTGCCAGTGCAGACAAAGCTGATTTTTTTTTTTAATCTGCTTAGTATATTTTGAATGTTTGCTTCCAAGTAAAATCTTGCATAGGACCCCCAAAAACCAGGAACTGCCTTAGTGGAAAGACTCCATAAGTAAATGACTTGCAAGTTGGCTGAGCCCTACTGCTGGTAAAAATTTCATGCAAATGCTTCATTGACTTCTTATGTATTGTGCTACAAACTGAACCAACCAGAAAAAAACTCTTGATAGTAATTACTTTCTATACATTGGCACATATTCTTTTTAGGTGTGGCAGTGACTTCATAAAACTCCTGTTTACAGACTATAGAAGTGACTCACTACGCTTGTCTTTTTTCATGAAACAACTTTTATGCAAATGGCATAACAGGGGACAGATGCACAAACCCAGTACAACAAACAGTAATGAACAATGTAGAGCTGGTCATCTTTTGCTGACATTTTTGACAAAAGTAAGCAATTAAAGAGGACTTGGTAAACATTCAGTTTTGCTAACTATGGTGAAGTCTAGGTCTTTCAAGTTTAAATCTGGATTTTTATTTTTTTTAATTATATGGAAGGATTTCTGTAGAACAACGGGTATGGCACCATCAAACCATCATAATGTATGGCAGATGCTAACCCTTAAAGAAAATTAAAGTCAGACCTAATAGCTGGTATGCAGTAGAAGTTGATTTGGCATGATCAAATTGAAAAATACTACCTGAACAAGTACTGGAAAGTCGCATTTTACACTGCGCACTGCTGAAAAGCCAATTCTCCAAATGCAGTCTGATGGTAAATGTATTGCCAAACTAAAAGTCCCTCAACTTTCGCTGAGGCACCATAATCCTGTTACTACAATAAGTGTGTGCTAACATTTGAGTCTGCAGTCTCTTTGTGTTAAGGAGTAAACAGTGTAATCCTTGTCATACCAGAAGGGGATCGCTGATGTGGACCACCACTCTTTAGCTCTCACTTCCCAGTGAGGGCAGAGCAGTGTCATCAACCAATTAAATGGCTAAAGTAAAAACTGTGGCATACTGTCGATCAGCTGACAACAGTCCTGAACTAAAGTGCTGTAAATGAAATTATGGGAAGATAAGTTTCCATCAGTCTACTCTTGACAGAATCCAGGGCTAAAGAGTCTTGTTTTGTCTTGTCCAAGTCTGTCCAATTGTCTCAGTGCAAGGGAAGACTCCAGATCCCACGGTTCCATGGGGCAAATTACGCAGGAAGGCAGGCAAACCTCTTCAGGATGAAGCCTGTGTATGTGGAAATATCCCATTACTGGATGGAGGAATGCGTGATATGAGATCCAGTTGGGAAAGCGAGCAGTCTGGTTTGTTACTGATAAGCTCCACCCTTCAATGACAGTTTTCCAAGTTGTCCATCTTCAGTCAGAGGTGACAGAATTTAGCCTCCATTTTTCTGTCGTGCCTTTTGGAGAGGTTAATCGAGTTTGGGACCAGCCACATGGTCCTGCTGTGGGCAGTACAGTCTAGTGATCACAGTCACTTGTGATCGTCTCACAGTCAGTCCAGTGTTTAGGTTGTTCTTCTCCGCTATGTGGGAGAGGGGATTTAAAAGAAAACAAAACCCATCATGTCCATGTTTGTCTGCCTCACCAGTCAATGCTTCAATCAGACAAGCAGTGCAGTCCAAATACTCCCAGAATCCAAGATAGAAACTGACAATCCTATGGGAATATAGAAAGGTAATTTCCATTTGGGATGAGCTGAAGTGGTAATGTAGGGATGGTGCTGTAGTTCGAAGGGTTTTTTTGGGGTGGGGTGGGGTGGGGTGGGGGGGTCGTCCTTGTGCTGAAACTGCCGCAGGACAAGATGAGTGAAACCTTCACAAACTGGCTGACAAGACTGCAGAACATGAACCCATATTGGATATTTTTGCACAATTTGCTCCTGTAAATGTAATGTCTTGAATAATCAAAGATTAAATCAACCTCTCGAACAATGAGAAGGGGAGCAAGAGGAGAGATCAAGGGCTGGTGACCTCGTATCATGGCTGAGGCCAGAGAGTGAGATAAGTGAAAATAAGTGAGGATGAATTTAGAGCGTGGGAGGGCCTAGCATTATAGCTGGAAGCCCTCCATTGGGGCCTCACACTGCTGGAAAAGGAATTGCTGCTGCTGAAGGTCGACAGCCGGAGCCAGAGACGGGTCCTCATCTTCAGTGTTGAAGTAGCGTTCGATCAGGTCGAAAGCTTTCTGGTAAATCTCCTGGTTCGCATGGCCCTGCAGGAACTCCAGCTTATCCAGTCCTGGGGAGAGAAGAGGAAAGCAGTGCTAAAAATTATTCTTCAGCACACAGTTTTTTTCCCTTTGTTGACAACAACCAATACCATAACACACAAAAAGACAATATACAGGGATGAGAATGGGGTTTGGGAAAAAAAGAGGAAACTAAGCCGGGGTTCTTGGGGGACGCAGGCCCCCAAGCCGGATTCAAGGCAGAGCCTTGGTGGGGGGTCTAACGAAAGTCTAACGGTCTTAACGGTGGGGGGTCTAACAGAAGCTAATGAAATCTAGTGTTTTAGAATGCTCAAATGTGGTCTTATATTTAAAGTTACAAGTAAGTACAAATGCATTTATAGTTTACCTTTTTAATCTGCTGCTGCATCACATGTGTAAATTTATGATATCTGAATGGTATTGTTGATGTAATAATACTAAATTATATTTTACTACTATTTAATATGTTTAGAACTGACACAGAATTACATTTACATAGTTCTAGAACAGACAAAATAATTTAACCAAGTAAAATAAATTATAAATATTAACAAAATTCCATCACCCATTTATTAACCACTTGCGCTCCGTTGTTCCGCGGGCGGGCAAGTCTCTGCGTCCTATGACGCACGAGGGCGCACGAGAGCACCCTCGTGCGCGCTTGGACGCATGACGGTGGTGATGGTGATGTAGTAGCGTCCAAGCGCCACTCAAAAAAAACTGCAGAGACAGCCGCGAACAGATTAGTTCATCTGATTGACCTCTCATTCGACTAATAAGAGCCTTGAATTGGGTTTCTGAAACCTTGAGGAGCCAATGAATGAAAATCTAGGAAGGAGGACCCGCCTACTGTGAACGCAGGAGCCAAGTGAAGCACAGAAATTCAGGCTGGGTGAAGCGATATTTACTGCTGCCACAGATGAAAACAAAGGACTCTGGACTAATCTACTACAGACCCAGGCTCACCCAGCAGCATGGAGAACACCCACAAGTGGGACCTGCACTCATTCCAGCAGAATAGACGGAGGCCGACGACAAAAGTCGTAAATCATTCGCCAAAACGGCAATAATGGAATTATGTTGATCGGGATCCACGAGCGGAGCAGCGTCGCGTTCGTCTGACGCGTGGGAAGAGCTGTTCGCCACGACTCTGCTGCTGTGAAGAGGTAAGGTGTTATAAGCTAAATTATTATTTATCCCTGAAAACTGTAATCCAAAAATGACTTTTGACCGATCGGTAAATTACAACTGTACTGCGCACGAAATACGAAGTGCGTGCGCCGCGATAAACGGTTCATTTGCCGTGTTCGGACCGTGAACGCCCCCCCCCCCCACCGCTGCAGAAGAGGGGGGGGGCACGGTCCGAATGCTCCCCGGTCCGCGGGGAGAAGCATATCAGTCTATTCCATCATGTAGCGATGGCCCTCTTCTGTAGCGAGGAGGGGGGGCGTTCACGGTCTGTTCACGGGGAGCCACTGTGAAAACATGCAAGGAAAAAAAAAAAAGAGTGTATTCCGTCATGTAGCGAGGGCCGAATTTGGTCCTTGGTAGCGGGGGGGGGGGAACGACCCCCCGCCCACACACACACACACAGACACAGCCCTGAGTGTGACCTTTTATTAGAGCCTAAAATGAAGATTCTACATTGAATTATTCAAAAGTTACAGACGTTTTTCCAAACTGTGCCATTTGGCACAATTTGGCACAGTTCCATAACGCCTGGGAACAGCCTGAGAACAAAGCTGTGTAAAATATTCATTTTTTGTGGTATTGTTACCAAATTTGGATCTCAGCTTGATAACACTTGGTTCTACATTTCTGTTGCATTTTCCAGCCGGATCGGACAGCTGTGTGTTATTTACAAGCATTTGTATCCAAAAAAACACTGTCCAATTTTTTTTTCTTCAAGTTCAGTATGTTTAGATGACTGTAACTCAGTGGCCGGAGCACGTAGAGAGATTATGTTTTTTTTGCCAAAAAATTCAAAGTGTTTTCTTTTAAATGAGACTAACCCCATGAGGATGCTGCAAAGGGTTGAATAACAGCTTTCGATTTACTTTGGGCACGTTATTTTTTGGCATTTTTAGGAAAATTGCCCGGAGTGCAAGTGGTTAAAATATACTGACATTCTGCAAACATTTTGATTTATTAATGTGTGCATTTGTTAGTGTTACTAGGAATATAAAAAATGTTGCATATTAGTATATTTTAATATTTGAAAGATAATCTAAGAAAGTAAGTAAAACCTAAGATGTTTAATATTTTTATGCAATGACCATAAAGAAATTATGTTTACTAATAAAAGCAAAGATATCTTTGGAAAGGCAACCCATCACCACCCATGACAAAAAAACTTACACATGCATTATGTAACTCCTCCTAGTGAAACAAAAAATGATAAATTATATTCAAAATTCTTAGATTGCATTTCAAATTGTGAGAAAATATGTAATAACATAACAATCGATAATCAGCATTCAAATGCAATTAGTGTTTCAAAACAGGCGTGACGTCACAACGTACACATGCTATTTCATAACAAATTCATTACGCGAAAATTCTCAAGTACATTACTTATAACGAGAAAAAAATCTTACCTCGGAATGTGTCTTCCGATCACTAATTGCTGTAATCGGGGCCGACTGTGATGAACTTTGATTGACTGACATGTGAATTTGACCGTGTCCATCGATCGTTTTGAATGCAGCACCGAGCGAGTAGTTCGATCTCCTTGTAGCCACAATTTTGAGTTGTTTCTGTTTTGAACAGTGTTCAACACAACCACAAGATCCATAACTCAAGAAATCGTTGCAATAAACACACTGGACTTTCCCTGGTACTTCGCATTTCGCTATGAAGTCGGCCATTTTTTCAACCACAACTTCGGTATTTTTACCGATCTTTACAGTCATTGACACAGTTTTTTCGAGCCATTCCCAACGAAACTTGTTCCTTATCCCTTTGTCGATTTCTAAAATTCTTGCTTTGTTGTCTTTCGTGAGTTTTAGGTTCACCATTTTCACGAAATCGGGAAAACTCGGTTGATTGAACTGTCCGCCATTTGCATTTCGCTCCGTGTGTTGGATATGACAAAGGAAATCTAACAAAATCGGCGATTGGTTGCTTCAATAAGTATCAGCCAATCAGTGCGTTCTGCGCTGTGGCTTTTAGCAGCCGATCGAAAATACGACTTGCCGGTCATAACATACCCCCCCCCCCCCCAAAAAAAAAAATTTCTCCTCAAATTTAGACGATTCACAAGAATGACCCTAGACATGATCAAATCCGAGGAATTCCGCGGATCCGCGGAGGATTCTCATCCCTGGGTTATTTTTCTAGGGTGGGTAATTTTCATCATTTTTTCAGTTAATCTAGAGGGAAGCAGTGGGTTATTTATTTATCTTCTATCACTCTTAAAGCAAGAAATCTGTGTGTCACATTTACAGGATGTCATAGGACGGCCTATGATCTCTGCCTGATCATCATAGGACGTCCTATGAAGTCAGGCATCATAGGACTCGCGATGCCGTCATAAAGATATGATGTCTATATGACGGCACACAAATGTGTCTTTATGTCATATAGACCATCACTCACGATGCCTAGACTGTGTCTTTATGATGTCATATGGCTCAAAATTGGCAAGGTGAATAAGTCACAGGGCCAGTCTTTACAGCACATTCGTGTTTTCTGCACAATAGATTTCTGCAGCCAGGGCCAATTCTGCGTTGCCGCGAGCGCAGTTGTCAGATCAAGCAGTCTTCGTATTGTTGCTCAAGATGAAGAAACTAAGCAAAAGCGTCGCTTTCTCAGCAATGTGGTTTTTAAAGATGTGCTGACACAGTAAAAATGTGCAACCTTGAAGAATGCCAGTCTACACTACAAATTTATAAAATGCCAAGCAAAGCACTTGGTTTTCTCCAGGTGCTCCAGTTTCTTGGTTTCTACGGGCATGCATGGGCCTTCCTGAACAGGGTTGAAAGCCACTTTTTGCTCAGATCTATTTTCATGATCCTGCCCATGAACTGGAATTACGATGCACCTATCCCTCAACCAGTGGTCTGAACGAAGAAGACCCACCAGATGGAGAGCAATAGAATGAGGAGAACTGCTGCACATGAGAAAAGATGCCGTGAACATGAAACACCTCAGGTTCCAGCAGTACGCCGCAGGCGTGACTGTGAACAACACAGCCGTCTGAGACAGGAGGAGACCCTTCAGCAACGGGCATGCAGAAGTACTTCCTTATACTTGGTTTCTACGGGCATGGACGGGTATGTACTAGTCTATCTATAAATTTAAGAAATCTCTGTGTGTCTGTCACGATCACAGGACATCATAGGACGGCCTATGATGTCTGCCGGATGTCCTATGATGATCCTATGATCTCAGGCATCATAGGACTCGCAATGATGCCGTCATATAGACAAATGTGTCTTTATGATGTCACACAGACCATCACTCACAATGCCTAGACTAATGTGTCTTTATGATGTCATATGGCTCATAGACAAATGTGTCTTTATGATGTCATATAGACCATCACTCACGATGCCTAGACTGTGTCTTTATGATGTCATATGGCTCAAAATTGGCAAGGTGAATAAGTCACAGGGCCAGTCTTTTCAGTGCGTTCGTGTTTTCTGCACAACAGATTTCTTCAGGCATGGCCAATTCTACGTTGCCGCGAGCAGAGTTGTCAGATCAAGCAGTCTTCGTATTGTTGCTCAAGATGAAGAAACTAAGCAAAAGCATCACTTTCTCAGCAATGTGCTTTTTAAAGACGTGCTGACACAGTAAAAATGTGTAACCTTGAAGAATGCCAGTCTGCATTACAAATGTGTAAAATGCCAAGCAAAGCGCTGATTTTCTCCGGGTGCTCCAGTTTCTTGGTTTCTACGGGCATGCATGGGCCTTCCTGAACAGGATCGAAAGCCACTTTTTGCTCAGATCTATTTTCATGATCCTGTCCACGAACTGGAATTACGACGCACCTATCCCTCTTGGTTTCTACGGGCATGCATGGGCCTTCCTGAACAGGATTGAAAGCCACTTTTTGCTAAGATCTATTTTCAGGATCCTGTCCATGAACTGCAATTACAACACACCTATCCCTCAACCAGTGGTCTGAACGAAGAAGACCCACCAGATGCAGAGCAATAGAATGAGGAGAACTGCTGCATATCAGAAAAGATGCCGTGAAGATGAAACACCTCAGGTTCCAGCAGTATGCCGCAGGCATGACTGTGAACAACACAGCCGTCTGAGACAGGAGGAGACCCTTCAGCAATGGGCATGCAGAAATACTTCCTTATACTTGGTTTCTACGGGCATGGATGGGTATGCACAGGTATGTACTACTTATGTTAATCTTAGATTTAATGATAAAAATAAAGGATACAAATTTGTTCTGGAAAAGATGGTGAAGATGAGATTCCTTTGTGTTGCCATAATGGAAAGTGAATAGGCTTACTGTATAATTGGAATTCTGGGTTGAGCCAAATTGGTGAATATTTATTTTGTGTTAGTGATGATTCAGTGATTTTATTTGCTTTCCACCAGGCCGTCAGAGTTGTGTTAATTGTAATTGGACATTTTTTTTAATTTTTTTTTTTACTAAGGACAACTTTAAAGAAAGGTCAGCAACTGAAACATTTTCAAGTTGATTTTGTTCTATATCTATCCAGGAGTTATTATTGTTGACCTTTTGTACCCAATTGATTAAATATTGTAACTGATTGGCTATAAAATAATGATTAAAAAAAATTGGTGCTTTGAATCTACCATGTGATTTTATTTTATTTTTTTTTTTATTTTGCAATGTCGATATAAAAAGTCTGGATTTCTTGTTTTTCCAAAAGAATTTTATGGTTAATAACATGAGTGAATTAAACCTGTTGTCTGTGGGTGTTATCAGGAGCATTGACAATAGGTAATTAGTTTGCAGTAGGATTTTCATTTTAACCGTTGCAATTCGACCACTTAATGATAGCGGAAGGTTAGTCCAGCATTTGTAATCATCTTCAAAAGGGTATAATTAAGGTTAAAATGCTTTGACAGCCTGGGGGAAATACAGTGGTGTGAAAAAGTGTTTGCCCCCCTTCGTGATTTCTCATTTTTCTGTATGTTTGTCATACTTAAATGTTTCAGGTCATCAAACAAACTTAAATATTAGATAAAGATAACAAGTAAACACAAAATGCAGTTTTTAAATGAAGGTGTTTATTATTAAGGGTAAAAAAAAATCCAAACCTGCATGGCCCTGTGTGAAAAAGTGATTGCCTCCCCGCTAAAACATAAGTTAACTGTGGTTTATCACATCTTTGGAAAGCCGAGGGGCAGCGCGGTGGCAGAGTGGTTAGCACTGCGGCAGCACAGCAACTCACCCTTGGCTGGGGGTCCTGGGTTTGATCCCAGCCCCCAACCAACAGTGATCTGTGTGGAGTTTGCATGTTCTCCTCGTGTCTGCGTGGGTTTACTCCGGGATTTCTCCGGTTTCCTCCCACATGCCAAAAACATGCAAGTTAGGTTAATTGGCATCAAACTGGGGATTCTAAATTGTCCTTAGGTATGACTGTGAGAGTGAATGGTTGTCTGTCTCTGTGTTAGCCCTGCGATGGACTGGTGATCTGTCCAGGGTGTACCCTGCCTCTAGCCCAAAGATGCTGGGATAGGCTCCAGCACCCCCCGTGACCCGAAAAGGATTAAGCGGAAGAAGATGAATGGATCTGAAACATTAAGTGTGACAAACATACAAAAAAATGACAAATCAGGAAGGGGGCAAACACTTTTTCACACCATATATACAGTATATATATATATGTATATATAGACAGTGCTGTGAAAAAGTATTTGCCCCTTCCTGATTTCTTATATTTTTGCATATTTGTCACACTTCAGTGTTTCAGATCAAACAAATTTTAATATCAGACAACAATAACCTGAATAAATACATAACGCAGTTTTCAAATGATTATTTCATTTATTAAAGGAAAACAACTATCCAAACCTATCTGGCCCTGTGTGAAAAAGTAATTGCCCCCCATGTTACATCATGAATTAACTGTGATTAACCACATTTTTTGGAAAGATGAGTTCAATTTCAGTAGCTACACCCAAGCCTGATTACTGCCAGACATGCTGAATCAAGAAATCACTTGAATAGAGCCTGTCTGACAACCTGAAGTAGGCTAAAAGATCTCAAAAAGCAACACATCCCACTGTGATCTAAAGAAATTCAAGAACAGATGAGAAACAAAAACTGGCGATCTGTCCGGCGTGTACCCTGAGGTTCCTACTTACACATGTGGTGATTTAAAACACAACAAACCACAATAGTGGATGAGCAATGTTTGTTAATGTTATCCATCTTTTCTTGGGGGGGGGGGGGGGGGGGGTTGCACTGAAGTGTTTGGCAGTTCCTTTTTTATTCAGCGGAACGCCCTTTGTGATATGCCACGGTCAGTTATGACCAGGATGTAGTATATTTTATTTCAAAAGGGAAACAAATGTTAATGCTACTAACAGTGCACATTGAGCTTTTATGCACTTTTGAGATATGCCTGAGTAAGATGTGACCAAAATGGTTATTTACAGAATTTTATTTTTTTCCATTCTATTTAATTGTTGTTCAAGAGGAAAAGTATTTCTACTACTTCAAGTTCTGCTCAACCCCAGCACTGTTATTGTGTTTTTATGCACTTTTGATGTGCCTTTGTCATGTGCCAAGCACACATTTAAAACCAAGACAATGAATAAAAAGTGCATATTTTTCATCATATTGATCTGTGTTGGTTTGAAATTTGTCATATTCAACAGATTGCTGAACATGTGTGGCCCAGTTACATGTCTTGATTTCAAATTGTGGCCCAACTGATTTTGTAATTGAATAGCCAGGCAGTAGAAGACGGACGGATGGATGGATAAAATTATATCATGACCTAATTTTTAAAACTCTCCATCAAAATGATGAACAAAGATAAATTCCGGATGATAATTAACCAAAAAAAAAAAAAAAAAGAAATAGTTGTGTGGGCTTGGTAATGTATGGCTCTCCAAAATGGGGAATTAAAAAAGTTTAAGAGCCAATGGTATAAATGAACAACAAAAACAAATCATCAGATTACAACGACCAGTCTCTAACTGCTGACATGGGCTTCACCTGCCAAACAGCTCCTCAGCTGTACAATTTATTCTTGTTGTAAAGCAGCCTACTTTGTACATTTAGTGCTGTTTACAGCCTATTAATGTGGTCTTACCACGCAAAACATACCTGACAACACTCCAGTGCACAGCACACTGTCACTGCTGCTCTCCTAGTAGTGCTCTCACTCTTGCTCTATGCTCTATCACATGCAGAGCGACACTAGGTTTCGATTAGAGCTCCCTCTGCTGGCTGACTCTATAATTGCATTTAAGAATGCGGTTCCAAACATGATATACAGGTATATCTCAAAAAATTACAATATCATGAAAAAGTTCAATATTTTTTCTTACTCATTTCAGAAAGTGAAACCCATATATTATATAGATTCATTACACAGAGAGTGATATATGTCAAGTGTTTATTTTAATTTTGACGATTATGGCTTACAGCCCATGAAAACCCCAAATTCAGTTTCTCAAAAAATTAGAATATTACATAAAATTAATTTTAAAAAATAGTTTTTTAATAGAAATGTTGGCCAACTGAAAAGTATGTCCATGTACACACTCAATACTTGGTCAGGACTCTTTTTGGATTAATTACTGTATCAGTGTGGCGTGGCATGGAGTGATCAGTCTGTGGCACTGCTGAGGTGTTATGAAGGTCCATGTTGCTTTAATAGTGACCTTCAGCTTGTCTGCATTGTTGGGTCTGGTGTCTCTCATCTTCCTCTTGACAATACTCCATAGATTCTCTATGGGGTTTAGGTCAGGAGAGTTTGCTGGCCAATCAAACAGTGATGCCATGGTCATTAAACCAGGCTTAGATGCCTTTGGCAGTGTGTGTGTGTGTGTGTGTGGGGGGGGGGGGGGTGTCAAGTCCTGCTGGAAAATGAAATGAGCTTCTCCATAAAGCTCATCAGCACAGGGAAGCATGAAGTGCTCTAAAATTTCCTGGTAGACGACTGCACTGACTTTGGTCTTGATAAAACACAGTGGACCAACACAGGGATGGCAACAGGAAATTCTGATTTCAGCTGAAATCTAATTTGGTCGACTGACTTACGGGGGGGCGCAGCCCCCCTGAAGCTGGGAGGTTTTCAGTAAAATACAAGTAATTTAGACTGAAAAAAATGATTTAAAAAATGAAATACTAGACTTAGATAAATCATTAAATTTAATGAAAAGTTAACTTACTTTTTCTTCAATGTTGTCTCACTGTCTTTAGTCCAACATATTTAACAGTTCTATTAGAGTTTTTTACACTATTTACACTGGTCACCAAGTCACTTCTAATGTGAAACTTTCTTCCTTTTGGCAGCAAGCTGTGTCAGTCTCTGAACTTTGAACTTCATCTCCTTTTCTGGTTTCTTCAGAAACTGTCCAAGTGTTTCTGTTACCTCATTGAACTTTGAGCCAATTTTCACCTTTACTGTCACTTCGCTCCCCAAAGCTCCTGGGTTTTTTATGATTTTTAAGTACCAGAACTGTGCTTACATGACATAAAACAAACAGCTGAATGCCACTTATTACTGTATAATATTGACTTATGTTCCAAGAAGATAGCATTCCTAAACTAGAAAAGCACTCAGAGCGCATCCCTCCGCCAAGGCTCCTTCCGTTTGTCATGGATCAACTCCAAAATGTAATGGTTTTGTGTGTAGGCCTATAGCCACTTGTGATGAAAATTGCATCAAAGTCTGTCCATCAGTTTTGGAGTATTGTTGCTAACACAATGTGAGAAGATAAGCGCCTTGGCTGAGGTATGCATTCTCAGATCATCACCAAAATATAATGGGTTCCTCTCTAGCCCAAGAACCACCTCTGGTGAAAATTTTATCCAAATCCATCCAGTAGTTTTTGTGTAATCCTGTTGCACAAATACAAAAAAAGCCCTTGATGGTGGTATGCACTCTCAGATCATCACCAAAATCTAATCATCTGTTCCCCGTGCCATTGCACACCTTTCCTGAAAATTTCATGAAAATCCGTCCATAACTTTTCCTTGCTAACAAACAGACAGACAAGCCAACGCCGATGAAAACATAACCTCCTTGGCGGAGGTAAATATTCCAACAAGCATTATCCATCACATGCTTTAACACTTGATCAAATCAAAATCAGTTAATTTTATCTATTCCATAATAGAAATAAAATTCCAACATACCATTACTTTTTATAATTTCAGCATTCATTTCAGATCACCAGTTTCAATCTCCATTGAGTCTTGAGCAGCTCATTTTCCTCCCCCGCGCAGCCCAGCTCTTACAGCCGCTGTACGCTGCACTCAAACGGAAAGCGAGTCGACTGGACTCCTGAACGGGAGCAGGCGTTCTGAGGTTAAAACAGCGCTCATTACCCACGTCTCGGACATAGGCATAGCGGCCGTCGTGGAGCAATGCGTTGCCGGTTCTTGGCAGCCGCTCACCTTTTTTTTAAGCAGGTCTTTGCACGACAGTGAGCGTAAATACAGCGTGTTCGACAAAGAGTTAATGGCTCTCTACCTGGCGTACGCCACTTCCGGTTCTGGCTGAAAGGGCACACTTTCACTGCGTCGTGGACCATAAGCCGCTAACGTACTTAACGTACATATAATATACAAATAAAGCGGAATTCGGTGAATTACCGGAAAAATCACATCCCTGAGAACAAGCCGAAATGGATTTTGGACAAAGCATACGAGCCATTTGATTGGTCCAATCGTTTGCAACTATCCAATCGCAGGGCTGTTTACAATACAGCAGTAGCTTGAGTACATCCGGGTTATCGCGAGACTTTGGGGAAGCGCCGAGCGCGTATGTTTTTTTTTTTCCAAACTTTATTGAGAACAAGGTAAAGGTACAAAATTATGACATAGATGATGATAAAATCGGCGGAAATCCGCGGATCGGCGGAAAATTGCCATCCCTGCCAACACCAGCAGATGACCTCTGTTCAGATCAAAGTAAATTTTGCATTCCATTTGGAAATCAAAGTCCCAGAGTCTGGAGAAAGAGTGGAGAGGCACAGAATCTACGTTGCTTGAGGTCTAGTGTGATGTTTCCACAGTCAGTGATGATTTGAGGAACCATGTCATCTGCTGGTGTTGGTCCACTGTGTTTTATCAAGACCAAAGTCAGTGCAGTCGTCTACCAGGAAATTTTAGATCACTCCAAGGTTCCCTCTGCTGACAAGCTTTATGGAGAAGCTGATTTCATTTTCCAGCAAGACTTGGTACCCCCCCACACTGCCAAAAGTATCAAAACCTGGTTTAATGACCATGGCATCACTGTGTTTGATTGGCCAGCAAACTCTCCTGGCCTAAACCCCATAGAGAATCTATGGAGTATTGTCAAGAGGAAGATGAGAGACACAAGACCCAACAATGCAGACGAGCTGAAGGTCACTATCAAAGCAACCTGGGCCTTCATAACACCTCAGCAGTGCCACAGGCTGATCACCTCCATGCCACACCACATTGATACAGTAATTAATCCAAAAGGAGCCCCGACCAAGTATTGTGTACATGGACATACTTTTCAGTCGGCCAACATTTCTATTAAAAAACTATTTTTTTTAATTAATTTTATGTAATATTCTCATTTTTTTGAGAAACTGAATTTGGGGTTTTCATGGCTGTAAGCCAATCATCAAAATTAAAATAAACACCTGAAATATATCACTCTCTGTGTAATGACTCTATACAATATATGGGTTTCACTTTCTAAAATGAGTGACAAAAAATATTGAACTTTTTCATGATATTCTAATTTTTTGAGATGTACCTGTAAATAAATAATTGATTTTTGGAAATGGGACTGGCAGGTCGTAGCAGATGAGGGGCGGTTCGCCAGTTGCTCATCCCTGCCTTACAACATATTTATTTAAAAAAAAAATATATATATATATATATCTACCTTCTAACCTTTTTTTTTTTTTTAACCACTGTCAACTTTTGAAACATAACTTTCCTTTGAAATAAAAATTAACCATTTTAATGATGTTTACACTTACCATAGGCTTCTTCGATGAGTGCACAGTAGGGGTTGATCCCTCCTCCTCTCTTGGCTTCTAGTTCTCCCAGTCGCAGGATGTTCTCTATGCCATTTAGAGCCACCTGAACAATTTTGGAGTCCATAAGTGTCAGCAGGTCACAGAGAGGTTTTATACAGCCAAGATCCACAAGGTGCCTGCAGGAGACAGTAGACACACAGACAGAGAATATGTTACTATTGACATCAAAGCAAATGGTAGTCTGTAGCTAAAGAATCAATACAAAACACAAAGCCTCTGAGCGATTCATGCACTGAATTAGAAGTAAGATGAAATACCACACATCAAGGCTACATATGATTGTTTTTTTGTCTGACAAGCTATTTAGTCTTCCCATGGAGTTTATATGGTAGACCTTTTTTTTATTTGCCTCGAGATAATTGATAAGTCAAACTTTATTGTTCTGTTGGGAGAAAATATAAGTCATTAAGACTTCTTAAAAACAAGTAATACAGCCGTGGACAAAATTGTTGGTACCCCTCTGTTAATGAAAGAAAAACCCACAGTGGTCACAGAAAAAACCTGAATCTGACAAAAGTGGTAATAAATAAAAATTCTATGAAAATTAACCATGAAAATCAGACAATGCAACAGAATTATTTTAAAAAACAAACTCATGAAACAGGCCTGGACAAAAATGATGGTACCCCTAGAAAAGACTGAAAATAATGTGACCATAGGGACATGTTCGACCAAGATGTGTCCTCTAATAACATCACAGGTGTCTACAAACTTGTAATCAGTCAGTCGGCCTATTTAAAGGGTGACAAGTAGTCACTGTGCTGTTTGGTGACATGGTGTGTACCACACTGAACATGGACCAGAGGAAGCAAAGGAGAGAGTTGTCTCAGGAGATTAGAAAGAAAATTATAGACAAGCATGTTAAAGGTAAAGGCTATCAGACCATCTCCAAGCAGCTTCATGTTCCTGTGACTACAGTTGCACATATTATTCAGAAATTTAAGATCCACGGGACTGTAGCCAACCTCCCTGGACGTGGCCGCAGGAGGAAACTTGATGAAAAATGGAAGAGACGGATAATACGAATGGTAACAAAAGAGCCCAGAACAACCTCTAAACACATTCATGGCGAACTCCAAGGTCAAGGTACATCAGTGTCAGATCACACCATCCATCGCTGTTTGAACCAAAGTGGACTTCATGGGAGACGACTAAGGAGGACACCACTGTTGAAAACAAATCATAAAAAAGCCAGACTGGAATTTGCCAAACTGCATGTTGACAAGCCACAAAGCTTCTTGGAGAATGTCCTATGGACAGACGAGACAAAACTGGAACTTTTTGGCAAGACACATCAGCTCTATGTTCATCATCATCATAGCAGTCTGTCGTGGGCGACAATGACTGTTTCATTTAGGTCTGATCAGATTCCTCCACACAACTCTGTCCTTAGCCTTCCGCTGCCAGGAACTCCTGTCTCACAGACGCAAAAATGAAGCATACCAAGAAAAGAACACTGTCCCTACTGTGAAACATGGAGGAGATTCTGTTATGTTCTGGGGCTGCTTTGCTGCATCTGGCACAGGGTGTCTTGAATCTGTGCAGGGTACAATGAAATCTCAAGACTATCAAGGTATTCTAGAGAGAAATGTGCTGCCCAGTGTCAGACAGCTTGGTCTCAGTCGCAGGTCATGGGTCTTGCAACAGGATAATGACCCAAAACACACAGCTAAAAACACCCAAGAATGGCTAAGAGCGAAACATTGGACTATTCTAAAGTGGCCTTCTGAGCCCTGATCTAAATGCTATTGAACATCTGTGGAAGGAGCTGAAACATGCCGTCTGGAGAAGGCACCCTTCAAACCTGAGACAACTGGAGCAGTTTGCTCATGAGGAGTGGGCCAGAATACCTGCTGAGAGGTGCAGCAGTCTCATTGACAGTTACAGAAATCGTTTGATTGCCTCAAAAGGTTGTGCAACAAAATATTAAGTTAGGGTACCATCATTTTTGTCCAGGCCTGTTTCATGAGTTTGTTTTTTAAAATAATTCTGTTGAACCACAATTCAAAAGCATTGTCTGATTTTCATTGGTTAATTTTCATAGAATTTTTATATCACTTTTGTCAGATTCAAGTTATTTCTGTGACCATTGTGGGTTTTTCTTTCATTGACAGAGGGGTAGGCGGCGCGGTGGCGGAGTGGTTAGCACTGCGGCAGCACAGCAACTCACCCTTGGCCGGGGGTCCTGGGTTCGATCCCAGCCCCCGACCAACAGTGATCTGTGTGGAGTTTGCATGTTCTCCCCGTGTCTGCGTGGGTTTACTCCGGGATTTCTCCGGTTTCCTCCCACATGCCAAAAGCATGCAAGTTAGGTTAATTGGCATCAACTGGGGATTCTAAATTGTCCTTAGGTATGACTGTGAGAGTGAATGGTTGTCCGTCTCT
Organism: Pholidichthys leucotaenia; assembly: GCA_020510985.1. Classification (NCBI taxonomy): domain Eukaryota; kingdom Metazoa; phylum Chordata; class Actinopteri; order Cichliformes; family Pholidichthyidae; genus Pholidichthys; species Pholidichthys leucotaenia. The sequence goes on from CM035844.1 coordinate 165,843,457, forward strand.
CTGTGTTGGCCCTGCGATGGACTGGCGATCTGTCCAGGGTGGACCCTGCCTCTCGCCCAAAGATGCTGGGATAGGCTCCAGCCCCCCCCGCGACCCGAAAAGGATTAAGCGGAAGAAGATGGATAGATGGATGGATGGATGGATGGATGACAGAGGGGTACCAACAATTTTGTCCACGTTTGTATCATCTTGAAGGGAGTGAAATTGTGAAATTGTCTGACATAAAAACTGTATGGGAAGAAGAAAGCTCTTGTATGACAGCCCCAGTAGGTGCAAATTTACATTTTAACAATCATTCCTCTACCTGATCTGCTCTGCAGAGCCTCCTGAGGTGGCATTAGTTATGGCCCAGGCTGCCTCCTTCCGTGTGCGAAACTCTGCTACTTGCAGGATATTAATGAGAGGGGGAAGCAGACCTGCATCTATGACCATCTATTAAAAAAAGGGTAAAGACGCAGCACTGAAATATCTCAGCTGAAAGTAGTAGTAGTGTTAGGAATTACCAGATGCTACAGTATTGAACAGACCTGTATTTGTGCTCGGTTCCCTGCAGTGATGTTGGAGATCGTCCAACAGGCTTCCTTCTTGATGGACTCCTTGGGACTGCTGAGAAGGTGATGTAGGGACTGCAATGCTGAACAATTCAGAATCACCTAGAAAAATACCAATGACACACAAAAGGATAAAAATTTAAATACTTCATTGCCTCCAATGTGTAGTTTATCAATGTTTTCCGAGATGCTGGGTGTACCTGTGTCTGTAGATCATCTCCAGTGACTATGTTTCCAACAGCTCGCAGTGCAGGAGAAACCACCTTATAATCAGAATGCCTAAAGGGAGGCAGAATTGTAGTGGGTGATCACTCAGAGGTAATTTCACCAATCTAAAAAATGTTTAACCACTAGTTTCAGGGAGGGAACACTTAATGTTAAATGGTGCTCTAAAACTAGGTCAAAACTAAAAAAAATATCAACTATCCATATATGGCTTTGAGACGCCAATCTTCAAACTCTACTGGAAGTTGTGACAGCTGCCAGCTTTGTTATGACCTGGCTCTAGGCCATACGAAGAAGAAGACAGCTTTTATTGTCATTCAGTCCATACAGCCAGTCATGTACAGTAGAACAAAAGTACGTTTCTCCCATCTACAAAGTTAATCATATCTAGAATCAGAGGGGCCGCTGCCATGCAAGGCACCGCCACAAACAACTTTTCCTTCCCCCATTCTATTATGCTGAGCACCATGCTAGAAGGTGGGAAGTACCATTTTTATATGGTCTTTGGTATGACCCGGCCAGAACCTGAACCCCCAGCCTCCCGGTTCTGGGGCAGATGCTCTATCAACTAGGCCACCACTCCGATAACAGAGGTATACACATTTCTACCACAACTGCCTCACATACGATGGTAATGTAGAGCACTGTAATGGTATGTGTCGACCTAGGCGTGCATTTTCCCACTTCCAATTCATTGTCTATATAGCATGCCCGCATGCATTCTGGAAGTGTCATGTCAAGAATCTCAAGCTGTCAGGTTAAGGCAGGCAGGTCGGGGGAGCAGAGTGCACACACGGTGACATCTGCGATATTTTTTGCACCTCAAGTACAATAGTGATCAAAAATCTCTCTCTTCTTCTCGCCATGGCTGACAACAGGCTTGTCTCGCAAAAAGATGCTTTGTCAATCAATTTGTGACTCCACCTACTGACTCTCGCCTGGTTACGCCCCATTCATGCTCCTGATGGATCTCCGATGCAGAGGAGCTGTAGGGACCTTACATCAACAGACACCTAGGTGGACATGTATCTTAGCACATGACAAATCCATCCAAAATCTTCCATAGTTGTCCAGTTGAGTTAATTTTGTGACAGCAGTTGTTATAGTGCTCAACCCATTCAGTCGCCCGTTGTGGTCAATAAAGTAGCCAGAAATTGTACTCAAGTAAAAGCAGCGTTACTTTATGACAATTACACAAGTACAAGCAAGAGTAGTCACCCAAAAAAATGTTTAAGTGTGAGTAATAAATTATCTACTAAAAAGTTACTTGAATGGTAACAACTTTACTTTTGCCAGTTTGTGAGATTTTTCTATTAGAATGGTGACCATTTCTCAAACATTTGAATGTTTTTCCTCATAATTTTGTGGCTTTTTCTTGTAAATTTATTACTTTTTAGCAAACATGAAACTTTTTTGCATAATTTATAACCTTTTTCCCCACAAATGTTTGCAACTTCTTACTCAAATTTGAAACTTGTCACACTGAAAGAGATCACTTCCATCAGGATAGCAAAAATGTTATTCAGATGATTGTTCTGAACAATTCATAGAGATGAGGGAGATCTAATGATGCTGGCAGAGGACTCCTGGGTTCTTTTACTATTGGGTTCAAGAAGTCAAAACTTAAAAAAAAAAAACCACAACCTAACAAAGGTAGGTATTTAATGTTGTACATCAGAATCTGTTTTTAAGTTCTGTTTATAAATTTTGTGCAGGATGTAACAGCCAGAAAAGTAAAAGTCAAACTTGTAAACAGTGAAAATATTGACAATTGGCCCACATCTAGACTACCAGAGATTAAAAATGAAAAATTATGTGAACAGTGTCGCTGTCTGGCTTTTGACATCCATTAAACTACAGATTGATGCAATTCTAACAGAGTTAAGGTCTTACATCAGCAGTTCAACCAGCCTGCGACAGACTCCCGAGTCAATAACAGCTTGGATTTTGTCATTAGGACCATCTGATAGGTAGGAGAGGGCCCAGCATGCATCAGCCAGGATGTCTGTATCATTAACGAACAGCAGCCAGGACAGCACACTGAGACACGGAGACACCTAGGAGAAACAATGGGACAGAGAAGTGGTGTGAGAACATGCGACCTGTGACGAGTGAGATATGACAAACTTCTGCGGTGTGCATTTTCCATAGTGATGTGTCTATCTTGGCAAATTACCTTAGTAAAGTCTGGAGGTGGGTTCTTTCCTCTGCACAGATTTGAGAGTGCCCACACGGCATTCCTCATCATTGTTAGACGATTCTGTTTAGCCAATAATCTGCCGGAGGAATTACAGAGTATAACATACCAAGAAAGTAGGATCAAAGCTGCTCTTCATATTAAACACACATCAGGAATATTAAGGAAGAGGGCAATGAAACATGGAGTCAACACTTACTGCACCAAAGAAGGCAGGATGTTGCAGTCTATGACATAGTCTCTGCATTCTGTGCTATCTCCAGCTATGTTACCCAACGCCCACACGGCCTGGAGGGTGAAACCATTTATAAAGGCAACAAGATGAATCAATCAATTATCTAACAGAGGGCAATGAGCGTTAGGAATAAAGTCAGTTTTAATAGTTGTTACCTGCTCCTGGACATCTTCAAATTCTGAACTGAGCATCTCTATGAATATGGGCACAGCTCCTGCCTGGATTACCACCCGTGTCTGGTGAGATGTCCCTGAAGCAATGTTGGTCAACACCCATGCAGCCTCAAACTAAAACGATATTAGAAAGAAAAAAAAATCCCCAAATTCTATTACAAACACACAGTTGCAATAATTAGTACAGGATAGACCAGTGGTCACTAACTGGTGGACTCCAATCCAGATTCGGACCCTGAGAGTCCTCTGTCAGGAACCGGAAGCCTTTTAATATAATTTGTGGAAAAAAGGATACCATTTTGTTTTAATGGAACAATAAAAGCAGAACTGAAATGCTGTATCAGCGGCTGCCCGGACATTTTATGGCGTAACACCTTGGGCATTCTCCACAGAGCGGATATGCAGCGGGAGGCAAAATCACTGTTTGCTGCAGGCGTCGTTCGTCATTCGTTCCCGGTGTGTACCTGTGGAACGAAGCCCTGTTGTGAAATTGTGCATCTACTGCCACTCTGACTGCCTCCGATGGTATGTGGCCACCTGGGGGTCTGATGATGGAAGGTCCCTACGTCTCCTCTGCATCTCCGCGATTCTGCCAAAAGTAGTCCGTGCATGCTGGGGTGCAGGGGGAGGTTGTTTCCCTTGGGATGGCATCCCCATTGGGTTGCATGACGCTGGTTATGGAGGTTGGTTGTTGAATGAAGTAAATGACTGAATTACAGGAGTTGCCTTCTCTTTTTCATCTTTGTTAATATTAGCCCTCATTCTGAATATTAGTGCATCTGGGTTAATTAGAATATCCGAATTTGTAATTTCATAAATAAAAACATACAACCATAATCATCAAAATTAAATCAAACTGCTTGAAATATCACTCTTAAGTGCAATGAATACTGAATATGAAGGTTTATCTTTTTGAATTATACTGTTAAAAAATGCACTTACAGAAAACTTCCACCTAATGTTAGTTTGTGGGTTGGAGCAGATCAGTAATTCAGTTCTAAGATATTTAATCAATTGTTTAACTGACATTTTTTTTTTTTGGACTTATTTTGTACCCGTAGGTAGATTTGTTCTGCAGTCCGGTGACAAGCCACCAGCTGCCAGTCGCTGCATGCGCAAGCGCCCCTTATCTCCCTAACCTGCATGTTTTTGGCATGTGGGAGGAAACCGGAGAAATCCCGGAGTAAACCCACGCAAACACGAGGAGAACATGCAAACTCCACACAGATCACTGTTGGCCGGGGGCAGGGATCGAACTCACGATCTCATGATCCCCGCGATCCCCCGGCCGAGGGTAAACTGTGCTGCCGCGGTGCTAACCATTGCGCCACCGTGCACCCCATTAGAAATTATGCTGTGTTATGACCCACTTTCAAGGCCAGAATTCCCTACTTCAGCCTGGGATCATGAATCACAAAGTCCATTTCGACCCTCAGTCAAGGTGGACATACCCACTGTCACCCTTACCCACTGGCAAGGGAGACAAACACTTACATGATCACTTTTGCTCACAGCAGGCAGACCTACGCCTACATCCCAGGCTGGGATTCGAACCCATGACACCATGATCTAAATCCTCTCCCTCTTATCACTGAGCCAAAGAGGAATTTCTCACTAGCTCTCGGCTAGTAGTGGAGGTGTACTCTGACGGTGTCAAGAACTGCACCACTGACTCATTCCCCATGGAGGAGTGTGTAACATGCTGTCTGAGATAAACTGATATATAACCTTAAATTTGTGATAATTACCTCCGCCAGGCCGAAGGCCAGGAGGTTGTGTTTTTGCCAGCGTTTGTCTGTTTGTCTGTCTGTCTGTCTGTTTGTCTGTCTGTTGGTTAGCAAGATAACTCAAAAAGTTTTGGACGGATTTCGATGAAACTTTCAGGCATTGTTGGAAATGGTACAAGGAAGAACTGATTACATTTTGGGGATGATCCGGATCACCGTCTGGATACAGGAATTTTTTAAAGGATTCTTTAACATTGTGAGATACGGCCATTTTCAACATGTGTGCAGGGCCAATAGAGGGCACTGGTCGTCGTGTCTGACGAACACAAATTCCGCATTCTTCAAAGTTTTAGGCACAAAAGCACGCGGAAAACAGTGGTGGCCAGGGCCTGGCAGTGTGCCTGTGTTTGCGCTACGCTGCAAAAGCTGAGACGGGCAGCTGTCCGGCACGGGATTATTTGGCAGAAATTCCCCGGGCAGCCATAGGGGCTGCGCAAAAACCAGCTCTCTGCCGGGGAAGCTTCCAAATCCTCTTTTTTTCCGCGGAGCGCAACCCCAATAAAACCCACGGCAACCTGTCTACCCAATTTGCATCCGTCAGTGAAGCCCTCAGTGCTGCTTTCAGTGATCTATGAAAACACTCGCAGCCTGGGACTTTGCACATGGAGGAGATGGACACAACACCAACACTTCAGTTTATTACCTCCGCCAAGGAGGTAATGCTTTTACTACTGAACCACTAATCCTATCATTGTGAATCCAATTGCTAGTCATATGTTTTCATGGTCAAGGAATCTGAAAACGTACACACAAACACTGTATGGGGGGGAACTGTGGCGCTTAGCGGAGGTCTGCGCTCTCCGAGCGCTTTTCTAGTTAATACAGCTTCCTTGTTTTATTTCGGATCATCCCCAAAATGTATTCAGTTCTTCCTTGTACCATTTCCAACAACGCCTGAAAGTTTCATCAAAATCCGTCCAAAACTTTTTGAGTTATCTTGCTAACCAACAGACAGACAAACAGACAAACAAACAGACAGAGAGACAGACAAACAGACAAACGCTGGCAAAAACATAACCTCCTGGCCTTCGGCCTGGCGGAGGTAATAATGTGACCATAGGGACATGTCCAACCAAGATGTGTCCTCTAATTAACATCACAGGTGTCTACAAACTTGTCATCAGTCAGTCGGCCTATTTAAAGGGTGACAAGTAGTCACTGTGCTGTTTGGTGACATGGTGTGTACCACACTAAACATGGACCAGAGGAAGCAAAGGAGAGAGTTGTCTCAGGAGATTAGAAAGAACATTATAGACAAGCATGCTAAAGGTTAAGGCTATAAGACCATCTCCAAGCAGCTTGATGTTCCTGTGACTACAGTTGCACATATTATTCAGAAAGTTAAGATCCACGGGACTGTAGCCAACCTCCCTGGACGTGGCCGCAGGAGGGGACGGGTAATACGAATGGTAAAAGAGCCCAGAACAACCTCTAAACACATTCATGGTGAACTCCAAGGTCAAGGTACATCAGTGTCAGATCGCACCATCCATCGCTGTTTGAGCCAAAGTGGACTTCATGGGAAACGACCAAGGAGGACACCACTGTTGATAACAAATCATAAAAAAGCCAGACTGGCATTTGCCAAACTGCATGTTGACAAGCCACAAAGCTTCTGGGAGAATGTCCTATGGACAGACGAGACAAAACTGGAACTTTTTGGCAAGGCACATCAGCTCTATGTTCACAGATGCAAAAATGAAGCATACCAAGAAAAGAACGCTGTCCCTACTGTGAAACATGGAGGAGGTTCTGTTATGTCCTGGGTCTGCTTTGCTGCATCTGGCACAGGGTGTCTTGAATCTGTGCAGGGTACAATGAAATCTCAAGACTATCAAGGTATTCTAGAGAGAAATGTGCTGCCCAGTGTCAGACAGCTTGGTCTCAGTCGCAGGTCATGGGTCTTGCAACAGGATAATGACCCAAAACACACAGCTAAAAACACCCAAGAATGGCTAAGAGCGAAACATTGGACTATTCTAAAGTGGCCTTCTATGAGCCCTGATCTAAATGCTATTGAACATCTGTGGAAGGAGCTGAAACATGCCGTCTGGAGAAGGCACCCTTCAAACCTGAGACAACTGGAGCAGATTGCTCATGAGGAGTGGGCCAAAATACCTGCTGAGAGGTGCAGAAGTCTCATTGACAGTTAAATCGTTTGATTGCAGTGATTGCCTCAAAAGGTTGTGCAACAAAATATTAAGTTACGGTACCATCATTTTTGTCCAGGCCTGTTTCATGAGTTTGTTTTTTAAAATAATTCTGTTGAACCACATTTCAAAAGCATTGTCTGATTTTCATTGGTTAATTTTCATAGAATTTTTATTTATTACCACTTTTGTCAGATTCAAGTTATTTCTGTGACCATTGTGGGTTTTTCTTTTATTAACAGAGGGGTACCAACACTTTTGTCCACGTGTGTACATCCATACATATCCATATCACAGAATCCCTTGATAAATACTAATGTCTGAACCAGGTAGCCCAATTAGTCTTGACATGCCCAAATCTAGGCTGTGTTTGAAAGTGGAATACAAAGAGGTGTAGCCTTGTTGTAGGCAATCATATGTTAGACTTTGACAAATATCTCTCTCTCCTTTTTCTTTTTACCTTATACACCACTGACTTTCAGTACAACACTGAGTCATGCCACCTGCAAAAATTCTCTGATGACTCAGCTGTTGTGGGGTGTATAAAAGGAGGAGAGGAGAGGGAGTACAGGGCACTGGTAGACAGATTTGTGGAGTGGACGGAGCAGAATCACCTGAGGTTGAATGTCAGCAAGACCAGAGAGATGGTGATTGACTTCAGGAACAGGAAGATGCCTTCTCAGCCACTGCAGATTAGGGGGGAGGATGGGGGAGTGGTTGAGGACTACAAATATCTGGGTGTCAGGATCAGCAGCGGGTTGGACTGGAGATCCAACACCGATGCTGCGCACAAGAAGGGGATGAGCAGAATCTACTTGCTGAGAAAGCTGAGATCCTTCAACGTGTGCAGCAGGATGCTGGAGCTTTTCTACCAGACTGTTGTCGCCAGCACCATCTTCTTTGCTGCTGTCTGTTGGGGTAGCAGTATCAGGGCCAGAGACACCAACAGACTTTTATCAAGAGGGCTGGCTCTGTAATTGGTCTCAGACCGGAGACCTTTGAGACAGTGATGGAGAGGAGAACACTAAATAAACTGTGATCCATCATGGACAATCCTGATCACCCCCTCCACCACACACTAGACAGACAGCGAAGCACTTTCTCCAGTAGACTACTACAGCTTCGTTGTCGAACGGACAGGTACAAGAAATCTTTCCTGCCACATGCAATTTCACTGTACAATAACTCACTATGATGTTGTATTCTGGTCATAGCTATGCTGCCACACTGCACCTTACAGTCTAACTGGTACCTCACATTTCACTCTGCTCCTGATAGTCCTTCTTTGTGCAATGGGATGATTCATGTGTTTATACGGGTCATCATATATTAAGCTATGATGTATATAGGTTCTATAGTCGTGTTAGTTTTTACTTTCCACGGGTAATCCCTTTGTCTGTCATGCGTGTGTTTCTGTTGTTTGGTTGTCAACTGTCATGCTGCTGTTACACTGTAATTTCCCAGTTTGGGATCAATAAAGTACATCTATCTATCTATTTATCTATATAAAAGGGACTGAATGGCACTAAGATTTGTGTGATTGTGTGAATATTAATTACAGAACACGTAATTATTGAAAACGAATAGGACATCCAATATTAGGGACTGTTTAGGAACCCTTGTTTGTCAGCTCACTTATTTGTGTGATCTTAATGTGTCTTCCACTTTGGGGAATGGGAGTTGTTCAGTCATCATTATAATTATTTTAATTTATATCACTGTTCAGTGATGGAGTAAAGTGTAATACTGAATTTCTTGTGTGCATCAATAAACTCACAAATACTTTACAAATATTTGGGACCCATTGTAGTGCATCAGTTTATATTGTAGCAATATTTGGTTATTAAAAGCTTTTTAAAAATGTAATCAACCGAATTAAGTACAAAACACCCAACATTATTATACACAACAGAATACAGCCGTTTGGCTACAACTGGTACATCAGTGTTGCCCATTTGTTGGTAAATATTAAAATTAAAATGATTTATTTTGTTATTTGGGCATTTTTGTGTCCTGTTGTCCCAGTTATCATTTAGTCAAAACGTGCATACAGTGGGGCAAAAAAGTATTTAGTCTGCCACCAATTGTGCAAGTTCTCCCACTTAAAAGATGAGAGAGGTCTCCAATTTTCATCATAGGTATACCTCAACTATGAGAGACAAAATGAGAAAAAAAAAATCCAGAAAATCACATTGAAGGATTTTTAATGAATTAATTGGTAAATTCCTCAGTAAAATAAGTATTTGGTCAATAACAAACATTCATCTCAATACTTTGTTATATACCCTTTGTTGGCAATGACAGAGGTCAAACATTTTCTGTAAGTCTTCACAAGGTTTTCACACACTGTTGCTGGTATTTTGGCCCATTCCTCCATGCAGATCTCCTCTAGAGCAGTGATGTTTTGGGGCTGTCGCTGGGCAACAAGGACTTTCAACTCCCTCCAAAGATTTTCTATGGGGTTGAGATCTGGAGACTGGCTAGGCCACTCCAGGACCTTGAAATGCTTCTTACGAAGCCACTCCTTCGTTGCCCGGGTGGTGTGTTTGGGATCATTGTCATGCTGAAAGACCCAGCCACGTTTCATCTTCAATGCCCTTGCTGATGGAAGGAGGTTTTCACTCAAAATCTCACGATACATGGCCCCATTCATTCTTTCCTTTACACGGATCAGTCGTCCTGGTCCCTTTGCAGAAAAGCAGCCCCAAAGCATGATGTTTCCACCCCCATGCTTCACAGTAGGTATGGTGTTCTTTCTCCTCCAAACACGACAAGTTGAGTTTTTACAATAAAGTTCTATTTTGGTTTCATCTGACCATATGACATTCTCCCAATCCTCTTCTGGATCATCCAAATGCTCTCTAGCAAACTTCAGACGGGCCTGGACTTGTACTGGCTTAAGCAGGGGGACACGTCTGGCACTGCAGGATTTGAGTCCCTGGCGGCGTAGTGTGTTATTGATGGTAGCCTTTGTTACTTTGGTCCCAGCTCTCTGCAGGTCATTCACTAGGTCCCCCCCGTGTGGTTCTGGAATTTTTGCTCACCGTTCTCGTGATCATTTTGACCCCACGGGGTGAGATCTTGCATGGAGCCCCAGATCGAGGGAGATTATCAGTGGTCTTGTATGTCTTCCATTTTCTAATAATTGCTCCCACAGTTGATTTCTTCACACCAAGCTGCTTACCTATTGCAGATTCAGTCTTCCCAGCCTGGTGCAGGTCTACAATTTTGTTTCTGGTGTCCTTTGACAGCTCTTTGGTCTTGGTCATCGTGGAGTTTGGAGTCTGACTGAGGTTGTGGACAGGTGTCTTTTATACTGATAACGAGTTGAAACAGGTGCCATTAATACAGGTAACGAGTGGAGGACAGAGGAGCCTCTTAAAGAAGAAGTTACAGGTGTGTGAGAGCCAGAAATCTTGCTTGTTTGTAGGTGACCAAATACTTATTTTACTGAGGAATTTACCAATTAATTCATTAAAAATCCTTCAATGTGATTTTCTGGATTTTTTTTTTCTCATTTTGTCTCTCATAGTTGAGGTATACCTATGATGAAAATTGGAGACGTCTCTCATCTTTTAAGTGAGAGAACTTGCACAATTGGTGGCTGACTAAATACTTTTTTTCCCCACTGTATGTGACCGCATATGATATGCAAATGATCTTGCCATTCCACTCCACAATCATGGCGGTATTATTATTACGTTTTTAATTTTTAGATACTTGCATGAGCACACCGGAAGGAGTGCCAGTAGGGAGTCACAGTCCTGCAAAGGACAGTGGTAGCACACGGGTGAAGCAGCAGCCAGGACTCCCACCTACCATTGACCGGGCAGACTGGGATTGCCGCCACGCAAAGGACCGTGGTCAGCCGGTCCAGCTGCTGCTTCTCACAGTGTGTTCTATGTTGGGTACACCGGCGTTTTTTGCCAGACCCCAAAGCCCCACTGGCACTCTTCCCAGTGTGCTTGTGCGCCTTTTATTCTCCACATATGCCGAATTATCGTTTAGACCCGAGGCAATCAAGGCAACATTATAATTTTTTAAGCATTAAATCTTCACTTTTATCTTTTTTGGTCCAATTTGCTGCTTTTCACTTCTTTGTTTTGTTCATGAAGCGCTGTGGTGACTGGTCGTTTGTTGCATATTATCCAGTCAGCACGGCGTCAATCTAAAATCCCACCCACACTTCTAGAAGCCTGGGCATGAGTGATGGCTAAACTTTTATTGATAATAATTACATATTTTGTCTGAACAACACCATACTCAGGGATGCACACCCTCGTAACCTCAGCAAAACATGTATAAAATCTGAGGTCAGTCTGACGAATGGTTTGAGAGCTATGCGAGGAACACACAGACAGACATTCTTTGCATTTATAGATAGATGTTGGAAGTAAATTCATGAGTCATTGCAAATGCTTTAAAAGTAGCAAGTTGTCACACAGTGGGAGAAAAAAAAATCCTAAAAAGAAAAAAAAATGCATTGAGAATTATTTTAGAATCAAATTAAAGACCCCAAATCATAATCAGATCATGGTGTCTAAAGATCCCCAGACCTACACTACCGTTCAAAAGTTTGGGGTCACCCAGACAATTATTTTGTGTTTTCCATGAAAAGTCACACTTATTTACCACCATGAGTTGTAAAATGAATAGAAAATTTAGTCAAGACATTGACAAGGTTAGAAATAATGATTTGTATTTGAAATAATAATTTTTTCCTTCAAACTTTGCTTTTGTTAAAGAATCCTCCATTTGCAGCAATTACAGCATTGCAGACCTAACATGGGCTGCACGGTGGCGCAGTGGTTAGCACTGCGGCAGCACAGTTTACCCTTGGCCGGGGGATCGTGGGGATCGATCCCAGCCCCCGACCAACAGTGATCTGTGTGGAGTTTGCATGTTCTCCCCGTGTATGCGTGGGTTTACTCCGGGATTTCTCCGGTTTCCTCCCACATGCCAATAACATGCAGGTTAGGTTAATCGGAGACTCTAAAGTGGCCCTAGGTGTGAATGTGTGTGAATGGTTAAGGGATAGCGCCGTATCGTGGCTGCTTCATCCATCCAGGTGGTGGATGACCCTCAATTTCCCCTCTGGGGATCAATAAAGTATACTAAATCTAAAAAAAAATAAAATGATTGCACAAGGGTTTTCTAATAATCCATTAACCTTCTGACGCAATGAGCAAACACACTGTACCATTAGAACACTGGAGTGATAGTTGCTGGAAATGGGCCTCTATAGACCTATGTAGATATTGCACCAAAAACCAGACATTTGCAGCTAGAATAGTCATTTACCTCATTAGCAATGTATAGAGTGTATTTCTGATTAGTTTAAAGTTATCTTCATTGAAAAAAAAGTGCTTTTCTTTCAAAAATAAGGAAATTTCTAAGTGACACCAAACTTTTGAACGGTAGTGTAATTCGGACCTCAGCTGAGAAGGAGGACTGACTTATTGGACCTCTTGCAGTTTTACTTGGTGATCCCTGGGATAGATATATAATAACATAAATAACTGGGCCCCCATATTTACTGCTTTTTGTGCTGATTTACAGAGGATATATATACCTGCAATGTACAGTTTTCTCTTCGTTTCAGGAACTCAACAAAACGCTCCACCACCCCTGGAGTAGCAATGACTTCGTCGATTGGTGGGTTGGGTTCTGTGTGAGATGCAAAGATAAAGAACGTCAACTCACAATTAATACAGCCAAAGTCATTACCGTTATGGGTCATACACTCTTTCCTCAGGCTACAAAATAATAGGTTAAAGTCCAATCATTATATAGTTATGAATATAAACTATGAACACGGCAGAAAGCTCATCACATGTAAACCTTAGTCAGAAAGGCAAATTTTGAAATTATTATTGAAAAATAAATATTTGTGATGCTGAGTGCTTTCAGTGATCATCCCAGTGGACTCTGACAGCTGCTCCTGTTATGAGCAGAAATGTAAAAGGACACAAAGTTAGGTTATGCTTACCTTTAGAAAGCAGTTTCCTAAAGCGCTGAGTACCTATTAGCTGCTGCTCAGGAGAGCTTGAGAAGATCATCTGTGTCATGTCTTCAGAGATCACACCACCCTGTACAGCACACAAATAGAGATTTAGGTACTGATGGCAGGATTCTTTTAATTAAGTCTGGCAGAAATGGGAAAGTCTGCTGGCTTCTCTAATCTGCTGAAGCAAATGGATTCTCTCAATTAGATGAAGGTCACTTTTACACATTTGCAAGACCTCAGACTCTCAGATTTCGTTTTTCTCCCCTGCTGCAGTTTTCTCTCCTATAACAGATCAATGGCATGGTCCTGTTAAGACAGCTATCCTGAAACACTTCTACACATAGAGAGCTCTTCAAGGATGAGACAGGAGAGATCTATCATAATCAGAGATTGCACTAGTCTTTCTCTTTGTTCATCAATTTTAATTCTAATATGATAAGACACTGAAAAGCCTTTGTTTTCAGTTTTAATTGAGAATTTACAAGATGAGGAAACAGATTATACATGTATTTATTAAGTGAAATATGAATTCTGCTAAAGTCGTGTTTAAACTCTAAAAAAAACTTGGGTTATTCAGAAAAAAACTGTCAGGAGTTAAGTGAACAAGATCAAATAAATTCTTTCTTCTATTACAATTTGATTATGAATCATCTTGTTAAAAGAATGATGGTAATAAAACAGTCATAAAATAAAATGAGAAACTGATGGATGCATAATTCAGCATTGTGTGCTCCGATGTTCCAGCGGGATGCATTCAGATCGAGGCAGGCAGCACAACTCTACCGTGGCCTGACAACGAGCAGCACCACGGGGTGACTGCTGCTCCCCAGTCCCGTGGGGGACCAGCCCACAGTGGAGTCCCAAAGGAGGGGGTGGACTGGTTCCTCAGGTTGACTGAATTAGGATGCTCAAATGGAAGTGAAGTTGCATTTGAAATGGCACTGGTTTGTGGTTACTAATCCTCGCAACAGTGCTCCATTCTGCCAGGTACCCTGATTGGGTTGGAGCACTAAGCCACTGTGACAGTTTTGCATGTAGCAGAGACTTCATGCAGCTGCTCGCGCAGGGAGAAAACTGCCATAAAGACATTGTGCACAATAAAATAAGAGGAGACAATACTAGATAAGCCTTTATTAATCCCACAATGGGGAAATTCCAGGATTACAGCAGCACAGGGATAGCGGCACTCGGAGCAATAATTAATAAGATGATAAGAACAAATGAACATACATATGTACAAAGATATATACACAGTGCAGGAGCACTGCAGCTAGGTGGTATAGACAGCATTATGGTCTGTTAAGTTACCCCGCAGAATATGAATATGTACCCAGACAGTATATTTTGTATTTTAATCAGCCGTGTTGTCACCCTCAGTAATGATTGATATTGTCCTAGCTGTATAATGGAGGGGATGATTTATTGTGCAAGGTTGTTACATCTTATACACTCAATATGACCTCTACGAGCAGCCCTGGATAGGTTATAAAGTCTGACAGCCGTAGGTAGGAAGGACCTGCAGAACCTTTCCGTTGTGCACCTAGGATGGTACAGCCTACTGCTAAATGAGCTCCTTAGTGCGTTCAGCGTGTCCTGCACGGGGTGGGACTCGGACTCCAGCAGAGATGACAGCTTAGTCACCATCCTCCTCTCTCCTATTCCCTCTACTGGGTCGAGGCGCCGCCCCAGAACAGAGCTAGCTTTTTTGATCAGTCTGTTCAGTCTTTTCCTGTCGGCTGCTGTGATGCCGCTGCCCCAGCAGACCACTCCAAATGTGATGGCTGATGCCACCATCAAATCGGTGAAGGTCTTCAGGAGTGCCCCTTGCACTCCAAAAGACCTTAGCCTCCTCAGGAGGAACAGCCTGCGCTGCCCCTTCTTGTAGAGCGCGTTGGTGTTGTGTGACCAGTCCAGTTTTTTGTTCAAGTGAACACCCAGGTACTTGCAGGATGTCACCATCTCAATGTCTGTTCCCTGGATGTGTACTGGTGCTGTGGGGGGTTGTCCTCGCCTGCAGCAGTCCACCACCACACCGCACCGCACTCACATTGATTTGGAGGCAGTTCCGTTGGCACCAGTCCACGAAGTCCTGGATAAGTCCTTTGTACACCGCATCATCTCCATCAGAGATGAGGCCAACGATCGCAGAGTCGTTAGAGAACTTCTGTAGGTGGCACTGTGGTGTTGTGGTGTGTTGTGTGAAATGTCCGCTGAATAGTAGATGAACAGGAAGGGAGACAAAACTGTTCCCTGGGGGCCCCCGTACTGCAGATGATGGTTTCAGACACACAGTCCTGGGTTCTCCCAAACTGTGGTCAGTTTGTGAGGTAGTCCAGGATCCACGATGACAGGTGCTGGTCCACCCCTGCACACAGTAGCTTGTCCTTCAGGATCACCAGTTGGATGGTGTTGAAAGCACTGGAGAAATCAAACAACATGATCCTCACAGTGCTCTCAGGCTTCTCCAGGTAGGACAGGGAACAGTGTGGGAGAAAGATCACTGCATCCTCTACCCCGATGCCATGCTGGTAGGCAAACTGAAATGGATCCATTGCTGGTCCCACCAGGGGGCAGAGGTAGGCAAAGAGCAGCCTCTCCAAGGTCTTCATCAGGTGTGATGTGAGGGCCACTGGTCTGTAGCTGTTCAGGTCCTTGGGGAGAGGGGTCTTTGGTACAATTACCACACAGGATGTTTTCCACAGCTGCGGTACCCTCCCCAGCTTCAGGCTCAGGTTGAAGATGTGCTCCACAATCCCACACAGCTGGTCTGTGCAGGACTTGAGGAGCTTCGCGCTGATGCCGTCCGGTCCCGAGGCCTTCCTCGCCTTGATCTTCCCCAGCTCCGCCCTCACCTGGGTCTTAGTGAGGGGTCAGGTTGGGGCAGGGGGGTTGTGTGCTGGGAGTGGGAGGTGTTGGGGGAAGGCCATGGACAGCGGAACTAGATGAAAGTGGAGGCAGTAATGGTTGGTGGGCAGGCGGAGAAGAGGGCAGTTGGTCAAACCTGTTAAAAAACAGGTTCAGGTTGTTCACCCATTCCCTGCCCCCCGTGGCCTGGGAGGAGGCATTCTGGTGCCCAGAGATGGTATTGAGGCTTCTCCAGACCCCACTGATGTCACTCTGTTGCAGCTTGTCTTCCATCATCTTCCTGTAGCTGTCCTTCCCCTCTCTGATCTTCCTCCTTAGCTCCCTCTGTACGGACTTCAGCTCCTCCTTGTTTCCCGACCTGAAGATCCTTTTCTTCTCCTTCAGTAATGACCTTATCTCAGGGTTGATCCAGGGTTTGTTGTTTGAGAAACACCGTATGGTCTTGGTGGGTACGGTGTTGTCCACACAGAAGTTGATGTAGTCTGTGATGGTGTGTGTGAGGCCGTCGATGTCCTCTCCATGTGGATCACAGAGCTGCTCCCATACAGTGGGTTCAAAACAATCCTTCAGAGCGTCCATCACCTCCTCAAACCATATTTTCACTGTGCAGGTAATAGGAGGTTGTCTGTGTACCAGGGGTTTGTACACTGGCAGGACGTGAACCAAGTTGAGAGCTGAGTGGCAACAAGATGTAATAATCACTATTTAATATGCACCATAAAGCGGACAAAAAAAATCAGTCAGTGACAGACAATATTTGGTTAACGCAACCTTTGATCATCATGGAATTAAATTAATATTTATAACTAAAAGAAGAGTGTGTGGGAATCTTTTACTGATATGACCATACGCTAATGAGCCGAGAAATTCTTAAAGACCCTAGGCATAATTAATCATTCATTCAACTGTATGAATTCAGTACGGCTGGACCCAAATTTGGATATTTATTCATTAGGATCATACTCAGCTTTCTATTTTAGGAACTTTTTTAGAAATGAGGACATTAATGGTGGACAGTCTTTATATGCCTGATTTTGTCAGTGTGTTACTGTACTGTAATCATTATACAAGTAACTTAGACTGCCGTCTTAAAAAAGTGCAAAAAGAAAATGGTAAATGTTTTCCCATCCATGCTCCAGCACCCAAAGTTTGGGTGGGGTGGCCGGAGAGGAATCTTGTGAGACCTGGGGTCTCATGTATACAGGACTGCACAGCTTTCATACTGAAAGATGGCGTACTCACAAAATTTGAAAAGTATGTGTGCACAAAAATTTTCAGATTTATGAAACTGTGCGCACGCCCGATTCTCCGCTCCTTTTCTTTATACATCCCACCTCACGTGAAAACCAGCGCACAATCTCTTTACACCGCCTCGGTTCTTCCCACTAATGACTATGGAAATGAAGAAAAACACCCCTTCTGTCACTCTTCTGTAAAATAATGATTGTCAATCCAGCGGGAAAACACAACATAAAAAAATAACTTAATGGAGTGTTACACTGAGGTGTTGATAACGGAAGTGGAGGTCAGAAAAAATATTTTATTTTGTTCTGACCCCCCAGAATCAACAATAAACTGCCCCCTAACCAACAGTGATCTGTGTGGAGTTTGCATGTTCTCCCCGTGTCTGCGTGGGTTTACTCCGGGATTTCTCCGGTTTCCTCCCACAGGCCAAAAATATGCAGGTTAGGTTAACTGGAGACTCTAAAGTGGCCCTAGGTGTGAATGTGTGCGTGAATGGTTAAGGGATAGCGCCGTACCGTGGCTGCTTCATCCATCCAGGTGGTGGATGACCCTCAATTTCCCCTCTGGGGATCAATAAAGTATACTAAATAAAAAAATTTAAAAAAAAACCCTGAGTTTACCGAGTAGACCGTGTTACAATGACAGTTCATTCATTCATTTTTTAAAATTTCTGTCAGATCAGATCATAATACAAAAAAGAAAAGGAAAGAGAAAAGACAACATATTTCGGACAGAAAGGGTGTAGGCTGAAGCAACAGCTTGTGCCTAACCCTCAGTTAATGCAGCTGGCTCAGACTGAAATAAAATAAAATGGTCTGTCATGAAAGTTAAAGTCTATAGACGGATCACTATATGACACTGTGTGTGTGTGTGTGTGGGGGGGGGGGGTGCTGACACAGAAAAAAAAAATGTTGTGAAAGAAAGCCCTCGGTAATCCGCACAGACAGATGTGATGTTACTGAGTAAAATAAGTAAATAAAATAAACACCATTGAATACCACTCCAGTCTTTCACCTGAATTTATACTAGTTACAAACCAAATCTGTGTAGGAATCCAAATTACACATGACAGCCAGGGAGAAGCCTTGTATTTCCAGATTGAAATCCCCAGAGATATTTTAGACTATGGAAACATCTCTTCACTCCGAAACAGCTGCAAATGTCACAGCTGCAGCTACCAGGATTCACCTGCAGGGATCCGCAATCCAGCTGCCTCGGCACATATTGCACTGGAGCTGGTGCTCATTAGAGTGCATTTTGCCTAACAGGATTCCTCCTGGGCAGCGTGGTGGCAGAGTGGTTAGCACTGCGGCAGCACAGCAACTCACCCTTGGCCGGGGGATCCTGGGTTCGATCCCAGCCCCGACCAACAGTGATCTGTGTGGAGTTTGCATGTTCTCCCCGTGTCTGTGTGGGTTTACTCCGGGATTTCTCCGGTTTCCTCCCACATGCCAAAAACATGCAAGTTAGGTTAACTGGCATCACACTGGGGATTCTAAATTGTCCTTAGGTATGACTGTGAGAGTGAATGGTTGTCTGTCTCTTTGTGTTGGCCCTGCGATGGACTGGTGATCTGTCCAGGGTGTACCCTGCCTCCTGGCCAAAGATGCTGGGATAGGCTCCAGCCCCCCACGACCCAAAAAGGATTAAGCGGAAGAAGATGAATGAATGAATGAATGAATGAATGAAAAGGATTCCTCCCAGGAGAGATGGATTGTGCGTGTTGCCTCTTGAGTCAACTGTATAGTCTTAGATAGATAGATACACACTTTATTTCGAGCAAAAAGTAAAAAAACAAAACAAATGACAAGTGCGATAAAGTGACAGTAAACAGTGCTCGAAAGGGAGAAGTAAGAAGTGAACACTTATTAACTCCAACTCCTCTTTTCCATAAATACAACCCATGTGAAATATACACAAATTACCTCATTTAAGACCCCAAGTAAACAATTAACTATATTTTGTACATATCAACATTAACACCCATCCATCCCAACATACATACAGTCCATACATCAAAACCAGCCCCAAACAACACAGATATACACAGTGCTGTCCCACCCACCATTCCATAGTGTCCCAGAGTGAGCATAGTGAATCGTACATATGAATACTACCCTTCTAACATATATTCTTTCAGCAAATAATGTTTATACCTATTTTTGAATTGATTCCTGTTTGTACATAGTTTCAGTTCCAGCTCCAGACTGTTCCACAAATCCGCCCCACAGACAGATATGCACATACTTTTCTTGGTTGTTCATACCTTGGGTTTTGTAAAGTTTAAGCCTCCTCTCAAATTATAATCGTTGTCTCTTTTTTTGAATATTTTTTGTATATTAGTTGGGAGTTGATTATTAATTGCCATGTACATGATTTGTGCTGTCTTAAATTTAACTAAATCCATGAACTTTATGACATGTGACTTTAAAAATAACGAATTGATATGGTCTCTATATCCTACATTATTTATTATCCTTATAGCTCTTTTTTGTTATGTGCATATTGGCTGTAGGTTAGTCTTGTAGGTGTTTCCCCAGACTTCTACACAGTAGTTAAGATAAGGTAGAAACAGTGAATTGTACAGTAAGAACAATGATTTATAGTCCAAGATGTGTCTTGTTTTCCCTAGTATCCCTGTACATTGTGCCAACTTGGCCCGGATGTGACTGATGTGAGGTTTCCAGCAGATTTTATTGTCTAGCGTCACCCCCAGAAACTTACTTTCCTGTACTGTTTCTATTCTGGTATCATCTATCGTTACCATAATTTCATGATTTTATAATTTCCAAACAACATAATCTTTGTTTTTTCAGATTTAGAGATAATTTATTTTTGTTGAACCACTGCGTTAACCTTTTCATTTCAGTTGTGACCACCTCTAAAACCTGCTGCAAATTCTCACCAGTGCAAAGGATATTTGTGTCATCCGCAAACAAAATAAATTTCAGAATTTTTGATACTTGGCATATGTCATTTATATACAAGACAAAGAGTTTGGGTCCCAAAACTGACCCCTGGGGCACACCACAAGTGATGTCCATGAAGGGTTATTTGTGCTCACCAATTTGTACAAATTGTTGTCTGTTACTTAAATAACTTTCCACCCAACTCAGTCCAACCCCTCTTATCCCATCCATCCATCCATCTTCTTCCGCTTAATCCTTTTCGGGTCACGGGGGGGCTTGAGCCTATCCCAGCATCTTTGGGTGAGAGGCAGGGTACACCCTGGACAGATCGCCAGTCCATCGCAGGGCCAACACAGAGAGACAGACAACCATTCACTCTCACAGTCATACCTAAGGACAATTTAGAATCCCCAGTTTGATGCCAATTAACCTAACTTGCATGTTTTTGGCATGTGGGAGGAAACCGGAGAAATCCCATACTTTTCCAATTTCCTCAGTAGAATTCTGTGGTCAATGGTGTCAAAAGCTTTCTTTAAATCGATAAATACTCCTACAGCAAACTTTTTTTTATCTATACAACTAGTAATTTCTTCTATAAGTTCGATCAGTGCCAAAGATGTAGATTTAGCTGCTCTAAAACCATACTGACTGTCTGTAAGGAGGTTGTGTTTTTCAATGAAATTATCCAGTCTCTTAGTGAAGATTTTTTTCAAGTATTTTGGAGAACTGTGAGAGTAAAGAGACCGGCCTGTAATTTGTGAAATAATGACTGTCTCCTGTTTTATATAGTGGTATTACTTTTGCTATTGTCATTTTGTTTGGAAATTTACCAGTTTGAAATGACAGGTTACAGATGTGGGTGAGTGGTTTAACAATTCCTTCAATTACTTTTTTCACTACTGTCATGTCAGTTTCATTCCAGTCAGTTGATTTTTTTGTTCTTAAATTTATTCACAGTCTCGATAATTTCCTTTTCAGTAACTGCACCCAAAAAGATTGTGTTTGGATTTCTATCTTCTATTTCATTTACAGAACCACTGTTGATTGTTTCTGGTGTCACCATTGATTTTGCTAATTCAGGACCAACGTTTACAAAAAATTTATTGAAACCACTGACCACATCCTCCATATTATTTATCAAATTGTCATTTTCAATAAAATATTCTGGATAATTAGCATTCTTAGATTGGTTACTAATAATCCCATTGAGTACTTGCCATATTCCTCTTAAGTTATTTTTATTATCCTCTAATATTCTGTTGTAGTATTCTTTCTTACAAGTCCTCATTATATTAGTAAGTTTGTTTTTATATCTTTTATATTTGATCTCAGCCTCTACTGTTCTGCACTTAATGAATTGTTTATATAATGTATTCTTCTTTTTACATGCATTTATTAACCCCTTGGTGACCCAAGGAATATTTTTGTTTTGTTGTCTGTCACTGTATTGTTTTATAGGACAGTTTTTATTGTACAATGATTGAAATATTTGTAAAAATTTATCATATGCTTTATTTATATCATTTTCATCACAAACTATCTTCCAGTCTTGTATTAATAGTTCCTTTGCCAGTAAATAGATTCTTCAGTTCTTTTTCTTTTATATGTAATATTTTTGGTATACTTTTTCTTCCTATAATCACATTGATAGACAACAAAAATCGGCAGGTGGTCACTGATATTCAATAAAAGCCCACTCCTGATATTATTTTCCATAATGTTTGTGAATATGTTATCTATTAGTGTGGCACTGTGTGACGTGATTCTGCTAGGTCTGGTGATTGTTGGATGTAAGCCCATACTGTACACTCTGTGGATAAATTCTTCTGTCAAACTATGTTGTTTTGAATTCATAAGATCCATATTGAAATCCCCACAGATGAACATAACTTTATGAGTTAGTTTTGCATACATTTTTTCCATCCAGTCCTTAAATAAGTCAATGTTTGATCCAGGTGTTCTATATACACAACTCACGACCATATTCTTCACATTGACCAGACAGATTTCTATTGTAATACATTCAAATAAATCATCCACAGTTACTGACAGATTTTCAACAACCTTGTATTTCAAGCTCTTGTCAACATAAATTGCAACTCCTCCTCCATTTTTCACTTTTCTATTTATATAATTTAATTCATAGCCATCCATGGTAAAATCCACTCCTTTCTCTTCACTGAGCCACGTCTCTGATATTGCCACAATATTGAAGGGCTCTTTAAACTGATGTAAATAATCTTTAATGTTATTAAAGTTGGCATAGAGACTTCTGCTGTTGAAGTGGATCACAGAAATATTGAAATCAGATATGACCATTATGTTAAACTGTTCATCTGTGTAATAACTACAGTTATTATTGATGGCGCTAAATAAATTATTATCATGGTCTATGTTATATTCTATGTCCTGTGGGTTGCGATCCGTATATTCAAAAACTTTCAGTTACTGTTGTTCCTGTTTGTTGATCTTTTGTTTCATGTAATTAAATGTCCTGATGCAGATGAGTATATACCTTCAGTGTCCTACAGTTGTCTCTTGTTGCTGTCGACTCCAGTTCATAATGTTCATTGATATTTGTCCAGTTCCATAATATTACGGATGTTAATACTAACTAACTAACCTGCACTTATATAGCGCTTTTCTAGTCACAAAGACCACTAACCTTGGCTTCTTCAGGTGATCCATTTAATTTGATGTATATTTTACAGTTTGATGTCCAGGTGTTTTGAATCTTTTTCTCCTTTCTCAGGTATCTAGCTTTTCTGGCTATTTCTGTGTTTTTTTTTGTGAGGTGCTCGTTTATGTAAATGTTTGTTCCTTTCAGTTTTCTACCTTGTTTTAGCAGCGCAGTCTTGTGTTTTCTATTGACAAACCTCATGATGACAGCCAGTTTGTCGCTGTTTTTCCTGGGCAGAGGGTGGCAGGCCTCAATGGTGTTACAGTCCAGCTGAATTCCTTTGGACTGCAGGAAGGCCGCCACTTGTTGCTCTGTGGATTCGGCTTCCAGCGCATCGAGCCTCCCTCCGCTGTCCGCAGCCACCGCTCGAGCATATGATCGGGGTTTAATGTAGAGCCCTGTGATGATCACGTCGTTCACCCGGGTGTACTGCTCCAGGTCCGACACACTGCTCTCCAGATACGCCAGCCTCTTGTCCTTCTCGGCGTTCTGGATCCACAGCGCTTTCACCTCCTCGAGCAGGCCCAGGATGTTTTTTTGCTGCAGCTTAACAGCAGAAATCTCTTCAGCCAAGAAGTCGAGCGATCTTTTAATATTGTCCACCTCCTCAGTCTGCTGAGCTTTCTTAGGACCCATGATCCCGGACGATGAATGTTGACTAAACAGCTAATGAACAGCTGTTTAGCTAGCTGAATGGCGGGCCACTCCGCTCTCGTTTCCCAGTCCGTAGATGCCGCTATTAGCGTCTTAAATCAGGCAGGGGTCGAAACTAGGATGTCCAGTTCATAATCCAAATTCAGTTCTCAGAAGCCAAAAAAAAGTAGTCAAAAACCAAGCACCAAAACACAGAAATCCACTGAAATCCACCGACTGACAGGATCTGACAGTAGGTTGACAGTCTCTGGTAAATTATATTATCTCTTTGTCACATTTACAGAAATGGGATCCACTTTACAGTGGCACTGGTTTTGGTCTATAAATGAGGCAAGTTATATCTTAGGGAAATTAGTTATTATTAGTGCATTGCCCATCGAACGCAAGTATTCCTGTCTGAAACAGCTATCCCAATTAGGATTTACAGGGCCAAATGTAGGCTGTGTTTGAAAGTGGAATACAAAGAAGTTTCATCTATATGTCGGCAATCACATGTTAGACTTTGACAAACATAAAAGGGAGTAAATGGCACTAAGACTGAATATTAATTACAGAATACCTAAATACTGAAAAAGAATGGGCCATCCAATATTAGCGACTGTTTCAGATCCCTTGTTTATTTGTTTGTCAGATCACTTATTTGTGTGATCTTTTATCACTTATGTTCACAACAGTTTATCTTGCACTTTGGGGAATGGGAGTTCTTCAGTCACCATTATAATTATTTTAATTTACATCACTGTTCAGTGATGGAGTTCAGTGTAATATTGAATTTCTTTTGTTTATCATCAATAAACTCATGCAATACTATAACAGGACATGTTTACAAATATTTGAGACCCACTGTAGTGCATCATTTTAGATTTTAGCAATATTTTGTTATTAAAAGGGTTTTTAAAACTGTAATCAACGGAATTAACTACAAAACACCCAACATTATTATACACAGCAGAAGGACCCGTTTGACTGCAACCATCAGTGCAATCATCAGTGTTGCTTATTTATCAGTAAATATTTAACGAAAAATTATTTATTTTGTTATTTGGGCATTTTTGTGTCCTGTGTTTGGCTGTCAAGTCATTCCAGCCATTCCGCTCCACAATCAAGGCGGTATTATTATTAAGTTTTTAATTTTTAAATGCTCGCACGGGAGGGGGGACTCGCAGTCCTGTAAAGTACAGTGGTACCACACGGGTGAAGCAGAAGCAGGGACTCTTGTCTACCACTGACTGGGCAGGCTGGGCATGCCTCTCCGCGAAGGACCGTGGTCTGCCCGGCCGGGCCGCTGCTTCTCCTGGCATGTTCTGTGTTGGATACACCAGTGCTTTGTCAGACCCGGGTCCCCGCTGATGCCCCGTCTAGTCTGCTCACGTGCCTCATGTTCTCCACATACGCCAAATTATCCTTTAGACCTATGCAATCACAGCAACTTTATGATGTAATTTTTTTAAGCATTAAATCTTAAGTATTATCTTTTTCTAGCTCACGGTGTGCTGTGGTTACTGATGCCATGATGTTGCATATTATCCAATCAGTACGGAGTCAATGCAAAACCCCGCCCACACCTCTAGAAGCCAGGGCATGAGGAGAGAGCGATGACTAAACTGTTATTGATAAAAATTACAAATTCTGACTAAACAACTCCATACTCAAGTTGGGGATGCACACCCTCACAACCTCAGCAAAACACGTATAAAATCTTAAGTCAGTCTGAATAACGGTTCAAGAGATATTAGTGGAACAGACAAACACAGCCAGCGATTCCGTGCATTTATACACACGTGGACAAAATTGTTGGTACCCCTCTGTTAATGAAAGAAAAACCCACAATGGTCACAGAAATAACTTGAATCTGACAAAAGTGGTAATAAATAAAAATTCTATGAAACTTAACCAATGAAAATCAGACAATGCTTTTGAACTGTGGTTCAACAGAATTACTTTAAAAAACAAACTCATGAAACAGGCCTGGACAAAAATGATGGTACCCCTAGAAAAGATTGAAAATAATGTGACCATAGGGACATCTTCAACCAAGATGTGTCCTCTAATTAACATCACAGGTGTCTACAAACTTGTAATCAGTCAGTCGGCCTATTTAAAGGGTGACAAGTAGTCACTGTGCTGTTTGGTGACATGGTGTGTACCACACTAAACACAGACCAGAGGAAGCAAAGGAGAGAGTTGTCTCAGGAGATCAGAAAGAAAATTATAGACAAGCATGTTAAAGGTAAAGGTTTAAGACCATCTCCAAGCAGCTTGATGTTCCTGTGACTACAGTTGCACATATTATTCAGAAATTTAAGATCCACGGGACTGTAGCCAACCCCCCTGGACGTGGCCGCAGGAGGAAACTTGATGAAAAATGGAAGAGACGGATAATATGAATGGTAACAAAAGAGCCCAGAACAGCCTCTAAACACATTCATGGTGAACTCCAAGGTCAAGGTACATCAGTGTCAGATTGCACCACCCGTCGTTGTTTGAGCCAAAGTGGACTTCATGGAAAATGACCAAGGAGGACACCACTGTTGAAAACAAATCATAAAAAAGCCAGACTGGAATTTGCCAAACTGCATGTTGACAAGCCACAAAGCTTCTGGAAGAATGTCCTATGGACAGACGAGACAAAACTGGAACTTTTTGGCAAGGCACATCAGCTCTATGTTCACAGACGCAAAATGAAGCATACCAAGAAAAGAATACTGTCCCTACTGTGAAACATGGAGGAGGTTCTGTTATGTTCTCGGGCTGCTTTGCTGCATCTGGCACAGGGTGTCTTGAATCTGTGCAGGGTACAATGAAATCTCAAGACTATCAAGGTATTCTAGAAAGAAATGTGCTGCCCAGTGTCAGACAGCTTGGTCTCAGTCACAGGTCATGGGGTCTTGCAACAGGATAATGACCCAAAACACACAGCTAAAAAAAAACCAAGAATGGCTAAGAGCCAAACATTGGACCATTCTAAAGTGGCCTTCTATGAGCCTTGATCTAAAATCCTTTTGAACATCTGTGGAAGGAGCTGAAACATGCTGTCTGGAGAAGGCACCCTTCAAACCTGAGACAACTGGAGCAGTTTGCTCATGAGGGGTGGACCAAAATACCTGCTGAGAGGTGCAGAAGTCTCATTGACAGTTACAGAAATCGTTTGATTGCAGTGATTGCCTCAAAAGGTTGTGCAACAAAATATTAAGTTAAGGGTACCATCACTTTTGTCCAGGCCTGTTTCATGAGTTTGTTTTTTAAAATAATTCTGTTGAACCACAATTCAAAAGCATTGTCTGATTTTCAATGGTTAACCTTCATAGAATTTTTATTTATTACCACTTTTGTCAGATTCAAGTTATTTCTGTGACCATTGTGGGTTTTTCTTTCATTAACAGAGGGGTACCAACAATTTTGACCACGGCTATAGATAGACTCATCGGGGTTTCATTGTGCTCAAGAGTTGTGGAGTTAAATCACATAATAATAAAAATAATGTTTTTCAACCACTAATTCATAGAGAAATCATTTTAACTAAAGTTGAAATGTTATTTTAACACATTTTTTGAGTTTCAGCTGTTTTGTAGTTTAACAGACTCACCTGATAGTCAAACAGAATTTTGTGGAGAGCCTGCAGCTCCTCACAGCAGGGGGAAACTTTGTGGCTCGGCCTGCAGATTCTCACATCACGTTTGTTTTTATACATCCCACTGTGTGTGAGAAAATCAGCGTATGCCATGTTTTTATGCATGCGCACCATTTATAAATAAGACCCCTGGAGAGGAGAGACTCATTCTGCAATAGGCAACTTAAAGTTCAAGGCAGTGGGCCCACTCACCTCCGGTAGCTTCACCTATGATAGTAGTGACAGGTGCTGTGTACAGTGTGTACATTTAAGTGTGTGTGAGTGTCATTTAAATAACTGACAGCTCCAACTATTCAGAGATCAAAAACTGATATTTTGGACAGCCCTAGAAATTAATTTATATCTTTTAATCATGATATCCAGCCATAACCCAATCTTGCTAAGTAAATTTGCTCATTTAATGGTCAAGATACTCATTCAAGCACCAACCATTAAATGAAACGGTGATGTGATCAGACTGTTCAAGAGGACAGCAAATGTGAAAGGGATATAGCAGACAGAGGACTGTCTTACCATCAGCGGGTCTATGTTGTTAGCCTGGGACTCCAGGTAGCCGCAATCGGCCATCCCATCATCCTCCAGGATGCTGTCATCCTCCACAGTGGCAACATTCCTCCTTTTAAAAAGCTGTGGGAGAACAATAATTAGGTTCTTACTACAAGGGTCATTGTAAGGATTAAAGTTTATTCTTTGGCAATATAAACAATTTCAAGATGTTTATAATTGAAAATCTGCTGACTTTCTGACGTTTCCATTACACAGGCATACTGTATTTTTCTCACTTGTTCATCTTTTTTCTGTTTTCGGAGCTGCAGTCCTTCCTCTTCCCTCCTTCTTCTCATCTCATCTGTGTTGAGAGACTTGTTCTTGTAGCTCTTGAGTCGTGCATTGTCCTTTCCTTGACTCATTGTGCAACCTGGGGAGACACATGGATCTACGGTTAGGTCTTATTCCGGATATGATGATGCAAAGCCAGCTACAGTTGGCATCGTTACTAAGGCATCGTTTCTATATACGAATATTACGAACCAAACGGGGGCATTTAAGGACTCTAGTTAGCTTCTTAGCTTTATACGCCTAGACGATGCTAGATTAACAAGCAGATGGTGATTTTAAACTATCAAATGATCGAAGATGAGGATTCCTGTTATGAACTCCAACAGTCAGGAAATAAAAAAAAAAAACAAAAGCACAAGACAGGCGAATTTAATGAAGTACATGTTCTCGGGAGGCTGCACCTGGTCAGCTGGCTAAAGTCCGAGCCGTTGTTAGCCGCCTAGCAAACACAGGCTAACGTTAGCTTAGCTCGGAAATCCAGCATTTACGTCGGCTGACGCGACTATCCAAGACCTCCAAAAGTATATATCCATAAAAAATCTTACTATAAATTGTTGTCAAACATGTACAACAAAGATATATAGATATCTGACCTGTCCTATCGGGCTCTGTAATCCCCTTATTCGCTAGGCCAATGTTGTACTGCCGTCGCCGGTATTGCAGTGCGCATGAGCAAAACCACACCAGCCCTCCTACACTCCGCCCACACAAATGCAATATACTTTTGATTTCAAAATTTTAAAAAAGAATGCAAATAAATAATACAGCACAGAATGTTAACACTTATTTTGATAATAAAAGCAAAAGAAGTTGTCACGGTTGACAATGTTTTTATTTTTGTGGATGAAATTTACATACATGAATGCAAAACATTATTTTTGAGATATGTAGCTAATATAAAATTTTTATATAATTTTTAATTTTCTATAATAAAAATGTTAGTAAATAACATAAAATACTGTGTGAAAGTCTTGAGTCACCCCACATTTCTTTTTATTTTGTTTTGAAAATAGGAAATGGGTGCAGTGTAGAGGATGTGCTTGAATGATGAGGCTGAGTTTAGTTCTTGTGATATCCTACCGTGTAGCAATGATCACACTTGAGTTGATTTCTTTGGCTAACTCTTGCCATTTATTCTTGCATCACACACGATGACTGAACATGCATTCTGCACGGGGTTTTCATACTCTTATTCTAATGTGTCCCCTTAAAGTAGTGCTAAACAATACAGGTAGTTCCCCCTAGAGGCATGTGCCAGTAATGTTTTAATTTAGACTTGCAGTCTACCACATCCCTCCCCTCTAGATTAAACTACTCTTAATTACACTAGCCAATTATACTAGACATCCTGGAACTCCCATTTAACCCTAAACTATCACAGTTACTTTTTAACTTCTTAAAACACATGTGCCATACACATAATTTCTTTCTCTCTTTTTTTTTTTTTTTTTTTTTTTTTATACATGTATAACACACATAACAGTTTAACTAGGGATTTGGGTTGACTACCGCATCCCAGTGAGGTTCCAGGACGCATTCTTGTCCTGTGGCTGGGGAACTCACTACTGACTAAGTATAGTCCTTCAAGTAGTCTGGAGCTTTCCTAGCTCGCTGAGATCTTCTCACGGCTGGTGAGCCAACTGCAGGTGAAAACTCAGACTGCTCCACTGTTTCGGCTGCTGCAGTGCTGCCCATAGAATCTGCAGAGACGGGTACCTCAGGTATCACCTGAAGTGGTGGTTCGTTGATGCTCTCCTCAGAATGGGTGTCAGACAACACCTCTGGTGCCATCGGCAGGGAAATGGAGCTCCTACCACGAACTTGGTCGATGTGTCGCCTCACCACTTGTCCATGGCCTAATGTCACCTTGAATGACACAGGGCCTGTCTTTTCTGTTATTTCTCCTGGTACCCAGGCTGGTCCTGAGCCAAAGTTGCGGGTGTAGACCAAGTCTCCTTCTCTCAGTATTCTCTCTCTAGCATGCATGTCATGATAACCTTTTTGTTTCTCTTGTTTGTCATGCACTTTGTTTCTGAAGTCTGGATGTATTAAGTCAAATGTTGACCTCAACTTCCTTCCACACAACAGCTCAGCTGGTGACTTGCCAGTTTTTTTTTTTTTTTTTTTTTTTGTTACTTATTTGTACCCGTAGGTAGACTTGGTTTGCAGTCTGGTGACAAGCCACTGGCTGCTGGTCGCTGCGTGCGCGAGCGCCCTAAACCTACATGTTTTTGGTGTGCGGGAGGAAACCGGAGAAATCCCGGAGTAAACCCGCGCAACACGGGGAGAACATGCAAACTCCACACAGCTCACTGTTGGTCGGGGGCTGGGATCGAACCCACGATCTCATGATCCCCGCGATCCCCCGGCCGAGGGTAAAACTGTGCTGTCACAGTGCTAAACCACTGCGCCACCGTGCAGCCCAGATGACTCTACAACTAGAATCTACAACTGACTGCCCAGAGTCAGTTGTAGATTGGGGTGTTATTCGATAGCTGAACAGAGCTCGCGACATTCGGGTTTCAATAGAGTCTCCTGCCATCTTTTTCATGAGTGACTTGAACGTCTGCACGGCCCCCTCGGCTAAGCCATTAGAAGAAGGATGGTATGGCGCAGTCGCGATGTGACGTATGCCATTCTTTTCAGAAAACTCTTGGAACTGTTCACTCGTAAAACATGTACCGTTATCTGATACTATGATTTCAGGTATGCCATGTTGGCTGAAACTCTTTCTAAGACATTCAATGGTAACAGTAGAAGTAGCGCTACTCACAGAATATGCATCGATCCACTTTGAGTATGCGTCAGCTATGATCAGGAACATTCTTCCCATCCATGGACTGCGTAGTCAATGTGAATTCTTCTCCATGGTTTATCTGGAACTTCCCAGGGATGTAGTGGGGCTGCTGGAGGACTGTTCCTGTTCTCCTGGCATGCCGCACATGACTTCACAAGCGCCTCCACCTCTGCATCCATGTTGGGCCACCACATGTAACTCCTCGCCAACGCTTTCATGCGAGTGATGCCAGGGTGTGCTTGGTGTAGTTGTTGCAGTAAGGCATTCCGACCAGGTGGTGGAACAACCACGCGTCCTCCCCACAGGATACAACCTTCCTGGGTGCTGAGCTCATCCTGTCGTCGGGCATAGGGAATGAACTCAGGACTGTTCATCTTCGGCCATCCTCGCAAGATGTATTCTCGCACTCTTGCTAGAACAGGGTCTTTGTCTGTCCACTTCTTTATTTGTTGTGCGTTCACCAGGGGCACGCCGATATCTTCAAACAATAGCACTCTCTCCTCCTCCTCAGGCGTGCTGTCTCTTCCTCCATCCAAGGGTAGCCTACTCATCGCGTCAGCATTCGTATGGTCCCGTCCGGCTTTGTAAACGATGGTGTACTCATACGCTGCTAATGTAACGGCCCATCTCTGAATTCTCTGAGATGTCATCTGGGGTATGGCTCTCATTTCACTGAACAGTGAAATTAGTGGCTTGTGGTCAGTCACTATAGCGAACTGTCTCCCGTACAGGTATTTGTGGAACTTTTTTACACCAAATACTACTGCAAGGCCCTCCTTGTCTAGCTGGGAGTAGTTTTTCTCAGCTGCACTAAGAGTTCTTGAGACGAACCCTATGGGTCTCTCTGAGCCATCCTCCATACGATGAGAGAGTACAGCTCCCACACCGTAGGGTGATGCGTCACACGCCAGGATGAGTGGTTTGTTTGAATCATAGTGCACTAACACACTACAGGACTGAAGTAGCGCTTTGGACTCTTCAAACGCCTTCTGCTGCTTGACCCCCCATGACCATTTTTCTTCCTTCTTAAGTAAGGTATGTAGTGGTGCCAGCAGCGTGGAGAGCTTTGGGAGGAACCTATGGTAATAGTTCAACAAGCCCAGGTAGGCTTTTAACTCAGTAACATTTTGTGGCTCAGGCGCCTCCGCAATGGCTTCCACTTTGTCTGTCAGAGGGTGTAGACCACTGGCGTTGATCTTGTGGCCTAGGAACACCACCTCTTTTCCCATGAACTCACACTTGCTTCTTTTCAACCTCAGACCGCTTTTCTCCAACCGTTGAAGCACTTCCTCCAGCGTTTTCAGATGTTCTTGTTCATTTGGTCCTGTACAAAGGATGTCATCCAAATAAATGGCAACATTCGGAATTCCACCTAGGATGCCCTCCATAGTTCTCTGGAATATAGCAGGACTGGAAGCTACTCCAAATGGTAAGCGTGTGTAGGTATATAAGCCTTTGTGTGTATTGATGGTTACATACTTTCTTGATTCTTCTTCCAGGACTACCTGTTGGTAAGCGTGACTCATGTCTAATTTCGTGAAGTGTCGACCACCATTCAGCTGTGCGAAGAGGTCCTCCACTTTAGGAATTGGATACTGATCCACCCGTGATGCTCGATTGACAGTGAGTTTGTAATCTCCACATATTCTAATGGAGCCATCCGGCTTTCGCACTGGGACTATGGGCGCTGCCCATTCTGCAACCTGCACTGGCTCAATGATCTTGTCATCCAGCAGCCTCTGTAGCTCGCTTTCGACCAGTGGCTTGACTGCATAGGGCACCGGTCGGGGTTTGCAGAATCGTGGTTAGGCCTCCTTGTCCACATTAATCTTTGCAGTGACACCTTTTTAGCTGTCCTAAGCCTTCTTTGAACACCTCAGCGTGTCTTTCGAGGATCTCCTCCAGCTGCAATTTGGGCTGAGATTCCACCTTATTCACTAACTGATCAATCATGGCCAGTTCTTGTAGCCAACTTCGCCCTAGTAGATTTGGTCCTTCGCCCCCAACTACTACTACAGGTAAGTCCTTTTCTTTGTTTTCGTGTTGCACCTTCACTTGTGCCATGCCTAGCACGTCTAGCTTCTCTCCTGTGTATGTTTTTAATTTTAATGAACAGGGATTTAATTCTGCTGTGTCTGTTTTCTTCCACAGTTGTGTATATTGCTGTTTACTTAATATGGTTACTCCACAGCCTGTATCAACTTCAAATGTTACTTTCATTCCATTAACATTCATGGTACGCGTGATGGGCGCTACCTTGGTCAGCTCATCTGACATGTTGTAAATTGTGTGAAAACCCATGTCTTCTGTATCACTTTCTCCCTCCCCTCTAAGTTGATTCGCTCGCTGTTCCTTTCCTGGGCCCTTGTTTTCATTCTTTTGCCCTTTAACTGTTGCCTTCTGCACCTGTGCATTGCCCACCTTTGTTCTACATGCTTTCTTAATGTGCCCTCGCTTGCCACAATTATGACACAGCTCAGTGGCAAATTTGCACTCGGCGGCATTGTGCTGGCCTTTGCAGCGATAACAACTGGGGAATTTGCGCTGAGTTTTGTCAGTCGACACTTTGTGGACACCTACTTGGGTCTTAGGCACACGAACATGCGTTGCTGTGTCCTCTGCTAGCTTCCCTTGCATTTCTCTCACATCTTTAGATGCTGTTTCCATCGCTTGGCATAATTCCAAAGCCTTTGCAAAAGTGAGTTTTGTTTCAGATAAAAGTCGCCGTTGCATTCGGTCATCATTCACTCCACACACAAGTCTGTCTCTTAACATTTCTTCCAATGAGTCTTTGTAATCACAGTGCAGTGCTAATTTCCTCAATTCTGCCACATACTCTGCTATGGACTCAGTGTTCCTCCTTATGTGTGAATTAAATTTGAATCGTTGCACGATTTCACTCGGTTTGGGGCTGAAGTGCTTCTGAAGCTCAGCAGTAAGCTGGTCGTACGTTTTATCTTTCGGTAATGCAGGGCTTACTAAATTTCTCAACAAGCTGTAAGTAGTTGCACCAACTCCACTCAACAGTACAGCCTTCCGTTTGTCTGGCTCCTCAATATCATTAGCTTCGAAGAAAAAGTCCAACATTTCACTATATTCTTCCCATGACTGAGTCGAGTTATCAAAAGGGGTTACCGTTCCGATTACAGCCGCCATTGCTCGTCGTGGTGGGGAAACCTCGTTTTCCTCCTCTGAACTTGCACTCGAACTGCTGGATTCACTTGAGTTCGCCACACTTGCAATGTTCTCTGTTTCTCGTTGATAACTTTTAAATCCTCGTCGCCAATTGTGTGATATCCTACCGTGTAGCAATGATCACACTTGAGTTGATTTCTTTGGCTAACTCTTGCCATTTATTCTTGCATCACACACGATGACTGAACATGCATTCTGCATGGGGTTTTCATACTCTTATTCTAATGTGTCCCCTTAAAGTAGTGCTAAACAATACAGGTAGTTCCCCCTAGAGGCATGTGCCAGTAATGTTTTAATTTAGACTTGCAGTCTACCACAGTTCTCAGGTTCAGCTTTATTGACAGAACACATCATCTAGCATTCTCAAAGCAGGAAGAAGAGGAAGAATCATATCACATCACCCTTTTATATGTTTCCGGCATCAGAACTCAAGTCACATGGTGCTTCAGTAAACATACAGTCACAAAGCATCCCTTTGAACCTTCACCATTGTCTCTCATTCCTTGATGAACCGGAAATCCCTCCGGGGCATCTTCTGTGGGACAAAAAGACAAATCTCACACCTCCTCGTTATCTTCTGCAGATTCGAGTCCTTTGTCCTTCCAGACGTGAAACCCCCAATACGCATGCAGTCATATCTCTGTGGAAATGTGAGCCCACCA
Source organism: Pholidichthys leucotaenia (assembly GCA_020510985.1). Classification (NCBI taxonomy): domain Eukaryota; kingdom Metazoa; phylum Chordata; class Actinopteri; order Cichliformes; family Pholidichthyidae; genus Pholidichthys; species Pholidichthys leucotaenia. The sequence goes on from CM035844.1 coordinate 165,878,257, forward strand.
TGTGTGTCACCCACACTACCCCCCCCCCCCAAACGTCTATTAAGGGCAAAACATGCATGGCATAAAAAAAAAAAGAAAAACACAAAACACTCCACATATCACTAATCAATCCACCAGCTGCCTGGGTTTTAACCTTCTGCCGAATCTGCTGCAACCTGGCTTTGCTACCCCTGCAGCGTCTCTGTGCATCTGTGGATTAAAGCTGTTAGCACGTTTCTGTGAAGATTCTGGAGAATGTCCTTTCGGAGGCCTGCCACGGCAGGGGGGCCTCGCGAGCTGCACTTGCTCATCAGCCAAAACAAAAGCGGGTTTGAGCCTGTTTATGCAAATCAACTCCCTTCTGCCCCGTAAATCTAGCAGAAAATGCTTCTGCCCGGTCTCCAGCACTCTGAGCGGTCCGTCATATTCAGCATGTCGCGGTCCGCGACATGCTGAATATCAGTGGTGAACTCCTATATTGCGGCTAGTTGCCTTTGTTGCCGGCCTGACCAGGGTTCTGAAATTTTGGCCATCGCAAACGTTAGCGGTTTGTGATCCACAAACGCGGTGAAACGTTGCCCTTCCAACCAGAACTGAAAATGGCGGATGGCCAAGTGTAGGGCCAAAAGCTCCCTGTCGAACGCATTGTATTTACGCTCACTATTGCGCAAAGTCCTGCTGAAAAACGTGAGAGGTTGCCAGGTACCTGCCACAAACTGTTCAACTACCGCCCCCACTGCTACATCGGAAGCGTCAGTGGTGAGCGCCATGCGGGCCATTGGAATTGGGTGCGCTAACAAAACTGCGTTTGCCAGGGCTGATTTGACCTGGGCAAAAGCGCGCTCCCGCTCCGGAGACCATTCAACTTCATTTGCGGGCTTTTGTTTTTTTAACGCAGTGTACAATGGCTGCATGAGCCGTGCTGCGCTTGGAAGGAACCGGTTGTAAAAATTAACCATCCCCAGAAACTCCTGTAGCGCCTTGACCGTTTGAGGTTGCGGAAAATCTGTTATTGCGCGCACCTTATCGGGCAGAGGAACCGCTCCTTCTGCCAAAACGCGATGCCCCAAAAAATCAATCTGCGCCACCCCAAACTGGCACTTCGCTGGGTTAACTATTAACCCGTGCTCTGCCAGCCTCCGAAAAACTGCTGTGAGGTGGCTTTCGTGTTCACCTTCGGACGTGCTGGCTACTAAAATATCGTCCAAATAAACGAACACGAAAGGGAGGTCACGTAAAACTGCATCCATCATGCGTTGGAAAGTCTGCGCGGCCCCCTTGAGGCCAAAAGGCATGCGCAAAAACTCAAAAAGGCCGAAAGGGGTTATGACCGCTGTTTTGGGTACATCCTGCGCGCGCACTGGAACCTGGTGATAACCGCGCACCAAGTCTATTTTAGAAAAAATGCGCGCTCCCGTCAAATGAACAGAAAAATCCTGAATGTGCAGAATCGGGTAGCGGTCATGTGCTGAAACGTTGTTCAACCTGCGGAAATCGCCGCAAGGTCGCCACGAGCCATCAGCTTTTGGGACCATGTATAGCGGCGAAGCCCAGGGGCTTTTGGAGCGTCTAACAATGCCCAGTTTTTCCAGATTAGTGAACTCCTCGCGCGCAATGGCCAGTTTAGCTGGGTCCAAGCACCGAGCTTTTGCAAAGACGGGAGGCCCGGTGGTGGTGATAAAATGCTCCACTCCATGTTTAGCCACCGTCACCGAAAACGTGGGGACTGTGAGTGCTGGGAACTGAGCGAGCAATGTGTGAAACTTACCACCCGCAGCTGAGATGCTGGCATGTGCAGTCGGCGGGGCCACCCAAGCTGTGCAGGGGATAGAATGAAAAGACAGTGCATTAATCAGACGTCTATTAGCAAGGTCAACCAATAAACCATGTGAGCACAAAAAATCAGCCCCTAACATGTTGAAACTGACTGCTGCTACAATAAAAGTCCACTCAAATGAATGGCCCTGTAAGGACAGAAGCATGGTCCTCTCACCGAACGTTTTAATTGTGGAGCCGTTCGCTGCTGACACTGACACCCAGGGAGCTTTAGACGGCATCAGCCGTTCCGCGTAGGTGGGTGTGACGAAACTCAGCTGGGAGCCTGTGTCCACGAGGAACTGTTTCCCCGAGTGTGCATCCGTCATGTAAAGCAGCTTGTTCTCGTCGCCGAGGGTCGCAGCTGCTACCGGCCCTCGGTCTTGGCATTTCCCTGGCGCTTGAAGTTGCACGGCGGGATGCACTTGTGCGCTCTCTCTGCAAAACGGCGGTGGTAGAAGCACCGGCCGTCCTCCGCTCCGAGCTGCCTGGTCCCCATCACCGCCGTCGTTGGTGCGTCTGGCGCCGCAGCCGCTGGATCCGCACTGTCTCCGGACGCCGTTCCTGGGCTAGCTGCCGCGGCCGAAACCGCATTCCGCTTGTGGGCGTCGACAAGCCGCTGCGCCTCTTTGCTCAGCCCATGGTAGTCTCGCTTGGCCAATCGGGGCGACTCTGCCAGGGCCACTCTCACTGCTGGCGGCAGGGTCCGAAGGAAAAGGTGGGCGAAAATGAATTCGCCATCCTCAGAGTCTTTCAGCCTCAGCATCTTCACCATCAGGTCCGCAGGTCTATCGTTCTCTGACTCCGTCAACGTCAGGAGCCCCTCTGCTCGCTGTTGGACCGAAGGGGTGAAATGGCTGATCAGCGCGTCCTTCACTGCGCTGTACTTGTCGCTGTCTGGTGGATGATTAACCAGATCCTCCACTCTCTGGACCGTGTTGCTGTCCAGCTTCGCTACCACATGGTAGAATCTTGTGTCGTCGTTGGAGATTCTCCGGAGGTTGAACTGCGCCTCGACTGCGCTAAACCATGAGCACGGGCTGTGCTGCCAGAAATCGGGCAGCCGGATCGTGGAGGCGGCCATCAGGCTGGCTTCCGCCGAGCCCCGCTTGGGAGAATTCTGTGTGCTCATTCTTTGTCGTAGGTCACCAGTGTAGAGGATATGCTCGAATGATGAGGCTGAGTTTAGTTCTCAGGTTCAGCTTTATTGACAGAACACATCGTCTAGCATTCTCAAAGCAGGAAGAAGAGGAAGAATCATATCACATCACCCTTTTATATGTTTCCAGCATCAGAACTCAAGTCACATGGTGCTTCAGTAAACATACAGTCACAAAGCATCCCTTTGAACCTTCACCACTGTCTCTCATTCCTTGATGAACCGGAAATCCCTCCGGGGCATCTTCTGTGGGACAAAAAGACAAATCTCACACCTCCTCGTTATCTTCTGCAGATTCGAGTCCTTTGTCCTTCCAGACGTGAAACCCCCAATGCGCATGCAGTCATATCTCTGTGGAAATGTGAGCCCACCATGTGTGTCACCCACAGCAGCAATATATTAATAATGAAAGGTGTAAAATGGAAGTCGAAGCTCGAGGAGGACGAGGAGGAGGAGAGGGGGAAGGTGTGTTAGGAGGGAGAGAGAAAAAAGGAAAGGTAGAAGTGTGGAGGTGAGAGTAGGGACTTTAAATGTAGGGACTATGACTCTTAAAGGCAGAGCGTTGGCTGATATGGTGGAGAGAAGAAAGGTAGATAATGTGTGTTCAAGAAACCACATGGAAGGGAAGCAAGGCTAGGAGCAATGGAGCTGGATTTAAACTGGCTTACCATGGTGTAGATAGGAAGAGAAATGAAGCAGGAGTAATCTTGAAGGAAGAGTATGTGAAGAGTGTTCAGGAGGTAAAGAGGGAGTCAGACAGAATCATGAGTTTGAAACTCGAAGTCAAAGGTGTGGTGTTGAATGTTGTTGGTGCGTATGCCCCAAAAGCTGGATGTCAGGTAGAAGAGAAAGAGGAATTCTGGAGTAAGTTGGATCAAGTGGTAGAGAGTGTTCCCGGGGGGGGGGGGGGGGGGAGTGGTGATTGGAGCAGACTTTAATGGACATGTAGGTGAAGGTAACAGAGGTGATGAGGAGGTCCTGAGTAGGTATGGTCTCAAGGAGAGAAATGTGGAAGGACAGATGGTTGTGGATTTTGCTAAAAGGATGGAAATGGCTGTGGTGAACACATACTTTAAGAAGAGAGAGGAACATAGGGTGACTTACAAGAGTGGAGGAAGGTGCACACAGGTGGACTACATCTTATGCAGAAGGAGAAATCTGAAAGAGATATGAGACTGCAAGGTGGTGGCAGGGGAGAATGTAACTAGACAGCATGGATGGTCGTCTGTAAGATGACTTTGGAAAGCAAGAAGACGAAGAGTGAAGGCAGAGCCAAAGATTAATTGGGGGAAGTTACAGAAGGAAGAAGGTCGCACAGAGTTCAGGAAGGAGCTGATACAGGCTCTGGGTGGTAGGGAAGAATTACAAGATGACTGCGAAAGTACAGCAAAAGTATTGAGGGAAACGGGTAGAAAGGTATGTGGTGTATCCAGTGGACAGAGGAAGGAAGACAAGGAGATTTGGTGGTGGAATGAGGAGGTACAGGAAAGGAAGAGGTTAGCAAAGAAAAAGTGGGATAAGTCAGGGAGATGAAGAAAGTAGACAGGAGTATTTGGAATCTAGGCACATGGCAAAGAGAGAGGTGGCAAAGGCATTTTGTGAGCTGTATGAGAGGCTGAACACTAAGGAAGGAAAAAAGGAGTTGTGTTGATTGGCTAGACAGAGAGATCGAGCTGGAAAGGATGTACAGCAGGTTATGCTGATTAAGGACAGAAATGGTAATGTACTCACACATGATGAGTGTGTTGAGAAGATGGAAGGAGTACTTTGAGGAGCTGATTGTTTCACTCTAGTCCGTTAAACTCTTAACCATAAAGAGCGGACAGTTAGAGCAGTATTATTGCTCACTTAACTTTTATTAACAACTTCACTTTACAACGGGCATATAGCTCCCAGCTAGGTTCACCCCATCAACAATGTCACACTCAAATCCGTCCCACTGGGAACTTATGCAAACTAGGAACCTTTGTATTACAATCCTATTGTAACGCTGATTAATAAAGAAAATGAGAGAGAGAGGAGGATGGATGAAGGAAAGATAGTGAACAAGGAAGTTCTGAGGATTAGCAAGGCGGAAATGGGGGCAGCTTTGAAGAGGATGAAGAATGGAAAGGCGGTTGTTCCAGATGACATACCAGTGGAGGTATGGAGATGTTTAGGAGAGATGGCAGTGGACCTTTTAACCAGATTGTTTAACACAATCTTGGAGAGTGAGAGGATGCCTGAGGAGTGGAGAAGAAGTGTTCTGGTACCCGTTTTCAAGAACAAAGGTGATGCTCAGAGCCGTAGTAACTACAGAGGCATACAGTTGATCAGTCACACTATGAAGATATGGGAAAGAGCTGTTGAAGCCAGGTTAAGAGGAGAGATGACAGTCAGTGAGCAGTAGTACGGCTTCATGCCAAGAAAGAGTACCACAGATGCAAGGAGTTGCACTGTGTCTTTGTGGATCTAGAGAAAACATATGATAGGGTGCCAAGAAAGGAAGTGTGGTAGTGTATGAGAAAGTCAGGACTGGCAGAGAAGTATGTGAGGGTGATACAGGACATGTATGAGGACAGCAAGACGGTGGTGAGGTGTGCTGTAGGAGTGACAGATGGAATCAAGGTGGGGGTGGGGTTACATCAAGGATTGGCTCTAAGCCCCTTCTTGTTTGCTATGGTGATGGACAGGCTGACAGACGAGGTCAGCCTGATCAGACAGGAGTCTCCATTGACCATGATGTTTGCAGATGACATTGTGATCTGGAGTGAGAGTAGGGAGGGAGCAGGTGGAAGAGAACCTGGAGAAGTCGCAGTATGCTCTGGAGAGAAGAGGAATGAAAGTCAGTAGAAGCAAGACAGAATATATGAGAGCCATGGTTAAAGGAAGTGGAAGAGTTTGTGAGAAAGGCAAGAACTGGAGCAGCACCTGGTTCCAATGGAATACCCTACAAGGTGTACAAGGCTTGTCCTAGGTTGCTGCGGGTGTTGTGGAAGCTTCTGAAGGTCATCTGGAGATTGGAAGTATCCCCTTTGTCTGGGCTCAAGCTGATGGTGTGTACATCCCCAAGGAAGAGCTGTACAAAATCCCTGTTTCAGTTCCGTCCAATATCCCTGCTGAACATGGAAGGGAAGATCTTCTTTGGTGTGCTAACTGGGCGACTTGTGAGGTTCCTTTTGGAGAATGGCTATGTTGATACGTCTGTGCAAAAGGCAGGGCTTCCAGGCTTTCCAGGATGTATAGAACATGCTAGTATGATATGGCATACAATCCAAGAAGCAAAGCAACAGAAGAAGGATCTGGCGGTAGTGTGGTTGGACCTGGCCAATGCCTATGGATCTGTTCCGCATATACTCATTAAGTATGCCATGGAGTACTTCTACATCCCAGAGAAGGTCCAGAGAGTAGTATTAGCCTACTACGAGCACTTCAAGATGAGGTTCACTACCAAGTCGTATACCACAAGCTGACAGGAGCTGGAGGTAGGAATCCCAGTGGGGTGCACAATATCACCAGTGTTGTTCATTCTAGCTATGGAAGTGATAGTGTGTGCTGCCAAGAAGGTTGGCCGAGGAGTAGAGTTAGCTCCAGGACAAGAACTGCCTCCAATTTGAGCTTTTATGGATGACCTAACTTTGGTGAACCAGTGCGCTGTTGTGACAGTAGTCATCTTGAAATGGCTGGTGGAGCTGATTGACTGAGCAAATGTGGCATTTAAAGTGAAGAAATCAAGGAGCCTGGTCCTGCGAAAGGGAAGACTTGATAGGGAGTTCCACTTAAATCTGGGAATGGAAGTAATTTCGTCACAGTCTGACCTACCAGTGAAGAGTCTGGGTCGCTGGTATACCAAAGAACTTCGAGACACTGGAAGAGTAGATGAGATTAAGCAGAAGATGGAAGAAGGACTGGAAGCCATTGATACGTGTGGCCTTCCAGGAAAGTTAAAGTTGTGGTGTCTGCAGTTTGGGTTGATCCCAAGATTGATGTGGCCCCTGTCTATGAGGTAGCTTTGACTCATGTAGAAGCCATGGAGAAACGTATCAGTGTTTACATCTGTAGATGGTTTGGAGTGTCCCAAAACCTTACATCTGTGGCACTGTATGGCAGAGGAACGAAGGCTCAACTACCGATAAAGTCCCTGTCAGAAGAGTTTAAGGTGGTGAAGTCAAGGCTTCACATGACGCTCAGAGACTCGAAGGATCAAGCTGTTAGGGATGCACTCCTGGACGTCAGAACAGGCAGGAAGTGGCAGGCAAGTGTTGAAGTTGCGGAGGCTGGATCCAGTCTCAGGATCCAGGAGATAGTTGGGGCAACCCAGCTTGACAGGAGGGGCTTGGGACATGGCAGAATGTCCTGGTGGTCACAGGCAAGTGATAGACAAAAGTGGGACCTTGTTGCGGCTGAGGTTCAGCGGTCAGAGGAGCAGACTTGGATGACTAGAGCAGTATCCCAAGTCCAACAAGGAGCATGGACAAGATGGGAGCAGCTTCAGGAAAAGAGGATGTCATGGAGCCATGTATGGAGAGCAGAACCAGCCAGAGTCAGCTTTATGCTAAGGGCAGTCTATGATCTCCTACCAACTACGGTCAACCTGGCCCGATGGTACGATGAGGAGTTTGACCTGTGTTCAGCATGCTCCTAGCGTGGGACTCTCCAGCACATACTGAGTGCCTACCCAAGCAAGCTCTCAATGTACAAGTGGAGGCATGACCAGGTGTTGAGAGTAATCAAGGAGGCCATTGAAGTTGCTGTGGAGAAGGCAAATAAGGAAAAGGGGACCACTGCCATCCAAAAGATCCACTTCCTTCCAGCTGGGGCTGGGCTAAGACGCCAGACTCCTCGTCAGGGTCTGGCAAGGGGCCTCCTACAAGGAGCAAATGATTGGCAGTGTCAAGTAGATCTGGACAAGGCACTTCAGTTCCCAGGAGAAATTGCTCTCATGAGGCTGAGGCCTGATGTGGTGATAACATCTAGAATGACAAGGACAGTGATCATTGGAGAGCTAACAGTTCCATGGGAAGATAATATCGAAGAGGCCTATGAAAGGAAGAAGGAGAAATATGAAGAGCTGGTGTTACAGTGCTCGGAAAGAGGATGGAAGCCACATTGCTATCCCTTTGAGGTTAGTTGTCAAGGGTTTGTGGCTCATTCTAAAATGGCTTTTTTACGATGCCTAGGGATAGAAGGCCAGAAGAAGAAAGCTGTGTGTAAGAATCTGGAGGAAGCAGCTGAAGCAGGATCCACCTGGATTTGGTGGAAGAGGTAAGAAGCAGCGCTTGCGGTGTAGCCAACCAGTTGAGCACGTCCCCAGACGTGGGTGATGTGGGCCCACCCCCCTTTTATAGTGGTACTAGGAATAATGGGCCGAAACCACTGGGGGGCTCCTAGCTGAGGACTCAACTGGTTGTAGCAGGAATGATGTAGTATGTCAGCCTGTTTACTTATCATCAGTGTGAATGAGAGGGAGGCAGGTGTAACGGTGAAGATGGAAGAAGTAGAGGTAGTAAAAATAGATGAGTTTAAATGCCTGGGGTCAACCATCCAAAGCAATGGAAAATGCACAAGAGAGGTGAAGAAGAGAGTGCAGCCAGGGTGGAGAAGGAGGACATGGAGGGGGTTGGTGTTACAGAGGAAGATGCAAGGGATAGGGTGAGATGGAGACAGATGATCTGCTGTGGAGAGCCCTAAAAGGAGCCGCCGAAAGAAGAAGAAGAAAAGTGTAAAATGGAAATAGAGTATATAAGACAAAAACAGAGTTTGTACAATTCTACTGAGCTTATCTTTTGTATGACCACCTTTATTAGTCAAAGGGTGAACTCTCTCAGACAAAATTTCTTGTATTTTATTTTCTTTAAGTAGTCTCCAGGAATAGTTATCCAGGCTTCCTGAAACACACCCAGAGCTCTTTATTGGATGTTTTCGGGCTGCCACAAATTTTTCATCAGCTTTTTTCTTTCGATGTGATACTTTTCTGAAAATGTCCCAGACACACCGGCATCAGAAGCTGGGCAGGGGACACACAAGCGAGCATAATCCCAAACTCCCACTCAAAGCAGCATCAATTAGAACATTAAAAAAACCGATTCTTTCACACTCAGAAAGAAAAAAAAAGATGTTTTCTTCCACCACTTATTTTTCTTCTTTTTTTCCCAAGAGGCCGAAACAGGCTTCCATACTCTGTTGTCCTCCACTTGGGAAAAAAAAAAAAGAGATTAAACTGAACAATGGTCCGGTGGTGCTAGACTTTAAAAAAAAAAAAAAAAAGGAAAAGAAGGGTGGATGAAGACTACATTGTCCTCAAATGTTTATATAAAGAAAGCAGACATTTGGGATTTGTTTTTAAATTCTTTTGTCTGCATTCCTTTAATTCATAAACATATAAATGAATTTCATGCATACAGCTCTGGATGCAGTATTTTTTCGAACTGAAATGAACATGTGCATTCTCAGTTTTTTTTGTTTTGTTTTGTTTTTTTGGTTTATGTGAACGATAAAAGTCTTATATGCATTATATACAGACATCAGTTTATGGATCAAAGAAAGAAAGAAAGAAAGAAGCGCCTGAACTCTGTGATAACCCCCACCCAAACCTGGTCTACTTGCAGTGTCTTGCAGGTGCAATGTGATTCTTTTTTGGAAACGGTCCAGACAGCCAGGCGCCAAATGCTGGGCACACGACATACACGTGCGCATCAAGGTATAAACTCTCCTTGACCCTTTCACTCTGACAAGAAAGATGGAGAATTTTAATATTCTTTAAGGGGTCCGGGGGGGGGGGGGTCTTAACATTGCTACAAAGGGCTAGTTTAAAAGACCAATTTAAATAACCCCCAGGCGCCGCCCACCAACCTGCTCATTACTACACAACACTGTAGCCCTTTAAAGCCGTTTAAAGTCACCTCTATATATATAAGGGAATGTAACATAATCTTAACGCTGTTTTATTCCAAAACTGACAACCATGCAAAGATCAGCAGGTGTCCAGAGGTCCCTCTTCTCTGATGGGGACCGCTTCGACATGTGGCACGACTACATGAACCTAGGCAGTCTGCTCCCGAGGCTCCGCAGCAGCCGCGGGGAGGACCGCGGCGACGCGCCACCCCCTCCCCAGGAGCCGCCCGCGCCATGGGCTGACATCCACGCTTCACCCCGGGGGGAGACGCCTTCGATCGGTTCCCCGGAGACGAGCTCAGCCAGCAGCCTGTCAGACGGCAGCACTAGCGGGGCACCCGTCGACTACTGCCGCTTCTGCAAGCAGAATGGAGAGAGCAGCAGGGTGTATGGGTCACACAGGCTCAAGTCGGACCAGGGCAAGGTCTGCTGCCCCGTCCTCCGGAAGTACACCTGCCCCGTCTGTGGAGCCACCGGGGACAGCGCTCACACACGCCGCTACTGCCCGGTGACGCTGGGGCAGGGGGGAGCGGCTCTGCTGCACAGGGCCAAGTTCTGATAGAAGGACTGACACATGCTTTAAAAACTGTACATATTTACCCGATATGTTCTGGGCACGTGTTCATGTTTACATAGACTGTTGCCGTTCTTGCTTTTAAAAACACTTTTTATACTATTTATAAGCACCTTGTCTAACAATTGTTAAACAATATTGTCCAAACAACGGAGGGACCACTGTGGAAAGGAGGCCGCCTCGACGTCGAGACGCAAGTTCTGTGAGTTATGATAAACATTATAAAACTGATAATAGGACAGAAAAAAACTGATAACACTGGGAAAGACTGTGTAAACGTATGTTTTTGGCAATCGTTCATACTTACATGTAAGACTGTTTCAGTTCCAGACCTGTTATGATGAAAGTTTTTATATTTATATTAAAGTTTTTATATTTATATAAAAATTGTCTTGTCGTGCTTTCAGTGTATTTGAACTATAGAAATAATAAAGAAAGGAAAAGCGTGCATATCTATGGTAATAATAGATATTTTGTTCCTGGATAGTCCCTTCAAAATTTTGGTTTTGTGACCTCAACGTTTACAAATCAGCCTACATATTATGGCATATTTGCTTAATTTTGTTTACATAAAGTGTGAATAAAACAACATGAATCAAACTTGATATAGTATATACCTGAACTTATTCTAAAGTTGTACAAAAATTAAGAAAAGGGTTATAAGTGAGTGGCCTTTGATAATTATGACTATGAGTAAAGTTAGAAGAGTAAAAATGGGTCCTTTTCCATTACTTGTCAATACCAATGTCAATTTTTTTCCTTAAGTTGATCCTTTATTTGACCAGAGATAAACCAATTGAGGTGAGGACCTCTTTTACAGTGGTGTCCTGGCCAAGATGGCAGCGCTGATAAAAACAACCAATTACAAAATCACACTGGTTAAAAATAGAAAACAAATAAATACATAAAAAACAGATAACAACTCAATAAACAACAATAAAACCAATGTCACGTATCTACAGGTACATCTCAAAAAGTTAGAATATCATGAAAAGTTCAATATTTTTTGTCACTCATTTCAGAAAGTGAAACCCATAAATTATATACGTATATTCATTACACACAGAGTGAAGTATTTCAAGCCTTTATTTCTTGAAATTTTGATGATTATGGCTTACAGATAACGTAAACCCAAAATTCAGTGTCTCAGAAAGTTAGAATATTGTGAAAAAAGTTCAATATTGGAAAGTCATGGTGTCACACCCATCCATCCATCCATCCATCCATCTTCTTCCGCTTAACCCTAATCAGCTAATTAACTCAAAACACCTGCAAATGTTTCCTGAGCCTTTAAATGGTCTCTCGGTTTGGGTCAGTAGGCTACACAATCATGGGGAAGACTGCTGACTGGACAAATGTCCAGAAGACAGTCACTGATACCCTCCACAAGGAGGGTAAGCCACAAAAGGTCATCGCAAAAGAAGCTGGTTGTTCACAGAGTGCTGTATCCAGGCATATTTGTAGAAAGTTGAATAGAAGGAAAAACTGTGGTAGGAAAAGGTGCACCAGCAAAAGGGATCACCCCAGCCTTGAGAGGATTGTGAATCAAAATACATTCAAGACTTTCTGGAGTCAGTGCATCAAGAGCCACTACTCACAGACAAATCCTAGACATGGGCTACCAATGTCACATTCCTCGTGTCAAGCCACTCCTGAACCAGAAACAATGTCAGAAGCGTCTTACCTTGGCTGTGGAGAAAAAGAACTGGACTGTTGCTCAGTGGTTCAAAGTCCTCTTTTCAGATGAAAGTAAATTTTGCATGTCATTTGGAAATCAAGGTCCCAGAGTCTGGAGGAAGAGTGGAGAGGTACAGAATCCATGTTGCTTGAAGTCCAGTGTGAATTTTCCACAGTCAGTGATAATTTGGGCTGCCATGTCATCTGCTGATGTTGGTCCACTGTGTTTTCAGAAGTCCACAGTCAACGCAGCCATCTACCAGGAAATTTTAGCGCACTTCATGCTTCCTTCTGCTGACAAGCTTTATGGAGATGCTAATTTCATTTTCCAGCAGGGCTTGGCACCTGTCCACACTGCCAAAGTTACCAAAAGCTGGTTGAATGACCATGGTGTTACTGTGCTTGCCTGGCCAGCAAACTCAACTGACCTGAACCCCATAGAGAATCTATGGGGTATTGTCAAGAGGAAGATGAGAGACACCAGACCCAACAATGCAGATGACCTGAAGGCCGCTATCAAAGCAACCTGGGCTTACATTACACCTGAGCAGTGCCACAGGCTGATCGCCTCCATGCCACGCCACATTGATGCAGTAATTCATGCAAAAGGAGGCCCAATCAAGTATTGAGTGCATAGAAATGAACATACTTTTCAGAAGCTTGACATTTCTGTTTAAAATATCCTTTTTTATTGATCCTATGTATTATTCTAATTTTCTGAGACACGGAATTTTGGGTTTTTATTATCTGTAAGCCATAATCATCAAAATTTCAAGAAATAAAGGCTTGAAATATTTCACTCTATGTGTAATGAATCTATATAGTATATGGGTTTCCCTTTCTGAAATGAGTGACAAAAAATATTGAACTTTTCATGATATTCAAATTTTTTGAGATGTACCTGTATTTATGTGATGATTGGGTGAGTGCGCTCCCCCTCCTCTCCTGTGGGAAGTTCCTTGCCCATCTCCCGGCTCCGCAGGTCTTCAGTGCACCTGCGTGAGTGGACGCACCTGCTGTCTTCTCGCTACCAGGGTATAAAAGGACCAGTTTGTGAATGCTCCAGCGCTGGACCATTGGATATTGCTGCCTCAGTGTGGGTTAAGCTTGTTAAAAACGAAAACTCAAAACTAATCTTCCCTTCTCCCTTCTCTCCTTCAGGTTGCTACCATCTCAGCGGTATGTTCCCGGAATTGGTGCTCGCTCACCTGCTCTCCATCACTCCACCTGAGGCTCTCCCACTCCACTCAGTCAATCCTCTGCTCTGCTCCACTCCTCCACCATTTCCCTCACCTGTTCCTCCTGCCGGCTCCATCCCTGCTGGCTTCATCATCTCCCCTCGCTGGATGAACACTGCTGGGCTCTCTGTGCTTTGTTGTAAGAATCCCCAGCTCACAGCCTATTTATCCTTGTCCCATTATCTGCCTCTAACCAGCTCTCTGTCTCTCTGCCCAGACTGTGTGTTCCCCAGCGTATATTACTTTCTGTTCATTTGTGTTGTTTAATTAATTACGTGAAACGTTACCCTGTCCCTGTGTGTTTCCTCTGGTGACAGCTGCCTTGTGTTTGAGCTTTAGACTAACTAATCATGATAGAACGGTTCAGCTAGGATCGAGGCTCAGCAGGCACTTCACCAGGGGAGCACTCAGCGCTCTTCCAGTTAGAAGCCACGGAGCTTCAGGTTGCCGTGCTCTCCGACCAGCTGCAAATAATTATGCAACAATTGGCTTCCGTCTCTGAGCACCTATGCCATTTGTTTCGTTTGGGGACTCCCCCTCCTCCTGCTGCCCCAGCAGTTTCGACCATCTGTCGGACCATTACTGTTCTGTCACCCGCCCCGTACGTGGTGGTGGTGGTGTGGGGGTGTAAGGGGTTCCTGCTTCACTGCCAGTTCTATTTTCAGCAGGTGGGAGGGGAGTACCCAGACGAAGCATCCAAAATTCATTTCATGACCCTGCTCCTCTGGGACCAGGCACTTAATTGGGCTCAGTCCATTTTGAGCAGCTTGGAGGGTCCTCAATATACAGTGGAGCGCTTCATTTAGGAATTCTTCCGAGCCTTCGATTATTCAGAGAGTGAGGAGAATATTATGAGTCAACTCATGCTGCTTCAGCAGGGAAATCAGTCCATTGCCGATTTCTTGGTTGAATTCCTGGTCGCCGCGGCTGGCTCCGGATGGAATGACATTGCTCTACGCAGCGCCTTCCTCCAGGGTCTCAATACCAATCTCCGCGATGACCTGGCTATCCATGCCAGCCCCTCATCTCTGGATGAGTTGATCGAGCAGGCCTTCAGTCTCGACAGTTGTTACCGTGAATGTGCAAAGGAGCACAAGGAGCCTCCTCGTCTACATCATGGCCATTCCTCCCACCCTCTCGTTCCGATTGGTTGGCTTCCCCTCCGAAGCAAATGGTCCTGGGCTGGGCTCGCTTGACTCCAAAGGAGCGCCAACGCCGTAGAAAGGCCGGGGCCTGCGTGTATTGCGGCTCCATAGAATACATGCTGTCTAACTGTCCCATTAGACCTAAGAGATTCGGCCCGTCAGTAGCCGTAGGGGGTCTGGCGGGCAGATCTCCTATTAATCATCCCGGTAATTGTTCTCTGCCAGCCCTCATTCAATTACCGGGGGCTGAAGTGAAGGGTCTCGGTGCTAATTGATTCAGGGGCCAAACAAAATTTCATTTCGCAGGGGCTCGTTCAGGATTTAGGTATCCCTACTAAAGAATTACCGTTGTGCGTCTCTGCCCTTTCCGGCTGTAGGTTAGCTTCCGTGTCCGTCCATCCATCCAACCATCGGGAGGCTCTCTCTTTTTTCATTCTCCCCAGCTCCTCCTCTCCCGTGGTCCTAGGCTATCCCTGGCTCCAAAAGCACAATCCTATTATTAACTGGGCACATAACTCAATTTCTTTGTGGAGCCCCTTCTGTTTATCCTCTTGCCTCCATTCAGCCGCCTGTTCATCTACGCTCCCCATCTCCTCTCCTCCGGCCGAGCCGCCGGACCTCAGCCTCATGCCAGAGGTCTATCATGACCTTGGGGAGGTCTTTAGCAAGTTGACGGTCCTCTTGTTACCACTTCACCAGCCCTATGACTGTGCTATAGGTGTCCTCCCGGGCATGCAGTTACCGTCCATCCGGCTCTACAGCTTGTTCAGGCCAGAGAGGGAGGCGATGGAGAGCTATATTAAGGATTCTCTGAACACCGGCCTCATTCGGCCCTCTTCGGCTCCCCTTGGAGCGAGATTCTTTTTCGTTGGGAAGAAAGACGGCTCCCTGTGGCCCTGCATCGACTACCACAAGCGAAACGCAATAATGGTTAAGGATAAATATCCATTGCCCCTGATTAATTCAACCTTTGAGCTCCTTCAGCACACGCGGGTTTTCACAAAACTCGACCTCCTCAACACTTACCACCTGGCTCACATTTGGGAGGGGGATGAATGGAAGACGGAGTTCAAAACTCACTTAGGCTAATTCGAGTACCTTGTGATGCCCTTTGTGCTGACCAACACGCCCGCCGTCTTCCTGCGTATTATCAATGACGTCCTCTGCAACATGATGAACCAATTTGTTTTTGTTTATTTGGATGATATTTTGATTTTTTCCCGCATACTGGAGGAACACACAGTCCATGTCCGGGCTGTGATACAACAGCTACTGGAGAACCAGCTCTTTGTGAAGGCAGAAAAGTGTGAGTTTTTCTCCCGCTCCACTTCCTTCCTGGGCTTTATTGTAGCTGAAAGTGAAGTGAGGGCAGACCAAGCTAAGGTGAAGGCAGTGTTAGATTGGCCCACCCCACAATCCAGGAAACACCTCCAGCGTTCCCTGGGCTTTGCTGATTTTTACTGCCGGTTTACCCAGAATTAGAGTAAAGTAGCTCAGCCCCTAACTCAACTGACCTCAACCAAAGTCCCCTTCAAATGGTCTGAGACAGCGGAGCAGGTCTTCACTGAACTGAAGGCCCTGTTCTCTGACACGCCCATCTTGGCACAGGTCGATCCTCAGCTACATTTTGTGGTAGAGGTGGATGCTTCTGATTCGGGGGTGGGCGTTGTCCTCTTGCAGCGTTCAGACTCTGATCAGAAGCTGAACCCATGCGCGTATTTCTCTCAGCGGTTGACCCCAGCCGAGAGGAATTACGACATAGGAGATCTAGAGCTGTTGGCCATAAAATTGGCATTAGAGGAATGGAGGCACTGGCTAGAGGGAGCTACTCATCCCATCATTGTGTGGACTGATCACAAAATTTGGAATACTTAAGATCAGCCCGTAGGTTAAATTCTAGGCAGGCCTGCTGGGCCTTATTTTTCCTCAGACTTAATCTCTCCATCACTTACTCGCCTGGTTCCCGCAATATTAAGCCCAATGCTCTCTCTCGCCAGTTTGCCGCCGATCAGTCACCTTCCTCTCTTCATCCCTCTTCCTCTGCTCCTCCCAAACCCATCCTGCCTTCTTCATGCATAGTTGGCGCCCTCTCTTGGGAGATTGAGCAGAGGGTCCAGCAGGCCCAGTCCACGGAGCCCATTCCCGAGGGAGGCCCTAGTGACCGCCTGTTTGTCCCTTCTGGCCTACGTAGTGACATCATCCTGTGGGGACACACCAGTCACTTTGCCTGTCATCCAGGAATCTCCTGTACCGTCTAACTGGTGCAGTGAGTGTTTTGGTGGCCCACTCTATGGAAAGATGTGCGGGACTATGTTAAAGCTTGTCAGTTGTGTGCCACTAACAAATCGGACTCCTTACCACCAGCTGGCCTCCTGCACCCCCTGCCTGTTCCGAGTCGCCCCTGGTCGCGCATCGCCATGGACTTTGTCACAGATCTCCCTCCTTCACAGGGAAACACCGTTATCCTCACAATCATCGATCATTTCTCCAAAGCAGTCCGTTTAGTGCCCCTTCCCAAGCTGCCCTCTGCTGTCGAGACCGCCAGCCTGCTCACCCTACACGTCATCCATCTTCATGGAATACCAGTGGACACTGTGTCTGACCGGGGTCCCCAATTCACATCTCAAGTCTGGAAGTCCTTCTGTCACTCTCTCGGCACCACAGTCAGCCTCACTTCCGTGTACCATCCTCAGAGCAACAGGGATGCTGAGCGTGCCAACCAGTCCCTGGAGGCCGGCCTGAGATGTGTGGCTTCCTGCAACCCCATCACCTGGAGCATCCACTTGACCTGGGTGGAGTATGCCCATAATTCGGCTGTATCCTCGTCCACCGGATTGACGCCATTTGAGGCCTCTATGGGCTATACCCTCCACCCCACCCCCATTGCCTATGGTGGAGAGAGGACACTGTTCCTTCCATGGAGGCCCATGCTCGCTGCTGCCGTCGGCTGTTGAGATCAACCCAGGCTGTCCTTCTCCACTCATACGAGCGGAACCGCTAGTATGCCAACTGCAGATGGGCATCGGCACCTAAATACTCCGTTGGCCAGACGGTGTGGTTGTTGGCAGATCAAATCCCGTTGAAGACTGAATCAAGGAAGCTGTCACCCCGCTTCCTAGGTCCCTTTTCCATCTCAAGGATCATTAACGACGTGACAGTTCGCCTCAAGATACCTCTGACACTCTGCATCCATCCTACATTCCATTTCTCCCAGATTAAGCCCCTCTCCGCCAGCCCTCTCTGCCCTCCCCCAAAGCCTCCTTTGCCTCCCCAGATCCTCGACGGCCAGGCCACCTACACCGTGCAGAGGATTCTGGACGTTCGCTGTCGGGGCCGGGGTCTACAGTACTTGGTACACTGGAAAGGCTATGGACCGGAGGAAAGATCATGGATCCCCGGTTCCAACTTCCATGACAAGGGGATGGTCCAAGCCTTTCACCAGGTGCATCCCAACAAGCCTGGTGGAACGCCAGGGGTGCCCCTTGAGGGGGGGCACTGTGATGATCAGGTGAGTGCGCTCCCCCTCCCCTCCTGTGGGAGGTTCCTTGCCTGTCTCCTGGCTCCACAGATCACCAGTGCACCTGCATGAGTGGACACACCTGCTGCGTCCTCGCTGCCAGCGTATGAAAGGACCAGTTTGTGAATGCTCCAGCAATGGACCGTTGGGCATTGCTGCCTCAGTGTGGGTTAAGTTCATTAAAAACTAAAACTCGAAACTAATCTTCCTTCTCCCTTCTCTCCTTCAGGTTGCTGCCATCTCAGCGGTGTGTCCTCGGAACTGGTGCATGCTCACCTGCTCTCCATCACTCTACCTGAGACTCTCCCACTCCACCCAGTCAGTCCTCTGCTCTGCTCTACTCCTCCACCATTTCCCTCACCTGTTCCTCCTGCTGGCTCCACCCCTGCTGGCTTCATCTCCTCTCACTGGATGAACACTGCTGGGCTCTCTGCTCTTTATTGTAAGACTCCCCAGCTCACAGCCTATTTATCCCTGTCCCATTATCTGCCTCTAACCAGCTCTCTGTCTCTCTCTGCCCTGGCTGTGTGTTCCCCAGCGTATATTACTTTCTATTCATTTGTGTTGTTTAATAAATTATGTGAAACGTTACCCTGTCCCTGTGTGCTTCCTCTGGTGACTGCTGCCTTGCGTTTGAGCCTTAGACTAATTATGACAGTTTATCAGGTCACTATGATTGGCACAAACAAAGAGAGAAGGACTCATTTATTAGTCCAGTCGCTATAGACTTAAATTCACACGTCTTTACTAAATTGTGTAAATTGAGGTTATTTTGTAGCTTATTCCAGGTGACTGGAGCAGAATGCATAAAAGCTTTTTTCCCATCTCTGTCCTGACATTTAGGACAACCAACAAATATGAATTATCTGATCGAAGATTGTAAGACAGTGACTTACACATAATAAAAGTCAACGTCAACTTTATTTAGCCCAAGTAGGTTCATTCTGTCTTCTTTTTCAATTATTGTTTTTTTGTTTTTTCAACTATTTGCAACTTTATTTATTTTGCACATTTAAAACAAAGTTGGCCAAAGTGCTTTACATGCAACAAAAATAAGTAAAACACATACAATAAGATACATATGTAACAGATAAAACTAGAGGGCACTCAGAGAGTGCATACCTCAGCCATGGCTGCTGTTCACCCAAACTCTGCTCTGCCACTGCATAACAGCCTCAGGCAAAAATCTTGGTGGAGATAAATCCCATCCTGTAGTTTTTGTGTATTCCTGCTAGGACATTGAGCCTTGGTGGAGGTATGCACTCTCAGACCACCACCAAAATCTAATCACCTGTTCACCATGCCGTTACACATCTTTCCTGAAAATTTCATCAAAATCCATTGATAACTTGTTGAGTAATATTGCTAACAGACAGACAAACCAACACCGGCAAAAACATAACCTCCTTGGCAGAGCTGAAAACAGACACCACAACATAACATGACCTGTAGGACTCAAACTGAACTCGAATTAAAAGCCAAATTAAAAAGATGGGTTTTAAGCTGTGATTTAAAAGACTGTAATGATTCTGCTTGAGACTTGAGACAAGAAAAACAAACAAACAAACAAAAACTTATGACCGACTCAAGTAGACATCAATTATCCCCAGTTGGAGGAAGTCATTTGACACAAAATGAGGAAACTCAAACTCTGAAAACATACCATTATGCTGAACATAAACCACAAGAGATGGAGAATGATATTGATCCTGATAACCACTTTTTCAACAATATTCATAACCACTGTGAATATTACACTGAAAAACAATTCAAAAGTCAAATGCAATTAGATGGTAAACTATCAATAATACACTTCAATAGCAGAAGTCTTAACAAAAACTTTCCACAGATTCAGGACTATTTAAAACAGCTAGACAGAAAATTCACAGCTATTGCAGTCTCTGAAACTTGGCTTAACAAAGAGCAGGCTCCCCTGATGGCAATAGAGGGATACCAGATGTTTTATATTAACAGAACTCAAAAAAAGGGTGGTGGTGTTGCACTGTATATTGATGACCTGTACAGGTGTAAGCTTGTAAATGAAATGTCCTTAGCACTACCAGGGATTTTGGAATGTGTTACTGTTGAGATTGACCTAGACAAAACAAAAAATCTAATCATAAGCTGCATATATAGAACACCGGGAACTTGCATTGAGACATTCAGAGATAAATTAGTCGAGCTGTACAATAATATTACTAGTAAGAAAATGGTAGCAATTTGTGGAGATTTCAATATTGACTTACTGAATCCTCATCAACAAAATGTAGTTACAGAGTTCATGAACTCTATGTACAGCATGAGTCTATATCCCACAATAACACATCCCAGTAGAATCACAGTTCACTCTGCTACACTTATTGACAACCTGTTTGTCAATGTTTTCGATAAGAAAATAGAAAGTGGATTATTGATAAATGATATAAGTGACCACTTGCCAACCTTTGCACTTATCCATGGCCACACGGGGCCCAACGCAGAAAAAACTTCAAAATCGTTCAGACACAAATCACCAAATGCAATCAGTTCTCTTAAAGAGGACTTGCTGAAGCAAGACTGGACAGAAGTCTATGTATCAGATGTAAATGAAGCCTATGATACATTTATAAACATTGTAACCACTCTTTATGAAAAAAACTGCCCATTAGTAATAAAAAAGCTTAAACACAAATTTGCTAATAAGCCATGGTTAACCAAAGGACTACAAAAGGCGTGTAAAAAGAAAAATTCATTATATAAAGCTTTCCTAAAGAAAAGAACAAAAGAAGCAGAGCAGCGGTATAAAACATACAAAAATAAGTTAACATATATAATAAGATGTAGTAAAAGAGACTATTACAGTAAAGAACTGGAGAAAAACAGAGACAATATTAAAAATACATGGACAATACTCAACAGTATCCTTGGAAATAAAAGCAGAAATACAAGCTACCCAACTAATATTCCAAAAAATAATAAAACGACTCAGAGTGTGAATATCGCTTCACCTGCAGATGAATTTAATAATTTTTTTGTTAACATTGGACCTAAACTGGCCCGAGAAATACCCACTACGGTGCCAACAGGTGATACAATATGCAATAACACTGCTGTAAAAGACTCCATCTTCATAAAGAACACAGACGAAAGAGAGGTCATTGAAATTGTTAAATCGTTCAAAAGTAAAACATCTACTGACTGTGATGGTATCGACATGCTACTAGTCAAAACTGTTATCGAATGCATAGTAAAACCACTGACGTATATCTGCAACCTGTCTCTCCAATCAGGTATATTTCCCAATGCAATGAAAATAGCTAAAGTAATTCCGATATACAAGATGGGCGACAGAGGGGAACTCTCAAACTATAGACCAATTTCACTATTACCACAATTTTCCAAGATACTTGAAAAAATATTCTATGAGAGAATTGACAACTTCATACTGAAGAATGATTTATTATGTGAGCAGCAATATGGGTTCAGACACAAGAGGACAACTGCATATGCCCTAATGGAATTTACAGAAAAAATATCAACAGCCATTGAAAATAAAGAGTATTCAGTTGGAGTATTCCTAGATCTTAAAAAAGCATTTGATACAGTAGATCATAATTTATTATTAAAGAAACTACAAAATTCTGGTATTAGAGGTGTAGCACTGTCCTGGTTAAGTAGTTACTTAAAGAATAGATATCAGTATGTATGTGTTAGCAACAAAAACTCAGAGTTGCTGAAGGTTACTTGTGGAGTCCCACAGGGTTCAGTTTTGGGACCATTATTATTCAATATGTATATAAACGATATATGTAAAGTCTCAGAAAAAATGGACTTAATATTGTTTGCCGATGACACTAATCTGCTATGCAGTGGAAACAATTTGGAACAACTTCTGGATACACTCGGGAAGGAATTAGGAAAGCTTAAACTGTGGTTTGATTCAAACAAATTAACACTCAATTTAAGTAAGACAAAATTTATAGTCTTTAACAACCATCACAACAATCCAGTACCCAAACTCAGTGTAAATGGTGTAGAGATTGAAAGGGTATCTGAAACCAAATTCCTTGGAGTAATAATTGATAATAAACTGTGTTGGAAGTCACATATTAATTATATTAAAGGTAAAGTCTCCAAATCAATTGCAATATTACACAGAGTGAAATATTTGCTGAATCAACCCACACTATACACCTTGTATCATTCATTAATACTCCCATACATGACATATTGCAATGAAGTATGGGGAAATACATATAAAACAAACATATATCCACTCTTTATGCTTCAAAAGAGAGCTATTAGAATAATAAACAAAGCAGCTTACAGGGAACCAACAAACCCACTTTTTCTTAAACAAAAAACTCTCAAGTTGAAAGATCTGGTTGACTTTAAAACCGCAATAATAATGTTCAAAGTGAAGAATTTATCACTGCCTGCAAATATCCAAAAGTTGTTCCAAACAAGGGAGAAACGATATCACTTCAGAGGAACATGTATATTTCAAAAGCCTACAGTGAGAACAACCACCAAGCAACACTGTATTTCAGTGCAAGGAGTCAGATTATGGAACGATTATGGACCTGAATTAAAATCATGTACAACGCTTGGACAATTTAAACAAAAACTAAAGGAAGAAATACTCCAAACATATTTACAAGACGACATGTAAACTCACATAAGGATTGACATATCCAGCCTGTGTTGTGTTGTAGCTTAGTTTTTTTTATTTTTTTTTTTCTCTCTGTGACATTCTGTCTTAAATTTGTCTTGAATAGTAACTGCTTAACTTAGCTTAGCTTAGTTTTCTTTTTTTTTTTCTCTTTTTTTTTGTCTTAGCTTTGTTCTAAATTGTAATCACTCTTGTCTTGTTTACTCTTTTTTCTTTGAATTCTTGGATGGAATATGGGTGGGCAATATAAGCTGCGGCTTCAGCCATCACCCATTTCGGATAACTCACGTGGAATTGTTTAGTAGAAGGAGTCTTTGTCTAATTTGACCTTGTTGTTATATTATACAGTTTCTTTAACCTGTACTGTATTATCCGAAATAAATAAATAAATTCATTCATTCATTCATTCATTCATTCATTCATTCAAGAGAAAAAAAATCCGAAAGTAATACTTAAATGGCTTATTTATGACAGCTATGCTCATGTAACAGGTGTGTATCAATATTTCATAAGTCCTGACTCATAAAGTTAATAAATGAGCATTGTGCTTTAATCTGATGATAACACCCTTGCAATCTATGTATGAACTGGTGCCATAATCATTCTAGAGTGGAGATATGTCTTCTATGATTATCAAACTACAGCTCGTCTGATGTTTTTATATGGCTTTAGTTTACAAAACCAGAGCAGAATGGCTGTCTCACTGGAATCAAATACATTAAAAATGAGCCTTGGATTGAACACAAGTCAGCGCACTGTCTATTGGCTGTTTTTGCCACCTTAGATATAAAATATTTCTCCTTTGCTGATTTCGAATTGTAGCACATTAAAGCAAATGGGCAGCATTTTTGCAAGCAGCATGGGCTGTCTGTGGTCTTCTCTGATAACGGTCAAAGCTTTTAGTAAAAATCTGAAATGAGAGTGAGACATAATAGAAGGTTTTAAGCAAAAAGGGTGGAAGTAAATTTTCTTTTTTCTTTATTCCTAATAAACCTCTAGTTTATTAAAGTAGGGCACTATTAAGCAGGGTTGAAATTTGGATTACAAGTTATTTTATTCAGTAACTGTTTATGTAAAGTTAAACACATTTCCAGAATAGGAAAGTGAACTTTGAATAAATCCAGGTTAAAGGTACAAAATCATTTTGTGAACATACAATGAAGTCAAAAGTTTTTACTGAGGAGAGTTTTAGATATTCATTTATATTAACCTACTAATCTTGTAACAAGTATTATTATTTATTTTTTTTTACCTCTGCCAAGGAGGTAATGTGATTGGGGCGGTTTGTCTGTCTGTCTGTCTGTCTGTTAGCAGGATTATACAAAAACGACTGGACAGATTTGAATGAAACCTTCACTAGAGGTGGCCCTTGGGCTACGGATGAACCCATTAGATTCTGAATGCAGTCCATGAGTGCATACCTCCACCAAGGCCTTATCTTGCAATGTGCAGATGGACAGACAGAGGGAGGGACAGAGCCTTGGCGGAGGTATGTACTCTCTGAGTGTCCTCTTGTTAATTTTGTGTTTAGAGAAAGCATTCTTTAAAGATGAACTATTCACTGCATTGTTTTTAATTGTTAACTACTGCTTACAGTTCTTGCATAACCAAAAATCATGTCAATATTTGTCAGAAAATCAGTCAAGCAGTTTGGAACTCGCACAAAACAAAAAACAAATTAGTCGGAACGACCACAAGGTCCCCCTTAAAGGAATACTCAGCAGTGCATTCACGTTGGCGCTCACCGTTTAATTCAGGTGAATTGCTCAGGTTGTGTCCTGTTGCACTGTTTTAGTTGTCAGCTCTATTGAACAGTTTCACTGACAATAACAGTCAACATTTGTAGGATCATTATAAACATTCACCCTTTTGTAAATGTGAAGGTTAATTTAGGCAACAATTGTTTTTTCCTGAATTAAGTTTAATTATTGGCTCACCCACCAAGTCTTTGATAAGAGTTGGTGATAAGGACCTGTTACCAAACATGGCAACGGGAGCAAAGTCCAGCTCTTATACGTATATACTATATGACGAGGGGCTGAAAAGTTCATGGGCTGAAAAGTTCATAATGGTCAAATTTGACCAAATGTGGTCTATTTCTCAACATAGTCTCCTCTTCAGTCCACACATTTCTTCCATCGGTGTTGCAGCGCTCGAATCCCTGTGGTTGAAAAATAAACCACATTTGGTCAAATTTGATCACTATGAACTTTTCAGCCCCCTTCATATGTTAATAATTACAGAAGTCATACGGAGCTGAATCAGCTTTTGTGAAATGTTTGTTTTATCTTCATTCTTTAGGTTAAAAACAGAAGGCATGTGTATTTTTATGAGGTAGGTTTCAAATGTACAGTTGCACACGTGTCAGGTGTCATAAAAGTTATGTTCTTACAAAACCAGCTCATTTTATTAAAGGTCTCTGCTCAGCGGTACTGCTTGCATTCAATACCAGAGAGGGAGGATCATCTCATGGCTTCAGTATTGATGATTTCAAATCCGGATTGAATCATCAACCTGTCTTTCTACTTTTTAAAATTTATTTTTGTTTATTACTTGTGATTTCAGAGAAGTCCACTTATTGACCATGGCTAAACACAACATTACACTTGCCACTGGCATAGTGTTGTCACTGTGTGTCTTCATAGTTACCATGGTGTTCTCTGCTCTGGCAGCCATTGGAAAACGTGAGTCTGACTCTTAATACACACTTGTTTTGTAAAGCAAGAATATATTCAAGTTAAACATCGAGAATGCAACCCTTGTTCCTTCTCTGCATCTGTATGCATGCTGTAACTTTTTGTGCCCCACAGAGCCGTTTTTGTCACCGACTGGCAATGTTTCAGATGAGTTAATCACTCAAATCACCCCATCAGGATGGACTTTCAGCATTTGGACTATCATTTACATCTTCATGGGCTTAGGGTTGCTGTACATTATTGCCGGCATCTTCCAACAGTAAGAACAGATTCAAACTTATTTTCTGTAAGTTCAGTAAAGGAAGAGATGGAACAAGAAAGCTGCATGGACTGTACATTTTCTCTCTGCTTTCGCTTTGCAGGAACGCCTATGGCTATGTCTACTGCAGCCCTTCTGTTTTGCCTGTTGGATATTTTGCAACTTTTTGTCTAAATCTGGGGCTCAATATTGGATGGTTGTTCCTATGGGACAGAATGTGAGATGAGAACCTTTCCTATATAAATACATATAATTGAAATTTGATAGTTTTACAGGCCAAACAATTGAAAAAGCAAAGAAATTCATACAAATATCTAAAAATGCACACTTACATCGTGGTATAAGGTCTGATATTGTTCATTTTCAGAGGATTAATTTTCAGTTTTGATAAAGTAAAAAAATACATATGTAGATTTGTGACGGTATAAAACATAGGAAATGAAATCCACTCATATTTAGGAGTGTGAAATGAGCATTTTAATATTTTCTTGGTATACATATGACTTACATTGTATTTTATAAGGTCAAAACCCACTAAAAACCTTTGCATAATATGGGACCTTGAAAGTATCAGGGAGATAACTTTGGTTATAAGAATGAGGGATTTGCAGACGTCATGCTGTCATGTTCTCTGGAAAAGATCTGCATTGCAGGTTTTTGGGATTAGGGTGTTTAGGTCATTCCAGTGAAGCTGAAAAGAGCTAATGTTCATCCATCCATCCATCCATCCACATTTCACTGCAAACGTTACTCCTCCTAGAAATTTTCCCTATCACCAAACTCACTCACAATGATCCTCAGGTGTGTCTGCATCCAGGTTGTGCTCAAGGTCAAAAGGTCAGGAGATCTGGGCGCTCATGTGACTTCAGAAAAATCACATTTTCTCCTTGGCAATTGTCTCAGCGCTCTCAAAACTCACTCACAGTGATCCTCAGGTGGGTCTGCTTCCAGGTTGTGCTCATGGTCAAGGCCTTCTTTTTCTACTGTGGTCGACGTCTGTTCGGACCTGTGGCTGCCAGGAAGCCCACTGACCTGTGTAGGTCAGTACTCACCCTCAGAGATAGGGTGAGGAGCTCAGTCATCCGGGAGAGGCTCAGAGTAGAACTGCTGCTTCTCCACATTGAAAGAAGCCAAATGAGGTGGTATGGGCATCTGACGAGGATACCTCCTGGACACCTCCCACTTGAGGTGTTTCGGGCACGTCCCTCTGAAACCCTGGGGCAGACCCAGGACTTGCTAGAGAGACTATGTCTCCCAGCTGGTCTGGGAAGGCCTCGGTATCCTCTCTGAAGAGCTGGAGCAGGTGGCTGGGGAGAGGGAAGTCTGGGCTTCTCTGCTTGTGCTGCTGCCTCCACGACCCGGACCTCCGGAAAAGCAGTAGAAGATGGATGGATGGATATTACTCCTCCTAGGCAATTGCCCAAATTCTCAACAGCCTCACACACAATCATCCTCAGGTTTGTCTGCATCCAGGTTGAACTCAAGGTCACGATCACTGTCAAAGGTTAGGAGATCTGGGCATTTATGATGTCATGAAATTTTGTTGCATCATCCAAGGCAATTGCCCCAATGTTTGGCAAACTTGTGCACAATGATCCTCAAGTGGGTTTGAATCTCAGCTGTGCTCAAAGTCAGGGTCAACGGTCAGAAGATCTGAGTGCTCTCAGGATGATTTCATCAGGTCGGAATGAACTACTCCATCATTGTTGGTCTGGATATTCAGGATTGTTGAGTGTTTTATGGAATAAAGGGAAAACCAGTCACTTATCCCACAGAAATAACTAAACTATACTTTTCACCTCTATCGTCTCGCTAGGTACACACCCGTTGCATTGGTGTTCCTCATACTAATCGCCTTGACAAACTACACTCTGATATTCTTCTCGTGTTATGGGCTACACCACTATGGTGCCTGGCTCCACAAATACCACAAATTCAACCTGTGGCTCCATCGCCTGCTTGTTAGTATCGGCTCTGCAGTTTGTTCAAATGCTACCATCCAGCAAAATTTCTTTTTTTTTTTTGTCACCAGGCATCTAATAATATTTTCTTTATTACAGATTCAGAATGGCATTGCCATATATGCGACATGGACAACTATTGCATCGCTTGTTAACCTGACTATTGTGCTGACTTACAATGCAAAGATGAACCCCACGGACGCGGCCACTATCGGACTATCTATTTTAAGTGTAGTGCTGGTTGTGTGGTGAGTGCAAAAAATAGGATGAAATAAATGATAATTTAGATGATTAAAAAATAAACAAGACATGTTCGATCTCTTTTAGGTTCATCCTGGAAAACTCCATCCTTGACAAACATGTGAGGTTCATTCTGATCATCTACCCTGCTGTCATTTTTGCACTGACTGGGGTGTTCACCAAAAACTACAATGCTGCAGCACCGACTCGCAATAACATCTTCATTGGTGAGGGGAAAAAAAAAATCCACCTTAATAGTATTGCTTTATTTACACATCCAGTCGAATGATCATTTTGCACGCTAATGCTTTTCTCTGTCATTTTCTGTCCACTTTAGCTGTACTGTTGGGTGTGGCCTGTGCCTTGTGCGCCTTAAGATTCTGTTTGGTCATTTGGTGGCAAATCAAAAAGCCGTTTTATGAAGACATCGACCCGGATGCCGTGTCGCCCATGGAAATTTTTGAGAAGCAGAAAAAGATATTCAAGTGAATGTGCTGACCGGGATAAGATGATGGTCTTTTAAGTGTCAGTGCAATGTGGTTTCTGTGTGAGTTGTGCTTCTTAATCATTTCCAGTATGATCACACGCCTTGGACTGGAGATATGCTGACAAATAAGAAAGCCTCTCCACATGTCAGTCCAACATTTGTGATGTGAATCAAAGTGGGAGTTGAAATATAGTTCTCATTCGACCCATAACATCTGTGCTATCATGAAAAAAAGGTGTTTTGTTGTTGTTTGCTTTTTTATCCACTCTTTGTTCTCTGTTTTGTTAAAATAAACTTTGATTTTACTTACTTTTGGGCTTTTGTTGCTGATTTCACAAATAAATGGCAAAATAAATAAAATGCGTCCCATAATAGAAACAAATAAGTGAACACTTTTGCTATTTTTCCCTTATGATTAATCATTTCATTTTGACACGCTTCACTTAGAAATAACGTTCTGTATACAGTATTTTGTTGTGTTGTAAGCCTTGAAATAACTTTTCAGGGCATCCACTCTTTTTTTGCTAGTTTTAAATATCACATTAACTACACATTTAGGTGGCTTGTTCATTGACCTAAAAATCAGTTTAAGCTGATGTGCCGGCTTATACTTTACAGCAGTATCAACAAATGGAAATAGAGAAAGGGCAGACTTATATTCACTCATTCATCTTTATAACTGCTTAGGCCATTTTGGGTCGCGGGGTGGCTGGAGCCTATCCCAGCATCACTGGGTGAGAGGCGGGGAACACAATGGACAGATCATCAGGCCTATGCAGGGCCAACACAGAGACAGACAACCATTCACTCTCATATTCATACTTGGGACAATTTAGAATCCCCAGTTGGTGCCAATTAACTTAATGTGCATGTCTTTGGACTGTGGGAGGAAAGTGGAATACCTGGCAAAAACTCCACACAAACACAGGGAGAACATGCAAACTCCATACAGAAAGGTCACCATTGGCCAGGTCCTGGGTTCAAACCCATGACCGTTTTGCTGTGAGGTGACAGTGCTAATCACTGCTGAACAGAGCTGCACAGGGCAGACTTATAAAGAACTGAAAATAACAGAGAGGAAAGTAAAAGAGAGAATCTCCCTAGCTGCTAAATTTGGATGTGATGCATGTTCTAGTCTGAGCTACTGAGATAATTTAAACCTCATAAAGATTTAAACCTCCTCGTCAAGTTTGCAGATTTTTTTTTGTGCGTGCATCTGTTTTCTTCTCAGTCCAAAAACATACATTTTAGTTTAATAACTGACTCTAATTTGACCTTAGTGGCTGTTTTTAGTGCGAATTTGCTCTAAATTCATGATCGCCAAACTAAAAAGAAACTGCTTCACTTCAGAGGAAGTTTTGCATAGTTTGTACAGTCTTTGCCGTTTTAGAATTACCAGATGCACAGCCAAAACCACAGAGCCCCGTACCTAACCACTCACATCCCACAGCATGTCACACAAGTCACATCTTACATGGCCTTTTGTAACTATCTTCAGTCCATCCATTCATCCATCCATCTGGTTCACACAGCACCATGATCCCCATAAGCCATCCTGCAGGTGGTGAGTCCACTGGGTCCTTGTTATTACCTTTCATGGAGATCCACTGGACTGCTCTTGGTTTGGCTCTTCACCCAGGACCAATTTGCCTTGGGAGGCCCTATCAGGGGCAAGTTGCCCCTGACAACATAGCTCCGGGGATCATTAGGGCACAAAAACTCCACCACGGTAAAGTGGCAATCCACGGAAGAGACTGTCTTCAGTCGTGAAAACTCTAATAAAGCAGCCATTTGCATTATCAACAGCATACAGAGTAAACCTAAAGCGGTGACTGATATTTCTTCTGACTTTTGACCCTGACCTTGACCCTGGGCACAACTCGTATGCAGACCCACCTAAGCATCATTGTGTGTGAGTTTGATGGGCATCTGAGCGGTTGCCTCAGAGTAGCGATTCCCTTGAAATGTGGATGGACGAACGGGCAGACAGACATTCAGTGCTGTTGCATTAGGTCCTTTTGGCTTCACCAGAAGGACATAAAGATTAAAGCAAATGATTGCATTTTTTGTTTTGAATGTTACCAGCCAATAGTTCTGCACTCTTTTTTATTACAAAAAACAACAACAAAAAAACAACTCAACAACACTGAAATATTACTTTTGAGAGGTCCAATGATGTTACTGACTTTCAAAATATTTTTTTCATTTTCAAATACCACATTACACACCAATATCATTCATATTTAATCCTTATTACTTAAGTCTTGTATAAAATTTTAATAGTGACTGATTAACCAATTCATTGGGCACGTCTTTTCTGATCAAGATCTTTCTTTTGAAGGTGGAGTATGATTCTTGACACTCATCTGTGCTGGGACATTGATCGTCATTATTAACCCATCATTTCACTCACTGTGCAACAGCTTTGCTCTTCCAACAAAAGTAAATAAAGCTAAAAACAAATGAATTGTAAAATGACTAAAATTATTTTATTCTACATCATTTTAAACCTAAATAGACCCATGAAGATGCAAGCAGTAAACATAATTATTTTGAGTTTATTATTTTAATAGTTCAACGATGATTTTGTTCAATTCAGAACAGAAAATCAAAATAAGTAAATAACATTTTTGAAAACAGTTACACCGATGATACTTTATTAATTTTGAGCATTTTTGGTTCAGGTTTTCTTGCATAAAAGCCAAAACGCTGACACAGGATATCCTAAAGGGTTATCTCAATTTGAATCAGACTTTTGTAATTCATACTCTTGGCATGGTTTCATGGTAAATATCAGTGTTTTATGACCCAAGAGACAGAAGTGTACAAGGTGTGATAAGAGGTGGTAATTCAGATGGTCATAAAAACTTCCCCTTACACAACCCGTACTGGATAAAAAGCGATCCATGTGCTCCTGCTGATCACACCACAGCTCACACATGAAGGAGTGAAGCTACTGTAGCCTTATCAATCACGTGCAGGCTGTTTAATTATGATGGAAACAAATATAGAGCAGTGCTGTTCTTATAACTTTACACACGCAGCTTAAAGCCAAGACCATTTTGTTGTTTGTTTTGTTTTTGAAGTTGCAACTTTTTGAGAAAGGAAGAACTGATAATATAAAGGTGGACCAAGATGGGAAAACACCACTGCTGGCGTGCTGCTGCGATAGTCCTGTCTGCTGTTGCCTTTGTAATAAGTTTGGTATTTAATGGGCTTTCTGTGGTTGGAGTTGGTAAGTTAATGCTTTGTTAATGACCTCCCTGAATACATTACACCAGAATCTTCAATAATCAGACTAATTTACTTTTCTCTCCCACAGAGCCTTACTACACTACTACAGCCAATGTGTCTGCTGTGTTTGACACACAGCTCACACCT
Organism: Pholidichthys leucotaenia; assembly: GCA_020510985.1. Taxonomy (NCBI): domain Eukaryota; kingdom Metazoa; phylum Chordata; class Actinopteri; order Cichliformes; family Pholidichthyidae; genus Pholidichthys; species Pholidichthys leucotaenia. Next base: position 165,909,909 of record CM035844.1, read on the forward strand.
TCGGGATGGACCTTTTTCATCTGGACCCTCATCTATATCTGGCTGATTGCAGTAATGGCCTACATTGTTGCGGGTCTTTTTAGAAAGTTGAGGCCCCTTTTCATATTTCAAATGCATTTCAGATATTGAATAGCTAGTCTTGAGTTAAAACATGCACTTTCTTCAGTGCAAGAATAGCTTTAAATGACATTCCTAAATATATATTCTACTTTGTTTTCCATTAGGAATGGATATGGATATGTTTATTGCAGCCCTGCAGTGTTGCCTTATGGATTCTTTATTAGCTGGTGCCTCAACCAGTGTGTCAACATTGGCTGGCTGCTCATTTGGGACAGAGGGTAAGGGTCTCTCCATTCTGAGTTACACTATCTATACAAAAGTATTGGGCCATTTAAACATCACTTTAATGATATAATGTTTTAAATAATTAGATATCGAGTTGGCCCCCTTTTGCAGCTAGTGGTGTGAAAAAAATGTTTGCCCCCTTCCTCATTTCTCATTTTTTTGTATGTTTGTCACACTTAAATGTTTCAGCTCATCAAACAAAGTTAAATATTAGACAAAGATAACACAAGTAAATGCAAAATGCAGTTTTTTTAATGAAGGCGTTTATGATTAAGGGGGAAAAAATCCAAACCTACATGGCCCTGTGTGAAAAAGTGATTGCTCCCTCAACTTAATAACTGGTTGGGCCACCCTTAGCAGCAACAACTGCAATCAAGCATTTGCGATAACTGGCAATGAGTCTTCTACAGCGCTGTGGAGGAATTTTGGCCCACTCATCTTTGCAGAATTGTTGTAATTCAGCCACACTGGAGGGTTTTCAAGCATGAACCGCCTTTTTAAGGTCATGTCACAGCATCTCAATGAGATTCAGGTCAGGACTTTGATTAGGCCACTCCAAAGTCTTCATTTTGTTTTTCTTAAGCCATTCAGAGGTGGACTTGCTGGTTTGTTTTTGATGATTTTCCTGCTGCAGAACCCAAGTGCGCTTCAGCTTGAGGTCACAGATGGCTGGACATTCTCCTTCAGGATTTTTTGGTAGACAGCAGAATTCATGGTTCCATTTACCACAGCAAGTCTTCCAGGTCCTGAAGCAGCAAAACAGCCCCAGACCATCACACTACCACCACCATATTTTACTGTTGGTATGATGTTCCTTTTCTGAGATGCTGTGTTACTTTTATGCCAGATGTAATGGGGCACATGCCTTCCAAAAAGTTCAACTTTTGTCTCGTCAGTCCACAGAGTATTTTCCCAAAAGTCTTGGGGATCATCAAGATGTTTTCTGGCAAAACTGAGATGAGCCTTTATATTCTTTTTGCTCAGCATCAGCAGTGGTTTTCGTCTTGGAAGTCTGCCATGCAGGCCATTTTTGCCCAGTCTCTTTCTTATGGTGGAGTCATGAACACTGACCTTAACTGAGGCAAGTGAGGACTGCAGTTCTTTGGATGTTGCTGTGGGGTCTTTTGTGACCTCTTGAATGAGATGTCGCTATGCTCTTGGGGTAATTTTGGTTGGCCAGCCACTCCTGGGAAGGTTCAGCACTGTTCCGTGTTTTTGCCATTTGTGGATAATGGCTCTCACTGTGGTTTGTTGGAGTCCCAAAGCTTTAGAAATGGCTAGAAAATTGAACTCAGCTTTCCAAAGATGTGATAATCCACAGTTAATTTATGTTTTAACAGGGGGGCAATCACTTTTTCACACAGGGCCATGTAGGTTTGGATTTTTTTTGTCACGTGGTGGCCCTCGTGAGCCACCATAAGACGTCAAAGTCGCCAGTGAGTTTTGCAATGATGTTTAATACACGAACACAAGACACAAATACAAAGCAATAAGCCGCTGAGGGCAAAACACACTACACAAGACACATGGGACCATAAGGCTACACCCAGCTACTTACGGTCTTGACCAGGAACAAGGAAAGGATGACGTCTGAGATGAGAACTGCTCACTCAACGTCTGGCACAAAGGAATGTTAGGCGATGTTAGACGAGACTGCTGCATTGTACTGCTGTCAGCGCCCGTATAAATGCCGGCTGCTAACAAGCTGTGAATGCAGCACAGCTGTTCGGCTCTGACAGCAGGAAGCCCCTCCGAGCGCTGTCACAATAAGAGCCCGGGGAGCCAGAAGGTAACCACTGCTGTCAAAAGCCGGCAAAGATGATGTATGGCCCGAGCGCGGACGAGATCGGCGCTCGGACCATAACAGTTCCTCCCTCCCGAGGGCAGGCTCCGAACGCCCATTGACACCCAAGCCCCCCCACACCCCCACACCCCAGGGTGGGCGGATGGGGGCAGGCGTCGCGGGAGGGAATCAATACACAGACCAAAAACCACAAACCAGAAGCACAGAGACAATCAGGAAGAACAAAAAACAAAGCTCCCAAATACATGACATAATTACCCAGGGCATGAATAACAGAAAAAAAAGAAATACAACACTCTCAAATGCACAACTCAAAATAATGACAGAGGGCAAATGAGGCAATTGCAAAACACAAATCACAAACTCCCACACAGATGAATCACAAATACATGAAACAATAAGCACAGGACAGCAAAAAAAACAGAACAATCACAGGGCCAAAATATTACCCCGAATGACCTTCACCCCTGACAGTCCGAGATGATGACGACCGGTGGAGACCAAACGCCACGGGAACAGTTCTGGCGGTCTCCCTGCGTCCAACGGCCGACGGGTGGTCACGGGGGACAGTACAAGACCGGACGGCCTACCCCAGTCCCAGGCCCGGAAAGTCCACTCCTTCGGTGGCCGAACCAGGTCGCCCAGTAATAAACCCAATATGTCGGGTGGCCGACCCAGGGCGCCGAACCGGTGAAGCAGTTCCTCGGGCGGCCGACCCACATCCCTCAGCCACCAGAACCGTGGGAAGACGGCCTGCGGCGGCCTCCCTGGCAGGGGAAAGACATGGGAGAGCCGGGCCGAGTGAAGAGGCCCCCCAACTGCCCCTCAACGGCCCCCGGCGATGATGAGCACGGCTGGTGACTGCGACGATGGTAATGATGGTGAAGACGAGCCCCCACCATGTCAGGTGGCGAAGGGTCTGCAGCTCCTACACCGTCCTTGACCCACACGATGCTGCGGTTGTGGCTGCACCCGCGTTGGACCCCCACTGGGTCTCGTCGGACCCCGACTGGGTCTCAGATGCACCCTCGTCAAACCCCCACTGGGTCTCGGCTGCACCCGCGTCGAACCCCCATTGGGTCTCGGCTGCACCCGCGTCGAACCCCCATTGGACCTCGTCGGACCCCGACTGGGTCTCGGATGCACCCGCGTCGGACCCCCACTGGGTCTCGGCTGCACCCGCATCGGACCCCGATTGGGTCAGCGCAGCACCGGCGACGACCTCCGCCCCCGAACAAGGAACCTCCAGCGCAGCGACCACGACTGGCTCCGCACCGGTGACTCTGCAACAAGGCTCAGAAGACAAGAAAGGACAGGGATCAGAGTCACCGGCAGCGACAGAGCCCAGTGAGACGAGCTTGGGCGCAGCAGGCGGCTGCCCCTGACTCGTCTCCCCGAGAGGCAGGCAAAAATGCTCCAAGACAGGAAGAAGAGACACAAGATAGAGCACTTGCCTGCACTCGGGTTCTGTCGCCGTCCAGGACTTCGTCGATCCTGGCTCAGGGCGAAGAAGTTCGTCCGCAGGCTCCCACTCAGCTACGGCGGACTTACGGTCTTGACCAGGAACAAGGAAAGGATGACATCTGAGACGAGAACCGCTCGCTCAGCGTCTGGCACAAAGGAATGTTAGACGATGTTAGACGAGACTGCTGCATTGTACTGCTGTCAGCGCCCATATAAATGCTGGCCGCTAACAAGCCGTAAATGCAGCACAGCTGTTCGGCTCTGACAGCAGGAAGCCCCTCCGAGCGCTGTCACAATAAGAGCCCGGGGAGCCAGAAGGTAACCACTGCTGTCAAAAGCCAGCAAAGATGATGTATGGCCCGAGCGCGGACGAGATCGGCGCTCGGACCATAACATTTTTACCCTTAATAATAAACACCTTCAATTAAAAACTGCATTTTGTGTTTACTTGTGTTATCTTTGTCTGATATTTAAATTTGTTTAATGATCTGAAACTTTTAAGTGTGACAAACACAAAAAAAGAAATCAGGAAGGGGGCAACACTTTTTTACACCACTGTATATAAGCTTCTATTCTTCTAGGGAGGCTTTCCATGCTGTTTTGGAATGCGATTGTTGGGATTTTTGCACATCGTACTGAAGAGCAGAGGGCCTGGCTCCAATCTGCTCCAGTGCACCTCAAAGATGTTGTATGGGGTTGAGGTCAGGGTTCAAGTTCTTCAACAACAAACTCATCCCACCATACCTATGAACTCTGCCTTATGTAAGGGGACACAGGCATGCTGGAACACAAAAAGGGCCTTCCCCAAACTGTTCTAACAATGTTCCAAGCATATTGTCCAAAGTGTTGTGTTAAGCTGAAACATTAACATTCATCTGGAATGAAACACCTGAATGCAGTGACTAAGAGGTGTAGCCCAATACTTTTGTACATATAGTGTAAAGTACACCTGCAGTAACACAGTGTATTTGTTTTCATCACTGAGGATTAAAAGAACAATGTGTGTTCTTCTGCTGTTGCTGTCCCTCATGAAGGCTGATGATTGTTGCGCTAGTTTTTCTCATCCTTGTCATCTGCACAAACTATTCTATGGTGTTCTTCATCTGCCATGGACTTCATATTTACGGAGCCTGGCTCAACAAATACCACAAAGTAGACATATGGCTCCACCGTGTGCTGGTTAGTATTCTACTTTGGTTGCATTAAAGTCATAATCTTGCTCCTCAATGGTGATACAAGCTGGTTTTGCAAGTCTGTGATGTATTGATCTTTTTTTCCGAAGGTGTTGCAATATACTGTACATTCAACATTGTTTACACTATATCTGCAGGTCCAAAATGGCATAATGATTTACACAACATGGACAACCATTGCCACTCTGATCAACCTCACCATTGTGCTGAGCTATGATGCAGACATGTCCCCAAAAGACGCTGCCACCCTGTCCTACTCTCTTTTGACTGTTGTGCTACTTGTGTGGTGAGTGCATTTCATTTAAAATAGACTTAAAAATCCACATTTTTTCTGAATTCATGTCTTTTTTGTTTGTTTGTTTCTTAGGTTTGTGTTGGAAAACTTTGTCCTTGACAAGCACGTGAGGTACATCTGTATAGTTTACCCCGTTGTGATTTGGGCGCTGTCAGGAAACCTTGACAAAAATTATGATGCTAAATCACCCAGTCGCAATGGTATCTTTATTGGTAAGGAAGAGAAGAATTAACATTAATTCTATATAACAAATATAATTGTCTCTACATGTACAGAACATTTTAATTGAGAGTTTTCATGAGAAATCATGACAAGAAATAAATGTTTTTGGTTTTCTAAATGGTTCTATTCACTGAAAAAAAAATTCTGTAGGTTTTAACCACCTGAAATGGGTCTACTGGTCATGTGATTATTGAAAAAACCATCAAAACACTCAATTCTCTTAAAAAAAAACAAAACACAGCCTTTATATCGATTCTGTCTTTGAGCAGCCAATGTCACTCTTATGAGTTTTTTCCTGTACGTCATGAAATGGGAAAGCCAGTCTTGATACCCAGCTGCTGCTCGATTACTGGCCAGCCATCGGAGCTAACAGTGCTACTACGGAGTTATCTTACCAAGCACAGTTTATATTATTTTCTTTAGATTTCAGTCACTCATTGCTGTTTTTTTTTCACCTGGTTCACTAATCCGTCTTCGATAAAATATCTGGCTTATTTTGTTATATTTTTGCTGTGATGCTACATCGATCTGTCAGCATTAGCTTGGCAAGGCAGCAGGTGTCGGTCAGTCTAACAGCATTAGATCTCATCTCAGCGGGAAGAGGCTGATGGACAGGCTTCCTGGGGTTAGCTTAACTGTCAATCCGGCCAGGTTTGATCACTATTTTTTATAAATCCTATTCACTCCCCACTGGAATCCTTGTTCACCTACAACACTTGACCAAATACGTCCCTCTTAGATGTTATTTTTGCCTAGCACAAAGCCACCCTTCAGCTGATGTCACCCAAGGTGGCTAGCTGAAGAATCCAGTTTAGCCACTCATTCAGGAATATTTCTGTGCTTGTACTCCAGGGACTGGTCATATCCATCACCCTCTGAAATCACACACACCTGTCAACCAGTGATGCATTATTTTATTAATTCCTTGAGAAAATTTTACATTAGTTGGCTCAGGCTAGCGAGCCGAGATAGTAGCTACCTAGCTAAGATTAACAATAGTGACATAAGAGGGAGGGTGGAGTTGAATGTGGCTTTTAGGAATTTAAAGAGACATGCACTGAAATGAGCTGTTCTGAATTAGGCTGCAAAAGATGATTCACAATGATGCTGCAATAATAAATTAATTAAAGGCAATTTGACCAAATGTGGCACAAGCATTCCAAGACCTGTGGGAGCTGTCAACATCTGGGTGCAGTGAATGGGACCTTTAATAACATAAATCAAGCAAAACAGCAAAGTGAATTAAAGGTTGAATTAACAGCCCATTTAAACTATGCCTGTGATTATATGAGACTTATGCCAATTTCAGCTCCACGTTTAAATCAACATGATCGCTTTCCCAGAGACCACAGTTGAAACAGTCTCTCTCGCTCTCTCATTAAATTCAATGTGCCCGCTGGTCTATACTGTTATCTTTCTAAAACAAACAAAAGCCTCTATGATCAACACTGGTCATTGTGCAAAAGCTATACTAATCATATTTTTTCCTCTCAGCTATCCTGCTGGCATTAGCATGTGTGCTGTTTGTGATTCGACTTATTCTGGTCGTTTGGAGACACATCAAACAGCCGCTCTACAAAGATGCCACTTCTGAAGCCATGGAACCAAGGGAGATTGCTGAGAAGCAGAAAAAGATATTTCACTGAGTGTGTTTATGATATACAAAAAAACGTTGATATAAAATATAAAATCACATTGTTGTATTTAGTTTGACACAATAAAATTACTTCCATTATAATTTGATGTGAATAAATTAGATATCTGTGAACCTTTTGACTTTTTCACTCATTTAGCTCTGACATGACATCATATATGAAATTGTAAAGATATTCAAAATAACCTCCGCTGACTGTATCTTTTAAATCATTTTCAGATTTTTTTTTATGTGCAATAAATAACACCTTACATGCCAAATACGACTGCAGTTGTATAATTGTGGGAAGCTTAAAAAACACAAAGGATGTTATCAGCTGTTATGTTCCCAACTATTCAACAATACAGCCCAACAATATTATACTCATTACATCCTATTCCTACGCACAGTGGGGAAAATAAGTATTGAACACGTCAACATTTTTCTCATTAAACATATTTCTGATGGAGCCACTGACCTGAGATTTTCACCAGATATCAGTAACAACCCAAGTAATCCATACATACAAAGAAATAAAGGCAACTGTGTTCACAAAACAAGTTATATTCAATAAAGTGGAATGACACAGGGAATAAGTATTGAACACACTTAGTGAAATTCATTTAATATTTAAGCTTGAGTCCGCTCAGGTGGGAGCGGACTCAAGCTTAAGCATGCCCTGAATCCAACCTACCTTGGAGTGACCCTTGATAGGACCTTATCCTTCAAGGACCATCTAAAGGGGACGGCTGCTAAGGTGAAGGTACGAAACAACCTGCTCTGCAAGCTCGCTGGTGCAAAATGGGGGGTGGCAGCCTCCACCCTGCGCACCTCAGCGCTGGCCCTTTCATACTCTGTAGCAGAATATTGTGCCCCTGTCTGGTCCAGGTCATCTTACACACACCACGTAGACACCCAGCTCAACACAACTATGAGAACTATAACTGGAACAATCCGCTCAACACCACTCCCCTGGTTCCCTGTACTGTCAAACATAGCCCCTCCACACATCCAGCGAGCAGCATTAACTCAAAGGATGCTCCAAAAAGTTAAAGATTCTCCTCACTTACCAGTCCATGCAGATAAGATAAGATAAGATAAGATAAGATAAGATAAGCCTTTATTAGTCCCACAACGGGGAAATTCCAGGATTGCAACAGCACAGGGATAGCAACACTCAGAGCAACAATCAGAAGGCAAGAAAAAAAACAAGCAAGCAAGAGCAGCTAATATACATATGTACATATTACTATAAAATATATATATACACACACACACAGACACACAGTGCAGAGCATTGTAGCTGGATGGAATAAATATATGAATATATGAACACAGTGCAGAGCATTGTAGCTAGATGGAATAAATATGTAAATATATAAACACCCACAGTACGGAGCATTGCAGCTGGGTGGAATAAATATGCAAGTATATAAACACACACAGTGCGGAGCAATGTAGCTAGATGGAATAATATGTAGATATATAAAAAACAGTGCGGAGCATTGTAGCTAGATGGAATAAATATATAGATATATAAATATAAACACACCCAGTGCTGAGCATTGTAGCTCAATGTAGATATCTATACCCCACCCACTGCCCGACTTTCATCCAGACGGCCGATTTGGAAAAACCCTCCCCCAGCTGACTTTACCATCCAGACAGCTTGGCAAGTGGAATGGGAGACCAAGGAGGTCCCAAACAAACACCTGGTGACAAACCCCAACCAACAGGTCCCGAGCACCAACCTCCCAAGGAGACAGTGGTCTACACTTAATCGCTTCAGGACTGGACATGGCCCCTGCTTGGCCAGCCTTCACAGATGGGGCAGTATCCTCAGCCCACTGTGCGCATGTGGAGAGGAGCAAACAATGGAACACATCATAGAGGCTTGCCCGCTCCAAAGACTGGAAGGAGGATTACACACCCTCCATACAGCAAACCAGGAGGCAACTGCTTGGCTTAAGGACTTTGCATTTGCTAAATAAATAAATAAATTTAATATTTAATAGAAAAGCCTTTGTTAGTAATAACAGCTTCCAGACACCTGTATGGAGAAACTAGACACAGGCATTGCTCAGGAGTGATTTTAGCCCATTCGTCTACACAAACTGTCTTCAAATCTTGAAGGTTCTGTGGTTGTCTTCTATGAACTCTGATCTTCAGTTCATTCCATAGATTTTCAATTGGATTCAGGTCAGGTGACTGACTGGGCCATTCTACAGCTTTATTTTCCTTTACTGGAGTCAGCTGAGAGCTTCCTTGGCTCTGTGTCGGGGATCATTGTCTTGCTGAAATGTCCACCCTTGTTTCATCTTCAGCATCTTGGTAGATGGCAACAGGTTCTTATCAAGGATGTCTCTGTACATTGGTCCATTCATCTTTCCTTCAATTATATGAAGTCTGCCTGTACCATGTGCTGAAAAACACCCCCACGCCATGATGGGATGTGCAGTGCCATTTCTCCTCCAAACATGCTGTGTGTTGTGGCATCCAAAAAGTTCAATTTTGGTCTCATCTGACCAGGTGATATTCTCCCAGTATTTTACTGGCTTGCCCAAATGTCGTGCAGCAAACTTTAAATGAGCTTCAACGTGCTTTTTCTTCAGCAATGGAGTCTTGCAAGGTGAGCAGGCATAGAGCCCATGTCAACTGAATGCATTACTTTGTGGAGAGTGTGGGAAATGATGAGGCAGGTTTACGAACAGACGAACTTTATTAACACTCTCTCATCAGTCATACACAGAAAAGCAGGAAAGCATTCAGGCACGGTTCTCCTTTATATCCCCACCACTCATCTCACATCTGCGTGACATTCCACATCACACTGCATGACATCCAACATCACAATACATTCACCCTTAAACCCCCCGTCTACTGTTTACCCTCTGCTTCCTGACTGAGACGCTGTCTGACTCATCCAAGTCTCTACAACTCTACATTATGCATTTTGTCTCTGCTACACCACCACCCAGACAGAGTTTCAGTCACCACGTCTTTTGGGCTTCAGTCTCCTCCCATATCTGCTGTAATGGGGGTCTCTGTGCCGGCGGGGAGGCTGCTGGATGTGTGTCTGACTGCGGGTGGGCCATGGCGAGGGGGGAAGGAAAACCGCTTTGCCCGTGTGGCTGTCCTGGTGAATCGTTTGCCTGGGGAGTTCTCAGTGGGGGTCTTCCACACCTAGGGGCCTGGGCCAGCAGCACTTGCTCGTCCGCCACTACAAAGGCGGGCTTAAGTCTGTCTATGCATATTTTCTCCCGACGCCCCCCCAAGTCTAGCAAAAAATGCTTGTCCCCTGTTTCCAGCACTCTGAACGGGCCATCATAGGGTGGGCGCAATGGCGGGCGGTGGGCATTGTGTCTGAAGAACACGAACTCCGCATTCTTCAAAGTTTTTGGCACAAAAGTGCGTGGAAAATAGTGGTGGGCCGGGCCGGGCAGCGTGCCTGTGTCTGCACTATGCTGCAAACGCTGAGACGGGCAGCTGTCCGGCGTGGGATTATCTGGCAAAAATTCCCCGGGCAGCCGCAGTGGCTGAGAAAAAAACAGCTCAGCCGGGGAAGCCTCCAAATCCTCTTTTGGTGCGGAACGCAACCCCACGGCAACCGGTCAACCCAGTTTGCATCCGTCAACGAAGCCCTGAGTGCTGCTTTCAGTGACCTGTGAAAACGCTCCCATAACTCATTTGCCTGTGGGTTGTACGCGGTTGCGCGATGAATTGCAACACCCAGGCTGCGGGCCATTGCGGACCAAAGTTCGGAAACAAACTGAGGGCCCCTATCGGACGTGATGTCCGACGGGATTCCAAAACGCGCCACCCATGTTGTCAAAAAAGCGCGCGCCACGTCCGCGGACGTGGTTGCCGCCAGCGGGACTGCTTCTGGCCAGTGTGTGGTGCAGTCCACCACTGTCAGAAGGTGCGTGCACCCCTGCGACGGCGGGAGGGGGCCCACGAGGTCCACGTGAACATGGTCGAATCTTTTAGCCAGTATACTAAACGGCTCCAAAGGAGCCTTCGTGTGTCTGTGCACTTTGGCTTGTTGGCACGGTACGCAGGCTGCCGCCCACTCTTTCACTTGTTTGCGCAGGCCTGGCCACACGAATTTCGCTCCCACCATTTTGACTGACACGCGCACTCCTGGGTGCGCCAAAGTGTGAACTGACTCAAACACGCGGCGGCGCCACGCGACCGGGACCACCAGGCGCGGGCGTCCCCTGGAGACATCGCAGATTGGGGGGGGGGGGGGGGCTGTTGTCTTGCAGTACTCTGCTCTCCAGCCTTAACCCTGTTGGTCCAGACTGGAGTGCGCGCACGTCCATATTGCTAATCTGTTCTGCGGCCATGGCTGTATAATCTATCCCTACGCAGACCGGGGCCATAACGGCACGCGAGAGGCAGTCCGCCACCACATTCACTTTACCCGACACGTGCTGAATATCGGTCGTAAACTCCGAGATCGCGGCCAGCTGTCTCTGCTGCCGGCTCGTCTATGGTTCCGAAACATTGGCCATCGCGAACGTCAGCGGCTTGTGGTCCACAAACGTGGTGAAGCTGCGCCCTTCCAGCCAGAACTGGAAGTGGTGTATGGCCAGGTGGAGAGCCAGCAACTCCCTGTCGAACGCGCTGTATTTACGCTCACTGTCGCGCAAAGCCCTGCTGCAAAATTGAGCGGCTGCCAAGAACCGGCGACACGTTGCTCCACGACGGCCCCTATGGCCACATCCAAGGCATCGGTAGGGAGCGCTATCTGGGCCGCCGGGTCTGGGTGCGCCAACAGTGCGGCGTTTGCCATGGCTGCTTTCACCTCAGAGAACGCCTGCTCTCGCTCCGGAGTCCATTCGACTCCATCCGCGGGTTTCCGTCTCTTGAGCGCAGCGTACAATGGCTGCATGAGTTGAGCTGCGTGGGGGAGGAAATGGTTATAAAAGTTAACCATCCCCAAAAATTCCTGCAGCGCCCTGACTGTCTGAGGCCGGGGAAAGTTTGCCACAGCGCGCACTTTGTCGGGCAAGGGTATCGCTCCCTCCGGTGAGACGCGGTGCCCCAAAAAATCAATCCCCGTCACGCTGACCTGGCACTTCGCCGGGTTGATTATTAACCCGTGCTCCTCCAACCTCTGGAAAACCGTCCTGAGGTGGGTTACGTGTTCGTCTTCGGACGCACTGGCTACCAGGATATCATCCAGGTAGACGAACACAAACGCGAGATCGCGCAGCACCGCGTCCATCATGCGCTGGAACGTCTGTGCTGCTCCTTTTAATCCAAATGGCATGCACAGAAACTCAAACAAGCCGAATGGAGTTATTACCGCTGTTTTGGGTATGTCCTCCGCGCGCACTGGGACCTGGTGGTAACCGCGGACCAGGTCTATTTTAGAAAAAATGCGTTCTCCGGCAAGGTGAACGGAAAAATCCTGAATGTGGGGAATCGGGTAGCGGTCGTGTGCTGTGGCGTTATTCAACCTGCGGAAATCGCCGCGCGGTCGCCATGACCCCTCAGCCTTAGGGACCATGTGTAGCGGGGATGCCCATGGGCTGTTCGATCGCCTGATGATGCCCAACCTTTCCAGGTTGGCAAACTCCTCGCGCGCTATGGCCAGTTAACTGCGTCCAAGCGCCGAGGTCGTGCGAAAATGGGCGGCCCGGTGGTGGTGATAAAGGGCTCCACCCTGTGTTTAGCGATGGCCGCCGAAAACGTCGGGACCGTGAGTGCTGGAAACTGAGTGAGCAGTGTATGGAACTTACCGCCTGGAGCCGTGACGTTGGCTTGTGTTATTGGCCTGGCCCCTCGAGCTGTACAGGGGAGAGAGTCAAAGGACAGTGCATTAACCAGGCGCCTGTTAGCAACATCAAATAGTAAACCACGCGCACACAGAAAATCAGCTCCCAGGATTGGGAAACTCAGTGCTGCTATGACAAAAGTCTACTCGTATGTATGGCCGTGTAGAGATAAAGCCAGTGTTCTCTCACCAAAGGTCTTAATGTCCGAGCCGTTTACTGCCACCAGCCCGGGGCCGCTAGGTCCTGCCAGCTGGTCGGCGTAGGTCGGCAGGATAATGCTCTTCTGGGCTCCGGTGTCTACGAGAAAACGCCTCCCTGAGCGCGAGTCCGTCACGTAGAGCAGCTTGTTCTCTTCGCCGGTGGTCGCAGCTGCTACCGACCGCCGGCCTTGGCGTTTCCCGAGCGCTTGAATTGGTACGGTGGCGCACATCTGCGTGCGTTCTCTCCAAAACAGCGGTGGTAGAAGCAGAGCATGTCTCTCTGGCGCTCCTTGGCCCAAGCTGCCGCTATCGTCGGTGGCTCCTCGCCTTCTCTGGTCGTCTCGCTGGGCTCCAACGCCGCCGCATTCACTGTGAGCGCTCTGGTGGTGAGGATGATCCGGTCTGCCTCCTGGGCTAGCGCACGGTAGTCACGCGCAGCCAGCAACGGCGAATTGGCCAGAACCGCTCTCGCCTCTGTTGGAAGGTTCCAGAGGAAAAGGTGGGCAAACAGAAAATGCCCGTCGTCCGTGCCCATTAACGCCAGCATCTTCTCCATCAGATCGACGGCCGAACCATCTCCTAACTCAGAATGCCTCAGGAGCCTCTCTGCTCTCTCACAGTCTGAGAGCGTGTAGCGCCGGGTCAGCGCAGCTTTGAGAGCCTCGTATCTGTCGTGGGCTGGGGGCTGGTTGAGCAGGCTCGCTACCTGCTGGCTGAGCTGTGCGAACGTCCAGCGCTGCAACCACATGGTAAAACTTGGTGTCGTCTGCTGTTATTCCCCGGAGGGCGAACTGGGCCTTGGTGTGGTGAACCAAGAGCGCGGGTTGTGCTGCCAAAAGTCCGGTAGCTTGACTGCAACAGCGCACGCGTCGCTGGGGGCTCCCGTCCGGGCCATCTGTGGGATGCTTGCCACGTTGCTGGGGCTTCCCGTCCGGGCCGACTCCGGGGTTCTTGCCTCGTGTTCCATAATACGTCCAGGGTCACCAGTGTGGAGAGTGTGGGAAATGATGAGGCAGGTTTACGAACAGACGAAGTTTATTAACACTCTCTCATCAGTCATACACAGAAAAGCATGAAAGCATTCAGGCACGGTTCTCCTTTATATCCCCACTGCTCATCTCACATCTGCGTGACATTCCACATCACAGTACATTCACCCTTAAACCCCCCGTCTACTGTTTACCCTCTGCTTCCTGACTGAGACACTGTCTGACTCACCCAAGTCTCTACAACTCTACAATATGCATTTTGTCTCTGCTACAACTTATTGTTTTCTTTGAAACAGCAGTACCTGCTAACTCCAGGTCTTTCTGGAGCTCTCCAAGAGTGGTTTTGGCTCTTGGATAACTCTTCTGATAATTCTTTTGGCTTCACTGTCAGAAATCTTGCGAGGAGCTCCTGGTCGTGGTTGGTTTATGGTAAAATGATTGTTAGAAAAATTCTTCTAAACCTTCAGTCAAAAACCAGCCTGGATCAGAGTTTCAGCAAATTTAATTACAATGGCCAGTGGAGAACAATACAAAAATAGTCTCAAAGCCTATTTGTGTACCATTCTGACTCAAACACACATCACTCAGTTCTTTAAGCCCTCCGTTATCTGAGAGGTGGAGGAGCATTTTGTCCATCATGATTGGTCCAATATATCTGGTCAAAACTTGGTATAATATGCATGTTACAGTTATGTGTCATTGCAGCTCAGATAAAATAAACACAAAGGATAAAAGAAAACAATATAAAACAAAACAATTATCATAATAATAAAGTGTAATGATAAAATGTAAAAACAGAAATAAGAATAACATAAAAACAAAATAAAAGTAAAAGTAATGCTTCAAACTTCAAAAATGTATTTACAAGTAGTACATTTCAACTTCACATCATGATCATGCAACTCCTCTGGTTTTCTGAATGCCAATCATACTTTTACTCTGTACTTGGGTCATGGAGAGACACCTTGAGTTCACACTCTTTGTTCATCATCCCCACCATCCCCGGTAACTGCACCATGGTACATCACTAAGTTTACATGAACAAGTCTCATCATCATACTACAGATACAGGGAATGACACAAGAAAAGGCTAAAAATAATATCACAAAAATCATTAACAAGTTCATGATGAGACCTCTCCATGAAGAGAATAACCAACTTAACCAGGTATGTTCATCAGTAACATTGTCCCTGGCTATACTATCTTGCAAAGCAGTCAAATACTGTATGGCTGAGGCAATCACGTGACCATCTGTATCATTTTTAGGGATAAAAATACAACAATAATCTCCTACAATTACACACATGCCCCCTCGGGTGGCAGTTAATTGATCAAGAACCATTCTATTTTGGGACAGCATAAGTCTAAGAGCCGTTAATTCCTCATCTATACCAGATAAAGCAGATAAAGAAAAATTCACAAATGACTGTAATCTATTGTGGTAGACTGCAAGTCTAATTTAAAACATTACTGGCACATGCCTCTAGGGGGAACTACCTGTATTGTTCAGCACTGCTACTAAGGGGACACATTAGAACAAGAGTGTGAAAACCCCGCGCAGAATCCATGTTCAGTCATATTATGTGTGTTGCAGAATAAACGGCAGAGTTAGCCAAAGAAATAACTCAAGTGTGATCATTGCTACACGGTAGGATATCACACAATTGGCGACGAGGATTAAAAGAAAAAAATCAGCGGCGAGAAACAGAGAACATTGCAAGTGTGGCGAACTCAAGTGACTCCAGTAGTTCGAGTGCAAGTTCAGAGGAGGAAAAACGAGGTTTCCCCACCACGACGAGCAATGGCGGCTGTAATCGGAACGGTAACCCCTTTTGATAACTCGACTCAGTCATGGGAAGAATATAGTGAAATGTTGGACTTTTTCTTCCAAGCTAATGACATTGAGGAGCCAGACAAAAGGAAGGCTGTACTGTTGAGTGGAGTTGGTGCAACTACTTACAGCTTGTTGAGAAATTTAATAAGCCCTGCATTACCGAAAGATAAAACGTACGACCAGCTTACTGCTGAGCTTCAGAAGCACTTCAGCCCCAAACCGAGTGAAATCGTACAACGATTCAAATTTAATTCACGCATAAGGAGGAACACTGAGTCCATAGCAGAGTATGTGGCAGAATTGAGGAAATTAGCACTGCACTGTGATTACAAAGACTCATTGGAAGAAATGTTAAGAGACAGACTTGTGTGTGGAGTGAATGATGACCGAATGCAACGGCGACTTTTATCTGAAACAAAACTCACTTTTGCGAAGGCTTTGGAATTATGCCAAGCGAGGGAAACAGCATCTAAAGATGTGAGAGAGATGCAAGGGAAGCTAACAGAGGACACAGCAACGCATGTTCGTGTGCCTAAGACCCAAGTAGGTGTCCACAAAGTGTCGACTGACATAACTCAGCACAAATTCCCCAGTTGTTATCGCTGCAAAGGCCAGCACAATGCCGCCGAGTGCAAATTTGCCACTGAGCTGTGTCATAATTGTGGCAAGCGAGGGCACGTTAAGAAAGCATGTAGAATAAAGGTGGACAGCGCACAGGTGCTGAAAGCGACAGTTAATGGGCAAAAGTATGAAAACAAGGGCCCAGGAAAGGAACAGCGAGCGAATCAACTGAGAGGGGAGGGAGAAAGTGATACAGAAGACATGGATTTTCACACAATTTACAACACGTCAGAGGAGCTGACCAAGGTAGCGCCCATCACGCGTACCATGAATGTTAATGGAATGAAAGTAACATTTGAAGTTGATACAGGCTGTGGAGTAACCATATTAAGTAAACAGCAATATACACAACTGTGGAAGAAAACAGACACAGCAGAATTAAATCCCTGTTCATTAAAATTAAAAACATACACAGGAGAGAAGCTAGACGTGCTAGGCATGGCACAAGTGAAGGTGCAACACAAAAACAAAGAAAAGGACTTACCTGTAGTAGTAGTTGGGAGCGAAGGACCAAATCTACTAGGGCGAAGTTGGCTACAAGAACTGGCCATGATTGATCAGTTGGTGAATAAAGTGGAATCTCAGCCCAAATTGCAGCTGGAGGAGATCCTCGAAAGACACGCTGAGGTGTTCAAAGAAGGCTTAGGACAGCTAAAAGGTGTCACTGCAAAGATTAATGTGGACAAGGAGGCCCAACCACGATTCTGCAAACCCCGACCGGTACCCTATGCAGTCAAGCCACTGGTCGAAAGCGAGCTACAGAGGCTGCTGGATGACAAGATCATTGAGCCAGTGCAGGTTGCAGAATGGGCGGCGCCCATAGTCCCAGTGAGAAAGCCGGATGGCTCCATTAGAATATGTGGAGATTACAAACTCACTGTCAATCGAGCATCACGGGTGGATCAGTATCCAATTCCTAAAGTGGAGGACCTCTTCGCACAGCTGAATGGCGGCCGACACTTCACGAAATTAGACATGAGTCACGCCTACCAACAAGTAGTCCTGGAAGAAGAATCAAGAAAGTATGTAACCATCAATACACACAAAGGCTTATATACCTACACACGCTTACCATTTGGAGTAGCTTCCAGTCCTGCTATATTCCAGAGAACTATGGAGGGCATCCTAGGTGGAATTCCGAATGTTGCCGTTTATTTGGATGACATCCTTTGTACAGGACCAAATGAACAAGAACATCTGAAAACGCTGAAGGAAGTGCTTCAACGGTTGGAGAAAAGCGGTCTGAGGTTGAAAAGAAGCAAGTGTGAGTTCATGGGAAAAGAGGTGGTGTTCCTAGGCCACAAGATCAACGCCAGTGGTCTACACCCTCTAACAGACAAAGTGGAAGCCATTGCGGAGGCGCCTGAGCCACAAAATGTTACTGAGTTAAAAGCCTACCTGGGCTTGTTGAACTATTACCATAGGTTCCTCCCAAAGCTCTCCACGCTGCTGGCACCACTACATACCTTACTTAAGAAGGAAGAAAAATGGTCATGGGGGGTCAAGCAGCAGAAGGGCGTGCCCCTGGTGAACGCACAACAAATAAAGAAGTGGACAGACAAAGACCCTGTTCTAGCAAGAGTGCGAGAATACATCTTGCGAGGATGGCCGAAGATGAACAGTCCTGAGTTCATTCCCTATGCCCGACGACAGGATGAGCTCAGCACCCAGGAAGGTTGTATCCTGTGGGGAGGACGCGTGGTTGTTCCACCACCTGGTAGGAATGCCTTACTGCAACAACTACACCAAGCACACCCTGGCATCACTCGCATGAAAGCGTTGGCGAGGAGTTACATGTGGTGGCCCAACATGGATGCAGAGGTGGAGGCGCTTGTGAAGTCATGTGCGGCATGCCAGGAGAACAGGAACAGTCCTCCAGCAGCCCCACTACATCCTTGGGAAGTTCCAGATAAACCATGGAGAAGAATTCACATTGACTACGCAGGTCCATGGATGGGAAGAAAGTTGAGGTCAACATTTGACTTAATACATCCAGACTTCAGAAACAAAGTGCATGATAAACAAGAGAAACAAAAAGGTTATCATGACATGCATGCTAGAGAGAGAATACTGAGAGAAGGAGACGTGGTCTACACCCGCAACTTTGGCTCAGGACCAGCCTGGGTACCAGGAGAAATAACAGAAAAGACAGGCCCTGTGTCATTCAAGGTGACATTAGGTCATGGACAAGTGGTGAGGCGACACATCGACCAAGTTCGTGGTAGGAGCTCCATTCCCCTGCCGATGGCACCAGAGGTGTTGTCTGACACCCATCCTGAGGAGAGCATCAACGAACCACCACTTCAGGTGAAACCTGAGGTAACCGTCTCTGCAGATTCTACGGGCAGCACTGCAGCAGCCGAAACAGTGGAGCAGTCTGAGTCTTCACCTGCAGTTGGCTCACCAGCCGTGAGAAGATCTCAGCGAGCTAGGAGAGCTCCAGACTACTTGAAGGACTATACTTAGTCAGTCGTGAGTTCCCCAGCCACAGGACAAGAATGCGTCCTGGAACCTCACTGGGATGCGGTAGTCAAACCAAATCCCCAGTTAGACTGTTATGTGTGTTATACATGTAAAAAAAAAAAAAAAAAAAAAAAGAGAAAGAAATTATGTGTATGGCACATGTGTTTAAGAAGTTAAAAGTAACTGTGATTGTTTAGGGTTAAATGGGAGTTCCAGGATGTCTAGCAAAATTGGCTAGTGTAATTAAAAGTAGTTTAATCTAGAGGGGAGGGATGTGGTAGACTGCAAGTCTAATTTAAAACATTACTGGCACATGCCTCTAGGGGGAACTACCTGTATTGTTCAGCACTGCTACTAAGGGGACACATTAGAACAAGAGTGTGAAAACCCCGCGCAGAATCCATGTTCAGTCATATTATGTGTGTTGCAGAATAAACGGCAGAGTTAGCCAAAGAAATAACTCAAGTGTGATCATTGCTACACGGTAGGATATCACATCTATAATTAGTTGTTTCAATCCACAAGGTGTTTTTCGCCACTCCCACCCAGGGAAACAGTGCATGAAGTACCTTCTGCCCTGTTGTTTCTAACTTAAATTTCTTCGGTACATCTGTGCTCCAGATGGAATCATGTGGTGCAAAGGAGACAGCTCTCTACACCCTGCCCACCTGTCTTACTGACAATATGATGGTGTGGTCATTCACAACTACGGGGGCACACACCCCTCCCCAATTCATGGGCAGGTGTGAGTAGGCACAATGGCCACAACAGGGGCGAGACGCACTATGCACCATTGCACTCTTAGAAAGCGGTAAGCTGCCCAGAGAGATGTTTCCACACACCCTTTTAGACAAAAGGAGAAATTCCCCGGCAAGATTGAATGAATGAATGAATGAATCTTTATTTCGGATAGATTAAAAGTACAGGTTAAAAGAAACTGAATAATATAACAAAGGGGGAAAGAAAATCCAACAAGGTCAAATTAGACAATAACTCCTCTGATTATACAGTTCAACATAAGTTATCCGAAATGGGTGATGGCTGAAGCCACAGCTTATATTGCCCACCCATATTCCATCCAAGAATTCAAAAGAAAAACAAAACAAGAGCGATTACAATTCAGAACAAAGCTAAGACAAAATGTGACAGAAAACTAAGCTACAACACAACGCAGGCTGGATATGACAATCCTTATGTGATTTTACATGTCATCTTGTATATATGTTTGGAGTATTTCTTCCTTTAGTTTTTGTTTAAATTGTCCAAGCGTTGTACATGATTTTAATTCAGGTCCAAAATCGTTCCATAATCTGACTCCTTGCACTGAGACACAGTGTTGCTTGGTGGTAGTTCTCACTGAAGGTTTTTGAAATATACATGTTCCTCTGAAATGATATTGTTTCTCCCTTATTTGGAACAACTTTTGGATATTTGCGGGCAGTGATAGATTCTTCACTTTAAACATTATTACTGCAGTTTTAAAATCAACCAGATCTTTCAACTTGAGAGCTTTTAATTTAAGAAAAAGTGGGTTTGTTGGTTCCCTGTAAGCAGCTTTGTTTATTATTCTAATAGCTCTCTTCTAAAGCATAAAGACTGGATATATGTTTGTTTTATATGTATTTCCCCATACTTCAGTACAAAATATCATGTATGGGAGTATTAATGAATGATACAAGGTATATAGTGTGAGTTGATTCAGCAAATATTTCACTCTGTGTAGTATTGTAATTGATTTGGATATTTTACCTTTAATATAATTAATATGTGACTTCCAGCACAGTTTATTATCAATTATTACTCCAAGAAATTTAGTTTTGGATACCCTTTCAATCTCTACACCATTTACACTGAGTTTAGATACTAAGTTTTTTGGGTTTTTTTTGTTACTTATTTGTACCCGTAGGTAGACTTGGTTTGCAGTCTGGTGACAAGCCACCGGCTGCTGGTCGCTGCGTGCGCGAGCGCCCTAAACCTACATGTTTTTGGTGTGCGGGAGGAAACCGGAGAAATCCCGGAGTAAACCCGCGCAACACGGGGAGAACATGCAAACTCCACACAGCTCACTGTTGGTCGGGGGCTGGGATCGAACCCACGATCTCATGATCCCCGCGGTCCCCCGGCCGAGGGTAAAACTGTGCTGCCACAATGCTAAACCACTGCGCCACCGTGCAGCCCGTAAGTTGTTGTGATGGTTGTTAAAGGCTATAAATTTTGTCTTACTTAAATTGAACGTTAATTTGTTTGAATCAAACCACAGTTTAAGCTTTCCTAATTCCTTTCCGAGTGTATCCAAAAGTTGTTCCAAATTGCTTCCACTGCATAATAGATTAGTGTCATCGGCAAACAATATTAAGTCCATTTTTTCTGAAACTTTACATATGTGGAGCGTGTAAATAAAGAGGCGGATTTGGCTCAGATGATTTATTACACAACTTACACAAGAAGCATAGACAGAATGACATCTCAGCAGAGACTCTTCTCTTAAATAACATGGCATTCCTCTAGAAGCTTCTAACACACAAAAGGCGTCACATTGCATTCACTTCATTCATTCTTCACACCTCCCTGTTTTCTCACTAGGGAACCACTGCCCTTTGTTCTTGTCTAAGATGGTAAACAATTATGCTCTCCCCATGTGCCGCCATACCCCCCCCCCCCCCCAGAGCATCTTGGATAGAACAATAGAATAAGAGTCCATATCACCATTAAACATCAGTCCACATGCAGCTTGGGCTTTAGTCTTCTCCTGTATCTGCTATAAGATAAGATAAGATAAGATAAGCCTTTATTAGTCCCACAACGGGGAAATTCCAGGACTGCAACAGCACAGGGATAGCAACACTCAGAGCAACAATCAGAAGGCAAGAAAAAAACAAGCAAGCAAGAGCAGCTAATATACATATGTACGTATTACTATAAAATATACGTATATATATATACACACACACAGACACACAGTGCAGAGCATTGTAGCTGGATGGAATAAATATATGAATATATGAACACACAGTGCAGAGCATTGTAGCTAGATGGAATAAATATGTAAATATATAAACACCCACAGTACGGAGCATTGCAGCTAGGTGGAATAAATATGCAAGTATATAAACACACACAGTGCGGAGCAATGTAGCTAGATGGAATAATATGTAGATATATAAATATATAAACACACCCAGTGCAGAGCATTGTAGCTAGATGGAATAAATATGTAAATATATAAACACACACAGTGCAGAGCATTGTTGCTAGATGGAATGAAACAGCATAACCGTCTACTTAGTTATCCTACATGGTATGATTATGTGCCCATACATATTCTCACCCTCCATAGCGACCGGTATGTTCCTAGTTGTATGCCGGAGGGGACCATTGTGTAAGTCTATTGCATCTTTTGCATTCAAAAAACTATTAGTTTGTTACGTCTTTTTGCTATCTCTGCGAGCAGCCCTGCTTAGGTTGTACAGTCTGACAGCCGTTGGTAGGAAGGACCTGCGAAACCTCTCGGTTGTGCACCTGGGATGATGTAGTCTGCTGCTAAATGAGCTCCTCAGTGCATTCAGTATGTCCTGCATAGGGTGGAACTCGGACTCCAGCAGAGATGACAGTTTAGCCACCGTCCTTCTCTCTCCTATCTCCTCCATCGGATCAAGGCGCTGCCCCAGGACAGAGCTAGCTTTCTTAATCAGTTTGTTCAGTCTCTTCCTATCGGCTGCAGTAATGCCACTGCCCCAGCAGACCACTCCAAAAGTGATGGCTGATGCCACCACCGTGTCATAGAATGACTTCAGCAGCGCCCCTTGTACACCAAAAGACCTGAGTCTCCTCAGCAGGAACAGCCTGCGCTGTCCCTTCTTGTAGAGTGCATCAGTATTGTGTGACCAGTCTAGTTTATTGTTCAGATGAATACCCAGGTACTTATAGGATGTCACCATCTCGATGTCTGTTCCCTGTATATTTACTGGTACTGTGAGGGGCTGCCCATGCCTGCGGCAGTCCACCACCAGCTCCTTAGTTTTCCTCGCGTTGATCTGGAGGCAGTTCCGATGGCACCAGTCCACGAAGTCCTGGATAAGCCCTCTGTACTCAGCTTCATCTCCATTGGAGATGAGGCCAACGATCGCAGAGTCATCAGAGAACTTCTGTAGATGGCAGTGTGTTGTGTTGTGTGAGAAGTCCGCAGTATAAAGAGTGAACAGGAAGGGAGCCAGCACCGTTCCCTGGGGGGCCCCCGTGCTACTGATGATCGTGTCGGACACACAGTCCCGGGTTCTCACAAACTGAGGCCGGTTCGTGAGGTAGTCCAGGATCCATGATGACAGGTGCTGGTCCACCCCTGCGCGCAGCAGCTTGTCCTTCAGGATCATCGGTTGGATGGTGTTGAAAGCACTGGAGAAGTCAAAGAACATGATCCTCACCATATTCCCGGGCTTCTCCAGGTGGGACAGAGAACGGTGAAGGAGGAAGATCACCGCATCCTCCACCCCAATGCCATGCTGGTAGGCGAACTGGAGTGGATCCATCGCTGGTTCCACCAGGGGGCGGAGGTGAGCAAGGAGCAGTCTCTCCAGGGTCTTCATCAAGTGGGACGTCAAGGCCACCGGTCTGTAGCTGTTCAGGTCTTTGGGGTGGGAAGTTTTTGGTACAGGTACCACACAAGATGTTTTCCACAGCTGTGGTACCCTCCCCAGTTTCAGGCTCATGTTGAAGATATACGTCACAATCCCACACAGCTGGTCTGCACAGGACTTGAGGAGCTTTGCGCTGATGCCGTCCGGTCCCGGCGCCTTCCTCGCCTTGATCTTCCTCAGCTCCGTCCTCACCTGGGTCCTGGTCAGGGTCAGGATGGGGGGCTGTGTGTTGGGAGTGGGGGGGTGTTGGTGGAGTGGGGAGTGGGCAGCAGGACTTGATTTCTTTAGAGGCAGCAGTGGTTGTTGTGCAGTCAGGGGGGAGGGTGGTTGGTCAAATCTATTGAAAAACAGATTCAGGTTGTTCGCCCACTCCCTGCCCCCTGTGGCCTGGGGGGAGGTATTCTGGAGCCCCGAGATGGTTTTGAGGTTTCTCCAGACCCCGCTGATGTCGCTCTGTTGCAGCTTGTCCTCCATCTTCTTCCTGAAGCTGTCCTTGCCTTCTCTGATCTTTCTCCTCAGCTCCCTCTGTACGGACTTCAGCATCTCCCTGTTCCCTGACCTGAAGATCCTCTTCTTCTCTCTCAGAAGTGTTTTTATCTCAGGGTTGATCCAGGGTTTGTTGTTTGAGTGACGCCGTATGGTCTTGGTGGGAACGGATTTGTCCACACAGAAGCTGAGGTAGCCCGTGAAGGTGTGAATGAGGCCATCGATGTCCTCACCATGTGGATCGCAGAGCTGCTTCCAGGCGGTGGCTTCAAAACAGCCCTTTAGGGTGTCCATTGTCTCCTCAGACCATAACTCCACAGTGTGCATGGCCGGAGGTTGTCTGTGCACTAGGGGTTTGTACACCGGCCGGAGATGAACCAAGTTGTGATCCGATCTCCCGAGTGGGGGGAGTTGTGATGAGGTGTACACCTCCTTAGTGTTTGCGTAGAATAAATCCAGTGTTTTATTGTCTCTAGTGTGGCATGTGACATACTGGGTGAACGTGGGTAGAATGGGAGACAGTGAAACATGGTTGAAATCGCCTGAGATGAGGAGAAGAGCATCTGGGTGTTCTGTCTGCAGCCTGCTGGTTACTGAATGGATGACGTCACGTGCTGTCCCAGCGTTCGCCGTCGGATTTGCATAAACAACAATGCAGATCACGTGTGAGTGTTCTCTCGGGAGATATGTAGGCCTCATGCTAACAGCTAGCAACTCAATGTCTTTGCTGCAGTGTCGTTGTTTAACAGTGATATGTCCCGGTCTGCACCAGTTGTTGTTAACATACATTATCACTCCACCGCCCCTAGCCTTGCCACTGTCTGGTGTTCGGTCAGCTCGTATCATGTGAAAACCCTCCAGCTCAATGTTAGCATCTGCTGCTAGTTCAGTTAGCCACGTCTCAGTAAACAAAAGGAGAGAGCACTCCCGGTAAGTGCTATCATAACGGGAGATAGCCGCTAGCTCATCTAACTTTCCCAGTATCGACCGTACATTTCCCATGACAACAGATGGAAGGGAGGGTCTGTACCTTATATTTTTTGTCCTCCGCCTTACTCCAGCCCGGCAGCCGCGGCGTTTTCGCCTCAGTTCTCTCGGTATGTCGAGTTTTTCCAATGGGACCGGGTGGCGGTTGAATGCTAGCAGCTGTTCTCTGCTGTATCGTATCCTGCTATAAACAGTGGCTCCGTCCACCGGCTCAGGAGACATTTAGGACGATCTGTGTGTCCGTGATATAAGTGGGACCTGATATAACCAGGGTTCACCGCCTCCGCGGCGCCGTCATGCTGGGGGGTTGATGTTTGGGGGGGGGAAACTTTTTGTCTGTCCGTGTGGGTGCACTGGGGAATCCTTTCTCTGGGGAGCTCCCCGTGGGCGTCTTCCACGCCGAGGGGCCCTCGCCAACAGCACCTGCTCGTCCGCCACAACGAAAGTGGGTTTGAGTCTGTCTATGCCAATCTTTTCCCTCCTACCCCCCAAATCTAGCAAAAAATGCTTATCCCCTGTTTCAAGCACTCTGAACGGTCCATCATAGGGTGGGCGCAGTGGGGGGCGGTGGGCATCGTGTCTGACAAACATGAACTCCGCGTTTTTCAAAGCTTTAGGCACAAAAACGCACGGAAAACTGTGGTGGACAGGGCCCGGCAGCGTGCTTGTGTCTATGCTACGCTGCAACAGCTGAGACGGGGAGCTGTCCGGCACGGGATTATCTGGCAGAAACTCCCCGGGCAGCAGGAGTGGTTGCGCAAAAACGAGTTCTGCTGGGGAAGCTTCCAGATCCTCTTTAGGTGCAGAACGTAACCCCAATAAAACCCACGGTAGCTTGTCTACCCAATTTGCATCCGTCAGTGAAGCCCTGAGAGCCGCTTTCAATGATCTATGAAAACGTTCGCATAACCCATTAGCCTGTGGATTGTACGTGGTTGTGCGATGAATTGTGACACCCAGGCTGTGGGCCATTGTTGATCAGAGTTCGGAAACAAATTGAGGGCCTCTGTTGGACATAATATCCGACGGGACTCCAAAACGCGCCACCCATGCTGTTAAAAACGCGCGCGCCACCTCCTTGGCCGTGGTTGTCGCCAGCGGAACCGCTTCTGGCCAGCGCGTGGTGCGGTCCACCATTGTCAGGAGATGCGTGTACCCCTGTGATGGCGGGAGGGGGCCCATGAGGTCCACGTGAACATGGTCGAACCTCTTAGCCGGAATGCGAAACGGCTCCAAGGGAGCCTTCGTGTGTCTGTGTACTTTGGCTCATTGGCACGCCACGCAGGCTGCCGCCCACTCTCTCACTTGTTTGCGAAGGCTCGGCCACTCAAATTTCTCTCCTACCATTTTGACCGATGCGCGCACTCCTGGGTGCGCCAAAGAGTGAACCGACTCAAACACGCAGCGGCGCCATGCGGCCGGGACCACGGGACGTGGGCGACCCGTGGAGACATCACAGATTAGGGGGGGCATGCCATCCTGCAGCACCCTGCTCTCCAGCCTTAACCCTGTTGGTCCAGACTGGAGCGCGCACACGTCCGCATCACTAACCTGCTCCGCGGCCATGGCTGCGTAATCTATCCCCACGTAGACCGGGGCCACCACGGCGCGCGAGATGCAGTCTGCCACTATATTCAGTTTGCCCGACACATGCTGAATATCGGTAGTAAACTCTGAGATCGCGGCCAGCTGTCTCTGCTGCCGGCCCGACCATGGCTCTGAAACCTTGGCCATCGCGAACGTTAGCAGCTTGTGGTCAACGAATGCGGTGAAACTGCGCCCTTCCAGCCAGAACTGGAAGTGGCGAATGGCCAGGTGGAGAGCCAGCAACTCTCTGTTGAACGCGCTGTATTTACGTTCACTGTCGCGCAAAGTCCTGCTGAAAAAGCAAGCGGCTGCCAAGCCCCGGCAACGCGCTGCTCCACGACAGCCCCTATGGCCACATCTGAAGCATCAGTGGTGAGCGCTATACGGGCCGTTGGGTCTGGATGTGCCAACAATGCGGCGTTTGCCAGGGCTGCTTTGACTTCCGAGAACGCCCGCTCTCGCTCCGGGGTCCATTCAACCCTATCCGTGGGTTTCTGTTTTTTGAGCGCAGCGTACAGTGGTTGCATGAGCTGCGCTGCACGGGGAAGGAAACGGTTATAAAAGTTCACCATTCCCAAAAATTCTTGTAGCGCCCTGACCGTTTGTGGCCGGGGAAAATCTGCCACTGCGCGCACTTTGTCAGGCAGCGGGACCGCTCCTTCGGGAGAGACGCGGTGCCCCAAAAAATCAATCCCCGTCACCCCCGAACTGACATTTCGCTGGGTTGATTATTAACCCGTGCTCTTCCAACCTCCGGAAAACCGTCGTGAGGTGGGTTACGTGTTCGTCTTCGGACGCGCTGGCTACTAAGATATCGTCCAGGTAGACGAACACGAAAGGGAGATTGCGCAGCACTGCATCCATCATGCGTTGGAACGTCTGTGCAGCCCCTTTAAGCCCAAATGGCATGCGCAAAAACTTGAATAAACCGAACGGAGTTATTACCTCTGTTTCGGGTATGTCCTCCGCACGCACTGGGACTTGGTGGTAACCGCAGACCAGGTCTATTTTAGAAAAAACGTGCGCTCCTGCAAGGTGAACGGAAAAATCCTGAATGTGAGGAATTGGGTAGCGGTCGTGCGCTGTGGCGTTGTTCAACCTGCAGAAATCCCCACAAGGTCGCCACGAACCCTCAGCTTTAGGGACCATGTGTAGCAGGGAAGCCCATGGGCTGTTTGAGCGCCTGATGATGCCCATCCTCTCCAGGTTGGCGAACTCCTCGCGCGCTATGGCCAGTTTAGCTGCGTCCAAGCGCCGAGGTCTTGCAAAAACGGGCGGCCCGGTGGTGGTGATAAAATGCTCCACCCCATGTTTAGTGATGGCTGCCGAAAACGTTGGGACAGTGAGTGCTGGGAACTGAGTGAGCAGTGTGTGGAACTTACCGCATGTAGCTGTGACGTTGGCTTGTGCTGCTGGCCGGGTCACTCGAGCTATACAGGGGAGAGAGTCAAAGGACAGTGCATTAACTAGGCGTCTGTTAGCGACATCTACCAACAAACCATGTGCACACAGAAAATCAGCCCCCAGTATATGGAAATTCAATGCTGCTATGACTAAAGTCCACTCAAATGTACGGCCGTGTAGAGACAAGAGTAGAGTCCTCTCACCAAAGGTCTTAATCTCCGAGCCGTTTGCTGCTGCCATCTCGGGGCCGCTAGATCCTGCCAGCCGGTCAGCGTAGGCCGGCCGAATGAAACTCTTCTGGGCGCCGGTGTCCACGAGGAAATGCCTCCCCGAGCGTGCGTCCGTCAAGTAGAGCAGCTTGTTCTCCTCCCCGAGGGTCGTGGCTGCTACCGACCCCCGGTCTTGGCGTTCCCGAGCGCTTGAATTGGCATGGTAGTATACATTTGCGTGCCCTCTCTGCGAAGCGGCGGTGGTAGAAACAAAGCGTGTCTCCCCCGTGTTCCTTGGCCCCCCGCTGCTGCTGCCGTCGGTGGCTCTGCTGCTGCCGTCGATGGCTCCTCGCCTCCTCCGGTCGTTGCGCTGAGCTCCGTCGCTGCCGCAATGGTCGTGAACTCCCTGGTGGTGACGATGATCCGGTTTGCTTCCCGGGCTAGCGCACAATAGTCCTGCTTGGCCAGCAACAGCGAATTGGCCAGGGTCGCTCTCGCCGCTGACGGAAGGTTCCGGAGGAAGAGGTGGGTAAAAATAAAATGGTCGTCGTCTGTGCCCTTTAACCTCAGCATCTTCTCCATCAGGTCTATGGCCGACCCGTCTCCCAACCCGGTCCGCGTCAGGAGTCTCTCTGCTCTCTCACCATCCGAGAGTGTGTAGTTCTGGATGAGCGCAGTCTTCAGCACGCCGTACTTGCCGTCGGTTGGTGGCTGATCGAGCAGGCTCTCTATGTGCTGAGCCGTGCGGGCGTCGAGCACTGCGACCACATAGTGGAACTTTGTGTCATCCGCCGATATCCCCCGGAGGGCGAACTGCGTCTCAATTAGGTGGAACCAGGAGCGCGGGTTGTGCTGCCAAAAATCCGGTAGCTTGATCGCAACAGCACATGCGTGGTTGGGGGTTCCCATCGAGGTTGGCTCCGGGGATCTTTCATTGTGTTCCATGATTCGTCTTGGGTCACCAGTGTGGAGCGTGTAAATAAAGAGGCGGATTTGGTTCAGACGATTTATTACACAACTCACACAAGAAGCATAGACAGAATGACATCTCAGCAGAGACTCTTCTCTTAAATAACATGGCATTCCTCTAGAAGCTTCTAACACACAAAAGGTGTCACATTGCATTCACGGCATTCATTCTTCACACCACCCTGTTATCTCACTAGGGAACCACTGCCCTTTGTTCTTGTCTAAGATGGTAAACAATTATGCTCTCCCCATGTGCCGCCATACATATATCATTTATATACATATTGAATAACAATGGCCCCAAAACTGAACCCTGTGGGACTCCACAAGTAACCTTCAGTAACTGTGAGTTTTTGTTACCAACACATACATACTGATATCTATTCTTTAAGTAACTACATAACCAGGACAGTGCTACCCCTCTAATGCCACAATTTTGTAGTTTCTTTTATAATAAATTATGATCCACAGTATCAAATGCTTTTTTAAGATCCAGGAATACCCCAACTGAATACTCTTTATTTTCAATGGCAGTTGATATTTTTTCTATAAATTCCATTAGAGCAAATGCAGTTGTCTTCTTGTGTCTGAACCCATATAGCTGCTCACACAATAAATTATTCTTCAGTATGAAGTTGTCAATTCTCTCATAGAATATTTTTTCAAGTATCTTGGAAAATTGCGGCAATAGTGAAATTGGTCTATAGTTTGAGAATTCCCCTCTGTCACCCGTCTTGTATATCGGAATTACTTTAGCTATTTTCATTGCATTGGGAAATATACCTGTTTGGAGAGACAGGTTACAGATATATGTCAGTGGTTTCACTAAGCATTCAATAATAGTTTTGACTAAGAGCATGTCAATACCATCACAGTCTGTAGATGTTTTACTTTTAAACGATTTAACAATTTCAATGACCTCTCTCTCGTCTGTGTTCTTTATGAAAATGGAGTCTTTTATAGCAGTGTTTTTGCTTATTGTATCACCTGTAGGCTCCGTAATGGGTATTTCTCAAGCCAAATTAGGACCAATGTTAACAAAAAAGTTATTAAATTCATCTGCAGGTTGAAGGTAAGATTAACCTTACCTTCACCGAGTAAGGGGTGTCATTGTGTCTCCGGTCAGCGGAGTCATAAGCAATGTGGCAGGTGTGATTCAAATTAATGCTTGCTGTACTATTTCTATACATAACCTCTTGCAAGAAATAAACAACTTCTGATAGTTCCATTAGTTTAGCAGTGACAGATATTTGACCAGCTGAGAGTGGGAGCACAGAACACACATAGCAATTTGAACGATTTGCTGATTTGGCTGTATTATTAGCATACTTTTAAGATAAGATAAGATAAGATAAGCCTTTATTAGTCCCACAACGGGGAAATTCCAGGATTGCAACAGCACAGGGATAGCAACACTCAGAGCAACAATCAGAAGGCAAGAAAAAAAAAACAAGCAAGCAAGAGCAGCTAATATACATATGTACATATTACTATAAAATATATATATACACACACACACACAGACACACAGTGCAGAGCATTGTAGCTGGATGGAATAAATATATGAATATATGAACACACAGTGCAGAGCATTGTAGCTAGATGGAATAAATATGTAAATATATAAACACCCACAGTACGGAGCATTGCAGCTAGGTGGAATAAATATGCAAGTATATAAACACACACAGTGCGGAGCAATGTAGCTAGATGGAATAATATGTAGATATATAAAAACACAATGCGGAGCATTGTAGCTAGATGGAATAAATATATAGATATATAAATATAAACACACCCAGTGCTGAGCATTGTAGCTAGATGGAATAAATATGTAAATATATAAACACACACAGTGCAGAGCATTGTTGCTAGGTGGGATGAAACAGCATAACCGTCTATTTAGTTATCCTACATGGTATGATTATGTGCCCATACATATTCTCACCCTCCATAGCGACCGGTATGTTCCTAGTTGTATGCCGGAGAGGACCATTGTGTAAGTCTATTGCATCTTTTGCATTCAAAAAAAAAACCTATTAGTTTGTTACGTCTTTTTGCTATCTCTTTTATCGTCTTTTACTACACATTACCAGCATAAACATGATCCTGATGATCTGGACCTTCTAGCCAGTCATGGTGTGTGTGAGTAATGTATCTAGCCCTACGATAGATGGGTAAAGATGTCCCTAAAAATAACCAAAATAAAAGTGTTACCACAAGGATGATGATGATGATGATGAAAAAGCAGGTGTACCATTCACATCTTTCAGCTGCCAACCCTCTCTCTCTGGCATTTTGTTTCTCCATGCTAAACAACAGAAAAAAACCCCACTTAAACAGTTAAACAGTCACTTGTGGAGGATCTCCTTTTTTGTGATGTAATTTGCAATGGGGATTAAAATAGAAACAGTCTTGCTGAGGGAATGAGGATTGATTAGTTTCTTGCACAGGGTGAAGTTTGTAATGTGTCAAAAGCACCCAGGAGTTACGCCCTTCAACTTTCATGGCTGTTGGTGTTGTCAGGATGACTTTGTGTGGTCCTTGCAAGGGAGCATCAGCCCAGTTTTTCTTTTTGATGACTTTGATAAGGACCAGATCCCCCGGCTTGGCCAAGATGGGTGCTTCCCCATGGTCCCTCCTTGGAAGAGCAGCATGAACAATATCTCTGTCAGTCAACATTCTTTGTATGTAATCAGCTAAACACCCTTCCTCATCACCTGAATTAAATGGCCTTAATGGTGGGAGTAGTAGGGTTTGCCATTCATTATTTTTCCTATTTCTGTCACTATTTTCCTAAGCCTTCTTTAATAGTCCTATTTGTGCATTACACTAATCCTGCAGATTGTGGATGGTAAGCTGAGTGGTTTTCCAAGTTAATGTTGAGTGTTGTACCTAAGTGTGATATAATCTAATTTACAAAATGTGTTCCATTATCTGAGAAAATCTTTTCAGTTATTCCAAATCTTGGTATTATTTCAGTTGTTTCTTTGCTACTGTAGCAGCATTTGGATGAGTGTAAGGGAAGGCTTCTGTCCATTTAGTAAATGTATCAATAATCACCAAACAATATTTCTTCCATTCACATTTACAGTGGGGTAAAAAAGTATTTAGTCAGCCACCAGGTCAAACGTTTTCTGTAAGTCTTCACAAGGTTTTCACACACTGTTGCTGGTATTTTGGCCCATTCCTCCATGCAGATCTCCTCTAGAGCAGTGATGTTTTGGGGCTGTCGCTGGGCAACACGGACTTTCAACTCCCTCCAAAGATTTTCTATGGGGTTGAGATCTGGAGACTGGCTAGGCCACTCCAGGACCTTGAAATGCTTCTTACAAAGCCCCTCCTTCGTTGCCCGGGCGGTATGTTTGGGATCATTGTCATGCTGAAAGACCCAGCCACATTTCATCTTCAATGCCCTTGCTGATGGAAGGAGGTTTTCACTCAAAATCTCATGATACATGGCCCCATTCATTCTTTCCTTTACACGGATCAGTCGTCCTGGTCCCTTTGCAGAAAAACAGCCCCAAAGCACGATGTTTCCACTCCCATGCTTCACAGTAGGTATGGTGTTCTTTCTCCTCCAAACACGACAAGTTGAGTTTTTACCAAAAAGTTCTATTTTGGTTTCATCTGACCATATGACATTCTCCCAATCCTCTTCTGGATCATCCAAATGCTCTCTAGCAAACTTCAGATGGGCCTGGACATGTACTGGCTTAAGCAGGGGGACACGTCTGGCACTGCAGGATTTGAGTCCCTAGCGGCGTAGTGTGTTACTGATGGTAGCCTTTGTTACTTTGGTCCCAGCTCTCTGCAGGTCATTCACTAGGTCCCCCCGTGTGGTTCTGGGATTTTTGCTCACCGTTCTCATGATCATTTTGACCCCACGGGGTGAGATCTTGCGTGGAGCCCCAGATCGAGGGAGATTATCAGTAGTCTTGTATGGCTTCCATTTTCTAATAATTGCTCCCACAGTTGATTTTTTTCACACCAAGCTGCTTACCTATTGCAGATTCAGTCTTCCCAGCCTGGTGCAGGTCTACAATTTTGTTTCTGGTGTCCTTTGACAGCTTTTTGGTCTTGGCCATAGTGGAGTTTGGAGTCTGACTGTTTGAGGTTGTGGACAGGTGTCTTTTATACTGATCATGAGTTCAAACAGGTGCCATTAATACAGGTAACGAGTGGAGGACAGAGGAGCCTCTTAAAGAAGAAGTTACAGGTCTGTGAGAGCCAGAAATCTTGCTTGTTTGTAGGTGACCAAATACTTATTTT
Organism: Pholidichthys leucotaenia; assembly: GCA_020510985.1. Lineage (NCBI taxonomy): Eukaryota > Metazoa > Chordata > Actinopteri > Cichliformes > Pholidichthyidae > Pholidichthys > Pholidichthys leucotaenia. The sequence goes on from CM035844.1 coordinate 165,943,304, forward strand.
TCACCATAACTTGCAAATAAATTCTTTAAAAATCAGACAATTCCCTGGATTTTTTTTTCTCATTTTGTCTCTCATAGTTGAGGTATACCTATGATGAAAATTGGAGACCTCTCTCATCTTTTAAGTGGGAGAACTTGCACAATTGGTGGCTGACTAAATACTTTTTTGCCCCACTGTATTTAGTTCAGTGGAATCCGTGCAAAGGTTTTGAAAAGGATAAGTTGATGCAGGGAAGGTACCTTTTTTAGGCCTTAAGTTCCCTTAAGCATTGTTTTCTTCTTACAAAATTGAGTAGCAAATTTTAGATTGAGTAGCAAATTATTTTTATTTATCATACATTATTAATTATTTTACTAATCATACCCCCCTTTGATACATGGGAAACCCCATGTAGCAGAGTAGAGGCCTGCTGAAACAGTTTGCGTGTCATGTGATGAGTTTTTTTTGTCAGTGTTAAAAGAAGTGATGCTGTGGTGTGGTTTCCTATATGACCCTGTGCAGCTGCGTTTGCGGTATTGTCTGCAAGTGTTTTCTTTAGAGATTCGATCTGTGCCAGTAATGTGTGCAGCACATTTGCGTATGGCTAATTTAGATGGAAGTTTTACACTGTCTAACAGTTTTAAAATGAGGTCTTTGTAATCATGCCTCTTTTCGTCCACTGTTTTGTGTAGTGATGGATGGTAGAGAATGCATACTGGCTGTCAGTGTACACTATGAGTGCTTTTCTCTGACCTAAATTACAAATTAATTTAGTTTTGTTACCGTGCAACGGTCAATGGTTAGATGAGGCTGTGATAATAGCACTTTCATGCATGCAAGGTGTCTGGATGGTGAGAAGACTGATATTGTACTTTGTGACAAGATAACTGATGTCTTTTACTGTGAAATATTTCATTTGTGGTTGTAGGTCATTCAACAAAGTGTGTGGGACAGGGACTGAAACAGCTCTTGGGATAACTGCTTTGTTTACCACCTGAAGGTCCTGGACCACTCTCCATCCGGAAGATGGTCCAGCCCTCCTCACAGGAAACAAAGGTGTGTTACATGGAGAATTTGAGCATGGTATAGTGGCACCTGCTGCTTTCAGGTCCTCTATGACCAGTTTAATGCCTTCTTGGGCTTCAGAACGAAGAGGATACTGTCTTTGGTAAGGCCTATAATGAGATTTAGCATTTATTTTAACCAATTCTGCATTTTTTGTTAAGTCTACATCTGCCTTTCCTGTCAACCACAGAGAATTTGGGATTTGTGAGGGTGCATGTTCCTCTCCTTGTGTTAATGTAAAAAGTGATCACATGGGTAAGCTGGGAACATCACTGTGAACTTCTTTCTGCACTGTGGTCACCCAGTTCAAAGGCGGTAAGTAGGTGTCCAGTTTTGCGAATATTAAACCTTTGGATAAGTACTTTGTTTCCAAGATTGGCCACATTCCTCTGTGGAATGTTTTTCCATAATTTGGATTTTGGCCACTCAAATGTCTGTCAACAATATTGGTCTATGGCAGGGGTCACCAACCTTTTTGAAACCAAGAGCTACTTCATGGGTATCGAGTCATGTGAAGGGCACCAGCTTGACACACTCCTCTAAAATAACAAATTGTGTGTGTGTGTGTGTGTGTGTGTGTGTGTGTGTGTGTGTATATATATATATAAATAAATAATTATCAATAACTTAGAGTGGGTAACAGACAAGATCAATATTCAACACTTTATTTTTATTAATCTCAGCAATTGTTCAGATGATCCCTTCTACATTTCATAAAAAAATGTCCAGTTTTCACCAGTCCCTTTTAACCATAAAAAACTAAACCCTTTTAATTCATGAACTATGTTGAACCATGTTTGAAAAAGTTATGCAACATTTAAGAAAAATCAACTTTCATAATAAATAAATCTTATCACATTTTTAACTGAACAAATCTGCTGCAATTCTGTTCAAAATCTGTTACATTTAATAAACACACTTTTGTGTGTTCTTCTTCACTGGAATTATATCCATACAGTTCTTGCCAAGAATCATGCTTGAGCAACCAGCACTGTCCTTTCATGAGAAGAAACTAAACAAGCACTGAGAGTGCTTATATGCACGGTGGCGCAGTGGTTAGCACCGCGGCAGCAGTTTACCCTCGGCCGAGGGATCGCGGGGATCGTGGGTTCGATCCCTGCCCCCGGCCAACAGTGATCTGTGTGGAGTTTACATGTTCTCATTTTTCATGCAAAAACATGCAGGTTAGGGAGTTAAGGGGCGCTTGCGCACGCAGTGGCTGGTGGCTTGTTACCGGACTGCAGAACAAATCTACCTACGGGTACAAGATAAGTCCAAAAAAAAAAAAAAGAGTGGGTAGTGAAGTGGCGCTTCGCCATCGCCCCGCAGATGAAATACACGCAGCTTCCTTTCACGGTAGTAAAAAAGAACTCTTCCTCCCGCTCACTTTGAAAATGATAAATTTTCTGTCTTTTTTTTGCCATGTTTTTGGGCTTGGAAACCGCACTGCGCCCACCATCTTAACTGCCCGCTAGCTAAGCTTACGCTCCACAAGCGCGAATGTTTTGTCATGCGCACAATACTGACCTTTGAACTAGGTCAGAGTTCACCTTAACTTTACGTATAATAAACATATTTTCATTTTTTTTATTTTTAAGACATTGTCATTTTAAAATCTATATAAATGCAAGTGTGATTTTAAAAAATATAAAAAATATAAAATAAAAAATAGCGGCAGAAAAAATTACATCTGCAGCTCACTTGCGAGTTGTGCTATTTTTAGAACAGGCCTGCGGGCGACACATGTGGTCCCTGCGGGCGACATGGTGCCCGCGGGCACCGCGTTGGTGACCCCTGGTCTATGGCCTGCATTACATGTACTTCTGTCACATGTGGAAAATGTGATGCTCTCATACCATTCTCCGTTGGGAAACTTTATTGGAATGTCCTGAAGCTGCAGTGTCACTTCAGGTAAACACTGCATTGTTAACATGAAGTCAATGTTAGGTAAATGGATGTCTGTTATGTCAGTGGTAGCGTCAACAGTTGTACTTAGCTTCGGTGCAGTCAGCCAGGTGGTCGGCCCGTGAGGTCCTCCCCCCCTTCTCTGCCGCTGCTGGCATCCAGGACATCGCCTCTGCCAATGGCCCTTTTGTCCACATTGATGACAAACATCATGTTCCCCTTGCCGTGGCCAGCTCATCTCACGCCTTCCTCCGTCCCGCCTCTACCACTGAGGTCCAGTTCTGGTGTCACCCTGAAAAATAGAATTGGGGGAAGCCCCCCCCCCCCCAGTGTCAACAATCATACAAACAGGAGTTGTTTTTTCTTTCACTTTTCATAAGTTAACACATCGCCAAATGCACAGGTGCGGTATGTGACCAAATGTTTGCAGATGAAATCAGCTAGGTTGTGGGTGCATGTTTTGCAAAAAGACACTTTTCAAATGCTGCCAATAAGGTTCTACACCTGAATCATTAGCAGCCTTAGTTAAATCAGAATGCCCATCAAACCTCTTGTAACCTGGTTGTATAAGCTTCAACACTTTCATCGTTACCTTGTTTGTGGTTTGGATTGTCCCATATAAGATGTATTTAAAGTTCAATCATAGAATATTATTCAGTGACAACAGTTTTCTACAATCTTCAGTTTTATTGATCATATTGATAGTGAATGTGGAGTGGATATGTGTGCACATGATCTGCTTAACTCTTGGGCACCCCAGTGTGGCCACTCCGGGTAGAGGGGTGGAGACGAGCGGAGGCAAGGTGACGTCAGCTGCAGCTTCCCCAGCCTGGAGTTCTGTGAGATCAGGGTATGGGCTGAACAGCGGGGGAGCACGGAGGAGGAGGAGCAGAAGCACAGCCCCCCTGCCCCCACGCCAGACTCATCATGCAGCATAGAAGAGATAAAATACATATTAGTCAAACCTTTTTCCTTCCTTTTACCATGGTGAATTTCTCAGATTTATCATCAGATTTTGATTTTATTGTCCAAGTCAGCCTGTTGCCCCCTTGTTTTTTTCCCATCTGAAGCCACTGTTGCCCCTCAGTTGGAGAGATAATGCAACTGTGAACTAGAGAATACAATTACACTGCAAAAGTCAAATGAAATAACCTAATGCTGTTTGCCTGCCTTCAGGCATCCCAAACAAAAGAAAAATCAAATTTTCTTGCTCTGCTGGCAGGTAATTTTACTTTAAATAAGCGAAAAATTTTGGCAATTGATAATGTTAGTTAAAAATAAAGACGTTTGCCAATAAAGCAAGATTAAATTGCTTAACACAAGTAACTACCATAAAGCCAGCAAAAAACCCACAAAAAACTGCACAACAAAAGAAATTACTGCCAAAACTATTTTGAGATAAAAAGCAAGCATCTAATACCTTTCAACTTACCAAAATCCCCAGTTCAGTATGACCTTATTATTGCTTTAGCACAACACAGGTTAGTCCTTTCACACACACATAGCAAGCTTCAGATAAGCACACACATATTAGTGAAACAATCCCAAAGTCGCTTGTAATAAGCATATCTGGCAACCCAAGGTTTTCATCGTCAATCATCTTCTGCCACTCTGAAAACACATTCATTAATTTTTTCCCCATTTTTGTCACTTACCAATCTCCCATGCACAGATCTCATTGTCGTTTTGCACTTCACAACAACAAGAAAAAACAACCTCGACTTCTGTCTCACTGCCTGACTTCCGCATTCTCACATTATTTTTTCTCACCAAAGTAAACCGTGAAACATTAAAAACACACACAAACGACCGGACAAACAAACTGCAGTTATTTATTTAATGTGTTTATTTTATTATAATATGATGTCATTTTATTGTGTATATATTTTTAAGGATTATTTTATTTTAGATAAAATTTAATTTTTGAGTTATGCCTTAAGGTATTTTGGTTCTTATTATCACATTAGAGTTTATCCTTACTATATTAGCGCTATTTAGCTTTATTTCAAGGTTATCCCTCACTTTATTGATGCTCACTTGTGACGTAAAGAAGATCTCGCATTGATATTTTTCCTGAATCTATGCTCACTTGTGATATTAAAAAGATCTTGCACTGATTTTAATCAATGCTCCCTTGTGATGTAAAAAAGATCTCGCATTGATTTTAATATCCCCGCACGCTTTTGATGGGTTCACTTTACGCAGTGAAAATGCATTTCCCTGCGGCCTCGAACTGGGACCCCCAAGCCTCTACCTCGTCCGAACCTATTTGGACTTTGCGGTATCAAACACTTGGCTTTCAACTCTTTTACGCGTATTCTCAGACCAACCGCGGACTGTAACCAGGCGTCATCAACAATTAAATTTACTCTCTGTGATCCGCCTGCGGGTTGTCTCCGTCACTCTCTAGCACTGCTCCCAGCACCTCTGGACCATGCCCCACTTCCACAAAACCGGCTCATTGGCACCGGCCGGGGAGGCAGCTGTGCGCACTCGTTGTGATTCCAGAACGTCGAAAGCAGGCAGGAAAGATATATGGAGTCCCTGTGGTTCGGGTGCCAAGTATGTTAGAAAAATTCTTCTAAACCTTCAGTCAAAAACCAGGCTGGATCAGAGTTTCAGCAAATTTAATTGCACTGGCCAGTGGAGAACAATACAAAAATGTCAATGACCTCCTCATGCGCTTTTATGCAGCACACAGAGGAGGGGAAGGAAGGATGGATTTACGCGCTGGGCTGCACCACAACACATTTATTAAAGTAATAACAAAGAGTTCCCAAAAAGGTGAGGACATACAAAAACACAACGAAACTTGCAATGGGCGTTCCTGGGCCGGCATCACCCAGCGAATGCATGAGGAGAAGCGATAAACCACAATTGCGTCCCAGAGCCGACATCGCTTCAATGATGCAGGAGAACCACGGCTGAGGTGGAGTGGGGAACACTTCATGGCACACAGTTTACACACGACTGTGCACATGAACAGACAATTCAATGGACCAGCAGTGCTTGACTGGCAATCGCCGCTTAAGTGCAAGCATTGCTGGTTCCACCAATTGAGTACACCTGGGCGAGGCGCGGGGATGACAATTACCAGAGTAGAATCAGCTGGCTGTCAGAGGAGAGGGGGCGTGGTCGGACCGGTGAATGCTAGACAATGCCTACATGAAAGTAGGTCAAGGAAGCTGCCTAACAGCCGCCGGCCAGAACGGTGATTACGGGCATGGAAAGGAAAAGGACAAAAACATAAAAACAAGAAGAACTCAAAAGAAGACACAATACATAAATAACCCAATACCTGAGCAACAGAGAACGGCCAGAAATGAGCCTAAGGAAAACACTGGCTCGGTTCATGACACAAAAATAGTCTCAGAGCCTATTCGCGCACCATTCTGACTCAAACATACATCACTCAGTTCTTTAAGCCCTCCGTTATCTGAGAGGTCATGGAGCATTTTGTCCATCATGATTGGGCCAGTACATCTGGTCAAAACTTGGTGTACAGATTATCTTTTTCTCAGGAACCATGACACTCACTCAGTACCAGTCACATGGGAGCCGCACAAAGTGAACTAAAAACAAGATGATAACTAATGCAGCTGTATCCTTGACACTTTTACACAGACTCTGCGACAAAGCAATTCACAAATATAAGACAAATATGAAATTTTTCTATCGATGTTCTTTCCACTTCTGAATGATGGCTCCAACAGTGCTCACTGGAACATTCAGCGGTTTAGAAATGCGCCTGTAATCAATGTCATCATTAAGTTTTGCAACAATAAGGTTGCAAAGGCCTAGAGAGAGCTCTTTGCTCCTACCCATCATGAGTTCTTTGTGGTGTGCCACTTTGATATTCACAGATCTTTTTAAAGGCTATCAGTCAGGACTTAACCAACTGAAATTAATTTGCACTGATGGGGGATGGGATGGCTTCCTAAATTCTGATGGGTTTCAGCATTTCTTTGCTTTCTATGCCTTTTGGCACCTCTTTCTTCATGTGTTCAAAACTTATTCACTGTGCCATTCCACTTTATTAAATATAACTGGTTTTGTGAATACAGTTGCCTTGATTTCTTTGTATGTATGGATTACTTGGGTTGTAACTGATATCTGGTGAAAATCTCAGGTCAAGATTCAAAGATTTTATTTCCAAATACTATATGTACAGGACATACAGGAGAATTGAAATGCCGTTTCTCTCTCTTCAGTGGTGTGCACAATATAAAAAAAGACAAAGGAATAAGGCTGGAAAAACAACAACAGCAGCCTATGTACAGTAATGCTACCTGTAGTGCAAACGCCGACAAAAGGTAGACCCAGACCTCTCATAGTGCAAATAAAGATAAATGATAGACGATGAAACCCAGCTATATACCTATATACAGAAAAGTAGAGCAGTAATACTCGTAGTTGCAAGTTCAATGCAGTAGTGTAGGTGCAGACAGTGACAGATAGGACTGCACATGATCAGTGTTGCAATGACAGACAGCAGCAGATATAGCATTTGTGCAAATGGTTGCAGTAAAGTACAGAGACATACAGCGGCAGACGTATTACTGTTGGTGTGCCAGTCTTTCTGTGCCAACAGCTGAGGTAGCTATTGTGTGGGTGAGTGTGTTACGATCTGGGGGGGGGGAAGGGGGTTGGGAGAGGAAGTGGACAGAGTTCAGGATCCTGATGGCCTGATGAACAAAGCTGTTTAGCAGTCTTGTGGAGTGGGCCCAGAGGCTCTGGTACCTTTTCCCCGAGGGCAGGGGGCTGAAGAGAGAGTGTAAGGGGTAGGAGGTGTCACCTGCGATGTTGATGGCTCTGTGGGTGAGGGAGATGTCCGAGAGGGGGGGCAGAGGGACACCGATGATCTTGCTGGCAGCTTTCATTATATGTAGTAGTGTCTTCCGGCCGGAGGCGGTGCGGCTTCCATACCACACTGTGATGCAGCTGGTGAGGATGCTCTCAACTTTGCCCCGGTAGAATGAGCACATGATGGGGGGTGGGACTCATGCTCTCCTCAGTTTGTGGAGGAAATGGAGGAGAATTTGAGCCTTCTTGGCCAGTGATGTGGTGTTATTGGATCAGGAGAGGTCCTCAGAGGTGTGCACCCCCAGAAACTTGGTGCTGCTCACTGTCTCCACAGCTGCACCATCGATGATCAGAGGGGAATGCTGTGTGTGTCCCCTCCTGAAGTCAACCACAATCTCCTTGATCTAGTCTAGAAAGCATGTGCATTACATCATTTCTTTTAACTGTGAGGGAATGTTTTTGTTGCAATATTTGCCACATAGCTCTGCAACCTAGAAGCTGACCTGAGCCTCTCAGCTCTTGTGTAACAGTGGCATGGACAATGTCATTAGGAGTATCGTCGGTTCTGTACAAAGTGGATATGATAAAGTGCAAGAGTTAAGGTACCACAAAACATTCAGATGCCACACGAGTGAAGTGCTGTGTATGCGTACACACACACACACACATGCACCTAAGCACCTCACAGCAACAACAAACAACAGCAACAAACAAGAGGCAGGGCATATGTATGTAACGCACGGGCACACACACACACACACACACACACACACATATATATTGTGGGAATCCACTCAGTATGTTTCCACTCAGACGGAATGGTCATGGGCGGTTGGCGGGTTAATGTGAACAGTGACAAAGAGAATGGGGAATTGCAAAGGCTTTCATGTTAATGCAGCACCATAGGTGACTGAGCGAGTTGTATGATATAAAAAGTGAGGTGCCTGCGACCTGTTAGTCTTTTTGATGTTTGTGATTCTGGTGAATGTGAGAGAGAGAAATTAATAAAGCCTACTCTGCCCTGGACCGCTCTGCCTGATTATTCCTCTCTCCACACTGGTGACCCTTGATGCACAATGGAACTCAAGGCGAACACCCCAGAGACGACCCGGACTGGAGGTGTCAGCACCACGTGCGCCATTTCGGTCAAACTCCCAGACTTTTGGCTACACGACCCGAAGTCTTGGTTCTTCCACACCGAGGCCCAGTTCGCGCTCCGGGGAATAACGGCAGATGACACCAGATACTACTACGTGGTTGCAGCACTGGACGCACGCACAACTCAGCAGGTGGTGAGCCTGCTCCAACGGCCCCCAGCCCATGACAAATACGAGGCTCTCAAAACCGCGCTGACCTGGCGCTATACACTCTCAGATTGCGAGAGAGCGGAAAGGCTCCTGACGCGCTCCGAGTTGGGAGATGGGTCGGCGGTCGAGTTAATGGAGAAGATGTTGGCGCTGATGGGCACAGATGACGGGCATTTCCTCTTTGCCCACCTTTTCCTCCGGAACCTCCCGACGGCGGCCAGGGCGGTCCTTACCAATTCGTTGCTGCTGGCTGCGTGCAACTACCGGGTGCTAGCGCAAGAGGCAGATCGGATTATCCTCACCACCAGAGCCCTCGCAGTGAACGCAGTGGCGTTGAAACCCAGCGAGATGGCCACCATCATTGGCAAGGAGCCAATGATGGTGGCTGCAGTGGAATCCATGAAGCACTGGAGAGACACACTCCGCTTCTACCACCGCCGTTTTGGAGAGGACGCACGCCGATGCGTGCCACCATGCCAATTCAAGTGCTCGGGAAACGCCAGGGCTGGCAGTCGGTAGCAGCTGCGACCGCCAGTGAAGCGAGCAAACTGCTCTATGTGACACTCACGCTTGGGGAGACAGTTCCTCGTGGACTCCGGCTCCAAAAGAGTCTCATCTTGCCGTCCTATGCAGACCGGCTGGTGGGAACTAGCAGCCCCGAGCTGACGGCCACAAACGGCTCAGACATTAAGACTTTTGGTGAGAGGACACTGACTGTATCCTTGCACAGCTGTACATACCAATGGACATTCGTCATAGCGGCATGCAGCTTCCCCATTTTGGGCACTGATTTTTTGTGTGCACACGGTCTACTAGTCGATGTGGCTAACAGACGCCTGATTAACGCATTGTCTTTTGATTCTCTCCCCTGTACAGCTAGAGGAGCTGGGCCCACAACGCTACCCAACGTCACAGCTCCGGGGGTAGGTTCCACACACTACTCACCCAGTTCCCAGCACTCATGGTCCCGACCTTTTCGGCGACCGTCACTAAACACGGGTTGGAGCACTTCATTACCACCACGGGGCCGCCAGTTTTCACACAACCTTGGCACCTGGACGCAGCTAAACTGGCCATAGCGCACGAGGAGTTTGCCAACTTGGAAAAGTTGGGAATCATCAGACGCTCAAACAGCTCATGGGCATCCCTGCTACATATGGTTCCTAAAGCCGAGGGATCGTGGCGACCTTGCGGAGATTTCTGCAGATTGAACAACGCCACAGCGCACGACTGATACCCGATCACCCATATTCAGGATTTTTCCATTCACCTCACCGGGGAACGCATTTTTTCCAAAATAGACCTGGTCCGCGGTTATCACCAGGTCCCAGTGCGTGCTGAGGACATACCTAAGATGGCGGTAATAACCCCGTTTGGTCTTTTTGAGTTTTTACGCATGCCTTTCAGGTTAAAAGGCGTGGCACAGACATTCCAACGCATGATGGATGCGGTGCTGCGCGATCTGCCATTTGTGTTCGTCTACCTGGACAACATCTTGGTGGCCAGCGCGTCCGAGGACGAACACATAGCCCACCTCACGACAGTTTTCCAGAGGTTGGAGGAGCACGGATTAATAATCAACCCGGCAAAGTGCCAGTTCGGGGTGACGGGAATCGATTTTTTGGGACACCACATCTCACCGGAGGGCGCGATACCCTTACCAGACAAAGTGCACGCGGTGGCAGATTTTCCCCGGCCTCAGACGGTCAGGGCACTGCAGGAGTTTTTGGGGATGGTTAACTTTCACAACCGTTTCCTCCCCCATGCAACCCAGCTCATGCAGCCGTTGTACGCCGCGCTTAAGAAACGGAAACCGGTGGACAGAGTCGACTGGACTCCTGAGCGAGAGCAAGCATTTTCCGAGGTTAAAACAGCACTGGCGAACGCCGCACTGCAGGCGTACCCGGACCCAGTGGCTCGGATAGCGCTCACTATCGACGCCTCGGACGTGGCCATAGGGGCCATTGTAAAGCAGTGCGTCTCTGGTTCTTGGCAGCTGCTCGCCTTTTTTAGCAGGTCTTTGCGTGACAGTGAGCGTAAATACAGCGCGTTCGACAGAGAGTTACTGGCTCTCCACCTGGCCATATGCCACTTCCACTTCTCGCTAGAAGGGCGCGCCTTCACTACATTCGTGGACCACAAGCTGCTAACGTACGCGATGGCCAAGGTTTCGGACCCATGGTTGGGCCGGCAGCAGAGACAGCTGGCCGCGATCTCGGAGTTTACAACCGACATTCAGCATGTAACCGGTAAACTCAACGTGGTGGCGGACTGCCTCTCACGCGCATTAGTGGTCAGAATGGTGGGAGCGAAGTTCGTCTGGCCGAACCTGCACAAACAGGTGAAACAGTGGGCTGCAGCCTGCATAGTGTGCCAATGAGCCAAAGTGCACAGGCACACAAAGGCCCCCTTGGAGCCGTTCCATATCCCCACTAAGTGGTTTGACCACGTTCACGTGGACCTCGTGGGCCCCCTCCCGCCATCGCAGGGGTTCAAGCACGCCCTGACAGTGGTGGACCACACCCCGAGCTGGCCCGAAGCAGTCCCGCTAGCTTCCACTGCATCTGCAGAAGTTGCACGCGCTTTTTTTGACGACATGGGTGGCACGTTTCGGCGCCCCTTCGGATATCACATCCGGTCGGGGCCTGCAGTTTGTTTCTGACCTTTGGTCCACCATTGCCCGGAGCCTGGGCATCACACTTCATCGCACAACTGCGTACAACCCCCAGGCCGATGGGTTATGCGAGCGTTTCCATAGATCACTTAAAGCATCGCTCAGGGCTTCGCTTACAGATGCAAATTGGGTAGACAGGGTGCCGTGGGTTCTATTAGGGTTGCGTTCAGCACCGAAGGAGGATTTGGTAGCCTCCCCAGCAGAGCTGTTTTTTTCCCAGCTGCTGCGGCTCCCAGGGGAATTTTTGCCAGACAGCCCCCCGCCGAACACCGATCCATCCCCGCTTTCACCGCATAGCGCAGTGGCAGGGACGGTACCCGGTCCGGTCCACCACTGTTTTCCACGCGCTTTTGTGCCAAAGGCCTTCAAGGACGCGGTGTTCCTATTTGTCAGGCACGATGCCCACCGGACCCCCTTGCACCTGCCCTACGATGGCCCGTTCAGAGTGCTGGAACCTGGGGAGAAATATTTTGTGTTAGACTTGGGGGGATGCAAGGAAACAGTCTGTATAGACAGGCTTAAGCCCGCTTTCGTTTTAGCAGCAGGTGGTGTTGGCCCAAGCTCCTCTGCGCAAACGCCCCCACTGAGAACTCCCCAGGTACATGACTCATCAGGTCAGTCACAATGGCATGCTAAAGATGTTTCCCCACCTCCCAAAGTCCCCTCACAGACAGACGCACCCCCAAGAGCACCCCACCGGCACAGCAGCGCCTCGGAGCTGCAGCCCCCCTGTTACAGCCGCTACAGACGTAGGCTGAAGCCCAACGGACATGAGGGTTAAGGCTCAGTCTGAGTTTCTGGGGGGGGGGGGGGTGTCATGTCAGGATGTCATGTTATTTAAGGGAAGAGCTCCTACTTGTATGCCATTCTGTCTATGCTCCTTGTGTGAGTCGTGTAATAAACGGCCTGAACCAAATCCGCCTCATTATTTACACGCTCCACACTGGTGACCCAAGACGAATCATGGAATACGACGGAAGATCCCCGGAGCCAACCTCGACTGGAACCCCCAGCTTCGCGTGCGCTGTAGCGATCAAACTACCTGATTTTTGGCAGCACAACCTGCGCTCCTGGTTCCACCTAACCGAGGCGCAGTTCACCCTCCGAGGGATGTCGGCGGATGATACGAAATTCCACTATGTAGTCGCAGTGCTCGATGCCAGCACGGCTCAGCACATTGAGAGCCTGCTCAATCAGCCACCAGCCGACGGCAAATATGACGCGCTGAAGGCTGCCCTCATCCAGCACTACACGCTCTCGGATGGTGAGAGAGCAGAGAGGCTTCTGACGCGGACCGAGTTGGGAGACGGTTCAGCCGTGGACATGATGGAGAAGATGCTGAGGTTAAAGGGCACGGACGACGACCACTTCATCTTCACCCACATTTTCCTCAGGAACCTTCCGACAGCAGCGAGAGTGGCCCTGGCCAATTTTTCGTTGCTGGCCAAACGGGACTATCGTGAGCTAGCCCGGGAGGCAGACCGGATCATCGTCGCCACCAAGGCTTTCGTGACCATTGCGGCAGCGATGGAGCCCGGCACGTCGACACGAGGAGGCGAGGAGTCGCCGACGGCAGCAGCAGAACCACCGACGGCAGCAGCAGCGGGGGCCAAGGAACATGGAGGTGACACGCTTTGCTTCTACCACTGCCGCTTTGCAGAGAGGGCACGCAAATGTATACCACTGTGCCAGTTCAAGCGCTCGGGAAACGCCAAGACCGGGGGTCAGTAGCAGCCGCGACCCTTGGGGAGGAGAACAAGCTGCTCTATTTGACGGACGCACGCTCGGGGAGGCACACCGGCGCACAGAAGAGTTTCATTCGGCCGACCTACGCTGACCGGCTGGCAGGACCCAGCGGCCCCGAGATGGCAGCAGCAAACGGCTCAGAGATTAAGACCTTTGGTGAGAGGACTCTACTCTTGTCTCTACACGGTTGTACATTTGAATGGACTTCTGAATGGACATTTGAATGGACTTCTGTTGTAGCAGCATTGAATTACCATATACTGGGGGCTGATTTTCTATGTGCACATGGGTTGTTGGTAGATATCGCTAACAGGCGCCTAGTTAATGCACTGTCCTTTGACTCTCTCCCCCGTATAGCTCGAGTGACCCGGCCAACAGCACAAGCCAACGTCACAGCAGCATGCGGTAAGTTCCACACACTGCTCGCTCAGTTCCCAGCACTCACAGTCCCGACGTTTTCAGCAGCTATCACTAAACATGGGGTGGAGCATTTTATCACCACCACCGGGGCGCCCATTTTTGCAAGACCTCGGCGCTTGGACGCAGCTAAACTGACCATAGCGCGCGAGGAGTTCGCTAACCTAGAGAGGTTAGGCATCATCAGGCGCTCAAACAACCCATGGGCTTCCCCACTACACATGGTCCCTAAAGCTGAAGGTTCGTGGAGACCTTGCAGCGATTTCCGCAGGTTAAACAACGTTACAGTGCATGACCGCTACCCAATTCCCCACATTCAGGATTTTTCCATTCACCTCGCAGGAGCGCGCATTTTTTCTAAGATAGATTTGGTCCGTGGTTACCACCAAGTCCCAGTGCGCGCTGAGGACATACCCAAAACAGCGGTAATAACTCCGTTTGGTTTATTTGAGTTGTTGCGTATGCCATTTGGGCTTAAAGGGGCAGCACAGACGTTCCAACGCATGATAGATGCAGTGCTGCGCAATCTCCCTTTCGTGTTCGTCTACCTGGACGATATCTTGGTAGCCAGCGGGTCCGAAGACGAACACGAAACCCACCTCACAACGGTTTTCCGAAGGTTGGAAGAGCACGGTTTAATAATCAACTCAGCGAAATGTCAGTTCGGGGTGACGGGGATTGATTTTTTAGGGCAACGTGTCTCTCCCGAAGGAGTGGTTCCGCTGCCTGACAAAGTGTGCGCAGTGACAGATTTTCCTCGACCGCAAACGGTCAGGGCGCTACAAGAATTTTTGGGAATGGTGAACTTTTATAACCGTTTCCTTTCCCACGCAGCGCAGCTCATGCAGCCATTGTACGCTGCGCTCAAAAAACAGAAACCCGCGGATAGGGTCGAATGGACCCCGGAACGAGAGCAGACGTTCTCGGAAGTTAAAGCAGCCCTGGCAAACGCCGCATTGTTGGCACATCCAGACCCAACGGCTCGCATAGCCCTCACCACTGAAGCCTCAGATGTGGCCATAGGGGCTGTCATGGAGCAGCGCGTCGCCGGGGGATGGCAGCCGCTTGCCTTTTTCAGCAGAACCTTGCGCGACAATGAACGTAAATACAGCGCGTTCGACAGAGAGTTGCTGGCTCTCCACCTGGCCATTCGCCATTTCCAGTTCTGGCTGGAAGGGCGCAATTTTACTGCGTTCGTTGACCATAAGCCACTAACATTCGCGATGGCCAAAGTTTCAGAACCTTGGTCAGGCCAGCAGCAGAGGCAGCTGGCCGTGATCTCAGAGTTTACTACCGATATTCAGCATGTGTCGGGCAAACTGAATGTAGTGGCAGACTGCCTCTCGCGCGTCGTTGTGGCCCCGGTCTGTGTAGGGATGGATTACGCAGCCACGGCCGCAGAGCAGGCTAGTGACGCGGATGTGCACGCGCTCCAGTCTGGACCAACAGGGTTAAGGCTGGAGAGTAGGACGCTGCTTAACGGCATTCCCCCCTTAATCTGCGACGTCTCCACGGGTCGCTCACGGCCTGTGGTTCCGGCCGCGTGGCGCCGCCACGTGTTTGATTCGGTTCACTGTTTGGCACACCCAGGGGTGCGCGCGTCGGTCAAAATGGTAGGAGAGAAATATGTGTGGCCGGGCCTTCGCAAACAAGTGAAAGAGTGGGCGGCAGCCTGCGTGGCGTGCCAACGAGCCAAAGTTCACAGACACACAAAGGCTCCTTTGGAGCCGTTTCGCATCCCGGCTAAGAGGTTCGACCACGTCCACGTGGACCTTGTAGGCCCCCTTCCGCCATCACAGGGGTACATGCATCTCCTGACAATGGTGGACCGCACCACGCGCTGGCCAGAAGCAGTTCCGCTGGCGGCAACCACGGCCGAGGAGGTGGCGCGCGCATTTTTAACAGCATGGGTGGCGCGTTTTGGAGTTCCGTCGGACATTACGTCCGACAGAGGCTCTCAATTTGTTTCTGAACTCTGGTTAACCATGGCCCGCAGCCTAGGTGTCTCAATTCACCGCACAACCGCGTACAACCGGCAGGCTAATGGGTTATGCGAACGTTTTCATTGGTCGTTAAAAGCGGCTCTGAGGGCTTCACTGACGGATGCAAATTGGGTAGACAGGCTACCATGGGTTTTATTGGGGCTGCGTTCTGTGCCTAAAGAGTTTTTGCACAACCACTCCGGCTGCCTGGGGAGTTTCTGCCAGATAATCCTGTGCCGGGCAGCTCCCTGTCTCAGCTGCTGCAGCGTTGCATAGACTCAAGCACGCTGCCGGGCCCTGCCCACCACAGTTTTCTGTGCGTTTTTGTGCCTAAAGCTTTGAAAAACGCAGAGTTCGTGTTTGTCAGACACGACGCCCACCGCCCCCCACTGCGCCCACCTTATGATGGACCGTTTAGAGTGCTGGAAACAGGGGATAAGCATTTTTTGCTAGACTTGGGGGTAGGAGGGAAAAAATTGGCATAGACAGACTCAAACCTGCTTTCGTTGTGGCTGACGAGCAAGTGCTGTTGGCGAGGGCCCCTCGACGTGGAAGACCCCCATGGGGCGCTTCCCAGAGAAAAGATTCTCCAGAGCACCCACACGGACAGTCAAAAAGTTTTCACCCCCAGACATCAGCCCCCCAGCATGGCAGCGCCACGGAGGCAGCAAATCCTGGCTACAGCAGATACGGCAGAAGACTGAAGCCCAAGCAGCATGTGGACTGATGTTGATGGTTCTACAGCATGTGGACTGATGTTAATGGTTCTATCACAGCATGTGGACTGTTACCCTTTTGTACTATCTAAGTTGCTGGGGTGGGGGGTGGGAAACCTGGGGAGTGCATAATGATTTACCACCTTAGACAGGAACAAAGGACGCAAAGTTAACCTTTTGTGTGTGAGAAGTTTCTAGATGCCCTAGTAAGATAACAGGGAGGTGTCAAGGATGAATGGACTGACTGCAGTCGGACGGGGAGATTATCTTTTGTGTGTGAGAAGAGTCTAGAAGGATGTCATGTTATTTAAGGGAAGAGTTCCTACTTGTATGCCATTCTGTCTATGCTCCTTGTGTGAGTCGTGTAATAAACTGCCTGAACCAAATCCGCCTCATTATTTACACGCTCCACAGGGTACAGTTTTGGTTGTTTAAAAGCCAATATTTACAATAAGTCTTAAAAGTGCTTAGTGTGGTACGTTCTCTAAGTGCAAGTACTAAATTATTCCAGAACTTGGTGCCCCTCACTGATAGCACAGATTGAGCAAATGTGGTGCATCTGTGGGGGATCTCCTCTAGTGATTGCTTTGGTGGTTGTACCGGTGACAGTTCTCAGTTTAACAAAATTAGAAATCGTATCCCTGGCTATATGGCATTGTTATAGACATGTCAGTATAAAGCGTATCTTTCTGTCCAAGAATCAATACTAAACTTAAAATATACAGTATTACTGTTCATAGTACCCGTCAGTCCAAGCCTTTATTTTTGTGCATTCACATTTCTGGTCCATCACAGCATGTAGAAACTTTAACATATCAAATCTTAAAGCAACTCACCATTCTACTGTTTGACAAGCATATCCCTCAGCTGTGAAACAGTAACACTTGTGCCAGTCATATGAGGGCGGGGGGGGGGGGGGCTGAAAAGTTCATAGACTGACTAAGAAGGAGTTATGTCTTTGAGGATCAAAAAGAGAGCTTCTATACCGCAGGGATCCAAGCACTGCAACACCGATGGAAGAAGTGTTTGGACCAAAGGGAAGACTATGTTGAAAAATAAATGACATTTGGTCAAATTTGACCACTGCATTATGGTCAGCCTATGAACTTTTCAGCACCCCCTCGTACACTGTATACGAGTAGCTAGAAGACACTTTTGACAAGCATGTTACCTGGCCTTTACTTGTTAGGGTTAAAAATAATAATAATGTGTGGTTAGACAATATGTAAAACTTGCTATGACTGATATTCATGGTGTAATTATTCAATACCAGTGCAAATAATGCATACAAGCATCGAAATGCGAGTGCTAAATTCTCAACTTTGAATACAGTGCTTACTGTTCTCTCTAAAATGTACCAAAACTTGAATGATACTTCCACAAGAGCCACAAAAATTTTCAACATATCCCTCCAGCTGGATACCACAATATGGACAATGCATTACCTGGAGGAGAGATACAAAGTGAATGCTTATGACATTGAGATTAATGCTAGGTATTGAAATACTAACAGATAGGCAGCACGGACATGACGTAGGATCCATGGGTGATGTCAGCACACAGTGCCTATTTAGGGGGACGGTTGGTGGGAGTCATCCTCTTTGGCGCCCCGCCTCTAGCCAACACACCAGTCTGTACCCATTTTAGTTAGCTCATAAGCTACTGTTCTGTATGTAACACGTGCTACTATTACTTTTATTAAAGCCACTGTTCAGCACAGCCACCACCTCCCTGGCCATTCATTTACAGACATAAATGGCGACGAGGAGAAAAACGGATCTTTTAGAGGAAAACTCGATGTTTTTTCCTGAAGATGGACACGTACGTGTCTGGCACCCCGGTCAGAGCGTGACATGGCTGGATGAGCCGGACTCCGCTGTCTGGCGAGCAGGTGCAGGTTTGGGCAACTAGAGGATGAAATAGTGTGGGACCAGCTAGCAGAGCATGCGAGCAACCCGCCGCTGTGGGAGAGGCTAACCAGGGCACTCAATGACCTACCGTTGGCGAAGGAGTTGGCGTTCCACTTAGAGGCCGCCGACAAGCTAACATCACTACTAGGTGAACCACAACGATGAGTCTCGCTAGCTTATGCAGTTACCCCAGCAGAAGTGCCCATTAACAACGCGACTTGCTTGGAGGACGCAGAGGTGAACGTTACAGGGCAACGGAATATCATGGGACACCATTTGTGCAGTAACTGTGGCTCCCCGAGGTATTGAGAGTGGGTGTGATTCTGCCCAGCAGGGGGGCAGCGATCCAGTTGCTGCTGTAAGCTCAATCGCTTTGCCAAGGTGTGCTGATCATCACGATAGACATCAGACCAGCCACCCAGCCAAAAAGACCCACCGGTGACCACCAGCAACGCTGTGAACTCCAGAGGCTTGGTATACATGTGGTGCACGGTAAAGCTGAACGACACCAACTTACCGCTGCTGCTGGACACCGCTGCCGTAAGGTTAGAGCTGAATTGGGTTACTGTTAAGAGACTTTTCCCTAACCGTCCTATTGAGAAGAATCTGGTGGAGTTATATGGTTACGGGCACACACACATCACCGTAGTAAGGACTGTATCGCTTGTGGTTCGCTACAGGTCAACAGTCCTCCCAGTGTTCTTTTTTCCCGGTGGCTGCACACGGGAATAATAAACTGGGTTTTACCATCTGTGACAACCTTGGGCTCTGTTGAGATGCTGATGTTGGGAGCGCAACACGTCCGCATCGGGATACAGCCACTCCAAGCTTGACACTGCAAGGAGAGGACAGCGAGGAAAAAGGGCAGAAACTGGACTCATTCATTATCCGCGCCCGGCGTCAGCAGTAAAGAGCCACTGCAGTGCTGTGGGATAGAGAGTTCGTGGCCCAGCAGGATCCAGCGGGTCAATAGCAACCGAAGGTACGTCCTGCTGCCAGCGTGAGAGTCACGCTGACTCAACAGCAACCAGCATCAGGGACGAACAAGCAGCAGCGCTGAGTGCAGCCGAACAGATCACTGCTCACAGTGCTTGATTGGGTTCGGGTCTGCCGACCCGAATGCCCAGGAAGCCTGCAGATGTTCCTGTCCTTGCTGATGTAGATCGTGGCACGGTTGGGCCCAACCATTTTCCAGATGACCGATGATTTAAGATGGCATCCAGGCCTGCCGCTGCCGGCATCTCCAGGGCCGCACCAACCATGGGCTCGACTGAGGCCCCTGAAGTTGAACTGTAAGCAGTGACTATTTTGACATGTTTGACAGAACACGACTGCTTCAGTTGTGGCAAAATAATCCACACAGCTGGGCAGCGTTGACCGGCAATCTACCCAGTGGCCAAGGTTGTATTTCTCTGCTTGTTATAATACAAAAAAAAAAAAAAGCTGTGGTGAGTGTAACGACCCGAAAAGGATTAAGCGGAAGAAGATGGATGGATGGATGGATGGATGGAGTGTAATGTAAAAAAAAAAAAGAGAGAGAACTATTGTGAATTGTATTCATAATGTTTTGAGTTTTTCAAGGGGGAGGCAGATGTTAGGTATTGAAATACTAACAGATAGGCAGCATGGATGTGTAGGATCCATTGGTGACATCAGTGTTATGTCCACAAACCTGGCATGAAATAGATGGATGAAGATGCTGCACTGGAACTGGGCTATATTAAAGAACTGAACACAATACAGTATATGTGGTTCGCATTGGAGTCACCCGAGCAAGAGAGCCCCTAATGGCGGACGCTCCCTTATATATGCCGGTGTGATGATTCAGCCGGAAGGTGACATCATCAAACCGCATACCACAATAAAATCCCTGATAACACCCCCACCCCCCTTACAAAACACATCCAATTAAAACCCTACCCAATTTGGTAAAAACAGAAACCCCAATAAGCACACTAAATAATAAAACAGCAAACAGTAAACATTAACTAAACTAGGGCCTGTGGGTGGTCTACTACAAAGCCCAGCATGGCTAAGTGGAGTACTCTGCCACTTTATCAATCAATCAATCAATCAACCTTTATTGTCATGATGCTATGCATACAACTGTAGTGCAAGCAAGATGAAATTGCGTTTGTCTAGGCATCCGTATTGTAAAAAGAACATAATTTAAAAACACACTCACACCCCCCTCACCCCAACAGCCATTCACATATCCCTGAGACACATTTGAATATTACAGTAATGTTAACTTATTACAGTTGCAGTTAAAATGATAATAACTGCCTATGTATGTATAAAACAATTAAAATGGCTAAGTGAATCTAAGTAGCTAAGAGAAATAAATACTTAAAACTGACTAAAACTATAATATACATAATGTCCATAAAGTGCAGTAATGTGTGAAGGATTCCGGATCAACTGTTCAGCATCCTAACAGCTTGTGGAAGGAAGCTATTGATCAGTCTGGTGGTTCTGCCTCTGATGCTCCGGAATTGTTTGCCAGATGGCAGCAGTTCAAAGTGTAACTTTGAACCCTTCCCTTAACTATCCTTTAGTTAACTTAACTAGCTTTTCCCTTCCCTTAACTATCCTCTGCAGAGCTTTTTTGTCTGACATACTGCAACTGGAGTACCATGTTGCAATGCAGTATGTCAGAACACTCTCCACCACACCTCTGTAGAAGGTCCTGAGGATGCAGATGGGGAGAGAGGCCTGTTTGAGTTTCCTCAAGAAGTGCAGTCTCTGCTGGGCCCGCTTCCTGATTCCCAAGGAATTCTTGCTCCATGTCAGGTCCTGCGAGATCTGCACTCCGAGGAACTTGATGTTCTCCACTCTCTCCACCGAACGGCTGCTGATGCAGAGAGGGACGTGTTCAGGCCGTGACTGCCGGAAGTCGATAATCATCTCCTTCGTTTTGTCCACGTTGAGCACCAGATTGTTCTCCCTGCACCAGCCCTCCAGGTCTCTAACTTCTTCCCTGCACATTGATTCCTCATCCCTCTGAATAAGTCCCACCACTGTGGTGTCATCTGTAAACTTAATAATCTGGTTCCCCTTGTGTCTGGACACACAGTCATGTGTTAAAAGTGTAAACAACAGTGGACTGAGTACACAGCCTTGAAGGGATCCAGTGCTCAGCGTGATGGAGTTGGAGATGTTGTTTCCAACCAGGGCAGACTGAGGTGTCTCGGTCAGGAAATCCAGGATCCAGAGACATGTGGCGGTGTTCAGACTGAGAAGGAGTAATTTCTCCATCAGTCTCTGGGGAATAATGGTGTTAAATGCTGAACTAACTAACTAACTAACTAACCTGCACTTATATAGCGCTTTTCTAGTCACAAAGACCACTCAAAGCGCTTTCATTAATACTAACCCTCTATTCTAAGGGCCTATAGGAAACAGATATCTAGGGACGATTTAGAACAGCCAATTAACCTAACCTGCATGTTTTTGGCATGTGGGAGGAAACCGGAGAAATCCCGGAGTAAACCCACTCAATGTAATGAAATCAATGTACAGGAGTCTGGCATAGGTGACTTTCTGATCCAGGTGGGTAATGGTTGTTGGTTTTGGAGCCCCACTTTGCTCGGATCGGCAGGAAGAGGTAACGGGGAAACGTCAGGGGGGCGGCGTATGTTTATACATTAATAAACAGTACTGCACATCTGTCACGGTCAGAGAGTGCATCTGTACACCAGATGTGGAGCTTCTGTCCATATTGCTACGCCCCTTTTATCTGCCCCGTGAGTTCCCCCAACTTTTCATAACGACTTTGTACATTCACCTGAGAGCGGATGCTGACTCCGCCTCCAGCACCGTCTTTGATGTGGTACAGAGGTTGCAGTCGATTTCCCCAGAGGCTCCAAACTTTATTCTTGGGGATTTTAAGCATGTTTCTTTAAAGAAGACACTTAAAAACTTTTATCAGTATGTCTCCTGCCCAACCAGGCGAAAAAAGACATTGGACCTGTGCTATGGATCCATAGAGAGGGCCTATAAATCACTTCCCCTTCCTCCTGTAGGATCCTCAGATCACAACTGTGTACATTTGCTGCCCACATATAAAACTGCTCTCAGAAGAGACAAGGCGAAGACCAGAGACATAAACGTGTGGACAGAGGATTCAGTGCACTGCCTCCAGGAATGCTTTAACTGTACGGACTGGGAGGTGTTCACGCTGCCCTGCGGGGATGATTTGGAGTCTTTGGTGGACGTCACATGCTCATACATGACTTTCTGCAGAGATATGATCGTTCCACGTAAACGTGTCAAAATATATCCCAACAACAAGCCATGGGTTACAAAATCAGTTAAATCCTGCTGACAGAGGAAAGCACTTGCCTTTAAACAGGGGGTTGTTTCTGAGCTACAGGTTGCCACAAAAGAGCTGAAGTCCGAAATTTTAAGAGCAAAACAGGACTATAAATCAGAGTTGGAAAGCAAGATGGCAACAAAGAAACTTGGTTCAGCCTGGGCCAGTATGAAAACTATTGCAGGCCTTCAGAGCACAGAGCGCAGTAATCGTGTTTTTAGATGGTTTTAATTCAGACACAGAGCTGGCTAATGCTCTTAATTGTTTTTATGGTCATTTTGACTCCTTTGATTTTAGCACAGAAACCCAAGATTTGAAACAGAAACTCAAAGACAATCAGCACTTTAATATTGAGGTGCAGGATGTTAAAAGGGCGTTCTGTGCTGTAAAAGTGAACAAAAGTCAGGGCCCTGATAATATATGTGGGCGACTGGTAAAGTCCTGTGCACATGAATTGAGTCCTGTATTTCACTACATTTTCAATAAGTCCTTACAGACACAACATGTGCCAAAGATCTGGAAAGATGCCGTGGTTGTCCCCGTTCCAAAATCCAGCTGTCCTAAAATGGTAAACGACTTTAGACCAGTTGCTTTGACTTCAATTTTAATGAAAAATTTTGAAAAACTGGTCAGATGTGAGGTCCGAAAGCAGACTGAGCATGCATTGGATCCTTTGCAGTGTGCCTATAGGCCTCACAGAAGAGTGAAGGATGCCACTGTCACTCTGTTTAACATGCTTTTTAAACATCTGGATTTTAATGGGACACACGCCAGGCTTTTATTTGTGGACTTCTCCTCCGCCTTTAATACAATCCAACCTCATATTTTAGTTGAAAGGCTCCTGCAACAATTTTTTTTTGTTAGAGCTTTTTTACTTGCCAATATTAAAACAGTGAATAAATATTTTTCTCCTCGTCTTTCCAGTGATTCCGGTAGTAAACCCAAATACAAAGTTACAAAAGAAAAGGGAACTGTTACTTTGAATATTTTCCCCAGTATTGTCTGTACATTGGTCCAATATTGGTGGATAACTGGGCATGACCAAAACACATGAAAATGATTTGCAGTCTTTTCACCACACAGGCGCCAACAATTCAACCCCTTACAAGTAAATTTGTTTTGTGCAGGTGTTCTGAAAAATCTTACCAAATTTTTCCATCCAAATTCTCTCCACAGCAGGGATGAAGTACTTTTCCATTGTTGTTTATTTAGCTTTTCCCATATTTCCAGTTGTAAAGTGAAATTCCCCTCTTTTTCCCATCTCTCTTTTATATATGATGTGTTGTCTCCTTTTAAGTCTTGAAGACCATGGTATATTTTAGAAATGTATCTGATCCCTGGGATCCCTTTATATGCCATTAAGAAAACCTTCAGAACACCTGACTGGGCCCTTTCCAAATCCTCCTTTTTAAGTATTTTGTTTATGTGGTGTCTAAGCTGAAAGAACCTGTAAAGGTCTTGATTTACTAGACCTTGTTTTTTCAAATCTTCAAAACTTCTTAAAGTTTGCCCTTTAAAAAAATCGTAATATTTTATCAGTCCGTTCTCTTTCCACTTTTTAAATCTAGTGTCTGTTTTATTAGGAGTAAAGTCCTGATCATAGGAAATCCATTGCAATAATCGATAGGGTTCTTTAGTTTGATTCTCTCTGACTATCTTAAACCAAATTTTTAGCGGGGTCTCTATCCACGGGTTAGTGTTATTCAAAAGTTTAGGTAAGGCATTGTTCCCTATCATCGCCTGTAGGGGAAAGTCACTTGTTATTTGGCATTCCATCTCCTTCCATTGTGCAGTGTAGACTGGGTTACATATCTCTACTAAAGTTTTAATTTGTGCGGCTTTAAAATAGTCCCTGATATTTGGCAGCGCGAGCCCACCTTTGTCTTTGTTTAGCTGTAGGGTTCTATATCTGATTCTAGGTCTCTTGCCCTGCCATATGAATCTTGAGATCCTTCTGTCCAGTTCTTGCCATGTTTTTTGGGAGGTTTCACCGGTATTGTTTGGAAAAGGTATAGAAGACAGGTTCAGGTTCAGGTTCAGGTTACTTTATTTGTACCCGTAGGTAGATTTGTTTTGCAGTCTGGTGACATCCATATTTACAAAACACAAATTACATTCATCATAGACACAAACACAGGCACATATGAAGCTGACTATAAACATGATGAGAATACTCAAGGCTCCATCAATCAGGGTATAAAAAGACAAAGAGATGGGAGAAAAACCAGAGGTAAGAGAGAAGGGTCATATTAGAAGTTAAAAACTAGTCAAAGGGGTTAAAAACTCAAAGGTCTAAAACCCAATAAAATATTTAGAACCCAAGCAACATCCTACAAAAATAAGCAAATATAAAATGGAGTTAATAAATAGGTACCAAAATTATGTGCAATATATTGTTACAGCTTGTTCAACTCTTTGACAGCAGCAGGGACAAAGCTGTTTTTGTAGCGCTGGGTTCTACTTTTTGGGACAGCAAACCTCCGTCTTGAGGGAAGAAGCTGAAATTGGCAGTGCAAAGGGTGGGAGTCATCATTTAAAATGGAGGTAGCCATCCTCTGTACTTGTCTGGTGTACAGGGATGTCAGGCTCAGCTGTGGCTCACCAAGCAAACGACTGGACCATCTAACTACCTGATCCAAGGATTTCCCCTGTTTCAGTTTTATCTGACCAAACCACGACACTAAAGAAAAGGATAAAACAGATTCAATAAAAGCCCGATAAAACATTGTCATTATGGTTCGGTCAATTTGGAAGCGTGCAAGTTTTCTCAAGCAATGCAAATGTTGCTGACCCTTTTTGCACACCCTTTCACCGTTCTCTTCAAAGTTTAAATTACTATCAATAATTGTCCCAAGATATTTGTAGGATTGTACACACTGGGTGGTCTGCCCTTTTAGTACGGTGACTTTGTGCCTGGGATTTTTCTTCCTAAAGTCAATAATCATGTCTTTAGTTTTTGTCGTATTCAGCTGCAGGTAGGAATCCTCACACCAGTGAACAAAATTATCAACTACTGGGCCGTGGCCACTCTCACCATCCTGGAGGAGACTGACAATAACTGAGTCATCAGCATACTTTATAATGTGTCTGTTATCATGTCTGATCCGACACATGTTTGTGTACAGGATGAAGAGTAGTGGTGACAACACACACCCCTGAGGAGAGCCAGTAGAAGAGCACTTTAGGTCAGACAATGTACCATTGACCCTTACGCTCTTCGTCCTGTTGGTTAAGAAATCCAGAATCCAACCCACCAGATTATTGCTCAAATCAAATTGTTGCAGGAGCCTTTCAACTAAGATATGAGGTTGGATTGTATTAAAGGCGGAGGAGAAGTCCACAAATAAAAGTCTGGCGTGTGTCCCATTAAAATCCAGATGTTTAAAAAGCATGTTAAACAGAGTGACAGTGGCATCCTCCACTCCTCTGTGAGGACTATAGGCAAACTGCAGAGGATCCAATGCATGCTCAGTCTGCTTTAGGACCTCACATCTGACCAGTTTTTCAAAAATTTTCATTAAAATTGAAGTCAAAGCAACTGGTCTAAAGTCGTTTACCGTTTTAGGACAGCTGGATTTTGGAACGGGAACAACCACGGCTTCTTTCCAGATCTGAGGCACATGTTGTGTCTGTAAGGACTTATTGAAAATGTAATGAAATATAGGACTCAGTTCATGTGCACAGGACTTTACCAAGTGCCCACATATATTATCAGGGCCCTGACGTTTGTTCACTTTTACAGCGCAGAACTCCCTTTTAACATCCTGCACCTCAATATTAAAGTACTGATTGTCTTTGAGTTTCTGTTTCAAATCTTGGGTTTCTGTGCTAAAATCAAAGGAGTCAAAACGACCATAAAAACAATTAAGAGCATTAGCCAGCTCTGTGTCTGAATTAAAACCATCTAAAAACACACGATTACTGCGCTCTGTGCTCTGAAGGCCTGCAATAGTTTTCATACTGGCCCAGGCTGAACCAAGTTTCTTTGTTGCCATCTTGCTTTCCAATTCTGATTTATAATTCTGTTTTGCTCTTAAAATTTCGGACTTCAGCTCTTTTGTGGCAACCTGTAGCTCAGAAACAGACCCCTGTTTAAAGGCAAGTGCTTTCCTCTGTAAGCAGGATTTAACTGATTTTGTAACCCATGGTTTGTTGTTGGGATATATTTTAACACGTTTACGTGGAACGATCTTATTTTTACAGAAAGCCATGTATGAGCATGTGACGTCCACCAAAGAGTCCAAAACATCCCCGCAGGCCAGTGTGAACATCTCCCAGTCTGTACAGTCAAAGCATTCCTGGAGGCTGTGCACTGAATCTTCTGTCCACACATCAATGTCTCTTGTCTCCACCTTGCCTCTTCTGAGAGCAGTTTTATATGTGGGCAGCAAATGTACACAGTTGTGATCTGAGGATCCTACAGGAGGAAGGGGGAGTGATTTATAAGCCCTCTCTATGGATCCATAGCACAGGTCCGATGTCTTTTTTCACCTGGTTGGGCAGGAGACATACTGATAAAAGTTTTTAAGTGTCTTCTTTAAAGAAACATGGTTAAAATCCCCAAGAATGAAGTTTGGCGCCTCTGGAGAAATTGATTGCAGCTGCTGGATCACCTCAAAGATGGTTCTGGAGGCGGAGTCAGCATCTGCCCTCGGGTGAATGTACACAGTTGTGATGAAAAGCTGGGGGAACTCGCGAGGCAAATAAAAGGGGCGTAGTGACACAGACAGCAGCTCCACATCGGGTGTACAGATGCGCTCTCTGACCGTGACAGATGTGCAGTACTGATTATTAATGTATAAACATACGCCGCCCCCCTGATGTTTCCCCGTTACCTCTTCCTGCCAATCCAAGCGCAGTGGGGCTCCAAAGCTGTCAATCCACAGGTCTGCGTCTCGGTCATGCGCAGTAAGCCAAGATTCGGTGAAAGCCATGATGCAGCAGTTCTTAAAGTCCTTCTGGTAGCGTACATTCCCTTGAATTTCATCCACCTTGTTTCTCAGAGACTGTACGTTCCCAAAAATCATAGAAGGACGTGGAAGTATATTCATTTTGACTGCTTCAATTCTTTGTGCAGTACCCAAGAATGGTATCATATTCCATCTTCCTAGATCAGATTTTATTTTTGCCATCAGTGGGTCATAGTTTAGTGTTATAAGTTTGTTGAGTTGTTTCGGGATATTGACCCCCAGATATTTCATAGATTCCACCTCCCGGTTAGTTTTGAGTTTGCTTAGTAAATATTGATTTGGGTCATAGTTGAATGTTAAAATTTGGGTTTTATGCATGTTTAATTCATACCGCAATAACTCTCCATACTCTGAAAAAACTGAGATTAGTTCTGGAAAAGAGGTGTCTGGCTGCCCCAGATATATTAAAATGTCATCAGCGAAGAGTGCTATTTTATGTTCCTTCTGACCAAGTGTAATACCTTGAATTTTTTGATTCTGTCTTATCCATTGGCTCAGAGGTTCTATGAAGATTGCAAAGAGCAGTGGAGACAAGGGGCAGCCCTGACGACATCCTCTTTCCAGTTCAAAAGATGATGATAATTTACCGTTAATCCTTATTTTAGCTGTTGGTTTTTTATATAGTGCCTGGATAGTTCTAATGAAGTTGTTATGAAAATTGAAACTGGATAAGATTCTATATAGGAAAGACCAGTCAACCGAATCAAATGCTTTTTCAGCATCTAATCCGAATATGGCTGCATTTAAATTCTATATTTTTTATATGATGAATTATGTGTAAAGTGCGTCTAATGTTATCTTGTGTCTGTCTTTGTCTTATAAAACCTGTTTGGTCTAAATGAATTAAGTCTGTCTGTATATTTTCTAACCTTTTGGCAAGGATAGCGGTAAAAAGTTTATAGTCCTCATTTAACACATGATTGGTCTGAAGTTGGAGCAGTCTAGTTTATCCTTTACAGGTTTAGGTGTGACTGCAATGACCCCTTCTCTCCAGGAGGGGGGAATTTCCCCTGTGTGGAGGACATAGTTAAATGTTTTCAGGAGGAGAGGAGATAGTTGCTGTTTAAAGGTTTTGTACCACTCTGCTGTATAGCCATCTGCTCCTGGGGATTTGTTAGCTTTAAGTTTCATAATTGCTTTTTCTAATTCTTTAGGTTGTATTTCTGACAGTAATTTTTTATTTTGTGACTCAGTAAGTTGGGGAAGATTTAATGTATTTAGGAAGGCTTCGGATGTGTTTTTGTGTTTTTTGCGGAAGTACAAGTTCTTGTAGTAATTCTCGAAGCTTTTAAGAATTTCCTGAATTCTAAATTTTATTTCCTTTGATACTGGGTCTCTGATTTTGTAGATTGCTCTCTCCGTTTGTTGTTTCCTCAATTTATAGTAATTTTGCCAATTTGCTACCTGTTTCATAGTATTTTTGTTTCAGAAATGTAAGTTTCTTCTGGATTTCTATTGTGTAGACCTCGTTTATTTGTTTTTTAAATTTCCTTAATTTTGAGCGAGTCATTAGAATGAGTGTTGTCTTTGTGCTCTTTTTCTAGTTTCTTCAGTTCTGATTCTAATGTGATTAGAATCAGAATTGATTCTAATTCACCACCACCGTGGTGGTGTTGCACTGTATATTGATGACCTGTACAGGTGTAAGCTTGTAAATGAAATGTCCTTAGCACTACCAGGGATTTTGGAATGTGTTACTGTTGAGATTGACCTAGACAAAACAAAAAATCTAATCATAAGCTGCATATATAGAACGCCGGGAACTTGCATTGAGACATTCAGAGATAAATTAGTCGAGGTGTACAATAATAATACGAGTAAGAAAATGGTAGCAATTTGTGGAGATTTCAATATTGACTTACTGAATCCTCATCAACAAAATGTAGTTACAGAGTTCATGAACTCTATGTACAGCATGAGTCTATATCCCACAATAACACATCCCAGTAGAATCACAGTTCACTCTGCTACACTTATTGACAACCTGTTTGTCAATGTTTTCGATAAGAAAATAGAAAGTGGATTATTGATAAATGATATAAGTGACCACTTGCCAACCTTTGCACTTATCCATGGCCACACGGGGCCCAACGCAGAAAAAACTTCAAAATCGTTCAGACACAAATCACCAAATGCAATCAGTTCTCTTAAAGAGGACTTGCTGAAGCAAGACTGGACAGAAGTCTATGTATCAGATGTAAATGAAGCCTATGACACATTTATAAACATTGTAACCACTCTTTATGAAAAAAACTGCCCATTAGTAATAAAAAAGCTTAAACACAAATTTGCTAATAAGCCATGGTTAACCAAAGGACTACAAAAGGCGTGTAAAAAGAAAAATTTATTATATAAAGCTTTCCTAAAGAAAAGTACAAAAGAAGCAGAGCAGCGGTATAAAACATACAAAAATAAGTTAACATATATAATAAGATGTAGTAAAAGAGACTATTACAGTAAAGAACTGGAGAAAAACAGAGACAATATTAAAAATACATGGACAATACTCAACAGTATCCTTGGAAATAAAAGCAGAAATACAAGCTACCCAACTAATATTCCAAAAAATAATAAAACGACTCAGAATGTGAATATTGCTTCACCTGCAGATGAATTTAATAATTTTTTTGTTAACATTGGACCTAAACTGGCCCGAGAAATACCCATTACGGTGCCAACAGGTGATACAATATGCAATAACACTGCTGTAAAAGACTCCATCTTCATAAAGAACACAGACGAAAGAGAGGTCATTGAAATTGTTAAATCGTTCAAAAGTAAAACATCTACTGACTGTGATGGTATCGACATGCTACTAGTCAAAACTGTTATCGAATGCATAGTAAAACCACTGACGTATATCTGCAACCTGTCTCTCCAATCAGGTATATTTCCCAATGCAATGAAAATAGCTAAAGTAATTCCGATATACAAGACGGGCGACAGAGGGGAACTCTCAAACTATAGACCAATTTCACTATTACCGCAATTTTCCAAGACACTTGAAAAAATATTCTATGAGAGAATTGACAACTTCATACTGAAGAATGATTTATTATGTGAGCAGCAATATGAGTTCAGACACAAGAGGA
Organism: Pholidichthys leucotaenia; assembly: GCA_020510985.1. NCBI lineage: Eukaryota > Metazoa > Chordata > Actinopteri > Cichliformes > Pholidichthyidae > Pholidichthys > Pholidichthys leucotaenia. The sequence goes on from CM035844.1 coordinate 165,974,185, forward strand.
CAACTGCATATGCCCTAATGGAATTTACAGAAAAAATATCAACAGCCATTGAAAATAAAGAGTATTCAGTTGGAGTATTCCTAGATCTTAAAAAAGCATTTGATACAGTAGATCATAATTTATTATTAAAGAAACTACAAAATTCTGGTATTAGAGGGGTAGCACTGTCCTGGTTAAGTAGTTACTTAAAGAATAGATATCAGTATGTATGTGTTAGCAACAAAAACTCAGAGTTGCTGAAGGTCACCTGTGGAGTCCCACAGGGTTCAGTTTTGGGACCATTATTATTCAATATGTATATAAACGATATATGTAAAGTCTCAGAAAAAATGGACTTAATATTGTTTGCCGATGACACTAATTTGCTATGCAGTGGAAACAATTTGGAACAACTTCTGGATACACTCGGGAAGGAATTAGGAAAGCTTAAACTGTGGTTTGATTCAAACAAATTAACGCTCAGTTTAAGTAAGACAAAATTTATAGTCTTTAACAACCATCACAACAATCCAGTACCCAAACTCAGTGTAAATGGTGTAGAGATTGAAAGGGTATCTGAAACTAAATTCCTTGGAGTAATAATTGATAACAAACTGTGTTGGAAGTCACATATTAATTATATCAAAGGTAAAGTTTCCAAATCAATTGCAATATTACACAGAGTGAAATATTTGCTGAATCAACCCACACTATACACCTTGTATCATTCATTAATACTCCCATACATGACATATTGTAATGAAGTATGGGGAAATACATACAAAACAAACATATATCCACTCTTTATGCTTCAAAAGAGAGCTATTAGAATAATAAACAAAGCAGCTTACAGGGAACCAACAAACCCACTTTTTCTTAAACAAAAAACTCTCAAGTTGAAAGATCTGGTTGACTTTAAAACCGCAATAATAATGTTCAAAGTGAAGAATTTATCACTGCCCGCAAATATCCAAAAGTTGTTCCAAACAAGGGAGAAACGATATCACTTCAGAGGAACATGTATATTTCAAAAGCCTACAGTGAGAACAACCACCAAGCAACACTGTATTTCAGTGCAAGGAGTCAGATTATGGAACGATTATGGACCTGAATTAAAATCATGTACAACGCTTGGACAATTTAAACAAAAACTAAAGGAAGAAATACTCCAAACATATTTACAAGACGACATGTAAACTCACATAAGGATTGACATTTCCAGCCTGTGTTGTGTTGTAGCTTAGTTTTTTTTTGGTTTTTTTTTTCTCTGTGACATTCTGTCTTAGATTTGTCTTGAATAGTAACCGCTTAACTTAGCTTAGCTTAGTTTTCTTTTTTTTTTTTTTCTCTCAGTCACACTTTGTCTTAGCTTTGTTCTAAATTGTAATCACTCTTGTCATGTTTACTCTTTTTTCTTTGAATTCTTGGATGGAATATGGGTGGGCAATATAAGCTGCGGCTTCAGCCATCACCCATTTCGGATAACTCACGTGGAATTGTTTAGTAGAAGGAGTCTTTGTCTAATTTGACCTTGTTGTTATATTATACAGTTTCTTTTAACCTGTACTGTATTATCCGAAATAAATTCATTCATTCATTAGTTTTTCTTGTCTCAGTTTCTTTTGGGTTGCCAGTTTTGCGATAATCTTTCCCCTTATTACAGCTTTGCATGCGTCCCACAGTATTAAAGGGGATACTTCTCCATTATCATTTTCTTCCAAATATCTGAGAATATCTGATTCCAATTCATCTTTCAGTGGTCCTTTCAGCACATTTGAATTTAACCTCCAAGAAAATGTATTATTTGTGTATTTTTGGATATTTAAGTCCATATAGATCGGACTGTGGTCAGAGAGATCCATCGGTCCTATTTTACATGTTTTTACTCTTCCAATGTCTCTATTAAACATAAAAAAATAGTCAGTCCTTGAGTATGATAAATGTGGTGCTGAGTAAAATGTATCATCTTTTACACTGGGGTTGAGTTCCCTCCACACGTCACAGATTCCCATTTCTTTTAGTAGCATCCAAGTTTTTCTACTTTGAGTGTTATTTTGATGTGGAGAATTACCTGATGCATCCCAGTATGGGTTCAGTCTTAGATTGAGGTCTCCACCACATATCACTAAACCTTTGGCTTTAGTTATCATTAGGTCAAATACATTTTTATAAAATTTCCAGTTGGCCCCTGGAGGTGCATATACATTCAGCAGGGTGATATCTTCTCTCTCTGGCCAACCAAGTACCATGCTAAATCTCCCTTCTTTATCTTTGTGTTCTGAATTTTTTTCAAACATAATTTTGGTTGAGATCAATGTCGCTACCCCTCTCCTCCTCCCTGACTTATATGAGGATGAAAAGATCAGTTTTGACTTCCGGTTATGGCTGCCACGTAGGACGGACGTGTCTCGCTCTGCTCTGCTCCTGGAGAAAAAAATCGGCAAATAACTCTCTCATTTGGGACAGAACGTATCCCAGCATTTGAGCGAGGATATGTCGGCGAAGCCTAAGGCTGGAAAACCAGGAAAAGGAAAAAGCGAGCCGCCGAAACAGTCCAAATTAACGGACTTTCAGGTCTGTGACGCAGCAAACAAGGCTCCATATATGGCGGAGGAGGCTGGCGGCGGTGCGATTTCTGCGGGGAATGGCGCAGATGCGCTGATGGCTGCCATGAGTTCAATGAGAGCGGACTTTTCCTCTAGATTTGATGGGATTATGACAGCGTTGGAAGGAATAAGAAAGGAATTGGGTGACTGTGTAGAACGAACGGCGCAGATGGAGCTCCGTCTCGCTAGTGCTGAAGATGACGTCACCCGTCTTCAATTAAAGGTGCGCACTTTGGAAAAAAAAAATAAATCTCTGGAAGATAATATTTTGGATTTGGAATCTCGGTCGAGACAGAATAATTTGAGGCTGGTGGGTCTTCCAGAGGAATCAGAAGGTCGGGACGTATGTTCCTTTCTGGAAAAGTGGATTCCGGAGGTGCTGGGCAGCGAGGAGTTGCAATCAGCAGTGGTTCTGGAAAAAGCACATCGTATTGGCCCACGGAGAGATAAGGGACCGCCGAGGACCTTAATTATGAAGTTTCTTAGCAACAGAGACAGGATGAAGATCTTCAACGCTGCACGTGCTAAAGGAGAGATTAAACACCAGGACCAGCAGGTGCGGTTCTACCCAGATTTGGCCACAGGAATCCAACAATTGAGGAAGCAGTTTGATCCCGTACGTAAGGAGCTGCGCAACCTTGGGATTCGTCATGGTGTAATCTATCCTGCGAGACTGCTGACCACGTATGAGGGCAGAACCCACATCTTCAAGACCCCAGAGGAGGCGCAGGAGTTCATCAAGAAGATCAAAGAAGAAGAAGAGACTGGTGGGAGCTAAGCATGAACAAAATATAAGGTAGAATAATTAAGCATTTGCACAGGCATCTGACTGACTTGAAGTAAATAGTAAGTTTACAAAATATAGATTGTATTATATATTAAAAAAACAAAACAAAAACAAAACAAACAAAAAAAAAAAACTATGATGTACAAAGTTGTTAAAAATTTTGGAGTTAAGTTGGAAAACTACAGAGGAGAGTTAATGTTACGTCATTAAAAGTAGTAGAGTTAGGGTGATTGGGAGGATGAAGAAGGAGTGGCTTAGGCTGTTCCCCGTGGGTGTGGAACGGTCGATGGCTATATCGGGAGACAGAATTTTTCTTTTGATTTTGGGGGGTTTGCCACAAGTGTGGGAAGGGGAAATTTGTTTGTGTGTAGTTTGTAGGATGAATGTTCAACCACTCATGTTTTTGCTTCTCTGTATGAGCATGTTTACACTGCAAGGTAATCCTAAACTCTCTATTGATCATGGACCAAAGTGTTAATCTTAATTTAACTTCATGGAATTGCAGAGGTCTACAAAATTTAAAAAAACTTAAACAAGTTATGAATAAAATAAAGGACATGGGTTCAAGAATTGTGTTTTTACAAGAAACTCATCTGATAGAGGAGGATGTTAAAAGAATTAGGAGTAGATGGCAGGGAAGTGTATTCACCTCTTCATTTTCATCCCGAGCCAGGGGAGTTATGACTCTCATACATAAATCAGTTCCTTTTCAAGTGAAAAATGTAATTGGAGACAAATTTGGAAGATATGTAATCATTCAAGGTTCTTTGCTATTAGAAAATATAAATCTTGTGAACTTATATGGTCCCAATATAGATGATCAGAAGTTCTTTGCTAATTTATTTCTCATCTTATCATCACTTACAGGGCAACATATAATAGCAGGGGATTTTAATTGTACATTGAATCCAGGTGTGGATAGATCAACAGGACTGGATTGTACGCACATTGGATGTAGGATGACTATTAATCATTTTATGAAAGAATTGAGATTGTTAGATATATGGAGAGAAATGAAACCACAAGTTAAAGCCTATTCTTGTTATTCCAGTACCTACAAGACATTCTCACGTATTGATTATTTTTTGATTTCCACAGAATTAAGGTCCAAGATTCAAAACTGCTTTTATGATAACATCGTGATCTCTGATCATGCACCCTGTTGTCTAATATATGTAGATAAAAAATTGACAAAGGAATCAGGTAGATGGCAATTTCAGCATAAATGGCTTCAGGATGAGGAATTTGTCAAGTATATAGAAAAACAGATAGACGAGTTCTTTGACATCAATACTACACAAACATCAGCATGTGTAAAGTGGGAGGCTTTCAAAGCTTTTATTAGGGGACATATTATTAGTTATACAGGATCAAAATCTAAGAAGACTCGAGAGGAGAGAGCTAAATTGGAACATAAAATAAAAAATCTTCAGGAAAAAGTGTATGCAGGAAGTGACCCAAGGTTGGAGAATGAATTACTGATTTTGAGAGCTGAATACGACAAAAAATCAGCGAATAGAGCTGCCTCGAGTCTTCTAAGATTGAAACAATCTTTTTATGAACAAGGTGAAAAATCAGGAAAATTATTAGCATGGCAGATTAAACAATTGGAAATTAAAACACCAATTACCAGTATTATAAGTAATGGACAGGTAGTTATAGATCCTTTAGAAATTAATAGAGCCTTTAGAGATTACTATGAAAAATTATATGATACCAAAAATGAACCTGATTTAACAAAACTAAATGGGTTTTTGAAAGAACTATCTATACCGTGTATTCCAAATGAAAACAGGGAGATATTGGAGTCTAAAATTAGTCAAGAAGAAGTTGGGCTAGCCATTGATAATATGAAATCAGGAAAAAGTGCAGGACCAGATGGTCTTCCAGTTGACCTTTATAAAAAATTTAAGAATAAATTAATAAAACCTTTTTTGGAAATGGTTTTAGAAGCATTTCAAAATAATAATTTACCATCATACATAAATAATGCCTTAATTATACTGCTGCCAAAACCAGGTAAGCCCTCTAATAAATGTGAAAATATGAGACCAATAAGCCTATTAAACGCCGACCTTAAGATAATCTGTAAAATTTTAGCAAGACGAATACAAGAAATTTTACCAAATATTATTAATCGAGATCAGAATGGCTTTATAAAGGGTAGACAAGGCTTCCATAATGTAAGAAGACTATTTAATATTATTTATTTTAATAAAGAAGCACCGGATACAGCTCTCCTATCATTGGACGCCGAAAAGGCCTTTGATAGAGTTGAATGGCCCTTTCTTTTTGAAGTCCTACAAAGGTTTGGACTTGGAAATAATTTCATAAAATGGGTTCAAATAATATACAATAATGCTACAGCAGAAATCCTAACAAATAACAATATTTCAAAACCAATAAAAATCAATAGAGGATGTCGACAAGGCTGTCCACTTTCACCTTTACTGTTTACTATGGCAATTGAACCTTTAGCGATAGCGATACGTTTACATTCACAAATATATGGAATTAAAGTTGGACCAACAGAACATAAAATCTCCCTGTACGCCGATGATATAATTTTGTTTATGTCGAATCTAAAAAAATCAATTCCAACCTTGTTGAATTTAATAAAGAATTTTGGGGAAATATCAGGATATAAAATAAATAAAACTAAATCTTCAATATTAATGCTAAATGAGACCCAGAGAAATTACCCAGCCCCTGAGGTAAATCAATTCAATGTTGTAAATCAGTTTAAATATTTAGGAATCCAAATTATGCCTAAGCTAGAATCAGTCGCCAGTGTCAACTATGAAGCCTTAATGTCAGATATCAGTGAGTTAACTCAGAGATGGATGTCACTACCAATGTCGATGATCGGGAGAATCAATATACTTAAAAGTAATATTTTACCTAAAATACTTTATTTATTTCAATACATTCCCTTATCACCACCTTTAGATCTATTCTCAAGAATAAAAAAAAAGTTAGTGGAATTTATATGGAACAACAGGAGGGCTAGATTACGTTTGTCTTTATTATATTTACCATTTGATCGTGGAGGTCTGAAATGTCCAAATTTTATGTTGTATTATTGGTCGGCACAACTGAGGTCTATGACATATTATTTTTCATCAAATGATCTCCCTCACTGGACTGAAATGGAATCATACAATTTACCTTTACCTCTTCCCATATTCATATACTCAGATTCGGCAAAAAAATTACAAAAACAAGTTAAAAATCCATTTGTAAAGCATATGATCAAAATATGGTGTGAAGCTAAAAACTATTTAAAAGAACCACAGTTATTGTCACAATTTAGTCCAATATGGGGTAATCAATATTTTAAACCAGGGAGAGCGGACGCTGTATTTAAAGTATGGAATTTAAAAGGGATACAAAAGATTCAGGATTTATATTTGCCAGGTGCAGACAACATAATGTCTTTTGAAGAGCTGAGGATCAAATTTAATCTCAATAGAACACATTTTTTTAAATATCTTCAACTTAGAAACTTTATTCGATCAAATCAAAATAAAGCTCTCACTCGACCTATTTATTCATCCTTGGAAAAAATGATGATGAAAGATAGTAAAAGAAAGGGTATTATTTCAGAGTTTTATAACTCATTGACACTATCTTCAAGTGAAAATTCACTGAAAAGATTAAACTACTGGAAAGAAGATCTGCAAATTGAAATTTCAGAGGAACAATGGGAATTGGCTTGTACAGAAGCTCAAACCAAATCAATAAATGCACGCCTTAAATTGATACATTTCAAATGGTTAATGCGGATGTATGTTACACCGGAGGAGTTAAATAGATATAACAAAAATATACCAGATACATGCACAAAATGCATGGAAAGTAAAGGAACCCTATTTCATTGTTTATGGGAATGTAGATTAATAAGAATGTTTTGGGAAGAGGTGAGGGTAACAATTGAAAAAATAATCTCAAAACAAATCATATTGAATCCTAAACTGTTTTTGTTGGGTCTGTACCCAGAAAAGCATAATTTTAATAAAAGTGAAAGAACATTCATAGACCTCAGTTTGCTTAATGCCAAAAAATGTATTGCACTATTATGGAAAAAGACTCATAGACCAGATGTGACTCAGTGGTTAAGACAGATGTTAACAAACCTTCCATTAGAAAGAATAACATATATACTAAAATCAAAGGAAATTGTGTTTGAGAATATATGGAGACCTTTTATTGATTATGTAAAAAATTTAAACATAACTCTTGAAGAAGAAGGTGAATGATGTGTGTGGACCTTGTAAATTCCAAACTGGTGAACATAATATGTATACTTATGTATTGGATTGTCTAGACTAAACAGAGGAGCATTGTTGAAGACTTGATTTTGTTGGTGGTTGTTGGTGTTTTTAGTGCATTTTTTTTTTTTTGTAGTACTTTAGTGTTAGTGTTTGATTGTTTGTATCATGTTTGTTAAAAAAAAAAAAGGTTCAATAAAGATATTGTGGAAAAAAAAAAAGATCAGTTTAAACCCTTTTTTTTTTTTTTTTTTTTTTTTTTTGTTACTTATTTGTACCCGTAGGTAGACTTGGTTTGCAGTCTGGTGACAAGCCACCGGCTGCTGGTCGCTGCGTGCGCGAGCGCCCTAAACCTACATGTTTTTGGTGTGCGGGAGGAAACCGGAGAAATCCCGGAGTAAACCCGCGCAACACGGGGAGAACATGCAAACTCCACACAGCTCACTGTTGGTCGGGGGCTGGGATCGAACCCACGATCTCATGATCCCCGCGATCCCCCGACCGAGGGTAAAACTGTGCTGCCACAGTGCTAAACCACTGCGCCACCGTGCAGCCCCTTATCTATTAAGTTTAGTGTGCTCCAAGTCTGTTAGGTGGGTTTCCTGTAAAAATATTATTCCTGCTTTGTCTTTTTCATTTTGCCAAGAATCTTGGATCTTTTAACTGGATTCAGGATCCCTTTTACATTATATGAGATTATTTTGGTTACACCCTGTTTCTCCATTGTATTGTCTTATTTAGTATAACAGTGTAGTGGCCCTCTTTTATGCTACTCACAAACTGAAAGAACATTAAGAACATAAAAAACATTGAGAACATAGTATATAAAACTTTAAAACAAAAAACTGTCAAAAGATCTTCCTGAACTGAGGTCTTTTGACCTTAGAAGAGCCTTACCAGAGTGGTGGCTCAGTTGGTAGAGCATCCGCCCCACACCCGGGAGGCAGGGGTTCAAATCCCGACACGGTCATACCGAAGACCATATAAAAATGGTACTTTCTGCCTTCTAGTGTGGTGCTCAGCATAATAGAATGGGGAAAGAAAAGTTACGCACAGAGCTACCAGAGGACTGACCCCCCCACTGTAGCTTTCACTACTTGCAGTAGCTGTGTGGCCTAGGGTCAGTGAAACGGAGATAGGCGCCGCCCCATACACCAATTGGTGTTCCACATGCTGTGGAAGGGGGGAATAAACTAACTAAGAAGAGCCTTGCTGGTGTGCTGGCTCTGAGGGAAATTCCTCAAACTCTGTTACGTGTTGAGGGCCCTCTCTTACCCCTGTAAGTTATCCCACGTTTTTAACGTGAATTTCAGATCCCAGTCTGAACTTGTAATGATTTTTTTTTTTTTTATGCCTATACCCTATGAAATTGTGCGCAACCTCCCCCCACTGTCACAGCAAACAATCACGTTAATACAGTATTTGTTAGTGTGGAGAGTTCATGTGGTTCATTGTCACATTTCTATTTCAACAAGTTTTTGTTTTTTGTTTTTTTTAAAGACTTACTTGTTTCTAAAATTATGACTGTTCCATGAAATGTTTTACCACTTGCTGATTCTGCATCTCCTTTAATGCTTATTACCTTGTAGGAGGAGGGTTGGATGCGCAGATTGACTAAAAATATCTTATTCCCTCCTGAAAGCGCTCAGTTTTTCCTTATAGCCCTGGCGCTGGGTTTCCCGTTGTTGGCCCGTGGATTTTGAGGGTCTCTGTGTGCACCACATTTGAGCCTTGATTCTTTCGATCAGGTCTACTGCGGGTTTATACACCATTACCGGGAGCCCTTTTCTTGCCATATCCCTGGTTGCTTCTTCCGCCGAGTTATAGAGACACGTCTCTTCCCCGTAAAAAACCCTCAGCTTCGCCGGAAATGGAGTTTGAAAGCGCAGTTTCTTCTCTCTTAGTACCTTTTTAGCATCGTTGTATTCCCGACGCTTTTTAAGGACCTGCGGAGCGTAGTCGTGCTCCACAAAAACTTATCTTTCTTGGTGCATAAATCCTTTTTTCTGCCAAGCCAGTCTCAAAACCTCTTCTTTTGTTCTGAAGTTGGAAAACTTCACCACCACTGATCGTGGAGGCGCTTCCGCCGACGGCCTTGGGGCTAATGAACGGTGCACCCTTTCTATCTTCAAATCGGTGAATTGGGGAATTTCCAACTTCTCTCTCAGTATGGATTCCACGCATGCAGCCATTGTGGTGAAACCATCCTCGACTCCTTCTTTCAGACCATGGATTCTTATGTTGGCCCTTCTTAGTCTTCCTTCTTGGTTGGTTAGCTTAGCCTCCAGTCTTGTCTGTCGTTAAGTAAATCCAGCATGGTTTCTTCCAGCCCTTTTATTCTTTCCTCTGCTTCCATGATTCAGTCCTCAGCCTGGTCCACTCTGTTGTTTGTCCTTTTTATTTCACGAAATTCGGCCCAACACTCTTGGCGAAATTCTCTTAATTCTAGAATTATCGTTTTTAAGCTAACCGTGTTGCTAGCCTCATTCAGCTCCTCTGTTTCCGAGTGGATGTCCTCCAGGTCAGATTCTCCAGCCGATGCGTGTCTTGGCCTGGCAAATGTCGATCTCTTCTGCTTTCCTTTAGGCATAATGACTTTGTCTTTTGATTTTCACTCTTCCAAAAATCCATTAAATCTGATTTTCAAGGTATTTTCACGGATGGGGTCTTGGAGCTTCAGTGTTAAGCTGCTATCACCATGGTGTCCAGACCGCAAGTCAAATCAGTCCTATTTTACATGTTTTTACTCTTCCAATGTCTCTATTAAACATAAAAAATAGTCAATCCTTGAGTATGATGAATGTGGTGCTGAGTAAAATGTATAATCTTTTACACTGGGGTTGAATTCCCTCCACACATCACAGATTCCCATTTCTTTTAGTAGCATCTGAGTTTTTCTACTTTGAGTGTTATTTTGATGTGGAGAATTACCTGATGCATCCCAATATGGATTCAGTCTTATACTGAAGTCTCCACCACATATCACTAAACCTTGGGCTTTAGTTATCATTAGGTCAAATACATTTTTATAAAATTTCCAGTTAGCCCCTGGAGGTGCATATACATTCAGCAGGGTGATACGTATCTTCTCCCTCTAGCCGACCAAGTACCATGCTAAATCTCCCTTCTTTATCTTTGTGTTCTGAATTTTTTTTCAAATATAATTTTGGTTGAGATCAATGTCGCTACCCCCCTCCTCGTCCCTGACTTATATGAAGATGAAGAGATCAGTTTAAACCCTTGTCTATTAAGTTTGGTGTGCTCCAAGTCTGTTAGGTGGGTTTCCTGTAAAAATATTATTCCTGCTTTGTCTTTTTTCATTTTGCCTAGAATCTTGGATCTTTTAACTGGATTCAGGATCCCTTTTACATTATATGAGATTATTTTGGTTACACCCTGCTTCTCTATTGTGTTGTCTTATTTAGTATAACAGTGTAGTGGCCCTCTTTTATGCTACTCAGAAACTGAAAGAACATTAAGAACATAAAAAACATTAAGAACATAGCATATAAAACTTTAAAACAAAAAACTGTCAAAAGATCTTTCTGAGCTGAGGACTTTTTAGCGACCTTAGAAGAGCCTTGATGGTGCGTTGGCTCTGAGGGAAATTCCTCAAACTCTGTTACGTGCTGAGGGCCCTCTCTTACCCCTATAAGTTGTCCCATGTTTTTAACGTGAATTTCAGATCCCAATCCGAACTTGTAATGTGTTTTTTTTTTTTTTATGCCTATACCCTATGAAATTGTGTGCAACCTCCCACCACCGTCACAGCAAACAATCACGTTAATACAGTATTTGTTAGTGTGGAGAGTTCATGCGGTTCATTGTCACATTTCTATTTTAACAAGTTTTTTTTTTTTAAAGACTTATTTGTTTCTAATATTATGACTGTTCCATGAAATGTTTTACCACTTCATATTTGCTGATTCTGCATCTCCTTTAATGTTTGTTACCTTGTAGGAGGAGGTTTGGATGCGCAGATTGATTACAAATATCGTTATTCCCTCCTGAAAGCGTTCAGTTTTTCCTTATAACACTGGCGCTGGGTTTCCCGCTGCTGGCCCATGGATTTTGAGGGTCTCTGTGTGCACCACGTTTGAGCCTTAATTCTTTCAATCGGGTCTGCTGCAGGTTTATACACCGTTACTGGGAGCCCTCTTCTCGCCAATATCCCTGGTTGCTTCTTCCGCTGAGTTGTAGAGACACGTCTCTTCCCCGTAAAAAACCCGCAGCTTTGCCAGAAATGGAGTTTGAAAGCGCAGTTTCTTCTCTCTTAGTACCTTTTTAGCATTGTTGTATTCCCGACGCTTTTTAAGGACCTCCGGGGTGTAGGCGTGCTCCACAAAAACTTTTCTTTCTTGGTGCATAAATCCTTTTTTCTGCCAAGCCAGTCTCAAAACCTCTTCTTTTGTTCTGAAGTTGGAAAACTTCACCACCACCGATCGTGGGGGGGCTTCCGCCGCCGGCCTTGGGGCTAATGAATGGTGCGCCCTTTCTATCTTCAAGTTGGTGGATTGGGGAATTTCCAACTTCTCCCTCAGTATGGTTTCCACGCATGCAGCCATTGTGGTGAAACCGTCCTCGACTCCTTCTTTCAGACCATGAATTCTTATGTTGGCCCTTCTTAGTCTTCCTTCTTGGTCGGTTAGCTTAGCCTCTAGTCTTGTCTGTCGTTTGAGTAATTCCAGCACGGTTTCTTCCAGCCCTTTTATTCTTTCCGCTGCTTCCATGATTCGGTCCTCAGCCTGGTCCACTCTGTTGTTTGCCCTTTTTATTTCGTCTTTAATTTCACGAAATTCGGCCCAACACTCTCGGCGAAATTCTCTTAATTCTTGAAATATCGTTTTTAAGCTAACCGTGTTGATAGCCTCATTCTGCTCCTCTGTTTCCAAGTGGTTGTTGTCCTCCAGGTCAGATTCTCCGGCCGATGCGCGTCTTGGCCTGGCAAATGTCGATCTTTTCTGTTTTCCTTTAGGCATAATGACTTTGTCTTTTGATTTTCACTCTTCCAAAAATCCGTTAAATCTGATTTTCAAGGTATTTTCATGGATGGGATCTGGGAGCTTCAGCGTTAAGCTGCTATCACCATGGTGTCCAGACCGGAAGTCTGTAAACATTTTTTTAAAACAAACTTCAACTAAAACGAGACCAAGTGTGGCAATGCTTACAAACCTTAATTTGTCCTCTTATTTTGTTTTTAGAAATCTTATTTGGTCACTTTTTACAGTGTCTCAACATCATTTCTGGATTGACGTCACTTCCTCTCTGGCAGTGTTGACAACTTGGTGACTTTCTCGCCAAATCTGGCCTCTCCCCATTCCAAAGAACTCACAAACGGTCAGTCTCAGTAGCCTTGTGCAGCAATCAGCTGCAGTCAGAGAGGAGACCCACGCCACTGGCGTCCAGACTGCAAATGAATTGCGTGTGCACAACCTTTACCTGACAATCCTGCCCTGTTTTACAGAGCAGGGGGTAAATGTTTCTTCACTGCCAGTGTCACACTAATAAATCACTGTATTCAAAGGCTGGTTGAAGCTGTTTACTAGAGATGATACGCGGACATACTGCCTGTACTGTCCCAAGTCCATATAAAGGAGTGTTGGATGAAGAACTAACAATTCCACCCCACATAAGTCTTTTGATTCAATTTGATAGTCTAACATTTAACAATACAGGACAAAACTGATTTATATAATATGGGTCTAGGCAAAGCATTAAAGTCATGAATGTGGTCTATATTAATCATATATCCCATAACCTACATATGTATAAGCATGTGAGAATGTTTGGTGATTACATATGTAAAGCGACTTCACACCTCAGAACAGGACAAAGAGGTCTCAACCGCCAGCGGGGATCAAAGAGCATCCGAGGCACTGCGGTGGAGACCAGATCGATCGCCCGACCTCCCAAGGCCAGGTGGAGGGATACGGAGACAAAGGAGGGGGATTAAGATAATGTGGGATGTCAGCTTTGATATGCATGTCTTTTGTTATGTGTAGGTATAAGTATTGTAACGTAAAATATGGGAATATTAATAAATAATAAATATGATCAGGTATGAATTATTTAATTTATATTGATGTATTGGAATCTGAGCTCAAATCTCATTTCATATACATCAGAAAAGCTAATAACACTCGTAAGGGGCACCAGCTTCTATCTTTAAGAAGCAATTTGATCTTTAATTTCACTTTATACCTGTTTGATCACTCAATAAATTAATCAATAATCAGTCTCAAAAATTTTCCGTGAATTCGATACCTGGGCTTGAAACAGACTCAGAATGAAATAAATTCCCAACAACTTCTCATTTTTAAATATTTATTAAACAAAATGATTAATAGACATCGAAATAATTTCATTAATCATAAAATCAATCTTGTAAATGATAGATTAACAATGTCAATATTTTCGGAACCAGGGTTAAACTGAGAAACGAATTTCTATCAGTTTGAGTTAACAGATTATCAAAAACAACACAAATTTATGGAGAAAGTTTGCTAATTATGAAAAAGTCCTAAATTAATCTTAAGAAAATAAAAACGGAATTTTAATGAAAAGGAGAGTTATGTTAAGGGCTTCTTAATTTGCATCTGATTAGATATATAAATTAGTACTGAACCTCAAGTTTAATTCAGCAGATGAATTAAAGTTTTTTCAGCTCACGTGATCCTCAGTGATGGCAGTTCTGTCGTCCTTTTTCAGCCCAAGACTTTGTGGATGTGAGGGAAATATCTGCCAGCAGATACTTCAAGGGTTCACAGCTCGACCTTTAGATTCAAGCGGTCGAAGGAGGCTGGATTCTGGGCTGCATGACCCACAGTTGAAACGGGTCTTAGCCAGATGGTGCCGACGTCTCTTCAGAGTGATGTGGGACAGCTGTGTGTTGATCCTACAGCTGCACGTTATGTGGGAGCTGCGTCTTTCTTCAAGAGGTCTTCGGTAATAATTAAGAGATATCTAATCCGATTTCAAATTAGAAAAGAAACTTTCGGACTTTAGATAAAAATAGTTTTGAGAGGTGCTTGGTCAAGAAAAATATTATAAAAATAAAGTCAAGATTAAAGTTTACCTTAAAATTAAACAAACGGCGGTTTACAGAAAGTTTAACAAAAGGTGATAAATTAAGAATTGGAGTTTGACTCCGATTAAGAATTGAGCTCAAAGAAAAAGGAATTCCTAGGCATTTAAGACAAGAAGAAAATACAAAGTTACATAAACAAATTATCTGCTGTGTTCAGAAAAGCGCCATGTGGTCCTTTGTTCTCCCTTGCTGTGTGTAGACAATGGAGGAGATCAGAAAGAAGGGAGCAGGCGAAAAGAGAATCCGGAGCAGAAAGAGGCTGGTGTCTGACGAAAAAAAAGGGGATTTCAGCTGTGGCCTGGGGGAAGAAAATCCATTTCTTTGCATTATTCCTGGATGAAACAAAAATGTCTTTAAGCAGAAAAATAATTGTTGCTGAGCCAAAGTGAGATGATGCTACAGTCCCCCCTCTGGTATCAATGGTGACGTTGATTCAGCGTTGATAGCAATCCTAGGCATCAAATCCCAATTTGGCGAGGCTTGATCCAAATGCTGAACTAAAGTTCTGATGTCGGTAAGTCTTAAGCTTGTAAACAGTATCTATTCCAAAGTGTAGGTCCTTAAATTTGGTTTTCTGAAAAACTTCTGGAAATTTGTATAATTGTCTAGGATATACTAAAGTTCTGTATAAGCCTGTAAAGACTTAAAAATTCTGGGTACAAAAAAAAATGAACTAGAAGTATGTGGGTTTTGACATACTTGATATAAATGTTTTGGGTTTGCTGAAAAATATCTATTCAAGGTTTCAAAAACAGTTTAAATGTACATAAAATCTAAATAAAGTATAAAGGGTTATTTGTATATACACAAGCATGTATCCAAAAATCTTAGTCAAAAGCAAAAATAAAATTCTTTCATATTTGAGGTAGATTCATAATCAATTTTGAGGTGACTCAAGGAGGTTCAAATTGAATTTGTTTAGTTAGACTAAACCATGGTTCCACAGATGTCCAAATCATAGGGTGTTTGAGGCTTTTGTTCAGAAAAACTGAGTGGGCATAGGATGTCGTTATCATTCTTTGGATGGCAATGAGAAGTAAATTTGGATTTACTGCAAAAAGGATATGATGAGAGAGCATATTCATTGCTAAAGTGTTAACTGAAAAGCTAATGTTTCTAGCTACTTCTGAGAGTAACAGACATTGGCTGTGTGTGAGCATAGTCAACCTTTAACACAAAGAGCAAAGAGTTCAAGACCTTGTTGAGTTTGACTGAAGCTTCGGAGCAAGCATTCAAAACCAACACAGTGTCTTGTAAGATTTTGGTAACGATTTGTGGTTCGACAACCTGGCGTTTCAGTTTAGCGGTGTTGACCGAGTTAACAGTGGGCATGCTAAGGTTAGCTAGAGGCTCTAACGATGAGGCTGTTATTAAGAATCCATCCGAGGATCTTTGACCTTTCGTTTTGGCTTGGCCCATTTCTGACTGGGTAACAGTGGGTGTGATTGCTAGGCAGATGGTTAAACTGATAAACAGGAGGGCCATCATCTCAGCAAACAAAAGTGAGTGGTTTCGGATCTTAATCTTCTTGTTGATCTTTCTTTAGATACCTGGTTGGCAAATGAAAATTCCTCTTAGAGGTGGAATGATTTCTTTTAGATGGATGTACTTTATTGATCCCAAAACTGGGAAATTACAGAATAGAGCTTAAGAGATTGAACTCTAAACCTTGTGCTTGTTTTTCACCTTTGATGGGAGTTTTAAGATTGTTAGCTCAAGCTAATGGTGTTGAATGTCTTGTGTATACTATTTGGTAATAGTAAGTTGATTGAAGTTTATTAGATTTTACAGAGGTCTTTGAAATTAGTTTAAGGGCTAATTTGGTTTTAATATACCCTTTCCTTTCTGGAAGTTTTGATGCAGTTAACTGATTGGAGAAATTTGACTGAGTGTACCTGAGGCTAGTAGTTAGCTACAGTTATTTCTCAGACGTAGGTTTGGTTTTAATCTCATCTATGGACTTACTTTGACAGTGTTGTACCCGACAAGTCCCATGGGGTTTTGGTAAAGGTTACACTGATTTTGGTGAGCCCATTTGAAAATGGGGTCCTGGATTTGGCTCTTGAGTGGCCAAAGTTTGTTGTTGACAATGTGTGGATTCATCCACTTGGGCAGGAATTTAGGAGTGATTTTCCTTTCCTGTAAATTTATTTCAGGTGTCTGTGGTACAAATGTGGGGTGGAAGATCTTGTCCCCCCTTCGCAGTTTGTCATGCGAGAGTTTTTGATCGTTGTACGCTTTCTGTTGTTTAGCGACTCTGTCCGAATGGTTTTGAAATACAGACTTGGGAGCTTTGTATGTCGTTTTGACATTTTTGTGTTCTGCAGCTGGAATGTTATGGGCATTGGCAGTCATCACCCCCCTCTGGTTTCGAGGAACACTGAGCGGTGGAGATGATGGTTCATCGGAAGCATGATCAGGAGTGCCATTGCATAGCTGCAGAGAAGATTGTGTCGTATGAAGTGGTATCAGTTTTGGTATGTCATAGGGTTTAGATGCGGGCAGCGCATGTACCATTTTATCCGACCGGTGTTTGACGGTTTTATGGATCATTTGGTTGCAAGGTTGAGTGACTGTGCGCCTTGCGTTTGCAAAAGTTGGGTTGTTTGTCGCAAAAAGTTGAGGTTTCAGAGGGTACAGAGAGCCGGTTGGTGTGGCTCTTGTGACCATGCAGGCCTCATGGGTGGGTGGGAGGGTTTCGAAATGTGACACCACCATTGAATCATGGGTATCAAGGGTTTTAAGAGGGCCGTTTGGGGTTTTCTGCTCGGCCATTGAGTTTTCAAGATCATTTGAGTGTTTGGCTTGACCTTGTATTTGAAGGTGACTTTTGACTTCTCGTGGACAGTACTCACCTTGGTCTTGGCGGTCGCTTTCACTCGGTTGCAGTTGTTCCAACAGTGCTAGTTGTGTGAGACTTGGGGTGTCCAAAGTATTCAGAACAAAGCACTGTGATTCAGTTGTTCTTGTTGGGTCAAATGGGTGAGGGTGTTGCGTTTGAGCCCATAGTTTGAGGTTCTTGAAATCAATCAGTGGCTCAAAACGGTTCAGTAGGTCTTTGCCAACAAGTAATGGAATGGCGTCAAGTTTGGACACGTAGACCGGATGTGTCAAGGTCATGGGTCCAATGGACATGTTTAGTAGTGATGCGCCCAACAGGGTTGTTTTAGTGAGCGCATATGGTCGCACAGCTAATGAACAGGGTTCCAGTTTCAAGTGTTTGTTAGCGCGGTTAGCGGCTACACGTAGTTTGTCAAAAAGGGTGTGTGACATGAGAGTGACGTCAGCAGCGGTGTCTAAAACAGCGTCCTGACACACCATGTCTTCAAGGGTCAGTGGGAGGTAGAATTTCCGTGCCACCCCCCTCTCGTTTAAATCGCATAGGAATTGTGGAACCGGTGGTTCGACACAGAGTTGCGAAATGTCATTAGAGGAGTGGTCTGTGACCTGTGGTTGGGCTGCCATAACAGCACTGGACTGCGTTGAGTCCTTTAGTCCTTCCTCATTTGCATGAGGGATTTTCTTCTTGCATTTCCTTCATTTGGAACGCTTGTTTTGAGTTGGCACAGCTGATATGGTTAGAATGTTAGCAGTTTTATTCTCTTTGTTGCTTTGAATCTCTGCTAGGTGTTGGACAATTTCAATAGCTTCTCGACTGAATGTAGGAGTTTCTTCTTCCTTCCAAGGTTTGTGATAGGTCTCTGCTTCTGAGCTTCTGTGATGGGATGGAGACCATTTGTCGCGGTTACGCGTGTCTTCGTATCGGTATCTGTCATCATGGTAGTCCGTATCGTGTTCTCGTGACCTATCCCTCGGATATGGTCTACGACGGTAGTCGGGTTTTCGCAAAGTTGGTCCAAAGTGGTATCCAGAGGACCTAGTTTGGTTTTGACCTTGCTGAGGTTGCTTGGGAAAATGCTTCGGCTGTTGGTGTACTCGCGGTGTAGGAGGTGGAGTAGAGCGAGGAGCTCCTTCCAACTTCAAGGTGTTAGATGCATCGCTAATAGCTAGCACTGTGGCAGGCTCAGCGTGCTTGTTGCGACTTTGTTGCTGTTTTTGGAACGCATAGTGTGCAAACTCTCTCAGCTGACTTATTGAGTTTGACCTTGGGTTAGCTGTAACTCCCAGGTAATGACTCACAGTGGGATGGAGGTTTTGGATGAAGAGGGTCTTGAAATTGTGGTCTTCTTCCATCCCTGGTGTATTCTGAGATCCAAAATATGCAAGTAGGAGTCTCTGGTAGTAGGCTTGTGTTGGCTCTGAGCGTCCTTGCTTCACGGCTAGGGCTGCGGTTAGCCCTGCCTGTAGGCAGTCGTCAGAGAACTCCTTTTCGATGGCTTCGCGGAGCAGCGTGTAATCTGCTTTGATGTTTGTCGGCTGTCTGTCTATGAATTTTGATACTGACCTGTTAGATGTTAGTTTAATCAGATAGATGCGATCGTCTGTTGTAGCATCAGGATACTTACGCAGGTAGTAATCAATGTCCTGTAAATAGACTTTGGCATCAGGTGAACCCGTAGGTCCTGGATCAAATTTGGTGATATTTCGCGCGATCTTGTCAAGGTCGCGGTCTGAAGGGGCGCACGCACGCTGTCCACGCGGTCGTCCGTATTCGAAACGGGAATCGGGCGAGGGAGCGCGGTGGGTGTCCCGGTGTTCATGTCTTTCCTTTAGGAGCAGTTGACATTCCTTGTAGTCCTTCTTCACATTTTCAAGTTGACCTTCAACTCTTCTGAGTTCCTTCTTTGTGTCTTGAAGGGCATCTTCAAGTTCATTGTTGTCTTGATGAAGCGTGTCATTGTTATGCTTCAACCGTTCCTTTTCTGACTCTGCACGGTCCAAATCTTGTAATGCTTCATCCAGTTGGTTTTGAGTTTTGTCATTCTCCTCTTGAGATTGTTCCAAATTTCCTTTCAGTGTCTCGTTCTCTTCTTGGAGAGATAGGATCGTTGTTTGTTGATTTGCTAGCTCGTTCTCGGCTACCTTTAATCTTGCGACTAATGTTAGCGCAAACTTACCTAACACACTGGTGAGGTCCTTGCCTTCTGGTGGTTTTTCAGTGTGTTCATTCAAAAGTTCTTCAGTGAGTTGCTCCAATTCCTCGGGCTGTGTTTCCTTGACCCGTGTTGTGAAGCTAGAAATTAAATTAGAAGTCCATGCTTCCAATGTTGTTTGAAGGTCATCCAGTTTGGTAAATTGGTCGGTTGTCTGATGATTCATGTTTGACCGTTGTTGTTATTTAGCTTTTAAAAATAAAATTCAACTGGTTGATTCTTCTTAAATTTGTTCAACAAGGTTTAACCTTGAGTGTTTTATTTTGCAACCATGATGGTTGGAAGTTCCTTTAGAATTTGTTTCAACTTGTAGGCTTGCAGGATGGGAAATAGAATTTTGAAATTATTTAGAAATGTAGAAATGCTTCAATTAATTCGTTCGTTGAAACTATGTTGTTAAATAAAGTTGAATTGAAATTGGTTTGAATTTGTTTCGCAAAACAAAACTGAAATTTCAATTGTGTGGATTGACTTCTTTCCTTTGATTTTCAAAGTCTAGTATTGGAATTTGTCATCAATAACTAGCTTTGGAATTTTGCAGAATGTCACTTTGAAAGTGAGGATTTTATTTACAAAAGAAATCCAAAAGCAAAAGAGGCTAAATGCTTTAAAGATTTAAGATTATAAGTTTCCACTTCTTTTTAAAGTTAAGGCTTTCCTTTGGTTTTATTTGTTAAAGCCTATTTTCATTTGAAGCATTAAATGTTTAAAATATTTACAAATTAGAAACAAGTGAATTGTTTGAATATTTGGTGTCCAAGGATTTCTTAGGATTGAAGCCAATAGTGATCTGTCTTGATTGTGATCTATAAATTTCCTATTTACAGAATAATCAATGTTTGCACCTTTTTGACTTTTCATTTAAATCCTGGGAAAAATTTGAAAATTATGCTGGTTGGTTAAGTGTTTTTCTTTTCCTGTAGAGAAAGCATGAATCAGAAACGATACAATGAGTTTAAATAACACCTAGAGCTTCTCTTAAGTGTTAATTGCTTGATGTGGTTTCCTAAATTTGAGAAAGAGGAAAAATTATAAATATTCAATAAGTCTGTAAATTTGTCAAAATGCACAGGACTAATCCTACTTTAATGTTACTCTTGAGTAAACATCAGCATTAGAATCCTTAAGCTAAAACTGGGTTTCTGTGAGAAGGGAATCACACCATATCACATTTAAAAACAGCAAAATAAGCACACATATAGCTTCAAAGTTTGTAACTTTTTGCTTAAAAGTGTGTAAATATGTTTGCTTTTAGCTTAAAAGATTATAATGTGTGGTTATATAAGTGATTAAATACAATAGAGGTGTTTGTATATGTTCCTGCTATAGGTATCTATGTAATGAGTGGGATTCCACCCCTGAGAAAAAACTTTCAGAAGCCAACAGGTCCTTTTCCTTTTATTCTTGGCATAAAAGTTTGGATTAGTGTTAAATTTAGTTTATTCCGAATAATATGAACGGCTTTGAAGTTACTTTGAAGACTTAATTTGGTTATAAATCGTCTTTAAAGATTATAAGTTTAAATAAAATTGTAGTCCCTATGTTTCACCACAAGATGGAGGCAGTTTTCGTCTGCACTTCCAGAAGAGGAAACCCAATGACGTCGCAAGGAGTCAAGGATCTCTACTCAAAATGGCGGCTACAGGGAACTCTACCTAGACTTTAAGATGGCGTCGCTGAGCCGATCTACACATGCGCGTCATGCACAGCTTGACGGTCGCGTGCGCGACTGAGCGTGCACGTGCCACGTGGATGCAGAGCTCAAGCTTCAGTCCATAAAACCACGCCTTGCTTTCCAAAGGCGGGAAAACTTCAGTCTCCCTAAACTTTATTCAACAAGTTTATACAATGGTTAATTCAATTAAATCCCAAGGGTTTGCTTCGCCTGTGGGGTGTTGAAATAACGGGGAAAACAAATAGGATTTCTTCGCTATTTTGTTTCCAGGCCTATTTTAATTATTCAGCGTGTAATCACTTTTAAGCATGCATTAAACAACAAAAACTAAACTGACTAGGGTGCAGTGGGGGTCTTCACCCCCACCTTGGTCAGCAGACACAGCAGTTATCAGGAGTAATCAGGGGGGCGAATTCACCCCCTCCCCCTCGTGACACAGAGACAGACAATAGACTGGCTGCAGACAATGAACCACCTTTGTGAGTTAAAATTGACCAAAATCACACACAAGCTTATGTATTAATTTCCTTCTGAGTAGTTTCAAGTTCAACCAAGCCTTCACGCGGGGTACCAATATATGTAACGTAAAATATGGGAATATTAATAAATAATAAATATGATCAGGTATGAATTATTTAATTTATATTGATGTATTGGAATCTGAGCTCAAATCTCATTTCATATACATCAGAAAAGCTAATAACACTCGTAAGGGGCACCAGCTTCTATCTTTAAGAAGCAATTTGATCTTTAATTTCACTTTATACCTGTTTGATCACTCAATAAATTAATCAATAATCAGTCTCAAAAATTTTCCGTGAATTCGATACCTGGGCTTGAAACAGACTCAGAATGAAATAAATTCCCAACAACTTCTCATTTTTAAATATTTATTAAACAAAATGATTAATAGACATCGAAATAATTTCATTAATCATAAAATCAATCTTGTAAATGATAGATTAACAATGTCAATATTTTCGGAACCAGGGTTAAACTGAGAAACGAATTTCTATCAGTTTGAGTTAACAGATTATCAAAAACAACGCAAATTTATGGAGAAAGTTTGCTAATTATGAAAAAGTCCTAAATTAATCTTAAGAAAATAAAAACGGAATTTTAATGAAAAGGAGAGTTATGTTAAGGGCGAAAAAGGGCTGAAACAGAGTCTCTCTCTCCCTTTTATAAGCTCTGTTGAGTTTCGCGGGATTCCGGCCTGACCGGAATCTCAGCCAATGAGCGTCCTTCGTGGGCGGGCTCGATGAACCTTTAGTCCAATAACAGGCCTTGTCTGTGAGAGACCAATAGGATGAAGAAGCTGGGGTTCTATGAAGACTGGTGACACATGATATCAGTCCACAGGAATACACAGTTTTAAATGCATTGGAATGTACTGTTACAAACTTATGTATAACTAAACTAACCTTAGTGTATCTTATAAGCAGTGCTTCTAAATCAACATGCAGGAATAAACATTCATTTAACATCAACATGCATATATATATAAAATCACAGATTAATGCATTTCACACATATTATTGATTTTCCACATCAAACACATCAGAGTCCATCTGCATTTTCATAGTTCTGAAAAGAATGAAGGTTTAGAATTGAGTTTGTAATAATGTACTTTAAAGTTGTTTAAATCCAGCATGTCCACAGTTTAAGGAAATTAACTGAGTCGTGGATCTGTGTAGGTTTTATGGGGGCAATAAAAGTGAAGCTGGACATTGGGGGAAATTCCTTAGGCTGGTTTTAACAAAAGGAGATAAATTAAGAATTGGAGTTTGACTCCGATTAAGAATTGAGCTCAAAGAAAAAGGAATTCCTAGGCATTTAAGACAAGAAGAAAATACAAAGTTACATAAACAAATTATCTGCTGTGTTCAGAAAAGCGCCATGTGGTCCTTTGTTCTCCCTTGCTGTGTGTAGACAATGGAGGAGATCAGAAAGAAGGGAGCAGGCGAAAAGAGAATCCGGAGCAGAAAGAGGCTGGTGTCTGACGAAAAAAAAGGGGATTTCAGCTGTGGCCTGGGGGAAGAAAATCCATTTCTTTGCATTATTCCTGGATGAAACAAAAATGTCTTTAAGCAGAAAAATAATTGTTGCTGAGCCAAAGTGAGATGATGCTACAGTATGTAGAGCTGAATATGTTCTGCCTCTTTCTACTTCTGCTTCTGCACTGAGATGAGACTTGTTAGAGGAGCGAAGCTGATAATAAACTTTGGTTTATAAGTCGCATCACCTCGTTATTCCAAGCTCTTCTACACTGGTGACCCTGACGCGAGGATGGACCAGAGGCGTTCCCCCGCGATTGACTCATCTGAGGCGACCCAGGCAGACGCCGGCGCCCATGCAGACAGGGGAACGGATGGAAGACGTTCCCCCACGGCAGAAGAGAGGGCTCAACCGAGCACCAGCCCCGCCGTGAGACCAGAAGAAAGGCGCTCTCACCCGGCGGACACATCAAGGACGGCCCACTCAAGCGCCGTCACCGTCAAGCTGCCAGAATTCTGGCAAGAAGACCCGAGCTCGTGGTTCCAGCAAGCTGAGGCTCAGTTTGCACTGGCGGGCATAACGGCGGACGAGACAAAGTTTTATCACATCGTCGCCAAACTCGACGCAGCCACGTCAAGATGCGCGCGGAGCATAATCCGACAGCCGCCTGCCTATGACAAATACAGAGAGCTGAAGGCGACCATCGTCGAGAACTTCGTCCCCTCAGCCGAGGAGAGAGCAGAGAAGATCCTGGCGATCTACGGCCACAGAGGATGCAGACCCAAGGCCCTCATGGAGGACATGCTGCAGCTCAAGGAAGAGGACAACGACAACTTCCTCTTCCAACACATCTTCCTCAGCACTCTGCCGCCACACATGAGAGGGACGCTGATCAACATGCGGTGCAGCACCCAGCAGGACTTCTGCGCGCTGGCCCGAGAAGTGCAGCGACTCACCAACTCCTGCAGGGAACAGGTGGCCACAGCAGCATCCGCAGATGCCCAGAGCAACGGAGAACCACGGACAACCGAGCAGAGCCCGCCCACCATGGCGGCAACACGACCAAGACGCAGCAGGCGGAACGACATCTGCTATTACCACCACCGTTTCGCTGAGGGGGCGTACAAATGCGTTCCCCCCTGCAAGTTCAAAAGTTCGGGAAAACGTCCAAACCGAGAACCGTTAACGGCTGCGGTTCTCGGCGAAAAAAATAAACTTCTTTATGTGACTGACGGACACACCGGCAAACAGTTCCTAATTGACACTGGAGCTCAACTGAGTTTTATCATGCCCTCCCACGCAGACCGGGCCATGGGCCCCCGGGGCAATGGAGCGATGGCAGCCAACGGCTCCATCATTGACACTTATGGTGAAAGGAACCTGCCCCTCTGCATTCATGGCCGCAACTACAGATGGACATTTGTTGTAGCGGCGGTGAGTTTTAACTTGTTGGGCGTGGATTTTTTGTGTGCACATGGGTTATTAGTCGATCTAGCAAACAGACGCTTGGTTAATGCACTGTCATTTGCTTCTATTCCCTGCTCAGCTCGAGTTTCTCCACCACCCGTGCAGGCCAGCGTCACTACAGCAGGAGGTAAGTTTGATCAACTTCTCACCCAATTTCCAGCACTCACAATTCCCAAATTCTCAGCTACAGTGGCTAAGCACGGGGTTGAACACTTTATTCCCACAACGGGCCCACCCGTATTCGCCAAAGCTCGGCGCTTAGACGCGACCAAGCTCGCCATAGCTCGGGACGAGTTTACCACCCTTGAAAAACTAGGCATTATCAGGCGCTCAAAAAGCCCCTGGGCATCGCCACTACACATGGTCCCGAAATCCGACGGTTCTTGGAGACCGTGCGGCGATTACTGCAGATTAAACAATGCGACAGCGCATGACCGCTACCCAATTCCTCACATCCAAGATTTTTCACTACATCTGGCGGGTGCGTGCATTTTTTCTAAAATAGACCTGGTCCGTGGCTATCACCAAGTCCCCGTTCGAGCAGAAGACATTCCCAAAACAGCTGTAATAACCCCCTTCGGTCTTTTTGAATTTTTGCGGATGCCTTTTGGCCTCAAAGGCGCTGCTCAAACCTTTCAGCGGATGATGGACGCGGTATTACGCGACCTCCCCTTCGTGTTCGTCTACCTCGACGATATGCTGGTAGCCAGCTCGTTGGAGGAAGAACACGAACAGCATCTCACTATGGTTTTTCAGAGACTAGAAGAGCACGGGTTAATAATCAATCCAGCCAAATGCAAATTCGGTGTGTCACAAATTGATTTTTTGGGACACAGAGTTTCACCGAAGGGGGCAGTTCCGCTGCCAGACAAAGTTCGCGCAGTAAAAAATTTTCCACGGCCACAAACGGTCAAATCGCTGCAAGAATTTTTGGGAATGGTTAATTTTTACAACCGTTTCCTCCCCCGCGCAGCTCAGCTCATGCAGCCCCTATATGACGCGCTCAGAAAACAAAAACCTTCCAACGCGGTCGAATGGACCCCGGAGCGCAAACGCGCCTTCGCGGAAGTAAAAAGTGCCCTAGCTAACGCGACATTGTTGGTTCACCCTGATCCCTCGGCCCGCATTGCGCTAACCACAGACGCTTCAGACCTGGCCATAGTGGCGGTTGTAGAACAACACGTTGGCGGAACCTGGCAACCTTTGGCATTTTTCAGCAAATCGTTAAACCAAACTGAGCATAAATACAGCACTTTTGACAGGGAGCTGCTAGCGCTTCATTTATCCATCCGCCACTTCCAGTTCTGGTTGGAGGGGCGGCGTTTCACGGCTTTTGTAGACCACAAACCGCTCACCTTTGCGATGGCTAAAATTTCCGAACCGTGGTCAGGCAGGCAACAAAGACAGCTAGCTGCAATTTCAGAGTTCACCACAGACATTCGACATGTGGCAGGCAAACTTAACGTGGTAGCAGACTGCCTCTCTCGCGCTGTGACATTGCCAGAGCGCGAGGAGACAGATTATACTACCTCAGCCGCAGGACTCTTCGCCAACGTGGACACATACGCGGCCCCAATCCACGTAGGGATAGATTACGCAGCCATGGCGGAGGAGCAAAGTAGTGATGCAGACGTGCGCGCACTCCTGTCTGGACCAACAGGGTTAAGGCTGGAGGAAAGGGGTTTATGCGACGGTGTTAGTTAGTTAGTTAATCCCTTCACACCTGAAGGTGTATATGGGCGGCGCCTATCTCCGTTTCTCTGACCCTAGGCCACACAGCTGCTGTAAGTAGTGAAAGCTACAGCGGGGGGTCAGTCCTCTGGTAGCTCTGTGTGTAACTTTACTTTCCCCATTCCATTATGCGGAGCACCACGCTAGAAGGCAGAAAGCACCATTTTTATATGGTCTTTGGTATGACCCGGCCGGGATTTGAACCCCTGCCTCCCGGGTGTGGGGCGGATGCACACCGTCTTACGCGACGGTGTGCCCCCCTAATATGCGACATCTCAACCGGCCGACCTTGCCCGGTAGTCCCAGCTGCATGGCGCCGCCGTATTTTCGACTCAATTCACTCCCTCGCGCACCCAGGTGTGCGTGCTTCGGTTAAAATGGTCGCCGAAAAGTTTGTGTGGCCGGGCCTGCGCAACAACGTAAAAGAATGGGCAAAGACTTGCATGTCTTGTCAGCGCGCCAAAATACACAAACACACAAAAGCCCCTCTAGAGCCTTTTCGAATCCCAGCTAGAAGGTTCGACCATGTTCATGTCGACCTCGTGGGACCACTACCTTCCTCCCAAGGTTTCACACATCTGTTAACAATGATAGATCGTGCTACGCGCAGTCCCTCTGGCGTCAACCACAGCGGAGGAAGTCGCTCGCGTTTTTTTAACAAACTGGGTGGCACGTTTCGGCGTCCCATCAGACATCACGTCCAATAGAGGGCCTCAATTTGTCTCGGAGCTTTGGTCAGCCATGGCCAGCAGCTTAGGAGCGACAATTCACCGCACCACCGCTTATCACCCTCAGGCTAATGGGTTATGCGAGCGTTTTCACAGATCTTTAAAGGCCGCCCTCAGAGCCTCACTAACGGACACAAATTGGGTAAATAAACTTCCCTGGGTTTTATTGGGGTTGCGTGCTGTGCCTAAAGAGGATCTAGACACCTCCCCAGCAGAATTAGTTTTTGCACAACCTCTCAGGCTCCCAGGTGAATTTTTACCAGAGAACCCAGAGCCAGGGCATCTTCCAGCCCCGAGGCTTTTAGGCAGCAACGGACTGGACTCTCTCCCCGAACCGGCACATCACTCTTTTCCACGGGTTTTTGTTCCCCAAGCTTTGAAAAACGCTGAATTCGTTTTTGTTAGGCATGAAGCTTTAAAACCAACCCTCCGTCCACCATACGACGGACCTGTCAGAGTGCTGGAACCTGGTGATAAGCATTTTGTGCTTGATTTAGGGGACAGAAAAGAAACAGTCAGCATTGACAGACTTAAACCTGCCTTCTTGTTGAGAGCCGAACCTGCACGGTTGGCGAGAGCACTTCGGCGGGGTAGACCCCCCAAGAGAAAAGACTCAGCCCCCCTGCAGGGAACAAATAATCACTCTCCTCCCCAAGCTGCAGATTCCTTACAGGAAGGTCCCACCAGGACGCCCAAGCAGACCCACAGCAGATTCGGGAGAAGATTAAAACCCAGATGGCACAGGGACTGATGCAAACTACTCAAAAGTTGTTCACTAATTGTGCTGTAACAGTTTAAGACTGACTTGTGATATTACTACGCTGTTATGATTACCACTGAATTCTCTACAGGAGCATAGCTGCTGGAAAGTTTCTTCCTTGTCAAGAGGTGTAGCAGTTAGTATGTCATAATAATTATCTTAAACTGTGAATTTTTCTATTGTCCTTTTCTTAGTCGTTTGGGGGGGGGGCTGTGGTCTATATTAATCATATATCCCATAACCTACATATGTACAGTGATCCCTCGCTACTTCGCGCTTCACCTTTCGCGCCCTCAGTGCATCGCGGATTTTTCAAAAATATTCATCAAAAATTCAAAATTGAGAAATAATGGGCGGGCGCTAGCAGAAGGCAGGGAGACTACATTAGACCATAAGGTGTCAACACGGAGAGCCGCACAACTCTCTGTTCGCTGTTCTCGTGTTGGCTCAGCTCGGAAATCTCGCAAGCTGATTGGCCGAGACGTTTCACCCCGCAAGCTGATTGGCGGAGACGTTTCACCCACCTCCTCTCCCTGCCGAGCACCCGTGAAGGGAAGGAAGACCGCATTCATTGCTTTTTATCGCTCAGAATCAGAATCAGAATCAGAATCAGGTTTATTGCCATTGTTCATGTAGTACACAAACTAGGAATTTGTCTCGGTACAATGCTGCAACATTAAACATGATAAGATAAGAGAAATAAACTATACATGTAATAAAGTGTAGGATAAGATTAAGTGATACTGGTCAACAGTTAAAATATATATTAGCCAGCAGCAGATACTGTGGAGAACTATATAGTGCAGTCGGTAATGCAGGAAGAAAACAGTGATGATTGACATGAGTCTGGTTGAGCTGCTGTACATGGTGCACAAGAGTCAATTAGTCACTTAGTGTTCAGCAGTCTAATGGCAGAGGGGAAGAAGCTGTTCATGTGACGGGAGGTTTTAGTCTGGATGGACCGAAGTCTTCTACCAGAGGGGAGGGGGGCAAACAGTACGTGACCAGGGTGTGAGGGATCGGCTATGATCCGGCCAGCACGCCTCCGGGTCCTGGAGATGTACAGATCCTGGAGAGATGGGAGCTTGCAGCCGATCACCTTCTCAGCAGTGCGCACGACGCGCTGCAGCCTTAGTCTGTCCCTGGCAGTGGCTCCTGCGTACCACACGGTTATGGAGGTGGTGAGGATGGACTCGATGATGGCTGTGTAGAACTGCACTAACATCTTGGTGGGTAGCTTGAGCTTCCTCAGCTGCCGCAGGAAGAACATCCTCTGCTGGGCTTTTTTGATGAGTGAGCTGATGGTCAGCTCCCATTTGAGGTCCCTGGTGATGGTAGTGCCTAGGAAGCGGAAGGAATCAGCAGTGGTGATGGGAGAGCCTGAGAGGGTGAGGGGGGGCAGAGGAGTAGTGACTTTCCTGAAGTCTACAATCATCTCCACTGTCTTCAGAGCGTTCAGCTGCAGGTTGTTGTGGCTGCACCAGGACGCCAGCTGGGCCACCTCTCTCCTGTAGGCGGACTCGTCGCCGTTGGAGATGAGCCCGATGAGGGTGGTGTCGTCCGCAAACTTGATCAACTTGACAGACTGGTGGCTGGAGGTGCAGGAGTTGGTGTAAAGGGAGAAGAGTAGGGGGGAAAGTACACAGCCCTGGGGTGATCCGGTGCTGATGCTAGTATAGTCTGAGACAGTCTTTCCCAGCCGCACATGCTGCCTCCGGTCCGTCAGGAAGTCGATGATCCACCTGCAGAGGGAGTCAGGCACGTTGAGCAGGGACAGCTTGTCCCGGAGCAGAGCGGGGCGGATGGTGTTGAATGCGGAGCTGAAGTCCACAAACAGGATCCTGGCGTAGGTTCCCGGGGAGTCCAGGTGCTGCAGGATGGAGTGGAGGGCCAGGTTGACTGCATCGTCTACAGACCTGTTGGCTCGGTAGGCAAACTGCAGCGGGTCCAGGAGAGGGGTGGTGTTACTTAGTCTCGCCGAGTGGAACTTTTTGCTGTTCTCTTGTGCCATTTTGTGCGAAATAGTCTTCCCGTCGAGCCACTACGCCGCCTCCTGCAGCTTCAGCTCTATCGGAAGCTGCCCTCGATGATCCTGCGCCTCCAACACCTCACGATGAGGCGTCACCTGAGGAGCAGTAAAGCTCTCATTAACCTGTGCAGTAAATCATTTTCATCTTGAGTTACGTATCTTGTTATAAGAATAAAAGAGTTCTAAAAACATATTTATGTACACTTTGTTTACATCTACGTATGTATGTACACGTACACACACACACACACGTATCATATGAGAGAGAGAGAGTGAGAGAATGAACGTACGTATTGTTTATGGATGACGTCATTAGGGGTGACGCTACTTCGCGGTTTTTCACTTTTCGTGGTCGGTTCTGGAACCCATTAACCACGATAAGTGAGGGATCACTGTATAAGCATGTGAGAATGTTTGGTGATTACATATGTAAAGCGACTTCACACCTCAGAACAGGACAAAGAGGTCTCAACCGCCAGCGGGGATCAAAGAGCATCCGAGGCACTGCGGTGGAGACCAGATCGATCGCCCTGACCTCCCAAGGCCAGGTGGAGGGATACGGAGACAAAGGAGGGGGATTAAGATAATGTGGGATGTCAGCTTTGATATGCATGTCTTTTGTTATGTGTAGGTATAAGTATGTAGAGCTGAATATGTTCTGCCTCTTTCTACTTCTGCTTCTGCACTGAGACGAGACTTGTTAGAGGAGCGAAGCTGATAATAAACTTTGGTTTATAAGTCGCATCGCCTCGTTATTCCAAGCTCTTCTACAATGAAGTTATTTTGAGAAGTGATGGCCTATTTTAAATGGCAAAATTAAAACAAACAAACCTAAATTGTCCTTAGGTATGACTGTGAGTGTGAATGGTTGTCTGTCTCTCTGTGTTGGCCCTGTGATGGACTGGCGATCTGTCCAGGGTGTACCCTGCCTCTCGCCCAAAGACGCTGGGATAGGCTCCAGCCCCCCCACGACCCGAATAGGATTAAGCGGAAGAAGATGAATAAATGAATGAAACCAAGAATCAACATAAGAAAGTTAATTTGTAGTTCTAAACATATTCAGGGTGTTTTTACTCACTTGTGTCTCTCCCACATTATTCTTCTCTCCTAGAGCATCAATTACAGTTACATGTAAATAACTAATTATGCAAATTAGGCGATGCCGTCATTTAGCGACTTCTAGGACAGCCAATAGCTACTTTCCTTAAGGAGTTGGCAACATTGCTTTTTGGTCCATCACTTTATTATGTGTCCCCTCTGGGTTGGTTTTGCAGCGCTTTTTTGAATTTGCTGTTGCTTCGAGTTTTTGCAGCGCATTTTTGAATTTGCTGTTGCTTTGAGTATTTACAGCGCATTTTTGAATTTGCAGTGCATATTTGAATTTGCTGTTGCTTTCAGCATTTGGTATTTTGCAACGCATTTGAGCTTTCAGGGCCACCGTAGTTGGAGGCTGCCAGTGCCAAGCGCCAATAGTGTCCGTGAAACTAAAAACACAAAAAACAATTCTGAATGTTGATAAAGCGTCATAACATTCAGATTTGTAAGTTTAAACTGCAAATACATTTTCATATTCATATGTAAAGTGAAAAGGTTGTTACTGTATGTTGTAATATTGACGAATGTGCTGCTTTCTGTTGGCCTCCTCTTCCCGGAAGTCTCATTGCAGCGCGCGGGTCTGTCAAATACAAATTGTCAACAGTTTTAAAGTTAGCTAGCAGTTTAACGGGACGTCTTAGCTACTAGCCAGATGCTTTAGTTTTATATTGGTGTTATCTCCGTTTTTACAGAGACTGGTCATATGAATGCGGGGGATTAACATAGTAAGGAGTCATCGAAAGCGAAATGATAAACTTTTAACCGTTGGAATATTTCTACCATAAACATCGAGTCTGGGCCTGGAGCTGAGGGCTAACAAAACTAAACATGGACCACCCTACCTTGGTAAATAGTTTTTTTTTTTTTTTATTAAGACCCTAAGAATTGGATTAGTGCTAGTTTCAAGGTTTAGTTTTAAACTTATTTTTTCCTCCCTGAAGTATGAAATATAGTGGGTGGTAGTGTGCTACCAGCAGTACGGGTTGGACTGTTATGGGACTTAGTCCCGCCAGCGGTACCAGTGGCATAATGGCGTGTTTAACCCTGTGTGACGGTGCTATATAGAACTACCAATTTTCGTTGAAACAAAATGTTGTGCGTGTTTGCACGCTGCTTTAATGCACACCTTGGTGTTAGAAGCGTTAGCATAGTATGCACTCCTTTGGTATATTCTGTCTCAGCAACATAGACTGTCAGAAAGAGACCAACTACTGAGGAAGGGTATCGGGACACTCTGTACCCTTGCCACTCCATCCCAAGTCACTGTACACAAATCGCAACGTACCCTAGCCAGTGTTTCCTCTGGCTTAAAGACCTTGGTGCAGTGGCAACATATTTTTCCCCCGGGGGGGGGGGGGGAGCAATAAACATACCGGAATATGTTAATTTTATACTATTTATTTCTTGTTAAAATTTTACACAGTAACGTTGCATATGGAACTTACCATTTGAAGTATTGTACAACCGAGGCTTGAATATTGGGACAGTTGGGGTCCCACCCAGACATCCTGTGCTTAGACTTTTTAGTGGTGTTATCCTTCTCTGCTTCCTCTGCCTGAACACTTTCCTCTCCTTGGTTCCTCTCTTCTGTCTCATCTTGCCCTCTTTGAGCTCTGTCTAATTCAGGTTCTCTGTGGTATACAAACAGGTTAGAAAATATCAAGTGTCATGTTTTGTCCTGCAGGATTTTTTTTTGTCATGGTTTTCATAAATGACAAAAATATGTTTTTTTTTTTAATTTTTTATTCTAGGGTTTCTTTTTTCCATTGAGAGGGTAGGGAAGGGAAAGAAACATTCACAATAGTAATGTACTCATGCATACTTAAATTATATGGTCAGGTGGGTATAGTAACCAGAAATTCTACTCATGTAAAAGCAGTGCTTTGAAATTAATAATTAAAAGCAGACAATCAAAAATTTCTAGTTGAGTTAAGGGTACAAAGAGCACCCACTTAAAAACTTGAGTGATGACTTCAGTCTTGAAGGTTTGAGGTTTTTCTCAAAAATTTATAACAAATTTTTTATAATTTTCTACTTTTCTCTGTAAATCTATCTAAAGTTGAATCCATGTTCCTCAAATTTGTCATTTCCTCTTGTAAAATTGACTTTTCTTGTACATTTGAAACTTTATTATAAATTTGTGGATTATTTTATGACTAATTTTTGTTTGTTTTTAAAATAAAATTACTGTTTTTTTTAGATAAATTTGAAACGACTATTAATTTTTTTTTTACTTTTTCCTTATAACAATTTACCTTTTTGACCATAATTTTGCAGTCAGAACAATAATTTAACTCTGATTACAAAGAAAAAAATCAATAAAATTGTATTTAATGAAATAAATTAACTTAAATGAGCAAGGATGCCTTTATTTCTGTTATTTCTTTATATTTATAGTTTTTTTTTTTTTTTTTTTTTTTAGAAATCTCACCACCCAGAAAGCAGGAAAAACCTCCCTTATTTTGAAACTTTTTGTCTGAAGGCTGCTGACAAATTAAAGTTATTGACTTTGTGAATTTCGGTCATCTTAACCTGCCAGGTACATAATAGGGAACTGTAGCGGACTTGAGACATAATTCACCACAATATATGTCCATGTACAGAATGATCTGTTTAGGCAGTTATAGTTGTGCTCTCAGGCTTTCTCATCAGGCACCTCTCTAGGCAGCCGCTGAAGGACCTCGGTTTAGTAGTGATGGCAGAAATGGAACGATCGAGAGATCGAATCATTTGGAACAATTGATTCAGAAAAAGAATTGATGTTTTGGAACATTTGAAACATCTCCCCACAGCGACATCTGGTGGCCAAATGTTATAATACTACACTGAACCAGTCAAGTGTTTTCGGGTCTTTATCTCAACATTTTGTGTTTTGTTTGGGTTTCTAGTATTATTTGTCTGAAAATATATATTTTTTCAATTAGTATTTGTATGGGGTGCTTGTTTACAAAATAGACATCAGTCACTATTTTTAGAGGGTGTTTGTGTACATTCAGTTCTTTTTGCCTTCCTGTCAAGGAACAACAAAAAGACTGAGTTAGGAGGAATGCTGCCATGCAACTTCATATATTGTAAATATATGTAAAATATATAACTATTTTTTTTTTTTTTTTGTTACTTATTTGTACCCGTAGGTAGACTTGGTTTGCAGTCTGGTGACAAGCCACCAGCTGCTGGTCGCTGCGTGCGCGAGCGCCCTAAACCTACATGTTTTTGGTGTGCGGGAGGAAACCGGAGAATCCCGGAGTAAACCCGCGCAACACGGGGAGAACATGCAAACTCCACACAGCTCACTGTTGGTCGGGGGCTGGGATCGAACCCACGATCTCATGATCCCCGCGGTCCCCCGGCCGAGGGTAAAACTGTGCTGCCACAGTGCTAAACCACTGCGCCACCGTGCAGCCACATATAGTTTGCACATAGTTTGCACACATAGTTTGCAGCCAAACTATATGTAAATGTACAACAATATGGCTTCTTTTAGTGATCAAATGCATAATTATATTTATTGTGAATAATAATAAAGGTGTATAAATAATAAATGTATACTCGTATGTGTATTAAAATAACATGAATACATACCATAAACATTACGCTGGCCATGGCTTGATTCAGCACTCGGTTGTGTTGTGCTAGGAATGCAGGCGTCAGGATGTTTTGTCCGTAGGCGTCTCCACCTACTTGTTGTATTGTTACAAAATGCAAGATGTTGCATACAGTGCATACATTTAACTTTTTTTCCCTCAAGAAGGTCATAGTGATCCCAAACAGCTGACCTGGGACGCTTTCTACCCCCGTCCATTTCCAAATAATGTAAATCCAAAAGCACGCTCAGTACAAGACACTCAGAGAGGCAAGACTTCACAAACAAACTGCACTTTAGAGGAGCTTTGAAATGTTTCAGGCATGTGGGCTGATGAACCAGCAGCCAGTCAGGCAAGGACACGAGAAATTAGTATTTTACATATAAAGTATTTATATAATACATAAATTGTGCCTAGAATAGGCAATTTAATATTGTGTAATGGCAGCATTTTATTATTCCATTTGAGAAACGGGATAACACAATCACTGCATAAAACAGCGGTGAAGTTTGAAAACAGTTGGTGACGTAATGGAACGCGAAATGGAACAGTCACGTGACATCCTCTTTCTGATACAGACCTCGGAACAATGATTTTTTTATTTATTTATTTCGGATAGATTAAAAGTAAAGATTAAAAAGAAACAGAATAATATAACAAAGGGGAAAAAATCCAACAAGGTCAAATTAAACAATAACTCCTCTGATTATACAGTTCAACATAAGTTATACGAAATGGGTGATGGCTGAAGCCGCAGCTTATATTGCAATTCAATTGCTTATATTGATTCAATTGAGAAGTTCCACCTAGGTTTCGGTACGCACTAAAACACTGTTTTGACTTTGCCATCACTAGTTTTCATATAATAGGCATTTTAATTTTGTGTAATGGAGGTCAGACATCATAGATAAAACTAGAGACACTTTAAATAACTGATTAAACTCATCACCAACACTAACACTTCCGGTGTCGCAAAATAATAAACCAAAATAATAACTTAATATTTTTGTTTTGACTATAAAACAATAAGGGCAAAATTAAACACAGGTATGTCCAAAAATTTGATAATATATTTTTTTCTACCTAAGTTTAGAAAAGGACAAAACAAAAATGAGACCAAAAATTTGTTTTTTTTCTGATTTTACTTTGAATTGGAATTACAAATGAAGGAACCATACACGGATTTGTATTCACTTGCTGAAACAAAAACGACTGTGACGTTTCAAAACAATTGGGGGCGGAATGGAACGTGATATGGAACAGTCACGTGACACCGTCCTTCTGATACAGACCTCGGAACAGCGTTTTGAATCACAAGTTCCACCTAGGTTCCGGTACGTTCCAAAACACTGTTTCGATTTTGCCATCACTACGGTTTAGAGTGAAAAACACAGCTAACGTTTTTAGCTGTTGGTTTTTGTCTCTGCCGCTGGAGAATGGTAAATGGCGTTCACTTATATAGCGCTTTTTCTCATCTCTGGATAACCAAAGCGCTTTACAGATCCTGCTATCCACCCCTTCACGCACGCAGAAAGAAAACAGCATGCCTGCTTGTGCGAGAAAAGAGAGAAATTGCCAGTCTCTTCATTCCTGCAGTTCCTACAGAACATAGCTTAATATTGTAGTGGCTGGTGAAATACTCACCGGCCACTTTATTAGGTACACCATGCTAGTAACGGGTTGGACCCCCTTTTGCCTTCAGAACTGCCTCAATTCTTCGTGGCATAGATTCAACAAGGTGCTGGAAGCATTCCTCAGAGAGTTTGGTCCATATTGACATGATGGCATCACACAGTTGGCGCAGATTTGTCGGCTGCACATCCATGATGCGAATCTCCCGTTCCACCACATCCCAAAGATGCTCTATTGGATTGAGATCTGGTGACTGTGGAGGCCATTTGAGTACAGTGAACTCATTGTCATGTTCAAGAAACCAGTCTGAGATGATTCCAGCTTTATGACATGGCGCATTATCCTGCTGAAAGTAGCCATCAGAAATTGGGTACATTGTGGTCATAAAGGGATGGACATGGTCAGCAACAATACTCAGGTAGGCTGTAGCGTTGCAACGATGCTCAATTGGTACCAAGGGGCCCAAAGAGTGCCAAGAAAATATTCCCCACACCATTACACCACCACCACCAGCCTGAACCATTGATACAAGGCAGGATGGATCCATGCTTTCATGTTGTTGACGCCAAATTCTGACCCTACCATCCGAATGTCGCAGCAGAAATCGAGACTCATCAGACCAGGCAACGTTTTTCCAATCTTCTATTGTCCAATTTCGATGAGCTTGTGCAAATTGTAGCCTCAGTTTCCTGTTCTTAGCTGAAAGGAGTGGCACCCGGCGTGGTCTTCTGCTGCTGTAGCCCATCTGCCTCAAAGTTCGACGTACTGTGCGTTCAGAGATGCTCTTCTGCCTACCTTGGTTGTAACGGGTGGTTATTTGAGTCACTGTTGCCTTTCTATCAGCTCGAACCAGTCTGGCCATTCTCCTCTGACCTCTGGCATCAACAAGGCATTTCCGCCCACAGAACTGCCGCTCACTGGATATTTTTTCTTTTTCGGACCATTCTCTGTAAACCCTAGAGATGGTTGTGCGTGAAAATCCCAGTAGATCAGCAGTTTCTGAAATACTCAGACCAGCCCTTCTGGCACCAACAACCATGCCACGTTCAAAGTCACTCAAATCACCTTTCTTCCCCATACTGATGCTCGGTTTGAACTGCAGGAGATTGTCTTGACCATGTCTACATGCCTAAATGCACTGAGTTGCCGCCATGTGATTGGCTGATTAGAAATTAAGTGTTAACGAGCAGTTGGACAGGTGTACCTAATAAAGTGGCCGGTGAGTGTATATATCTTCAGCAATTCATCAGTTCCCCTTGTCTTTCCCTTCATATGAAGCCGGCTGCATATGAATTCTAACCACATCTCTTAGCTAAGTGACTCTTCCATTATTGCTCCCGTTTCCAGCGGGTTAAACCCATGATAAACGCTAGTGCTTACATACCGCTTCTGATTTTTTTTCCGCCTTTAAAGTACTGTAATAAACTCATGTTTCTGTTGGACAGTCACGCTTAGCGAGACACTGCCTGCTGACTGACTGGAAAACTCGCATGGGTGGGCGCTTCTAAACTCAGCGCCACGCGCGTTGTTCGTTTGCGCGCTTGCGGAAAGTCATTGCTTCATATATTTTTACCTCCGCCAAGGAGGTAATGTTTTTACCGGGGTCTGTCTGTTACCAACATAACTCAAAAAGTTATGAATGGATTTTGATGAAATTTTCAGGAAAGGTGTGTAATGGCACGGGCAACAGATGATTAGATTTTGGTGATGATCTGAGAGTGCATACCTCCACCAAGGGCTTTGTTTGTATTCGTGCAGCAGGATTACACAAAAACTACTGGATGGATTTGGATGAAATTTTCACCAGAGGTGGTTCTTGGGCTAGAGAGGAACCCATTATATTTTGGTGATGATCTGAGAATGCATACCTCAGCCAAGGCTCTTATCTTCTCACAGTGTGTTAGCAACAAAACTCCAAAACTGATGGACAGACTTTGATGCAATTTTCACCACAAGTGGCTATAGGCCTACACACAAACCCATTACATTTTGGAGGTGATCCATGACAAACGGAAGGAGCCTTGGCGGAGGTATGCGCTCTATGAGTGCTTTTCTAGTTCTTAATAAATTCATATCTCCTTGGTGCAGCGGTAAAATTTCTGGCGAGTCGGGCCACCACCGAGAAATATTACCAGAGGAAACCCGGCTAGCCACTCCATACCAAATGCGAATGGGCAAATTTATAACTTCTGCAGCAGTGTTCAACTTACTGTGGAAATCCCCAAAATAACATCATGCTTAGGTTTACATTAACCGATGGGGGGCTCACCTGAAAAAGTTGTCTTTACCTCCTAAACTTCACAAGATGGACGTTTATGTTGCTAACTTGCTACAACATCCGTAGCAGGAGGAATCCGTGGGTAAACGACATCCGGTCTTTCTACCTTTTCAAACTAGTTTACTTTTCAATGTTGATACTTTTACTCTGGTTACTCTTAATGTTTGTTTGAAACCAAAATATTGTTGTGGTTTATTTTTGATATCAAAAAGTGATGCAAAACAGAAAAAAAGAATTAACGGAAGTGGGTACGGAGTGGCTAGGGTATGGAGTGAAGCTGGATACATGCTACACCTCTGCTGTCCGCGTACGTGCAACTGGAAACCATGTGTGACGAAATTTTCATCATCGTCCGCAGTGCTTGACCGCGGACGACCGCGCGCAGCCCAAATTTTGTGACTGTGCCGCCTGCCCACAACCTGAATGCATCAAAAAGCACATGCGCAACACTGAACATCCCATTCATGAGGTGGCGATATCGACACAGCATTCATCAGTTGACAAAGAAGACAACCAGGAGGAGGAAAACGAGAATAAAAACATACATGAATGGTACATGCATTCTTTCACAGCGGCAGCAGCATCTTCATGGAAAAGGAGTGAAAACCGGGAAGTCAAACAGCAGAAATGGAATCTATATTTGAAGAGAAACTTTGTGAAGAAGTCCGCCGTTTCTTCGTTGGTGAAAATCCTGGCACATCAGCGCCTTGGTGCTACCTATCGGGCGGGAGTGAAACTACAGATGATGGTTGTGCGCATGCGTCAACCACTTGGCCTGGGTAGATGAAAAAAGTGCGCGTGAACAGCGCCACGTGTGTGCCGGGCGCATCCAAAGCGTACGCAGATCAAAGCGGAGTGGAGGGAAATGTAGCATGAATCCAGCTGACTTGGGACAGAGTAGCAAGGGTACGGAGTGTCCAGTAACCTGCTGAAGAGGAAATATTCTCCCAGTTTGAAGAAGCAATTGCCCTGTGTTCAGTAATGCCGAACGGTATCAGGACATTCTGTACCCTTGCCACTCGCAGTCCCAAGTCACTCCGTACCCAAATCAGTGTACCCTAGATGTTCCATACCCGCTTCTGTACCTGTGTAATTAAATACTTACCAAACCAAAATGATGTTGTTGTGGTTTATTTTTTATATCAAAAAGTGATTCAAAACAGAAAAAAAACATTAACAAATACAATAAAAAAAATTTCAGATCACACCATATAAAATGTTGTACAGCTCACTCGTTTGGTCCATAGATTTTCCCACAGGCCTTAAGCAACTGGGAAGCTGTTTGTAGCCCATCTTCATACTGGTCCCAAAGATCGCTCTGTGCACTTTGGTATGTTTTGCGTTGGTACCGTTTGAATTTATTTTCACCAACTAATCTCATCTGTAGGGAAACTACCTGACTTTCTTTATGAAGAAGTGGTGCAAGAATATAAAATGGCAAGCTGGATCTGCCTGCCCTGCCATTAATGCGTCTGTTAAATAAAATCAGCTACTACTCTTATGCCACTGATTGCTATGACTTTTTTGAGTTTAATTTCAGCCTTAATTAATTCAGCTTCTGTTTTGAATCGCATTTTGATATTAATAAACCACAACATCATCATTTTGGTTTGGTAAGTATTTTAAAACATGTTTTTATTGAATTTAAATGGTTTACCGTCAAGTCCCCCGATAACCAACTCGCCCCAGCCATTTACAGCCACTCCACAACAAACTCGCCCCATCAAGTGATGGCCTGTGGTGGGGCGCAGCGAACGAACCTAACTCGGCAGCCTCATTTTCTGTTGTTTGTTGAAATCTGAATATCTGACCGTAATTTTTTTCTGCAAGGAAGGGGAGTTTTTTTTTTTATTTTCAGTGTTAGCATTTTAATAAAAATATATATTTTCAACCCATCTATTTTAACCAAACTTTTAATTTCTTTGAAATTAAAACATGTGACCGGCTATTGTGGGTCATATTTGCAGTGTTGGTTCACAGGAAAAATCCACACAGAGCTCTGGTTAGGTGCTGCCGCGCGCGCGCACGTGCGCACACGCACACACACACACACACACACACAGAGCACTAAACACATGTACTTGTTCGTATAATGGGGCCTGTCAGGGATGTGTCTGAGCACTTCCTTGGCACAAGCCAAGCGGTTGTTGTCTTCCATGATGAGAGTTCAGGTAATGCACAGCCTACATTTATATGCTTCCAGGGCGGGTTTGTTGTGGGGCGAGTTGGCTATGGAGCGAGCTGGTTATGGGACGGCTGTAACTGGCTGGGGCGAGTTGGTTATGGGGGGACTTGACCGGGTACCATATAAACAATATAAACATACAGACAAATCAACAATAGAACAGTCCCATACCCTCTCACCCCATCCACAGACAGCCACCCAAAGCAAAAGCAGAAAACAGCAGTTAGGAGCACCAGTGACATGTGCATAGCTCAAAGCACAGAAAACAGACAACAGATCTAACAACAACATCCCAGTCCACAAAATCACCCCTCATGAGGAGGTCTTTGTTCAGGAAAGCGCTGTCTCTTCAAAAGTAAACCCTTTAGGTTACCAGGCAGATGATTTAAGAAGAGAGTCCAAATCTTTAAAAAGTGCTCCTCTTTCCCCTCTATGACTGCATGTAATCTCTCATGGGAGAGTGTATTAAATAGGGATGTGATTTTTCCGCTAATTCGTGGAATTCCGCTTTTTTTTTATCTTCCAGGAAGATAAAGTACGTTAAGTACGTTAGTGGCTTGTGGTCCCCGAACGCAGTGAAGGTGCGCCCTTTCAGGCAGAACTGGAAGTGGTGTATGGCCAGGTGGAGAGCCATTAACTCTCTGTCGAACACGCTGTATTTACGCTCACTGTCGTGTAAAGACCTGCTAAAAAAGGTGAGCTGCTGCCAAGAA
The DNA here is from genome assembly GCA_020510985.1 of Pholidichthys leucotaenia. Lineage (NCBI taxonomy): Eukaryota > Metazoa > Chordata > Actinopteri > Cichliformes > Pholidichthyidae > Pholidichthys > Pholidichthys leucotaenia. The sequence goes on from CM035844.1 coordinate 166,015,844, forward strand.
CTGGCAACGCATTGCTCCACGACGGCCGCTATGCCCATGTCCGAGGCGTCGGTAGTGAGCGCTATCCGAGCCGCCGGGTCTGGGTGCACCAGTAGTGCAGCGCTCGCCAGAGCTGTTTTAACCTCAGAACGCCTGCTCCCGCTCAGGAGTCCAGTCGACTCTGTCCGCCGGTTTCCGTTTCTAGAGTGCGGCGTACAACGGCTGTATGAGCTGGGCTGCGCGGGGGAGGAAACGGTTATAAAAGTTAACCATCCCCCAAAACTTCTGCAGCGCCCAGACATTGATGTTGAGGAGAAAAAAAATAGCAAAACAATTTAGTTACATTACTTTTAAGATTCCAAACAGTTTGAAATTGACAGTGCACAGTGGACATTGACTCATAACTTTTGAATATTTCTAAGACTTGGCTACATCAGTGATTGTGCAAAATGAACAGCTCAAAACTCAATGGAGATTGAAACTGGTGATCTGAAATGAATGCTGAAATTATGAAAAGTAATGGTATGAATGAATTTTATTTCTATTATGGAATAGATAAAATTAACTGATTTTGATTTGATCAAGTGTTAAAGCATGTGATGGATAATGCTTGTTGGAATATTTTAGGAATGCTATCTTCTTGGAACATAAGTCAATATTATACAGTAACTAGAAAAGCACTCGGAGAGCACAGACCTCCGCCAAGCGCCACAATTCCCCCCATACAGTGTTTGTGTGTACGTTTTCAGATTCCTTGAGCATGTAAACATATGACTAGCAATTGGATTCACAATGATTATTTGTTTATTTGACAGGGACAGTGCAATAAACACACAATTAATCAATGACAATCAATCTGATAGTGATAGGATTAGTGGTTCAGTAGTAAAAGCATTGCCTCCTTGGCGGAGGTAATAAACTGAAGTGTTGCTGTTGTGTCCATCTCCTCCACTGACGGATGCAAATTGGGTAGACAGGTTGCCGTGGGTTTTATATTATATTATTTTGGGGTTTCGCTCCGCGGCAAACGAGAATTTAGAAGCTTCGCCGGCAGAGAGCTCGTTATTGCGCAGCACGTATGGGTGGCCGGGGAATTTCTGCCAAATGCGCAGCTCCTATGGCTGGCCGGGGAATTTCTGCCAAATGCGCAGCGCCTATGGCTGGCCGGGGAATTTCTGCCAAATGCGCAGCGCCTATGGCTGGCCGGTGAATTTCTGCCAAATGCGCAGCGCCTATGGCTGGCCGGTGAATTTCTGCCAAATGCGCAGCGCCTATGGCTGGCCGGGGAATTTCTGCCAAAGAATCCGTCGGCGGACAGCTGCCCGTGTGAGGTTTTGCAGTTGCGCGCAAACACGAGCACGCTGGCGGGCCCAGGCCAGCAGTGTTTTCCGCGTGCTTTTGTGCCTAAAACATTGAAGAACGCAGAGTTTGTGTTGCAGACACGACGACCAGCGCCCTCCATTGCGCCTGCGCACAAGTTGAAAATGGCCCTATGTCACAGTGTTGAAAAATGCTTTAAAAAAATTCCTGTATCCAGACGGTGAACCGGATCACCCCCAAAATTTAATCAGTTCTTCCTTGTACCATTTCCAACAACGCCTGAAAGTTTCATGCAAATCCGTCCAAGACTTTTTGAGTTATCTTGCTAACCAACAGACAAACAGACAGACAGACAAACAGACAAACACACAAACCCTGGCAAAAACATAACCTCCTCCTGGCCTTTTCGGCCTGGCGGAGGTAATAAGTGGCATTCAGCTGTTTGTTTTATGTCATTTAAGCACAGTTCTGGTACTTAAAAATCATAAAAACCCAGGAGCTTTAGGGGTTTTTGCCCCCCTTGCCCTCCCACCGGGGCTCTGCCCCGGACCCCGCTGGGGGACTGCGTCCCACAGACCCCCTGCTGAATTTTCAGATAATTTCCCCAACCCCAAATCACATCCCTAATTAAACACTTCCTTGTACCAGAGGTAGTGATGTTAAAACTGAGGCCTCATGAAACGACGAGCAACTTTGAGACAATTGCTTCATGAGTGACAATGTTAAGAAACAGCTAATAAAGACTGCCATCTGGTGACTGACTGTCAGAACTGCATCAGAGTTGAGAAACCTGAAAAAAATTTCAATACTTTTTTTTTTTTTTTTTTTTTTAGCATTTGGCCATCCGAGGTCTGTTCAAAATTGAATTGCAGGAACAAGCAATACAAAGCAAACAAAAAAACCTAATTCCCTCTCAAACTTCCCGCAAGCCCTCAAGTCACATGATGTGACCGACATAATGAGGCCTCACTTGCTACGGTCATGTGACTATGGGCATGTTGGCACAGTGTGCAACACTCTGCTCACGACACTTCTGTGTTACATTGCTCGAGTCAGTGTTGAGTGGGCGGTGTCGAGCATAACCACTAACCAGAGGGTGATACTGGGGCGGCGGGGGGGGGGGGGCATTTTTTTTTACATATCCAGTTATGCAAAATACATCTCTGGGCAATCAAGAGCAGTTCCTCAAGAAGCTTGTAATATGTAGCGGGAATTTTCATTTCCCTAGAGGGTTTACTGTCAAGTCCCCCCCCCCCCAATAACCAACTCACCCCAGCCAGTTACAGCCGCCCCACAACCAACTCGCCCCACACTTGCCCCATCAAGTGACAGCCTGTGGTGCGGCACAGCGAACAAGCCTAACTCAACAGCCTCATTTTCTGCTGTTTGTTGAAATCTCTGAATATCTGACTGTAACTCTTTTTCTGCAAGGGAGGAGAGTTTTTTTCAGCGATACAGGTTTAATAAAAATGTATATTTTCAACCCATCTATTACAACCAAACTTTTAATTTCTTTGAAATTAAAATGTGACTGGCGAACACCGGAGGAGGGGGATCCAATCAGCTGATCACTCAAAGCCAGAGCTCACCTGTTTTTCATGATAAATCACACTTTGCTGTTGGCTGTGCCTCCCAGCAAAAGCACACTCCGTGCATTATCTTGTTTTTTTTTCACTTTATTGAAAAAAACCCCACTTTTTTTATCGCCATCAATTAGCTTGCCTTTGAGCCAGGTTGTGTCGGGCCGCTGCTTCTCCCAGCATGTTCTGTGTTGGATGCACCGGTGTTGTTTGTCAGACACCCATCCGGGGTGAGTTTGTTGTGGGGTGAGTTGGCCATGGAGCAAGCTGGTTATGGGGCGGCTGTAACTGGCTGGGGCGAGTTGGTTATGGGGGGACTTGACCGGGTACCCCCTAGAGAGAAGGCTGAGAAGGAAGCCACCTGGATTTTTTTTAATTTGAAGATCCCACTAATCACATATGAAATATTTGTCCAAAATCTGGAACTATTTTTGCACTCCCAAAAACAGTGAAATTGTGTTTCTCTCTCTGAATTACATTTACTGCCTAGAGGGGACAGGCAACAATTGATTTTATGTAAGGTAACAGGGGTTATATGATATCTGTGAATTATTTTATACAGAGTTTCCCTTAACCTGTTGCATGTAAATGTAGATTTAATCACGTGTAAAGCTGTTTCCCAATCATCCTCTATATATTGAATGTCTAAATCTTTTTCCCATTTCCAAGCAATATCTGGCAACACATATGTACCAGACAATTCGAGAAGTCAATAAAATGATGCTATGAGATATTTTCCATTGTTGCGCTCCCTAAGGAATCTCTTTACATCATTATCAGTGGGACCGGTAGAAAAAGAGCTAACACGGGAGGATGTAAAGTGTCAGTTGCAGATAGGCAAAGAAATGTTGTTGGGGGACATTAAATGTTGCTTGTAGTTGTTGGAAGGACATTAAAGTGTCATCTTTAATTAAGTCACCAATTACATGTATTCCTAAGCTGTGTCAGGAAGAGAATACAGATGGACCAATACCAGCAGGAAAGTCTGGATTTTGAGAGCAGAGATTTGGGATTTCTCCTTCACATACAGTATGTTTTGCTAAATCACACCAGATCCTAATACTGTTGTAAGTAATAGGATTCTTCTTAACTGTTGATATTTTAGTTGCATCACAAGTGACCAACCCCCAGAGAGAGTGTGGAGAGCATGCCCATGAATCAGTGCAAGTTTCCCTCCTGAAATATGTACGTATGTAACCACATCCAGAGATGACTAGCATGGCAGGCCCAGTTGTAAGAAATTATATTGGGTACTGAGTGGCCACCCATATCTGGATGTAGTTGCAGTATCCTCTGCAGTACCTTCTGCCTTGGTTTTTTGCCATGTCAGATAAAACCGGTGGGTGCCTTTTCTAAGTCCCGATTACATTTGTTTTAAATATGTACAGGGGAAGCATCTGTAGAGGATAAGAGGTGAGGGAGAACATTCATTTTAATGAGACTGATTCAACTCATCATGGATAGCAAGAGTTTATGCCACCATTCTAAATCTTTTTTTAATTTGTGTGCAGACTGGGGTGAAGTTCAGTTTCCACATATCATTCAAATCTGGGGACACTTTTATTCTAAAATAGAGAAAGCCATTAGCTGTCCATTTAAAAGGGAAATCACCTGTAACATCAGATGTATTCAGGGCTCTCAGTGGCATAGCTTCAGATTTATTAAGGTTAATTTTATCGCCAGATATAGAACTGAATTTGGTAAAAATTTCAAGAATAGCAGGGATTGACTGATTAGGTGACGTCAAAAATAAAAGAATATCGTCAGCGTATAGAGCAATTTTATTCTCCATGTCCCCCATCAGTACTCAATTGACCTCGGCATGTAGGTGTATGCTTTCAGCTAATGGTTCTAATGCTAAGGCAAAGAGGATTGGGATAAGTGGGCAGCCCTGGTGAACACCTCTGGCTAAAGGAAAGGGTTCAGAGCATCGGCCATTAGTTATCACTGTAGCTGTTGGAGAGTGGTATATGGTCTGGATCCATTTAAGAAAACTTTCCCCGAAGTACAAATCTTTGTAGAATGTCAAAAAGGTAGTCCCACTCAACCCGGTCAAATGCCTTCTCAGCATCAAAAGAGATGGCCAAAGCTTTTTGTTGCTTCTCAGAGGAGAGCTGTACCACATTCAAGAGCCTTCTCATATTACTAGATGAGCAGCAGCTCAATATGAAGCCTGTCTGGTCAGGGTTAATAAGAGTTGGGAGTAAGTCTTGTAACTGTTGAGCAAGAACTTTCGAAAGCACCTTGCTGTCCACTGGTATCAGACTGATAGGCCTATAAGAGCCACATACAGTGGGGCAAAAAAGTATTTAGTCAGCCACCAATTGTGCAAGTTCTCCCACTTAAAAGATGAGAGAGGTCTCCAATTTTCATCATAGGTATACCCCAACTATGAGAGACAAAATGAGAAAAAAAAATCCAGAAAATCACACTGAAGGATTTTTAATGAATTAATTGGTAAATTCCTCAGTAAAATAAGTATTTGGTCACCTACAAACAAGCAAGATTTCTGGCTCTCACAGACCTGTAACTTCTTCTTTAAGAGGCTCCTCTGTCCTCCACTCGTTACCTGTATGAATGGCACCTGTTTGAACTCGTTATCAGTATAAAAGACACCTGTCCACAACCTCAAACAGTCAGACTCCAAACTCAACTATGGCCAAGACCAAAAAGCTGTCAAAGGAAACCAGAAACAAAATTGTAGACCTGCACCAGGCTGGGGAGACTGAATCTGCAATAGGTAAGCAGCTTGGTGTGAAGAAATCAACTGTGGGAGCAATTATTAGAAAATGGAAGACATACAAGACCACTGATAATCTCCCTCAATCTGGGGCTCCACGCAAGATCTCACCCCGTGGAGTCAAAATGATGACGAGAACGGTGAGCAAAAATCCCAGAACCACATGGGGGGACCTAGTGAATGACCTGCAGAGAGCTGGGACCAAAGTAACAAAGGCTACATCAGTAACACACTTCGCCGCCAGGGACTCAAATCCTGCAGTGCCAGACGTGTCCCCCTGCTTAAGCCAGTACATGTCCAGGCCCGTCTGAAGTTTGCTAGAGAGCATTTGGATGATCCAGAAGAGGATTGGGAGAATGTCATATGGTCAGATGAAACCAAAATAGAACCTTTTGGTAAAAACTCAACTTGTTGTGTTTGGAGGAGAAAGAACACCATACCGGTACCTACTGTGAAGCATGGGGGTGGAAACATCATGCTTTGGGGCTGTTTTTCTGCAAAGGGACCAGGACGACTGATCCGTGTAAAGGAAAGAATGAATGAGGCCGTGTATCATGAGATTTTGAGTGAAAACCTCCTTCCATCAGCAAGGGCATTGAAGATGAAACGTGGCTGGGCCTTTCAGCATGACAATGATCCCAAACACACCGCCTGGGCAACGAAGGAGTGGCTTCGTAAGAAGCATTTCAAGGTCCTGGAGTGGCCTAGCCAGTCTCCAGATCTCAACCCCATAGAAAATCTTTGGAGGGAGTTTAAAGTCTGTGTTGCCCAGTGACAGCCCCAAAACATCACTGCTCTAGAGGAGATCTGCATGGAGGAATGGGCCAAAATACCAGCAACAGTGTGTGAAAACCTTGTGAAGACTTACAGAAAACGTTTGACCTCTGTCATTGCCAACAAAGGGTATATAACAAAGTATTGAGATGAACTTTTGTTATTGACCAAATACTTATTTTACTGAGGAATTTACCAATTAATTCATTAAAAATCCTTCAATGTGATTTTCTGGATTTTTTTCCCCTCATTTTGTCTCTCATAGTTGAGGTATACCTATGATGAAAATTGGAGACCTCTCTCATCTTTTAAGTGGGAGAACTTGCACAACTGGTGGCTGACTAAATACTTTTTTGCCCCACTGTATAGGGAGGAAGAAACCCTTGTTAAATGAATCTAAATACATGTCTGTTCGTGGGCCAACCAACATCTTACAAAATTGTTTATAGAATTCAGGCCCAAAACCATCTGGCCCCAGAGCCTTACCTCCCTTCAGTGTACATATAGCTTCTGAGACCTCCTCCCTACTTTTTGGTCTGCAGAGAGTTTGTTTCTGTTTGTCAGTCAGAGATGGAAGTCTTATTTTATCTAGAAATTTTGCTCTATCATCCTTCGAGGATTCACATTCAGAGCTGTAAAGATCTTTGCAGAACAGTTTCATTATTTTATTTATATCTGCAGATTTAAATTGTCCATTTCCATTCTTGTCTATAAGGGAGGAGATTGCATTTAATTCAGTTTTATTATGGGCAAGGTGTGCAAGCAGTCTACCAGGTTTGTTACCAGATTCAAATAATCTGTGCTTTTCGAAGAAAATTTGTGTCTCTTCTTTCTTAGATATTAACTGATTCAGGGCAGAACGAGCAGCTTCAAGCTGCTTTGCTATGGAGCTGATCGGGTGTTGTTTGAATTGGGTCCCTAAATCAGCTATATTTTTTTCTAATTCCAACTGTATTTTGAGAGCTTCCTTTTTTGAGCTGATGTATAAGATATAATTGCTCCCCGTAGGTATGCCTTCCCAGATTCCCATAGAATAGAAGGACTTATTTCAGGAGTTTTGTTTATGGCAATAAAATGTTCCCATTCTCTTGTAATATAATCCACGAAGTGCTGGCTGCTTATAAAGTTGGGTTTAGTCTCCAGTATCTTCAGGCTGGGTTGCTATGAGAAGGGGAGATGCTTATATGGGGCGGCAGTGGTGCAGGTATAGTGTGACCGACTACTGATCGGAGGGTCATGGGTTCGATTCCCGCTCTCTCTGCTCTCTGCTTGTCGAAGTGTCCTTGAGCAAGACACTGAACCCCCAGTTGCTCCTGGTGGCCTGGTTAGTGCCTGTGTGTATGGCAGCTCTGCTGCCATCAGTGTGTGAATATGTGTGTGAATGGGTGGATTGCAGGATCTGTAAAGCGCTTTGGTCATCCTAGATGAGAAGAAAAGCGCTATATAAGTGAATACCATTATACTGATAGGGGCATGGTCAGAAGTGAACTGGGTGCCAGTTATGCAGTTCTCCATTCTGTCTAAAACGGATTGTGATGAGAGGAAATAGGCTATTCTAGAGAAAACAACGTGAGATTAGGGCTGTCGCAATAACTGCAATTATGTAATACCGCGCTATGGACAAGCCTACCACGGAGGAAAACAAGCAACCGCAACAACCACAGTGTTCACTTTTTGTGTGTGTGTGTGTGGCTCAATCTTGTTGTTGTGTGCCCCTATTGATTAATAAGTAAATTAAGTGTATTTTTATTGCCAATCACATGTTTGCACCTGGTAATGGCGGCGGCAGCACCCGCTGCTGTAGAAGCTTTCACAGCGTTGGGTGCTGGCGGCGTCAGCACCGTGTGGGGCACTGAGCTCTCTCTCTCCAGATGGACTTCAGCAGATAGTTAGTGATGGAAGCGTTTGGACTCCTTGTTAAATACAGCCGTGACAGTGAGCACTGAAAGGGCACAAAGCGTGTTATTTCCTTCTGAGTGGAGTGTTCCTGACAATTGAGTTCAGACAGTGAAACTACTGCGTAGTGCATTGCTTGTTTGAACGTGATTTTTCGGACAGCGGCAAAAATCCAAAAATCACGGAGACAAGAGCCATGCAGGGTCCTGTATGGAGACTGTCCTGTTTAAATAAGCTGAATGTCGCTACAGTCTCCAGTCCATACACACCGTAGTTGAAATATTGGAGTTCCCACCACTGCTTTATGAAAGTGATTGTTTTTTTGTTGTTGTTTTTTTAAAAGAGAATCAGTAGTTTATGCCTAGTAAGACCGGAGCGCCACACAATTGTCAGACACGCACATAATGTTGAGAGCGGAGCTGCAGCGAGTTTGTGACAGGTTCCATCGTTTTCCACACAAGGTATGAACCCTGTTTAAATCACAAGCCCTCAGGGTCCTAAAAACATTTGCAGTAATACTGCATACCACGGTGTTGAGCTGTTCACCATAACCGCAGGGGAAATTCCTCTAACGTGACAGCCCTATGTGGGATTGAGAAAAACAAATAGTCTCTATCTGCAGGGTGTAATATCTGCTACGTGTTATGGAGGTCTAAATCTGTAAGCAGTTCTTGCATTTGTTCAGACTTTTTTGAACGAGTCGAGCGAGGGGTTGACGTATCAACATTTGGGTCTGGTACGCAATTAAAGTCACCTCCTAAAAGTGTATATGGGGAAGAGAAAGTACATGGGTCTGAGATAAGTTGAGGAATAAAAGAAGAATCATAAGCGTTAGAAGCATATATACATCCAAAGACAACTTGTTCCCCATACAGGTAACCAGATAAGGGTACATAACGGCCCTCGTCGTCTTTTACTGTTCTATCAAGAGTGAAAGGCAAACAGCGATGCAAGAGAATAGCAACCCCCCTGCTTTTTGAGTTATGTGATGAATAAAATACCTGTCCCACCCAACTCCTTCTCAGTTTTATATGTTCTATATCTGTAAGATGGGTTTCCTGGAGCATAGCTATCTGACATTTCTCTTTCTTGAGAAAGGACAGTATTTTCTGACGTTTGGTGACATGATGAATGCCCTCCAGATTAAGTGAGGTAATTTTAAGATCACCCATTTATAACTGTTGGAAGTCTGAAGTGGATATTGACTAAGGCGCCTTTGTGGGGGGAAAAAAGTCACAGTAAACCTATGAGCCCGCACACAATATACAGTACACACACAGTGAGAGAAAAGAGTCAACAGTGAAGGTGACTGCCTGCGATAATCCATCCCCAACTGACAAATTATCCCTAACCAAAAAACACCCCCAAAACAACCCCAGAACAACCCCCAAATTCCCTGGGTTGAGTGAAGCTGAGAAGCATTGCTCCACCACAGAGAGCACGTTACCACAGTCCTAGTCCTGACCGTTCGACTGCTGAAGTCTCCGCAGACCTCTCCCCCGCCCCACGCAGATTGATATTTACATACAGAGTTAAATCCCAGGCTATACTTTGCTATATTTATTTTTTCCTTCTTTTTTATATAACATGAAGAATAAAGTAAACTTGGAAAGAGTTTGAAAGATCTCCTAAAAAAACTGTCCTGTGCAGAATGCTGCTGCTTTCATTAGCGTTAATATATGAACTTACTCGTCTCCGTAAGTCATCCAAAGGTCTATGTTAGTTGAAGTTTCCTTTCCATCCATATGTACCTGTAAAATCTGTTTAGTCCAGCAGTCATTTGAATCCGTTCTTGATCAGAAACCCCTCCGCCACCTCCACAATTCTGAAGCTGTGCTCCGCCTTGTTAAACCTAAAGCAGAGTGTCACTGGGTATCGCATCTGGAATCAGACTCCTCCCTGGATGAGTCGCTCACAGGTGCCGTTGAACTGGTGCTGGGCCTCCCACACCCGAGTTGAGAAGTTCTGGCGAATGTTGATTCTGCTGCCCTGGTAGGTGATGTCTCCTTTCTCCCAGGCTGCTGCGAGGACCCGCTGTCTTTCGCTGGAATTGTGGAGTTTAATAATGACAGGTCTAATGCGGTTTTCCTTTGGCGGACCGAGTGCTTGGTGGGCCCTGTTTATCTTTACAGTCCCTTGCTTGATCTCCATTCCTAGCGTGTCTGGGAGCCATGTCTCAAAAAACTTCACAGCATGTTGTCCTTCAGAACCTTCTTTGAGACCAATGATTCTTATGTTGTCCCTGCGGTTTCTGTTCTCGCTGTCTTCACATCGATCAGTTAAAGTTTTCACTTTTTGTTGGAGTTCAGTGACTTGGTTCTCCAACAATGCAATACGGTCCTCACCCTCAGAGGCGCAGCTCTCTGTTATTCTTTTGGTGGAATCTTCAATGCGGCTATTCAGCCTGTCCAGGGTGGCTCGCAAATCACCAAATTTCTCCTCCATGAGGGCACTCATCCTCTCGGTAACTGTGCAGTGGAGGCAGCGGCGTTATCTTCCATGCTAGTCTCACTGCTAGCTGTGTTTAGTGTCGGTTGTTTAGGTTTGGAACAAGTCTTCTTCGACAGTTTTCTGGTTAATTACCATTCCTTTAGGCTTCAGATACACTAAAAAAATAGGAGGATAAAAAATATCTGGTGTTTAATTGCAAAAAACAAGTAAAATTGGAGCTGTAATCGTGGTAGGAGGAGTGTGAGTGTGTGTGGTGCTAAGCAAAGCGGAGCCCAGAGGAAAAACAAAACTTTAACTCTGAAGTGTTTTATCATCAAAACACTTGTGTTGTTTCTGGATTGCTGTGAATTCCGCAACTTCGACCCTGCTTGCGATGAGTCCCAATTTGGTGTTGGCAGTGTTGCAAACTCCAGTAAGGAAAGTGGCTTTTGGCTATCCTAGAAGTCACTAAATAATATCATCACCTAATTTGCGTAATTTGTCATTTGCATGTAATTATAATGCACCGCCAAGCTTGAGTCCATGGCTGGAAAAAGGGGAATTGTCCTCTCTGGGTTGAGGCCAAACTCCTGCCCCGAGTGGAGGAGTTTAAGTATCTCGGGGTCTTATTCATGAGTGAGGAGAGAATGGACTGAGAGATTGACAGATGGATCGGAGCAGCATCTGCAGTGATGCGGACATTGTACCAGTCTGTCATGCTGAAGAGGGAGCTGAGCTCTAAGGCAAAACTGCCGATTTGCTGGTCAATCTACATTCTTACCCTCACCTATGGTCATGAGCTTTGAGCAATGACCGAAAGAATGAGATTGCGGATACAAGCAGCTGAAATTAGTTTTCTCCTTAGGATTGCTGCATTCACCCCTAGAGATGGGGTGAGGAGCTCAGTCATCCGGGAAAGGCTCAGAGTAGAACCGCTGCTCCTCCACATTGAAAGGAGCCAGTTGGGGTGGTTTGGGCATCTGATTATGATGCCTCCTGGACGCCTCCCACTTGAAGTGTTTTGGGCACGTCCCACTGGGAGAAGACCCCAGTGCAGACCCAGGACTCGCTGGAGAGACTATGGCTGTGTCTCAATTCAGGTGTTGCAGCCTCATAGACTACGGCCCAGGAGCCCAGAGCACTCAAAGGTTGGGTAGGCTACATCTTTGGAGGACATATGTTTGCGTGAGAGACCAACCCAAAACGGATTAAGCGGAAGAAGATGAATGAATGAATGAATGTTTGCGTGATCATGCACTACCTCATTGCTTATCAACCATGACAGCGTCAGTTGAGTTTTTTTCTTGCTGACATTTTTGACAGAGTTTAATTTTTTAATTTTTTTTTAAATTTTTGTATTTTCTTTACCTTTTACTGGAGAATCTTCACCAAACAGACAGAGGACCATGACCAGATAAAATAAGACTTTAACTCATGTTAAAGTCAGCAGGTAAAATTAACGTAAATTAAAACAACAAAATAGATAAATTAATTATCATTTTAAATATGTATATCAGTTCTAAAATATATTATTAATTACAAGAGGAGTGGAAAATATCAGAGTTTACCATTATCATTTATTAACATTATGCAGCTAAATAATTAGATGTTCTGCCTTCTAACAGCTCTGATATTTAGTTTTTAATGTTCTAAAGCAGACCACAGTCCCGTACTGTAGGATGATGTCCCCTCAATGTTTTTCAGCAGCAGTAGAACAGATTAAATCTTCAGCTTTCATCTCAGTTGTACTGGTGTATCTCGGTAAATTAGAAAATCATGATTTGTCATTTAATTTTAAAAACTCTAATCATTATCATCAATATTAAATCAGGTTTAAAATGTGTCACTCTGTGTAATAAATATACAGTATGAAAGTCTGTTTTGGAATTATCTTTCAAAAAATTGATCTTTTTCAAAAAACTACTTCATTGAAATGCAGTTTTTCTAACTATTAACAGTAAACATGCAGTATTTTTATTTAGTTTGTTTCAGTTTGCAAAGTAAACTGCTAAAAAAAATCACAATCAATAAAACAGTTCATCAAATCTCTTTTATTGTGGTTATATCAGTCAAATATTTGTTTTATAAATCCTGAGTCCAGCTCGTTCTCTCCACAGCTGACCCTCGGTTCCTGCAGGTTCATCATCATGGACCTCAGAAATAAAGGAGAAAAAAATCAGAGAAACTTGATTATCACTTCAGATGTGATGGAACATTTTTAAGATCAGCATAATAAAATTATTATGGATGTCCTGTCCCCCCTCAGCTTCATAAAGTGCTCTGTTTTCTCTAAAAATAACCTTAGGTGTTTTTTGTTTTTTTTACCGCCACACATAAGCAAATACAGACATGGACAAAATTATTGGTACCCCTCTGTTAATGAAAGAAAAACCCACAATGGTCACAGAAATAACTTGAATCTGACAAAAGTGGTAATAAATAAAAATTCTATGAAAATTAACCAATGAAAATCAGACAATGCTTTTGAATTGTGGTTCAACAGAATTATTTTAAAAAACAAACTCATGAAACAGGCCTGGACAAAAATGATGGTACTCTTAACTAAATATTTTGTTGCACAACCTTTTGAGGCAATCATTGCAATCAAACGATTTCTGTAACTGTCAATGAGACTTCTGTACCTCTCAGCAGGTATTCTGGCCCACTCCTCATGAGCAAACTGCTCCAGTTGTCTCAGGTTTGAAGGGTGCCTTCTCCAGATGGCATGTTTCAGCTCCTTCCACAGATGTTCAATAGGATTTAGATCAGGGCTTATAGAAGGCCACTTTAGAATAGTCCAGTGTTTCGCTCTTAGCCTTCTTGGGTGTTTTTAGCTGTGTGTTTTGGGTCATTATCCTGTTGCAAGACCCACGACCTGCGACTGAGACCAAGCTGTCTGATACTGGGCAGCACATTTCTCTCTAGAATACCTTGATAGTCTTGAGATTTCATTGTACCCTGCACAGATTCAAGACGCCCTGTGCCAGATGCAGCAAACAGCCCCAGAACATAACAGAACCTCCTCCATGTTTCACAGTAGGGACAGTGTTCTTTTCTTGGTATGCTTCATTTTTGCGTCTGTGAACATAGAGCTGATGTGCCTTGCCAAAAAGTTCCAGTTTTGTCTCGTCTGTCCATAGGACATTCTCCCAGAAGCTTTGTGGCTTGTCAACATGCAGTTTAGCAAATTCCAGTCTGGCTTTTTTATGATTTGTTTTCAACAGTGGTGTCCTCCTTGGTTGTCTCCCATGAAGTCCACTTTGGCTCAAACAATGATGGATGGTGCGATCTGACACTGATGTACCTTGACCTTGGAGTTCACCATGAATGTGTTTAGGAGGCTGTTCTGGGCTCTTTTGTTACCATTCGTGTTATCTGTCTCCTCCTACGGCCACGTCCAGGGAGGTTGGCTACAGTCCCGTGGATCTTAAATTTCTGAATAATATGTGCAACTGTAGTCACAGGAACATCAAGCTGCTTAGAGATGGCCTTATAGCCTTTACCTTTAACATGCTTGTCTATAATTACCTCCACCAAAGGGGGAGGTTATGTGATCATCGGCGTTGGTTTGTCTGTTTGTTTGTCTGTTTGTTTGTTTGTTAGCAAGATAACTCAAAAACTTATGGACGGATTTTCATGAAATTTTCAGATTGTCAGAAATGGGGTATCCTACAGATGATTAGATTTTGGTGGTGATCCGGATCACCGTCTGGATCCAGGAAGTTTTTGTTTGTTAGCAAGATAACTCAAAAAGTTATGGACGGATTTTCATGAAATTTTCAGATTGTCAGAAATGGGGTATCCTACAGATGATTACATTTTGGTGGTGATCCGGATCACCGTCGAGAAGAAAACCGCCATTACAGAAAATGCCATTTTCGTGACTAATGAACCACTAATCCTATCATTGTGAATCCAATTGCTTGTCATATGTTTTCATGGTCAAGGAATCTGAAAACGTACACACAAACACTGTATGGGGGGAACTGTGGCGCTAAACTGCCATTACGGAAAATGCCATTTTCGTGAATAAGTAATGAACCACTAATCCTATCATTGTGAATCCAATTGCTAGTCATATGTTTTCATGGTCAAGGAATCTGAAAACGTACACACAAACACTGTATGGGGGGAACTGTGGCGCTTGGCGGAGGTCTGCGCTCTCCGAGTGCTTTTCTAGTTTTCTTTCTAATCTCCTGAGACAACTCTCTCCTTTGCTTCCTCTGGTCCATGTTTAGTGTGGTACACACCATGTCACCAAACAGCACAGTGACTACTTGTCACCCTTTAAATAGGCCGACTGACTGATTACAAGTTTGTAGACACCTGTGATGTTAATTAGATGACACATCTTGGTTGAACATGTCCCTATGGTCACATTATTTTCAATCTTTTCTAGGGGTACCATCATTTTTGTCCAGGCCAGTTTCATGAGTTTGTTTTTTAAAGTAATTCTGTTGAACCACAATTCAAAAGCATTGTCTGATTTTCATTGGTTAATTTTCATAGAATTTTTATTTTTGACCGCTTTTGTCAGATTCAGGTTACTTCTGTGACTATTGTGGGCTTTTCTTTCATTAACAGAGGGGTACCAACAATTTTGTCCACGGCTGTAAATAACACCAACTTCCCGATGTCTCTACGGGGCTCTAAAAGTTATTTTAAAGCAAGTTATTTCAACCACGTCATACCGTGTTTTTATATTACTGACATTAGTTAATAAACTGACATTAATGGGGAAAAAAAGGGCTTGACTTCAGAAAAAAAATAACAGTTCAACATGTTTAATACATTAAGCGAAACAGACAGCACATCAGAAAAAAAATGTCATGCAACATCCATTCATCCATCCTCTACCGCTTATCCTGGGATCTGGGTCGCGGCCAGGTGACCAGGCAGAGTAGCCCAGACTTCCGCCCTGTTCACATAGCACCATGATCCCCATGATCCATCCTGCAAGTGGTGAGCCCACTGGAGGGCGGACCCATGTACAGTCATGTGAAAAAATTGGGACACCCTGTATAAGCCTGTGTGTGTGTGTTTTTTTTTTTTTAACATATTTGGACATATGGATACTTAATATCAATGTTAAAAATACTGGGAGATTCACATAATACAACTAAACAATTAAAAATGAATTAAAGACTTTTTTCAAATTTTCTGTAAAATGTAATTCTAAACAAATAGGAATAAATTAGGACACCCCCATTTTTTTTTAGGACACCCTCACATTCATTCCCACTTACAATGGCTAAAATAAATAAAAAAACAAATAAAAACAAAAACAAGGTTAGACATAGATATGTGAACATTTCTTAATAAAGAACTGAATATATAAAGGGGTGTCCAAATTGTTTCACATGACCGTACACTGGGGCCTTGAAGTAACGTTCTTCATGGAGATCCACTGGACCGCT
Source organism: Pholidichthys leucotaenia (assembly GCA_020510985.1). Taxonomy (NCBI): domain Eukaryota; kingdom Metazoa; phylum Chordata; class Actinopteri; order Cichliformes; family Pholidichthyidae; genus Pholidichthys; species Pholidichthys leucotaenia. The sequence goes on from CM035844.1 coordinate 166,031,980, forward strand.
CTTAGTCTGGCCCTTTACCCAGAACCAGTTTGCCTTGGGAGACCCTACCAGGGACAAGTTGCCCCCGACAACATACAGTGCATCCGGAAAGTACTCACAGCGCTTCACTTTTTCCACATTTTATGTTACAGCCTTATTCCAAAATGGAATAAATTCATTTTTTCCTCAAAATTCTACACACAATACTCCATAATGACAATGTATAAAAAGTTTCTCAGATTTTTGCAAATTTATTAAAAAATAAAAAACTAAGAAATCACATGTACATACAGTGGGGGAAAAAAGTATTTAGTCAGCCACCAATTGTGCAAGTTCTCCCACTTAAAAGATGAGAGAGGTCTCAAATGGAGGATTCTTTGTCGAAAGCAAAGTTTGAAGGAAAAAATTATTATTTCAAATACAAATCATTATTTCTAACCTTGTCAATGTCTTGACTATATTTTCTATTCATTTTACAACTCATGGTGGTAAATAAGTGTGACTTTTCATGGAAAACACAAAATAATTGTCTGGGTGACCCCAAACTTTTGAACGGTAGTGTATGTAAATGTAATTCTGTGTCACTTCTAGGGGCGGCAGTTTAGGGGGCGGCTGTGGCGCAGGTGTAGTGTGATCGACTACTGATCGGAGGGTCATGGGTTCGATTCCCACTCTGTCTGAAGTCTGCATGTCGAAGTGTCCTTGAGCAAGACACTGAACCCCCAGTTGCTCCTGGTGGCCAGGCTAGTGCCTGTGTGTGTATGGCAGCTCTGCCGCCATCAGTGTGTGAATGTGTGCGTGAATGGGTGGATAGCAGGATCTGTAAAGCGCTTTGGTCATCCAGAGATGAGAAAAAGCGCTATATAAGTGAACGCCATTTACCCTTCTAAACATATTAAATAGTAGTAAAATATAATTTAGTATTATTACATCAACATACATTCAGATATCATAAATTTACACGTGATGCAGCAGCAGATTAAAAAGGTAAACTATAAATGCATTTGTACTTACTTCTAACTTTAAATATAAGACCACATTTGAGCATTCTAAAACACCAGATTTTGTTAGCTTCTGGGGGGCAATGCCCCCCAGACCCCCCAACAAGGCTCTGCCTTGGATCTGGCTTGGGGTACGCAGGCCTAACTAAGACCCCCGGCTTAGTTTCCTCTTTTTTTCCCAAACCCCGTTCTCATCCCTGACTATTTGTTTTTATTTTTTTTTAATTTTGCACAGTAATATTGCATGATGGAACTTGCTATTTGAAGTATTGTACAACCAAAGCTTGAATATTGGGCCAGTTGGGGTGATACCCAGATGTCCTGTGTCTGGACTTTTTACTGGTGTCATCCTTCTCTCCTTCCTCTGCTCTCACTTCTCCTGGACCCTCTGCCTGAACACTTTCCTCTCCTTGGCGCTTCTCTTCTGTCTCATCTTTCCCTCTCTGAGCCCTGTCTAATTCAGGTTCTCTCTCTGTCTATAATGGTATACAAACAGGTTAGAAAATATCAAGTGTCATGTTTTGTCCTGCAGGATTTTTTTCATGGTTTACATAAATAACCAAAATGTGTATTTTTTTGTGTTTTTATTCTAGTGTTTCTTTTTTTTCCATTGATGAGTAGGAAAGGGAAGGGAAAAAAACATTCATAATAGTAATTTACTCATTCATACTTAAATTATATGATCAGAGGTGGGGCTAGTAGTCAGAAATTCTACTCATGTAAAAGCAGTACTGTGAAATTAATAATTAAAAGTAGACGACCAAAAATTTAGTTAAGATAAGATAAGCCTTTATTAGTCCTACAATGGGGAAATTCCAGGATTGCAACAGCAATAATTTAGAAGATAAGAAAATAAGAGCAGTGAATATACATATGTACACATAAATATATAAATATACAGTATATATATTCACAGTGCGGAGCATTGTAGCTAGATTGACTAAACAGCATAACCGTCTATTTAGTTACCCTACATGGTATGAATATGTACCCATACATATTGTCAGTCACCCTCCATAGCGATTGATATTGTCCTAGTTGTATACTGGAGGGGACCATTTGTATAAGTCTGTTGCGTCTTTTGCATTCAATACTATTAGTTTGTCACGTTTTTTTGCTATCTCTGTGAGCAGCCCTGCTTAGGTTATACAGTCTGACAGCCGTAGGTAGGAAGGACCTGTGAAACCTCTCGGTCGCGCACCTAGGATGATGTAGTCTACTGCTCAATGAGCTCCTCAGTGCGTTCAGTATGTCCTGCATAGGGTGGGACTCGGACTCCAGTAGAGATGAGAGTTTAGCCACCATCCTTCTCTCTCCTATCTCCTCCACTGGGTCAAGGCGCTTCCCCAGGACAGAGCTAGCTTTCTTGATTAGTTTGTTCAGTCTCTTCCTATCGACTGCTGTAATGCCGTTGCCCCAGCAGACCACTCCGAAAGTGATGGCTGATGCCACCACTGTGTCGTAGAATGTCTTCAAGAGCACCCCTTGTACACCAAAAGACCTGAGCCTCCTCAGTAGGAACAGCCTGCGCTGTCCCTTCTTGTAGAGTGCGTCGGTATTGTGTGACCAGTCTAGTTTATTGTTCAGATGAACACCCAGATACTTGTAGGATGTCACCATCTCAATGTCTGTTCCCTGGATGTTTACTGGTGCTGTGAGGGGTTATCCTTGCCTGTGGCAGTTTACCACCAGCTCCTTAGTTTTCCTCGCGTTGATCTGGAGGCAGTTCCGATGGCACCAGTTCACGAAGTCCTGGATAAGTCCTCTGTACTCAGCTTCATCTCCACTGGAGATGAGGCCAACGATCGCAGAGTTGTCAGAGAACTTCTGTAGATGGCAGTGTGTTGTGTTGTGTGAGAAGTCTGCAGTATAAAGGGTGAACAGGAAGGGAGCCAAAACCGTTCCCTGGGGGGCCCCCGTGCTATCGATGATCGTGTCGGATACACAATCCTGGGTTCTCACAAACTGTGGCCACTTAGTGAGGTAGTCCAGGATCCATGATGACAGGTGCTGGTCCACCCCTGCACACAGCAGCTTGTCCCTCAAGATCATTGGTTGGATGGTGTTGAAAGCACTGGAGAAGTCAAAGAACGTGATCCTCACCATGTTCCCGGGCCTCTCCAGGTGGGACAGAGAACGGTGAAGGAGGAAGATCACTGCATCCGCCACCCCAATGCCATGCTGGTAGGCGAACTGGAGTGGATCCATCGCTGGTCCCACCAGGGGGCGGAGGTGAGCAAGGAGCAGTCTCTCCAGGGTCTTCATCATGTGGGACGTCAGGGCCACTGGTCTGTAGCTGTTCAGATCTTTGGGGTGGGAAGTCTTTGGTACAGGTACCACACAAGATGTTTTCCACAACTGTGGTACCCTCCCCAGCTTCAGGCTCAGCTTGAAGATGTGTTCCACAATCCCACACAGCTGGTCTGTGCAGGACTTGAGGAGCTTCTTGCTGATGCCGTCCGGTCCCAAGGCCTTCCTTGCGTTGATCTTCCTCAGCTCCGTCCTCACCTGGGTCTTAGTGAGGGTCAGGTTGGGGGGCTGTGTGCTGGGAGTGGGATTTCTAGTTGAGTTAAGGGTACAAAGAGCATCCACTTAAAAACTTAAAAACTTGAGTAATGACTTCAGTCTTGAAGGTCTCACAGCTTGGCTGTGAGCTTAGAGTCATTGTCCTGCTGAAAGGTCTGAGGTTTTTCTCCAAAATTTATAACAATTTTCTTATAGTTTTCTGCTTTTCTCTGTAAATTTATCTAAATTTGCAACACTTTTCCTAAAATTTGTCATTTTCTCTTGTAAAATTATGACTGTTATAAATGTGGATTATTTTATGCCTAATTTTTATCTTTTTTTAATCCAATCCAACTTTATTTATAAAGCTTTTTATAAATGACAGTTGACACAAAGTGCTGTACATCAACAATAAATAAAATATAAAATCAATAAAATACAGCTAAAGTACAAAATAGCACAAACAAAACAATAGTCATACAATAGAGACAATAAGAACAAATAAAATCAATGTCTCAAACTGGGTCAAAAGCCAGAGAATAAAAATGGGTTTTAAGAGGAGTGTTAAAACTGGACAGTGAAGAGGCCTGTCTGATGGACAAAGGCAGATTATTATAAAATTACTGTTTTTCTTATAAATTTGAAACAGAATGTGGCAAATTTTTTACTTTTTTCCCTCATACAATTTAAACTTTCGACCATAATTTTGTAGAGCCAGAACAGAACAATAACTAATTCAGAATTCAGAGAAATATAATTATTAAAATTATATTTAAAGAAATAAATTATCTTAAATTACCAAATGTGCAGTTATTTCTGTTATAATATTTCTATGTGTTTATAGTTTTTTTTAGAAATCTCCTCACAACCCGACAACAGGAAAAACTTCCCTTATTTTGAAATCCAAATGTTGGCACGTTTAGTTTGTCTGAAGGCTGCTGACGGATTAAAGTCATTGATTTCATGAATTTGGGTCATCTTAACTTGCCAAGTACATAATAGGGAACATAACTTAATATTGTATTGGCTGGTAAAATATATCAGCAATTCATCAGTCCCCCTTGCCTTTCCCTTCATATGAAGCCGGTTGCATATGAATTCTAACCACATCTCTTAGCTAAGCATCTCTTCCATTATTGCTCCCATTTCCAGCGGGTTAAAACCATGATAAATGCCTCCAGTGCTTGCATATCTCTTCTGATTTTTTTTTTTTCCATGTTCAAAGTACTTTAATAAACTCATGTTTCTGTCGGACAGTCATGCTAGCGAGACACACTGCCTGACTGGAAAGCTTGCGTGGGCGGGGCGCTTCTAAACTCCACGCGGATGACGGCCACGCGCGTTGTTCATGTGCATGCTTGCGGAAAGTCATTGCTTCATATATTTTTCTTAAATTCATATCTCCTCATTAGCGTGGCGGTAATTTTTCTGGCGAGCGGGCCGCCACCCAGAAATGTTACCAGAGGAAACGCTGAAGTATGGGCTCTGGCTGGGCCACTCAAGGACATTCATAGAGTTGTCCTGAAGCCACTCCTTTGATAGCTTGGCTGTGAGCTTAGAGTCATTGTCCTGCTGAAAGATAAACTGTTGCCCCAGTCTGAGATCAAGAGCGCTCTGGAGCAGGTTTTCATCCAGGCTGTCTCTGTACATTGCTGCATTCATCTTTCCCTCCATCCTGACTAGTCTACCAGTTTCTGCCACTGAAAAACATCCCCACAGCATGATGCTGCCACCACCATGCTTCACTGTAGAGATGGTATTGGCCTGGTGATGAGCGTTGCCTGGTTTCCTCCAAACATGACACCTGGCATTCAGGAAAAGAGTTCAATCTTTGTCTCATCAGACCAGAAAATTTTGTTTCTCATGGTCTGAGAGTCCTTCAGGTGCCTTTTGGCAGACTCCAGACAGGCTGCCATGTGCCTTTTACTAATGAGTGGCTTCCGTCTGGCCATTCTACCATACAGGCCTTATTAGTGGATTGCTGCAGAGATGGTTGTCCTTCTGGAAGGTTGTCCTCTCTCCACAGAGGAATGCTGGAGCTCTGACAGAGTGACCATCGGGTTCTTGGTCACCTCCATGACAAAGGCCCTTCTCCCCTGATTGCTCAGTTTAGACAGCTGGCCAGCTCTAGTAAGAGTCCTGGTGGTTCTGAATTTCTTCCATTTACGGATAATGGAGGCCACTGTACTCATTGGGACCTTCAAAACAGCAGAAATTTTTCCTGTACCCTTCAGCAGATTTGTGCCTCGAGACTATCCTGTCTTGGTGGTCTACCAAGACAGGTCTGGTCTTACTGGTCTTAATGGTCCTCTCCGGCATACAACTAGGAACATACCGGTCGCTATGGAGGGTGAGAATATGTATGGGCACATAATCATACCATGTAGGATAACTAAATAGACGGTTATGCTGTTTCATCCCACCTAGCAACAATGCTCTGCACTGTGTGTGTTTATACACTCACCGGCCACTTTATTAGGTACACCATGCTAGTAACGGGTTGGACCCCCTTTTGCCTTCAGAACTGCCTCAATTCTTCGTGGCATAGATTCAACAAGGTGCTGGAAGCATTCCTCAGAGAGTTTGGTCCATATTCACATGATGGCATCACACAGTTGGCGCAGATTTGTTGGCTGCACATCCATGATGCGAATCTCCCGTTCCACCACATCCCAAAGATGCTCTATTGGATTGAGATCTGGTGACTGTGGAGGCCATTTGAGTACAGTGAACGCATTGTCATGTTCAAGAAACCAGTCTGAGATGATTCCAGCTTTATGACATGGCGCATTATCCTGCTGAAAGTAGCCATCAGAAGTTGGGTACATTGTGGTCATAAAGGGATGGACATGGTCAGCAACAATACTCAGGTAGGCTGTAGCGTTGCAACGATGCTCAATTGGTACCAAGGGGCCCAAAGAGTGCCAAGAAAATATTCCCCACACCATTACACCACCACCACCAGCCTGAACCATTGATACAAGGCAGGATGGATCCATGCTTTCATGTTGTTGACGCCAAATTCTGACCCTACCATCCGAATGTCACAGCAGAAATCGAGACTCATCAGACCAGGCAACGTTTTTCCAATCTTCTATTGTCCAATTTCGATGAGCTTGTGCAAATTGTAGCCTCAGTTTCCTGTTCTTAGCTGAAAGGAGTGGCACCCGGCGTGGTCTTCTGCTGCTGTAGCCCATCTGCCTCAAAGTTCGACGTACTGTGCGTTCAGAGATGCTCTTCTGCCTACCTTGGTTGTAACGGGTGGTTATTTGAGTCACTGTTGCCTTTCTATCAGCTCGAACCAGTCTGGCCATTCTCCTCTGACCTCTGGCATCAACAAGGCATTTCCGCCCACAGAACTGCCGCTCACTGGATATTTTTTCTTTTTCGGACCATTCTCTGTAAACCCTAGAGATGGTTGTGCGTGAAAATCCCAGTAGATCAGCAGTTTCTGAAATACTCAGACCAGCCCTTCTGGCACCAACAACCATGCCACGTTCAAAGTCACTCAAATCACCTTTCTTCCCCATACTGATGCTCGGTTTGAACTGCAGGAGATTGTCTTGACCATGTCTACATGCCTAAATGCACTGAGTTGCCACCATGTGATTGGCTGATTAGAAATTAAGTGTTAACGAGCAGTTGGACAGGTGTACCTAATAAAGTGGCCGGTGAGTGTATATTTACATATTTATTCCATCTAGCTACAATGCTCTGCACTGGGTGTGTTTATATTTATATATCTATATATTTATTCCATCTAGCTACAATGCTCAGCACTGGGTGTGTTTATATTTATATATCTATATATTTATTCCATCTAGCTACAATGCTCCGCACTGTGTTTTTATATATCTACATATTATTCCATCTAGCTACATTGCTCCGCACTGTGTGTGTTTATATACTTGCATATTTATTCCACCTAGCTGCAATGCTCCGTACTGTGGGTGTTTATATATTTACATATTTATTCCATCTAGCTACAATGCTCTGCACTGTGTGTTCATATATTCATATATTTATTCCATCCAGCTACAATGCTCTGCACTATGTGTCTGTGTGTGTGTGTGTGTGTATATATATTTTATAGTAATATGTACATATGTATATTAGCTGCTCTTGCTTGCTTGTTTTTTTTCTTGCCTTCTGATTGTTGCTCTGAGTGTTGCTATCCCTGTGCTGTTGCAATCCTGGAATTTCCCCGTTGTGGGACTAATAAAGGCTTATCTTATCTTATCTTATCTTACAGAAAATTCCTTTGACTTCATGCTTGGTTTGTACTCCAACATGCACTGTCAACTATGGGACCTTGTATAGACAGGTGTGTGCCTTTCCAAATCATATCCAATCAACTGAATTTACCACAGGTGGACTCCAATTAAGTTGTAGAAACATCTCAAGGATGATCAGTGGAAACAGGATGCACCTGAGCTCCATTTTGAGCTTCATGGCAAAGGCTGTGAATACTTATGTACATGGGATTTCTTAGTTTTTTATTTTTAATAAATTTGGAAAAAAACAAAAACTTTTTACATTGTCATTATAGGGTGTTGTGTGTAGAATTTTGAGGAAAAATGAATTTAATCCCTTTTGGAATAAGGCTGTAACATAACAAAATGTGGAAAAAGTGGAAGTGCTGTGAATACTTTCCGGATGAACTGGAGCTCCTGGGATCACGGCGATCACGTAACATAAGCTTAAATAATCAGATGTTGCTGTGTTCTGGATTATAGTGTCAAAGTCAAACCCCTGAATAATTCAGGCAAAAAACATACTTTGAAATATTTCTGATTTCATTCTGCTTCTGCCTGAGCTGTGGAAAAAATAAAGAAGCCAGGCTGAGCCACGCGCTGAATACTGGGATATGTTAAGGCCACAAGGATACTCTTCATGTGTCCTTTATTTTCGGGGTTTTGAAGGCTGCATTTATCGGTTGCATTTGAAGGAGCCCACCGAATGGGACAGCCTTGGACGCAGCACAGTGACGTATCTGGCCTAGAAATGCGTGCTTGGAGGACGCAGAACCTGAATCGAGACACAGCATATGTCTCCCAGCTGGTGTGGGAATGCCTTGGTATCCTCCCTGAATAGCTGGAGCAGGTGGCTGGGGAGAGGGAAGTCTGAACTTCTCTGCTTGAACTGCTGCCTTTGTGACCCGGACCTCCAGAAAAGTGATAGAAGATGGATTGATGGATGGATGTAATGGACACTGTAGGAGAGAAGAATAATGTTGTGGGTGAGACAAAAAGTAGAAAAAACCCCCCACCCTAAATATGTTTAGAACTACCAATTAACTTTATTCTGTTGATTCTTGGTTTGTCTTAATTTTGCCATTTAAATAGGACATCACTTCTCAGAATAACTTCATGACTTTAATGCTTTGTTGTGCACGCACAATTCATTTGCAGTTGGGACACGAGTGGCGTGGGTCTCCTGTCTGACTGCAGCTACCTGCTGCACGAGGCCACTGTGAGACTGATCGTCTGCGAGTACTTTGGGATGGGGAGAGGCTCATGGTAGCACCCGCTGCTTGTTGAGGGACAGTAACTGCAGAGCAATAGTGTTTTCATGTAAGAGTCTCAAACACCAGAAAAGTCTCCAGTAACACCAGAAAAAGTTGATAGATTTATCATGAGCTGCTTTTGACAAAAAAGTCACCAAGAGGATTTGAAAAGTCACCAGATTTGGCGAGAAAGTCGCCAAGTTGGCAACTCTGGGTGTTGGTGACCATTAGGAGGTAGGATGGAGGAGTACCGGTTGCCTGCCATTTTACCATACTTTACCAGAATACCATACCCCTATGGCAAACGGAAAGATATACAGTGGATATAAAAAGTCTACAAACCCCTATTCAAATGTCAGGTTTTTGTGATGTAAAAAAATGAGACCAAGATAAATTATTTCAAAGCTTTTTCCACCGCTGAAACTGAAAAAAACTGCTTGCAAAGTATTTGAATACTGCTAGCTTTTGCTGGACTAGCAGCACATTCTTGTCAGATAAAGGTATTACCAGTGGCAAGGACAAGCCAAGACAAACTGACTCCAGTATCTGTTGCAGTGACTGACCAGATGATAGGTTTGTTTATCTCTGCTCTTTGTGTAGTGCATGTCACAATGCAACGACTGGCACAGTCCACCACAGACCTTGCGACAGATGTGTTTATCTGCCAGGATGTCCAGTCTCACGCTGTGTAACTGGGAGTGGTCCACCACAGACCTGTGGCAGATATTGTTTTTAGTTCTGCCAGAATGCCCTGTTTCACCCTCCACGCCCTCGGAAGGGCGGGGATGCCGGTTGAGTCCCCGACGGCCTGACCCATGAGACAGGTAGTACCGGTTTTCATGGTTATCCGGTAGCAAGCAAGCCAATGCCTGACCTGACACAAGGTCAGGTATTGGCATTGGTTATAGGTCACCATTAGTGTGGCCTATAACCTGTACAACCCAATTGAAAAACAAACTGAAATCTTTGAAGGGGAAAAAATAAAAAAAAACTTGCAATAACCTGTTTGCATAAGTATGCACACCCTTAATCTATTTTGTTGAAGCATGTTTGGTTTTTATTAGATAGATAGATACTTTATTTCGAACAAAAAAGTATAACAAAGAGAGGGAGGAGACGTCGTGTGTCCCTCGGCCGGTTCAGCGTGGATGTCCAGACCAGAAGGCTACGCCGCACTGGTGACCCCGAAGACGCACACGCTTTGTGCGACGCAGCCTTCTGGTCTGGACATCCACGCTGAACCGGCCGAGGGACACACGACATCTCCTCCCTCTCGCTGCCCCAACGCACCATGACCTGAAGGCAGAAAGGAACACGCTGCCAGTGAACGCTTCACTGGCGACCCAGATCATGCACACGTTTGTGCGAGGCAGCCTTCTGATCTGGGCAGCTGCGCTGGTGACCCGTTCTTCATGATGGGATCTGCACGTCTGGGATCTGCTCATCCACACTGGACCGGCCGCGCTCGCGGTTCCTCCACACGAGAGCGCAGGCACCTCGTCCCCTCTCCACGACGGCGTCCTCCATGGCCGGCGGAGAACACAACACGTGGACCTGAACGCACCACGGCTGAGCGGTGCCAAAGATCGTCTATTCCCTCCCACCGTTCCAACGCACCATGGCCAAGCTGCAGCCACAGCCCAAATCTGGATTTTATCGGCGCCGTCTGCGCCGATCTCCACCAAGATTCTGCACCCTGACTCGCCACTCCAGCGGCCCACCCACGCACGGAACCCCCGCGCGCGCACCGGGGAGTTATGAGGACGGCACACCACGCACGGGACAATAACGGCTTCACTGACCGCCTTCCTTCTGCTGCACACTGGCCCTTCAGGCTTGCTTGTACACCTGAGGCCCGCAGCTTGCTCACTGGATTTTATGGTGTTAGCCACGGCACACAAGGGGAATTCAGCTGTCTGCGGTTCCCGAGGCTTTAGAGTTGCGCCTGCCCTAAAGTCAACACGCCAGTCCCTCTGCTTTTATTTTTTTTTCTTACAGCCGCTCCTGCTTTTCTTCATGGCTACGAGAGGAGTCAGAGACAAATTTTTCTTCTTGTGATCTCCGCACGCGCAACAGGACAGCCCCTCGACGTCGCGGAGCAGCAAGCAGTTTTTGCGCGGCTCGGACGATTTCACCACCCCTGCCGGCACTTACTACCCCTCCCCTCCCTCCCCCTCCGCCTGCAGCGAGCTTCTCCCACAGCTCGCTCCCATAGATGGATTATCGAGGTCTCGGCCCCCTGCCGTGCCCTCTGGGGGGGAGCGTGTGGCGGGTTGATTCAACCCCCCCACAACACACAGGACAGTCAGCTCTCCTCTTGGTTTTTCCCGCTGCACTACTGAGATGTAATGTGCCATGCATGTATTGTGATGTAATGTGCCATGCATGTATTGTGATGTAATGTGCCATTCATGTATCGTGATGCAATGTGCCATTCATGTATTGTGATGTAATGTGCCATTCATGTATAGTGTTCATGCGTCGTGTCCTTACTGTGACCTAGAGGCTGAGCTCAATATGTAGATGTGCCTTGTAACCTCTTTGTCCTGCAAGCTGGAGCAGAGGACTGCATCTGCCTATTGTTATGTAGGTCTTACAAATGCAAATGTCTCATGCCTGTTCTGCAGTCCCTTTGATCGTACCAACTGCTGTGAACCTGCTTAAAACCACAGCATTGCTATTTTTTATCATCGGTGATAAAAATAAGCAGCGATGCTGTGGTTTTAAGGAAGTTTTATTATATCATACCGCCGTCACGAGCTCCGCTCCCGGCGCCGTGCATGCGCGCTGGGAGCGAGCTCAGCGGCTCTCAGAGGAGGAGGACACAATGTCTGTGTCCAGCAGCAGTTGTGGCAGAAGTGAGCTTGAGAGGGGTTTGCGTTACAGAGTTGCAGCATATATACCAAACTACAACAATACATCAAAGAGCAGATTCACAGCAGTTGGTACGATCAAAGGGACTGCAGAACAGGCATGAGATGTTTGCATTTGAAAGACCTACATAACAATAGGCAGATTTGCTAGCCTTTGTTCCAGGTGTAGGACAAAGAGGTTACAAGGCACATCTACATATTGATCTCAGCCTCTAGGTCACAGTAAGGACAGGATGCATCAACACTATACATGAATGGCACATTACATCACAATACATGAATGGCACATTGCATCACGATACATGAATGGCACATTACATCACAATACATGCATGGCACATTACATCACAATACATGAATGGCACATTACATCTCAGTAGTGCAGCGGGAAAAACCAAGAGAAGAGAGCTGACTGTCCTGTGTGTTGTGGGGGGGTTGAATCAACCCACCACAATTTGGGGTTAATCAAAGGCATGTTAAAGGTGTCGGCCGGACGAAATTTCAATATCGCTAAATCATATCTTAAATTTTTGTGTGAGACGAGCTAATTTGAACCGCACATGTTTTGGTGTCAACAAATGTCGCGTAAGGTGACAATGCGCTATTGAAGTATGATTTCCTTGAGAGCTGTCTGACTCTGCCAAGCGATCAGCGGCTAAAATGGCCACTGACTGTGTGACGTCAGGTCAGGAAGCGACCAGCAAACACTCGACGGACATTGCGTGTTGTTTACGTTCGGCGATAACGGATATTTCTAGGAGTACTTGTGGATTACAAATAGAGTATTTATTACGATTAGGATTTCAGTGATCGAATTAATTATGGTTTGGCGTTGTGTTGTCTACGGGTGCGACGGTATACCGGAGGAGCACGCGGTGAGTGTTTATGAATTTCCTCTGCCTGGGAAAATCAGAACCGCATGGGTGAATTTCGTTCAGAAAACGCGAAAAAATTGGAATGATGTCGGAAAATCACCCAACATGTGCAGTAGACATTTCGTTGACAGCGATTTTGAGAATAAGATGCAATTTGAAATGAAATTAGCAAAAAGATTGCTGATAAAAAAAACGGCTGTTCCAACTATATATCCGTTCATTTCAAAGTCCCACTCTCAGACAAGTGTCAGTGACAGTGGCGTGAAAAGCAAGGGTGATCTACCGATGCGATCTGCTGTCAGAAAAAGAGAAGTAAACAGGGTAAGTTTTCTTTTTTTTAATATTCACTGCCAATATTTACTAAAATTATTTACAAGCAATGAATTTCATTGCCTTAACAACTTATAAAATATTAGAATTTTAGGGTATTCATACTAATCAAATATGAAATATTCAGTGCTGTATAGGGAGGTGGTTGTGCCTGTTTGCTCAAGTTATATTTCTATATATGTAATCCAATTTGACACCTCTGGAATGAAATTATGTTGATCTACTGTTTTTGCAGATGTTATCCACTGTCACTCAACCTTCAAATACTGTGGATTTTTTTTTTTTGAATTTGATTATTCAGCAGTTGTCCTCATTGCAGTCATCCATGTGAGGTAACAAGTCACACTTAAGGCTCTCTGTTGGTGATCAAACAACATTGTCCACATTGTGTTGAGGATCGATCCTGGCACAGCCAGCCGATGATCAGGGACATGCCAGCTGGTAACATACAGCTTTCATCCGCCATTCTCTTCACTGGGGCGTCATATGTCAAGGTCCTCAGAGTTCTAAATGCAGCCGGTATCGTTGGAATTTCCATGACCACTTACAAGGAGCTTTCGATTTCTAATTTTTATTAAATTAATTTTATTTCAGAATATGTGGATGATCTGATGAATACTCTTTTCGACAAAACCTTGGTTGATCCAACCCACTTATTGGAGCAGTGGCACTCTGTACAAGCCAGAGTTCCCGCAACATTGAGTGCCAAATTTCAGCGTCCCATCAAAGCTGATGCTGTTGAGCAACATGTATCTAGATTTTCAAAATCAAACATGTAAAAGTAGAATAAATTTCCAATTAGCAATGAAAGTTCAGCTTTCAATTGTTAGGGAAGCAACATATTTTGCTAAGACAAACAAATATAAGCCTAAGATTTTTAGAGAAATGTGCTTTTAAAAATTGAACACAAATTTTACACCATAAAATGGTAGAGAAATTAGTCTAATAATAATATGAGATCCGACTTTGATGAATGCTGAAATATTAGAATTATAAAATTGACATGCACATTAATAAACTCAATATATGATTTTAAAAAACTTTATTTAAATAACATTGATCACAAATCTAATCTTGGTAGGCAAAATCCCTTGTAGTGATCAGATGGGAATGTTTCTCTGATGAGGCTCACAGCACAGGCAGGCAATATCACCCTCACTTCTTTCCCAAGATATCCCCAACACCACCGGACCAGTTGCCTGTAGGCTATGAATCTGTATCGCCTGAAAAATATGGGGTTGGCATTGATTATTCCGTTTGCATTGATTATTGAATGTATTGAATGATTTCTTCATAATTGATCTGGAAAATTAAAACACATGAATAAATATTGTTTAAAAACTCACTCGTGTTGACTTGCGTCATGATCACCATATTGCTGTCTGTAGGCCAGATAAGCTGTCTGTAAAACCCAGATGTCAAGACAGACAGAACGGAAACCGGGGTGATCAGTGATACACCTTGGTAGGTTAGCATCTGTGTATCCACAGCCCTTCAGTTCTTCTAGTTTCTCCTTCACCTTCAATACCTCCTGGCAGCACCGAGATTCAGTTGATGTTGGCATAATGTTGCATTTCTCACAAGTGCACCTGTTAAAAAAATGGTATAATCAGATGCTTATAATAAACTAATGGCTCGTGGGAGTGCTATATAAATTGGTCTATGAAGTTTGATTAGAAAATATTAAAAACATGTAAAAAATTTTGAGCAGAAAGAGAAATAGGAAAACAATAATGAATCACAATAATCATGATCCATGATCCATCATGATCCATGATGGATCATGTTGATCCATCAATCTCTTAAGAGAATTATGTAGCTTTTGAGACTAGGATTAACATGATGATGATTAACAACATCTCCTAACAAACTCGTAAAGTACACATATTATCCCTCACATACATTATCCTTAGAAAGCTTGGGATCAGTCCGCCAAGGTCTCCGCCTTTGACTGCCACTTAATCCACATAGCACCGGACTTCCATGATCCCTCCTGCAGGTGGTGAACCTACTGGAGGGCGGACCCATGTAACTCCTTCGGGCTGAGCCCGGCCGGGTCCCATGGGTGGAAACCCGGCCACCAGACGCTAGCCTTCGAGCCCCTCCCCCAGGCCTGGCTCCAGGGTGGGGCCCCGGTAACCCCATACCGGGCGGGGTACACTGAATCCTTGATATACAATTTATCATGAGAGTCTGTTGGATCGTTCTTCGTCTGGCCCTTCACCCAGGACCAGTTTGTCTTGGGAGACCCTATCAGAGGCAAATTGCCCCGGACAACATAGCTCCTGGGATCACTGGGGCACGCAAACCCCCCCACCACGATAAGGTGACGATCCATGAGGGGGATCCCAGGGGTTCCCAGGGGTTCCCAGCTAGTCTGGGAACGCCTTGGTATCCCCTCTGAAGAGCTGGAGCAGGTGGCTGGGGAGAGGGAAGCCTGGGCTTCTCTGCTTGAACTGCTGCCTCCGCGACCCGGACCTCCGGAAAAGCGGTAGAAGATGGATGGATGGATGGATACATTATCCTTTTATTTCCAATGATAATGTTTCTAAATGTTTCTAATGTTTATAAGTCGCCAAGTAAGGCAGCGATGGAACAATTGGCAGTTTTATTTTGATAATTAAGTGTGTGACCATGCATATCGCCTAAAAAAAAAAAATTTCAAAGCATATTTTACCAATATAAATCGGCGAGCCGCTCGTCCTCAACGTGGTCTGCTCCCGTCTCTGTTTCGTCCGCGTCTTCCTCCGCACCCTCGAGCTCGAACAAATACGGCTGAATAACCCCATCAGCACCACCCAAAACTACTTCATCATCAGATTCTTCAGTTTCAATATCATCACTTATATTGCGGTCGTCATACTCGGTAAAATAATCGCTGTCCGAATCACTCTGCTGTCGTTCAGCCATTTCCTTTTTCTCCCTGACCTGACGTCACTGCTGCCCGCCCCTATCGAGAGATGGCGGTACTGCAGCATCACTAAGTGAAATATGGGCTATTAACAAATAAAGTCATTTATGGAGGCTGGTGACACATTTTAAATCACGGGAATGGCCAGAATGGAATATTTTCATACAATCAGTTTATTGGTTCAATAAAAAAATGTCACCGTCCGAGGCCTTTAAATGGTGGCAGTGGTGTGCTGACTCCCATTTAACATGAGTTTGAATGTGATTGGTTAATTCTGAACACAGCCACATCCCCAGTTATAAAAGGGTGTGCATATTTATGCAAACAGGTTATTGTAATTTTTTAATTTTTCCCCTTAAAATCGTGTTTAAAAAAAACAACAACTTTGAAATAATTTATCTTGGTCTCATTTTTTTACATCACAAAAACCTGGCATTTGAACAGGGGTGTGTAGACTTTATATCCACTGTAGCTAACGGTTTAACATACTTTGTCAGAATCAGTTGCACTGCAAATATGCCACTTACATTGCATAATTGCTTACCTTCCATCAGCTGGGCCGCGGTATGCTATTGTTTACCTTTCGTCAGCTATATTGAGTAATTTTTAACAGCAGGAAATATACAGTGGATATAAAAAGTGTACACACCCCTGTTCAAATGCCACATCCCTCCAAAATTGATGAAAAGATAAGAAAACTGGTCAGGGAGTCTGCCAAGACGCCACCAGCAACAGTGAAGGAGCTGCAGGAATTTTCGGTAAGTACTGGCTGTTTAGTACATGTGACAACGATCTCCCGTCTTCTTATCTGAGCTATGGGGTAGGGTGGCAAGATGGAAGTTTTATCTTAACCCCTTGCACTCCAGTCAATTTCCCTAAAAACGCCAAAAAATAATGTGCCCAAATTAAATCCAAAGCTGTTCTTCAACCCTTTGCAGCATCTTCATGGGGTTGGTCTCATTTAAAAGAAAACACTTTGAATTTTTTGGCAAAACAGTCATAATCTCTCTAAGTGCTCCGGCCACTGAGTTACAGTCATCTAAACATAGTGAACTTGAAGAAAATAAATTTGGCCTGGGTGTTTTTTTGGATACAAATAACACACAGCTTCAGATCCGGGCTGGAAAGTGCAACAGAAATGTAGAACCAAGTGTTATCCAGCTGAGGTCCAAATTTTGTAACAATACTACAAAAAATGACTATATTACACAGCTTTTTCCTCAGGCTGTTCCCAGGCGTTTTGGAACTGTGCCAAATTGTGCCAAATGGCACAGTTTGGAAAAACGTCTAACTTCTGAATGCTTCAATGTAGAAGCTTCATTTTGGGCTCTAATGAAAGGTGACACTCAGGGCTGTGTGTGTGTGTGTGTCTGTGTGTCTGTGTGTCTGTGTGTGTGCCGATGTCCATCCTCGCTACAGAGGATGGACATCGGCCATCGCTACATGACGGATTAGCCTCATGTGGGATGTGGGACAGCAGCTCAGTCACTGCGGCTTCGGTCAAAAGTCATTTTGGATTACAACTTTCAGGAATAAAGAATAATTTAGCTTATAACACCTTACCTCTTCACAGCAGTGTCCTGGCGAACTTCTCTTCCCCATTGTCAGACGAACGCGACACTGGTCTGCTCGTGGTTCTGGTCTCGCGACCCGATCAAAACATAATTCCATTATTGCGGTTTTGTGCTTCCATGATTGCGGTTTTTGGTGAACGATTTTTCAAAACAAATAACAGTAGTAATTAAAAAAAGACTGGCAAAGGCGTGTGTGTCACTCAGCCTTCGTCGTCAGCCTCCGTCGGTCTATGACCATGGAAGTAAATCATAACGTCTACTTTGCTGGAACAAAAACAAAATAAGCACCGCCTGTGGCCGAACATGCCGATGCGTGAATGGCACTCCCTGTCACACAGGTTGCATTTGTGGATGGTCTCCGTGCTGCTGGGTCTGTGGGGTTCTTCCTGCGGGTCCTTTTTTGATCCGCTGCAGCAGTCAGTCTTCACCCAGCCTTAAAATAAAACAGCTCGCGAACTTCTCTGCTTCAGTTGGCTCACTGCATTCACAGCGTTGGTAGGTGGGTCCTTCTGGCTAGGTTTTCAGTCATTGGTTCTTCAAGGTTTCAGAAACCCAATTCAAGGCTCTTATTAGTCGAATGAGAGGTCATCAGATGAACTAATCTGTTCGCGGCTGTGTCTGCAGCTTTTATTTTCAGTGCGCGCTTGGACGCCATCACCACCTACATCACCATCTCCATCATGCGTCCTAGAGCACACGAGAGCGCCCTCGTGCGCTCTAGGACGCAGAGACTTGCCCGTCCGCGGTACAACGGAGCGCAAGAGGTTAAGAAGAAAAACATCCAAGCCTGGCTACATTTTGCAAAAACACATTTGAAATATCCCAAACGCATGTGGGAAAATGTGTTACGGTAACAGTGGTAATTTCACTGTTCCATATTTTCTCCAGTTGATGATGACTGAAAGAAAAATTCCATATTTGTCTTATATTTGTCTTTGTTTGGTCTCAGAGACCTTCACTGTGTTCCATGGTATATTTAATCCCTTGGAAATTCTTTTGTACTCTTCTCCTGACTGATACCTTTGAACAATGAGATCTTTCCGATGCTTTGGAAACTCTCTGTGGACCATGGCTTGTGCTGTGACTACAAAAACGTCAGGAAAAGCCTACTAAAACAGCTGAACTTTATTTGGGGTTAATCGGAGGCACTTAAATGGTGGCAGGTGTGTGCTGACTCCCATTTAACATGAGTTTGAATGTGATTGGTTTAGGGCTGTGCGATATGACCAGAGTTTCATATCGCAATATAAGTAATTTGATGATTACGATACATATCAAGACATACATTTCTGGTAAATTCTATAGATTATGTACAATAATCAATAAAATGACCACCTCTTTTTCTACATTTTAAATTACACACTGAAAAAAATTGATTATATAAATTCATCTGTCATTAATTTTACTAGTGCATACCCTTGCATACCCGCAGAGGGAATGCATTGGAACAGAATTCTTGCCAGTTACAGGGTAGTTGATATAGCAACACAGCACTAAGTGAATCACATGTGATGGCTTTTGTATGCAGCAAAACAAAAAAAATTACACAAAATATGCCCTGCCATCTGGGGCTGTTTGCCCCTGCTTGTTACTTCTTCTCCTGTCTGTCACTGTTCTGTGTTATGTTGCTTACCTATGTCTATATACACACGTGGACAAAATTGTTGGTACCCCTCTGTTAATGAAAGAAAAACCCACAATGGTCACAGAAATAACTTGAATTTGACAAAAGTGGTAATAAATAAAAATTCTATGAAAATTAACCAATGAAAATCAGACAATGCTTTTGAATTGTGGTTCAACAGAATTATTTTAAAAAACAAACTCATGAAACAGGCCTGGACAAAAATGATGGTACCCCTAGAAAAGATTGAAAATAATGTGACCATAGGGACATGTTCAACCAAGATGTGTCCTCTAATTAACATCACAGGTGTCTACAAACTTGTAATCAGTCAGTCGGCCTATTTAAAGGGTGACAAGTAGTCACTGTGCTGTTTGTTGACATGGTGTGTACCACACCAAACATGGACCAGAGGAAGCAAAGGAGAAAGTTGTCTCAGGAGATTAGAAAAAATTCTAGACAAGCATGTTAAAGGTAAAGGCTGTAAGACCATCTCTAAGCAGCTTGATGTTCCTGTGACTACAGTTGCTCATATTATTCAGAAATTTAAGATTCACGGGACTGTAGCCAACCTCCCTGGACGTGGCCGCAGGAGGAGACGGATAATACGAATGGTAACAGAAGAGCCCATAACAACCTCTAAACACATTCATGGTGAACTCCAAAGGTCAAGGTACATCAGTGTCAGATCTCACCATCCGTTGTTGTTTGAGCCAAAGTGGACTTCATGGGAGACGGCCAAGGAGAACACCACTGTTGAAAACAAATCATAAAAAAGCCAGACTGGAATTTGCCAAACTGCATGTTGACAAGCCACAAAGCTTCTGGAAGAATGTCCTATGGACAGACGAGACAAAACTGGAACGTTTTGGCAAGGCACATCAGCTCTATGTTCACAGATGCAAAAATGAAGCATACCAAAAAAAGAACACTGTCCCTACTGTGAAACATGGAGGAGGTTCTATTATGTTCTGGGGCTGCTTTGCTGCAGCTGGCACAGGGTGTCTTGAATCTGTGCAGGGTACAATGAAATCTCAAGACTATCAAGGTATTCTAGAGCAGTGGTTCTCAACTGGTCTGGCTTTGGGACCCACCATCACCCCTCAATGACAAGCCGCGACCCAAATCAAAGATTTTCAGATTCTCAAATTTATTGAATGTAAAGATTGTGCATTTTGAACAGATTGAACAAATTTAATGATTAACCAAAATGACCAGTATGTGGCAATACAACAGAGAGAACAATTCCATTTAATGCTGAATTAGCTGCATTTTAAATTAAAAATTAAACAAAAAGTGCAATTCAAAAGAATTCAAGTCTCAAAATTGACTTTTCTTCTGATTGTTTTTTCAGTATTTACCTACTGATAAGGTTATGTGCTTTGAAGAAAATGAAGGAACATTCACTAAAACCTGTAACAGTGACATCATAGACCTGAGTCTGGAGGAATTAATGGGAGAACTGGGGATGTTTTTTGCTCTTGACAAGATTCTCAATGTCTGGAGTTATATTAGACCAGGGGTCACCAACCTTTTTGAAACCAAGAGCTACTTCATGGGTATCGAGTCATGTGAAGGGCACCAGCTTGACACACTCCTCTAAAATAACAAATTGTGTATATAACACACACACACACACACACACACACACACACACACACAAATAAATAATTATCAATAACTTAGAGTGGGTAACAGACAAGATCAATATTCAACACTTTATTTTTATTAATCTCAGCAGTTGTTCAGATGCTCACTTCTACATTTCATTAAAAAAATGTCCAGTTTTCACCAGTCCCTTTTAACCATAAAAAACTAAACCCTTTTAATTCATGAACTATGTTGAACCATGTTTGAAAAAGTTATGCAACATTTAAGAAAAATCAACTTTCATATTAAATAAATCTTATCACATTTTTAACTGAACAAATCTGCTGCAATTCTGCTCAAAATCTGTTACATTTAATAAACACACTTTTGTGTGTTCTTCTTCACTGGAATTATATCCATACAGTTCTTGCCAAGAATCACGCTTGAGTAATAACCAGCACTGTCCTTTCATGAGAAGAAGCTAAACAAGCACTGAGAGTGGGCAGCAGTTTAATGACGCGGAGTGAAGTGTCGCTCCACATAGTGCCGCAACGCCGTCGCAACAGTCGCCTTGCAAATGAAACGCATGCAGCTTCCTTTCACGGTAGTAAAAAAAGAACTCTTCCTCTCGCTCACTTTGAATTTTTTTTGCCATGTTTTTGGGCTAGGAAACTGCACTCCGCTCACCATCTTCACTGGCTAGCCGCTAGCTTACGCTCCACAAGCGCTAAGGTTTTGTCATGGCTACAATACTGACCTTTGAACTAGGTCAGAGTTCACCTTAACTTTACGTATAATAAACGTATTTTCATTTTTTTTATTTTTAAGACATTGTCATTTTAAAATCTATATAAATGCAAGTGTGATTTTAAAAAATAGCGGCAGAAAAAATTACATCTTAGACGCAGCTCACTTGCGAGTTGTGCCATTTTTAGAACAGGCCTGCGGGCGACTCATGTGGTCCTTGCGGGCGACTTGGTGCCCGCGGGCACCGCGTTGGTAATCCCTGTATTAGACAAAGCGACTCTGAGGTCATGCTCAATGTCCAGTCTGTTTCTCTGTTTTGTCTTCAACTGAACCAGAGCTGAGAAGCCACACTCACAGAGATAGGTAGTGCTGAAAGGTAGGAGGGTTTTTACTGCTCGAATGGCAAGAGAAGGATACTCGCTCATCACAGTGCTGCTGCACCAGAACTGCTAGGGGCTTACCTCCATGAACCTCTTTTTCAGCGTGCGGTCACATGATAGCTCCACCAGCTGACTCTCTTCGTTGCTTGGCAACGTAACGCTTTCCATGTTGATTCCAAAAGGATCGCGTATCCAGTCCGTTTCGCCATGCTCAGTTAGCATATACAAACAAACGTTGCGAGTCTTCTTCTACGGTGCGAAATATGGTGTCGCCTGCCACCTACTGCCATCTACTGTTAAGGAGTCTGAATGACACTATGTTGATTTATTATTTCTTGCTATTTTATTTGCCCAGGCAAAGGCCCGCGACCCACTGAAAACGGGTCGCGACCCAAAAGTGGGTCGCGACCCACCAGTTGAGAATCACTGTTGTAGAAAATGTGCTGCCCATTGTCAGACAGCTTGGTCTCAGTCACAGGTCATGGGTCTTGCAACAGGATAATGACCCAAAACACAGCTAAAAACACCCAAGAATGGCTAAGAGTGAAACATTGGACTACTCTAAAGTGGCCTTCTATGAGCCCTGATCTAAATCCTATTGAACATCTGTGGAAGGAGCTGAAACATGCTGTCTGGAGAAGGCACCCTTCAAATCTGAGACAACTGGAGCAGTTTGCTCATGAGGAGTGGGCCAAAATACCTGCTGAGAGGTGCAGAAGTCTCATGACTACAGTTACATGGGCAAAATTTCTTCAATCTGATTACAATTCAGATCAGAATTTTACTGTTTACATGGATCCTGAAAAAGCTGATTTGATTAGGACGTGCGTTTCCATGTGTTACATGTTTGAATGGAATAAATCATTTTGACATGTGCACGTCAACATTTCGACATTCCAAAAGTAGTAGTAGAAGAAGCAACTTCCGGTGTTGGCAAGCCCCGCTTCGTGTCGAAATTGACCTGTATTGTGTTATTCAGACTGTACTCTTGCTTCTGCTGGTCTCCGTAATGAAGCTACAAGTACATACTTCTGCATATGACGAACAGAGGGAGACAGCAGGACGATACAGACCAGTTTTGTTTTACTCTCGCTGTGTTTTCTGCTAGCTCCTGCTAAGGCGGAAATACGTCACGTCGACGTGTGGCTGATGTACAGACATGCGCAGTAAACATATTTTCTGCCCTACGTTTGGAATAAGTGTTTTCTTGTGCACCATTCGGATTAACAATCGGCATAACCCACCCCTCTCAATCGGAATGAAATTTTGATCCGAATGAGTGTGATCGGGTTAGAATATTCAGATTGCCGTGTTTACCTCAAGCATTTTTATTCCGATCAGGCTTTTAATCCGGTTACTTGTGTCCATGTAAACATAGCAGAAATCGCTTGATTGCAGTGATTGCCTCAAAAGGTTGTGCAACAAAATATTAAGTTAAGGGTACCATCGTTTTTGTCCAGGCCTGTTTCATGAGTTTGTTTTTTAAAATAATTCTGTTGAACCACAATTCAAAAGCATTGTCTGATTTTCATTGGTTAATTTTCATAGAATTTTTATTTATTACCACTTTTGTCAGATTGAAGTTATTTCTGTGACCATTGTGGGTTTTTCTTTCATTAATAGAGGGGTACCAACAATTTTGTCCACGGCTATATATATATATATATATATATATATATATAAGATAAGCCTTTATTAGTCCCACAATGGGGAAATTCCAGGATTGCAACAGCATAGGGATAGCAACACTCTGTGGGCTGCACCGTGGGCTGCACGGTGGCGCAGTGGTTTAGCACTGTGGCAGCACAGTTTACCCTTGGCCGGGGGATCGCGGGGATCATGAGATCGTGGGTTCGATCCCAGCCCCCGACCAACAGTGAGCTGTGTGGAGTTTGCATGTTCTCCCCGTGTTGCGTGGGTTTACTCCGGGATTTCTCCGGTTTCCTCCCGCATACCAAAAACATGTAAGTTTAGGGCGCTCGCGCACGCAGCGACCGGCAGCCGGTGGCTTGTCACCAGACTGCAAACCAAATCTACCTACGGGTACAAATAAGTAACAAAAAAAAAACAAAAAAAAAAAACACTCAGAGCAACAATCAGAAGGCAAGAAAAAACAACATCTAGTAAACATATGTCCATATTACTATAAATGTATATATATAGACACAGTGCAGAGCATTATGGCTGGTGAATGTGCAGCAGAAAGTCTAAGCTGTCTCTCCGCGGATGCAGCGGGCCAGCTGGAAGTCTTTGGGCATGATGGTGACCCCCTTAGCGAAGAAGAGACCACCAGGTGGGCCTCGCTGGTCTCCTGCAGAGCCATGACGGCGAAGCTCAGGAAACGCAGGACGGTCTTGAAGTCCTGAGCGATCTCCCTCACCAGGCGCTGGACGGGCAGCTATATATATATATATATATATATATATATATATATATACACTGTATATACAGTATATATATATATACAGTATATAGAGAGAGTATACTGTATATATACTGTATATATATATATATATGTCTTGTAGGGAGTCATGTGCTCTGTCTATGTGCCATCATATAGACATCTAGTGGATCATCTTCTTCGTTCAGACCACTGAAGGGTCTCCTCCTGTCTCAAGACGGCTGTGTTGTTCACAGTCATGCCTGCGGCGTAGTGGTGGAACCTGAGGTGTTTCATGTTCACAGCGTCCTTTCTGACGTGCAGCAGTTCTCATTCTATTGCTCTCCATCTGGTGGGTCTTCTTCTTCGTTCAGACCACTGGTTTAGGGATAGGTGCATCATAATTCCAGTTCATGGGCACGATCCTGAAAAAGTAGCTTTCGACCTTGTTCAGGTAGGCCCGTGCATGCCCGCAGAAACCAAGAAACCGGAGCACCCGCAGAAAATCAGCACTTTGCTTGGCATTTTACACATTTGTAATGTAGACTGGCATTCGTCAAGGTTACACATTTGCCGTCATGTAGTTCCAAGGTTGTCATAGCCAAGAGCGGCACTGGGGTTAAGCTCCCAGTGCTCATAAAATGCTCCTTGTGGTGTGCGTCTCGAAAAGCCTCTGACAACTAAGTCCAACTCCTAGCCTGCCCGTGTGGTTTAGTCTCTAAGCCCGGCGGAACTGCTTTTACTAATAGGAGAAGGGGCGAGGGCCGATCTCTGGCGCCTTAAAACCAGATGCTTCGGGTAGATGGTGGCTCGTCAACCTGGGAAGGTAGCCCATCTAGGGGAAGGTAAACCCTGATTTCAAACCTCCGCTGCCTTGCGGCACACCCGGTCACGGGAAAGGCTTCGGGAGTCAACCCTGAGGAAAAATCCGGAGTCGGAGCCCCTAAAACAGTTCTCTGTTGTGCTCAACATCGTTCTGGCAGCTCCTGCGACGGCACTGGTGCCAAACTGTAGCAGCCCTGCTGTTCCTTTGGATTAATCAGTGATGTGGAGAGGGGGGACATACTGCATGGGCAACATCTTGTCCTCCATATCTTCCTGCCCAGGCTTGAATCCTACCAACGCCCAACGCTGGAAGGTAGAACACCGGATCACTGGAGAGGACACTCCAGCTTCGCCTTTGGCGCAGACAAAACATGGGGAATGACAGTTACCGGTTATAAGCCACCGCTCAATTGGCATAGAGCGTGGCGCCAGGGGTTATTCCCGACGGTGGGAGGGATCATCGGATCTCACTGGACAGCTACCGGCCGCCTCAAGCTGGGCAGCCCCCAGCCAATAAGGTGTTGTCCCGCCACAGCTTGCTTTCCTCATTGGGTGCATGGGGATGAGGAGAAGTCCGAACAGCAGGCTGAGAACCTTCGCACCAGGCAAGACAAAAAAACAAGATGCCAACTCTAAAACTGGGAACTTGGAACGTCCGCACTATGATGACAGGACTCGCTGCTAACCTCAAGGACATCAACGACACCAGGAAGACTGCCATCATCAATAATGAGCTGAAGAGACTGGGAGTGGATATCGCCACTCTCCAGGGAACACGGTTGGCTGAGGCAGGCACACTGAGAGAGAAGGACTACACGTTCTACTGGCAGGGAAAGGGCAGTGACAAACACAGGGAACACGGAGTGGGCTTTGCAGTGAAGAACACCTTGCTGAAGATGGTGGAACCGGGCAGCAATGGCTCTTCACGACTCCTCACCCTGCGCTTCAACACCACTCAAGGCCCAGTCACCCTCATCAGTGTGTATGCCCCAACATTGACAGCCACACCAGAGGCAAAAGACGAGTTCTACGAGAATCTCGCAACAACTGTTAGGACCATCCCCAACTCTGAACAACTCATTCTCCTTGGAGACTTCAATGCCAGAGTGGGTGCTGACCACGACTCCTGGCCCTCCTGTCTTGGACCATTTGGCGTGGGGAGAATGAACGACAACGGACAGCGGCTGCTCGAGTTCTGCACATATCACGATCTGTGCATCACAAACTCGTTCTTCAAGACCAAGCCCCAACACAAGGTTTCCTGGCGACATCCGCACTCAAAAGCACTGGCACCAGCTGGACTTGATCCTGACCAGACGCACCTCACTGAAGAACGTGCTAATCACCCGTTTGTTCCAGAGTGCAGATTGCGACACAGACCATTCATTGGTGTGTTGCAAGGTCAAGCTGCAGCTGAAGAAATTCCATCATGCTAGACAGCCTGGAAAGGCACGGATTGACACCAGCAAGATGGCCCAACCAGAACTTGTTGAGCAGTTTGCCTCCACCTTTGAGAAGGAACTTGGTGTACCACAAGAAGGAGAATCTGCAAAGCAGAAGTGGGAAGAGCTGCGAAACACCATCCACCGCACAGCCTTGGCTATCTTTGGGAGGAAGACCTCGAAGTCACAGGACTGGTTTGATGCCAAGTTGACCGAGATGACCCCCGTCATTGAAGCCAAGCGCTCAGTACTTGCTGAGTACAAGAAGTACCCAAACGAGAAGAATCTCCAGATTCTCAGGGCTGCGAGAAGCAAAGTTCAGCAGACTGCTTGGCGCTGTGCCAACGAGTACTGGACTCATCTCAGCCAAGACATTCAAGCCGCTGCCATAACAGGGAACATCCGTGGTATGTACGATGGCATCAATAAAGCTCTTGGTCTGGCTCAGAGCAAGACGGCCCCCCTCAAATCCTCCACTGGGGGGATGATCACAGAAAAGAACAAGCAGATGGAGAGATGGGTGGAACACTACTCCGACCTCTACTCCAGACAGAACACCGTGACACCATCAGCCCTTGATGCCATTGACTGCCTGCCATCCATGGACGAACTTGACGCCGAGCCAACCATCGACGAACTCAGCAAGGCCATTGATAGCTTGGCCACTGGCAAGGCACCCGGCAACGACGGCATACCCCCCGACCTGATCAAGCACTGCAAGACCGCCCTACTGCTGCCATTGCATGACGTCCTCTGCCAGTGCTGGAAGGAAGGTGCCGTGCCACAGGACATGAGGGACGCCAAGATCATCACCCTCTACAAAAACAAAGGGGAGAGAAGCGACTGCAACAACTACAGGGGCATCTCCCTCCTCAGCGTTGTTGGCAAAGTCTACGCACGAGTTATTCTCGTTCGTCTACAGAAGCTTGCCGAACGTGTCTACCTCGAGTCTCAGTGTGGCTTCCGCGCTGAGCGATCAACGGTAGACATGATATTCTCCATCCGCCAACTCCAGGAGAAATGCAGAGAACAGAACATGCCCCTGTACGTCGCCTTCATCGACCTCACCAAAGCGTTCGATCTGGTCAGCAGAGAGGGCCTTTTCAAGATCCTGCCAAAGATAGGATGCCCACCAAAGTTGCAAAGCCTCATCGAATCGTTTCACACCATCATGCAGGGGATAGTGCAGCACGACGGCAACGTCTCAGAGCCATTCAACATATGCAGCGAAACAGGGCTGTGTACTTGCGCCAACCCTTTTGGGATTTTCTTTGCTATGCTCCTGAGGCATGCCTTCAGCACAGCAACAGAGGGAATCTACCTGCACACAAGATCTGACGGCAGGCTTTTCAACCTCGCCCGCCTGAAAGCCAGAACCAAAGTACGCGAGGCTCTAATCAGAGACATGCTGTTCGCAGACGACGCTGCAGTCGCAACCCACACACAGCAGGAGCTTTAGACCCTGATGGACCGCTTCTCCCAGGCATGCAAGGACTTCGGGCTTACCATCAGCCTGAAGAAGACTAACGTCTTGGTGCAAGGCACGGAAGCACCACCAACCATCACCATCGACGACTACAAGCTGGAGGTCGTGAATCAGTTCACGTACCTGGGGTCCACGATCAGCAACGACCTTTCCCTTTTTTTTTTTTTTGTTACTTATTTGTACCCGTAGGTAGATTTGATTTGCAGTCTGGTGACAAGCCACTGGCTGCCGGTCGCTGCGTGCGCGAGCGCCCTAAACCTACATGTTTTTGGTATGCGGGAGGAAACCGGAGAAATCCCGGAGTAAACCCACGCAACACGGGGAGAACATGCAAACTCCACACAGCTCACTGTTGGTCGGGGGCTGGGATCGAACCCACGATCTCATGATCCCCGCGATCCCCCGGCCGAGGGTAAACTGTGCTGCCACAGTGCTAAACCACTGCGCCACCGTGCAGCCCTTGATACAGAGATCGACAAGAGGATTGGAAAATCAGCCTTCACACTCGCTCGCCTCACCACGAGTGTGGGAGAATCCCAAAC
This sequence comes from Pholidichthys leucotaenia, assembly GCA_020510985.1. Classification (NCBI taxonomy): domain Eukaryota; kingdom Metazoa; phylum Chordata; class Actinopteri; order Cichliformes; family Pholidichthyidae; genus Pholidichthys; species Pholidichthys leucotaenia. The sequence continues at coordinate 166,060,550 of CM035844.1, forward strand.
TCTCTGTCAAGACGAAGATGGCAGTGTACAACGCCCGCGTCATCAGCACACTGCTCTATGGGAGTGAGACATGGACAACATACGCCCGGCAGGAAAAGAGACTGAACTCCTTCCACTTGCGCTGCATTCGCCACATCCTGGACATATCCTGGCAGGACAAAGTGCCCAACACGGAAGTTCTGTCCCGTGCCGGCCTTCCCTCCATGCTCACTCTACTCAGGCAGTGCAGGCTCCGCTGGCTAGGCCACGTTCACCGTATGGAGGATGGCAGAATCCCCAAAGACGTCCTCTATGGAGAACTGGCGACTGGCAGGAGAGACGTTGGCCGCCCACAGCCGCGCTTTAGAGACATCTGCAAGAGAGACTTGAAGGCCCTGGAGATCAACACAGAGCGCTGGGAGGACCTTGCAACGGACCGCTCCAAATGGAGAGGCACCCTGACCAGACAGCTCAAGGCGGGTGAAGAGAGACTGACTGCTGCAGCAGATGAAAAAAGGACCCGCAGGAAGAACCGCCACAGACCCAGCAGCACGGAGACCACCCACAAGTGCGACCTGTGTGACAGGGACTGCCATTTGCGCATCGGCATGTTCAGCCACAGGCGGTGCTGTTCCAGCAGAGTAGACGTTTAGGATTCTCTTCCATGGTCATCATAGACCAGGGGTGGGCAATCATGTGCCATGGAGGGCCATTCCACTGCAGGTTTTCTGTTCCACCCAGTTTCTTCAGCAGGTGTTTGCTCTTATCAGCTTCAAGGATTACTAATCATTGAAAACACCTGCTGAAGAATTTGGGTGTAACAGAAAACCTGCAGTGGAATGACCCTCACTGCCCACCCCCGTCATAGACCGACGGAGGCCGACGACGAGGCATGGCGAGTCATCCTATGATGCCTGAGTTCATAGGACACGCTATGAGGATGAGGCAGAGATCATAGGCTGTCCTATGATGACCTAGAAATGTACTTTAAAGTCTTTTGTACCCTATGCTGGTGAAGGGTGTCCTCCTGTCTCAGACAGGTACGATGTACTGCTGGAACCTCAGGTGTTTCATCTTCATGACATCTTTTCTGACGTGTAGCAGTTGTCGTCAAGACAAATCGTCCTATGAACTCAGGCATCCTATCCACATAGACACATAGACAAATCTATGTGTGACATCATAAAGACAAATTGTCGTATGATCTCTGTGGTCTATGTGACAGACACATTTGTCAACACACAGACAAATCTGTGTGACATCATAAAGACAACTCATCCTATGATCTCTGTGGTCTATGTGACATCATAAAGACACATTTGTCGTCCGTTCATAGGACGTCCTATGATGTTCAGGCAGAGATCATAGGCTATGATGTCCTATGAAGTGTGACACAACACAGACAGACCCACAGAGATTTTTTGCTTTTACAGAGTGAAGAGTTATTTACTTTTCCCCTCTTAATTTTGCAGTGTTATAAAATAGTTTTTTAATGTGCATTTGAGATGACTTCAACTTTATTCATTGTCGCGACTTGACTAATTAAAAATTAGAAGTCAAATTACATTAAGAACCAGTTTGTTCCTCAGACATGTTTTATTATTTATTTAGTGTGTATGCGGCTGCTGTTATGCACTTTTGCAGCTTTAGTAACGTTTTTTCAGACAAACAAGAAACTCGGCAGTGATTTAAACCAGAACAATGGTCTGATACAAATGTTTCCTATTAGCGACAAGTTAGCACTGTCGTTTAGCATTTGCTGTTTTATAATTAGTGCGAGGTGGTGTTAATGTTACTTACCTCCAATTAAAACAAGGTTAGAGGGCTATCCTTTCTGACGCAGCACAGTGGGGAAAAAGTCCCACATCCCTGGCACAGAAGTAGCGGCTCCACAGAAGTAGTGGCAAAACATTAGCTTGCTGTTAGCTGCTGTGAAGCTAACAATCAGAACCAACTTGGCGCACTGCGGGGGAGAGGCGGAGCAGTGACATGTAGAAATGGGGTATATGTCCCAATACAAACGATGAAAGAAGTTTCACACCATGTGGTGTATGGGGTGGCGTCTGTCTCCGTTTCTATCTCCGTGTGACAAACATACAAAAAAATGAGAATCCACGAAACCCACGATAAAGTTAAATGTGAAAGACGCTTCTTTATCGTGTCACCATATATATATCGTCATATCGCACAGTCCTAGATTGGTTAATTCTGAACACAGCCACATCCCAGTTATAAGAGGGTGTGCATATTTATGCAACCAGGTGATTGTAAGTTTTTTATTTTTCCCCTTAAAGGATTTCAGTTTGTTTTTCAATCGGGTTGTACAGGTTATAGGTCACATCAATGGGGGGAAAAGTTTTAAAAGGATTTATCTTGGTCTCATTTTTTTACATCACAAAAACCTGGCATTTGAACAGGGGTGTGTAGACTTTTTATAGTCTCTCTCTCTCTCCCCCTACTCACAAAAAGTTAGGGATATTGGTCTTTCAGGTGAAATTTCAGGATGCACTTAAAATGCACGATAACTTGGACAGGTGAACTTAATTTGACCTTCTCTAACCTTTTGAATGCACATGTCCAACTGTTCAATGTTTCAATACTTTTTGCATAACTTGCTGTTCTCTAACAAGGTGCTTAATGGCAAAATTCACAACAGGTGTTTGACCCATGAATCGACCAATAAATTTTCTGGTTCAATCAGAATTGGTACGTATTTGAACAGTCCACTTCATGCTGTTCACATTTTGACATCATGATACCAAGATGACACCTAACAACTGATCAATAGCACCTCACCATTGCAAGGCTTCAGAAAGGATGTTCTCAGAGGGAAGTGGCCACTGAGCTTTGAATGTCATCAGCAGGTTGCAACAGAGATACAGAGAGACTGGAAGAGTCCCAGAAAGGCATAGAAGTGGATGTCCTTTGGGCACATCCCACGCTGATGGCCGCTTCATTGTGAACAGTGCCCTGTGGAACCAGATCATGAATGCCACTCAACTCCAGGCACATTTAAAGGAGGTGAGAGGCACCACAGTGTCATGTCAGACCATTCAAAAGCATTTACATCAGTGTGGTTTGCGTGTTAGACGACCTGCAAGAGTACCTGACCACACCATCAGGCACTGGCGTCATCGTCTTGTATGGGTCAGGAAGCATTTACGCTGGACAAGGGACCAGTGGGCCTCAGTGCTGTTCTCTGAAGAAAGTCAATTCACGTTGAGCAGAAATGAGGCTGCCAACGATGTTGGAGATGTCAAGGAGAGCACTATGCATCAGCCACTGTTGTCACCAGATGAGCCTTTGGTGGTGGTGTTACTGTCTGGACAGGTGTGTCGAGTCCATACAGAACTGCCCTACACCTTGTGAATGGTACAGTGACAAGCCAATACTACCTGAATAACATCATTTATCCAGTCATTGTGCCCCTGCATGAACAACACGGGCCTAATTTCATCTTCATAGATGACAGTGCTCCAGCTTATCAGGGTTGCATCATTCAGGAACGGCTGCTGGAGGCTGGAGTACCTCAAATGGAGTGGCCTGTACTTTCTCCAGACCTGAATCCCATAGGAAACCTATGGGATCAGCGGAGTCGCTGTGTAGAGGCTCGTAACCCTGCACCCCACAACCTCAATGACCTGAGGGCCGCCCTTCAGTAAGAGTGGAATGCCATGCCTCAGCAGACAATAAGTTGGCTTATGAACAACGAGACATTGTTGTCAAGCTGTAATTGATACTCAAGAGCACATGACAAGTTATTGAGACATTGACAATTTTTGTTGGGGTATACCCACCACTGTTGTTGGCTTTTTTTTCAGTGAACTAGTGCCTAACCTGTGCATACCCGTAGAAGTAGGTGTAGGCAAGGGTGTAAACAAGCACATCATCACTCGTTCAGTGATGCCTGCCTTTGATCTTTGATTGTGTCATAGTGAGTCCAATGATCTTTGATGATGTCATAGCGAGTCCTATGATCGTGAGTGATGACTGCCTTTGATCTTTGATGTCATAGTGAGTCCTATGATCTTTGTTGATGTCATAGCAACTCCTATGTTGCCTGCATTTGATCTTTGATAATGTCATAGTGAGTCCTATGATCTTTGTTGATGTCATAGCGAGTCTTATGATCGTGAGTGATGTCTGCCTTTGATCTTTGATTTCATAGCGAGTCCTATGATCGTGAGTGATGCCTGCCTTTGATCTTTGATGTCCTATGTTCGTGAGTGAGCGTGAGTGATGCCTGCCTTTGATCTTTGATGATGTCATAGCAAGTCCTATGATCGTGAATGATGCAGACCAAGGACGGATAGAGTGCCAAGCTGGTCGATGCCGCCGAGTATGGCCGCACCTCGGACACAGTCCAAGGATGGATAATTTTTTTTCACACAAAGGGAGTTGTTCAGAACTCCTGATAGAAAGATATAGAGTGATTATAATCAAGTCACAAATCTACCTACGGGTACAAATAAAGTAACCTGAACCTGAACCTGAAGTCAGTGGCGGTAATGCACCTGTAGGCTGGTTGCCAACTGCCAATCAGATAGAAAAGAAGAAGAAGAAGAAGTCGTCCAAGGATGGATAATTTTTTCACACATAAGGATAAGATAAGATAAGATAAGATAAGCCTTTATTAGTCCCACAACGGGGAAATTCCAGGATTGCAACAGCACAGGGATAGCAACACTCAGAGCAACAATCAGAAGGCAAGAAAAAAAAAAAAAAACAAAAAAAAAAACAAGCAAGCAAGAGCAGCTAATATACATATGTACGTATTACTATAAAATATACTGTATATATACACACACACACACAGACACACAGTGCAGAGCATTGTAGCTGGATGGAATAAATATATGAATATATGAACACATAGTGCAGAGCATTGTAGCTAGATGGAATAAATATGTAAATATATAAACACCCACAGTACGGAGCATTGCAGCTAGGTGGAATAAATATGCAAGTATATAAACACACACAGTGCGGAGCAATGTAGCTAGATGGAATAATATGTAGATATATAAATATATAAACACACCCAGTGCTGAGCATTGTAGCTAGATGGAATAAATATGTAAATATATAAACACACACAGTGCAGAGCATTGTTGCTAGATGGAATGAAACAGCATAACCGTCTACTTAGTTATCCTACATGGTATGATTATGTGCCCATACATATTCTCACCCTCCATAGCGACCGGTAAGTTCCTAGTTGTATGCCGGAGGGGACCATTGTGTAAGTCTATTGCATCTTTTGCATTCAAAAAACTATAAGTTTGTTACGTCTTTTTGCTATCTCTGCGAGCAGCCCTGCTTAGGTTGTACAGTCTGACAGCCGTTGGTAGGAAGGACCTACGAAACCTCTCGGTTGTGCACCTGGGATGATGTAGTCTGCTGCTAAATGAGCTCCTCAGTGCATTCAGTATGTCCTGCATAGGGTGGAACTCGGACTCCAGCAGAGATGACAGTTTAGCCACCGTCCTTCTCTCTCCTATCTCCTCCATCGGATCAAGGCGCTGCCCCAGGACAGAGCTAGCTTTCTTAATCAGTTTGTTCAGTCTCTTCCTATCGGCTGCAGTAATGCCACTGCCCCAGCAGACCACTCCAAAAGTGATGGCTGATGCCACCACCGTGTCATAGAATGACTTCAGCAGCGCCCCTTGTACACCAAAAGACCTGAGTCTCCTCAGCAGGAACAGCCTGCGCTGTCCCTTCTTGTAGAGTGCATCAGTATTGTGTGACCAGTCTAGTTTATTGTTCAGATGAATACCCAGGTACTTATAGGATGTCACCATCTCGATGTCTGTTCCCTGTATATTTACTGGTACTGTGAGGGGCTGCCCATGCCTGCGGCAGTCCACCACCAGCTCCTTAGTTTTCCTCGCGTTGATCTGGAGGCAGTTCCGATGGCACCAGTCCACGAAGTCCTGGATAAGCCCTCTGTACTCAGCTTCATCTCCATTGGAGATGAGGCCAACGATCGCAGAGTCATCAGAGAACTTCTGTAGATGGCAGTGTGTTGTGTTGTGTGAGAAGTCCGCAGTATAAAGAGTGAACAGGAAGGGAGCCAGCACCGTTCCCTGGGGGGCCCCTGTGCTACTGATGATCGTGTCGGACACACAGTCCCGGGTTCTCACAAACTGAGGCCGGTTCGTGAGGTAGTCCAGGATCCATGATGACAGGTGCTGGTCCACCCCTGCGCGCAGCAGCTTGTCCTTCAGGATCATCGGTTGGATGGTGTTGAAAGCACTGGAGAAGTCAAAGAACATGATCCTCACCATATTCCCGGGCTTCTCCAGGTGGGACAGAGAACGGTGAAGGAGGAAGATCACCGCATCCTCCACCCCAATGCCATGCTGGTAGGCGAACTGGAGTGGATCCATCGCTGGTTCCACCAGGGGGCGGAGGTGAGCAAGGAGCAGTCTCTCCAGGGTCTTCATCAAGTGGGACGTCAAGGCCACCGGTCTGTAGCTGTTCAGGTCTTTGGGGTGGGAAGTTTTTGGTACAGGTACCACACAAGATGTTTTCCACAGCTGTGGTACCCTCCCCAGTTTCAGGCTCATGTTGAAGATATACGTCACAATCCCACACAGCTGGTCTGCACAGGACTTGAGGAGCTTTGCGCTGATGCCGTCCGGTCCCGGCGCCTTCCTCGCCTTGATCTTCCTCAGCTCCGTCCTCACCTGGGTCCTGGTCAGGGTCAGGATGGGGGGCTGTGTGTTGGGAGTGGGGGGGTGTTGGTGGAGTGGGGAGTGGGCAGCAGGACTTGATTGGGCAGCAGGAGCAGCAAGGAGTCGTTATACATAGGAACATCATCTACTATATCAGCCCTGCTGTTCCTTTGGATTCATCAGTGACGTGGAGAGGGGGGACATGCTGCATGGGTAGCATCTTGTCCTCCATATCTTCCTGCCCAGGCTTGAATCCTACCAACGCCCAACACTGGAAGGTAGAACACCGGTGCGCATCGGCCTGTTCAGCCACAGGCGGTGCTGTTCCAGCAGAGTAGACGTTTAGGATTGTCTTCCATGGTCATCATAGACCGACGGAGGCCGACGACGAGGAGGAGGAATGGAGGTGGGAAGCGGGGAAGAGGAAGTTTGGAGCTCGGTGGAGTCTAAAGCAAACGTAGATGTAAAGAAACTCAGTCAAGACCGTTATCAAGTGCTGATGAATCAGAGGATGAACGATCCCGGAATGAACAGGAGTGTAAAGTAATCATTAAACTTACTCAGGAAGGGGCATCGTTCCGTGAGTGGAACCCAATTAAGCTCATAAATGCAATTAATGGGTTACTTAGAGAAGTTTTAAATGCAAGGGTTCTTCATAGTGATTCATTGCTGGTTACATGTACAGATAGTGTTCAACAAGGAAAAGCAATCAGAGTCAATCAGATGGAGGGGAAAAATGTGCATTGTTCAGTATTGGAAGGAAATAAGGCGATGAGAGGAGTGATATCAGGCATTTCAACGGCTGTCTCAACTGATGAAATAATGAAGAACTTAACTGGAGCAAAAGTGATTCAGGTACGGAGATAGAAAGATAATAGAAATGGCGAAAAATGTTATTGTCAGTAATGTTAAAATCTGATGAAACAAGGCTGCCAAGTAAGGTGTATATTGGCTACATGAGCTATGAAGTCACTTTATGTTCCTTCTCCACTCAGATGTTTCAAATGTCAAAAAGTTTGGTCATGTAGCAGCGATATGCAAAGGTGGACAACGATATGAATATGGCAAGTGTGAAAGAGGAGCCAAATTAAAGTGCTGTAACTGTGGTGGTGAACATAGCTCTGCATATTGAGGTTGTGAAGCCAGCAAAAGAGCAGCAGAAATTCAGCACATAAGTCTCCCAGGGACTAACATATGCAGAACCTGCGAAAAAGGTGCCAGCTAAAAAAGTGGGAGTGGACTCGAACAGGGAAAGTGTGCAGACTTGCAGTGCATGCAGTAGAATTAAGGAAGATTCTCTGGTTTTGAAGGAGAATAATTTTGTCTTGTTTGTGGTAGATGTGACAAACTGCACTGTGCAGACTTCCAAGAAAACAGAAAAAGTCAAAATCATTATGAAAGCAGCAGAAAAATATCTTGGCATTGAGGGGCTACAGTGGGAAGCAGTTGAGGATTTGTTAAGTAGGGGATCTTTAAGTTCAAAGACATCATGGGCTGGTGGATCAACCGCCAGTCAAGTCTAAAAGAATAATAATAATAATGAGATGAAACGCAGATATGGACTACAGCGAGAAGAATAATGAGATGAGACGCAGCTACGAGATTACAGAAGAAGAATGTCACAAAGCTATGAGGAAAACGTCACAAAGCTATGAGGAAAACATCACATAGGTTACAGTCACACTGCAGGTTTTAATGCTCAATTCCGATTTTTTTGCACAAATGTGACCCATATCTGACTTTTTAATGACTGAACAGCACATATCCAATTTTTTTTTTTTTTTTTTTTCCACACCAGACCCAGGCCACTTTCATATGTGGTCCTAGTTCCGAAACGTATCTGATATTTTTCAAAGCGACCTCCGTCTGAATGGTCATGTCACATTTCATCCGACTTTTTCCTCATTGAAGTGAGACAGACGCTACAATTTTGCTGTGGAAGATGCAGCCAGCATGGCAGACACAGCTGATTTATGCTTTCTTTTTAATCAATCTCCTTCCCTTTATCACTGGATTGTAATTTTTGTTGGCTCTGACTGCACAATAACTTCAGAATTTCAGCGGCGGGGGGAGTTAGGGGCTGAAACCGTCAGACATTACAGGCGCACAGTAATGGCACATTTACTCATTTTAAAGAGGGCTGTCAGAGGCAATCAGTTCTGTTAAAGCAGAGCTGATCACAGTGGTCATCTGGCCTGTAGAGGAATGAAGCTGGTCTCATATTTATGATTTTAATATTTTATTTTGCTGCGCTGCATCAGGGTTAGAAGTTCTGTTCCTCTGCTTCCCCCCTTCCTCAATTGTTCTACAACGCTGTGTCTGACATTGTTTTCTTCCACGCATGCGGATCACTTCATAGCTGCAGACCATTCATACTGGAGTCTGATGAGGGTCGCGTTTAAATTGTAATGTGAATGCCCACACAAAAAAATCGGATCTCAGCAAAAAATCGGAATTGAGCGTCAAGACCTGCAGTGTGACCGTAGCCAAAGTTATGAGGAAAAACAGACACATAGAAAGTGAAGTATGTGGCGGTAATGCACCTGTAAGCTGGTTCCCAGCATCTTTGGGCGAGAGGCAGGGTACACCTTGGACAGATCGCCAGTCCATCGCAGTCCATCGCAGCTGATTGCCAACTGCCAATCATATCTAAAAGAAGAAGAAGAAGTGGGCTACAGCTCCTGACCAGATAGTGATGATATGGAGTGAAGTACATGGCGGTAATGCACCCGTAAACTGGTTGCCAACCGCCAGTCAAATCTAAAAGAAGAAGAATGCACCTATAAGCTGGTTGCCAACCGCCAATCAAATCTAAAAGAAGAAGAATGCACCTATAAGCTGGTTGCCAGCCGCCAGTCAAATCTGAAGGAAGAAGAAGCACCTTTGAGCTTAGTGATGAATATGAACAGATGACATGAAGCAGATAAAATCCAGCTGCAGGAGAGTGATGTCTGATTAGAGTAGAGTGATGTCTGAAGATAGAGTAGGTAATGCACCTGGAAGCTGGTTGCCAACCGCCAATCAAATCTAAAAGAAGAAGATGAGGAAATCACCATTGCATGTGTCTACTTAAATGCCCTGCTTTCATGATATATATAATATTACTGTAGCATGAACTTTTTACATCTTCCATAAATTTCACCTGAAAACCAAACATCCCTAACTTTTTGAGTAGTGTATGATATATAATTTAATCCCTACTATATTCAAAAAATATCTGCTAATTTATGGATAGTTGTCTGTAATGGTCAGATATGGAGCTTGAGTAGTCAAGATTTTATTCTCTCCTTATGTTGTCTGTTCACAGAAACGCTCAAAGAGGAGACTCAGCTTTTTTCAAAACAACAAGTAAGTTTGTACTCATTTCTAAAATTTTTTCATGGTTTCACTTACAATTTGTTGTTTATATTCATTCATCTTCTACGACTTATCCAGGGGTCCAGGTTACGGGGGCAGTAGTCTAAGCAGAGAAGGCTAGACTGCTGCCCTATCTACTAGCACCCATGATCCCTCCTGTAGGTGGGGAGCCCACTAGAGGGCTGACCCTTGTGGCTCATTTGGGCTGAGCCCTAATTGTGTCCCATGAGCTGAAACCACTTGACCAGGCACTTGCCATCAAGCCTCTCCCAGCCTGGCTTCACGGTGAAGTCTCAACCACACCGGGCAGTGTACACTGGATCCTTGTAACTAGGGATATTAATGATTAATAGACATTCATTTAATTGTTGATAAGAATTTAGTCAACTGAATTAAATTAGTTATCAATTATTTGGGAGTTTATTTTATGAAATGTAGTGGCGTCGTAATTGTACTTTTCAATGTCCGCTGAGGTGAGGTGGCCAAATATGGAATTAGATTTGTGACAAAACTTTTTAAAGAAAACTTCTTGAATATCAAAAAACCCCCCAAAAAACAATCTTGCGTAAAATATTTAATCTCGAAAGCAAAAATACTGACTTCAAACTTTGTTTGATAAAGCATTCTTTCATTTTCGCTGTGCCTGATTTTTGCTTTTCTGCTGTCATTTATTTTGGTTGACTCCCCTTTTTTTGCTTGACATTTTGGCACATTCCTCACACATGGGCTGGATTTTTAGAGGTTTGCCCCTATTGGCTAAAGCATTGAATGACGATCGGTTTGGCCCAATTGAGAAGTCCCATCGTAAAGGCTGGTTACGTTACCACCGTGGGCCGAAGGTGACCTCGACTCCATCATGCCGAACTGAAGTGGCGATAATGGTTATAGTTTTTAAAATGAATTATATATCATGACATTTTAATTTACTGAGATGCACCAGCATATAGTACACACTCTACAGTACAGAATTTGTTGAACCACAAAACATTCCATTGCCTGTAGTTAAAAAAAAATAAAAAAAAAAATAAAAAAAAAATATCTTTCGGTTGCTCACTTTAGGGGTTGCCACAGCGGATCATCTGCCTCCATCTCACCCGATCACTTACATCTTCCTCTGTAACACCAACCATCTCCATGTCCTCCTTCACTACATCCATGAATCTTCTCTGTGGTCTTCCTCTTCTCCTCCTGCCTGGCAGCTCCATCTTCCTTTGTCCAATATATCCACTATCGCTCCTCTGCGCATGTCCAAACCATCTCAGCCTTGCCTCTCTTACTTTGTCTCCAAACCGCTCAACGTGAGCCGTCCCTCTCATATACTGATTTCTAATCTTGTCCCTCCTAGTTACCCCCAAAGAAAATCTTAGCATCTTCAACTCTGCCACGTCCAGTTCCACCGCCTGTCTTTTTGTCAGCGCCACCATCTCCAAACCATATATCATCGCAGGTCTCACTACCGTCTTGTAGAGCTTCCCTTTCACTCTTGCTGCTACCTTTCTGTCACAAATCACCCCTGACAGTCGTCTCCACCCACTCCACCCAACATGCATTCTCTTCTTCACCTCTCTTGTGCGTTTTCCATTGCTTTGTCCCAAGGTATTTAAACCCCTTTACTTTCACTACCGCTACTCCTTCCATCTTCACCGTTGCACCTGCCTCTCTCTCATTTACACTCATGTATTCCGTCTTACTTCTACTGACTTTCATTCCTTTTCTCTCCAGAGCATACCTCCACCTCTTCAGGTTTTCTTCCACCTGCTCCATCCTCTTACTGCAGATCACAATGTTGTTTGCAAACATCATGGCCCACGGAGACTCCTGCCTGACCTCGTCTGTCAGCCCCTTCTTGTTTGCAATGGTGATGGACAGGCTCAGAGCCAATCCTTGTTGTAATCCCATCCCCACCTTGAATCTATCCGTCACTCCTACAGCGCACTTCACCACCATCTCACTGTCCTCATACATGTTCTGCACCACCCTCACATTCTTGTTTGCCACTCCTGACTTTGTCATACAGTACCACACTTCCTCTCTTGGCATACTATCATAGGCTTTCTCTAGATCCGCAAAGACAATGCAACTTCTTTTGACCTTCTCTATACTTCTTCATCAGCACTCTTAGAGCAAACATTGCATCTGTGGTACTCTTTCTTGGCATGAAACCATACTGCTGCTCACTGATTGTCACCTCTCCTCTTAACCTGGTTTCAACAACTCTTTCCCATATTTTCATAGTGTGGCTGATCAACTTTATGCCTCTGTAGTTACTACAGCTCTGAGCATCATCTTTTTCCTTGAAAATTGGTACCAAAACACTTCTTCTCCACTCCTCTGGCATCCTCTCACGCTCCAAGATTGTGTTAACCCTTTAAGGTCCGCACCAAGAAAAAAGCAATGGAAAAATTATTTCTTTGCATTTTTTACTCACTTAGGATAGCAATAGCAACAATCAACTGTTTTTCCAAAATCAGACCCCACAGTTTTTTAGATATAGGCCTCTACCAAACGGTTGAGAGGTCTGTTCATAGTAAAAGTATTATATACCTTTAAATGCATACAAAAAGCATTGAGAACAAGTCAAATAAATTGCTGATTTTCTTCAACAAATGAGTAGAATTTGCTCATGGGTTAGGGTTAGGGACTGCTCAAACACGCAGTGCCATCTAGAGGATTTTTTTTTTAGCATAGCGCAACTAAACCAAGTGGCAGAGATGGCTCATTCAGGTTGAGTTAAGCTCAATGCATTATTCATTGAGATATTGTGACTCAAAGTGTGGTCGACCAAACGGTTGCGCAGAACCTTAAAGGGTTAAACAATCTAGTTAAAATGTCCACTGCCATCTCTCCTAAACATAAGATAAGATAAGATAAGCCTTTATTAGTCCCACAATGGGGAAATTCCAGGATTGCAACAGCACAGGGACAGCAACACTCAGAGCAATAATTTAGAAGATAAGAAAAATAAGAGCAGTGAATATACATACAGTATGTACACATAAATATATAAATATATATGCACAGTGCGGAGCATTGTAGCTAGATGCAATAAACAGCATAACCGTCTACTTAGTTATCCTACATAGTGTGAATATGTACCCATACATATTGTCACCCTCCGTAGCGACTGATATTGTCCTAGTTGTACATATACTGGAGGGGACCATTTGTGTAAGTCTGTTGCATCTTTTGCATTCAATACTATTAGGTCGTCACTTTTTTTTTTTTTTTTGCTATCTCTGCGAGCAGCCCTGCTTAGGTTATAAAGTCTGACAACCATAGGTAGGAAGGACCTGCGAAACCTCTCGGTCGCGCATCTAGGATGATGTAGTCTATTGCTAAATGAGCTCCTGAGTGCATTCAGTATGTCCTGCATAGGGTGGGACTCGGACTCCAGCAGAGATGACAGTTTAGCCACCATCCTTCTCTCTCCTATCTCCTCCACTAGGTCAAGGCACTGCAACAGGACAGAGCTAGCTTTCTTGATGAGTTTGTTCAGTCTCTTCCTGTCGGCTGCTGTAATGCCGTTGCCCCAGCAGACCACTCCAAAAGTGATGGCTGATGCCACCACCGTGGCATAGAATGTCTTCAGGAGCAGCCCCCCTTGTACACCAAAAGACCTGAGCCTCCTCAGTAGGAACAGCCTGCGCTGTCCCTTCTTGTAGAGTGCGTCAGTATTGTGTGACCAGCCTAGTTTATTGTTCAGATGAACACCCAGGTACTTGTAGGATGTCACCATCTCAATGTCTGTTCCCTGGATGTTTACTGGTGCTGTGAGGGGTTGTCCTTGCCTGCGGCAGTCCACCACCAGCTCCTTAGTTTTCCTTGCATTGATCTGGAGGCAGTTCCGATGCCACCAGTCCACGAAGTCCTGGATAAGTCCTCTGTACTCAGCTTCATCTCTGTTGAAGATGAGGCCAACGATCGCAGAGTCGTCAGAGAATTTCTGTAGATGGCAGTGTGTTGTGTTGTGTGAGAAGTCTGCAGTATAAAGGGTGAACAGGAAGGGAGCCAAAACCGTTCCCTGGGGGGCCCCCGTGCTGCTGCTGATTGTGTCAGACACACAGTCCCGGGTTCTCACAAACTGTAGCCGGTTAGTGAGGTAGTCCAGGATCCACGATGACAGGTGCTGGTCCACCCCTGCGCACAGCAGCTTGTCCCTCAGGATCATCGGTTGGATGGTGTTAAAAGCACTGAAGAAGTCAAAGAACATGATCCTCACCGCATTCCCAGGCTTCTCTAGGTGGTACAGGGAATGGTGAAGGAGGAAGATCACTGCATCCTCCACCCCAATGCCGTGCTGGTAGGCGAACTGGAGTGGATCCATCGCTGGTCCCACCAGGGGGCGGAGGTGAGCAAGGAGCAGTCTCTCCAGGGTCTTCATCATGTGAGACGTCAAGGCCACTGCTCTGTAGCTGTTCAGATCTCTGGAGTGGGAAGTCTTTGGTACAGGTACCACACAAGATGTTTTCCACAACTGTGGTACCCTCCCCAGCTTCAGGCCCAGGTTGAAGATGTGCTCCACAATCCCACACAGCTGGTCTGTGCAGGACTTGAGGAGTTTCGCGCTGATGCCGTCCGGTCCCGAGGCCTTCCTTGCGTTGATCTTCCTCAGCTCCGTCCTCACCTGGGTCTTAGTGAGGGTCAGGTTGGGGGACTGTGTGCTGGGAGTGGGGGGTGTTGGTGGAGTGGGGTGTGGACAGCAGGTCTCGATGACTTTACAGGCAGCAGTGGTTGGTGTGCAGGCCGGGGGGAGGGTGGTTGGTCAAACCTATTAAAAACAGGTTCAGATTGTTTGCCCACTCCCTGCCCCCCCATGGCCTGGGAGGAGGTATTCTGGAGCCCAGAGATGGTTTTGAGGTTTCTCCAGACCCCGCCGATGTCGCTCTGTTGCAGCTTGTCCTCCATCTTCTTCCTGAAGCTGTTCTTGCCTTCTCTGATCTTCCTCCTTAGCTCTCTCTGTATGGACTTCAGCATCTCCCTGTTCCCCGACCTCAAGATCCTCTTCTTCTCTCTCAGAAGTGTTTTTATCTCAGAGTTGATCCAGGGTCACATCTCCATACCTCCACTGGTATGTCATCTGGACCAACTGCTTTTCAATTCTTCATCCTCTTCAAAGCTGCCCTCACTTCTGCCTTGCTAATCCTCTGTACTTCCTTGATCTTTCCTTCATCCATCCTTCTCTCTCTCTCATTTTCTTTATTCATCAGCTCTTCAAAGTACTCCTTCCACCTTTTTAGCACTCTCATCATTTGTTAGTAGATTATCATTTCTGTTCTTAATCAACCGAACCTGCTGTACGTCCTTTGCAGCTCCCTCTCTCTGTCTAGCCAGTCGATACAACTCCTTTTCTCCGTCCTTAGTGTCCAGCCTCTCATGCAACTCACTATATGCCTTAACCTTTGCCTTTGTCACCTCTCTCTCAGCCATGCCCTTTGATTCCAAATACTCCTGTCTACCTTCTTCATCTCCCTGACTATCCCACTTTTTCTTTGCTAACCTCTTCCTTTGAATACTTTCCTGTATCTGTACCTGTATCTGTACCTGTATTTTTCCGGTTCCGGTTCAGCCTGACCGGCGGCGCCACACGAGTTGGCTGCCGTTTGCAACTGCCTTTTTCTTATCTTCCTTCTTCTTTCTACACCTTTCACTATATATATATATATATATATATATATATATATATCACGGACACACAGATCGCCCCAAGGGTCTCCCGAGTCGGCGGATGGAGCCACTGTTTGCAGCGGGGGACGATACAGCAGGGAAGAGCTAGCTAGCCACCACCCGGTGCTAACGGAGAAGCTCAACATGCCGAGGAACTGTGGCAAAAACGACGCGGGTGCCGGACTGGAGTTTAGGCGGCGTGCAAGAAATATAAGACAGAATAATAAAGAGTGATGGCAAGAACCAAGCAGACCACCCGTAAATCTACTGGAGGAAAAAGCCCCCCAGGAAGCAGCTAGCCACCAAGGCTGCTCAAAAAAGCGCTCCGGCCACCGGCGGAGTGAAGAAGCCTCACCGTTACAGGCCCGGTACCGTGGCTCTGAGAGAGATCCGTCGCTACCAGAAATCCATGGAGCTGCTCATCCGTAAGCTGCCCTTCCAGCGCCTGGTGAGGGAGATCGCTCAGGACTTCAAGACCGACCTGCGCTTCCAGATCTCCACCGTCATGGCTCTGCAGGAGGCCAGCGAGGCCTACCTGCGCAGAACTCCCTTTTAAAGGTGACGGACAGACGAAAACTCAAAATCGCTAAATCATATCTCAAATTGTTGTCTGAGACGAGCTAATTGGAACCCCACATGTTTTGGTGTCAACGTATGTCGCATAAGGTGACAATGCGCTCTTGAAGTACGCTGTTGTGGAGAGCTGTCTGACCCAGCCAAGATCAGCGTCTAAAATGGCCACTGACTGTGTGACGTCATTTCGGTGTGGCACACAGTCGGCGGACATTGCTTTTTTTTATTTGATGTTTACATTTTAAAATCGGCGATTACGGATATTTCTCGGAATACTTTTGGATTACAAATGGATTATTTATTAACATTAGGATTTCAGGAATCGAATTAATTATGGTTTGTCGTTGTGTTGTGTACGGGTGCGACGTTATACCAGAGGAGCATGCTGTGAGTGTTTTTGAATGTCCCGTCCCTGTGAAAATCAGAACGGCATGGGTGAAATTCGTTCAGAAAACGCAAAAAAAAATGGACTTATGTCGGTAAAATACCAAAAATGTGCAGTAGAGATTTCGTTGACAGCGATTTCGAGAATAAGATGCAATTTGTGTCACGACTCGCCGCTCCTCAGCGGCTTCAGCTGGGCGCACACCTGCCCCTCGTCAGCACATCCGCATACATCCATTCACACACACCTGCTTGTTGAATAAAGCTGTTAAATCTATCCTGAGCCTGCGTGCGTGTTTCCTGGGCCAGACATTATGTCAATTTGAAATGAAATTTGCCAAAAGATTTCTGATAAAGAAAACGGCTATTCCAACTATATATGCCTCGATTTCCAAGTGTGACTCTGAGAACGGGGTCAGTGACGATAGATATCAACTGTCAGAACACGAGAAGGAAACAGGGTAAGTTTTTTATTTTTAATATTCACTGCAAATGTTTACTAAACATCTTAAATGAATTCCAAGCCATGGTTTGCATTGCCTTACCAACTTATCAAATATTAGCATATTAGGGTGTTCATACTCATCAAATATGAAATATTCAGTGCTGTATAGGGAGGTGGTTGTGCCTGTTTGATCAATTTATATTTCATAAACTCAATATACTAATAATAACTCAATATATGATTTTACAAAACTTTATTTAAATAACATTGTTCACAAATCTAATCTTGGTAGGCAAAATCCCTTGTAGTGATGAGATGGGAATGTTTCTCTGATGAGGCTCACCGCACAGGCAGGCAACATAACCCTCACTTCTTCTCCAAAAAAATCCCCAACACTATGAATCTGTATCGCCTGAAAAATATGGGGTTGGCATTGATTATTCCGTTTGCATTGATTATTGAATGTATTGAATGGTTTCTTCATAATTCATCTGGGAAATTAAATCAAATGAATAAATATTGTTTATAAACTCACTCGTGTGGACGATGACGGCCGCTTCATCTGTCTCATCAGCTCCAGCTGCGCACAGACCAGCAGGTGCTAATCAGCGGCTGAGAAGATGCAGCGAGTGACCAATGGGTAGTTTTATTTTTAAAATTAAGTGTGTGACCATGCATGTCGCCAAAGAAAAATATTTGTAAGCATCTTTTACCTAGAAATATCTTACAGCCGATCGTAAACGTGTTCTTTTCCCGTCCGTGTTGCGTCTTCCTCCTCTCCCTCGAACAAATAAGGCTGACAGCCCACACACCACCCAAAACGTCTTCATTGTCAATGTAATCATTTGTAATCATTTATATTGAGGTCGTCAAACTCTAGAAAATAATCGCTGTCCGAATCACTTTGCTCTCGTTCTGCAATTTTTTTTCATATCGAATTGACGTGAAGGCTGCACGCACCTATCGGCAGATGGCGGTACTGCAGCATCACTGAGTGAAAGATGGACTATGACTAAATAATTTCATTTATGTAGGATGGTGACACATATTAAATCAGGGGAATGGGAAGAATGGAATATTTTCATACAATCAGTTGATTGGTTCAATAAAAAAATGTCAATGTCCGTCACCTTTAACATCCTGCACCTCCATCCACGCCATTAGGGTCACCACCATCATGCCCAAAGACATCCAGCTGGCCCGCCGCACCCTCGGAGGGAGAGAGAGCTTAGACTTTCTGCTGCACATTCACCAACCACAATGCTCTGCACTGTGTGTCTATATATATATACTGTAGATATATATATATATATATATACTGTATATATATATATATATATATACTGTATATATATATATATATATATTTATAGTAATATGTACATATGTATACTAGCTGTTCTTGTTTTTTTCTTGCCTTCTGATTGTTGCTCTGAGTGTTGCTATCCCTGTGCTGTTGCAATCCTGGAATTTCCCCATTGTGGGACTAATAAAGGCTTATCTTATCGTATCTTATCTTATCTCCTCATTCCACCACCAAGTCTCCTTGTCTTCCTTCCTCTGTCCACTGGATACACCACATACCTTTCTACCCGTTTCCCTCAATACTTTTGCTGTACTTCCCAAGTCATCTGGTAATTCTTCCCTACCACCAGGGCCTGTATCAACTCCTTCCTGAACTCTGTGTGATCTTCTTTCTTGTGTAACTTCCCCCACTTAATCTTTGGCTCTGCCTTCACTCTCTTCCCCTTCTTGCTTTGCAAAGTCATCCTTGGTTCAGGATCAGGTTCAGGTTACTTTATTTGTACCCGTAGGTAGATTTGTTTTGCAGTCTGGTGACATCCATATTTACAAGCCACAAATTACATTCAACATAGACACAAACACAGGCACACATGAAATTGACTATAAACATGATAAAAATACTCAAGGCTCCATCAATCAGGGTATAAAAAGACAAAGAGATGGGAGAAAAACCAGAGGTAAGAGAGAAGAGTCATATTAAAAGTTAAAAACTAGTCAGAGAGGTTAAAAACTCAAAGGTCTAAAACCCAATAAAATATTTAGAACCCAAGTAACATCCTACAAAAATAAGTAAATATAAAATGGAGTTAATAAATAGGTACCTAAATTATGTGCAATACTGTATATTGTTACAGCTTGTTCAACTCTTTGACAGCAGCAGGAACAAAGCTGTTTTTGTAGCGCTGGGTTTTACTTTTTGGGACAGCAAACCTCTGTCTTGAGGGAAGAAGCTGAAAGTTGCAGTGCAAAGGGTGGGAGTCATCATTTAAAATGGAGGTAGCCATCCTCTGTACTTGTCTGGTGTACAGGGATGTCAGGCTCAGCTGTGACTCACCAAGCAACGACTGGACCATCTAACTACCTGATCCAAGGATTTCCTCTGTTTCAGTTTTATCTGACCAAACCATGACACTAAAGAAAAGGATAAAACAGATTCAATAAAAGCCTGATAAAACATTGTCATTATGGTTCGGTCAATTTGGAAGCTTGCAAGTTTTCTCAAGCAATGCAAATGTTGCTGACCCTTTTTGCACACCCTTTCACAGTTCTCTTCAAAGTTTAAATTACTATCAATAATCGTCCCAAGATATTTGTAGGATTGTACACATTCGGTGGTCTGGCCTTTTAGTACGGTGACTTTGTGCCTGGGAGTTTTCCTCCTAAAGTCAATAATCATGTCTTTAGTTTTTGTTGTATTCAGCTGCAGGTAGGAATCCTCACACCAGTGAACAAAATCATCAACTACTGGGCCGTGGCCACTCTCACCATCCTGGAGGAGACTGACAATAACTGAATCATCAGCATACTTTATAATGTGTCTGTTGTCATGTCTGCTCCGACACATGTTTGTGTACAGGATGAAGAGTAGTGGTGACAACACACACCCCTGAGGAGAGCCAGTAGAAGAGCACTTTAGGTGCTACATAGGTACTACACTTTAGGTGCTACATACTACCATCCAGTGCTGTCTAGCTACATTCTCCCCTGCCACTACCTTACAGTCTCCTATCTCTTTCAAATTTCTCCCTCTGCATAAGATGTAGTCCACCTGTGTGGACCTTCCTCCACTTTTGTTAGTCACCCTACGTTCCTCTCTCTTCTTGAAGTATGTGTTCACCACAGCCATTTCCATCCTTTTAGCAAAATCCACAACCATCTGTCCTTCCACATTTCTCTCCTAAAGACTATACCTACCCAGGACTTCCTCATCACCTGTGTTCCCTTCACCTACATGTCCATTAAAGTCTGCTCCAGTCACCCCCCCCCGAGCACTGTCTACCACTTGATCCAAGTTACTCCAGAATTCCCCTTTCTCTTCTACCTGACATCCAACATGTGGGGCATATGCACTGACAACATTCAACATCACAACTTTGACTTCTAGCTTCAAACTCATGATTCTGTCTGACTCCCTCTTTACCTCCTGAACACTCTTCACATACTCTTCCTTCAAGATTACCCTACTCCATTTCTCTTCCTATCTACACCATGTTAGAACAATTTAAACCCCCTAAAATGCTCCTAGCCTTGCTTCCCTTCCATCTGGTTTCTTGAACACACAGCGTATCTACCTTTTTTCTCTTCCATCATATCAACCAACTCTGCCTTTACCAGTCGTAGTCCTGACATTTAACGTCCCTGCTGTCATCTCTCTCTCTCTCTCTCTCTCTCTCTCTCTCTCTCTCTCTCTCTCTCTCTCTCTCTCTCTCTCTCTCTCTCTCTCTCTCTCTCTGGCGGCCGAAGGACGAGGGTGGAAATACAGAACTACGTGGCTTCTTTGGACTTTTTTTTACGGTTTTCAACTGCTGGCCACTTTAAAAGTTTTTCTTTTTTTGGGTGGAGGACGGCGGCCTTTGGAAAGCCACCTCCATCTATCCACCAGGGGGTGACAATCGTTCCCCCAGACAGCGAAGTTACTGTGGAGGAGGTCCTGGAGGCTGTGGCCGAGCAGGTGGGCCCTGACGCGGTCTGCGTTGCTTCCCGAATGAATAGAGCTGTGGCTGTGTTTCTGGCGGCTGAAGACGATGTTCACACCCTGATTGTAAGCGGTGCGGTGATCCGGGAAGTGTATGTACAGGTGTCCCCCTTATCTGTCCCATCAACGAGAATCACCGTCTCAGGTGTTCCACCTTTGATCACTGACGAGCAGCTGGCGACGGAGCTCCGCAGATTTGGGAAGTTTGCGGGCCCGTTTACGACTCTGCCTTTGGGATGCAAGGCCGCCAAGTTCAAACATGTGAAATCGCTCAGGCGACAGGTGTTCATGTTTCTCGACTCGCCCACTCAGACTCTGGAAGTCTCCTTCAGGGTCAAGCACGGGGACGGATCTTACATGGTGTATGCGAGCTCAGGACAGATGAAGTGTTTTGAATGTGGAGACGTGGGCCATAAACGGTTCGCTTGTCCGCACAGGCAGCGGGCGGAGGGCGCAGATGGCGCCGCGGGTGGTGCCGGCGGCGAACCCTTCACTCACGCCGCAGCTGCGGACGGTCGCGCGGCCTCCGCTCCCGCTACCCCAGCTCCGGAGCCTGCCACTGTGTCTGAGGCTGACCTGGCTGCGCCGCACGCGGCCCAGCTTGCGGTCGGGAGCGTGGATGGCGATGTCGCCAAGGTCACTGATGGTGCGTCACAATCATCTCGCTGTGTGACGTCAACAGCTGTGCCGCAGGCAGCTGCTACTGCTTCGGACGAGGGGACGGAGCACCGACCTGATGGTGCGTCACAACCGTCTCGCTGTGTGACGTCAGCGGCTGTGCCTCCGCCAGCTGCTGCCACATCGGAGGAGGGGAAGGAGCACCGACCTGATGGTGCGTCAGAATCTCGCTGTGTGACATCAGCGGCTGTGCTTCCGGAGCCTGCTACCGTTACACGGCGGGGGATGAATCAGCGACAGTCACCTGCTGAGGGTGGCGTCCAGGAAAATGTGGCCCATGATAAATTCACTGGCCCGGGAGAACCAAGCAGTCAGCTGAGTTGTGCTGACGAGGAAATGGAATCTGAGAATGGCACTGTGTCTAATACTGGGTCTATTGAGGCAAAATGCAGTACAAACACGAGTTTGTATTCACTGGAAGAAATAAATGCATTCCTGGACGCAACCTATAACAAAGCCATTAGGGTCGCCGACTACTTCAGTGACACTGAAAAATTCATTGAGTCTGTGGATGTGCTAAGAAGACAGGTTGGTCTGGACCTCCTGGATGAAAGGAAGCGTTATCGCCTCAAGAAACACCTGACAGCCCTGCGTAAAGCAGCAGGGGGAACGCCGGTCAAGCGCGCCCGACAGGAGGAATGAATGGCGGTCGTTCCTCTGCCTGTTTTACACATTTTTGGGATATTGTGTGAACAGACTGGTATATAACGTTTAATTGACTGTAATTGACTGTCACAGAACTGGATCTTTGAATAGGTGGACTGCAGGGACTGCTCTGTGTTGTGTGTGTGTGTGTGTGTGGGGGGGGAACATTTCAGTTTGCACTTTTTCCAATGTGACACACTTGGAGGAATGATGTTGGTGTGCTTACATTTTTTTGAAGTGTGTAATAAAGGCTTTTTCACAGTCACAGTCTCTCTCTCTCTCTCTCTCTCTCTCTCTCTCTCTCTCTCTCTCTCTCTCTCTCTCTCTCTCTCTCTCTCTCTCTCTCTCTCTCATGCGCATGCGTGAGCGTTTGTGGGAGCAGGGGTGTGGAGTGGTGTCGAGTGAGTACTTTAAACTTTGTTTTTTCTAACTTTTCTCTATTGTGTGTGTTTGAGGTGTGTGTGTTTAATATAGTGGGTTGAGTGTGTGTGTGCTGGGGTGTGAGTGTTGGTGTGAGTGTGTCGGGGAACGGTAGCTTCTGCTGCCTGTTTTTCCCGGCCGGCCATCATGCCGGTGATTGATGGTGGTGTGGAGTTTGAGCGCTTGACCAGGCGTCATGGCGTGAGAATCCTCCCGACAGTTCCCTGTTCTGTGGAGGAGGCCAGCCTCACTGTAGGACAGGTGGTTGGGCATGACGGTATAAAATCAGCATCGAGGATGAACAGCGCAATTGTGATCTTTCTGGATTCAACTGAAAAAGCTGATCAGGTGGTGGCACAGGGAGTGGTCATAAATGACACTTTTACTCCCGTTTTACCGCTGGCGAACCCGTCTTGGAGGATCACCATCTCAAACGCTCCTCCTTTCGTTAAAAATGATCAGCTGATAAGAGAGTTGTCCCGTTTTGGCCAGGTTGTTTCCCCTATCAGAATGGTCTCTCTGGGTAGTAAATCACCCCTGCTGAAGCATGTTGTATGTCACAGGAGGCAGTGTTTCATGGTGTTGAAAGACAGCTCTGCTGAACTGAACGCGTCTTTTAATTTCAGGATTGACGGCTTTAGCTACTTGGTGTTTGCAACATCTGAAACCATGAGGTGTTTTGCGTGTGGTGCAGAAGGCCATCTCATTAGGTCATGTCCTGAAAAGGCGAACACAAAGAGCACTGGCGGTAAGAAAGGTGACGCTGCTGTTTCTGGTGGTCCGGAGGGTAGCGCTACATGTGGTGCGGCGGATGCTGCTGCGGCGCCCGCTTCTGCTGGGGCGGTCGCGTCCACTTCTGCTTCTGCGGGGGCGTCCGCTTGTGCTGGGGCGGCCGCGTCCGCCTCTGCTGGGGTGGCCGCGGCGGGCGCGGTAGTTGCCCCCCCAAACAGTGATGGTGGGGAATTTCTGTCTGGCGGCAGCTCTGATCATTGTGACGAGCCTGTCACCCGGAGTAAAGAGGTGGAGGGCGAAATGAGTGCAGTTAAACGAAGGAACATGGATGAACAGACTTTGCAGGTGGGGGAGGAGCGGTTTGAGGCTGTAGCGGACACACAGAGCAAACACTGCATGACAAACGTTGCAGTTCACGAAGAAATGCAGGAATGTAGTTTTGTTGAAGAGGATCCTTTTAAAGCTGCACAAAAAAGAAAGTGCTGAAAACTTGCAGAGCTCTGCTAAATCTAGTAGGGTTGGGGATTTAGAATTACTGGATGAGAGCGCCTCTGACGAAAGTGGAGCTGAGTCTGAACTGATGCAGACGCAGGAGGAGCAAGGCTCCTGTTGTTTTGCCAAGATTAGGAAGTTTCTCCAGGTGACTAAAGGGAGCAGAGCTGTGAAAGTGGAAAATTACTTTCCAGATCTGGAGTTATTCGTGGCATCAGCTCGCAAATTTATGAAACTGAATGATGGGAATGAGACTTTCACTGATCAGGAAATTTATCGTTTAAAGAAACTGGTTGTTAAACTGAAATCGCAAATTACTAACAGTCATGTTGACTCTTAGTTTGTTTCTTCCCTTTTATGCTATGTGTGTTTTGTTACTGTACCCTATTTTTATCCTTTTTAATGCCCCACCTTAGAATTGGCACTCTCAATATTAATGGGGCCAGGGATGATGTAAAAAGGGCCTCTTTATACAAGCTTTTTAATTTAAAGAAACTTGACGTGCTGATGCTCCAGGAGACTCACAGCACTGTAGACATTGAGAGCCATTGGAGAAAAGAGTGGGATGGCTGCATTTTTTTTAGCCACAAATCCAATAGCAGTGGGGGGGTGGCTGTACTTTTCTCTAGAGGTTGTGTGCCTGTCTCTTATGAGGTAGAAGAGGTGGTGAAAGGTCATTTCCTCTTATTAAAGGTACAGTTTGAAAACGTGAACTTCGTTTTTATAAACGTGTATGTGCCAACACAGAGAGCAGAGAGGATCAGGGTCTTTGACGTGCTTTCGGATACGGTTAGGTCCTGTAATCCAAATAGTTTTTTATTTCTGGGGGGTGATTTTAACTGTACATTAAACCACAGACTAGACAGGAACCATCAGGAGCCTCACCCTGCTTCTGCCAATAGGCTGAGGGAACTGGTGAAAACACATGAAATGGCCGATGTGTGGAGATCACATCATGGGGACCAGAGGCAGTACACCTGGAGCCATGTCAAAGATAACCTTTTATCTATGGCTAGGTTAGACCGTTTTTATGGTTTTAAACATCAAATGAGTGTTTTTAAAAATAGTTGTATCTGTCCTGTTGGTTTCACTGATCACTGCCTGCTGTTTTGTTCTGTGTTTATTGAAAATGTAAAGTGTAAGAGTGCTTTTTGGCATTTTAACAATACACTTTTAAATGATGTGTTTTTTAAAGAGGTTTTTCATGATGTATGGAAGTCACACAGGGAACAAAAACCCTCTTTTAGTTCTCTCCAAATGTGGTGGGATTTTGGTAAGGCACAGATAAAACAACTCTGCCAACAGTACACTCAAAATGTCACTCGTAGCTTGACCCAATCCTTGAAAGTTCTGGAGACTGAGGTGGTAGAGCTAGAGGAGTTGCTCAGTTCAACAGGAAAACAAGAGCACTTAGAGGCTCTCAAGTCAAAAAGGTCAGCCTTGGCTAGCTTGCTAGGGGTCACCGCACAGGGTGCTCTGGTCCGCTCACGCTACATGGATGTAGCTCTGATGGACTCGCCCTCCCAGTACTTTTTTGGACTGGAAGGGAAAAATGGACAGAGAAAACTTATTCACTCCTTGTTGGACGATGACGGGAGAACAATCTCCACAGCAGCAGAGATCAGGAAATACGCTGCTAGCTTTTACAGTGAATTGTTTAGAGCAGAGTGGAGGGAGGACACGTCACTGGGCCAGGTTTTCCTTGATGGTCTTCCAGTGCTCTCAGAGGACCTTGTTGCCGGCTTGGATGCTCCACTGTCTCTGTCTGAGCTGCATACGGCGCTAATGAGCCTCCAGAATGGAAAATCACCAGGCATAGATGGTCTCTCTGTGGACTTTTTTAAGGAATTCTGGCCCCTGCTTGGTCCAGACCTGCTGGAGGTTCTCCAAGATAGCTTGGAAAGGGGGACCCTACCCACGACCTACAGGAGGGCCATCATCACACTGTTGCCGAAAAAAGGGGACCTCCAGAGCCTAAAGAACTGGAGGCCAGTCTCTCTGCTCTGCACAGACTATAAGATTCTTTCAAAAGCTCTGGCCCGAAGACTGAGAAAGGTGATGAGCGAGCTCATTCATGTAGACCAGACTTACTGTGTGCCTGGCAGGCTGATTAGTGATAACGTCACTTTAATTCGGGATGTTTTGGAGGTCTCTGGTTCATTGGCGGTAGAAACTGGTTTGATTTCAATTGACCAGGAAAAGGCGTTTGACCGGGTTGAACACCAATATTTATGGACAGTTTTAGCTGCTTTTAGGTTCAGCCCAGGCTTCATAGCCAGGATACGGGTCTTGTACAGTGACATTGAGAGTGTGCTGAAGATAAATGGGGGCCTGTCTGCCCCTTTAAAAGTCCAGAGGGGGGTTCGGCAGGGCTGCCCTCTCTCAGGGATGCTGTACTCCCTCGCCATAGAGCCTTTGCTTCACTGCCTGAGAAGGGATCTATCAGGAGTTACTTTTCCTGGCTGTGACACCACGTTCAAGCTGTCGGCCTATGCAGATGATGTAGTCATTCTGCTAAACAAGCAGAGTGACATTGATGTTTTGGTTAGGAGTGTCAATCTTTTTGGCCAACTTTCCTCTGCAAAAATAAACTGGGGAAAAAGCGAGGCTCTGATGGTGGGGGAGAAACTAGAAAATCAGCTTACGCTGCCTGGTGGGCTGATTTGGAAAAAAGGAGGGTTTAAGTATCTTGGTGTCTTTATTGGAAATCAGCAGTTTGAGCAAAAAAATTGGGATGGGGTCATAGAGAAAATTAACGGGAGACTAAAGTGGAAGTGGCTAATGCCAAGAATATCTTTTAGAGGAAGAGTGCTCATTTTAAATAATCTTGTTTCCTCATCCCTGTGGCACCGCCTCATGTGCATGGACCCCCCTGCTGGTTTGTTGTCAAAAATTCAGTCTGTTTTGGGGGGGGTGGACTCCACTGGGTCCCTCAAGCCCTGTTATTTCTTCCCAAAGAGGAGGGAGGGCAAGGAGTGGTTCATTTAGCTAGTAGAGGTGCTGCTTTTAGACTGACTTTCATACAGAGGCTGCTGACGGGCCCCCAGGACCTGGTATGGAGGCCTTTGGCCTGTGTTATTTTACAGAGAGTCCTTGGGCTTGGGCTAGACATCCCTGTGTTTTTAATGGATTTTAAGAACTCTAATGCACTGTCTTTGCCCAGTTTTTACCGCAGTCTCTTTTCAGTGTGGACTCTTTTTAAAAAACAAAGAGGGCCATGCGATTCCCTCTACTGGTTGTTGAGGGAGCCGCTGGTTTTTGGTGGTCGCCTTGGTGTCCTGCCGGGAGTTGGAAGGACCTTCCTTGATAGGCTGTGTTCCAGGAGCGTTCTCACTCTGAAGCAAGTGGTGGAACTGGCTGGTCCTGGCCTCAACAACGCCTCAGCTTTAGCAGCTCATCTTGGTGTCAGGTCAAATCGTTTCATCGATGGTCTTCTTGCACACTGGAAACAGGAGCTTCATGGACTTGAGCACTCCCTACTCTTGGACTTTGGCAATGGCACGCTGCAGCCGGAAAGCACGGACCCCTTTCCCTCTCTCACGCTCTATATGGACTTTGACGTCGCTCCTTGCTCCTTACTGGCATTCTGTGCTCCCACTGGTGTGGATTTTGGGGGAGCCAGTGGTAAGGCACTCTACAGACTGGTGGTGATGGCACTCAACAAGGACAGATTGAACACCTGTGTGGACACTCCTTGGAGAGCCTATTTTAGACTAGGAAAAGGGCATCGGCCTGCCTGGAGGGCTCTTTATAAAGCCCCTCTCCCTAAGAGGCATGGAGACTTACAGTGGAGGGTCCTGCATGGTATTATAGCTGTCAATGCTTTTGTTTCTGTGATTAACAGCAGTGTCAGTGATCAGTGTGTTTTTTGTTCCTCTAGGGAGACAGTTTTTCATTGTTTTACTGAATGTCAGCGCCTGAGTGGCCTCTTTGAACTTCTCACAGAACTTTTTCACATTTTTAAGGAAGTTTTCTCTAAGCAGGTTTTCATTTGTGGTTTTATGTACAATCGTCGTTTTAAGCAGAAGTGTCAACTACTGAACTTTGTTTTAGGGCAGGCAAAGTTGGCTATTTATGTAAGCCGGAGAAGAAAACTTGAAAATGTTGAGAATGATGTCAAAATTTTATTTGTGAGGCTACTTAAAGCCAGAATCAGGCTGGACTTTCAGTTTTTTATGGGGAATGGGGATGTGGAAGGTTTCAGGACCCTCTGGCCCCTGGAGAATGTCCTCTGCTCAGTTCGTGATGGACAGCTTTTTTTGGGGCATTTTTTGGGGGAATAATTTTCTGTGTAATATAGCATGACATAGAAATTGTATTGAATGATGGACAAGTGTGTTTATTAAAGATCTTTTAAAAATCAAAAATCTCTCTCTCTCTCTCTCTCTCTCTCTCTCTCTCTCTCTCTCTCTCTCTCTCTCTCTCTCTCTCTCTCTCTCTCCTCGTCTGGGCAAGTTCCAGTTTGTGGGGACGAAGACGGTGTATCACATCTGTGTGAAGGTTCTGAATCTGCGCTCGCTGACGGATGTGAAAGAGTCGAAGTGGGCGGGGTTTTTGGGGCCGGTATTCTCCCCGAAAGGCAGCTGGCGGTCCATGTACAAGCTCCCTATTGACAAACGGACGGCAGATCTTCAGTGGAGGATTGTTTATGGGGCAATAGCTACGAATAAATACAGAGCACACCTGAATCCTAATGTGGGGGAGGAATGTTTGTTTTGTTCCCAAGTTGAGACCCTGGAGCATTTGTTTGTTCAATGTTTTCGTTTATCTGGCCTTTTTGATCTTCTGAAAGTGTGGTTTCATGATTTGGGTGAATGTTTCTCTTTTGGTTTGTTTATTTACGGGCCAAAGTATAAAATGGCAAAGAAGTCTGTGCACACTTTGATGAACTTCCTATCTGGTGCTGCTAAACTTGCCATCTGGCTGACAAGAAAAAATCGGACTACTAACACTGGCAATGTGGATCCTGTGTTTGTTTTCAAGGCCTTGTTAAAAGTCAGACTGCAGGTGGAGTACTCTTACTATAAAATGGTGGACAATTTGGAGGTATTCACCAATAGATGGACTGTAGGGAATATTTTGTTCTGTGGGAGCTATGAGTTATGTTTGCACTTTTGAAATGTGAGGCACTTGGTGGAATGCTATTGGTGTTCTTACATTTTTGAATTGTGCAATAAAGGGATTTTTTAAAACTCAAACTCTCCCTCTCTCTCTCTCTCTCTCCGGCGGCCGAAGGAGGAGGGCGGAAATAGGGAACTCCGTGGTTTGTTTGGACTCTTTTTTCGATTTTCTACTACTTGCCGCTTTTTCAGTCTTTGTTTTTTTGGGTGGAGGATGGCGACCTTGGAACAGCCACCTCCGTCTATCCACCAGGGGGTGCGGATCGTTCCCCCGGACAGCAGTGTTACTGTGGAGGAGGTGCTTCTGGCTGTGGCCGAGCAGGTGGGCCATGATGCGATCTGCTTTGCGTCCCGAATGAATAGAGCTATAGTTGTGTTTCTGGCTGCTGAAGAGGATGTTCACACCCTGATTGCAAGCGGTGTTGTTATCGGGGAAACGTATGTACAGGTGTCCCCCTTATCTGTCCCATCAACGCGTATCACCGTCTCAGGTGTTCCACCTTTCATCACTGACGAGCAGTTGGAGACGGAGCTCCGCAGATTTGGGAAGTTTGCGGGCCCATTTAGAACTCTGACTTTGGGATGCAAGGAGACCAAGTTAAAACATGTGAAATCACTCAGGCGACAGGTGTTCATGTTTTTGGACTCGCCAACTGCGACTCTGGAAGTGTCCTTCCGGGTAAAACACGGGGACGGCTCCTATATGGTGTATGCGAGCTCAGGACAGATGAAGTGTTTTGAATGTGGAGACGTGGGCCATAAACGGTTCGCTTGTCCGCACAGGCAGCGGGCGGGGAGCTCTGATGGAGCCGCGGCTGGTGCCGGCGGTGCGCCCTCTGCTCACGCTGCTGCTGCAGACGGCATGGCGGGGCCTTCCGCCGCAGCTGAGGCTGCCGGCGTGGCCTCCGCTCCCGCCGCTTCTACGGACGACGTTGCGGGGCCTTCCGCCGGTCCTGCTCCGGAGCCTGCCGCTGTGTCTGTGGACAGCCCAGCTGTGGCGCCCGTAGCCCGCAGCTTACGGCCGGGAGCGTCGCTGGTGATGGCGCCCAAACTGTCACTGATGGTGCATCAGAATCTCGCTGTGTGACATCAGCGGCTGTGCTTCCGGAGGAATGATGTTGGTGTGCTTACATTTTTTGGAAGTGTGCAATAAAGGCTTTTTCACAGTCACAGTCTCTCTCTCTCTCTCTCTCTCTCTCTCTCTCTCTCTCTCTCTCTCTCTCTCTCTCTCTCTCTGAGTGGTCGTGAGCTGGGAGCGTGTGACAGCGTGAGTGAGTTGTCTCAAACTTTTCTCTGTTTGTTTTTGTTAAATAATCTTAAGTTTCGTTGTTTTCTGTAGCTGGGGTGGAGTAGGTGTTCTGGGAGGGGAATTTCTGCTGCCATCTTTGCTGGTCAGCATGGTTTTGCAGTGAGGCTCCGGGTTCGAGAAGCTGACACGCCGGCATGCTGTCAAATTGGCTCCGGCTGTCAGCTGCTCAGTGGAAGAATGTAGTCTGGCTGTGGGGGAGTTGTTCGGCTATGAAAGCGTCAAGTCTGCTTCTAGAATGAATAATGCCCTGGTAATTTTCCTGGACAGTGTGGAAAAAGTTAATCAGGTGGTAGAGAGCGGAGTCGTAATTAAAGACACACTGGTTCCTGTTCTGTCTCTGGTAAATCTCGCAAAAAGAATCACAATATCAAATGTGTCACCGTTTTTAAAGAATGAGCTGTTGGAGAAGGAGCTGCCGAGATACGTGCAGCTTTTGTCCCCCATTAAACACATCCCTCTCAGTTGTAAGTCCCCGCATTTAACCTGTTGAACTCTGGTCAATTTCCCTAAAAACGCCTAAAAATAACATACTCAAAGTAAATCAAAAGCTGTTCTTCAACCCTTTGCAGCATCTTCATGAGGGTGGTCTCATTTAAAAGAAAACACTTTGAGTTTTTTGGCAAAACAGTCATAATCTCTCTAAGTGCTCCTGCCACTGAGTAACAGTCATCTAAACATACTGAATTTGAAAATAAAGTTCGCCTGGGTGTTTTTTTTTAGATAGAAATGCTTGCAAATAACACACAGCTGTCAGATACTGGCTGGAAAAAGCAACAGAAATGTAGAGCCAAGTGTTATCAAGCTGAGGTCAAAATTTTCTAACAATACCACAAAAAATGAATATATTACACAGCTTTTTTCTCAGGTTGTTCCCAGGCGTTTTTGAACTGTGCCAAATGGCACGGTTTGGAAAAATGTCTATAACTTTTGAATGCTTCAACATAGAAGCTTCATCTTGGGCTCTAATGAAAGGTGACACTCAGGGCTGTGTGAGTGTGTGTGTGTGTGGGGGGTTGTTTGTTCATTCATGAATGAATGAATGAACAAACAAGCCCCCCACACACAAAGAAACATGTCACGTAAAAAATGTGTGGCCTTTTTTTTTTTAACAAGAAAAAATAACCTACAGTGCAATAAAAATTATACTAAAATATCTGCAATGTAGAGGATAACAACTCCCCCCCCCCCCCCCCACTACAGAGGAGCTCGGCGCACAAAAAAACTTGTGGCCATGACGGACCGTTGTAATTACCGATCGGTCAAAAGTCATTTTTATTACTATTTTCATTGATAAAGAATAATTTAGCTTATAACACTTACCTGTCCACAGCAGCAGTGTCGTTGGTGAACATCTGTTCCTCATTGTCAGACGAACATGAAGCTGGTCCGGTTGTTACGGACTCGTGGTTCTGGTCACCCGACCCGGTCAAACCATCTCCGCTTCCATGATTGCGGTTATTGCAAACCATTTTTCAAAACAAATAAGAACAGTAGTAATAAAAAAAGACTGGCTAACTTCTGAGAGTGGCTAACGTTACTGTTACACATAGGTCTCAATGTGTGTCACCCAGCGGCTTAGACAAAAGAGATTTTACACACGGCGACGCACGTGTTGCAATCGTCGAACTTCTCTGCTTCAATTGGCTCGTTGTATTCGCGGTCGTTGGTAGGCAGGTCCTTCTTGCTAGGTTTTCAGTCATTGGTTCTTCAAGGTTTCAGAAACCCAATTCAAGGCTCTTATTAGTCGAATGAGAGGTCAATCAAACGTAAACCAATCAAACACTCCTTTGGCTTTCTGTTCGCGGCTGTGTCTGTACTGGAAGAACGGAAATGCAGCTTTTTTTTTCAGTGCGCACTGAGACGCACTATGACGCAGAGACGTGACCGCCCGCGGAATCCCGGAGTTCAACAGGTTAAAGCATGTCATGCCTTTTAGACGACAGGTGCTCATGGTTTTAAAGAACCGCAAGGAAAGCCTCAACCTCATATTTAAGTACCGGATTGACGGCTTTGATTATACCATCGATATCACCTCTGATAATATGGAGTGTTTTGGCTGTGGAATGGAGGGACACTTGATTCGATCATGCCCTCAGGGAGTGGGGAGTGATCACCTGGGGGAGGCTGCTGGTGCGGCCTCACCATTAGGCGCCGCAGCCGCGGGGCCATCCAGCGACGGGGCCATCCAGCGACGGGGCGGCTTCGCCATCCTCCGAGGCTGCTGGTGCGGCCACGCCATTGGGTGCTTCGGCCGAGGCTGCGGGGCCGTCTGCCGGCAGGATGGCTTCGCCGCCCTCTGCAGCCGGCCTGTCAGTCATAAACGGAACAACAGCAAAAGTTAAAGTACATCGCTGTGCTAATGCACAGACCAACATTGTGGACAAAGGTGAGATTACTGAGAGGGATTACGCTCAGGATCAGACGGATGATCCAAATGAGGCACAGGTAGACGGTGGGACTATAAAGATGAATATAAAATTACAGTACAGGGTGAGTGAAAAACAAGAAGAGACAGCTACCAGGGTGGCTGAGTCAGTGTTGGAGGATGAGGATGATATTGAGATAGATGAAGAGTTATCTAAAGTTTCAGTCAAACGGAAGAATTTGGAAAACAGAGGAGTAAAGTAAAAAGGGTTGTCAGAGAAAGTTCTGAGGTTTCTCTATTGCAACCAGATTCTTATGCTGGGTTTGAGATAGAGAGTGATGGTGAAAGCAGCCATGATGTGGCCAGTGGAGGTGGTTATCCCTTTACAAAAATACAGAAGTTTTTGCAGGACACTAAGGGATCCAGGATGGTTAAAGTTGAAAACTTTTTCCCTGACCTAAAACGCTTTGTTGACTCTGCTCGGGCCTACATGAAAAATAGGGGAGAGCTTGAGCAGGAAAGCTTTACTGATCAGGAGATCTACAGACTAAAAAAGTTTGTACTAAAACTTAAGAACCAAATTACCCAGGAGGATTAGTTTTTTATTGCTCATTCTTTCTTTTCTGTTGTATTGGTGTTGCCCTCTTATACACATGTGTAGTTTTAATTTTGGCACACTCAATATCAATGGAGCAAGTGAAATGTCCAAGCGAGCGTGTGTTT
Organism: Pholidichthys leucotaenia; assembly: GCA_020510985.1. Lineage (NCBI taxonomy): Eukaryota > Metazoa > Chordata > Actinopteri > Cichliformes > Pholidichthyidae > Pholidichthys > Pholidichthys leucotaenia. The sequence continues at coordinate 166,094,113 of CM035844.1, forward strand.
TTACTCTTGCAGAATGTAAGAAAATTGATGTTCTGTTTGTTCAGGAAACTCATAGTTCTGAGAACAATGCTGCTGACTGGAGGAGGAAGTTATCCTCAGTCACAAAAATAGCAGCAGTGGTGGAGTGGGTATTTTATTTTCTCAAGATTTTATTCCACTTTCTTATGACATTGATGAGACAATTGCAGGCCACATTTTAAAGATTTAGAGTGATTTTAAAGATTTAGATTGGCTTTTTTAAATATTTTAAATGACACGATCAAAAATTACAGTAATGATGACTTTTTATTTGTGGGAGGTGATTTTAATTGGACAGAAAATCCTTTCATGGACAGGAATCACCCAGAGCCACATGCTGCATTCAAGGGAAGTCTAAAGGGTCTTATAGAAGCTCATGATCTGCGTGATGTGTGGAGAAATTTTCATGGTAAGGCTAGACAGTACACGTGGAGCCATAACAAGGACAATATTCTGTGCTTAGCTAGACTAGATGAGGTTTACAGTTTTAAGCACCATTTTAGCATTTTTAAAAGTGCTTTTATAGTCCCTGTTGGCTTTACAGATCACACTCTGGTTCAGTGTTGTGTTTTTATCAAGAGTATAAAGTGCAGTAGTGCATACTGGCATTTTAACACATCACTTTTATCGGATAAAAGTTTTAAAACTGCTTTTATGTTTTTTTGGAGTAATTTTAAATTAACAAAATCAAATTTTAGTTCTTTGCAGCAGTGGTGGGATGTAGGGAAGAGTCAAAGAATGTCTGCCTACAGTACTTGCAATGTCTCTGGAGACTTGGCCAGGACCTGGAGAGAGAAGTAGTGGAGCTGCAGTCTTTGGCAGGCTCCACAGGAGAAAGATAACATTCTGAGGCCCTTAATGGCAAAAAGCCTGTTTGAACTGACTTACTGGGCATGACCGTTAGGGGTGCTGTGGTATGCAGTAGGTTCCAGAACATCGCACTAATGGACGCTCCATCTCATTTTTTACCTCCGCCAAGGAGGTTATGTGATCACCGGCGTTGGTTTGTCTGTCTGTTTGTTTGTTTGTTAGCAAGATAACTCAAAAAGTTATGGACGGATTTTCATGAAATTTTCACAGATTGTCAGAAATGGGGTATCCTACAGATGATTAGATTTTGGTGGTGATCCGGATCACCGTCCAGAAGAAAACCGCCATTATTAAAAATGCCATTTTCGTGAATAACTACTGAACCACTAATCCTATCATTGTCAATCCAATTTCTAGTCATATGTTTTCATGGTCAAGGAATCTGAAAACGTACACACAAACACTGTATGGGGGAACTGTGGCCGCCATTACGGAAAATGCCATTTTCGTGAATAACTACTGAACCACTAATCCTATCATTGTCAATCCAATTGCTAGTCATATGTTTTCATGGTCAAGGAATCTGAAAACATACACACAAACACTGTATGGGGGGAACTGTGGCCGCCATTACGGAAAATGCCATTTTCGTGAATAACCACTGAACCACTAATCCTATCATTGTCAATCCAATTGGTAGTCATATGTTTTCGTGGTCAAGGAATCTGAAAACGTACTCACAAACACTGTATGGGGGGGACTGTGGCCGCTATTACCGAAAATGTCATTTTCATGAATAACTACTCAACCACTAATCCTATCATTGTAGCCACACATGTGACCTACTTTATGACTTACATAATGCCTCACATCTTAGATAAGAACAAAGGCAGAGTTTCCTTGGAGATAACAGGAAGCTGTGAAAGTGTTAGCTTTGGTATGCAAGAGACGGCCTGGAGGATCCTTTGTGGGCCTAAGACTGTGGGAGTGATATTAAGGGATTAAAGAGGAGATGCATTGTTACTTTGATTTTGAATGCAATGTGACTTGTGAGCTGTGGGGAGACCTGGGTATATAAGGGACGAGTTTGTTCTGAGATGTTCTCTTTCTACCTTGCTCATGATGGAGACGTGTAATAAACTGCCTTGAGACAAACAATGCCTCGTCAATTACACACTCCACACTGGTGACCCAAGACGTAGCATGCAGCAAGAAGAGAATTCCCCGGGGCCAGCCTCGTTGGGAGCCCCCAGCCAAGCGTATGCCGTTACGGTCCAGCTACCGGACTTTTGGCAGCACAATCCGCGCTCCTGGTTCCACCTGGTGGAGGCACAGTTCGCCCTCCGGGGAATATCGGTAGATGACACGAAATTCTACCATGTGATCGCAAAGCTCGACAACCACACGGCTCAGCATGTGGACAGCCTCCTGGAGCAGCCACCAGCCAGCGACAAATACGGTGCGTTGAAGGCTGCACTCATCCAGCACTACACTCTCCTGGTTGAGGAGAGAGCAGAGAGACTCCTGGCGCTGACCAAGTTGGGAGATTGCACGCCCATTGACCTGATGGAGAAGATGCTGAGGTTGAAAGGCTCTGACGATGACCACTTCATCTTTACCCACCTCTTCCTCAGGACCGTGCCGTCAGCGATGAGAGCGGCCCTGGCCAGTTTGCCGTTGTTGGCCCAGCGGGACTACCGTGCGCTGGCCCGGGAGGCGCACCGGATTGTCAACGCCAGCAGAGAGCGCGTGGCCACGGTGGCAGCAATGGAGCTCGGCGCGACGGCCGGAGATGGCGGGGAGCCAGGGACGGCGGTAGCATAACCACCAACGACAGCGGCGGCGGGTGCCAAGGAATGCGGAGGGGACATCCTTTGTTTCTATCACCGCCGCTTTGCAGAGAAGGCACGCAAATGTATACCACCGTGCCAGTTCAAGCGCTCGGGAAAACGCCAAGACCGGGGGTCGGTAGCAGCTGCGACCCTCGGGGAGGAGAACAAGCTGCTCTACTTGACAGACGCACGCTCCGGGAGACATTTCCTCGTGGACACCGGCGCCCAGCTGAGTTTCATCATTCCGTCCTACGCCGACCGGCTGGCAGGTTCCAGCGGCCCCCAGATAGCAGCAGCAAACGGCTCGGACATTAAAACCTTTGGTGAGAGGACTCTGTTTCTGTCTCTACACGGCCGTACATTTGAGTGGACTTTTGTCATAGCAGCATTGAATTTCCATATATTGGGGGCTGATTTTTTGTGCTCACATGGTTTGTTAGTTGATGTCGCTAACAGGCGCCTGGTTAATGCACTTTCTTTTGACTCTATTCCCTGTACAGCTCGAGCGGCCCGGCCAACAGCACAAGCCAACGTCACAGCTGCAAGCGGTAAGTTCCACACACTGCTCACTCAGTTCCCAGCACTCATGGTTCCCACATTTTCGGCAGCCGTCGCTAAACACGGGGTGGAACATTTTATTACCACCACAGGGCCGCCCGTTTTTGCAAAACCTCGGCGCTTGGACGCAGCTAAACTGGCCATAGCGCGCGAGAAGTTCGCCAACCTGGAGAGGTTGGGCATTATCAGGCGTTAGAACAGCCCATGGGCCTCCCCGCTACACATGGTCCCGAAAGCTGACGGCTCGTGGCGACTTTGCGGGGATTTCCGCAGGTTGAACAACGCCACAGCGCATGACCGCTACCCAATCCCTCATATCCAAGATTTTTCCGTGCATTTGGCAGGGGCGCGCGTTTTTTCTAAAATAGACTTGGTCCGCGGTTACCACCAGGTCCCAGTGCGCGCTGAGGACATACCCAAAACAGCGGTAGTGACTCCATTTGGTCTATTCGAGTTTTTACGCATGCCATTCGGGCTTAAAGGGGCTGCACAGACGTTCCAACGCATGATGGATGCGGTGCTGCGCGATCTCCCTTTCGTGTTCGTCTACTTGGACGATATCTTGGTAGCCAGCGCGTCCGAAGACGAACACAAAAACCACCTTGCGGCAGTTTTCCGGAGGATGGGAGATCACGGGTTAATAATCAACCCAGCGAAGTGTCAGTTTGGGGTGACATAGATCGATTTTTTTTTAGGACACCGCGTCTCCCCCGAAGGAGCGTTTCCGCTTCCTGACAAAGTGTGCGCGGTAGCAGATTTCCCCCGGCCGCAGACGGTCAGGGCGTTACAGGAGATTTTGGGAATGGTCAATTTTTATAACCGTTTCCTCCCCCGCGCAGCGCAGCTCATGCAACCGCTGTATGCCGTGCTCAAAAAACAGAAACCCGCGAATAAGATCGAGTGGTCCCCGGAGCGGGAGCGAGCGTTCGCGGAAGCCAAAGCAGCCCTGGCAGACGCTGCGTTGTTGGCACATCCAGACCCAAAGGCCCGCATAGCGCTCACCAGTGATGCGTCAGATGTGGCCATAGGGGCGGTCGTGGAGCAGCATGTAGCCGGGGCTTAGCAGCCGCTCGCCTTTTTCAGCAGGACCTTGCGCGATAGTGAACGTAAATACAGCGCGTTTGACAGGGAGTTGCTGGCTCTCCATTTGGCCATTCGCCACTTCCAGTTCTGGCTAGAAGGGCGCTGTTTCACTGCGTTCGTTGACCACAAGCCACTAACATTCACGATGGCCAAAGTTTCAGAACCGTGGTCGGGCCGGCAGCAGAGACAGCTGGCTGCGATCTCAGAGTTTACTACAGATATTCAGCACGTGTCGGGTAAACTGAATGTAGTGGCAGACTGCCTCTCGTACGCCGTGGCTGCCCCTGTCCGCTTGGGGATAGATTACACAGCCATGGCCGCAGAGCAGATTAGTGACGCGGATGTGCGCGCGCTCCAGTCTGGACCAACAGGGTTAAGGCTGGAGAGCAGGGTGCTGCAAGACGGTGCGCCCCCCCTAATCTGTGATATTTCCACGGGGCGACCGCGTCCAGTGGTACTGGCAGCGTGGCGCCGCCGTGTTTTTGACTCGATTCATTCTTTGGCGCACCTGGGGGTGCGCGCGTCGGTCAAAATGGTAGCAGAAAAATTTGTGTGGCCCGGCCTCCGCAAGCAAGTGAAATAGTGGGCGGCGGCCTGCATGGCGTGCCAACGAGCCAAGGTACACAGACACACGAGGGCTCCCTTGGAGCCATTTCACATTCCGGCTAAGAGGTTTGACCACGTTCATGTGGACCTCGTGGGTCGCCTCCCGCCATCGCAGGGGTGCACGCACCTTCTGACAATGGTGGACCGCACCACGCGTTGGCCGGAGGTGGTTCCTTTGGCGTCGACCACAGCCGAGGAGGTGGCGCGTGCGTTTGTAACTGCATGGGTGGCGCGTTTTGGAGTCCCGTCGGACATTACGTCCGACAGAGGCCCTCAATTTGTTTCCGAACTTTGGTCAGCAATGGCCCGCAGCCTGGGAGTCACAATTCACCGCACAACCGTGTACAATCCTCAGGCTAATGGGTTATGCGAACGTTTTCATAGGTCATTGAAAGCGGCTCTCAGGGCGTCACTGACGGATGCAAATTGGGTAGACAAGCTACCGTGGGTTTTATTGGGGTTGCGTTCTGCGCCTAAAGAAGACTTAGAAGCTTCCCCAGCTGAACTCGTTTTCACACAGCCACTTCGGCTACCCGGGGAGTTTCTCCCGGATAATCCTGCGCCAAGCAGCTCCCCGTCTCAGCTGTTGCAGTGTAGCATTGACGCAGGCATGCTGCCGGGCCCCGTTCATCACAGTTTTCCGTGCGTTTTTTTGCCTAAAACTTTGAAAAACGTGGAGTTTGTTTTTATCAGACATGACGCGCATCGCACCCCACTGCGACCACCTTATGATGGGCCGTTCAGAGTGTTGGAAACAGGGGACAAGCATTTTTTGCTAGATTTGGGGGGTAGGAGGGAAAAGGTTGGCATAAACAGACTCAAACCCGCTTTTGTGGTGGCGGACGAGCAAGTGCTGTTGGCAAGGGCCCCTCGGCGCGGCAGACCACCACGGGGTGCTTCCCAGAGTAATATTTCCCCAGATCACCCGCATGGACTGACAAAAGGTGTTCACTCCCAGACAGCAGCTCCCCAGCATGACGGCGCCGCGGAGGCGGTGAACCCTGGTTACAGCAGGTATGGGAGAAGACTGAAGCCCAAGCAGCATGTGGATTGATGTGTAATGATGTTATCACAGCATGCAAACTGTTATTCTGTTGTTCGATCTAAATGTTTGGGGGGGGGGGTGTAGCCATACATGTGACCTACTTTATGACTTACATAATGCCTCACATCTTAGATAAGAACAGAGGCAGAGTTTCCTTGGAGATAACAGGAAGCTGTGAAAGTGTTAGCTTTGGTATGCAAGAGACGGCCTGGAGGATCCTTTGTGGGCCTAAGACTGTGGGGGGGATATTAAGGGATTAAAGAGGAGATGCATTGTTACTTTGATTTTGAATGCAATGTGACTTGTGAGCTGTGGGGAGACCTGGGTATATAAGGGACGAGTTTGTTCTGAGATGTTCTCTTTCTACCTTGCTCATGATGGAGACGTGTAATAAACTGCCTTGAGACAAACAATGCCTCGTCAATTACACACTCCACATCATTGTCAGTCCAATTGCTAGTCATATGTTTTCATGGTCAAGGAATCTGAAAACGTACACACAAACACTGTATGGGGGAACTGTGGCGCTTGGCGGAGGTCTGCGCTCTCTGAGTGCTATTCTAGTTTTCTTTGGTTTGGAGAGGAAGAATAGTCAGAGGAGGATGATCCACTCTCTCAGCTCTGAAGACGGGTGGCTGATCCATGAGTCTGCGGAGATCCATTGCTTTGCAGCTGCTTTCTATAAAGATCTCTTTAAGAGTTTGTTGAGAAACCACATGTGCTGAGTCATTTTTTGACAGACTTGCTGAAGGTGATGGCTAGTATGAATGGTGAGCGAGATCACTGCAAGAACTAGCAGTGGCTGTCCAATCTCTTAAGCGTGGAAAAGTCCCAGGGATAGACTGTCTACCATTGGAGTTCTACAAGACGTTTTGGTCTGAGATCTGTGAGGACTTGCTGGAAGTACTGTCCGATAGTCTGCTGAAGGGTCACCTGCTCCTAAGTTGTAGGAGAGCAGTCCTCACCCTCCTTCCCAAGAAAGGTGACTTGAAAGACATTAAAAACTGGCATCCAGTGGCCCTCCTCTGTACTGACTACAAAATTCTCTCCATAGTGTTGGCTAACAGACTGAAGAAGGTGGAGCAGGTCATACATGTAGACCAGACCTACTGTGTACCTGGTAGGTTCGTTACATTTTTTTTTAATTCATGATATTTTGGACCTCTCCAGCTCATTGGTCAAGGAACTTGGTCTCATTTCAATAGACCAAGAAAAGGCGTTTGACTGAGTTGAACATCCATACCTTTGGCAGACACTAGAAGCCTTTGGTTTCAGCTCAGGGTTCACCGCCAAGATCCAGGCCTTGTATAGAGACATTGAGAGTATTCTTAAGATTAATGGTGGTTTGAGTGCTCCTTTTAAAGCTGAGAGGGGTGTCCGACAGGGCTGCCCTCTCAGGTATGCTGTACTAAGGCAAGTCCTCACTGGTTTTAAAGTCCCCAACTCTGACTTGTTTTTAAAGTGTCTGCATATGCTTATGATGTTGTTTTTACAAGAAATCAAAATGATGTAGACTACTTTTTAAGAACTGTTTTTTTTTTTTTGGTGAGTGCTCCTCAGCGAGAGTGAATTGGGGTAAGAGTGAAGCTGTAATGGGGGGTAGACTACAAAAAATTGCCCACCTTATGGTCTTTCGTGGACACAAGGTGGTTTTAAATATCTTGGTGTGTTTTTAGGAAATCAGACTTTTACTGTGAAAAATTGGTAGTGTTTTTTGGAAAAAGTTGAAGGAAGATTAAAGAAATGGAAATGGGATTTTACCAGACTTGTCCTTCAGAGGTCGTGTGGGGAGTTCCCCTACAGTTGAAAGTGCTATGAGATGACTGGTGTTGTGAAATGACGCTATATAAATGAATTAAATTGAAGGCCCATACATGCCCGTGGAAGCCAGGAGGGAATCTGCGCTTTGCTTGGCATTTTGCACATTTGTAGTGTGTGGACTGGCATTCTTCAGGGTTGCACATTTCTACTGTGTTAGCATCATGAATATCTTTCACGGCTTCGCCCTGTGACTTATTCACCTTGCCAATTTTGCGCCATATGACATCATAAAGACACAGTGTAGGCATCATGAGTCATTGTCTATATGACATCAGAAAGACACATTTGTCTATGTGCCGTCATATAGATATCCTATCTGTATGACGGCATCTCCCTGTGACTTGTTCGCATTGCCAGTTTTGAGCTGTGTGACATCATAGAGACACATTAATCTAGGCATAGTTAGTGATGGTCTGTGTGACATCGTGGAGACACATTTGTCTGTGTGCTGTCATAGACATCATATCTTTATGACGGCATTGCGAGTCCTGTGATGCCTGAGTTTGTGGGACATCTTATGATGGTCGGGCGGAGATCGCGGGCCGTCCTATGATGTCCTATAAACATGACAGACACGGACACAGATTTCTTGCTTTAATAGAGTGATGATGATGATGGTGATTTAAAGAGTGATTATCACTTTATCACTCTATTAAAGCAAGAAAACATGCAAGTTAGATTAATTGGCATCAAACTGGGGATTCTAAATTGGCCTTAGGTATGAATGTGAGAGTAAATGGTTGTCTGTCTCTCTGTGTTGGCCCTGCGATGGACTGGCGATCTGTCCAGGGTGAACCCTGCCTCTCGCCCAAAGATGCTGGGATAGGCTCCACCCCCCCACCCCCCCGCGACCCAAAAAGGATTAAGCGGAAGAAGATGGATGGAACTTGATTGCTTCAATGCTGCATCGACTGTCTTGTTTGGACCCTCCAACCAAATTTGCTGGCCAGAATACAATCTATAATCGTGGGCTTTTTCTGGGACCATCTTCACTGGCTTTCACAGAGCATCCTGTTTTTACCTAGGGAAGGTGGTCAAGGACTCATCCATCTGGCCAGCAGGGAGGGCCGTCTTTTGCCTGCAGTTCATTCAGCGACTGCTGTGTGGCCCTCTCGACCTTGTGTGGAGACCTGTTGCCAGAGCTGTCCTGGCTCGCTGTGGGGGGCTGGGACTAGAGGAGTCATTGTTTTTAATGCGACTTAAAGAACCAAAAACTCCCAGAACTTCCTCAGTTTGATCAAAGTGCTTTTAAAATCTGGGGACTTTTTTAAAAAGAACTCCCCCCAGGCTTCCTTGTCACCTTTTTGGCTTTTAAAGGAACCACTTTGTTTGGGACCCGTTTTGATGTGGGCAATGTTTTAGGACCTTCTGTTAAAAAAAGTTCCTTTCTGCAAAGGCTACAATGCTGGGACACTTGGTGAATGTATGTGGTCCTAACCTGGACAATGCTGCTGCCCTGTGCTTGGCTCTTGGTGTTTCTTCAGTTAGTTATTATAAACTTGCTGAAAGATTGGAGAGACTGCCTCTCCACAGAACACTCTGCTGTTGTTTTACACTGCAAAAATTCTGTGCGAACTGCTGATGAGCCTTTTCCTTTTAGTGTTTTATCTCCTGATTTTAAAGATGGCACTGGTGTGTTTTTAAACTCTGAACACATTAACATTTGTGACTCTTCTGGTAAAAAAAAAAAAAGGATGGACTCTTGGTGAAAGTTCTAAATGTGATTAAATTAAAAGGTCGAGCCGATACACCATGGAGGAAACACTTGGGATTGGGTTCAGAGGTGAGGCCTGCCTGGAGAGCACTCTATAAACCACCATTAACTAAGAAGGATGGAGACCTGCAATGGCGAGTTTACATGGTGCTGTGGCTGTAAATGCTTTTATCTCTTATTTTAAACCCAAATGTTGTTGAGGTTTGTCCATTTTGTCCTCAAAAAGAGACTTGTGTTCCATTGTTTTCTGGACTGTAACAGACTGCATTGTTTTTTTGGGGGGAAGCTGTTTTATCTGTTTGGAGAAGTCTTCCTTGCAGATTTTTATCTTGGGTTTTCCATATAGACTGAGAAGCAAGAAAAAAAGTGAACTTTTAAATTTCATCCTGGGTCAGGCTAAAATGGCTATTTATGTTAATAGGAAAAGAAAAATTGAACAAGTGCTGGATTGTAACGTAAAAGACATGCTGGTAAGCATGATCAAGACTCAAATAATGATTGATTACAATTACTATCATCTGATGCAAAATGTTGGAACTTTTTGAGGCTATGTGGTGCTTTAAGCATCCTGTGTTGTGTTAAGGAGGGGAAAATTACCTATGGTGTGGTTCTGATGTAAGAAGCAAGTTTTTGTTTTAGTTTTCTTGGTTTAGTTGCTGTGTCTTTGATTTCTTGTCAGTGAATTAATTTACTTGTCATTACTTCTTTTAGTGACAATGAAGGTGTGTTGAACCCCCCCCCCCCCCGGTGCCAGTCGTTGTTAACCCTGGCCTTGACCTATCCTGTATGAAAGTCTCATTCGTCATGATCCGCATGTTTGACTTGGCAAAGGTTTTACATCGGATGCCCTTCCTGACACAACCTTCCCCATTTACCCAGGCTTGGGACCGGCACTAGGAGTACACTGGTTTGTTGCCCCCCTGTTGCTGGGTTGCCTGTAGTAAAAAAGAAATGGTACAATAAATCAGTGAGGTAAATATGAATTGCATGTTTTTAGTCAATATATCAAAAACAATAAGTTTTTATGTTATAGATAGAATGACCGTGTTGTACTGAGGGAAATTCAGATTCTTAGGAAAGTTACTGCTTATCAATTAATGATTGATAAGATGAATTAACTAATGATTAAAGGTCTGATGACACGATTTTGACATTTTTTAGTATGTTGTGTAAACCCAAAAGTCATTGTCGATGATCAATATAATATTTACAACCGCACCTGCATAACATAGTTATTTATCTTCAAGAAACCGTAGCTGCTGACTGGACTGTGGTGCCGCCCTTCATTCGGTGGGTGGCACCACAGTCCATGATGTAAGCGACAGAACGGGTGCTGGTGTTGTTGACGGGAATGCCAGCAGCTTTGTAGCTCAGTTTCTCTGGTTTCTTGTTTTAATTTTACGACTATGCCTTTGTGTTGTGTCACAGGCTTAGATAAACAGCAGGCCGTGAAAGACCACATCACACGCTTCAGCTCCCAACTGTCATAAATCTCGTGGGCTTTTACACAGGAGTAGTGTCAGGAGCCGAGCCAGCTTGGTTTCCCCCGGCTCGGTCCAGACCTCTCTATGGGTTTAGGTGCTGCTGTTGTATAGTATGTATTTCAGTGTGCTTTCCTCTCCTTAGCCACTGTCTGGCCGGCAGCTGTTAAGACAGCCGCTTTGACCTACTTTCTGTGAGCGCATGCTGACAGCTCGCCGGTCCAGCCATGTCCCCTCTCTCATTATCACCAGCTGATTTCCACTCCCGCTGATCATCTTTCCCGGTCCTTGCCCAGGTGCTTCTCATCACACCATCACCAGCAGTGCGTGTACTTAGCGGCCGTTTGCCAGTCACGCACTGCTGGTCCATAGTATTGCCATCTGTGCTGTTAGTCTGCCAGTATTTTCAGCACTCTCACGATGTGTTAGTCACTCCATGTTCGCCTGCGTCTTTGAAGTGATGTCAGGTCTGGGGCGCACCTGTGGCTAACACGTCTCCTCTCATTTGTTCACTGGGCGATGCTGGCCCCCGAACGCCATCAGCAAGTGTGTTTGTGTTTTTTGTACATCTTCACCTTTTTGGGAATTGTCTGTGTGTGTGTATTAAATGTGCTGTGGTGAACCCTGCACGTAAATCCTCACTGTTTCATCCTCCCTCTCCGTGCGCTGCATAAGAGGACACCGAGGGTCATGACAAGGAGCGCACGAGGAGGGGAAGGATGAATGGATTTACGTGCAGGATTCACCACAGCACATGTATTGAACATAAGACTGATGAGAACAGTTCCCAAAAAGGTGAAGACTTACAAAAATAAACAAACACTTACAGCTGCCGTTTGGGGCTGACATCACCTAGCAAACGCATGGAGAGGAGACATGTTAACCACGGTTGCGCCCCAGGGCCGACATCGCTTCAAGGGGTGCAACAGAGCCATGGCTGTGTGGAGTGGCTAACACGTCATGATAGTGTTGGCAATATTGGCTGGCTGACAAGACAGCAGATGATGCACACAAAACATGAACAGCTGACTGTCAAAGAGAGAGGAGGCATGGTCGGACTGGCGAATCTTGGACAGTGCCCACCTGAAAGTGGGTCAAAACGGCACATAAACCACATGTACAAAACATAAAAACAACAAGAACTCAAAAGATAATACTAATAAACCCGATGCCTGAGCCACAGAGAATACACTGCTATGATTTTATTGAAAAAAATTGGGTTTAAATAAATTATATTTATGAACAAATAATTTGTTGTAATATCTGTAACAAAAGCATAACACTCGGTGTTCCCCTGACGTGTGTTTGCCGCTGCTGCTGCGGCGGACATGTGTGTCTCTCCACCGTCACTCTCCGAGTCTTGACTTGGTAGGCACGATGCCCACTTGGCATGGCTCAAACCTATACGGTCTGATACCCCAGATTTTTCATTATCATCCCATTCTTCTGAACTATAATTGTCTGAAGACTGGACAACACTAAACAATTCCAGACTACATGTGCTGGAACCATCGTCTGTTTTCTACCGCTTCCATCCTGCCGTGTACAATGGGTAGCGAAGCACTGTGCTCTGTTGCTGACGTCACAACATGGCCGGGAGGTTTTCCAGCCACTGACGCAATTTGTGACGTGGCGCTCATGAAATCGTCAGATATTCGTGTGGAAAAAAAGCCTGTTTGACTTAGAACTGCACAGACCAACCTATTTTGTCATATTGAAATTATGTGTTGCAAAATTAGATGAAGTCAAAATCGTGTCATCAGACCTTTAAGGATTTAATCAATAATTTGCATCTCTACATGTAACTTTTTCATGGGGTCCCACTGGACTTATCTTGGTCATACCCAAGATCAGGAACCAATTTTTCTTGGGAGACCATACCAGGGGAAAGTTGCCCCCAACAACATAGCTCATGGGATCATTTGGGCACTCATACCCCTTCACCACAATAAGATGGCAATTAACAGAGGAGTTATTATTTATAATATTTTAAAATGAGATGTTATGAGGGACCCATGCTGTGGTATTCATCTCAGACTGAAAGACATGGGAGATGCAGTAATTTCCTCTGACGGAAGAGCATGGGGATTAAAGGGCTGGTGGACAAAAGGAATTGCCATGCGGGAATGAATTGTAATGCAGGACCTTGCTTGGGTAGCAGGGACGTGCGAGTGTTGTGAAGTCCCTGCTACATGATGTTAATGTTTTCTGATTCTGGAAGATGTGAGAGAGTTAATAAAGTTCATCTGCTCTGAACGCTCGGCCTGGTTATTCCTCTCTCCACAATGTACTGTTAATAATTTGAAACTCAGTATTTGCAATTTTCATAATAATTTTTTTTGTAGTGTTGTTGGTGAATGGTAAGATTTATTTTGTGGGTTTTATGCCCGATCAAGACTACACAAATTCAGCCCTATAAAGACCTGATTTTGTTGTTTCTGACCATTGTGCTTTGTTGGACCCAGTTATGAATGTTGAACAGGATGAACAGTTGTGTAGTGTGACATAACCCATGAACAGCATCCTTCTTCTTCTCTTCTCTCATGTACCGCTTTCAGATGTTCAGCTTGGTGTTCAAACAACACCTTGACGAAGTGAGGGCTAAGGTGACATCGAGTCTCCCTTATCCCATGCCTAGCTGGTACTTCCTGGGAAGTATCAGCCAGGACTCTATAAATCTCCACGCAAGCTCTTGTCTTCTCAGCAACCGAGTACTGTGCCCCAGCATGGTGTAGAAATTCACACGTCAAAAAGGTAGATGCTGCCATCAACAACGCACTCAGGACCATAACAGGCTGCTTTAGATCCACCCCTGTCTCCTTCCTGCCAGTCCTCTCAGAAATTGCCCCACCTGGCCTCAGACAAAAGGCTGCTACCCTTGTCCTAGCAAGGAAAGCCCAGAAACATGACTGGCATATCCTGCACAGTACCACAACAACAGCTGTGCCCCCAAGAAGTCTCAAGTCCCGCCACCCCCTACAACAGGGCAGCACAAGAGCTGCTTTGCACCATCCCTGAGAACCAGTCAACAAGTGACTGGCTGGCAACATCATGGAAGCAGGAGTGGGAGTCATCTGGGCACTCACGTATTCACCACATCATCTGGGATCCGGGGGTTGGCTTAGAAGGAATGGGTCTTCCTCGCGTCAATGGATTCTGCCGAACCACCTACAGTATGTATGGGTGTCGGCTGCTTCAAATCAACCATGAAGAAGTGGAGCCTGGCAAACAGTGCAGCATGCGAGTGTGGGGACCCTGAGCAGACTGCTGACCACATCATTACCACCTGCAGGCTGTACAGACTGCTGTCAGAGGTTGAGGTTGACCTCTTTCAAGTGGACCCTGAGACAAGGGTGTGGCTTTACAACACCAAGCTGAACATCTGAACGCGATACATGAGAGAACAGCATCCTATTGTACTGTGACACTTCACAACTGCCCCTTGGCAAGACTAGTGTCAAGAATCTTTTGTACCTTTTTGCCTAGTCTGGTCATTTTCCCAAACAAAAAATCAGTAGCATGACAGACACATACAGTATACACGCAGCACTTCAGTAGCCATGACGGGTCTCTTTGTTTACGGCGGTTGATTGAAACCATTGTCCTCATCCTGACTACCTGTGGGTCTAAGCGATCTTGACAACAGTAGGGCAGCACACAATGATTTGTTGGGATCAAATGTAGTTTTTTTTTCCCCTCCCAAGACATGGCAAAAATTTCTCACTAATCAGAGAGAACCAGGCTGTGCTCATATTAAGCCATACAATTTTGTTATTATAATCCTACTTCCATATTTATTAGTACTGGTGCCATCTATAATGAAACAGTTGTCACTTTAACCAGATTTTTTTTTTTAATTTCAGTATAGTCAAGCGATGGGAAGGTCCACTGACCCTGCAGAACGTTGACAGGATGTTTGATGACTTCAGTAAGTCGAGTTCACTTTTTTTTTAAGTTACTTTTGCATTTTCAGTGAGTTAACCTGTACTAAACTATTCTTCACAGCTTCAGCCTCAGAGACTGATCTCCTCCCTTCTGTGTTGTCAGAGAGATCGGAGGAAAAAGGAGACCAAAAGGTAAAGTACATAACTGTGATATCTTTTAATCCAATGACTTCTTAAGTCACTCTATAATATGCTCTTTTTTAGACCTACATATTTAACAGTAAATAGTCTTGAGTCAAAATAAGAGGGTTTAAATGTGGGTTGAATCATTAAGTTTTGGATTTTATGACACTTTAGGATCCCGAAGAAGGAAGATTGGATCTACCAAACACTAAAACGCTAAATGACGGTGAGATTCAAACCAGTATTCTGTAAAAAAAGAAAAAAAAAAGTCTATGATCCAAATTAATAATTAATCCATATTCTTTCTCTTGTTTCAGATTTGGACATTCCATTTAAAGCTCATTGGCCTGTTAAGACCTCTAGCCCCATTGAAGAGAATATGGGTGCAAAATCTGTAGAAAACCAGAGCAATAAAAAAAATCGAGTTTTGTCCCCAGTGCTGTTTCACAGTGAAGATGAAAAAAAAGAGAAGTGGATGACAGAGTCCAGAGTGTAAGTGCAATGTGTTGAACACATTGCAAAGAATTATAAAAAAAATGTGTATTATTGCCCTTTTTTTTATTTTTTTTTTTACAGTATGTACTGTATGAGTCATTTTTCGAAATCGTTAATCGATTTTCTTTTTTAGTGAAAATAATGAGTTTGAGTCTCCTCCAAGCAAAATTACTTTTACAAGTGGATCGAGTCACAAAAAGCAGAAGGAGGCATCATGGTAAGTTTGTTTCTTACATTGTACTCAAACTCACTACATACAAGATTTAAGACAAAGTTAACAGTTGTATGATCATTCATTCATTCGTTCATTTATTCATTCATTAATTCCTTTTGGATTGCGGGGGTGTTGGAGCCTATCCCAGCATCTTTAGGCAAGAGGTGGGGTAAACCCTGGACAGTTTACCAGCCACTGCAGGGCTGACACAGACAGACAACCATTCACATTCTCAGTCATATCTAAGGACAATTTAGAATCTCCAATAGGTGCCAATTAATGTAACGTGCATGTCTTTGGACTGTGGGAGGAAACCGGAATACCCAGTAAAATCCCATGCAGACATAGGGAGAACTGCTGGCCAGCTCTTGGGGTTGAACCCATGACCTTGCTGTGAATGCTAATCACTGGACTACTGAGCTGTCCAGTGTGTGTGATCTGTGTTAGATTATGATTATATTGATCATTATGACTAATGACAGTTTTAACGTGTATTTTATTTACCAGCTGACCTTATGCAAAGCACAGGAAATTGATGAACTTCGCTACAGTGCATCCGGAAAGTATTTACAGCACTTCACTTTGCCCACATTTTGTTATGTTACAGCCTTATTCCAAAAGGGATTAAATTGATTTTTTTCCTCAAAATTCTACACACAATACCCCATAATGACAATGTGGGAAAAAAAAGTTTTTTTTTTTTTAAATGTTTGTAAACTTATAAAAAAATACAAAATTAAGAAATCACATGTACTTGAGTATTCACAGCCTTTGGTCAGTGCTTTGCTGATGCACCTTTGGCAGCAATTACAGCCTCATGTCTTTTTGAATATGATGCCACAGGCTTGGCACACCTATCTTTGGGCAGTTTTGCCCATTCCTCTTTGCTCTCATGCTCCATCAGGCTGGATGGGAAGTGTGAGTGCACAGCCATTTTCAGATCTCTTCAGAGATGTTCAATTGGATTCAAGTCTGGGCTCCGGCTGGGCCACTCAAGGACATTCACAGAGTTGTCCTGAAGCCACTTCTTTAATATCTTGGCTGTGTTCTTAGGGTCGTTGTCCTGCTGAAAGATGAACCATCGCTCCAGTCTGAGGTCAAGAGTGTTCTGGAGCAGGTTTTCATCTAGGATGTCTCTGTCCATTGCTGCATTCATCTTTCCCTCTATCCTGACTAGTCTCCCAGTTCCTGCCCCTGAAAAACATCCCCACAGCATGATGCTGCTACCAACATTGGCGTGGTTATGATCAATGCCTGGTTTCCTCCAAAAGTCATGCCTGGCATTCACGCCAAAGAGTTCAATCTTTGTTTCATCAGACCAGAGAATTTTGTTTCTCATGGTCTGAGAGTCCTTCAGGTGCCTTGTGGCAAACTCCAGGTGGGTTGCCATGTGCCTTTTACTAAGGAGTGGCTTCCATCTGGCCATTCTACCATACGGGCCTGATTGGTGGATTGCTGCAGAGATGGTTGTCCTTCTGGAAGGTTCTCCTCTCTCCACAGAACTGGAGCTTTGATAGAGTGACCATCGGGTTCTTGGTCACCTCCCTGATTAAAGCCCTTCTCCCCCGATTTCTCAGTTTAGATGGCTGGCCAGCTCTAGGAAGAGTCCTGGTGGTTCCAAACTTATTCCATTTATGGATGATGGAGGCCACTGTGCTCATTGGGACCTTGAAAGCAGCAGAAATTTTTCTGTACCCTTCCCCAAATTTGTTACTCGAGACAATCCTGTCTCAGAGGTCTACAGACAATTCCTTTTACTTCATGCTTGGTTTGTACTCCAGCATGCACTGTCAACTGTGGGACCTTATATAATAGACAGGTGTGTGCCTTTCCAAATCATGTCCAATCAGCTAAATTTACCACAGGTGGACTCCAATTAAGGTGTAGAAACATCTCAAGGATGATCAGTGGAACCGGGATGCACCTGAGCTCAAGTTTGAACTTCATGGCAAAGACTGTGAATACTTAATGTACATGTGATTTCTTAGTTTTTTTTTTTTTTTTCCACAATATCTTTATTGAACCTTTTTTTTTTTTTTTTAACAAACATGATACAAACAATCAAACACTAACGCTAAAGTACTACAAAAAAAAAAAAAAATGCACTAAAAACACCAACAACCACCAACAAAATCAAGTCTTCAACAATGCTCCTCTGTTTAGTCTAGACAATCCAATACATAAGTATACATATTATGTTCACCAGTTTGGAATTTACAAGGTCCACACACATCATTCACCTTCTTCTTCAAGAGTTATGTTTAAATTTTTTACATAATCAATAAAAGATCTCCATATATTCTCAAACACAATTTCCTTTGATTTCAGTATATATGTTATTCTTTCTAATGGAAGGTTTGTTAACATCTGTCTTAACCACTGAGTCACATCTGGTCTATGAGTCTTTTTCCATAATAGTGCAATACATTTTTTGGCATTAAGCAAACTGAGGTCTATGAATGTTCTTTCACTTTTATTAAAATTATGCTTTTCTGGGTACAGACCCAACAAAAACAGTTTAGGATTCAGTATGATTTGTTTTGAGATTATTTTTTCAATTGTTACCCTCACCTCTTCCCAAAACATTCTTATTAATCTACATTCCCATAAACAATGAAATAGGGTTCCTTTACTTTCCATGCATTTTGTGCATGTATCTGGTATATTTTTGTTATATCTATTTAACTCCTCCGGTGTAACATACATCCGCATTAACCATTTGAAATGTATCAATTTAAGGCGTGCATTTATTGATTTGGTTTGAGCTTCTGTACAAGCCAATTCCCATTGTTCCTCCGAAATTTCAATTTGCAGATCTTCTTTCCAGTAGTTTAATCTTTTCAGTGAATTTTCACTTGAAGATAGTGTCAATGAGTTATAAAACTCTGAAATAATACCCTTTCTTTTACTATCTTTCATCATCATTTTTTCCAAGGATGAATAAATAGGTCGAGTGAGAGCTTTATTTTGATTTGATCGAATAAAGTTTCTAAGTTGAAGATATTTAAAAAAATGTGTTCTATTGAGATTAAATTTGATCCTCAGCTCTTCAAAAGACATTATGTTGTCTGCACATGGCAAATATAAATCCTGAATCTTTTGTATCCCTTTTAAATTCCATACTTTAAATACAGCGTCCGCTCTCCCTGGTTTAAAATATTGATTACCCCATATTGGACTAAATTGTGACAATAACTGTGGTTCTTTTAAATAGTTTTTAGCTTCACACCATATTTTGATCATATGCTTTACAAATGGATTTTTAACTTGTTTTTGTATTTTTTTTGCCGAATCTGAGTATATGAATATGGGAAGAGGTAAAGGTAAATTGTATGATTCCATTTCAGTCCAGTGAGGGAGATCATTTGATGAAAAATAATATGTCATAGACCTCAGTTGTGCCGACCAATAATACAACATAAAATTTGGACATTTCAGACCTCCACGATCAAATGGTAAATATAATAAAGACAGACGTAATCTAGCCCTCCTGTTGTTCCATATAAATTCCACTAACTTTTTTTTTATTCTTGAGAATAGATCTAAAGGTGGTGATAAGGGAATGTATTGAAATAAATAAAGTATTTTAGGTAAAATATTACTTTTAAGTATATTGATTCTCCCGATCATCGACATTGGTAGTGACATCCATCTCTGAGTTAACTCATTGATATCTGACATTAAGGCTTCATAGTTGACGCTGGCGACTGATTCTAGCTTAGGCATAATTTGGATTCCTAAATATTTAAACTGATTTACAACATTGAATTGATTTGCCTCAGGGGCTGGGTAATTTCTCTGGGTCTCATTTAGCATTAATATTGAAGATTTAGTTTTATTTATTTTATATCCTGATATTTCCCCAAAATTCTTTATTAAATTCAACAAGGTTGGAATTGATTTTTTTAGATTCGACATAAACAAAATTATATCATCGGCGTACAGGGAGATTTTATGTTCTGTTGGTCCAACTTTAATTCCATATATTTGTGAATGTAAACGTATCGCTATCGCTAAAGGTTCAATTGCCATAGTAAACAGTAAAGGTGAAAGTGGACAGCCTTGTCGACATCCTCTATTGATTTTTATTGGTTTTGAAATATTGTTATTTGTTAGGATTTCTGCTGTAGCATTATTGTATATTATTTGAACCCATTTTATGAAATTATTTCCAAGTCCAAACCTTTGTAGGACTTCAAAAAGAAAGGGCCATTCAACTCCATCAAAGGCCTTTTCGGCGTCCAATGATAGGAGAGCTGTATCCGGTGCTTCTTTATTAAAATAAATAATATTAAATAGTCTTCTTACATTATGGAAGCCTTGTCTACCCTTTATAAAGCCATTCTGATCTCGATTAATAATATTTGGTAAAATTTCTTGTATTCGTCTTGCTAAAATTTTACAGATTATCTTAAGGTCGGCGTTTAATAGGCTTATTGGTCTCATATTTTCACATTTATTAGAGGGCTTACCTGGTTTTGGCAGCAGTATAATTAAGGCATTATTTATGTATGATGGTAAATTATTATTTTGAAATGCTTCTAAAACCATTTCCAAAAAAGGTTTTATTAATTTATTCTTAAATTTTTTATAAAGGTCAACTGGAAGACCATCTGGTCCTGCACTTTTTCCTGATTTCATATTATCAATGGCTAGCCCAACTTCTTCTTGACTAATTTTAGACTCCAATATCTCCCTGTTTTCATTTGGTATACACGGTATAGATAGTTCGTTCAAAAACCCATTTAGTTTTGTTAAATCAGGTTCATTTTTGGTATCATATAATTTTTCATAGTAATCTCTAAAGGCTCTATTAATTTCTAAAGGATCTATAACTACCTGTCCGTTACTTATAATACTGGTAATTGGTGTTTTAATTTCCAATTGTTTAATCTGCCATGCTAATAATTTTCCTGATTTTTCACCTTGTTCATAAAAAGATTGTTTCAATCTTAGAAGACTCGAGGCAGCTCTATTCGCTGATTTTTTGTCGTATTCAGCTCTCAAAATCAGTAATTCATTCTCCAACCTTGGGTCACTTCCTGCATACACTTTTTCCTGAAGACTTTTTATTTTATGTTCCAATTTAGCTCTCTCCTCTCGAGTCTTCTTAGATTTTGATCCTGTATAA
This sequence comes from Pholidichthys leucotaenia, assembly GCA_020510985.1. Taxonomy (NCBI): domain Eukaryota; kingdom Metazoa; phylum Chordata; class Actinopteri; order Cichliformes; family Pholidichthyidae; genus Pholidichthys; species Pholidichthys leucotaenia. The sequence continues at coordinate 166,114,988 of CM035844.1, forward strand.
CTAATAATATGTCCCCTAATAAAAGCTTTGAAAGCCTCCCACTTTACACATGCTGATGTTTGTGTAGTATTGATGTCAAAGAACTCGTCTATCTGTTTTTCTATATACTTGACAAATTCCTCATCCTGAAGCCATTTATGCTGAAATTGCCATCTACCTGATTCCTTTGTCAATTTTTTATCTACATATATTAGACAACAGGGTGCATGATCAGAGATCACAATGTTATCATAAAAGCAGTTTTGAATCTTGGACCTTAATTCTGTGGAAATCAAAAAATAATCAATACGTGAGAATGTCTTGTAGGTACTGGAATAACAAGAATAGGCTTTAACTTGTGGTTTCATTTCTCTTCATATATCTAACAATCTCAATTCTTTCATAAAATGATTAATAGTCATCCTACATCCGATGTGCGTACAATCCAGTCCTGTTGATCTGTCCACACCTGGATTCAATGTACAATTAAAATCCCCTGCTATTATATGTTGCCCTGTAAGTGATGATAAGATGAGAAATAAATTAGCAAAGAACTTCTGATCATCTATATTGGGACCATATAAGTTCACAAGATTTATATTTTCTAATAGCAAAGAACCTTGAATGATTACATATCTTCCAAATTTGTCTCCAATTACATTTTTCACTTGAAAAGGAACTGATTTATGTATGAGAGTCATAACTCCCCTGGCTCGGGATGAAAATGAAGAGGTGAATACACTTCCCTGCCATCTACTCCTAATTCTTTTAACATCCTCCTCTATCAGATGAGTTTCTTGTAAAAACACAATTCTTGAACCCATGTCCTTTATTTTATTCATAACTTGTTTAAGTTTTTTTAAATTTTGTAGACCTCTGCAATTCCATGAAGTTAAATTAAGATTAACACTTTGGTCCATGATCAATAGAGAGTTTGGGATTACCTTGCAGTGTAAACATGCTCATACAGAGAAGCAAAAACATGAGTGGTTGAACATTCATCCTACAAACTACACACAAACAAATTTCCCCTTCCCACACTTGTGGCAAACCCCCCAAAATCAAAAGAAAAATTCTGTCTCCCGATATAGCCATCGACCGTTCCACACCCACGGGGAACAGCCTAAGCCACTCCTTCTTCATCCTCCCAATCACCCTAACTCTACTGCTTTTAATGACGTAACATTAACTCTCCTCTGTAGTTTTCCAACTTAACTCCAAAATTTTTAACAACTTTGTACATCATAGTTTTTGGTTTTTTTTTTGTTTGTTTTGTTTTTGTTTTGTTTTTTAATATATAATACAATCTATATTTTGTAAACTTACTATTTACTTCAAGTCAGTCAGATGCCTGTGCAAATGCTTAATTATTCTACCTTATATTTTGTTCATGCTTAGCTCCCACCAGTCTCTTCTTCTTCTTTGATCTTCTTGATGAACTCCTGCGCCTCCTCTGGGGTCTTGAAGATGTGGGTTCTGCCCTCATACGTGGTCAGCAGTCTCGCAGGATAGATTACACCATGACGAATCCCAAGGTTGCGCAGCTCCTTACGTACGGGATCAAACTGCTTCCTCAATTGCTGGATTCCTGTGGCCAAATCTGGGTAGAACCGCACCTGCTGGTCCTGGTGTTTAATCTCTCCTTTTTTAGCTCGTGCAGCGTTGAAGATCTTCATCCTGTCTCTGTTGCTAAGAAACTTCATAATTAAGGTCCTCGGCGGTCCCTTATCTCTCCGTGGGCCAATACGATGTGCTTTTTCCAGAACCACTGCTGATTGCAACTCCTCGCTGCCCAGCACCTCCGGAATCCACTTTTCCAGAAAGGAACATACGTCCCGACCTTCTGATTCCTCTGGAAGACCCACCAGCCTCAAATTATTCTGTCTCGACCGAGATTCCAAATCCAAAATATTATCTTCCAGAGATTTATTTTTTTTTTCCAAAGTGCGCACCTTTAATTGAAGACGGGTGACGTCATCTTCAGCACTAGCGAGACGGAGCTCCATCTGCGCCGTTCGTTCTACACAGTCACCCAATTCCTTTCTTATTCCTTCCAACGCTGTCATAATCCCATCAAATCTAGAGGAAAAGTCCGCTCTCATTGAACTCATGGCAGCCATCAGCGCATCTGCGCCATTCCCCGCAGATATCGCAGCGTTGCCAGCCTCCTCCGCCATATATGGAGTTTTGTTTACTGCGTCACAGACCTGAAAGTCCGTTAATTTGGACTGTTTCGGCGGCTCGCTTTTTCCTTTTCCTGGTTTTCCAGCCTTAGGCTTCGCCGACATATCTTCGCCCAAATGCTGGGATACGTTCTGTCCCAAATGAGAGAGTTATTTGCCGATTTTTTTTTTTCCAGGAGCAGAGCAGAGCGAGACACGTCCGTCCTACGTGGCAGCCATAACCGGAAGTCGATTTCTTAGTTTTTTATTTTTAATAAATTAGCAAAATTCTCAAAACTTTTTTCACGTTGTCATTATGGGGTATTGTGAGTAGAATTTTGAGGGAAAAATGAATTTAATCCCTTTTAGAATAAGACTGTAACATAAGACGGAGGCAACCATTCCTCGCATGAGGATGGATAATTTTTTCACACATGAGTTGTTCAGAACTCCTTATACAAAGATATAGAGTGATGATAATCAAGTCAGTGGCGGTAATGCACCTGTGAGCTGGTTGCCAACTGCCAATCAAATCTAAAAGAAGAAGAAGAAGGCTGTAACATAACAAAATGTGGAAAAAGTGAAGCGCTGTGAATACTTTACGGATGCACTGTTCGTCAGTTCGACTTCAGTACTTTACTGACACCCTGTGGTTGCTAGGTGAACTGCAGTCCCATTTGGTCCCCGTCAAAAGTAGCTGAAGATGTGACCAGTATGAATGGAGGGCCCATTACACCTGATATTAAAATGCTTTTAATGATTGGATCACAGCTGGGTAGTGATTGACCACATGCATTTACACTGGGTGCTAACATGGATCCCTGGAAGATCCCATTATGCTTCCTCTCGCTGGCCACTGTGATTGTGACTGAATCGGAGAGAAAAAATGTGCACGTCTGGGTGGGTGTAAAATAATGCATTCAGTTGATTAATGGGGAAGAAATGAAAATCATTGATTGGCAGCAGGTGGAAACATTTGAACTAGTTGTACTTACAATGACAGCCTGAATGCACAATCGACTTTTTTCCAGTACTAATCTGTACACATTTAATGGTTATTTTATTTGTATGACTACATCAATCATTTAAAAAAAGCTGGTGGAGAGACCTGGTGGTTGAATCGTGCAATTTTTTTTGTTTTAGTTACAATTACATTAAAGTTATAAAAGACATGGGCCTTGAATTGGAGTTGTTTATGCAGACAGGCTGCAGAATTACATAATTTCTGTTAAATGTGTTCACCATGCGTCCCTGACCACCTTCAGAAATCATCACAGTTACCCCCCTCCAAAAAAAAGTTTTTTAATGCCCGGTGGAAATGACATCTTAAGCCCTTTTTCTACTCATACCTACTCAGCCCAACTCTACTTGGCTTGACACGGTGTGATTGGTTTTCCATTTCAACTGAGTACTACCTCAAGTGGGTGGGGTTGGGTTCATTACAGGAAGGTGGCCCGTTATCCCGTTATGTTCTTGACATGCTGACATTTTCACTGACAAATGACGTAAAAGATGCTTAAAATCACAAAACACTCACCAGCTTCCCCATGAGCAGCCATCAGCTCGGAGACCTCCTGGTATACATTTTCATTTTGGCTCACTCCGCCGTAGCAGGGATGACGGGGCTGAAAAGTTCATAGCTGTCAAATTTGACCAAATGTAGTTTATTTTTCAAGCGCAGGGATTCAAGTGCTACAACACTGATGGAAGAACTGTGCACACTGATGGGGAGACTGTTGAAAAATAACCACATTTGATCAAATTTGACCACTATATGAACTTTTAAGCCTATGAACTTTTCAATGCCAGCGGAGCATTCCGAAGTGAAATACCAGAAGGTCTCTGAGCATGGCTGGTCAGGGGGAAGATGGTGTTTTGGGATGGTGTTGATTTGTGTGTAGCCATTTATTTCATTATCACAGAAATAACTAGAAAATCACTCGGAGAGTGCAAACCTCCACCAAAGCAGCTCAGTCCCCCATGCTGTGATCTACTCAAAAATGTAATTGTATTTAATTGCTGGACTTGGGAACTTATTATTCTGTATATTTTTTCCAATCACCCTGACTAGTTATTGTGGAGCTGCATGTGCATGTGCTCAAATAGCCCTATCTCCCAATGATAAAGAATCCTTTATAAAATTCCTGGATCCAGACGATGATGCAGATCACTCCCAAAATCTAATCATTTCTCCCTTGTCCCACTTCGGACATTTCCTGAAAACTTCATCAAAATCTGTCCATAACTTTTTGAGTTATGTTGGTCACAAACGGACAGACAAACAAACCCAGGCAAAAACATAACTTCCTTGGTGGAGGTAATAAAAGCTCACGGCTGAGTTTACAAATGGCGGTTTTGAATCTTGTGAAGATGTCGCTCTCATCCACTGACATTATGCTCTGGCCAATCAGTGGCCTGCAATCCATTGATGTCACATTTTCAGCTTGACTCAGTACGGTTGGGACCTCAGTGAAGTAGGTCCCAAAAAAGTACCTGGTACCAGGTACTTATGGAAAACTCTACAAACCAAGTAGAGCTGAGACGAATAGGGGCTGAGTAGGAACTCGGAAAAGGGGCTTTAGTGACCGCAGGGATTCAGTAAAACCAGGAGTTTCCAAAAGTTCCACATACAGTGGTGTCAAAAAGTGTTTGCCCCCTTCCTGATTTCTCATTTTTTTTGTATGTTTGCCACACTTAAATGTTTCAGGTCATCAAACAAATTTAAATATTAGACAAAATAACACAAGTAAACACAAAATGCAGTTTTTATATGAAGGTGTTTTATTATTAAGCGGGAAAAAAATCCAAACCTACATGACCCTGTGTGAAAAATGATTGCCCCCTAAACCGAACTAACTGGTTGGGCCACCTTTAGCATCAACAACTGCAATCAAGCATTTGCGATAACTGGCAGTGAGTCTTGTACAGCGCTGTGGAGGAATTTTGGCCCACTCATCTTTGCAGAATTGTTGTAATTCAGCCACATTGGAGGGTTTTCGAGCATGAACCACCTTTTTAAGGTCATGCCACAGCATTTGTTTTGGACCATTGTCTTGCTGCAGAACCTAAGTGCACTTATGCTTGAGGTCACGAACAGATGGCCAGACATTCTCCTTCAGGATTTTTTGGTAGACAGCAGAGTTCATGGTTCCGTTTACCACAGCAAGTCTTCCAGGTCCTGAAGCAGCTAAACAGCCCCAGACCATCACACTACCACCACCACATTTTACTGTTGGTATGATGTTCCTTTTCTGAAATGCTGTATTAGTTTTATGCTGGACTAGTGCATGCCTGTAGAAACCAAGTATAAGCAAGTATTTCTGCATGCCCGTAGAAAGCAGTTATAAGCAAGGGTGTAAGCAAGCACGCTGGCACTCGTCGTCTTCTTATTCTTTTAGATTTGATTGGAGGTTGGCAACACGTCAGCACTCATTCAGTGATGCCTGTCTTTGATCTGTGAATGTGTCGTAGCGAGTCCTATGATCTTTAATGTCATAGCGAGTCCTATGACCGTGAGTGATGACTGCCTTTGATCTTTGATGATGTCATAGTGAGTCCTATGACCGTGAATGGTGACTGCCTTTGATCTTGGATGTTATAGTGAGTTGTATGATCTTTGATGATGTTGTCATAACGAGTCCTATGATGCCTGCATTTGATCTTTGCTGATGTCATGGCGAGTCCTATGATTGTGAGTGATGCCTGTGTTTGATCCTTGATGATGTCATAAGGCCCTTTTCCACTAGCCCCACTCAGCCCCGATTGAAAACCCGACTCTACTCACTTCGGTTCGGTTCAGCCTCAGTTGCTTTTCAACTACTGCTGGCGCACCTGCTGGCACACCTGCTGTGGGTGGGATTTGTTGAACAGCAGGCGGCGCCACACCCTCGTGACGTGAAACACGCGACCGAATCCTCCACAACAAACAAAATGGCTGATGACGAGGAGAGAAGGAAGGAGGAAGGAGAGAGGAATGACTGTGACATGAAACTGGTTAAATCTATGGTGCTGACTTGTACTCTGCACAATCTGTGTGAGAGTCATGGAGAGACGTTTGACACTACATTGGATGATGCAGTAGATGAACCAGTGGTGGCAGCGGCACAGAGAGCAGAGGAGCAGGGTGGTGATATTGTAGCGAACTCAATATAAGCACCCTACTTGGCTTGCCAAGTGGGTTGACCCTATTGGCGACACAGGTAGAGTGCGGGACTCCGGAGCGGGAGGCGTGAGTTCAAACCTCCCGGTGGGACGTCGCCATGTCAAGCTGCACGTTACAATATAACATGTGATGCAATACTTGTCTATTTTGTCCACATTTATGTGCATACATATTTCAAAAATGTTTTTTGTAAATAAAATGTTGTGCATGGTCCATCTACCTGTCCTCTTGTTCATAACGCTTATCTGTTAAGAAGGTGCGAAGCCATCAGCCTAATGATGAGTCCACACTTCTCACTGTAGTGATAATTGCTCACGCTGAGCGCTCTGACAGCCCCGTACGCTGTGGGGGTCACACACGACGTGTTCCTCCCCACACTCTCAATTTTTTTTCCCGTATATTTTTCTCTTTGGCGTACAGAAATGGCAATACGCCCGTATTTGCTAAAATTGCATTTTCCCCGTATTAAAATACGGCGAAACCGTATCACTTGACGGGTATGTAATTACATGCAGAAACACCACACAGGCCATCTTCACAAAAATCCAGCTCGACAAGCCACTTTTGCTTAGGTGGAAATGCAAATTGAACTATAAATCATGTGCTGATACATGTCATATTTTCCCATGTAAAGGTCTCCCACTTTTACTTACAAATTGATTTTTAATTTTTGGGAAAAGGGAATATAAATTTTGCACTTGTTGGTAACAACAGTTGTGTGCCACAAAAACACAGTTGTGTATCCTTGTCCGATTTGTCTACTGTTATTAGTGCCAAATTTTTGCTAGATTCCTTCTTAATTTATTAAATTTTGACTGGTGATGCAACATTCAACTTACACGTACTTACCTTTAGCAGTGTCTACAAGTTCAAGCACACCTGTACTACTGCTTATAACCTAAAAAATGTACCCGTTCAAGAGAAATGGATTCCGCATTGCAAATTTGTTTAAAATTAAAAAAAACCTACCAAGACATTACGTTTCGTTGTGTTGTTAAAAATTAAATTACCATTAGAAGGCTATACACCTGACCTGATGAACAGCAGCATGTGGAGTGAACAGAGAATGGAATGTGTATGTAATTATTGGCTTTTCTCATACGGTGTCATAACAGATAAACCAGACTTTTGATGCAAACAATACAATTTTATTCCAGAAGCAAAATTTACAAACAAAAAAACAGACTGGGCGATGACATCTCTGCGAGCTCTTCCCTTCGTAACGCAGCGTCCTGCTCCAGGGCTTCACGCACATCTGCCCGCACATCTGCGGCCACCTGTCGCAAATGCTGCATGTACTCCTGATTCTTGCCGCTGGTCATGTTGCCGTTCCAAGAGCCGCATCTCTTCGTCATGCATGTTGACCATCGCAGATGTAAGGTCAGCGATGGGAGTTGTCTGTTTTCGTCTTGCCTAGATGGAAAGACAGAAAGGCATGGTCGTTAAAGCTGGATCACTACATATATTATGGAATTACACAGGTGAAAGTCTGTGGTGGAATGTCACTATTATATTATGCTTCATTGCTGTATATAAGCTGAACTGTCATGTTGCTGCCCCTCAGTAGAGCAGATTTTGCAACACGCAGGGTGCTGTCTTCGGCTGCAGCCCCCCTGCAAAACTAAAAAGGATTAAGATTAAGAATATGGATGGATGGATGGGTAATGTTTAAACTAGTTGCTTGTAGTGTGGCCGCAGAAATCTGAATGGGTTAATACAGTCAGCTGACGCGAAGCATTTCATTGAAGCATGTTGATTTCAACGGCAGTTAATGCACTTTGTTTGTCTAAAACAGGAGTTACAACAGCACTTCAATCACCACACCTAAAAATGGTTGTGGAACACCGATAAGTGAAGACCAAAGAATAACCTTTTTGCACATTTAAAAAGACATTTTCAATTAATTAATATGCAGCTACAGGAAATTGCATTAATCAATTTGGTACATAACTTGTTAGGCTCCACCCCCCCCCCACGACCTGTAAAGGATTAAGCGGTAGAAGATGGATGGATGGATGGATGGATTTTCGACCCTGGTTTCCGCTGCTGGACCTGTTTCAACCAAAAAAAAAAAATCGTGGTTATTGTGCCTTACCGGCACTTGAACGTGATCCAGATGGAGCTGGTGATGTGGCTGACATGGGAGTTGATCCAACTGGCGCTCAGCCAGACGCACACGCAGACGCAGCGCCAGGAGAGTCCGCTGTGTCTGTCCACTGAGGTGGACCCCTGTGATATGAACTGCGATTCGAGAAAGAAAATACACGCAATTTAAAACTTAACACCAAAGTGCAACATGTACACAACACTCTAAAGTTTTTAACCGGAATACAATAAGCGTAATTCAGCGTTTTGTTCACGCTAATACTTAACACAAAGCAAGCGTGAATCTGCAGTTGGCTGCAAAACAATACGCAAGCCTCAGTAACAACCATTACCCAGAATCTAACAACCTTCCTATTTCTTAAAAACAGTGAGCTTGGCACAGAAAGGATCAAGTGGCGAAAAGATGCGCAATATCAAAAAAACACTCACCATCCACGGTTTCCAAGGCTGTGACCGTGACCGTGACCGTGACAGTGACAGTGACGTGTTGAGCCCAATGTCTCTCAGCGAACCACTTCCACTCCTTCCGATCCGCTGAACTTCGAGCAATGTGGTCCTTCACTGCTTGGTAATCGCTTTTCAGCTTTTTCAGCTTCTCCCGACACTGTTTGGCAGTACGGATGTGCCCTTGGGAAGCCATCTGCTCGGACACCTGCATTTCAAGTAGATCAGTCCAACTCGCGCTGGATGCGATCGTCGCCTAATATAGAAAGAAAATTGCGCACCTCCTAATATATAATATTAGGAGTAGGGATGGGCATTCGGTGAAATTTTCTTCACCGATCGTCGGGAGAATTAATGATTAATAATCGGTTAATCATTAACATTTTTAGGTAGGTAACAAGGCAGGTAGACTACATTAGAACATCAGGTATCAGCACGGAGAGCCGCACAACTCAAATCCACCTCTCTCTCTCAAATCCCTCTCTCTCTGTTCGCTGTTCTCGTGTTGGCTCGGCTCGGGAATCTCGCAAGCTGATTGGCCGAGACGTTTCACCCTGCAAGCTGATTGGCCGAGACGTTTTACCCAGCTTCTCTCCCTGCCGAGCGGCCACCCAACAAACGAAGACCGCATTCATTGCTCTATCGCTCGTGTTGCTTAGTCTAGCCGCGTGGAACTTTTTGCTGTTCTCTTGTGCCATTTTGTGTGAAATAGTCTTCCCGTCGAGCCACTACGTCGCCTCCTGCAGCTTCCCTCGACGATCCTGCGCCTCTAGCACCTGAGGAGCAGTAAAGCTCTCATTAACCTGTGCAGTAAATCATTTTCATCTTGAATTACGTATCTTGTTATAAGAATAAAAGAGTTCTAAAAACATATTTATGTACACTTTATTTACATCTACGTATGTATGTACACTCACACACACACACACACACACACACACGTGTGTGTGTGTCTTCTACCGAATCTTCATGACCTTCTCAATAAAGTTTCTGAAAAAAAAAAAAGAAAAAAAAAAGAATCTTCACGACCACCATTACTCAGCGCGCAACCACTGTTGGCGGTTTCTTTTCAGTGTATTGCTGTGCTATTTTCATTTATTCTCTATCAAAAATGGCTTCGCGTAATAAGGGTGTTCCATGGACCAATAAGGAGGTGCAGTGTCTTTTATCAGGCTTGGATGAGTGGTGTTCAAATGATACATCATTTGTGTTGTCGATGAGGTATATTTGTATGCTGCATTGCAGTGATTGCAGTACACCTGGTCATTTTTTAAATTGAAATGGTCCCACGCAACACTTCGCCGTAACCGCTTCATGATTTGGCGATTGCCCTACGGAAGCTCGCATGTATCAACTGAGGCACGCCAGGGTACGGCGATGGTGTAATGTTGCCCCCTGGTGCCCAAATTTTGCCAGTGGCACAGTTAAATGCATTGCGTTGTTTGAGGACGGCCGTGCACTAGGCCTAATAACCTACATTCGGATTGTTTAAAAAAAAAAAACGGTTTGTCGACGAAAATGAACTTCCTCGGTGAAATTCTTAATGATCAATTATCAGTTAATCGGTAAATTATGCCCATCCCTAATTAGGAGTATATTATTATATAAGTATATTATACAGTATATTAATATAATATACCGTATTAAAGGGGCGCACTGTGTTCACTGGCTGAACAATTACAAATGGTGGTCGTGGAGTAAATTCAGCAGAAAAAGTCGCTTTCATGACGTTACGACCTGACCAATCAGCGGCGACCAGTCTCTTAAAGTCATATCACAGCCATACTCAGCCCTACTCAGCCCGGTTAGACCCTGCCCTGGATCAGGTACGAAAAAAGTACCTGCTAACCGGTGCTGGGGCTAGTGGAAAAGCGCCTAAAGCGGGTTGAGTGGTGCGGTGTAGGGCTAAGTGAGGCTAGTGGAAAAGGGGCTTATAGCCTTTTTATAGACTTATAGTGAGTCCTGTGATCATGAGCGATGCCTGCCTTTGTGACATAGGAACATCATAGGACATCGTGCAGACATCATAGGAACATCAAAGGCAGTCCTATGATCTTTGGCCGTGACACACTGACAGACACACACAGTGACACACAGAGATTTCTTGAATTTATAGAGTGATGTAATGGGACACACACCTTGCAAAAAGTTCAACTTGTGTCTCATCAGTCCACAGGGTATTTTCCCAAAAGTCATGGGGATCATCAAGATGTGATAGAGTAAAGAAGACTCTTGAACCAGTGTGTGGCGGTAAGCGTGTCGGGAAGCTCTTGGAATTTTATGACTTTTAACACTTTTAAGAAGACAAGTTGTTCCATTGGGGTGCCGGACGGACTTCGACAGGTGGAAGGTTGAGACGGCATTTACGTCTGTGCTCGGTTGGCAGTAGGAGTGATTTGTTTGTGCGGTACTCTGACTGTAACGTTATGGCATCTAGCTCTGACGGGCTCGATAAAGATGAGATGGGTTGAACACTACCCAGGTATGGGAGGTGGAAAAGAGTAGCTAGGGGGGCATCAAGAGGTAGAAGTGGGTCAGATGAGAGTGATGCAGGAGAAAGTAACAATGCGAAGAAAACAAACTAGCCAACATGGATGGCAGTTTGATGATGTCGGGAGTAAGTGGAAGGTTGTCACTGAGCTCAATCAGGGTGGGGGGCACTGTCACCCTGTTAAACTAACAAAAGCAATTGAGAAAGAAATTGGGAGAGTTAAGTTTGCAGAGTGGGCGGCACGGTGGCGGAGTGGTTAGCACTGCGGCAGCACAACAACTCACCCTTGGCCGGGGGATCCTGGGTTTGATCCCAGCCCCTGACCAACAGTGATCTGTGTGGAGTTTGCATGTTCTCCCCATGTCTGCTTGGGTTTACCCCGGGATTTCTCCAGTTTCCTCCCACATGCCAAAAACATGCACGTTAGGTTAATTGGCATCAAACGGGGGATTCTAAATTGTCCTTAGGTATAACTGTGAGAGTGAATGGTTGTCTGTCTCTCTATGTTGGCCCTGCGATGGACTGGCGATCTGTCCAGGGTGTACCCTGCCTCTCACCCAAAGATGCTGGGATAGGCTCCAGCCCCCCCGCGACCCGAAAAGGATTAAGCGGAAGAAGATGAATGAAAGTTTGCAAAGTTCGTGTATAATAACTAAATTGATGCATCAAGTAAACAACAGCAAGAGAAAATACTGGCAATGACATATCTAAACAGAGAACAAATGAAGGCGCATGTTCCTGGTGCAGTGGCAAACTTGAGGGGAGTTATATCAGGTGTCCCTTTGAGCATGTCTATGGAAGAAGTGAAAAACGAGATCCAAGGAGGAAAGGTGAATGATGTGAAAAGGCTAAAGAGTAAAAGAGAAGGTTCACTGAAAGATGCACTGTCTGTAATGGTCCAGTTTAAGGAAACACTTCCTAAATCAGTCTAAATAGGATACCTGTGTATTACATTGTCAGAGAATATGTCCCAAAGCCACTCAGGTGCTTCAAATGTTAAAGGATGGGTCACACTGCTCAGCAATGTAAGGGGAAGTTAAGATGTGCTAGATGTGGAGGGGAGCACGAATATGGTAAATGTGACAAGGACACCAAAGTAAAGTGTTGCAACTGCGGGGGTGACCACGGTGCTGCATATGGAGGATGTGTTGTGCAGAGGAAAGCTAGACAAGCCCAGGAAATCAGAATAAGCAAGAAAATCTCATATGCTGAAGCTCTAAAGACAGAGAGGCAGGAATGGTCAGAAACATAACAGGCCTTTCTCAAAGAAGTTAAGCTCAAAGGGAAGAACAGCCATCAACAAATCCCACACAAGCACAAGATCATAACGCTGCAAGGAATTTTTGTGTTCACAAATGCAAAATGGATGACACATTGATAGTTAAGAGGACAAACTTTGTAGCTTTCATCTGCCACACCATTAATGTTGCAGCACAGCTACAGAAGAAAAGTGACAGAATCAAAACCAGTGTGGAAGCAGCAGGAAGGTTCCTAGAGGTGAAAGATATCAAAGCCGACCAGATTAATGTTTTATTGAAAGCTGAAACAGATGTTGAAACTTAATATCTGAATTACGGTACTACACATACTACAGTGGAATGCGAGGAGTCTTATAGCAAACGGACAAGGACTCAAGAAGTATCTTTACACTACTAGTTGTTCCAGAGGTAGTGTGTGTACAGGAGACGTGGCTTCAACCTCACTTAGATTTTGTTATTCCAGGATATAGTTCAATCAGACAGGATAGAAGTAACAGTGTAAATGGAGGAGGATGTGCCACTTTCATTAAAGATGGCCTGGCATATAGGGTGATTCCCTCCCCTGAGGATATAGAGTGTAATATTATTGAAATATGTAGGCCAAATGGACAAGGAAATATTAAGCTGATCAATTATTACAACCCATGTAGGAAGTTAACGGCAGATACTTTCAGTGTTATGGCAGGGGAAGGCCATATGAAAGAAGTATGGTGTGAAGACTTTAATGCTCATAACAGCTTGTGGGGAAGTACGCATACAGATAACAATGGAAATGTTGTGGAAGAGATGTTAGGTGAAAGGTGGTTAATTTATCTCAACAGTGGTGAAGGTACCAGGGTGGATGTGCATAGGGGCACATCGTCATGTATTAATCTGACTCTGGTATCTGATTCTTTAGTGAGCGCCTGTGAATGGACGGTTATGAACAGTACAACTATGGGAAGTATACTTACAGTCATTAAAACTGAAGTATGTATACAAGAGGGCAGATGTTTTACAAGATAGTGGTTTGACAAGGCAGATTGGGAAAAATTTAGGCAATACTGTGTACAATCATGTCATTTGGTAACATTTGAACGTGGCATAGAAGAGTGTTCAAGTCGGGTAACCAATCATATTCTGAATGCTGCAATAGCAAGTATACCTAAGAAAACAACACAGAGTAGGAAGAAGGTTGTACCCTGGTGGAATGAGGAATGTAGTATTGCAGTAAAAGAGTGAAACAAGGCATTCAGAGAGCTAAGGAAGAATATGAATAGTGAAAATTTAATAGATTATAAAAAGAAAAGGACAGCATGGAGAGAATTTTGTTCCACCCTTGGTAGGAAAACAGAACTAGGTGATGTCTGGGGTATGTTTAAAACTAGAAAAGCACTTGGAGAGCGCAGACCTCCACCAAGCGCCACAGTTCCCCCCATACAGTGTTTGTGTGTACGTTTTCAGATTCCTTGACCACGAAAACATATGACTAGCAATTGGATTGACAATGATAGGATTAGTGGTTCAGTAGTTATTCACGAAAATGGCATTTTCCTTAATGGCGGCCACAGTTCCGCCCATACAGTGTTTGTGTGTACGTTTTCAGATTCCTTGACCACGAAAGCATATGACTAGCAATTGGATTGACAATGATAGGATTAGTGGTTCAGTAGTTTTTCACGAAAATGGCATTTTCCGTAATGGCGGCCACAGTTCCCCCCCATATAAAAAAAACCTCCGAAATAGCTAGACAAGCCAGGGCCCTCAGAAAACAAGGAAAAATACAGTCGACATGGACAAGAAACTGTAAGGTGTGGATAAAACTGCTTGGCACTCCAGAAGACGCTAAAGTAATGATGATTAGAGAAATGGAGGAATTGGACAGATTTAAACCTTAGCCCTGATTCAGGAATAACGGTGCAGTAATCATGAGTGGAAATTTTGTGTTCTTTTCCTTTTTTCGTCTTGGTGTACATGGTTGTCATAAATTATGTTTAGTACTTTAGTCAATCATCCTTCCTCATTTGATGATGGAGGTGTAGTGGGGCAAATTGAAGCTGGAAATTTTGTTAGTGCTGAACAGCAACCACAGGACGTTTTGGGAGGTGTTGACCCAGACAACAATTATTTTGGTCATATTAATAATCAAGTGTGTTTATTATGAAGAACAACAATTAAATGGAATTATGAATTTGGATCAAACATTAACAATAATACATATTAATAGTAGGAGTCTCTATGCAAACTTTGATAGTATTAAGGAGTTTTTGAATCAATTTAATACACCATTTAGGATTATTGCAATAAGTGAAACATGGATTAATGAAGAAAAAGATGTAAACTTTGAACTAGATGGATATGAGATGTACACACAAAATAGGAAATGTAAAAGTGGTGGTGGGGTAGCACTGTATGTTGATAGAAAATTAAAAAGTAAAAAAGTAGACAGTATGACATCAGCAGTGAATAAAAGTATGGAATGTTTAACAATTGAGATTACGATGGAAAAAACAAAAAATATAATAAGTTGTATATATAGAGCACCGGGATCTGATATAGAAAAATTTAAAAATGGGATGGAAAAGATGTATGCAAAAATAAGACAAAAAGATATCTTTATTTGTGGTGACTTTAATATAGATTTAATGAAAATAAAACAACACAAACCAACTGAAGATTTCTTAGATATAATGTATAGCTTAACCTTATTTCCAAAGATTACAAAACCTACAAGAATAATGACACACTGTGCTACCCTGATAGACAACATTTTTACCAATGTTATTGAATATAATATGGTGAGTGGTATAATAATAAATGATATTAGTGACCACTTGCCTGTATTTGTTTCTTTAGATGTTAATTATGGGGCTAATGGGAGTAATAATAATAATAAATTATGTAAAAAGATTATCTATAAAAGAATAAGAACAGAAGATAGAATCAGTAATTTAAAAGAAGACTTAATGTTACAGAATTGGGATGTTGTCTATAGAGAGAAAAATGTGGACTTGGCATATGATAAATTTATTGATATATTTAAATTATTATATGATAAAAACTGTCCAATTAAAGAAATTAATAAAAAACACATACACAAAAATTGCCCATGGTTAACCAAAGGGTTACAAAATGCTTGTAAAAAGAAAAATTATCTCTATAAAAATTTTATTAAATTAAGAACTAAAGAATCTGAAAAAAGATATAAAACATATAAAAATAAATTAACTGAAATAATACCAACTAGTAAAAAAGTATATTATAGGAAAATGTTAAATGAAAATAAAAATAATATAAAAGGAGTCTGGGATATATTAAACAAATTAAGGAAAAATGGAACTAAGAAAATGATATATCCAGAGTATTTTACTGATAATTGTGGTGATATTTATGATAAGAATATGGTAGTAAATAAAATGAATAAATTTTTTGTAAGTGTTGGGCCAGAGTTGGCAGCAAAGATTCCAAATCAAGGAAAAGACACTGTGAGTGAGACTTTAATCGGAAGTAACCCTCGGTCAATTTTTCTTACAGCGGTGGATGAACTAGAGGTAAAATCTGTTGTTGAAAAGTGTAAAAATAAATTATCTACTGATTGTGATGGTATTGATATGGCACTAATAAAAAGAACTGTTGATGGTATATTAAAACCATTCACATATATTTTTAATTTATTATTTCAAACTGGTTCATTCCCACAGAAAATGAAAACAGCAAAAGTAATTCCATTATTTAAGCAAGGAAATAAACACCAATACACAAACTACAGACCAGTATCACTTCTCCTACAATTTTCAAAAATTCTGGAAAAACTTTTCAACAACAGATTAAAAAACTTCTTAAATAAACAGGATGTGCTGAATCAGAACCAATATGGGTTTAGAGCCAAGAGTACAACATCGTTGGCGATAATGGATGCAACAGAAGAAATAATAAATGCATTAGATCAAGGAAAATATGCAATTGGTGTGTTTATAGATTTTAGAAAAGCATTTGATACAATAAATCATTCAATACTTCTTAATAAATTGCAAATGTATGGTATTAGGGGAATTGCTCTGAAATGGGTTACAAGTTATCTGTCTGAGAGACAACAATTTGTGAAAATGGGAGATTATCTGTCTGGGTGTATGGGAATTGCCTGTGGGGTCCCCCAAGGATCAGTATTGGGCCCCAAATTATTTAACATATATATAAATGATATATTCCAAGTTTCTAAATTATTAAAAATAATATTATTTGCTGATGATACTAATATATTTTATTCTGGAAATAATTATAATCAACTAATCCATACTCTAAATAATGAATTAAATAAGCTAAAAAAATGGATGGATTGTAATAAACTATCACTAAATATAGATAAAACTAAGGTAATGATATTTGGTAATTGTAAAAATAAAGAAGATATACACATTCATATAGATAATGTAGTTATTGAAAAAGTTAAGGAGATCAAGTTTTTGGGTGTAGTACTGGATGATAAAATTAGTTGGAAACCACATGTCAGATACATACAAAATAAAGTTGCAAAAAATATTGCAATTATAAATAAAATTAAGCAGGTCCTAGATTATAAATCACTTCATATTTTGTATTGTTCATTAGTACTTCCATACTTGACTTATTGTATAGAGGTTTGCGGTAACAGTTATAAAAGTAAACTTAATTCATTGCTAATATTACAAAAAAGGGCAGTCCGTGTTATACACAAAGTCGGGTACCTCGAACATACTAATTTATTGTTTTTACATTCGAAGTTATTGAAATTATGGGATCTGGTTCATTATTACACAGCACAATTAATGTTTAAAGTTAGTAAAAACCTCTTGCCACACAATATACAGAATCTATTCAGGGAGAGAGAAGGGAAATATAATTTACGGGGGAATACAAAATTTAAAATGCACTTAGTAAGATCTACAAGGAAGAGTTTTTGTGTGTCTGTGTGTGGGGTAAAATTGTGGAATGGCTTGGGGGAGAAACACAGGCAATGTCCAAACATCCATATATTTAAATCAACATATAAAGAAATGATTTTTGAGCAGTATGAGAATGAAGGGCAGTGATGTTACATTGTGTCTTCAGTGAGGGAAGGTTGTTGTGTGTTATGGTGATTGTGAAGGTGATGGTGTTGTTTGTGTTTGCATTGAACATGCCAGAAGTGTATGTTTATTGTTGTCGTAATATTGTTGGATATGGACTGTCATTGTTGTGTCATTTTTGTTGTATAATTTGACTATGGGTGTATTATGGTGAATGTGGTTGTGGGATAATGATGATTATGAGTAATACTGTAATTTGTTTGGTGTGGAGAAGGGGTGGGACTGTATAAGCGTTGGCTTCTTCCCACTCCTTTTGAACATTTTTTTTTTCCACAATATCTTTATTGAACCTTTTTTTTTTTTTTTTAACAAACATGATACAAACAATCAAACACTAACACTAAAGTACTACAAAAAAAAAAAAAAATGCACTAAAAACACCAACAACCACCAGCAAAATCAAATCTTCAACAATGCTCCTCTGTTTAGCCTAGACAATCCAATACATTAGTATACATATTATGTTCACCAGTTTGGAATTTACAAGGTCCACACACATCATTCACCTTCTTCTTCAAGAGTTATGTTTAAATTTTTTACATAATCAATAAAAGGTCTCCATATATTCTCAAACACAATTTCCTTTGATTTTAGTATATATGTTATTCTTTCTAATGGAAGGTTTGTTAACATCTGTCTTAACCACTGAGTCACATCTGGTCTATGAGTCTTTTTCCATAATAGTGCAATACATTTTTTGGCATTAAGCAAACTGAGGTCTATGAATGTTCTTTCACTTTTATTAAAATTATGCTTTTCTGGGTACAGACCCAACAAAAACAGTTTAGGATTCAATATGATTTGTTTTGAGATTATTTTTTCAATTGTTACCCTCACCTCTTCCCAAAACATTCTTATTAATCTACATTCCCATAAACAATGAAATAGGGTTCCTTTACTTTCCATGCATTTTGTGCATGTATCTGGTATATTTTTGTTATATCTATTTAACTCCTCCGGTGTAACATACATCCGCATTAACCATTTGAAATGTATCAATTTAAGGCGTGCATTTATTGATTTGGTTTGAGCTTCTGTACAAGCCAATTCCCATTGTTCCTCTGAAATTTCAATTTGCAGATCTTCTTTCCAGTAGTTTAATCTTTTCAGTGAATTTTCACTTGAAGATAGTGTCAATGAGTTATAAAACTCTGAAATAATACCCTTTCTTTTACTATCTTTCATCATCATTTTTTCCAAGGATGAATAAATAGGTCGAGTGAGAGCTTTATTTTGATTTGATCGAATAAAGTTTCTAAGTTGAAGATATTTAAAAAAATGTGTTCTATTGAGATTAAATTTGATCCTCAGCTCTTCAAAAGACATTATGTTGTCTGCACATGGCAAATATAAATCCTGAATCTTTTGTATCCCTTTTAAATTCCATACTTTAAATACAGCGTCCGCTCTCCCTGGTTTAAAATATTGATTACCCCATATTGGACTAAATTGTGACAATAACTGTGGTTCTTTTAAATAGTTTTTAGCTTCACACCATATTTTGATCATATGCTTTACAAATGGATTTTTAACTTGTTTTTGTAATTTTTTTGCCGAATCTGAGTATATGAATATGGGAAGAGGTAAAGGTAAATTGTATGATTCCATTTCAGTCCAGTGAGGGAGATCATTTGATGAAAAATAATATGTCATAGACCTCAGTTGTGCCGACCAATAATACAACATAAAATTTGGACATTTCAGACCTCCACGATCAAATGGTAAATATAATAAAGACAAACGTAATCTAGCCCTCCTGTTGTTCCATATAAATTCCACTAACTTTTTTTTTATTCTTGAGAATAGATCTAAAGGTGGTGATAAGGGAATGTATTGAAATAAATAAAGTATTTTAGGTAAAATATTACTTTTAAGTATATTGATTCTCCCGATCATCGACATTGGTAGTGACATCCATCTCTGAGTTAACTCACTGATATCTGACATTAAGGCTTCATAGTTGACACTGGCGACTGATTCTAGCTTAGGCATAATTTGGATTCCTAAATATTTAAACTGATTTACAACCTTGAATTGATTTACCTCAGGGGCTGGGTAATTTCTCTGGGTCTCATTTAGCATTAATATTGAAGATTTAGTTTTATTTATTTTATATCCTGATATTTCCCCAAAATTCTTTATTAAATTCAACAAGGTTGGAATTGATTTTTTTAGATTCGACATAAACAAAATTATATCATCGGCGTACAGGGAGATTTTATGTTCTGTTGGTCCAACTTTAATTCCATATATTTGTGAATGTAAACGTATCGCTATCGCTAAAGGTTCAATTGCCATAGTAAACAGTAAAGGTGAAAGTGGACAGCCTTGTCGACATCCTCTATTGATTTTTATTGGTTTTGAAATATTGTTATTTGTTAGGATTTCTGCTGTAGCATTATTGTATATTATTTGAACCCATTTTATGAAATTATTTCCAAGTCCAAACCTTTGTAGGACTTCAAAAAGAAAGGGCCATTCAACTCTATCAAAGGCCTTTTCGGCGTCCAATGATAGGAGAGCTGTATCCGGTGCTTCTTTATTAAAATAAATAATATTAAATAGTCTTCTTACATTATGGAAGCCTTGTCTACCCTTTATAAAGCCATTCTGATCTCGATTAATAATATTTGGTAAAATTTCTTGTATTCGTCTTGCTAAAATTTTACAGATTATCTTAAGGTCGGCGTTTAATAGGCTTATTGGTCTCATATTTTCACATTTATTAGAGGGCTTACCTGGTTTTGGCAGCAGTATAATTAAGGCATTATTTATGTATGATGGTAAATTATTATTTTGAAATGCTTCTAAAACCATTTCCAAAAAAGGTTTTATTAATTTATTCTTAAATTTTTTATAAAGGTCAACTGGAAGACCATCTGGTCCTGCACTTTTTCCTGATTTCATATTATCAATGGCTAGCCCAACTTCTTCTTGACTAATTTTAGACTCCAATATCTCCCTGTTTTCATTTGGAATACACGGTATAGATAGTTCGTTCAAAAACCCATTTAGTTTTGTTAAATCAGGTTCATTTTTGGTATCATATAATTTTTCATAGTAATCTCTAAAGGCTCTATTAATTTCTAAAGGATCTATAACTACCTGTCCTTTACTTATAATACTGGTAATTGGTGTTTTAATTTCCAATTGTTTAATCTGCCATGCTAATAATTTTCCTGATTTTTCACCTTGTTCATAAAAAGATTGTTTCAATCTTAGAAGACTCGAGGCAGCTCTATTCGCTGATTTTTTGTCGTATTCAGCTCTCAAAATCAGTAATTCATTCTCCAACCTTGGGTCACTTCCTGCATACACTTTTTCCTGAAGATTTTTTATTTTATGTTCCAATTTAGCTCTCTCCTCTCGAGTCTTCTTAGATTTTGATCCTGTATAACTAATAATATGTCCCCTAATAAAAGCTTTGAAAGCCTCCCACTTTACACATGCTGATGTTTGTGTAGTATTGATGTCAAAGAACTCGTCTATCTGTTTTTCTATATACTTGACAAATTCCTCATCCTGAAGCCATTTATGCTGAAATTGCCATCTACCTGATTCCTTTGTCAATTTTTTATCTACATATATTAGACAACAGGGTGCATGATCAGAGATCACGATGTTATCATAAAAGCAGTTTTGAATCTTGGACCTTAATTCTGTGGAAATCAAAAAATAATCAATACGTGAGAATGTCTTGTAGGTACTGGAATAACAAGAATAGGCTTTAACTTGTGGTTTCATTTCTCTCCATATATCTAACAATCTCAATTCTTTCATAAAATGATTAATAGTCATCCTACATCCAATGTGCGTACAATCCAGTCCTGTTGATCTATCCACACCTGGATTCAATGTACAATTAAAATCCCCTGCTATTATATGTTGCCCTGTAAGTGATGATAAGATGAGAAATAAATTAGCAAAGAACTTCTGATCATCTATATTGGGACCATATAAGTTCACAAGATTTATATTTTCTAATAGCAAAGAACCTTGAATGATTACATATCTTCCAAATTTGTCTCCAATTACATTTTTCACTTGAAAAGGAACTGATTTATGTATGAGAGTCATAACTCCCCTGGCTCGGGATGAAAATGAAGAGGTGAATACACTTCCCTGCCATCTACTCCTAATTCTTTTAACATCCTCCTCTATCAGATGAGTTTCTTGTAAAAACACAATTCTTGAACCCATGTCCTTTATTTTATTCATAACTTGTTTAAGTTTTTTTAAATTTTGTAGACCTCTGCAATTCCATGAAGTTAAATTAAGATTAACACTTTGGTCCATGCTCAATAGAGAGTTTAGGATTACCTTGCAGTGTAAACATGCTCATACAGAGAAGCAAAAACATGAGTGGTTGAACATTCATCCTACAAACTACACACAAACAAATTTCCCCTTCCCACACTTGTGGCAAACCCCCCAAAATCAAAAGAAAAATTCTTTCTCCCGATATAGCCATCGACCGTTCCACACCCACGGGGAACAGCCTAAGCCACTCCTTCTTCATCCTCCCAATCACCCTAACTCTACTGCTTTTAATGACGTAACATTAACTCTCCTCTGTAGTTTTCCAACTTAACTCCAAAATTTTTAACAACTTTGTACATCATAGTTTTTTTTTGTTTGTTTGTTTGTTTTGTTTTTTTAATATATAATACAATCTATATTTTGTAAACTTACTATTTACTTCAAGTCAGTCAGATGCCTGTGCAAATGCTTAATTATTCTACCTTATATTTTGTTCATGCTTAGCTCCCACCAGTCTCTTCTTCTTCTTTGATCTTCTTGATGAACTCCTGCGCCTCCTCTGGGGTCTTGAAGATGTGGGTTCTGCCCTCAAACGTGGTCAGCAGTCTCGCAGGATAGATTACACCATGACGAATCCCAAGGTTGCGCAGCTCCTTACGTACGGGATCAAACTGCTTCCTCAATTGCTGGATTCCTGTGGCCAAATCTGGGTAGAACCGCACCTGCTGGTCCTGGTGTTTAATCTCTCCTTTAGCACGTGCAGCGTTGAAGATCTTCATCCTGTCTCTGTTGCTAAGAAACTTCATAATTAAGGTCCTCGGCGGTCCCTTATCTCTCCGTGGGCCAATACGATGTGCTTTTTCCAGAACCACTGCTGATTGCAACTCCTCGCTGCCCAGCACCTCCGGAATCCACTTTTCCAGAAAGGAACATACGTCCCGACCTTCTGATTCCTCTGGAAGACCCACCAGCCTCAAATTATTCTGTCTCGACCGAGATTCCAAATCCAAAATATTATCTTCCAGAGATTTATTTTTTTTTTCCAAAGTGCGCACCTTTAATTGAAGACGGGTGACGTCATCTTCAGCACTAGCGAGACGGAGCTCCATCTGCGCCGTTCGTTCTACACAGTCACCCAATTCCTTTCTTATTCCTTCCAACGCTGTCATA
Source organism: Pholidichthys leucotaenia (assembly GCA_020510985.1). Lineage (NCBI taxonomy): Eukaryota > Metazoa > Chordata > Actinopteri > Cichliformes > Pholidichthyidae > Pholidichthys > Pholidichthys leucotaenia. The sequence continues at coordinate 166,138,105 of CM035844.1, forward strand.
ATCCCATCAAATCTAGAGGAAAAGTCCGCTCTCATTGAACTCATGGCTGCCATCAGCGCATCTGCGCCATTCCCCGCAGAAATCGCAGCGTTGCCAGCCTCCTCCGCCATATATGGAGTTTTGTTTGCTGCGTCACAGACCTGAAAGTCCGTTAATTTGGACTGTTTCGGCGGCTCGCTTTTTCCTTTTCCTGGTTTTCCAGCCTTAGGCTTCGCCGACATATCCTCGCCCAAATGCTGGGATACGTTCTGTCCCAAATGAGAGTTATTTGCCGATTTTTTTTTTCCAGGAGCAGAGCAGAGCGAGACACGTCCGTCCTACGTGGCAGCCATAACCGGAAGTCCCCTTTTGAACATTTTATTTTTGTTTTGTTTTTTTTTGTGTGTTTTGAACTCTCTTCTTTCTTTCTTTAACAATGTTTAAATAAAAATCAATGTCAATACAGTGTTTGTGTGTTAAGTTTTCAGATTCCTTGACCATGAAAACATATGACTAGCAATTGGATTGACAATGATAGGATTAGTGGTTCAGTAGTTATTCACGAAAATGGCATTTTCCGTAATGGCGGTTTTCTTCTGGACGGTGATCCAGATCATTCCCAAAATTTAATCAGTTCTTCCTTGTATTATTTCCAACAACACCTGAAAGTTTCATCGAAATCCGTCCAAAACTTTTTGAGTTATCTTGCTAACCAACAGACAGACGGACAAACCCCGGCAAAAACATAACCTCCTGGCGGAGGTAATCAACCTTTATTGTCATATTGCTGTACATACAACTGTAGTGCAGGCAAGATGAAATTGCGTTTCTCTCGGCATCCATATAAGTAAAAGAACATGATTTAAGACACACTCACACATATCTTCACCCCCCCACCCCACCACATCCATTCACACATCCTTGAGACATACTTAACTAGAAAAGCACTCAGAGAGCGCAGACCTCCGCCAAGCGCCACAGTTTCCCCCATACAGTCTTCAGATTCCTTGACCATGAAAACATATGACAAGCAGTGGTTCAGTAGTTATTCACGAAAATGGCATTTTCCGTAATGGTGGCCACAGTTCCCCCCCATACAGTGTTAGTGTGTACGTTTTCAGATTCCTTGACCATGAAAACATATGACAAGCAATTGGATTGACAATGATAGGATTAGTGGTTCAGTAGTTATTCACGAAAATGGCATTTTCCGTAATGGAGGTTTAGCGCCACAGTTCCTCCCATACAGTGTTTGTGTGTACGTTTTCAGATTCCTTGACCATGAAAACATGACTAGCAATTGGATTGACAATGATAGGATTAGTGTTTCAGTAGTTATTCACGAAAATGGCATTTTCCGTAATGGCGGCCACAGTTCCCCCCATACAGTGTTTGTGTGTACGTTTTCAGATTCCTTGACCATGAAAACATATGACTAGCAATTGGTTTGACAATGATAGGACTAGTGGTTCAGTAGTTATTGACGAAAATGGCATTTTCCGTAATGGCGGCCACAGTTCCCCCCATACAGTGTTTGTGTGTACGTTTTCAGATTCCTTGACCATGAAAACATATGACAAGCAATTGGATTGACAATGATAGGATTAGTGGTTCAGTAGTTATTCACGAAAATGGCATTTTCCGTAATGGCGGTTTTCTTGTGGACGGTGATCCGGATCACCACCAAAATCTAATCATCTGTAGGATACCCCATTTCTGACAATCTGTGAAAATTTCATGAACAGACAAACCAACGCCGATGATCGCATAACCTCCCCCTTTGGCGGAGGTAAAAATGAGTAAGAAGAGGGTGTCAGTTAAAGTCCCAGCTCTTGGGGATGGGGACAAGATGGCTGTGTCAGTAAAAGAAAAGGCAGAAGTCCTAGGTAGAGCATTTGCTGCAGTGCATAGAGGAGAACATCTTGGTGAGAGTCATGGACAGCAAAGGGAGCATCGTCCCTCCAGGATTTTGCGATGTTGCGATCGTACCAATTCAAGTGGAATCAGCCAATCAGTGCAACTATTGCGTGACCTTGCAACTTTGTCCAATCACCGCAACTTTCCTGCAATTTTGGCCAATCCTTGTCATTTTCCGCCAATTTCACCAATCGAAATTTGTCTCCCCACGCGCTGAAATGCTCAGTCTAACCAGTCAAATGCATCGCTGCACCGCATTCACTTCCGTGTTTACAGTGAGTAACGAAATACATCAGCAAACAAGAGTGTGATTCAAAAAAAAAAAAAGACCACTCACCCGCGAGGTTTTCAACACCGTCCCTTCCTCAGTCTCCCCCAGCCTGCCCGTGGACACCTCGCCACGTCTCCGTCCTGACCACGTGTACGAAGTGCTGGGTTTGTGTTGTGGGGGGGGGGGGGGAGCGCCTGTTCAAAAGCACCCCATCACGGGAGTGCGCGTGAGGAGAGTACACAACACGACAGAGAGTGTTTGAACATTTCATACATATTTAGAGGCAAAATCATTCCTACATCTGGTCAATGAGCTTTAAAACTGTTAATCTCTGGTGTGGACGGAGAAATGCACCCCTCTCCCCCCCGCTGTAAATGAAAGGTGTGTGTGTGTGTGTGAAGCCCGACGTGCAGCAGACAAACAGGTAGGCATGGACAGATAGAGAATGTTCTCTGTATTTTTTTTCTCCAGAAAACCACAGACTCCAATAGCTGATACAGTGCAACAGAATAAATTATTTATTTTTTCCTCTCTGCTCGGTACCGAGTGGTTGGGGACCGTAGGGAGTTTTCAAATGAAGGTGCTGCCAATAATTTCCAAATCTTTACTCTTTAACATGCATTCAATGCAATTTAGCTGTTGTAATGGATATTGTGTTAATGTTTGTATTTGCTGTTGCACAAGAGTTTTTCTGTATAGCAGAAGTTTCTGCTTAATTTACAAATCACTAATAGGAAATTTTTGACAATCCTGAGCTTTTCTTGTATTGTTATAAAAGATAAGATACAGTAAGCCTTTATTAGTCCCACAATGGGAAAATTCCAGGATTGCAACAGCACAGGGATAGCAACACTCAGGGCAATAATTTAGAACAGGGGTGTCAAACTCATTCCATGGAGGGCCAAGACCCTGCAGGTTTTACTTCCACCCAGTCTCTTCAGCAGGTGTTTTCACTGATCAGCAATCAGTGGGAAGAAATTCAGAGTAAACACCTGTTGAAGCCATTGGGTGGAGGTAAAACCTGCAGGGTCTTGGCCCTCCATGGAACGAGTTTGACACCTGTGATTTAGAAGATAAGAAAATAAGAGCAGTGAATATACATATGTACACATAAATATATATACACAGTGTGGAGCATTGTAGCTAGATGGAATAAACAGCATAACCGTCTACTTAGTTATCCTACATAGTATGAATATGTACCCATACATATTGTCACCCTCCATAGCGATTGATATTGTCCCAGTTGTATACTGGAGGGGACCATTTTGTGTAAGTTTGTTGCGTCTTTTGCATTCAATACTATTAGGTCGTAATGTTTTTTTTTACTATCTCTGCGAGCAGCCCTGCTTAGGTTATAAAGTCTGACAGCCGTAGGTAGGAAGGACCTGCGAAACCTCTCGGTCGCACACCTAGGATGATGTAGTCTACTGCTAAATGAGCTCCTCAGTGCGTTCAGCATGTCCTGCATAGGGTGGGGCTCGGACTCCAGCAGAGATGACAGCTTAGCCACCATCCTTCTCTCTCCTATCTCCTCCACTGGGTCAGGGTGCTTCCCCAGGACGGAGCTAGCTTTCTTGATTAGTTTGTTCAGTCTCTTCCTATCGACTGCTGTGATGCCGCTGCACAAACACCAGCAGATGACCTCTGTTCAGATAAAAGTAACTTTTGCATTTCGTTTGTAAATCAAAGTCCCAGAGTCTGGAGAAAGAGTGGAGAGGCACAGAATCTTAAGTTGCTTGAGGTTTAGTGTGAAGATTCCACAGTCAGTGATGATTTGAGGAACCATGCCATCTGCTGGTCTCGGTTCACTGTGTTTTATCAAGACCAAAGTCAGCACAGTCGTCTACCAGGAAATTTTAGAGCACTTCACACTTCCCTCTGCTGACAAGCTTTATGGAGAAGCTGATTTCACTTTCCAGCAGGACTTGTCACCCCGCCCCCCCCCCACACACACACACTGCCAAAAGTGTCAAAACCTGGTTTAATGACCATGGTATCACTGTGTTTGACTGGCCAGCAAACTCTCCTGACCTAAAGCCCATAGAGAATCTATGGAGTATTGTCAAGAGGAAGATGAGAGACACCAGACCCAACAATGCAGACAAGCTGAAAGTCACTATCAAAGCAACCTGGGCCTTCATAACACCTCGGCAGTAACACAGGCTGATCACCTCCATGCCACGCCACATTGATACTGTGACATTTGCAAGGTTCACACAAAGAAAATGGAGCAAGATGGTTATGATGAACGGGCTTTATTTTACACACACCCCAACACCCACACCCTGAGCATAGACAGGAGGGGAGGTTACGTTGCGTTATAATTACACAGCAGTAGAATAGCTCAGTAATAACATTTGCTACACACACACAGTAACGTTCTCTGCTGGTAAAGCATGCTGGGAAATCCCTGCCCCCCTTAAAATGGCCCCGACATTACAATACAGTAATTAATCCAAAAGGAGCCCTGACCAAATCATACCTGCCAACTACTCCGGTTTTGCCGTAATGGTTCCGGTTTTCAAGACCCCATTCCGAGTTACGGTTTTATTAATCAAAATTACGGTTTTTCACTAAAAATTCAGTCAAAAATTTTAAATCGTAAAAAAAACACGAAAGCAATTCCAAACACGAGATCGTTAGGAATCGTATCTAAATTTAGAACAGAGCAACACGTGATGGCGGCCAGGATAGTCACACTTTTTCAGTGCTGAGACAAAGTTGCTGATTTTGCCGCTAAAATAACCAACAGCGAATATCGGATCAACATTTGTGACGCACACGCACAGGCTGAATTTCCACCTTGGTTGAACCAGCTTTTGAAGTAGAAATACCCCTCTATTTGCCTTTCACCGGACTCTGTGAGTAAACTGAGTAGCGTTTCTTTTCGTGGTTCGCTGCTACACTTTACCTGAAGCATTTGCTAAGCTAACACTATTGCTATTGAGGGTATTGAGGTTTCTATTCTCGCGCAAAATCCCGGAGAGGCGTGCGTACATGGCGAGATGTAAACACGATGTAAACTGCTGCAGACGTTCGTGACTGCACTTCAATCCTGGCAAATGGACCATGGATTCGAAATCTAAAGGGAGAATACATTTTATATAATGCCTAAGATTCTGAAGAACATGTGCTGTGTAATTGCAAGCCTTGTCATGCTTGGTGTATCATGTAAACATAAAATATCAGAGCGATTTTGCCGTCATTTACGCACGTGTGTTATACAGTGCTAGTATACCCTGCTGATATTTCTAGTCTTCTAGTTACCTCCGCCAAGGAGGTTATGTGATCATTAGCGTTGGTTTGTCTGTTTGTCTGTTTCTTTGTTAGCCAGATAATTCAAAAAGTTATGGACGGATTTTCATGAAATTTTCACAGATTGTCAGAAATGGGGTATCCTACAGATGATTAGATTTTGGTGGTGATCCGGATCACCGTCTGGATCCAGGAATTTTTTAAAGGATTCTTTTTTTTTTTTTAATTTAACATTGCAAGATAGGGCCATTTTCAATATTTTATTTATGATGTTAAACACTGTATGGGGGGAACTGTGGCGCTTGGCGGAGGTCTGCGCTCTCCGAGTGCTTTTGCAGTATTCATAATACATCACATCTGGCCTATTCGAAGTTCTATGCAGTGTTAAGATAGTCTTTTGAATGCAAATTTAATCAATGAATGAATCTTTATTTCGGATAGATTAAAAGTAAAGATTAAAAAGAAACAGAATAATATAACAAAGGCGAAAAAATCCAACAAGGTCAAATTAAACAAGAACTCCTCTGATTATACAGTTCAACATAAGTTATCTGAAATGGGTGATGGCTGAAGCCACAGCTTATATTGCCCACCCATATTCCATCCAAGAATTCAAAAGAAAAACAAAACAAGAGCAATTACAATTCGGAACAAAGCTAAGACGAAATGTGACAAAAAAAAACCTAAGTAACAACACAACACAGACTGGATATGACAATCCTTATGTGATTTTACATGTCATCTTGTATATATGTTTGGAGTATTTCTTCCTTTAGTTTTTGTTTAACCTCTTGCACTCCGTTGTACCGCGGGCGGGCAAGTCTCTGCGTCCTAGGGCGCACGAAGGCGCATGAGAGCGCACTCGTACGCATGACGCATGATAGAGATACTGATGGTGGTGATGTAGGTGGTGTGGCCTCCAAGCGCCACTGAAAAAAAAAGCTGCAGACACAGCCGCGAACAGATTAGTTCATCTGATTGACCTCTCATTCGACTAATAAGAGCCTTGAATTGGGTTTCTGAAACCTTGAAGAACCAATGAATGAAAACCTAGGAAGGAGGACCCGCCTACTGTGAATGCAGGAGCCAATTGAAGCACAGAAGTTCGGGTTGGGTGAAAAGAGATTTACTGTTGCAGCTGATGAAAAAAAAGGACACTGGACGAACCTGCTACAGACCCAGCAGCATGGAGAACACCCACAAGTGGGACCTGCACTCATTCCAGCAGAATAGACGTTTAGGATTCTCTTCCGTCATCATAGACGGACGGAGGCTGACGACAAAGGTCGTAAATCATTCACCAAAACCGCAATATTGGAATTATGTTTTGACCGGGATCCACGAGCGGACCAGCGTCGCGTTCGTCTGACAATGGGGAAGAGAAGTTCGCCAGGACTCTGCTGTTGTGAAGAGGTAAGGTGTTATAAGCTAAATTATTATTTCTCCCTGAAAATTGTAATCCAAAAATGACTTTTGACCGATCGGTAAATTACAACTGTACGGCGCACGAAGTACGAAGTGCGTGCGCCGCGATAAACGGTTCATTTGCCGTGTTCGGACCGTGAACGTCCCCCCCCCCGCAGGGGGGGAGCCGCGGTCGCCACATAGCCATATGAGTCTATTCCGTCATGAGTCTATTCTGTCATGGGGGGGGGGGGGTTGTCCCCCCCCCATGACAGAATAGACTCACACACACAGTAGCGAGGGGGGGAAGCCACTGTGACAGCGTTGCTGTGGAAACATGCAACGAGTGTAATCCGTCATGTAGCGAGGGCCGAACTCCGTCCTTTGTAGCGCGCGCGCACACACACACACACACACACACACACACACAGCCACAGCCACAGCCCTGAATGTGACCTTTCATTAGCGCCCAAAATGAAGATTCTACATTGAATTATTCAAAAGTTGCAGACGTTTTTCCAAACTCTGCCATTTGGCACAATTTGGCACAGTTCCAAAACACCTGGGAACTATCTGCGAACAAAGCTGTGTAAAATATTCATTTTTTGTGGTATTGTTACAAAATTTGGACCTCAGCTGGATAACACTTGGTTCTACATTTCTGTTGCATTTTCCAGCTGGATCGGACAGCTGTGTGTTATTTGCAAGCATTTGTATCCAAAAAAACACCGTGGCCAAATTTATTTTCTTCAAGTTCACTATGTTTAGATGACTGTAACTCAGTGGCCGGAGCACGTAGAGAGATCATGTTTTTTTTGCCAAAAAATTCAAAGTGTTTTCTTTTAAATGAGACCAACCCCATGAAGATGCTGCAAAGGGTTGAAGAACAGCTTTCGATTTACTTTGGGCACGTTATTTTTTGGCGTTTTTAGGAAAATTGCCCGGAGTGCAAGGGGTTAAATTGTCCAAGCATTGTACATGATTTTAATTCAGGTCCAAAATCGTTCCATAATCTGACTCCTTGCACTGAGACACAGTGTTGCTTGGTGGTAGTTCTCACTGAAGGTTTTTGAAATATACATGTTCCTCTGAAATGATATTGTTTCTCACTTATTTGGAACAAATTTTGGATATTTGCGGGCAGTGATAGATTCTTAGCTTTAAACATTATTACTGCAGTTTTAAAGTCAACCAGATCTTTCAACTTGAGAGCTTTTAATTTAAGAAAAAGTGGATTTGTTGGTTCCCTGTAAGCAGCTTTGTTTATTATTGTAATAGCTCTCTTCTGAAGCATAAAGACTGGATATATGTTTGTTTTATATGTATTTCCCCATACTTCAGTACAATATGTCATGTATGGGAGTATTAATGAATGATACAAAGTATATAATGCGAGTTGATTCAGCAAATATTTTGCTCTGTGTAGTATTGCAGTTGATTTAGATATTTTACCTTTAATATAATTAATATGTGACTTCTACAGTATGTCAAATGCTAATATTTGTTTGACACTGCGGCCCCTGGACCCCGGCTAGCTACTAGGCTTTTCAGGTTTGAAAGTTGAAGAAATATGAGGTTGTTAGCTACATTCTAACTTGATTTAATGCTAGTATTTGTTTGGTGGGGGGCGTCGGGGGGCTTCGCCCCCCCTGAACCCCCCACCAGGACTTTGTCCTGGACCTACCGGGGCCTGTGGCCTCTGGACCCCGGCTAGCTACTAGGCTTTTCAGGTTTGAAAGTTGAAGAAATATGAGGTTGTTAGCTACATTTAACTAGATTTAATTCTAATATTTGTTTGGCAAATATTAGCATTATTATTATTAGCATTAGCATTATTAGCATTAGCATTAGCATCGGCCCCTGGACCCCAGCTAGCTACTAGGCTTTTCAGGTTTGAAAAGTTGGCAGGTATGCCAAGTATTGAGTGTGTACATGGACATACTTTTCAGTTGGCCAACATTTCTATTTACAAACCATTTTTAAAAATTAATTTTATGTAATATTCTATTTTTTTGAGAAACTGAATTTGAGGGTTTCATGGGCTGTAAGCCATAATAATCAAAATTAAAACTAGAAAAGCACTCGGAGAGCGCAGACCTCTGCCAAGCGCCACAGTTCCCCCTATACAGTGTTTGTGTGTACGTTTTCAGATTCCTTGACCATGAAAACGTATGACTAGCAATTGGATTCACAATGATTAGGATTAGTGGTTCAGTAGTTATTTACGAAAATGGCATTTTCCATAATGGCGGTTTAGCGCCACAGTTCCCCCATACAGTGTTTGTGTGTACGTTTTCAGATTCCTTGATCATGAAAACATATGATTAGCAATTGGATTCACAATGATAGGATTAGTGGTTCAGTAGTTATTGACGAAAATGTCATTTTCCGTAATGGCGGTTTTCTTCTGGACGGTGATCCGGATCACCACCAAAATCTAATCATCTGTAGGATACCCCATTTCTAACAGTCTGTGAAAATTTCATGAAAATCCGTCCATAATGAAGCGGCATGAAATAAAGCGGCGTTGGTGAAGGTTTTAAGCAGGTTTATTGAGTCATACCGCCTTCACAGGATCCCCGCTCCGGTGCAAGTGTGAGCAGACCGGAGCGGGATCCTCAGGCTCTCAGATGAGGGGACACAGTGTGTGTGTCCAGCAGCAGCAGTTGAAGAGTGAGTGAATGAGAGTGGATTACAGTGCAGTATATACAGTATACCCAACTACAACAATACATAAAAGAGCATTCCCCAGCAGTTGGTATGATCAAAGAGATTGCAGAACAGGCATGAGACATTTGCATTTGAGAGACATACATCACAATAGGCAGATTGCTGGCCTCTGCTCCAGCTGCAAGACAAAGAGGTTACAAGGCACATCTACATATTGATCTCAGTCTCAAGGTCACAGTAAGGACAGGACGCATGAACACAATGCATGAAAGGCACATTAACATCACAGTAGTGAGCCAGAAGAAGCGGGGCTGCCTGTAGACATTAATGCACACATTTCACTGTTCTGTTAATTGCTCTAGCCGAGCGCTGTGTCTGTCCAGTCTGTTGTGGGGGTTACACCAACCCGCCACACGCTTCCTCCCAGAGGGCTCGGCAGGCGGCCGAGGTCTCGATCATGCAGCGAGCAGGAGAAGCTCTGTGCAGGCGGGGGGGTGGGGGTGGGGGGGTGGTAAGTGCCGGCCGGGAGCGGTGAAATCGTCCTGGCCACGCAAAAATTGCTTGTTGTTCCGCGATGTCGAGGGGCTGTCCAGTTGAACTTGCGGAGATCACAAGAAGAAAAAGTAGTCTCTGACTCCTCTCGTGGCCATGAAGAAAAGCAGGAGCAGCTGTAAGGGAAAAAAAAAGGAACAAAAGCAGAGGGACTTGGCGTGTTGACTTTAGATGCAGGCGCAACCCTAAAGCCTCGGGAACCGCAGACAGCTGAATTCCCCTTGTGTGCCGTGGCTAAGACCATAAAATCCAGTGAGCAAGCTGCGTGCCTCAGGTGTATGAGCAAGCCTGAAGGGCCAGTGTGCAGCAGAAGGAAGGCGGTCAGTGGAGCCGTATGTGTCCCGTGCGTGGTGTGCCGTCCTCGTAACTCCCCGGCGCACGCACCGGGGTTCCGTGATGGGTGGGCCAGCTGGAGAGGAGAACCAGGGTCAGGAATCTTGGTGGAGATCGGCACAGACGGCGCCGATAAACATCTATGATGAGCTGTGGCTGCAGATTAGTCATGGTGCGTTGGAGCGTTGAGGGGAGATAGACGATCTTTATTCCTCAGGCTCGGGTAGATGAGTAGGATCGCTGAGAGGGAGGAGTAGCGGTGAGAGGGAGAAAACGTTCTGTGTCCCTCGGCCGGTCCAGCGTGGACGTCCCGATCTCAAGCGAGGGTCGCGCCATGACGTTTTCTGCAGTTTTCCCGGTCGTGGGTGATGTCCGGAGAGTAGCTCGCCTGTGTTGGCTCCGCGTCGAGGTCTCCCTGAAGCAGAACGGAGGGCAGCTCGTTTGCGTCAGGCTGCTGTGTTCGCTGGCAGCGTGTTTTTTTCAGCGTCGGGTCGCCAGCGTGGCCGTCCAGACCAGAAGGTTGCGTTGCACAAAGCGTGTGCATTCTTGGGGTCACCAGTGAAGCGGCATGAAATAAAGCAGCGTTGATGAAGGTTAAGCAGGTTTATTAAATCATACCGCCTTCACAGGATCCCCGCTCCGGTGCAAGTGTGAGCAGACCGGAGCGGGATCCTCAGGCTCTCAGAGGAGGAGACACAAAGTGTGTGTCTGCAGCAGCAGCTGAAGAGTGAGAGTGAGAGTGGATTACAGTGCAGTATATATACCCAACTACAACAATACATAAGAGCATTCCCCAGCAGTTGGTATGATCAAAGAGATTGCAGAACAGGCATGAGACATTTGCATTTGAGAGACATACATCACAATAGGCAGATTGCTGGCCTCTGCTCCAGCTGCAAGACAAAGAGGTTACAAGGCACATCTACATATTGATCTCAGTCTCTAGGTCACAGTAAGGACAGGACGCATGAACACAATGCATGAAAGGCACATTAACATCACAGTAGTGAGCCAGAAGAAGCGGGGCTGCCTGTAGACATTAATGCACACATTTCACTGTTCTGTTAATTGCTCTAGCCGAGCGCTGTGTCTGTCCAGTCTGTTGTGGGGGTTACACCAACCCGCCACACATAACTTCTTGAGTTATCTTGCTAACAAACAAACAGACAGACAGACAGACAAACCAACGCCGATGAAAACATAACCTCCTTGGCGGAGGTAATGAACACTTGGAATATATCACTCTGTGTAATAAATCTATACATGGGTTTCACTTTCTGAAATGAGTAACAAAAAATATTGAACCTTTTCATGATATTTTATTTTTCTGAGATGTACCTGTAGAATATCTGCAGTAAACTGGAAAAAAGCATCTGCGTTAAAATTTGGAATTCTTCCCACAACTTTCAGTGCAAAAAACACAACTTTTAAAAAAGCTCCTGCAAATTCAGGCTTTTTGGCCCCCAACAATCATAAAAACATCCCGCAACATCCTGGAGGGACTGATGAACTCAGAGAAAATGCTAACTTAAAAAAGGAAGTGAAAGAAGATATTACTGTGTTAGACCTCAAGCTCACAATGTCGGAGCTTAAGAGAGCGCTGCATGACAGTGGATACACAGCTCCATAATGTCAATGTTTTATCGGGCTTTTATTGAATCGGTTTTATCCTTTTCTGTAGTGTCATGGTTTGGTCAGATAAAACTGAAACAGAGGAAATCCTTAGACCAGGTAGTTTGATGGTCCAGTCGTTTGCTTGGTGAGTCACAGCTGAGCCTGTCATCCCTGTATACCAGACAGGTACAGAGGATTACCTCCATTTTAAATGACTCCCACCCTTTGCACTGCCACTTTCAGCTTCTTCCCTCCAGACGGAGGTTTGTTGTCCCAAAATGTAAAACCCAGCACTACAAAAACAGCTTTGTCCCTGCCGCTGTCAAAGAGTTGAACAAGATGTAGCAATATATTGCACATAATTTATTTATCAATTTTCATTTTATTTTTATTTATTTTTGTAGGTTTTTATTTGGGTTTCAAATCTTTTATTGGGTTTTATACTCTTAGTGAGTTTTTAATCTCTTTGGCTTAAATTTTTAACTTATAATATGACCCTTCTCTCTTATCTCTTTGTTTTTCTCTTATCTCTTTGTCTTATATCCTGATTGATGGAGCCTTGAGTACTTTTTTACCATGTCTATAGTCAGCTTCATGTGTGCCTGTGTTTGTGTTCATGTTGAATGTAATTGTGGTTTGTAAATATGTGTCTATAAAAGGATGTCACCTGACTGCAAAACAAATCTACCTACGGGTACAAGTAAAGGAACGTGAACCTATATGATTTTCACAAAAAAATGCAGAACTGGTACAGAACCATTAACATTATATAATAACCAATAGAGAAAGTGAGTGAGTTCAAATATCAAGGATTGTGGTTTGATAGTGGATACACATGGGAGAGTTCATGTTGAAAATCTGGAGACAAAGTGCAAAAAAGTCAATCTTATAAAAGCTGTAGCTGGACATGAATGGGGTGCAGATAAAACAGGCATTAATTGACATTTACAGAGAACTAATGAGATCGACAATAGACTATGGATGCATGATTTATGGAGCAGCTGCAAAGACAGCTCTGGAAAAAATAGCTAGAATGCAGCATTGAGTGCTTCGCCTGTGCATTGGAGCCATCAAAACAACACCAAACAATGCAGTTTTAATAGAAGCATAAGAAATGCCACTGGATTTGAGAAGAGATAAACTCGCATTATGATACTGGGTCAAGCTAAAAGGAAGTGAGGAAGCAAATATTTCAAAAACAACACTACAAGACTACTGGGGATATTTGAACTTCCAGGGACACGGGTTTGGGTGGACAATTGAAAGAAAAGCCAGAATGTATGGACTAGACACTGTTGATATTGCTAACACCACTCCAGTGAGTAATGTTACCCCTTGGCTGTTTCCGGGAAAAGAAGTAGACATTAGTCTGCTAATGAGGAAAAAAGATTGGCATATGAGTGAAGTTGGTGTTAAAACAAACATTTACTTCAGGAACAATTACTATAACTACTTACAGCTCTATACCGATGGTTCAAAGAACAAAGACGGCTCTGTTGGAGTATACATTCCAGAGTTTAAAGTGACCATCTCAAAAAGACTCTCCAACAATACATCCGTGTTTACAGCAGAGATGGTGGCAATAACACTAGTCAACACCAAATTTATTGTCTTAAGTTTTTTTTTTTTTTTTTAGCTGATTTAGGGCAATTTTGATGTGCTGAATCCAAAAATCACATTGGTTTTGCTCAGTCAGGTCAACTTTTTGAACTATGGCCACATGTTTTTTTACATTTTTGTTTCCTTGTACGGGTATTTTCACTTTATATGATGCAAAATTCTTTATTTCTTGAAATTCTCAGAATTTTGAACAATGATGATGTAACATTCAGTTTACATGTACTTACCTTTATCAGTGTCTACTATTCAGTTTACAGTACAACTGTACAGCTGCTTACAACTTAGCATTAAAACGTGACCTGATTGAAACTGATGTCATTTTCGGATTCAGCGGTGCAAAATTGTCTTAAATCGGTTGAAAAAACACTGATAACTTACAAAAATACTATTTTTATTATCCATCCAAAAAACACAGACAACTTACAAAAATACTATTTTTATTATGTTGTGTAATTATTGGTTTGCAGTGGGTGGAGGAGGTCAGACCAGACCGGGTGGTGGTGTGCACAGATTCACTTGCAGCTTTAAAAACCATACAGACACTAAAATCTACAAGGGAAGACTTGGTGATTGAGCTACAGCACAGTTTATTTAGGGTACACGGGGTGGTGGAGATGTTCAGTTTTGTTGGGTTCCTGCACATGAAGGGTTGAAAGGGAATGACTGTGCAGACAAATTAGCAAAAAGTGCACTTGGCAAAGAAATAACTATACCATTGTCTCTTGGAAAAGGTGAAGGGAAAGCAGTAATCAAGAAAAAAGGAACTGAGCTATGGCAAAAAAGATGGGGTGAAGATCATAAAGGTCGATCGTATTACAAAATACAAAAATCTATTGCAATAAAGAATTATAAAACAACAAACAGGAGGGAAGACATCATTATGGCAAGACTCAGACTGGATCATACAGGTTTAAATGGCACTTTATTTACTATGGGGAAAAGCGAAAGTGACAAATGTAGAGAATGTGGAGTAAAAGAAAATGTCGAGCACATCTTATTACACTGTCACAAGTATGGAAATGAGAGAGGCCGATAGGGAATGGGATTTAACTGGGATTCTGGGAACAGATGGAGAGGCGCTAAGAATCACGAGAAGGGCTCTTTTCTCTTTTTTAAATAACACAGGATTAAGTCATAGACTTTAGGGGGTGGGCTCAGATGACACAATGTTACACACTCTTGTGCAGTAGGTGGCGGTAAGCACCTTTCAGTTTGCTATCTGCCAGTAACCGAGAGAAGAAGAAGAAGAAGGACATTGAAGCAGACTTGCTGAATACCACACCTCACCTTACAACCAATTACAAGTGCTCCTGTGGGCAGGTTTCCAGCCGCCATTCAAGTCTAGAAGAAGAAGAAGAAGAAGAACAAGAATGAAGTACATGGTGGTAATGCACCTGTAAGCTGGTTGCCAACCACTGATCAAATCAAGAAGAAGAAGATCATCAAGATGTTTTCTGGCAAAACTGAGACGAGCCTTTATGTTCTTTTTGCTCAGCAGTGGTTTTTGTCTTGGAACTCTGCCATGCACTGCATTTTTGTCCAGTCTCTTTCTTATGGTGGAGTCATGAACACTGACCTTAACCTGTTGAACTCTGTTGAATTTCCCTAAAAACACCTAAAAATAACATACCCAAAGTAAATCAAAAGCTGTTCTTCAACCCTTTGCAGCATCTCCATGGGGTTGGTCTCATTTAAAAGAAAACACTGAATTTTTTGGCAAAACAGTAAGTGCTCTCTAAGTGCTCCTGCCACTGAGTAACAGTCATCTAAACATACTGAATTTGAAGAAAATAAAGTTCGCCTGGGTGTTTTTTTTTTTTTTAGATACAAATGCTTGCAAATAACACACAGCTGTCAGATACTGGCTGGAAAATGCAACAGAAATGTAGAACCAAGTGTTATCAAGCTGAGGTCAAAATTTTGTAACAATACCACAAAAAATGAATATATTACACAGCTTTTTTTCTCAGGTTGTTCCCAGGCGTTTTTGAACTGTGCCAAATGGCACAGTTTGGCACAGTTTGAATGCTTCAACATAGAAGCTTCATCTTGGGCTCTAATATAAAGGACTTCATATTCACATTTGTTGTTTGTAAATAGTATGTTTTGTATATTGACATTTTTGTTCAGTAAAGCATGTTTATATTTTAAACTTCATTTTCTCTGTGTCATTACTACTGAGTGTTTCTGGATATCTAACAAGATAGCCCTGAGTGTCACCTTTCATTAAATTAATTAAATTAAATTACGCTTTACTGAACAAAAATGTCAATATACAAAACAAAACTATTGGCAAACAACAAATGTGAATATGAAGTCCTTTATATGTTATTGGCAATATGCCAGTTATTGTAAAATATAAACACGCTTTACTGAACAAAATCAATATACAAAACGTACTATTTACAAACAACAAATATGAATATGAAGTCCTTTATATGTTATTGACAATATGCCAGTTATTGTAACAGTTTCGGTTTGGGATCAAACAGAGAGGCACATCACAGGTGGAGCACTTGAGTGGTGTCTTTTTATGGCAGTGCCTGCATAGTGCCCGTCCATTCGTGCGGTGCCCTGAGATAAAGACAATCCTGTGATGTGCAGTGGGTGTAGGATGAGGTGGTGTGGGTGTGGCTGATCGAGAGCGCACCTGTGCCAGCTGCTTAGCAAGGGTCTCCCAAAATGCCTTCTGTCTCAATGGCTTCTCTCCTCTTCCAGTGGTGAGTGCCTTGTGGAGGATGTAGGCATTGACGATGGCAATGTCCATGAAGTGGTAAAAAAAGCTCTTATACCACTTCATGGTCTTGTGGAGAACACTGTAGTAGCCTATCAGGGCATCTGATAGGTCCACTCCACCCATGCACCTGAATGGACAAAAAAAACATAATTTTTAGAATAAAAGGAAAAAAAAACACTTCAATATATTACTCAAGCCAATTGTTACATTTTCAAATCATTACATACCTGTTGTAGTCCTTTATGCAAGGCGGCACGGAGAGTACTCGTCTGGCACCCACTCCTCACCAGAGTCTTCATGTGAAGTTTGTCTATTATGTGAAAATAAAAAGTCATTTACAAAGTTCAATTTTTTATTTTTCACCATTCTCCTATTTTCCTAGAGTTCACATACACAGCACAGTTCCTGTTTTTTTTTTTACAAGAAAAAATAGCCTAAAGTGCAATAAAAATTACACTAAAATGTTATCACATTTCTAGAGGGTAACAAACACATTTGTAGGTGGCATGCTCTTTTGTGTGTGTGTGTGTGTGTGGGGTTGTTTGTTCATTCATGAATGAATGAACAAACAAGCCCCCCCACACACACAAAGGACCATGCCACGTAAAAAATGTGTGGCCTTTTTTACAAGAAAAAATAGCCTAAAGTGCAATAAAAATTATACTAAAATGTTGTCACATTTCTAGAGGGTAACAAACACATTTTTAGGTGGCATGCTCCTTTGTGTGTGTGTGTGTGGGGGTGTTTGTTCATTCGTGAATGAATGAATGAACTAACAAGCTTCCCACACACAAAGGACCATGCCACGTAAAAAATGTGGCCTTTTTTTTTTACAAGAAAAAATAGCCTACAGTGCAATAAAAATTATACTAAAATATTATTACATTTCTAGAGGGTAACAAACACCCCCCCCCCCCCCCCCACACACACACACAAAGAAACATGCCACGTAAAAAATGTGTGGCCTTTTTTACAAGAAAAAATAGCCTACAGTGCAATAAAAATTATACTAAAATATCTGCAATGTAGAGGATAACACCCCCCCCCCCCCGCTACAGAGGAACTCGGCACACAAAAAAACTTGTGGCCATGGGGGACCGTTGTAATTACCGATCGGTCAAAAGTTATTTTATTACTGTTTTCATCGATAAAGAATAATTTAGCTTATAACACATACCTGTCCACAGCAGCGGTGTCGTTGGCGAACATCTGTTGTCTAAAGTTCCTCATTGTCAGACGAACGTGAAGCTGGTCCGGTTGTGACTGACTCGTGGTTCTGGTCACCCGACCCGGTCAAACCATCTCCGCTTCCATGCCTGCGGTTTTTGCGAACCATTTTTCAAAACAAATAAGAACAGTAGTAATAAAAAAAAAGACTGGCTAATGGCTAAGAGTGGCTAATGCTACCGTAACGCACAGGTCTCAATGTGAGTCACCCAGTGGCTTAGGCAAAATAGATTTTACGCACGGGGACGCACGTGTTTTAACGGCAATATAAACACATAACAAAGGCATGTCAGGTATTGCCGAATTCAGAATTTCATTGGCTAAATGACACGTCAATCGTCGAACTTCTTTGCTTCAATTGGCTCGTTGTATTCGCAGTCGTTGGTAGGCAGGTCCTTCTTGCTAGGTTTTCAGTCATTGGTTCTTCAAGGTTTCAGAAACCCAATTCAAGGCTCTTATTAGTCGAATGAGAGGTCAGTTCAAATCTAAACCAATCAAACACTCCTTTGGCTTTCTGTTCACGGCTGTGTCTGTACTGGAAGAACGGAAATGCAGCTTTTTTTTTTTCCAGTGCGCACTGAGACGCACTACGACGCAGAGACGTGACCACCCGCGGAATCCCCGAGTTCAGCTGGTTAACTGAGGCAAGTGAGGCCTGCAGTTCTTTGGATGTTGTTGTGGGGCCTTTTATGACCTCTTGGATGAGTCGTCGCTGCGCTTTTAGGGTAATTTTGGATGGCCGGCCATTCCTGGGAAGGTTCACCATTGTTCCATTTTTTTTTTTTTTTTTTTTTTTTTGCCATTTGTGGATAATAGCTCTCACTGTGGTTTGCTGGAGTCCCAAAGCTTTAGAAATGGCTTTATAACCTTTTCCAGACTGATAGATCTCAATTACTTTGTTTCTCATTTGTTCCTGAATTTCTTTGGATCGCAGCTGTCTAGCTTTTGAGGATCTTTTAGTGGGTTTCACTTTGTCAGGCAGGTCCTATTTAAGTGATTTCTTGATTGAGAACAGGTGTGGCAGTATTCAGGCCTGGGTGCGGCTAGAGAAATTGAACTCAGCTTTCCAAAGATATGATAAATCACAGTTAATTCATGTTTTAACAGAGGGGGCAATCCCTTTTTCCCATAATGCCATGTAGGTTTGGATTTATTTTTTAACCCTTAATAATAAACACCTTCATTTAAAAACAGCATTTTGTGTTTACTTGTGTTATCCTTGTCTAATTTTTAATTATTTTTTTTTTTGATGATCTGAAACATTTAAGTGTGACTAACTTACAAAAAAATGAGAAGTCAGGAAGGGGGCAAACACTTTCCTACACCACTGTAGTACCCTTTATTGCTCACTCATCATTTTTGGAACACCTAAAATTCAAATCCATTAACTGGTTGCTCTATAATGGAAAATGACAGTAGTAGTAATGCACTGATTTATCATTTAATTGCATTATTATATTTTTAAGTTAAGCCACTATAAAGTGATATTTATAAAAACAAAATAGCAATGATTGGCACATTTAAAAATATAATGACGCATTAGATTTATATAGTGCTTTTCATGGACACTCAGAGGCTTTACAATGGATACATTAAACATTCACTCCACAGACAGACACTGGTAGTGGCAAGCTACTACTGTAGCCACAGCTGCCCTGGGGCAGACTGACAGAAATGTCAATCCGTGCCAACGGCCTCTCCGACCACTACCAAACATTTATACACATTCATGCCCAATGCCATGGCCCCTGAAGGTTAAGGTGGGTAAAGTGTCTTGCCCAGGGACACAATGGCAGGATGTCTGGGGAGAGCAAGATTCAAACCGCAAACCCTCTGGTTATTGGACGACCTGCTCTACCTCCTGAGCCACTGCCACCCAAAGTATTATAAACCACTGAAAAATTTGGATTATTCATAAGCTATTTAAGATTTATTTTACTCCATATAGGCACTGATCTGGTAATGATCCTTCAGCATCTCTAATTAGACAAAGTAATTTGTGTCATTATTACAACAGTTACTGAACCCTGTTTACTTTTGATTTACAGTTCTGTTACATTTCTTTTCTTGTTTTACAGCACACAGAAAAACACAGCACTACCTATTCAAGCTGCGAAGCAAGAACCTGAAAAAAACTCCAAAAGTGTTGATAAGCAGCAGTCAGCAGGGGTGCCCAGATGTGTGGGAAAAGAAATGGCTGCTTTTCTGCAGAAGTGCAAAGGGTTGGCACATTCATCTCCATGGTGAGCTGAGTTGGCAAGTTTATCATAATACAACTGAAATGTTTCAGCGGCATTAGTATTGATCTTTGTCAAGAAAGCAAATAATGATATTATATATGTACATATGTATGCATAATATATATATATATATATATATATACAGTGATCCCTCGCTACTTCGCGCTTCACCTTTCGCGCCCTCAGTGCATCGCGGATTTTTCAAAAATATTCATCAAAAATTCAAAATTGAGAAATAATGGGCGGGCGCTAGCAGAAGGCAGGGAGACTACATTAGACCATCAGGTGTCAACACGGAGAGCCGCACAACTCTCTGTTCGCTATTCTCGTGTTGGCTCGGCTCGGAAATCTCGCAAGCTGATTGGCCGAGACGTTTCACCCCGCAAGCTGATTGGCCGAGACGTTTCACCCACCTCCTCTCCCTGCCGAGCACTCATGAAGGGAAGGAAGACCGCATTCATTGCTTTTTATCGCTCGTGTTACTTAGTCTCGCCGCGTGGAACTTTTTGCTGTTCTCTTGTGCCATTTTGTGCGAAATAGTCTTCCCGTCGAGCCACTAAGCCGCCTCCTGCAGCTTCAGCTCTATCGGAAGCTGCCCTCGATGATCCTGCGCCTCCAGCACCTCACGATGAGGCGTCACCTGAGGAGCAGTAAAGCTCTCATTAACCTGTGCAGTAAATCATTTTCATCTTGAGTTACGTATCTTGTTATAAGAATAAAAGAGTTCTAAAAACATATTTATGTACACTTTGTTTACATCTACGTATGTATGTACACGTACACACACACACACACACGTATCATATGAGAGAGAGAGAGTGAGAGAATGAACGTACGTATTATTTATGGATGACGTCATTGGGGTGACGCTACTTCGCGGTTTTTCACTTTTCGCGGTCGGTTCTGGAACCCATTAACCGCGATAAGTGAGGGATCACTGTATATATACTGTATATATATATAATTTTTTTTTTTTTTTTTAAAGTTCCAGGCAGTCACTGTTGAAGGTGCCCACTCCTCCTCCTGAAGCAGAAGATGATTTTCTAATTCTGGAAGATGATGTACCTCACTGGTTTTCCATCCCGACTAAGAAGGCCACCAGTCACAGGCAAACACAGGGTAGGACCTCCATTACAGACAGAGAGATCTTGGAAGACAATGTAATTAAAGATGGACCACTGGAGAATCCACAAAAACGGCTGAATTCAAAACGGGCAAATGTGAAACTTGGAAGTCAAGGAGTTCCACAAATTCAAAAGAAACAAAAAGAAAAGAACAATGATGTGAGTGGGCCTGAAGATGATGAGGGTGAATTGGTTCCATCTAAAGAGAAAGATAAACCAGACCATCAACCTGAAGTCGGAGTCACTCAGGAAATGAAAAGAGAAAAAACATCTAAGAAAACAGCAAGAAAAACACCCAAGGTCTCTGAAAAGATGACACCAAAGTCTTCAAAAGCTAGTGAAGAAAATACCACAGCATGGAGGGATAAGCCATTAAATAAGCCCAAAAAAGGACTGCGGGGATCGGATCCAGTTGAAGAGGCTCCATGTGTCAAAGATGATACTCAGGAGCAGCGCTTTGAGGCACATGCAGATATTGAAGACCCATTTGTTCCTGTTGGTGAGTTTGCACAAAATTGAGTTTGCTGTATGCTGTGCTTGAGATTTTGATTATGTCTATGATTTAATTCTCAAGAAGCTATAAATGTTCTATGATATAATAATACAGTAATTTTCAGAACCTTTTACGGGATATTAAATTTGAGAATTTTGGAATATAGTTTTGAAAACTGTGGTTGATTCTTTCATTGAATAACTAAAAATACATGAATGTTGAATAAAATAAACATTACATACTGAGTAACTAGTTAGTGACTGTATACACATTTATTTCTAGCTCATTCTGGCGAAGCCCAACGGAACTAATGCAGTGATGTAAGAGTCCGTCCGTCCGCCCACATTTCACGGGAATCACTACTCCTCTTAGGCATTTGCCACGATACTCACCAAACTCGCTCCTAAAGAGGGTCTGCATACAGGTTGTGCTCAAAGTGGCCTCGAGGCAGTGGTGGCCTAATGGTTTGGGATATGGACTGGTGAGCGGAACGGTGGTCACTGGTTCAACCCCAGGACCGGCAGGATCAGATCTGGGTGGGACAACTCACATAATGGTATTTGCCCCACCTTCTTAACCCCACTGTGGTGCCCTTGAGCAAGGCCCTTAACCCCAACTGCTCCAGTGGAGCTGCTCGGTGACCACAGGTCAGTCTGTGGTTGTACTGGGCAGTTTCCAGGTGTGAATGTGTAACTGGGAGTGTGAACAGGGCATCCTTGAAAAAGAGAGGTTGTCTCTCAGTGGAACTACCCTGTATAAATAAAGGTTTAATAAAATAAAAAGTCAAAAGTCAGGAGATCTTGGCACTTGTGTGATTTCAGAAAAATTGCACCCCTCCAAGGCAATTGCCCCACTGGTCACCAAACTCGCTCACAGGGATCCTCAGGAGGGTCTGCATCCAGATTGTGCTCAAGGTCAAAGGTCAGGAGATCTGGGCACTTGCGCGTTTTCAGAAAAATCACTACTCCTCATAGGAAACTGTGATGCTCGCCAAACTCGCTCACAATAATTCTCAAGTATGTCTGCATCCAACTTGTGCTCAAGGTCAGGAGATCTGACACTTGTGTGATTTCATGCAAATTGCCTGGATGCTTGCCAAACTCACTCAGTGATCCTCAGGTTTGCATCCAGGTTGAGGTCAAGGTCATTGTCAAAGGTCAGAAGATCTGGACATTTGATTTCACAAAAAAATTCCTCCTCCTAGGCCACTGACCTTGACTTTTAAGTACATCCTAGATGGGTCTGTATCTAGGCTGTGCTTAAGGTCACGGTCAATGGTAAGCAGATCTGAACACTCCCTGGGTGATTTCATCAAGCCGGAATAAGCTGCTTCATCATATACGGTGTGATTTGTAATTAATCTTTAATAGCACAAATAAAACACATTTACCCTTGTAATATCAAAATGTACTTGACTAGATGTGTAGTCTGTAAACTCAAATGGAGTAGTGTGGCTTTGATAGTCTTCCTGTATTTTCAATATTCTCAAAGGTATCTTTGCACAATATTGAGGTATGCATAGTGGAGGGTTAAAAATTCAACTGAGGACCATGAAATTTATTAATTTTAACCATGGTTGTGCTGCAATTTTTTTTAAATTTTTTTTTCCAACTAAAATTAAGTTCCCTGTTATAGGCTACCTGTAGTTTTGCAGATTCCCAGTTTATTCCCACTAATTCACATGTATTCCCACATATTCCCATTAATTTCACTGGAAAGTTTCTAACTTTATGAAATTTTCAAACCGTTACCGATACTAGAAACCTTTAATAGACATCAAAAAGTTAATAAGACTTTACATTTAAATTCACTATATTGGAAAATGCACATTTTCTGTATTAAAAATAACAGTTAATAGTTAAACATTTATTGTCCCACAGACAAAGGAGTAAGGAAATCGGATGCGGCTGTCAAAGCTAAACAGAACAACCGACCAGTCATTTCTGAAGAGGGTTCGTCTGAGGACAATCAAGTTCTTGGGAAAAGGAAAAGAAAGCAGACTGGACAGTGGTGGCTGAGTAACCCTCAGACAACAGACAACATGGCTGACCACCAGTCAACCATCAAGAAGCCAAACCCCAAACGTACAAAGCCCAGTGCAGCAGAACCTTCAAATGAAAATGCAAAGAAAGACAAAGTTTTAAAAAGTAAAAATAAGGAGCCTGAACTGTTATCCAGTCAGTGCACAAATAATTGTAAAGAAAAGAACACTGAACAGAATGAAAAAGAAACAAAACAACGAGGGGCCTCAGGGAAGAGAAAAGTAGCAATTGACGTGTTCAACACACCTGAGCCAGACCACACTGAGCATCGTGAGGTCCCCAAAGACCTGGATGAAGAGGAGTCAAGCCCTTTGGTCTTGAAGAAAAGAGACCCCAGCATTAACTCAGGTAGGTCACCGGTGGAGGAAGTGTGCTTTTCCATTTTAATTTTCCCCCAATTTCACATTACTTTTTCTGTACATAAATGGCAAAGACAGAAGAAAAATTCAACACCAAAATAACAAACACATTTACACAAATTAGCAGAAACAAACACGTTATTGTATGGACAAAAAGTGGTGCAGGGTAAAACAAAGT
Source organism: Pholidichthys leucotaenia (assembly GCA_020510985.1). NCBI lineage: Eukaryota > Metazoa > Chordata > Actinopteri > Cichliformes > Pholidichthyidae > Pholidichthys > Pholidichthys leucotaenia. The sequence continues at coordinate 166,162,123 of CM035844.1, forward strand.
TTATGTACAGTATGTGTCCACCCCACATACTTAAGATTAAAAATTCTATTTATACAAAAGTGTATTCATTTCAGATTAAGTACATTTACATTTATAAATGGAAGTAATACTGAAGGTTTTTTTTTTTTTGCTTGACAGGTGTGGTACCCATCTTCAAATCCTTTTATTCTTTTGATGAATATTCTAACTTAATCAATGACAAAACAAACAAAAAACGACCCAAAAAATGCAGAGAAATGTAAGCACCAGACACTGCGACATTGGGACTTCTTCCCCAATAGTGTTTTGAGACACAGGACTATTAACAACAATCAGTCAGGTGTGGCCAAATCCCCCATGTTGGAAATTACCCTACATGCATTTGTGTTACTAGATTTCTTAACTGAGAAAAGCTCTCCCCAAATTGGGCCAAAAAATAGGGTGGTGTGTCATTAAATCCCTTGAGTATGCAGGTTAAAATCGAAAATCTCTTGGATCCCTAATGGTAGTAAACCTTTATTTGATCCATAACTTGCAAGATTTTGAAGTCTATTAACTCTATAAATTGCATAACATTCAGTTGTACAGATAGAGCATTAATTGACTGTATAATTTGCCCCGCAATCATTCATTCTTTCTGGACAGTTTTCCTTACGCGTTGAGCAAAAAATGATTTTGGGTAAAGTTTTGTATGTGAAAATTACTGTATAAGTATGGTGAATTTAAACATCCCCCACATGAGTCTAATATGAATAAATGTACTTGTATTATATTACAGGAGGTGCCGTATTTCAAAAGGTATATCATCACTCCAGTGAAAAATCACCCATAGCACAAGAACCCAGAGAGCCGCTCACCACAGCAGAATCAGAAAGGAGGAGGAGGAGGAGGAGAAAAGCTCCAGGTGACTGGTGGAAAGTAGGAAGAGATACGGAGAACTTGTCTTCACAGATCCAGCCAGTTCAACCACATGGGTTCAAACCTCAAAAGGAAAGAAAACTCTCTAAACAGAGCAAATCTTCTCGACAGAGTCCTCCAAAAAATGTCAATGCAGTCATCTCACCAAAACCACTTGGGGGAGCCCCCAAGTCTCCCTTAAAAGTGACATCCATTCCAAAGACTGTCAAATGCTCCTTGGAGGCATTTAAAGACGGTGTCTTGCCAGTCACACAGTCCCCGACTGGAGCCAGCCACAGAGGCACACGGAAGAATAACAGACACAATGTTACATCACATCCCGCTGAGATCTCGCCCACAGACAGCATTAAGAATGGCAAGACTGATGCAAATATGAATAAGGAGGAAAACCTTCAAGACAGCAGGTATAAGTGTAGAAAAGATATAGGAGATGGCCTGTCTCTCTTATTGAGTATCAAGTATTTTTATTAAAGTATTGCAAATTCTATATGTCAGGTTAAAAGTGCACAGAAGTGGACCGTCTTCCATGGTTCTGCTGGAGCAAGATGAAGAGAATGGCATGAGTATGTTGTAAATCACTTTCTCTCTCTCTCTCTCTCTCTCTCTCTCTCTCTCTCTCTCTCTCTCTCTCTCTCTCTCTCTCTCTCTCTCTCACTCACACACACACTCTCTCTCACACGCACACACACACACACACACACACACACACACACACACACACACACACACACACACACACACACAGAGGTGCATCTCAAAATTACATCATGACTTGTAGTCTAATTGAAAATGCTATAAGCACTAATCCTCAACATTTAATGCAAAAAAGGCATGACACATTTAATTTTGCATGTAGTGAATATGGAATATACTTTTTAGCTCATTCCGACAAAGTTGAAAGGAGCTAATGTGATGATGTGGCGTTCATCATCCGCCCGTCCACATTTCACAGGAAACGCTGCCCCTAGACATTTGTCCCGATGTTCACCAAACTCGCGTGCAATGATGCTCAGGCGGGTTGGCATCCAGGTTAAGGTCAAAGATCTGGAGATCTTGTCACCTGAGATTTCAGAAAAATCCATACTTCTCCTAGCCAATTCCTCTAATTCTCAGCAAACTCATGCACAGTGATCATCATCAGATAGGTCTGCATTAAGGTTTAGCTCAATGTCAGGGTCAAAGGTGAGGAGATCTCAGCAGTTTATATAGTTTTATAAGAATTGTTAGTCCTCTTAGGCAATTGCCCTAATTCTCAATGCAAACACACAATGACCCTTAGGTGGGCAGTGGTGGCCTAATGGTTAGGGATGTGGACTAGTGAGCGGAGGGTCACGTGTTCGATCCCTGGACCGGCAGGATCAGATCTGGGTGGGACAGATAACATAGCAGTGTTTGCCCCACCCTCCTTAACCCCACTGTGGTGCCCTTGAGCAAGGCCCTTAACCCCAACTGCTCCAGTGAAGCTGCTCAGTGGCCACTGGTCAGTCTGTGGTTGTACTGGGCAGCTTCCTGGTATGAGTGTGAACAGGGCGTCCTTGGAAAAAAAGAGGTTGCCTCTCAATGGAATATAAAGTTTGGTGTAGATCCAGGTTGAGCTCAAGGTCATTTTCAAAGTTCAAAAGATCTGGGCATTTGTGATTTCATGAATATTGTTAGTCCTCCTAGACAATTTCCCCTAGGTTCAGCAAACTCATGCACAATGATCCTCAGGTGGGTCTGCATTTAGGCTGTGCTGGGTGCTTTCACAGCTGCAGGCTTTAGTTTGTTTCAGTCAGACTCAAGTTCGTTTTCTCCATTAGTGCGGTTTGTTTTGTCCGGTGAGAACACGGTAATCGCACTCAAGTGCATACCAAAACAACCGTACTGAGACCTCCTGAAAGAGGTGGTCTCGGTTTGAATTAAATGGCGAACTCTAGTGTGGTCCTGCAGGCGAGAAAGTGACCACACTAAAACAGGACCGACCAGCGGCAAATGGTAGAACATTTTATGCCACTGTACATACCTGATAGATCTTTGAAAATATCGGTGGCTGAGCATATCATGGTTCTGGAGGATTAATGAATGTTAACATGTTATTTCCCATCCGTAACAGCGCTTCATTTTCAAACTGTACGATTTGCCAAAAGTGGTATATGCACGTAATGTAATAAACAATAACCAGGGCGATGGAACCCCCCCATAGATTACGCTATGATTTGTATTATTTTCTCCCCAGAAATGCATAAGTACTAGTGATGTTATGCTTGACACTGACTCAAGCAATATAACACGGAAGTGTCGTGAGCAGAGCATCGAGCACTGTGTCAACATGCACACAGTCACATGACCGTAGCAAGCGAGGCCTCGTTATGTCAGTCACATCACGTGACTTGAGGGCTCGGGGGAAGTTTGAGAGGGAATTAGTTTTTTTTTTGTTTGCTTGTTTTGTTTTATATTGTTTGTTCCTGCCGTCCAATTTTGAATAGACCTCGGTTGGCCAAATGCTCAAAAAAAAAAAAAAGTATTGAGATTTTTTTCAGGTTTTTCAACTCTGATGCAGTTCTGAAGTTAGTCACCAGATCGCAGTCTTTATTAGATGTTTCATAATACTGTGTCGCTCATGAAGCTGTTGTCTCAAAGTTACTTCTTATTTCATGAGGCCTCGGTTTTAACATCACATGGTAGTCATCCTACTTCCTGTATTTACCTTTCCTGTTTTTGCGGCAAACAAATCTGGCCAGTAAGAACAGAGAATGTTCTGATGTAGTTCTCGCAGGATTTAACGTGATGCAGTTTGGTCTGCTTGAATTTTTGCCTGTGTGAAAGGGGACCAAACCAAGGAGAAAATGATACAAAGTAACAAACTTGTCAACTGATTTGGACCAAATTAAACAAATTTAGGTGTGAAAGCACCCTTAGGTCAAGGTCAGTGGTCAGGAGATCTGAGCACTCTCAGGGTGATTTCCTCAGGCCGTAATGAGCTACCCTGTCATTGATCATCTGGTTTGAGATGAATTATCAAAAAAAGAAAAGCCAATGTTACTCTTCTATAGATAACACATAAAAATGTAGAGATGGTAATAAGGAATGTCTTTGAATTACCACAATACTAAAGAGGTCATTGACTGCACTTTTTCCACATTTTAACAGCTCACATACACTCACCGGCCACTTTATTAGGTACACCATGCTAGTAACGGGTTGGACCCCCTTTTGCCTTCAGAACTGCCTCAATTCTTCGTGGCATAGATTCAACAAGGTGCTGGAAGCATTCCTCAGAGAGTTTGGTCCATATTGACATGATGGCATCACACAGTTGGCGCACGTTTGTCGGCTGCACATCCATGATGCGAATCTCCCGTTCCACCACATCCCAAAGATGCTCTATTGGATTGAGATCTGATGACTGTGGAGGCCATTTGAGTACAGTGAACTCATTGTCATGTTCAAGAAACCAGTCTGAGATGATTCCAGCTTTATGACATGGCGCATTATCCTGCTGAAAGTAGCCATCAGAAGTTGGGTACATTGTGGTCATAAAGGGATGGACATGGTCAGCAACAATACTCAGGTAAGCTGTAGCGTTGCAACGATGCTCAATTGGTACCAAGGGGCCCAAAGAGTGCCAAGAAAATATTCCCCACACCATTACACCACCACCACCAGCCTGAACCATTGATACAAGGCAGGATGGATCCATGCTTTCATGTTGTTGACGCCAAATTCTGACCCTACCATCCGAATGTCGCAGCAGAAATCGAGACTCATCAGACCAGGCAACGTTTTTCCAATCTTCTATTGTCCAATTTCGATGAGCTTGTGCAAATTGTAGCCTCAGTTTCCTGTTCTTAGCTGAAAGGAGTGGCACCCGGCGTGGTCTTCTGCTGCTGTAGCCCATCTGCCTCAAAGTTCGACGTACTGTGCGTTCAGAGATGCTCTTCTGCCTACCTTGGTTGTAACGGGTGGTTATTTGAGTCACTGTTGCCTTTCTATCAGCTCGAACCAGTCTGGCCATTCTCCTCTGACCTCTGGCATCAACAAGGCATTTCCGCCCACAGAACTGCCGCTCACTGGATATTTTTTCTTTTTCGGACCATTCTCTGTAAACCCTAGAGATGGTTGTGCGTGAAAATCCCAGTAGATCAGCAGTTTCTGAAATACTCAGACCAGCCCTTCTGGCACCAACAACCATGCCACATTCAAAGTCACTCAAATCACCTTTCTTCCCCATACTGATGCTCGGTTTGAACTGCAGGGGATTGTCTTGACCATGTCTACATGCCTAAATGCACTGAGTTGCCGCCATGTGATTGGCTGATTAGACAGAGAGTTTGGTCCATATTGACATGATGGCTTCACACAGTTGGCGCACGTTTGTCGGCTGAATCCATGATGCGAATCTCACGTCCACACATCCCATAGATGCTCTATTGGATTGAGATCTGTTGACTGTGGAGGCCATTTGAGTACAGTGAACTCATTGTCATGTTCAAGAAACCAGTCTGAATGATTCCAGCTTTATGACATGGCGCAATTATCCTGCTGAAAGTAGCCATCAGAAGTTGGGTACATTGTGGTCCATAAGGATGGACATGGTCAGACAACAATACTCAGGTAAGCTGTAGCGTTTGCAACGATGCTCAATAGGTACCAAGGGGCCCAAAGAGTGCCAAGAAAATATTCCCCACACCATTACACCACCACCACCAGCCTGAACCATTGATACAAGGCAGGATGGATCCATGCTTTCATGTTGTTGACGCCAAATTCTGACCCTACCATCCGAATGTCGCAGCAGAAATCGAGACTCATCAGACCAGGCAACGTTTTTTCCAATCTTCTATTGTCCAATTTCGATGAGCTTGTGCAAATTGTAGCCTCAGTTTCCTGTTCTTAGCTGAAAGGAGTGGCACCCGGCGTGGTCTTCTGCTGCTGTAGCCCATCTGCCTCAAAGTTCGACGTACTGTGCGTTCAGAGATGCTCTTCTGCCTACCTTGGTTGTAACGGGTGGTTATTTGAGTCACTGTTGCCTTTCTATCAGCTCGAACCAGTCTGGCCATTCTCCTCTGACCTCTGGCATCAACAAGGCATTTCCGCCCACAGAACTGCCGCTCACTGGATATTTTTTCTTTTTCGGACCATTCTCTGTAAACCCTAGAGATGGTTGTGCGTGAAAATCCCAGTAGATCAGCAGTTTCTGAAATACTCAGACCAGCCCTTCTGGCACCAACAACCATGCCACATTCAAAGTCACTCAAATCACCTTTCTTCCCCATACTGATGCTCGGTTTGAACTGCAGGGGATTGTCTTGACCATGTCTACATGCCTAAATGCACTGAGTTGCCGCCATGTGATTGGCTGATTAGAAATTAAGTGTTAACGAGCAGTTGGACAGGTGTACCTAATAAAGTGGCCGGTGAGTGTATGTCTTAATGAAATGTTTGACATTTTGTTCACATTTTCTTAATCTTTTTTTAATTATTGAAGCACTTTTTTTGTATTTTCCCTGGCTTTCTAGAAACACTCAGATTTAAAGCCAATCACTTTAAGTAACATCGTTCACCTATTCAACTCTGCCCTCTCTCTTATGTCAGTTAGCCATTAGCTGACTAGCTTCTAGTTTTCAGCATCCTTGTAGTTCGGATGAGCGGTGCTGGTTCACTAATCCACAGTTGATGGCGCAGCGCGCGCCACCTCGGCCCACCCCACCAACAAGTTCGCCGTGACTCCACAGCAAATTGCCAGCACCACGCACTGGGTGAACACTTGGTTGCTACAGCTGATTTGGTCTGGGATTTGAGGCTGCTGGCCGGAGGCCGATCCAAGGCAAATCTTGCCGGGCCATGGGATCTCAAAGGACAGTGTCCCGGTAGCCGGGGGATGTCCCCTCACGAGGCGGTTACCCTACGCTGCCTACAAGGGCAGAGTCATGGGGAGCTGGCCATGAGAGCCAGCAGCCTCTAGTCCTGGGCCAGGTTGTTTGGAGCAACTGGTATGCCGGTTCTGGCGATTTGCATCCGAAAAAACCACTGGGAGATGGGCCGAGCTGTAGAGCAGTGGGTGGATCTTTAGGACAGCGGTGGATTGGCTTTTTCTATACTATTTACCCGGAAAGAATCAAAAACATTTCTGGGAGAGAAAAACTAGATAAATTGTGCTTTTGTTTTTTTTTTTTTGTTTTGTTTTTTTAAGAGAATTGACTTGAAAATTTTGATAATTTTGTGACCAGTAGACTTACAGTTAGGCCCAGAAATATTTGGACAGTGACACAATCTTCATGATTTGGGGCTCTGGATGCCACCACATTGGATTTGAAATGAGACAACTACAACGGAATTGAAGTGCAAATTTTAAGGTTTAATTCAAGGGGTTGAACAAAAATATATGATTAAACATGTAGGAATTGTAGCTATTTTTATACAAACGCTCCTCATTTCAGGGGCTCAAAAGTAATTGGACAAATAAACATAACCCTAAGTAAAATGCTACTTTTCAATATTTTGTTGAGAATCCTTTGCAGGCAATGACTGCCTGAAGTCTGGAACCCATGGACATCACCAAACGCTGGGTTTCCTCCTTTGTGATGCTTTGCCAGGCCTTTACTGCAGCTGTCTTCAGTTGTTGCTTGTTTGTGGGTCTTTCTGCCTTAAGTTTTGTCTTGAGCAAGTGAAATGCATGCTCGATTGGGTTGAGATCTGGTGATTGACTCGGCCATTGCAGAATATTCCACTTCTTTGCTTTAAAAAACTCCTGGGTTGCTTTTGCAGTATGTTTTGGATCACTGTCCATCTGTACTGTGAAGCGCCGTCCAATCAACTTTGCTGCATTTGGCTGAATCTGAGCAGAAAGTATATCCCTATACACTTCAGAATTCATCCGGCTGCTTCTGTCTTTTGTCACATCATCAATAAACACAAGTGACCCAGTGCCATTGGAAGCCATGCATGCCCATGCCATCACACTGCCTCCACCATGTTTTACAGAAGATGTGGTGTGCTTTGGATCATGAGCTGTTCCAATTCTTCTCCAAACTTTCTTCTTCCCATCATTCTGGTACAGGTTGATCTTAGTCTCATCTGTCCAAAGAATGCTGTTCCAGAACTGGGCTGGCTTCTTCAGGTGTTTTTTGGCAAAGTCAATTCTGGCCTTTCTATTTTTGAGGCTGATTAATGGTTTGCACCTTGTGGTGAATCCTTTGTATTTACTCTCATGAAGTCTTCTCTTTATGGTAGACTTAGATACTGATAGACCTACTGTACTTCCTGGAGAGTGTTCTTCACTTGAGTGGATGTTGTGAAGGGGTTGTTCTTCACCATGGAAAGGATTCTGCGACGTCCAGGCCTTTTTGAGTTCCCAAGCTCACCAGTGCACTCTTTTTTTCTCAGAATGTACCAAACTGTTGATTTGTCCACTCCTAACATTTCTGCTATCTCTCTGATGGATGTCTTCTTTCTTTTCAGCCTCAGGATGGTCTGTTTCACCTCCATTGAGAGCACCTTTGACCGCATGTTGTGTGTTCACAGCAACAGCTTCCAAATGCAAACGCCACACTTGGAGTCAACTCCAGACCTTTTAACTGCTTAATTGATGACAGGTTAACGAGGGAAGAGCCCATGCAGCCTTGTTGTTTTTTTTTGCAACCTTCTGAGTCAATTGTCCAATTACTTTTGGTCTCTTGAAAAAGAGGGCTATGTATTAAAGAGCTGTAATTCCTAAACCCTTGTTCCAATTTGGATGTGAATACTCTCAAATTACAGCTGAGAGTCTACACTTTAAGCCCATATTGATTATATAATTGTATCCTGAATATGTTTTTGTAAACAGCTAAAATTACAAAACTTGTCACTGTCCAAATATTTTTGGGCCTAACTGTATTTCAGACAGTTAAAACCTACAAACACACCATTTTTCAGTCAATGACCCCTTTAAAGCATAAGTTGTGAAAACCTGATGTTTGATTTGTAGAGAAATTTAGCAAAACACAAAGTAAAAATGAATTTTGAAAGTATTTTCTGTTTTGTTTCAAATTAGAAAAAAAAATCAATCACTGCAAATTCTACTTTTTTTGTCATTTTGCCTCATAACACTACAGGCTTCTACAATTGATTTAATACTAACTATATTGTTGTAACAGGACCATACTCAGTAAAGTCGACGAAACACTAAAAAAAATTGAGACCAAAGAGGTAAATAATTCCATTCAAAATGGTGATGGGAGGGTTAAGAAATGTAAACAAGAGTGGTCTTAGCAGACTGAATAAAAAAAGTGTATTGTTTTTGCCGGTGTCAGATTGTAAATGCCCCCCCCAAAACTATTTGGTATACAAACACAATCACACATATTACACACACACACACACACACATATTTTTATTTATTTCACGGGGGGGGGGGTCCATATTCCCCTGTTCCCCTTATTGTTTGGGGGCTCAGAATTCAACTCTTAGCCCCACATATAATAATAACACACATGTGGTGGTGGTGGTGGTGGTGGGTCCATATTCCACTGTTGAATATGGACCCCGTACACACCAGTGACACAGAGTCCATTTCTGGGGGGACAGGGGGCAAATTTTATATGACACTGGTGTTGTTGGTTTGCTGGTTTGTCTGTCTGTCAGCAACATTACTCAAAAGTTATGAACAGGTTTTGATGAAATTTTCAGGAAAGGTGTGTATTGGCACAGGGAACAGATGATTAGATTTTGGTGGTGATCTGAGAGTGCATACCTCCACCAAGGGCTTTTTGTATTTGTGCAGCAGGATTACACAAAAACTACTCGATGGATTTGGATGAAATTTTCACCAGAGGTGGTCCTTGGGTTAGAGAGGAAGCCATTATATTTTGGTGATGATCTGAACATGCATACTTCAGCCAAGATACCTCGTATCTTCTCACAGTGTGTTAGCAACAATACTCCAAAACTAATGGGCAGACTTCGATGCAGTTTTCACCAGAAGTGGCTTTAGGCCTACACACAAACCCATTACATTTTGGAGGTGAGGGTTGGAAGGAACCTTGGCGGAAGTCTGCACTCTCTTGAGTGCTTTTCTAGTTAAACTATGAAACAATTTTAAAGATTGAAAAAGGGTTTGGCCTCTGACTTTCAGATTTCAGGTTGACTCTAATTCAAATAAATACATTCTTTATAGCCCATTAGTATAAAGACACCTCAAGATAGTGTAAATGTAGACTGGATGGATTTAAAACGCAGATTTCGTCAAACTGCTAATCTGAGGATTTACTTTGAGCCCATCAGTTCTTGTGGATGTGTAGCTCCCAACACCAGGTTTAATGACTAACGGTGGGCACGCGCACATACACACACCTTTCGGCTGCTCCCTATTCGGGGTCACCACAGCAGACCATGGGGTTGCATATTTGATTTAGCAAGGCCTTTTGGCTGGATGCCTTTTCTGATGCAACCCTCCCCATTTTCCCGGGCTTGGGACCGGCATAAAGAGTACACTGGTTTTGTGATTCTCCCTGTGGCTGGGTGGTAACGGTGTGAAATCTTGTCTTTCCTGATTGGTAATATTTGCTTTAATCTTAACTGTGTTCCAGAGTCACTATTTTCTCAGCTTGAAGGTGTGCTCTCTGTAATGGATTTCTGTGCTCCACCACTCAAGCCGCTGGTCTTGCAGCCGAAAGATAGGGCCAACCTGACTGAGTGGTTTAAGACTCTCTGGTGCTCCACTGGTGATGGTAAGAATTAATTGTCTGTGAAATCACTGTTCAAAAGAATGGCTAGATTTGTTTTCATTAAGAATTAAAGCTTAATGTAGAATTAAAGCTTACAAGCTTGTTGTATTCCTGTATTCATTTGTAAACAGATTACATTAATTATATCTGAGACTGTCCTCCAACAGAAAATGATAATGTACACACATGGACAATATTGTTGGTACCCCTGTGTTAATGAAAGAAAAACCCACAATGGTCACAGAAATAACATGAATCTGACAAAAGTGGTAATAAATAAATAGTCTATGAAAATGAACCAGTGAAAATCAGACAATGCTTTTGAATTGTGGTTCTACAGAATTATTTTAAAAAACAAACTCATGAAACAGGCCTGGACAAAAATGATGGTACCTTTAACTTAATATTTTGTTGCACAACCTTTTGAGGCAATCACTGCAATCAAAACGATTTCTGTAACTGTCAGTGAGACTTCTGCACCTCTCAGCAGGTATTTTGGCCCACTCCTCATGAGCAAACTGCTCCAGTGGCCTCAGGTTTGAAGGGTGCCTTCTCCAGACGACATGTTTCAGCTCCTTCCACAGATGTTCAATAGGATTTAGATCAGGGCTCATAGAAGGCCACTTTAGTATAATCCAATGTTTTGCTCTTAGCCATTCTTGGGTGTTTTTAGCTGTGTGTTTTGGGTCATTAGCCGGGAAGGAAGCTCACCTAGGGGAAGGAAAACCCTGATTTCAAACCTCCGCTGCCTTGCGGTATACCTGTTCACGGGAAAGGCTTCGGGAGTCAACCCTGAGGAAAAATCAGGAGTCGGAGCCCCTAAGGCAGTTCGTCGTTGTCTACAACATCGCTCTGGCAGCTCCTGCGACGGTGCTGGAACCATGTGTACTGGCTTTTGCCTTTCCATTGGATCATTTCAGCGACGTGGAGAGGGGGGACCTGCTGCATGGGTAACAGCTTCTCCTCCATATCAACTTACCCAGGCTTTGTGCAATGGAGAGGACACTCCAGCTTCGCTATGCAGCGTCGATACAACATGGGAAGCAGCAGTCTACCGGTTATAAGTCTTGGTTCGATTGGCGTAGAGCTCGACGCCAGGGGCTGCTTCCGACGGTGGGAGGGGCCATCGTGCTCCACTGGGCAGCTACCGCCCGCCTTAAGCTGGGCAGCCCCCAGCCAATAAGGTGCTGCCTCGCCACGGACCGTTAACCTCACTGGGTGCGTGGGGTTTAGGGTGAAAACCGACAAGCGGTTCGATAACCTTGCACCAAGCAACAAGAACAGAAAGAAGAAAACACCCTCCCTAAAGATGGGCACATGGAACGTCAGAACAATGACACCAGGTTTCTCTGACGATCTTCAGGAAATCAGCGATGCTCGCAAGACAGCAGTCATCGATATGGAACTGAGCAGACTGCAGATGGACATCGTCGCTCTCCAAGAGACCAGGCTCGCAGGGTCAGGATCTGTGAGAAAGAGGGACTTCTCCTTTTTCTGGCAGGGGAAACCACCTGACGAGACCAGGGAACATGGAGTTGGATTTGCGGTTAGGAACACCCTCCTGGGATCTATTATTCCACCCACAGAGGGAAGCGAACGCATTCTGTCCCTTCACTTCACTCCTCAGAGGGGACAGTCAAGTTTAATCAGTGCATATGCACCAACACTGACGTCTACGGCGGAAGCTAAAGACAAATTCTACGACGTTCTCAGTACCGCCATAGAGAAAATCCCAAAACAGGAGCCATTGTTCATCCTCGGCGACTTTAACGCTAGAGTTGGTGCCGATTACAACTCTTGGCCTACCTGTTTGGGCCAGTTCGGCATAGGAAGGATGAACGAAAATGGACAACGCCTACTGGAACTCTGTTGCCATCACGGTCTCTGCATCACAAATACATTCTTTAACACGAAGCCCCAACACAGAGTCTCCTGGAGACATCCAAGATCCAAGCACTGGCACCAGCTTGATTTGATTCTCACCAGACGCAGCTGTCTACCCAGCGTCCAGATCACACGAAGCTACCAGAGTGCTGACTGTGATACAGATCACTCCCTAGTATGTAACAAGGTCAAACTGCGAACCAAATAAGTGCACCGCACGATAAAGGAATGCAGGCCTCGCATTGATACAAGTAAGACGCACGACCAGGAGAAAGTGGAGGAATTTGCACGCGTGCTTGAGGAATTTCTCCCAGGCCGTTCCGGCGCTAGTGCCCAAGAAAGGTGGCAGCACTTCAGAGATGCCATGTACAAGGCTGCCATGACCACCTTTGGCAAGAAAACCAGCAGGTCAGCAGACTGGTTCGAGGGTCACTTCGATGAAATGATCCCAGTAATCGTGGAGAAGCGGAACGCCTTGGTAGCTTATAAAGCCTGCCCCAGTGAATGCAACCTGCAAGTCCTCCGGGCCGCCCATAGCAAAGTCCAGCAGCGTGCCAGGCGATGTGCCAGCAACTACTGGCTTCAGCTCTGCTCCCAGATACAGCTGGCTGCAGACAGGGCAACATCAAGGGGATGTACGATGGAATCAAGCTGGCCTTGGGCCCTATACAGAAGAAAATCGCTCCCTTAAAGTCTGTCACAGGGGAGGTAATCCAGGATCGGGCACAACAGATGGAGCGCTGGGTAGAGCACTACTCTGAGCTGTATGCCAGGGAGAACATAGTCACTGACGATGCCCTGAATGCTATCAAGTGTGTACCTGCACTGGGGGAGTTTGATAGAGAACCGACCATCGATGAACTGAGCGAGGCCCTTGATTCCCTTGCCACCGGCAAAGCCCCCGGGAAGGACGGCATCCCTGCTGAGGTTCTGAAGTGCTGCAAAGGGTCACTGATCACGGAGCTGCATGAAATCCTCTGTCTGTGCTGGAGAGAAGGCGAAGTGCCGCAGGACATGAGGGACGCCAACATCGTCACACTATATAAGAACAAAGGTGACAGGAGCGACTGCAATAACTACCGTGGCATCTCTCTCCTCAGCATCGTTGGGAAGCTGTTTGCTCGTGTTATCCTCAAGAGGCTTCAAGTTCTGGCAGAGAGAGTCTACCCCGAATCGCAGTGCGGGTTCCGAGCCAACAGGTCTACAATCGACATGGTGTTCGCTCTCAGACAGCTGCAGGAGAAATGCAGGGAACAGAGGCAGCCACTCTTCATTGCCTTCATTGACCTGACGAAGGCTTTCGACCTTGTTAGTAGGGATGGCCTCTTCAAAATCCTCTCCAAGATCGGATGTCCGCCCAAGCTGCTCAGCATCATCCGATCATTTCACAATGACATGAAGGGCACAGTCGTCTTTGACGGTTCAACTTCATCTGCCTTCGATATTAGAAGTGGAGTGAAACAGGGATGCGTTCTTGCACCGGCTCTGTTCGGAATCATCTTTGCCGTCATGCTGAAACATGCCTTTGGTTCTGCCAAAGAGGGCATCTACCTTAGAACCAGATCGGATGGAAAGCTCTTCAACCTCTCCAGACTAAGAGCAAAGTCCAAGGTCCAGCTAAAATGTCTGCGTGACTTCCTCTTCGCAGATGATGCAGCAGTCACCGCCCACTCAGCGGAGGACCTTCAGCAGCTCATGACTCGTTTCAGCGAGGCTTGTCACGACTTCGGACTCACCATCAGCCTGAAGGAAACACAGGTCATGGGACAAGGCGTGGATTCTCCACCCAGCATCAGTATCTTCGATCATGAACTAGATGTTGTCCATGACTTTGTCTACCTGGGATCCACTATCAATGACTCCCTCTTTCTCGACACAGAGCTCAATAAGCGCATTGGCAAAGCAGCTACGACCATGTCCAGACTGACAAAGAGAGCGTGGACCAATGGCAAGCTGACAGAGCATACCAAAATCCAGGTCTACAGAGCTTGCGTCCTCAGCACCCTCCTGTATGGCAGCGAGTCCTGGACCCTGTGAGCCCAACAGGAAAAGAAGTTCAACGCATTTCACATGCGCTGTCTCCGTCACATCCTACACATCACCTGGCAGGACAAAGTCACAAACAATCGCGTCCTGGAGAGAGTTGGAATCCCCAGCATGTACACGCTGCTGAAGCAGAGACGCATGCGCTGGCTGGGGCATGTGATACGCATGGACGATGGCAGAATCCCCAAGGATCTCCTCTACGGTGTCCTAGCTCAAGGCAAACGTCCGTCAGGCAGACCCCAACTGCATTATAAGGATGTCCGCAGAAGGGACTTGATGGCCATGGATGTTGACCTCACCACGTGGGAAGCTGTAGCCTCAGACCGGACGGCCTGGAGGCAGATTGTGCAGAAAGGCCTGTCCAGCTTTGAACAGTCACTCATACAGCAAGCTGAGGCGAAGCGACAGAGGAGAAAGCCCCCCAAGGCCAGGCAGACCGACCAGCAATGGACTTCACCTGTGTCCAGTGCGGCAAGGATTGCCACTCCCGCATCGGACTTTTCAGTCACACCCGACACCGACGCTGCATCAAAACCACCCAGAGTGCAACTCCATAGTCTCCCGAGACTGACGGATGCCAAAGAAGAAGTAGTTTTGGTCATTATCCTGTTGCAAGACCCATGACCTGTGACTGAGACCAAGCTGTCTGACACTGGGCAGTGCATTTCTCTCTAGAATACCTTGAGAGTCGTGAGATTTCATTGTACCCTGCACAGATTCAAGACACCCTGTGCCAGATACAGCCAAGCAGCCGGAGAACATAACAGAACTTCATCTGTGTTTCACAGTAGAGACAGTGTTCTTTTCTTAGTATGCTTCATTTTTGCATCTGTGAACATAGAGCTGATGTGCCTTGCCAAAAAGTTCGTTTTGTCTCGTCTGTCCATAGGACATTCTTCCAGAAGCTTTGTGGCTTGTCAACATGCAGTTTGACAAATTCCAGTCTGGCTTTTTTATGATTTTGTTTTCAACAGTGGTGTCCTCCTTGGTCGTCTCCCATGAAGTCCACTTTTGCTCAAACGACGACGGATGGTGTGATCTGACACTGATGTACCTTGACCTTGGAGTTCACCATGAATGTGTTTAGAGGTTGTTCTGGGCTCTTTTGTTACCATTCGTATTATCCGTCTCTTCCATTTTTCATCAAGTTTCCTCCTGCGGCCACGTCCAGGGAGGTTGGCTACAGTCCTGTGGATCTTAAATTTCTGAATAATATGTGCAACTGTAGTCACAGGAACATCAAGCTGCTTGGAGAATGTCTTATATTTACCTTTAACATGCTTGTCTATAATTTTCTTTCTAATCTCATGAGACAACTTTCTCCTTTGCTTCCTCTGGTCCATGTTTAGTGTGGTACACACCATGTCACCAAACAGCACAGTGACTACTTGTCACCCTTTAAATAGGCCGACTGACTGATTACAAGTTTGTAGACACCTGTGATGTTAATTAAGAGGACACATCTTGGTTGAACATGTCCCTATGGTCACATTATTTTCAATCTTTTCTAGGGGTACCATCATTTTTGTCCAGGCCTGTTTCATGAGTTTGTTTTTTAAAGTAAATGTGTTGAACCACAATTCAAAAGCATTGTCTGATTTTCATTGGTTAATTTTCATAGAATTTTTATTTATTACCACTTTTGTCAGATTCAAGTTATTTTTGTGACCATTGTGGGGTTTTCTTTCATTAACAAAGGGGTACCAACAATTATGTCCATGTGTGTAGCAGCAGTGGTTGTAACCTAGAGTTACTTTTTGAAAAAGTGACCTATCATGGTTGTAAAAATAACAAGAAATGACAGGTTGGAAGGTTAGAGATGCAGTGTGTTTAAAGTAGATCCTCTCCCTGTTCTAACCTTAAACTTAACCACCAAAATGTGTATAATTAGGTGAATCAGAAGTTAAAAATGTAGAAGTGAAACTAAATCCAGACATGAGTCAAAAAAGGCAGCAACTGAATTTAGACTCTGTTCTTGCACAGTACAGTGCTTTTTTGTGACGACCCTCAAACCTCATCTGTATGAGGATTTGAGTGCTTTTTAACATTTTGAAATGTGTTGAAACTAGGGATGGAAGTTACCGATTTATTGATTAATTGTTAATTGATTCACCTTATCGATCGATTAAGAATTAATTGATGAGCAGCAATTTTCCTGAGAATCTGAATTTCTCTCAGTACAATACAGTCTATCTTTTAACATATAAAAAGTTTTACTGTTTTTTATCCATCCATCCATCCATCCATCTTCTACCGCTTTTCCGGAGGTCCGGGTCGCGGAGGCAGCAGTTCAAGCAGAGAAGCCCAGACTTCCCTCTCCCCAGCCACCTGCTCCAGCTCTTCAGAGGGGATACCAAGGCGTTCCCAGACTAGCTGGGAGACATAGTCTCTCCACCGAGTCCTGGGTCTGCCCCGGGGTCTCCTCCCAGT
Organism: Pholidichthys leucotaenia; assembly: GCA_020510985.1. NCBI lineage: Eukaryota > Metazoa > Chordata > Actinopteri > Cichliformes > Pholidichthyidae > Pholidichthys > Pholidichthys leucotaenia. The sequence goes on from CM035844.1 coordinate 166,179,063, forward strand.
GGGACGTGCCTGAAACACCTCAAGTGGGAGGCGTCCAGGAGGCATCCTAATCAGATGCCCATACCACCTCAACTGACTCCTTTCAATGTGGAGGAGCAGCGGTTCTACTCTGAGCCTCTCCCGGATGACTGAGCTCCTCACCCTATCTCTGAGGGTGAGTCCAGCAATCCTACGGAGAAAGCTCATTTCAGCCGCTTGTATCCGCGATCTCGTTCTTTCGGTCATTACCCAAAGCTCGTGACCATAGGTGAGAGTAGGAATGTAGATTGACTGGTAAATCGACAGCTTTGCCTTAGAACTAAGCTCCCTCTTCACCACAACAGACCGGTACAACGTCCGCATCACTGCAGATGCTGCTCCAATCCGTCTGTCGATCTCTCGCTCCATTTTCCCCTCACTCGTGAACAAGACCCCAAGATACTTAAACTCCTCCACTTGGGGCAGGAGCCTGTCCCCAACCCGGAGAGGACAATCCACCTTTTTCCGGCTGAGGACCATGGACTCGGACTTGGAGGTGCTGATTCTCATCCCAGCCGCTTCACACTCAGCGGCAAACCGTCCCAGCAAGAGCTGTAGGTCATTGCTGGATGAAGCCAACAGGACAACATCATCTGCAAACAACAGAGATGAGATCCTGTGGTCACCAAGCATGACACCCTCCATTCCCTGGCTGCGCCTAGAAATCCTGTCCATAAAAATTATGAACAGGACCGGTGACAAAGGGCAGCCCTGGCGGAGTCCAACTCTCACTGGGAATGACTCCGACCGAGTGTTGGCAATGCGAACTAAACTCTCACAACGGTCGTACAGAGACCGAATAGCTCGTAACAACAAGCCCGATACCCCATACTCCCGAAGCACCCCCCACAAAAATCCACGAGGGACGCGGTCAAATGCCTTCTCCAAGTCCACAAAACACATGTAAACTGGTTGGGCAAACTCCCACGAACCCTCAAGAATTCTCGAGAGGGTAAAGAGCTGATCCGATGTGCCACGGCCAGGACGAAAACCACATTGCTCCTCCTGAATCCGAGGTTCGACCAACGGCCGGACTCTCCTCTCCAGTACCTTGGCATAGACCTTCCCAGGGAGGCTGAGGAGTGTGATCCCTCTAAAGTTGGAGCACACCCTCCGGTCCCCTTTTTTGAAGAGAGGAACCACCACCCCGGTTTGCCATGCCAAAGGCACTGCCCCCGACCTCCACGCAATGTTGCAGAGGCGTGTCAACCATGACAACCCAACAACATCCAGGGCCTTGAGGTACTCGGGGCGAATCTCGTCCACCCCCGGGGCCCGGCCACCAAGGAGATTTTTAACCACCTTGGCGACCTCAGCCCCTGTGATAGGCGAGTCATCCCCCTCGTCCCCAAACCCTGCTTCCTCTGTGGAAGGCGTATCAGTGGGATTGAGGAGATCCTCGAAGTATTCCTTCCACCGCCCGACGATATCCCCAGTTGAAGTCAACAGTGTCCCATCCGCACCATACACAGTGTGGACGGGGAGCTGCTTTCCCCTCCTGAGCCGCCGAACAGTTTGCCAGAATCTCTTTGAAGCCGACCGAAAGTCTTGTTCCATGGCCTCACCGAACTCCTCCCATACCCGGGTTTTTGCTTCAGCAACCACCCGAGCTGCACTCCGCTTGGCCTGCCGGTACACCTCAGCTGCTTCGGGAGTCCCACAAGCCAACCAAGCTTGATAGGACTCCTTCTTCAGCTTAATGGCCCCCCTCACCACTGGTGTCCACCACTTGGTTCGGGGGTTGCCACCACGAGATGCACCGACCACCTTGCGGCCGCAGCTCTGGGCTGCCGCTTCAACAACAGAGGTGGAGAACATGGCCCATTCAGACTCCATGTCTCCAGACTCCCTCGGAATGTGGTTGAAGTTCTTCCGGAGGTGGGAGTTGAAGACCTCCCGGACAGGGGCCTCAGCCAGACGCTCCCAGCACACCCTCACTATACGTTTGGGTCTACCAGGTCTGAATGGCTTCCTCCCCTGCCATCGGATCCAACTCACCACCAGGTGGTGATCAGTTGACAGCTCTGCACCTCTCTTTACTCGGGTGTCCAAGACATACGGTCGCAGGTCTGATGATACGATAACAAAATCGATCATCGACCTGCGGCCTAGGGTGTCCTGGTGCCAGGTGCACATATGGACACCCTTATGCTTGAACATGGTGTTCGTTATAGACAGACTGTGGTTAGCACAGAAGTCCAATAACTGAACACCACTCGGGTTCAGATCGGGCAGGCCGTTCCTCCCAATCACCCCCCTCCAGGTTTCACTGTCGTTGCCCACGTGCGCATTGAAGTCCCCCAGTAGGACAATGGAGTCTCCAGGAGGAGCACCCTCCAGCACCCCAGTCACAGACTCCAAAAAGGGTGGGTACTCTGAAACATCATTTGGTGCATAGGCACAAATGATGGTCAGGACCCGTTTCCCAACCCGAAGGCGCAGGGAAGCAACCCTTTCGTCCACCGGGGAAAACTCCAATATAGAGGCAGCAAGGTGGGGCGATACAAGAATACCTACCCCTGCTCGTCGCCTCTCGCCCGGGGCAACTCCAGAAAAGGCCAAGCTCCAGCCCCTCTCCAGGAGACTGGTTCCGGAACCGGAGCTGTGTGTTGAGGTGAGGCCGACTATATCTAGCCGGTATCGCTCAATCTCGTACACCAGCTCAGGCTCCTTCCCCACCAGAGAGGTGACATTCCACGTACCAAAAGCCAGTTTAGAAAGCTTGGGATCAGTCCGCCAAGGTCTCCGCCTTTGACTGCCACCTAATCCACATAGCACCGGACTTCCATGATCCCTCCTGCAGGTGGTGAACCTACTGGAGGGCGGACCCATGTAACTCCTTCGGGCTGAGCCCGGCCGGGTCCCATGGGTGGAAACCCGGCCACCAGACGCTAGCCTTCGAGCCCCTCCCCCAGGCCTGGCTCCAGGGTGGGGCCCCGGTAACCCCATACCGGGCGGGGTACACTGAATCCTTGATATACAATTTATCATGAGAGTCTGTTGGATCGTTCTTCGTCTGGCCCTTCACCCAGGACCAGTTTGTCTTGGGAGACCCTATCAGAGGCAAATTGCCCCGGACAACATAGCTCCTGGGATAGCTCCTGTTTTTTATATACTGAATAAAACATGAACATCATATGATTGTCAATGATCGAACGTCAATGATTTATTTTACCATTTGCATTTTTTTTACTACAGACAATGGCATTTTTTGTAGTAATAAATTTTGTACTGTATAGTGTGCACTATGTGCTGGTACAGCTCAGTAAATTACAGTTACAAATGTCATGATTTTTAATTTATTTTAAAAACTACTACCAATATAAATTTCTTTTTTTTAGTTTTATTACAAAAAAACCTTTCACATTCTAATTTACTGCGATACACTACTAGACTGTTTTAACAGGAAAATAAACTGTGAGCTGCTTCATCTGTTAAATGTTAAACATTATCACAGTATCCCGGCAATCCAGGCAAACCCAGAACGATCAGGGTCGCCACTGTTGTCTGTTACCTCAGTGGTAACTGGAGTCCGGTCTGCTTTCCTGTCTTGTGGTGATAGGTTTTTGTGCTTGTGTAATCTTTTTACTTGCTCTGGTCATGTTCTCTGCAATGTTAATTTGTAGCAGGTGAACCTTCAAACTCGCGTGCTATTAGAACTTGAGCTACGTTCCGATTCACAGTGTACTTCAACTGTATTTCCTACTCCCTGCACCATTCTCAGGGAATATCAGTTAACCTAACTACCCTTCACAAAACTGTCGGCTCCCTCCTCTGTGCGTTACCACGGTAACCATAGACATGTACTGATACTATGGTGGATAATTTATATTTCTTAAATAAAATATTAATACAAATATATTTTTATTGCAGTCAGTTGATATAAACAATAACAAACATCACTTTACCTTGTTAATAGCATTAGCAACAATAGTTTGTTTTACTCGTATTTTGAGGCACAATGGCTTATGGGTAATCTTGTCAACTTCTGTTGAAGTAATGTACTGTTGTTCACTTCTTCCCTGCTCAGTTCTCAGTTCCCTTTGAACTGAAGACTGTTCGCTCCGTTTGGTTTGGAATCTCAGTTAATACGGTCGAATACTCTGTGCAGTCCACTTCAGAGTACACTATTGAGTGATCAGAATGGCACCCTTGTTGTGGCGCTCCAACGTAACCTGGAAGGGAGAGTTTTTCAGTGCATGTGCTCTGGGGGCTTGGCATCTTCTTTGGCTTTTTTGGTTGAAATACGGCAGTGGGTGAACACGTGCACCCCTGCCTGGACGGTCACACCACTACATTTCTTAGAATAAGTTCCCATTGAAAGGGACTGCTGACTTATCAATTAATTGGCACCCAATTTAATTTAGTTGTCTAAATTCTTATCAACAATTAATCGAAAGTCAGTTAATCATTAACATCCCTAGTTGAAACGCAGTGATGTTCCATCCATCCATCCATCTTCTTCCGCTTAATCCTTTTCGGCTCACGGGGGGGTTGGAGCCTATCCCAGCATTTTTGGGTGAGAGACAGGGTACACCCTTAACAGATCGCCAGTCCATCGCAGGGCCAACACAGAGAGACAGACAACCATTCTCTTTCACAGTCATACCTAAGGACAATTTAGAATCCCCAACTGATGTCAGTTAACCTAACTTGCATGTTTTTGGGATATAAGATAAGATAAGATAAGATAAGCCTTTATTAGTCCCACAACGGGGAAATTCCAGGATTGCAACAGCACAGGGATAGCAACACTCAGAGCAACAATCAGAAGGCAAGAAAAAAAAAAAAAAAAAAATGGATATGGGAGGAAACCGGAGAAATCCTGGACTAAACCCACACAGACACGGGTAGAACATGCAAATGCCACACAGATCACTGATGCAGTGATGTTGTCATATTCAAAACAGTTTAGTGGGTCATATTGGTAGGGCTGGGGGGGGGGGGAAATGACTCTTGTTAACTTTTTTGTTGGAGGACTTGTAATATTGTGTCACTGCAGCTAAATGTCACTTTATTAATCATGTTAACTACAAAATGTAAAATAGTTTTGTGAAATAAAATAAGATCACGTAACATTCAAATATATAGTCAAAGTTTACATCTTAAGAAACTGTATGCAACTTTGAATTAATTCTAACTATCAATATCAGGTTGCAACTTTGTGTCAAAAAAGTAAATTTGCGGTATATTGCCAAGACTATTTTTAAACATTCTAATTATAAGTAATTTTGGAATAATTTAAAGTTGAAAAAATGTGGCTCATTTAAACCTCATCGTATAACAATTGTATATTATGCTTTTTTTTGTTGAATGTTGTTGCAGATCCTTGTAAAATCACTCCAGATATGTTCGACTGGTACTTCCATCAAGACAGAGCGATGGGATTCCAGGTTGACATCAACCGTGGCTCCTTCTGTAGTGGAAAGATCCTGCTGGGTTCCTTCATGAAGAAGCCACTCTGGGTCGATCACAGTGCCACAACAGTTAGTTTACCACTTAAACACTTTTTTCATGAATAGTATGTTGTTAGTCTTTCAAGTCCAGATGGAGGGTAAGCGCCTAACGACATGGAACAGAACTTATGACAGTTATATAGCACTGAGTGGCAAAACAGGGAAGCTTTAGGCTGCATGTCCACCAAAGCCGTAAAAATGTTCTGGACCTATTTTTCTGTGGGCTTCACAGCTTTAGGCTGCATGTTCACAGAAAGATTTTTTTTTTCCCTCTCACAGAAAGTGCTCTTGACCTGTTTTGCACAGACTCTACTAACTACACTATACTGGAAGAAATTTACCAGAAAAAGCCCATCCCTCCAAGCTTTTGCTTCCAAATAAATTAAATTAAATTAAATTAAATCACCCTTATTGTCATTCAACCAATCATGTACAGTAGAACGAGATTGTGCTTTACCTATCTACTGTGCTAATCACACACACCCCAGTGTGTTGAATACCATATTGATAATGGTATTCAATTAGCCTAATTCTGACCAGCTGGTTGGAGAGGTGTGCCACTGGTGAGCAATGCTGTGTTCTAAAGGTTAAACTATTTTAACTTTCAGCACTCTTGAGAGGAAGTAACAAAAACCACTGACCACTGAGAGTGTTTTTAATAATCCTAGAGGAAAACTCAAGGGCATTCACCTGGACAAGGCAATGCCAGTCCACACACATTTACACCTAGGGCCACTTTAGAGTCTTCAGTTAACCTAACTTGCATGTTTTTGGACTGTGGGAGGAAATTGGAGCACCCGCAGTAAAACCACACAAGCATGAGGAGAACATGCAATCTCCACACAGATAGGCAGTGCTGGCTGGTGGATTTGAACCTACAATTTGAAATGCTTGTCTACAGAGAAAACAAACAGAATAGACGCTCTCAACAGAATAAATCCTCTGTGTGGACACAACCATAGTTTGTATGCAGCAAAACACAAAAACTACACGCAGTATTCATACATAAGTGCATGCCCATTTTGCAGTGTATTAATTAATTAGTATGACTACTTCAGACAAAGGCAGTTTCTTAATTGTATTGATCTGCTTCTTTTTTCAGCTGCTCCTTATAGGGGTCGCCACAGCGGATTATCTATCTCCATCTCACCCTGTCCCTTGCATCTTCCTCTGTAACACCAACCCTCTCCATGTCCTCCTTCATTACATCCATGAATCTTCTAAGTAAAGTTTATTTATATAGCACCTCTCACAGAAAGAATCTCAAAAGTGCTTCACAGTAAAATAAAACACATTCACAAGTACATCGATAAAAACATAAACATAGAAACCATAACCCATAACCAATCTAAAAAGCCTGTTTGAACAACAGGGTCTTCAGCTGCCTTTTAAAAGCGTCAACAAAGTGCAAAGACAGTGGTAGAGCATTCTACAATCTTGGTGCCACTGCCTGAAAAGCTCGATCACCTTGAGTTTTAAAATGGGCTTGGGGGACAGCCAGTACATGTTGATTCGAGGACCTCAGAGACCGTGAGGAATTACACACTTATATTTGGGGGCCTGATCATGAATGGCTGTAAAAACAAGAACTAAAATTTTAAACTGAATCCTAAAATCAACTGGGAGCCAGTAAAGTGCTACTGAAACCGGTATAATGTGTGCCCTTTTCTTAGTGTGGGTTAAAAGTCTGGCAGCCGAATTTTGGACAGCCTGGAGGGGTTGAAGATGCTTTTGGCTCAGACAAGTAAAAAGACTATTATAGTAGTCTAAGCGAGAAGAAATAAAAGCATGAATAATCATCTCAAGTTCCGCCTTCGACACCAGGGTTCTCAACTTAGAAATATTCTTCAGACGGAAGAAACAGTTTCTAATTAATTGATTAGTGTGGTGCTCAAGAGACATAGCCGAGTCAAAACTAACACCAAGATTCCAAAGACTCGCCTGGACAGAGGAGCCTAGGATACCCGTGTTGAGCTTAATAAGCGGGATCTTGTTTTCAGGAGCGATAATTAATGTCTCCGTCTTGTCTGAGTTAAACTGCAAAAAGTTTGCACTTAACCACTGTTTGATGCTAGACAAGCAGTTAAAGATGACAGCATGTGAAACTCAAGACTCCTTAAAAGAGGAATACAACTTAATATCATCAGCATAAAGATGATAAGAAATATCTGTGAACTGGCTAATTATCTGTCCCAGTGGCAGAATGTAAAGTGAAAATAGAATGGGTCCTAGAACTGACCCCTGTGGTACCCCACATGAACACTGTGCTGTTTCAGAAAAAATCTGATTCACGAGCATGTCAAAGCTGTCGGTGAGGTACAATGAGAACCATTTTAAAACAAAACTACACAACCCTAGCTCTTTGAGTCTGTTGATCATGATACAGTGATCAACAGTATCAAAGGCAGAAGAAAGAGCCAGTAAAACCAGAACTGTGTATTTACCAGTGTCAGCCGCCAGCATAATGTCACAAGAGACTCTGACTAAAGTCATTTCAGTAGAATGATTTTTTTTTTTGACAGCCCGACTGAAATTTATCCATGATATTACAATGTGCCAAAAATAACATAAGCTGGTCAGCCACTACTTTTTCCAAAATTTTGGATATGAAAGGAAGTTTAGAAATTGGCCTATAATTTTTTGGCTGTGATGGATCCAAACTTGGCTTCTGAAGTGCTGTTTCAACCACTGCATATCTAAAGGAGCTGGGAACCACACCAGCTGAAAGTGAAATGTTTATCAGTTCAACAACCGAAGGGCCAGTTGACTCAAAAACTGCTAAAAACAGCTTAGTAGGGAGAACATCAGCAGGAGGAGAGGAGGGTTTCATTTTCTGCAGCAGAGCAGTGATGTCCTGAAGGGTCACATGATTAAAAGTGGACCAATTACAGGGTGAGGACATAACACGGGCACAGTTAAAAGAAGGTGATGGTGAAATGTTGTCCCTGATATCTCTGATCTTGTCAACAAAGAAATTAAGAAATTTGTTACTGTCTGCTTGACAGAACACGGGAATTAGAGGGTCAGCAGGTGAGACAAGAGTGTCAGTTGTGCCTTCTGTGGTCTTCCTCTTTATCTCCTGCCTGGCAGCTCCATCTTCAGCGTCCTTTGTCCAATATATCCACTATCCCTCCTCTGCACGTGTCCAAACCATCTCAGCCTTGCCACTCTTACTTTGTCTCGAAGCTGCTCAACCTGAGCTGTCCCTCTGACAAAAATGATGATACCCCTAGAAAAGATTGAAAATAATGTGACCATAGGGACATGTTCAACCAAGATGTGTCCTCTAATTAACATCACAGGTGTCTACAAACTTGTAATCAGTCAGTCGGCCTATTTAAAGGGTGACAAGTAGTCACTGTGCTGTTTTGTGACATGGTGTGTACCACACTAAACATGGACCAGAGGAAGCAAAGGAGAAAGTTGTCTCAGGAGATTAGAAAGAATTATAGACAAGCATGTTAAAGATAAAGGCTATAAGACCATCTCCAAGCAGCTTGATGTTCCTGTGACTACAGTTGCACATATTATTCAGAAATTTAAGATCCACGAGACTGTAACCAACCTCCCTGGACGTGGCCGCAGGAGGAGACGGATAATACGAATGGTAACAAAAGAGCCCAGAACAACCTCTAAACACATTCATGGTGAACTCCAAGGTCAAGGTACATCAGTGTCAGATCGCACCATCCGTCGTCGTTTGAGCAAAAGTGGACTCCGTGGGAGATGACCAAGGAGGACACCACTGTTGAAAACAAATCATAAAAAAGCCAGACTGGAATTTGCCAAACTGCATGTTGACAAGCCACAAAGCTTCTGGAAGAATGTCCTATGGACAGATGAGACAAAACTGGAACTTTTTGGCAAGGCACATCAGCTCTATGTTCACAGATGCAAAAATGAAGCATACTAAGAAAAGAACACCGTCCCTACTGTGAAACATGGAGGAGGTTCTGTTATATTCTGGGGCTGCTTGGCTGCATCTGGCACAGGGTGTCTTGAATCTGTGCAGGGTACAATGAAATCTCAAGACTTATCAAGGTATTCTAGAGAGAAATGTGCTGCCCAGTGTCAGACAGCTTGGTCTCAGTCGTAGGTCATGGGTCTTGCAACAGGATAATAACCCAAAACACACAAATAAAAACACCCAAGAATGGCTAAGAGCGACACATTGGACTATTCTAAAGTGGCCTTCTATGAGCCCTGATCTAAATGCTATTGAACATCTGTGGAAGGAGCTGAAACATGCCGTCTGGAGAAGGCACCCTTCAAATCTGAGACAACTGGAGCAGTTTGCTCATGAGGAGTGGGCCAAAATACCTGCTGAGAGGTGCAGAAGTCTCATTGACAGTTGCAGAAATCGTTTGATTGCAGTGATTGCCATTTCGGGTCATTTCGGATTTGGAGGTGGTGGAAGAGACAGTCGAGGAGACGTGCAACAAAATATTAAGGGTACCATCATTTTTGTCCAGGCCTGTTTCATGAGTTTGTTTTTTAAAATAATTCTGTAGAACCACAATTCAAAAGCATTGTCTGATTTTCATTGGTTAATTTTCATAGAATTTTTATTTATTACCACTTTTGTCAGATTCAAGTTATTTCTGTGACCATTGTGGGTTTTTCTTTCATTAACAGCGGGGTACCAACAATTTTGTCCATGTCTGTACCTCGGTAATTTCCACAATCTTTCCTGTCACAATACTTGCGTCCTTCCAGTCTTGAGGTACTTTCTGGGCATCCCATATCTCTTGGATGAGCTTGTGCAGGCAGTTGGTCAGCTGAACACCACCAAATTTCCACACTTCTGCTGGAATTCCATCCCTTCCTGGAGCTTTACCATCCTGTGTTGCCCTGATAGCTGCCATTAGTTCATCAAAATTTGGTGGTTCATCCAGACTTGATACAGCTGGTCGCTGCACTACAACTTCTTTAGCTTCTTCAGTGAGATCTCTAGGGTTGTTTAGTAGTTGGTCAAAGTGGTCTGCAAATCTGTCCAGGATCTTGTCTTTCTCCTGCAAAACCGTTTCACCATCCATAGGCTTTAGTTGGATCAATTCTCTTGGTTTACGGCCGTAGATTTCTCTCAAACCTGTGAAGAATGTTTTCATGTCCTTCCTGTCTGCTGCAGTTTGAAGTTCCTCCACTTTTTCATCCCACCAGTTGGACTTCATCTCTCTGGTGTACTTCTGTAGCTCACTCTGAGCCTTTGAGTATTTCTTCTTCTTCGACCTTGTGTTACACTGTAGGTTTTCCTGCCTATCTGTATTCCTCGCTTCTAGTAGTTTCTTCAGGTGTTCATCATGCTCATGAAACCAGTCTTGATGTTTCCTCTCAGGGTGGCCTAATACATCACTCACAGTCTGATACACCGTATCCTTCAGTGTTGCCCATTTCTCTTCTATGTCATTCTCTGAGTTGTTGCTGTCCCAGTCTTTCAAGTTTTCATCCATTTCCTGTGTAAGTTCTTCCTGCTTCTTTTGGCCTTTCAGTGCACTAGTGTTTAGCTTCCATGGTGGCTTCGCATCCATCCTGCAGTGCTGTTTTCGTCTCCAAATCCTTAATCTAGATCTCAGCATAGCATCAGTACCACAGTCCGCGCCTCTCATTGCTCTGATGTCCAATACATCCTTTATGTCTCTCTGCCTTACTATGATGTAGTGTAGTAAGTGCCAGTGCTTGGATCTTGGGTGCATCCATGTCTTCTTGTGTGTGTCGTGCTTAAATAGAGTTGGTTATCACAAGGTTGTACTCTGAACATAGTGCAAGTAGAAGTTCTCCATTTGCATTGCACTTGCCTACTCCATGACTGCCTAGCACTCCTTTCCATTTCTCGGTGTCCGAACGAACCAACTCTGGCATTAAAATGTCCAACGAGGACTTCCGGTTATGGCTGCCACGTAGGACGGACGTGTCTCGCTCTGCTCTGCTCCTGGAAAAAAAAAAATCGGCAAATAACTCTCTCATTTGGGACAGAACGTATCCCAGCATTTGGGCGAGGATATGTCGGCGAAGCCTAAGGCTGGAAAACCAGGAAAAGGAAAAAGCGAGCCGCCGAAACAGTCCAAATTAACGGACTTTCAGGTCTGTGACGCAGCAAACAAAACTCCATATATGGCGGAGGAGGCTGGCAACGCTGCGATTTCTGCGGGGAATGGCGCAGATGCGCTGATGGCAGCCATGAGTTCAATGAGAGCGGACTTTTCCTCTAGATTTGATGGGATTATGACAGCGTTGGAAGGAATAAGAAAGGAATTGGGTGACTGTGTAGAACGAACGGCGCAGATGGAGCTCCGTCTCGCTAGTGCTGAAGATGACGTCACCCGTCTTCAATTAAAGGTGCGCACTTTGGAAAAAAAAAATAAATCTCTGGAAGATAATATTTTGGATTTGGAATCTCGGTCGAGACAGAATAATTTGAGGCTGGTGGGTCTTCCAGAGGAATCAGAAGGTCGGGACGTATGTTCCTTTCTGGAAAAGTGGATTCCGGAGGTGCTGGGCAGCGAGGAGTTGCAATCAGCAGTGGTTCTGGAAAAAGCACATCGTATTGGCCCACGGAGAGATAAGGGACCGCCGAGGACCTTAATTATGAAGTTTCTTAGCAACAGAGACAGGATGAAGATCTTCAACGCTGCACGTGCTAAAGGAGAGATTAAACACCAGGACCAGCAGGTGCGGTTCTACCCAGATTTGGCCACAGGAATCCAGCAATTGAGGAAGCAGTTTGATCCTGTACGTAAGGAGCTGCGCAACCTTGGGATTCGTCATGGTGTAATCTATCCTGCGAGACTGCTGACCACGTATGAGGGCAGAACCCACATCTTCAAGACCCCAGAGGAGGCGCAGGAGTTCATCAAGAAGATCAAAGAAGAAGAAGAGACTGGTGGGAGCTAAGCATGAACAAAATATAAGGTAGAATAATTAAGCATTTGCACAGGCATCTGACTGACTTGAAGTAAATAGTAAGTTTACAAAATATAGATTGTATTAAAACAAACAAACAAAAAAAAAAACTATGATGTACAAAGTTGTTAAAAATTTTGGAGTTAAGTTGGAAAACTACAGAGGAGAGTTAATGTTACGTCATTAAAAGCAGTAGAGTTAGGGTGATTGGGAGGATGAAGAAGGAGTGGCTTAGGCTGTTCCCCGTGGGTGTGGAACGGTCGATGGCTATATCGGGAGACAGAATTTTTCTTTTGATTTTGGGGGGTTTGCCACAAGTGTGGGATGGGGAAATTTGTTTGTGTGTAGTTTGTAGGATGAATGTTCAACCACTCATGTTTTTGCTTCTCTGTATGAGCATGTTTACACTGCAAGGTAATCCCAAACTCTCTATTGATCATGGACCAAAGTGTTAATCTTAATTTAACTTCATGGAATTGCAGAGGTCTACAAAATTTAAAAAAACTTAAACAAGTTATGAATAAAATAAAGGACATGGGTTCAAGAATTGTGTTTTTACAAGAAACTCATCTGATAGAGGAGGATGTTAAAAGAATTAGGAGTAGATGGCAGGGAAGTGTATTCACCTCTTCATTTTCATCCCGAGCCAGGGGAGTTATGACTCTCATACATAAATCAGTTCCTTTTCAAGTGAAAAATGTAATTGGAGACAAATTTGGAAGATATGTAATCATTCAAGGTTCTTTGCTATTAGAAAATATAAATCTTGTGAACTTATATGGTCCCAATATAGATGATCAGAAGTTCTTTGCTAATTTATTTCTCATCTTATCATCACTTACAGGGCAACATATAATAGCAGGGGATTTTAATTGTACATTGAATCCAGGTGTGGATAGATCAACAGGACTGGATTGTACGCACATTGGATGTAGGATGACTATTAATCATTTTATGAAAGAATTGAGATTGTTAGATATATGGAGAGAAATGAAACCACAAGTTAAAGCCTATTCTTGTTATTCCAGTACCTACAAGACATTCTCACGTATTGATTATTTTTTGATTTCCACAGAATTAAGGTCCAAGATTCAAAACTGCTTTTATGATAACATCGTGATCTCTGATCATGCACCCTGTTGTCTAATATATGTAGATAAAAAATTGACAAAGGAATCAGGTAGATGGCAATTTCAGCATAAATGGCTTCAGGATGAGGAATTTGTCAAGTATATAGAAAAACAGATAGACGAGTTCTTTGACATCAATACTACACAAACATCAGCATGTGTAAAGTGGGAGGCTTTCAAAGCTTTTATTAGGGGACATATTATTAGTTATACAGGATCAAAATCTAAGAAGACTCGAGAGGAGAGAGCTAAATTGGAACATAAAATAAAAAGTCTTCAGGAAAAAGTGTATGCAGGAAGTGACCCAAGGTTGGAGAATGAATTACTGATTTTGAGAGCTGAATACGACAAAAAATCAGCGAATAGAGCTGCCTCGAGTCTTCTAAGATTGAAACAATCTTTTTATGAACAAGGTGAAAAATCAGGAAAATTATTAGCATGGCAGATTAAACAATTGGAAATTAAAACACCAATTACCAGTATTATAAGTAAAGGACAGGTAGTTATAGATCCTTTAGAAATTAATAGAGCCTTTAGAGATTACTATGAAAAATTATATGATACCAAAAATGAACCTGATTTAACAAAACTAAATGGGTTTTTGAACGAACTATCTATACCGTGTATTCCAAATGAAAACAGGGAGATATTGGAGTCTAAAATTAGTCAAGAAGAAGTTGGGCTAGCCATTGATAATATGAAATCAGGAAAAAGTGCAGGACCAGATGGTCTTCCAGTTGACCTTTATAAAAAATTTAAGAATAAATTAATAAAACCTTTTTTGGAAATGGTTTTAGAAGCATTTCAAAATAATAATTTACCATCATACATAAATAATGCCTTAATTATACTGCTGCCAAAACCAGGTAAGCCCTCTAATAAATGTGAAAATATGAGACCAATAAGCCTATTAAACGCCGACCTTAAGATAATCTGTAAAATTTTAGCAAGACGAATACAAGAAATTTTACCAAATATTATTAATCGAGATCAGAATGGCTTTATAAAGGGTAGACAAGGCTTCCATAATGTAAGAAGACTATTTAATATTATTTATTTTAATAAAGAAGCACCGGATACAGCTCTCCTATCATTGGACGCCGAAAAGGCCTTTGATAGAGTTGAATGGCCCTTTCTTTTTGAAGTCCTACAAAGGTTTGGACTTGGAAATAATTTCATAAAATGGGTTCAAATAATATACAATAATGCTACAGCAGAAATCCTAACAAATAACAATATTTCAAAACCAATAAAAATCAATAGAGGATGTCGACAAGGCTGTCCACTTTCACCTTTACTGTTTACTATGGCAATTGAACCTTTAGCGATAGCGATACGTTTACATTCACAAATATATGGAATTAAAGTTGGACCAACAGAACATAAAATCTCCCTGTACGCCGATGATATAATTTTGTTTATGTCGAATCTAAAAAAATCAATTCCAACCTTGTTGAATTTAATAAAGAATTTTGGGGAAATATCAGGATATAAAATAAATAAAACTAAATCTTCAATATTAATGCTAAATGAGACCCAGAGAAATCACCCAGCCCCTGAGGTAAATCAATTCAATGTTGTAAATCAGTTTAAATATTTAGGAATCCAAATTATGCCTAAGCTAGAATCAGTCGCCAGTGTCAACTATGAAGCCTTAATGTCAGATATCAGTGAGTTAACTCAGAGATGGATGTCACTACCAATGTCGATGATCGGGAGAATCAATATACTTAAAAGTAATATTTTACCTAAAATACTTTATTTATTTCAATACATTCCCTTATCACCACCTTTAGATCTATTCTCAAGAATAAAAAAAAAGTTAGTGGAATTTATATGGAACAACAGGAGGGCTAGATTACGTCTGTCTTTATTATATTTACCATTTGATCGTGGAGGTCTGAAATGTCCAAATTTTATGTTGTATTATTGGTCGGCACAACTGAGGTCTATGACATATTATTTTTCATCAAATGATCTCCCTCACTGGACTGAAATGGAATCATACAATTTACCTTTACCTCTTCCCATATTCATATACTCAGATTCGGCAAAAAAATTACAAAAACAAGTTAAAAATCCATTTGTAAAGCATATGATCAAAATATGGTGTGAAGCTAAAAACTATTTAAAAGAACCACAGTTATTGTCACAATTTAGTCCAATATGGGGTAATCAATATTTTAAACCAGGGAGAGCGGACGCTGTATTTAAAGTATGGAATTTAAAAGGGATACAAAAGATTCAGGATTTATATTTGCCATGTGCAGACAACATAATGTCTTTTGAAGAGCTGAGGATCAAATTTAATCTCAATAGAACACATTTTTTTAAATATCTTCAACTTAGAAACTTTATTCGATCAAATCAAAATAAAGCTCTCACTCGACCTATTTATTCATCCTTGGAAAAAATGATGATGAAAGATAGTAAAAGAAAGGGTATTATTTCAGAGTTTTATAACTCATTGACACTATCTTCAAGTGAAAATTCACTGAAAAGATTAAACTACTGGAAAGAAGATCTGCAAATTGAAATTTCAGAGGAACAATGGGAATTGGCTTGTACAGAAGCTCAAACCAAATCAATAAATGCACGCCTTAAATTGATACATTTCAAATGGTTAATGCGGATGTATGTTACACCGGAGGAGTTAAATAGATATAACAAAAATATACCAGATACATGCACAAAATGCATGGAAAGTAAAGGAACCCTATTTCATTGTTTATGGGAATGTAGATTAATAAGAATGTTTTGGGAAGAGGTGAGGGTAACAATTGAAAAAATAATCTCAAAACAAATCATATTGAATCCTAAACTGTTTTTGTTGGGTCTGTACCCAGAAAAGCATAATTTTAATAAAAGTGAAAGAACATTCATAGACCTCAGTTTGCTTAATGCCAAAAAATGTATTGCACTATTATGGAAAAAGACTCATAGACCAGATGTGACTCAGTGGTTAAGACAGATGTTAACAAACCTTCCATTAGAAAGAATAACATATATACTAAAATCAAAGGAAATTGTGTTTGAGAATATATGGAGACCTTTTATTGATTATGTAAAAAATTTAAACATAACTCTTGAAGAAGAAGGTGAATGATGTGTGTGGACCTAGTAAATTCCAAACTGGTGAACATAATATGTATACTTATGTATTGGATTGTCTAGACTAAACAGAGGAGCATTGTTGAAGATTTGATTTTGTTGGTGGTTGTTGGTGTTTTTAGTGCATTTTTTTTTTTTTTTTGTAGTACTTTAGTGTTAGTGTTTGATTGTTTGTATCATGTTTGTTAAAAAAAAAAAAAAAGGTTCAATAAAGATATTGTGGAAAAAAAAAATATCACAGATTCACGAGAAAAAAGTTACAAATTTTTAAGGAAAAAACTCAGGAATGTCAAGGGGGAAAGCCCATTTAAAAAAAAAATTATAAATTCACAAGAATGAAGTCACAAATTTACAAGAAAAAAATTGCAAGTTTACAAGAGCAGGTTTGTATAGATATTTTAGTTTTTTCTCATAAATTACCCATTTTCTGCCATGTTTGTAAAAAAAGAAAAAAAGGTTCAATAAAAAATATTGTGGGAAAAAAAATGTCCAACGAGTATCAACCTGTCACCAGTCGGTACACGCCTGATAGTCTCACATAAATCACTGTAGAACTCTTCCTTCGCCTCCTCTGTGTTGGTCATTGTTGGGGCATATACACTGATGAGTGTGGCATACACCTTCTGCTGTAGTGGGAGTCTCATAGTCATTATCCTGTCATTGATTGGCACTGGTTCCTCATCCAGCATTGCTGCTATCTCCTTTCTAACTGCAAAGCCCACTCCTGCTTCTCTCTCCTTTCTTGAGTTGATTTCCCACTCCAAAAGAAGATGTACCCATGGTCTTCCAAGCTGTCATATCCAGGCAGACTTGTTTCACTAAGTGCAGCTATGTCTACATTGTACCTGTTCATTTCCAGGGCCACAAGCATGGTCTGTCTTTCTGGGCGCTGTGATGTTGTTCTGTCCAACAGAGTGCGTACATTCCATTCTGCTACACAGAAGGCTGCTGTTTTCCGCTTCTTTTGTCTCCCTGCTCCTAGCTTTTCACTGCCTGTCGGAGTGTGAACAGATCAGCACAGCCCTTGTAAGCCCGGGCGACGTCCGAGCCAGTATGAGTTGCTTTCTGATTGACCATTTCATGAAACTGCTTGCAAAGTATTTGAGTACTGCTAGCTTTTGCTGGACTAGCAGCACATTCTTGGCAGATAAAAGTATTATCAGTGGCAAGGACAGGCCAAGACGAACTGACCCCAGTATCTGTTGCAGTGACTGACCAGATGATAGGTTTGTTTATCGCTGCTCTTTGTGTAGTGCATGTCACAATGCACCGACTGGCACAGTCTGCCACAGACTTGCGACAGATGTGTTTATCTGCCAGGATGTCCAGTCTCACCCCGTGTAACTGGGAGTGGTCCACCACAGACCTGTGGCAGATATTGTTTTTAGTTCTGCGAGGATGCCCCGTTTCACCCTCCACGCCCTCGGAAGGGTGGGGATGCCGGTTGAGTTGCTGACGGCCCGACCTATGAGACAGGTAGTACCAGTTTTCATGGTTATCTGGTAGCAAGCAAGCCAATGCTTGACCTGACAAAAAAAAAAAAAAAAAAAGGGTGTAAGTCTCAGTTAAAAGCTGCCAATTTCTGACCAAAAAAAGTGGAATTTTATGGGTAAGAAGCAGCAACTTTAGCAAAAAGACAAAAAAGGTGTAAATTTCCAAATGTTTACAGCCTAAAACGCTGCAAATACAGTATAAGATTTGAGTAAAATGCTGCAAGTTTAAGCTTTTTTTTTTTAAACTGCAAATTCGAGAGTAAGAAAAGTTCTAAATTCATGAGGAAAAAGCTGCAAAATTATGAATAATAAAAAGCTGCAAATTTTCAAGTAAGAAGCTACACATTTCTGAGTAAAATGGCTTTAACTCTGCAGGAAAATCCTGCAAATTTATGAGAAAAATCCTCACATTTACAAAAGAATGTTTCTAATTTGCATGAAAAAGAATGTGATAAATTAGCGTGTGTTGGCCATTTTTTTAAAAGACAAACCGTGAGAAGGAACTAAGTGGTGGTGTTCGGAGGTGTTAAATCCTGCAGATCTGCACTAATCAGCAGGGAAAAGGAGAAGAGGAGGAATAGGTGATCCCCAGCAGCAGAAATAATCCAGTTAACCCAGGAAGAGTAAACACATGACACTCTCATGACACCCAACAGATCACCCCCCATGACATCAGTGGGAATAGGTGGGCCAGACTTCACACACCTGTCGATTTACTTGTTCCTTTCTGAGGACAATTCAAACAGAGCTGCTGCTGAGATGGAAACCAAAGGGTTAAAGGGTGACGTGGCTTTATCAGCAGCACTGAACACCCCCCCCCCCCCCCAACTGACCTGCTGGACAGGAACTAACAACTCCTCAGACCTGTTAACACAATTTTAACAACAAAAGGCCATGCAAAACAACAAAGATTCCCTTTGATTTAACAGGATAACCGTGAATTTTCTGGTCTGAATGAACAGAGCAGCTATGAGTGTTTCACTGAGTCACTTATTGAATTATAATGGTTAATCAAAGTCACAATTTCAGGGAACATAAACTTCAGGGGACACTTAAACCCATGACACATTGTTTTAAATTTTGCAGATTTTTTTTTCTTTTTTTTTCTTTGCTTCTTCCAGTCCTTATGGCCACTTTCTGGCCAGAATTAAAGCTAATGGTGATCTTATGATTCCTATGTATCACCTTTTTGATTTTGCAATTCTAAATCCTGGTGAAAGATAAAAGATTTTGGGAATGCTTTCCTTTTCCTGTTGAAAAACGAAAACATGAACAAGAATGGAGAATAACACAAAGAGTTTAAATTACACCTAAAGCTTCCATTATTTCAATAATTTGATTTCCTGTTTACAGCAACAAGTTTTTGCTAAATATTCAGTGAATCACTAAATATTTTACCAATTTGCATGAGTCAGCATTACTTTAAGATCACTTTTTTTAAAACAGTGTCATATATTGGAAGCCTTAAGTCAGTGCAGCATTTAGAGTTAGCAGTTGTTACTCGTAGTGTAAAAGATTAAAATGTGTGGTTACACACGTGATGAACTGCAAAGTGTCGGCCTAATCGTTTTGCTGAAGTGGGAGAATTCTGTCCATAGGCAGAACTTGTGAACTGTTTATAGTCATGTGTGGGAGAGGTCATAGTGATAACTGGGCAGCAGTCTGTGTTCAGGATGTTATCACACAGAAAAAAAGCGACAAGCTGAGCCCAGACATGGTTGATGGTCTAATCTTTATTCCCCTAAATCCTGTAATCCTTCAGAGCTTTTGCCTTTTTTTATGGACAGTGAAAGGATTAAAATTTGAATAAGCACATCGTCATTTATTAAAAGTGAGTTTAGTATTTTGGAAAAAACAATAATATGACATAGAAGCACGAAGACCTCTTGTTTGATATTCAGCAGCCTCAGGTAAATCATATGCATATAGTCATTATCAACCTCTTCTGTGCTTTGAATCATGTAATATAAGCTGTATTTAAAGCCTCCAGTGATTGGGCATTATTAAGTGACAGCATTATATCATAATCTTCAGTTAAATTTGTCATTGTCATGCTGGTAGCAGTGATTAACATGCATGCAATTGTACTTAACAATTTTTTGCATGTTAAGTAGCCTACATGCAATTGTACTTAACATGGCTTTTTTGTCGACGGGAGGAGTGCGGGCAGTGGTGAGGTGACGTTGTTTTGCTGGGCCCCAGAGGCTGGTTTTTGGCCGAGAGCAGGGAACAGAGGGAAGGAGGACCCCCGTTACATAACGTGAGATTCAAACCCCACAAAATTAGATTGAAAAGTTCACAAAAGGAAACTAAAACTCCTAAGCTTTGCAAAAATACCCATATATAGATATGGGTATTGCAAGAATACCCATATATGTATACACTGGTCTAAACCACTGGTGTAGCCTGGTTTAAACTGGTGTAGCCTGGTTTGCACCAGTTTAGACCGGTCTAAACCAGCATCAACCAGTCTAAGCCAGCATCAGCCAGACTAAACTGGTCTAAACCAGGCTACACCAGTCTAAACCAGGCTACACCGGACTAAACCAGTCTAAACTGGTCTAAACCAGGCTACACCAGTCCAACCTGGTCAAAACCAGTCCAAACCAGGCTACACCAGTCTAAACCGGTCCAAACCAGTCTACACTGGTCGAGACTGGACCAAACTGGTCAAAACCAGTCTAAACCAGCATCAACCGGTCTATACCAGTCCAAACTGGTTAAAACCAGTCCAAACCAGCATCACCCAGTCTAAACCAGCATCAACCAGTCCAACTGGTTAAAACTGTTTAGACTAAACTGGTCAAAACCAGTCTAAACTGGTCTAAACCAGGCTACACCAGTGTAAACCTGTTTAAACCAGTCCACACTGGTCTAAACTGGTCAAAACCAGTCTAAACCAGCATCAACCAGTCTAAACTGGTCCAAACCAGGCTACACCAGTCTAAACCGGTCCAAACCAGTCTACACCGGTCCAGACTGGACTAAACTGGCATAAACTGGTCAAAACCAGTCTAAACCAGCATCAACCAGTCTACACCAGTCCAAACTGGTCAAAACCAGTCCAAACCAGCATCAACCAGTCTAAACCGGTTCAATCCAGTCCACACTGCTCTACACCAGTCTAAACTG
The DNA here is from genome assembly GCA_020510985.1 of Pholidichthys leucotaenia. Taxonomy (NCBI): domain Eukaryota; kingdom Metazoa; phylum Chordata; class Actinopteri; order Cichliformes; family Pholidichthyidae; genus Pholidichthys; species Pholidichthys leucotaenia. Next base: position 166,200,303 of record CM035844.1, read on the forward strand.
GTCTAAACCAGTCTAAACCGGTCCAAACCAGTCTACACTGCACTAAACTGGTCAAAATCAGTCTAAACCAGGCTACACCTGTTTAAACTAGGCTACAGCAGTCTAAACCAGTCTACACTAGTCTAGACTGGACTAAACTGGTCCAAACTGGTCAAAACCAGTCCAAACCGGTCTACACTGGTCTGTAGACTCTGAAGACAAAGGTTACACAAAATACAATATGGTTCTGTGGGCAAAGGTTTATTGCAGTATGGGGCAAAAGATCAAAAATGGCAGATATCCACTGATGGACTGAGTCTGTGTCTAGTAAATCCTTTTGAGAAACTTTGCCGTTTTATTTACTGTTAGTGAGCTAATCTAAAAATGAAGAGATGCAGCTTTCATGCAGCATATTTAGATTTTATTATGTGAAAGATGTCAGTGAAAAATCACGATGAATCTTCCTTTCTGTGGGTCGTATTACAACGATGGGGTCAGTGTAACAGTTGTCACCGAAGCAGAATGTGCCCATGGGCGCACCCAAGTTCATCTCCCCATCACAACAGCGTAACAAACAAACAAGCAAACTTTCCACCAGCACATGATGCAAAGAGGCCGGTCCAACCATTCAGAGGTGTGCCCTGGACAATCCAATCCAAAGCGCTCCTCCTCATCCCTTCAATGCAAAGAGGCGCACCATCCAAAGTGAATTGTGATCATGACGGTTTAAGACGGGTCTTCCGCTGACCAAAGCCCATGTGTGTGAGCCAAAACGCACGCGACGGCAACGCTGCTCAGCAACAAGGAAGACCCCAATCAGAGCCGATGCCCAGTTGGGTATGCCAGAACAAACGGGGAAGGATGGCCTGAAAAAAATCAGCTGAATGCGCACGGATGGTCATCCACACACTTTTCAGACAGACTTTCCGCCGTGCACCAGTGTTTTTTGTTAGTTTCTGTCTGTGCCTTTTTTTTTACGCCTTGCATCACACCATCAAATTACCACTAAACAGTGCATCCGCTATATGCGCTTGGAGGAGGCGCCTCATTTCAAAGAGGTGTGGTGGTGTGCAATCATATCACACTGCATTCCATGAGAATCTGTTTTTGATCAGGAAAAGGGAGGTCTATCGTCAGAAGCGCATTGTTCAATGATATTTCAGTGGTGTGTTTTGACATCGCACAGCTCCGGAGCTCAGGAAATGGCATGCGCTGGGATCTTGTAACAGTCATAATCGCCCGTCATTTTAATTACATGATGATCACACACTAGTTTTTTTTTAATGCCATCCACACTTTCATTTTAATTGCAGACTTACCATTGCAGTCTATAGATTATGCATTAATGTATGCTTTTTTTAGGGGAATGAATGAATGAACAGTGAGCACGTGTGCCAGTGTATTCCAATGTGATGCACGGCGCACGGAGGCGATTTTCATTTTCATCATAGACTTGTTACGCATTAATGTGTTTATTTTTAGTGGAATAAATGAATGAACAAGGAGTGTGCAGTGCTTTACTTTTCACTAACTCCCCAGAGAGACAGGAGATGCCTCCATATCTGCGTCGGCCGTGCGCCCCGGGTTTCCAGCCCAGCAAGCTCCCCCGGCAGACTAACACTAACACTATAGTCATTTTTCCAAAGCTTGAAACAGTTGACTATTGAAAATAAGCGGCACTAACTTTCTTTACTCGTCAAAACTTACCAAGCAGAAGCAGCAGTAAACGTTACGGCTCCCGGGTGTCTCCGTTTCAGATGCACAGACATCACTGTAGTGCTGCCATGATAAGTCTGCTTTGGGTAACTCGGTGGTGCAGTGGTTAGCACAGTGGCAACATAGTAAGAAGGTCACAGGATCAATTCCACTCTTGACCATCAGTACCCCTTCTGTGTGGAGTTTGCATGTTTTACCAGTGTCTGCATGAGTTTTCTCCGGGTACTCTTGGTTTCCTCCCACAGGCCAAAAACATGCAAGTTAGGTTACTTGGAAGTGGCCCTAGGTGTGAATTTGTGTGTGAATGGTGAAGGGATTGGCGCTGTATCGTGGCTGCCTCGTCCATCCAAGTGGATGATCTGAATTTCCCTCTAGGGTCAATAAAGTCTACAAAATACAAAAAAACCAACAAAAAAACAAAACAAGCCTGCCTTGCAGAGTCTGAATTTTACTTTTTTTGTTTCATTTTCAATAAAATGACTTAGACTTAGACTTAACTTTATTAATCCCTTTGGGATGACTCCCTCTGGGAAATTTAAAATGTTCCCATACTTTTGAAAGTTTGGGTCTCACTTCTTTTTAACTCCTCCTCTTGTTTCTTTCCATGCTGGAAATTGTTCAGGCATGCTGAACAACAGAAGTGCTACTGCCTGCAGCAGTTCCGGTAGTGCCTTGCAGTTACAACTGAACTTTTCTGCAGCATGTCCATAAACTTTAAAATTAAACAACACGTCAACAATAAAATTGTGTCGACAATGTTGACTAATCGTTGCACCCCTAGTCATGATGCACATGTTTGATTTGGCAAAGGCTTTACATCAGATACCCTTCCTGACACAACCCTCCCCATTTACCCGGGCTTGGGACCGGCACTAGGAGTACACTGGTTTGTGAACCCCCTGTGGCTGGATTAATTGTATTGAGCAGGTTTTTCAAGTTAATATTAACTTTTAATACCACACCATTTACTTGACGATAGTGACCACGTGTGGGTAAGAACAAAGGAGCTTGCATTAATGAAGGACTGGTTCTGAGCCTTTTTTTGTAAATTAATACAATGTGGAATGTTAGGAGGATCTTCTCTGCAACAAGGACGGGCTCTCCTGTGTACTGCTGTGACTAAATATTTGGCGTCAACAATTTTCTTAGTAAATGTATGCTCAATCCAATAGTACTTGTGGCATTCACCATTTTTTTAATATCTCAGAATTTTTGACAGGTACTAACAAAATTTACAAGTGGTCAAGACCTGTTGTAAGTGTTACAGTCTGTATTATAGTTTGCCTTTATTCTACCCTTAGTTTTCACTAAATGGCTCTATATTTCATTTGCCTTAATGTATTTAGAGTAAAAACTCTAAACGTATTAGTTGACATGATTTTATATTCAAGTTATTATTCTAAATGTGTTCATATGGTATTTTAATCAGTTTATTCAGAGGGTAATGTCATTGCGTAATGAATACGGTAGTATTAGTGCGTCACTTATACAAAAGTCAGTTTCATTATGAAGGTACATTCACACAGGTGGAATTCATCATTTTTATGCAGGCTGTCTACACAGTTTTGTGGGACACAAGCATTGAATCTGCAGTGGCTCGTTCGCACTACCACAGCTTATTGACAAAGTAGGAGGGACATACTCATACTAACATTCTTGCATGTCCTTGTGTGCAAGTTTTACGTTTTGGTGCATACAGTCTCAACCTGCCACTCAGTGCTTTGTACTGGCTGTGAGGTCTTTTCCATGACATCATACCCTCCTCCATAGCTTAAATTACTAACTCTTTTATTGCTTATGTTTTTATTTTAAGGTTTTCAACTTGTTTACCAGCTCGGTGTGTGTGACCATCGATGGCTGTGAGCTCCTCATCAGTCCAGGTCAAACCTTTGTGGTGCAATGTGGTGAGAACGTCATGTCATTACATTTACCAGTGCAGCACTATTTTACTATGTGGTGTCCATGTGATCATGGGTGACATCAGTCTTTCAACCCTTCCCAGGTTGTGCCTACAGCCTCCGCAACACCACTGCACAACCTGCGGTTCTGTTCTTTACCAGGATTTTGGCAGAGAGTTTGCACTGAAAGGTTGAGCTGAACACTCCTGAGAACTGACAAAATTATTTTTGTCAAAAGACTGGTGTGTGACACATTGTCAACATGTAAATGGAAAATTAGCTGTATTGTTTTAGATTTAAGTTGTGTTCTTCCTAAGATTCTGCTAAATTAAAATTGAAGTCACTCGAATAAATTTTTTTGTTACAGGGGCTGTATTGAATTTTTTTCCCCATTATTTGTCCCTTATGAATGCATTTTTTTGGGGGTTGTTTTTTTTAACTGTGTTTTAAGGGAAAATTCATTCTCCACATGTTGACGTATTGCCCTGGTGTTTATTTAGTTTTAACTAAGACAGGGCATCTTATTACATTATCTTAGTTTTCCAGCTTCCACTTGGGGGACATTACATTAAAAAACCCTATATTGAGGCCACGTTTCACTAAATTGAGTGAATGAAATGTTACATTGTGTGCATATTGTGTAATTCATTAGTATGTTTCAATTAGATTGTTGCCATGTTTCATTTATTTAATTCCAATGTTTTAACTAATTCATTTCCACATTCTTATTTTTGGATAAATTTGTAAAGTTGAACTAATAAGCAGAAAGCTTCATTCTGAAGTAATCACATAAGCAATTCCCCCCATTAATTTTCTTGAATTCATTTTAACATTGCTGATAGAAGCACATCAGTACATGTATGCATGTTATGGACATCAGTATATTTGCCACTTTTATTTTCTGCACTTTCAGTTATTAAACTACAGAGGGCAGCACTGCCTCAACAGGTAGTCTTAACACCTCAAAGGGATTAATTTTTATAGGAGTTAAATAATTGAAACAGAGCAAAATCAATTGTAAGAATTAAGTAAAGTGTGTGTGTGGGGGGGGAAGTAACACTCTGTTCTTTCACCTCAGTAAAACGTGACCTTAAAATAAGATTTTTTTTTTCTGAAATATCCCATAAGGCTTCATATAGGTTGAAACACTGAAAACACAGGGTTACAAAAATAATTTTTTTGTAAGTTGTCTGTATTTTTTCAACTGATTTAAGACAATTTTGCACCACTGAATCCAAAACTGACATCCGTTTCTCTCGATCAGGTCAGGTTTTTATGCTAAATTGATTTTTAAAAAATCTGATCTTCTGACTAAATTGATTACATTTTTGTGACATTATCAGTTGATTTTTGTTAATATTTCTCATCCGAAATAGATTTTTAAGAGATCAGTGAAATCGTTGAGCAGTCTATGTACATACACATGAAGGAATCTGTTTTCATCTGTAAATACAAATCATGGCCAACATTGGAGTCTTAACCTTTCAATAAAGTTTGATAAATGTTTTTATTATTTTACAGCTAAAGTATTGAGGGAAACGGGTAGAAAGGTATGTAGTTTATCCAGTGGACAGATTGTAGTGATGCACGGCAGAAAGAAAATATTCTTTCAGAGTTCAGCAGGTACACATGCAACTAAAATGTGTCTCATCTCAGAATATCAAGAGTAAGTATTTTAAAAACTCGTCTGAAAGATTTTGATGAATTGGGGGCTATTTGTAGTTGCTACGAGATGTTAATCGTGACATAAAACTCCCAGTTTTATCCAGATGTGCACAAAGTAGCCACAAATTATACTCAAGTAAAGTAGCATTACCTTATTTAAGGGGTGTCCAATCATGTGCCATGGAGGGCCAAGACCCTGCAGGCTTTACCTCCAACCAGTGTCTTCAGCAGCAGATTTCACTGAACTTCTTCCCACTGATTGCTGATCAGTGAAAACACCTGCTGAAGAGACTGGATAGAAGAGAAAACCTGCAGGGTCTTTGCCCTCCATGGCACATGACTGGATACCCCTGCCTTATTTGAAATGCACGGATTGTGAAATTTTGGGCCAATACAGATGTTGAAAATAGCTGATAGCTGATACCAACTTTTGTTTTCATTTATTCCATGTTGATCATCAAGGAGACAAAGAATCTTATTAAAAATTAATGAACTGGACTTCCGGTCTGGACACCATGGTGATAGCAGCTTAACGCTGAAGCTCACAGACCCAATCCAGGAAAATACCTTGAAAATCAGATTTAACGGATTTTTGGAAGAGTGAAAATCAAAAGACAAAGTCATCATGCCTAAAGGAAAACAGAAGAAATCGACTTTTACCAGGCCAGCACACGCATCGGCCGAAGAATCCGATCCGGAGGATTTCCATTCAGAAGACGAGGAGCTGAATGAAGCTAGCAAAAAGGTTAGCTTAAAAATGGTATTTAAAGAATTAAGATGATTTCGCTGAGAGTGTTGGGCCGAATTTCGTGAAATCAAAGAAGAAATAAAAAGGACGAACAGCAGAGTGGACCAGGCCGAGGACCGAATCTTGGAAGCAGAGGAAAGAATAAAAGGGCTGGAAGATGCCGTGCTCGATCTACACAATAGACAGTCAAGACTGGAGGCTAAGCTAACCGACCAAGAAGGCAGACTAAGAAGAGACAACATAAGAATTCATGGTCTGAAGGAAGGAGTTGAGGATGGTTTCACAACAATGGCGGCATGCGTGGAATTCTTATTGAGAGAAAAGTTGGATATTCCCCAATCCACCGACTTGAAGATAGAAAGGGCGCACCGTTCATTAGCCCCTAGGCTGGCAGCGGAAGCGCCACCAAGATCGGTGGTGGTGAGGTTTTCCAACTTCAAAATAAAAGAAGAGGTTGTAAGACTGGCTTGGCTGAAAAAAGGATTTATGCACCAAGAGAGAAAAGTTTTCGTGGAACACGACTACGCTCCGGAGGTCCTTAAAAAGCGTCGGGAATACGACGACGCTAAAAAGGTACTACGAGAGAAAAAACTGCGCTTTCAGACACCATTTCCGGAGAAGCTGAGGGTTTTCTACAGCGACGAGACGTGTCTCTACAATTCGGCGGAAGAAGCAACCTCGGATATGGCGAGAAGAGGACTCCCAGTAACGGTGTTTAAACCCGCAGCAGACCCGATCGAAAGAATCAAGGCTCAAACGTGGTCCACACAGAGACCCTCAAAATCCTCGGGCCAACGGCGGGAAACCCAGCACCAGAGCTACAAAGAAAAACTGTCCGTTTACAGGAGGGAATAATGATTTTTTTAGTCAATCTGCACATCCAACCCCCCTCCTATAAGGTAACAAACATTAAAGGAGATGCAGAATCAGCATGTGGTAAAACACTTAAGGGAACAGTCATAATACTAGAAACAAATGTCTTTTTAAAAAAAAAAACAAAACAAAACTTGTGGACAATGATCCACATGTTCTCTCCACACTAACAAATACTATATTAACGTGAATGTTTGCTGTGATGGTGGTGGGAGGGTGCACACAACTTCATAGGGTATAGGCATTAAAAAAAAAAACTCATTACAAGTTCGGATTGGGATCTGAAATTCACGTTAAAAACATGGGACAACTTACAGGGGTAAGAGAGGGCCCTCAGCACGTAACGGAATCTGAGGAATTTCCCTCAGAGCCTACACACCATCAAGGCTCTTCCAGGGTCACTAAAGAGACCTCAGCTCAGGAAGTTCTTTTGTCAGTTTTTTGTTTTAAAGTTTTATACACTATGTTCTTAATGTTTTTTATGTTCTTAATGTTCTTTCAGTTTCTGAGTAGCATAAAAGAGGGCCATTACACTGTTATACTAAATAAGACAACACAATGGAGAAACGGGGTGTAACCAAAATAATCTCATATAATGTAAAAGGGATCCTGAATCCAGTTAAAAGATCCAAGATTCTAGGCAAAAACGCATCCGAAGCCTTCCTAAATACATTAAATCTTCCCCAACTTACTGAGTCACAAAATAAAACACTACTGTCAGAAATACAACCTAAAGAATTAGATAAAGCAATTATGAAACTTAAAGCTAACAAATCCCCAGGAGCAGATGGCTATACAGCAGAGTGGTACAAAACCTATAAATAGCAACTATCTCCTCTCCTCCTGAAAACATTTAACTATGTCCTCCACACAGGAGAAATCCCCCCCTCCTGGAGAGAAGGGGTCATTGCAGTCATACTAGACTGCTCCAACTACAGACCAATCAGTGTGTTAAATCAGGACTATAAACTTTTTACCGCTATCCTTGCCAAAAGGTTAGAAAATATACTGACAGACTTAATTCATTTAGACCAAACAGGTTTTATAAGACAAAGACAGACACAAGATAACATTGGACGCACTTTACACATAATTCATCATATAAAAAAATATAACTTAAATGCAGCCATATTGGGATTAGATGCTGAAAGAGCATTTGATTCAGTTGACTGGTCTTTCCTATATAGAATCTTATCCAGTTTAAATTTTCATAATAACTTCATTAGAACTATCCAGGCATTATATAAAGAACCAACAGCTAAAATAAGGATTAACGGTAAATTATCATCTTTTGAACTGGAAAGAGGATGTCGTCAGGGCTGCCCCTTGTCTCCACTGCTCTTTGCAATCTTCATAGAACCTCTGAGCCAATGGATAAGACAGAATCAACATAAAATAGCACTCTTTGCTGATGACATTTTAATATACCTGGGGCAGCCAGACACCTCTTTTCCAGAACTAATCTCAGTTTTTTCAGAGTATGGAGAGTTATCGGGGTACGAATTAAACATGCATAAAACCCAAATTTTAACATTCAACTATGACCCAAATCAATATTTACTAAGCAAACTCAAAACTAACTGGGAGATGAAATCTATGAAATATCTGGGGCTCAATATCCCGAAACAACTCAACAAAATTATAACACTAAACTATGACCTACTGATGTCAAAAATAAAATCTGATCTAGCAAGATGGAATATGATACCAGTCTTGGGTACTGCACAAAGAATTGAAGCAGTCAAAATGAATATACTTCCACGTCTTCTATACCTTTTCCAAACAATACCGGTAGAACCTCCCAAAAAAACATGGCAAGAACTGGACAGAAGGATCTCAAGATTCATATGGCAGGGCAAGAGACCTAGAATCAGATATAGAACCCTACAGCTAAACAAAGACAAAGGTGGGCTCGCGCTGCCAAATATCAGGGACTATTTTAAAGCCGCACAAATTAAAACTTTAGTAGAGATATGTAACCCAGTCTACACTGCACAATGGAAGGAGATGGAATGCCAAATAACAAGTGACATTTCCCTACAGGCGATAATAGGGAACAATGCCTTACCTAAACTTTTGAATAACACTAACCCGTGGATAGAGACCCCGCTATAAATTTGGTTTAAGATAGTCAGAATCAAACTAAAGAACCCTATTGATTATTGCAATGGATTTCCTATGATCAGGACTTTACTCCTAATAAAACAGACACTAGATTTAAAAAGTGAAAAGTGAACGGACTGATAAAATATTGATTTTTTTAAAGGGCAAACTTTAAGAAGTTTTGAAGATTTGAAAAACAAAGGCCTAGTAAATCAAGACCTTTACAGGTTCTTTCAGCTTAGAAACCACATAAACAAAATACTTAAAAAGGAGGATTTGGAAAGGGCCCAGTCAGGTGTTCTGAAGGTTTTCTTAATGGCATATAAAGGGATCCCAGGGATCAGATACATTTCTAAAATATACCATGGTCTTCAAGACTTAAAAGGAGACAACACATCATATATAAAAGAGAGATGGGAAAAAGAGGGGAATTTCACTTTACAACTGGAAATATGGGAAAAGCTAAATAAACAACAATGGAAAAGTACTTCATCCCTGCAGTGGAGAGAATTTGGCTGGAAAAATTTGATAAGATTTTTCAGAACACCTGCACTAAACAAATTTACTCGTAAGGGGTTGAATTGTTGGCGCTTGTGTGGTGAAGAGACTGCAAATCATTTTCATGTGTTTTGGTCATGCCCAGTTATCCACCAATATTGGACCAATGTACAGACAATATTGGGGAAAATATTCAAAGTAACAGTTCCCTTTTCTTTTGTAACTTTGTATTTGGGTTTACTACTGGAATCACTGGAAAGACGAGGAGAAAAATACTTATTCACTGTTTTAATATTGGCAAGTAAAAAAGCTCTAACAAAAAAATGAATGTTGAAAGACTGTCCTACACCTGAAGATTGGATTAACGTGATTCAGGACATTTATTTGATGGAAAAGTTGACATTTGCACTGAGACAGGACATGGATGGGTTCTTGAACTTTTGGCAACCCTGGAACGCATATGTGTCTTCCATCAGATCTAATCTTTGACAAATACCATTTCAATAATGGCACCTCTCTTTTAGTTAGGGCATTTTAGAAAATCTCTGGACCATCTGTGAAAAAATTGCTTACCAATAGCTTTCTTCACCAATGTGTTCATATAGGTGTCTAACACCTCTCAATTAGTTCCAACCCAAATCCTTGTGGAAAATTCTGGGGAGCCAGTCAAACTTAGGCACCCAAAGGGGGGGGGGGGGGGTTCAAAAAATTGAAAAATATTTTTTTTCCAGTATTAGCGTGTGAGATGTCTAATTAAGATAAGATAAGATAAGCCTTTATTAGTCCCACAATGGGGAAATTCCAGGATTGCAACAGCACAGGGATAGCAACACTCAGAGCAATAATCAGAAGGCAAGAAAAAAAAACAAGAACATCTAGTAAACATATGTACATATTACTATAAATATATATATAGACACACAGTGCGGAGCATTATGGTTGGTGAATGTGCAGCAGAAAGTCTAAGCTCTCTCTCCGCGGATGCGGCGGGCCAGCTGGAAGTCTTTGGGCATGATGGTGACCCTCTTAGTGAAGAAGAGACCCACCAGGTAGGCCTCTCTGGTCTCCTGCAGAGCCATGACGGCGAAGCTCAGGAAGCGCAGGTGGGTCTTGAAGTCCTGAGCGATCTCCCTCACCAGGCGCTGGACGGGGAGCTTACGGATGAGCAGCTCCGTGGATTTCTGGTAGTGACGGATCTCTTTCAGAGCCACGGGCCTGTAACGGCGAGGCCTCTTCACTCCGCCGGTGGCCGGAGCGCCTCTCCGAGCAGCCCTGGTGGCTAGCTGCCTCCTGGGGGGCTTCTTCCTCCAGTAGATGTTACGGGCGGTCTGCTTGGTTCTTGCCATCGCTCTTTATTATTCTGTCTTATATTTCTTGCACACCGCCTAAACTTCAGCCCGCCACCCGCGTCGTTTTCGCTACAGCTCCCGGTATGTCGAGTTTCCCATTAGCACCGGGCGGAGGCCAAGTGCTAGCTAGCACCAGCTCCTCCCCGCTGCAACGTCTCCCGCTGCAAACAGTGGCTCCGTCCGCCGACCCGGGAGATCCCCGGGGCGATCCGTGCGTCCGTGATATATATACAGAGTGAAAGGTGTAGAAAGAAGAAGGAAGATTAAAAAAAAGGCTGTTGCAACGGGCAGCCGACTCGTGTGGCGCCGCCGGTCCGGCGGAACCGGAACCGGAATTAGGGGTTTCTGGGGGTGCTGAATCGATTCCAAACATTAGTTTTGAGTAAAAACTACTACCTGACCATTAAAATAGGCCACGCCTACTTTTTTGCACCCCGCCGAAATATGTAATATTGGTATTTTTATACGTATCTCACTGGGTTTATATAGTGAGTTTTTTAGAATGCTGAATTGAGTTCTGTCATTGAATTTGAGCTATACCCACTCTAAAAACAGTGTACAAAACACTGCAACATAAGTGTGCAATGGGAAGTAGTCGTTCCCACTTCTCTTACTTCCATTATGCCCCATTATAATGTCCAACAGAAATGTATCTCGATATTAAAACCTTGGTACTTTACCCTACTCCCCGGCATCTCCCTCACTGCTCTCATCATCTGTTTGGTTGATGTTCTGGCAAGAGTTACCATGACATTTGCCGCAAACAGAAATACACTTGACTCCTTGCTTTTTACAACAGCACCTAAGTGTGCTACAGTCCCCCTCACAGTTGCAGCTGACAAACAGAAGATAGTCCGGTGCGATGGGGTCTGTTGAAGGGACCGGTGCATAACCTTGGTCACCGAGCTTCCATCCGTACTCCAAGGCTTCCAATGATGGAGTTTGCAACAGCAGCCAATCTCTAGTTTGGGGATAAGCTCGTAGAGAGTGCTGCGCTGCAGCTTCTGTTGTCGGGGGCAGTTTCTCAGGTTTGATGCTCCCAGCAGCAGCCCGCTTGCTGAAGATGTCAAATCTCAAGTCCCCCAAGTCTTTGGGTGGTTTTCCATGGAACATGAGCTTAAATAATTCACAGCCGGCTTTAATGATATCATCTTTCTTGGCTCGGATGTCCAGAAACACATCCATGGCCCTTTCCGCCTTGTCAGTCTTGCAGAGCTTGTTTACCAAAGTTGATTTGCTAAACCCAGAAATTGCTGACACTGTATCGCAGCCGGAGAAGCTGTACAAGAAGATCAAATACTTCCGGTATCTCTCTGGGAGGGCCTCCCTGATCTTTGCGACATCATAAGATGTTTCTTTGGCTGTTGTGAGGAAGATGGGGTGGTCTTCAGCATGATGAATCAGCAAAACCATGATGTCGGTGTCCTCAGCCCTCACCTCAACAGGAGAATCTTTTGCCTCATCTAGAGCTGCCCGGACTATAGCAGTGTCTGCATCATCGTGGCATTGCTGTACACTGATCCCATTTCTACTGAATGTCTCAGCAAGTAGCAGAATGAGCTGGGCCTTGTTGCTCTTGTTGTCGAGGAACTTTTCTCTTGGAACGAAGCTTTTGATGTCTGGGCGAATCAGAATGTCGCAGCATGCATTCTTTGTTCGTCTCAGGTGATCATGGTCCTTAGTGGAGCTGCCGTATCCATCAAAGACCACAGTGATTCGGAGACACTGGCTCCCCATGGACTTCACAAACTGGAGGTAGCTCTCGGCGATGCCCTTCCAGGTAAGGTTAGCCTCCCACTTGACGTTGTGCAGGAGCCACCCACCATCAATCATCAGACTCGTGCAGGGGGTTTGTTCAACGGGTTCCACAAATGCCTTCAGAAATCTTGCTAGGGCAGCCTTGTCTGGCTTTCGCAACTTCTGGTCTTTGTCAAATAGAGACATCGGTGTTGGCGTCAACTCAAATCGCAGAGCTTCTTTGGTCTTGACTTCACGCTCACTGATGATGATTAGACGGTTGAAGAGCTTGAGTGAGTCAACCAGCTTCTTCCCATTGACTTTGGGTTCACTTCTGAGGCTCTCTAATGACTTCACCTTGTGCTTAGTTTCCATTGAATCCAGAACAGTTCGTCCATTCATCTTGGCCTGCATGGCTCTGTCAACCTCCTCTGCCTGATCAGCGTTGACTGGGTCCTCGGGTGTGCTGCTGAATCCTGTTGAAAAGGATACTAGGGTCTTCTTGTCCCGTGTTGCATCGAAGGGGTTGACCTCCTCCAACCATCCGACAATGGCGTTGACAGCATCTTCGTCATTCTTCATCTGGGCTCTTGTGACGTCTGTGTGGTCAGGTACCCCACGCTTGTTCATACCTCGTTCAAGTTCCTGGTGAATGCACGAGAAGGGGTTTAGCATCTGAACCCAACACTTGTGAGCAGATTCATTCCGGAAGCGTCCTCTGTTTAGACCGCCTGAGGACTTGGCCTCACGCATGAGTGTGGTTTCTATCGTGATGTCAGTCTATGTACCTGACCACTCATGGTCTGAGAACCTGACTGCATGGTTTCCATACACGGTGAATTTGGTAAGAGTTTCCTGGAACACTGGACTGTCGCTGGTGCATTAGCTGTACATACAGCCTTGCTCCCTTAGCGTACTGATGGTGGCCGGCTGCTGCGAAGGTGTTGAGCATTGTGTGTTGAGATACGTATAAAAGTTGTGTGTTGAGATATGTATAAAAATACCAATATTTACGTATTTTGGCGGGCGCAAAAAAGTAGGCGTGGCCTATTTTATGGTCAGGTAGTAGTTTTTACTCAAAACTAATGGTTGGAATTGATTCAGCACCCCCAGAAACCCCTAGTTAGACATCTCACACGCTAATACTGGGAAAAAATATATTTTTCCATTTTTTGCCCCCCCGGGTGCCCAAGTTTGATTGGCTCCCCAGAATTTTCCACAAGGATTTGGGTTGGAACTAATTGAGAGGTGTTAGTAGACCCCTATATGAACACATTGGTGAAGAAAGCTATTGGTAAGCAATTTTTTCACAGATGGTCCAGAGATTTTCTAAAATGCCCTAACTATTTGTTCCAGTGCTACTCAGATTCTCTTTTATTTTTCTTCTCTTTTGTTGTTTTGTTTTTTTGTCTTTTTTTTTGTTCTTTTTTAATTTCTCTTTTTCTTTCATTTAAAAAAAGGGTGTTGTAATATTTTTTTTCCAATGTTGTCAAAAAACAAAAAAAGGGGGAATATGTGATGAAAATGTAAACAATGCAATGCTATAATGACATGTATACCCTTTACAAAAACTTAAAAAAAAATGAATGAACTGAAATACTTTAAAAATGGCTCAGTTCCAGATGTTTTCTGAATTTGCAGTTATAGTCTTCTAATTTCTGTCCCAGGGCAAAAATCAATGCCACGTAACTTGCATACATTAGAAAAATACCATCCATTGCTGATTTCTTATTTGTGATAGTCAGTATAACCACTTTCAGACTACAACTGGCAAGCTGAAATCACGGGCTCCATTGGTGTAAATTAATACCTAAACAACCCTGGATGGCTTTTCAAACTACCAGCTGACCAGGTTCTGATCCCCTGCAGATAACAGTGCATTTCTCCATTGTATTAAGTTTCATATCCTCCCATTGTCGATGTCACACAAACACGCTGGTCACCCTGTAAACATGTGATGAGATCACGGGCCACTGATGTATATTACGATATAGTTGAGTGTCACTGGCATTTACAAGAAGGTTAATGTTATCACTCTGTCAAACTTGGAGCAAATCAGTGGTTGATTGAAATACTGTTCAATGGTTGCTGCTCCTTGTCCTCTGTTTTAATGGACAGGGTTGTAAAACACACCTGACGTTTTACATAATTGGTCATTTTTTCATATCAGCACTGAATAGCTTTCATATTTACGTATTTGTGTAGAAAAAAATATTTTTTTATTGATACAGGATAAGCATAAAGATTATACATTTTTTTTAAGTAAGCTGATGAGGAGACACAATGGTTGTGTGGACATGTGGTTGCACTTATTTGGTGGGGTCATGCATGTCATTTTTCATGTTCAGTACCACACAAGGCAGTTTTTTTCGGAGTGGACTGTTACATTGAAAAAAAAGGAGTGGAAGATAACACTGTGCACGTTATTGCAGGGAGAACCAAGATGCACAAATGAGCACAGATCACACCGTGCACGTTCACATGGGTTGAACAGGGAGACTCACCTGGTCCAAACCAATGCGTCTCCTACAGCTTTCATTCTAGGATGGGCTTTTCTCAGCTGGACAGCAGCTGGTGATGGTCACAGCAAGCTGTAGACTGAGGGGATTGACTGACGTGATTCTCTTAAAAGAAACTTTTCACTGTCGGCCACTGTGATGTTTTTATGTAATTGTGGCACACAGTTGTCTGCTGCAGCTTCAAAATTAATAGGATGTCAGAATAATTATGGGGGGTGCTAGGTTATTTGGCACCAACTGGGAACATGAGAGTAAATAGTTGTCTCTCTGTGTTGGCCCTGCAAAGACTGGTGATCTGTCCAGGGTGTACACTGCCTCTCGCCCAAATATGATTAGATTAGATTCAACTTTATTGTCATTACACATGTATGAATACAAGGTAACGAAACACAGTTTAGCATCCAATCAGAAGTGCAAAGGGACAGCAGTGCAGTATATACGGTAGTTAACAGTATGTGCAATTTAAGCAAATATATGCAAATATATGCAGCAGTGCAGAAAGTTAAGAGTACTGTTATGTGCAAATAATGTGCAGTAAGTTAGAAGTAGTTATGTAGTTATGCAGTTATGTACAGGTGAGGATGGTAAAAGATGATTGTAAGAGAGTCAGCGGGGAGCTAAGTTCAATAACGTGACAGCTGTTGGAAAGAAACTGTTCCTAAACCTGCTGGTTCTAGTCCGAAGGCTTCTGAAACGTCTTCTGGAGGGGAGAAGCTGGAACAGTCCATGAGCAGGATGGTTGGAATCCCTAAGAATGCTGCTTGCCCGGCGCAGGCATCTTTTCCTGTAGACGTCCTCTATAGCTGGAAGTGGAGTCCCTGTGATGCGTTGGGCGGTTTTCACCACCCGCTGCAGCGCCTTGCGGTCAGCTACAGAGCAGCTCCCATACCAGACTGTGATACAGTTGGTCAGGGTGCTCTCTATCACGCAGCGGTTGAAGTTGCCCAGGATGTCAGTTGACAGATGGTTCTTCTTCAATGTCCTCAAGAAGAAGAGGCGCTGATGGGCCTTCTTGATCAGGCTGGTGGTGTTAACTGACCAGGACAGGTCCTCCGAGATGTGGGTCCCCAGGAATTTGAAGCTGGGGACACGTTCAACAGCTATGCCATTGATATGGATGGGGTCATGTGTCTCTTCCCTCTCCTTCCTGTAGTCCACTATGAGCTCCTTGGTTTTGCTGGTGTTAAGGAGCAGGTTATTGTCAGCGCACCAAGTAGCCAAGTGCTCAACCTCTGCCCTGTAATCTGACTCGTCGTCGTCCCTGATGAGTCCAATCACCGTGGTGTCATCTGCGAACTTTATGATGGAATTGGATCCATACATAGGCCTGCAGTCATGGGTGTAGAGGGAGTAGAGGAATGGGCTGAGCACACAGCCCTGTGGTACACCAGTGTTGAGTGTGATGACGGAAGAACGGTTGGGGCCTGACCTAACATGCTGGGGTCTGTTGGTCAGAAAATCCATGATCCAGTTGCAGGTGGAGGTACTGATTCCCAGGTCCCCAAGTTTAGTGAGCAACTTGGAGGGGATAACTGTGTTGAATGCTGAGCTGAAGTCAATAAACAGCATTCTTGCATAGGTGTTCTTGTCATCCAGGTGTGAGAGTACATAGTGCAGCGCTGTAGAAACCACATCCTCTGTACTCCTGTTGCTCCGGTAGGCAAACTGATGAGGGTCCAGTGTAGGGGGTAGGCTTTTTTTGAGCTGTGCCAAGACCAGTCGCTCAAAGCACTTCATGACTATGGGCGTCAGTGCCACAGGGCGATAGTCATTTAGGCATGATGGTGTTGAATGTTTCGGCACTGGTACTATTGAAGTGGTCTTGAAGCACGCTGGTACCACGGCCTGGGCCAGGGACAGATTGAAGATGTCTGTGAAGACCCCTGCCAGCTGCTCAGCGCATGCCCTCAGCACACACCCAGGAATGCCATCAGGGCCAGCAGCCTTACGTACGTTGACATGACTCAGTGCGTTACGGACGTCGGTGTGGGTGAGTGTGAGGTGGTGGAGGTCATCAGAGGGTGGGAAATTGATGTTCTTTTCGTTGTTGTCCTTGTCAAAACGAGCATAGAAGTCATTTAGCTCATTGAGAAAGGGCACAGTCATGGCTATAGGTATGGAGTTGCTGGGCTTATAATCAGAGATAGCTTGAATGCCCTGCCACATACGTCGGGGGTCAGAGTCCCCAAAACGTTCCTCCACCTTCAGCTTGTAGCTGCGCTTGGCCTTCTTGATGCCCCTCTTCAGATCTGCCCTGGATGAACTGTAGGCCTGTGCATCACCAGATCTAAAGGCATTGTTATGTGCTTTTAGCAGAAGTCGCACTTCTCTGTTCATCCACGGCTTCTGATTTGGGTACGTGGTGATCTGTCTTTCCGTGGTGACACTGTCAATAGTGGTGTTGATATGGTCCAGGACTGAGTGGGTGTAAGAGTTGATGTTTATGTGGGAGCCACAGGTAGCCTGAGAGGTGAACATACTCCAGTCTGTGTTCCTAAACTTCTCCTGGAGTACAGAGTCAACCCCCTCTGGCCACACTTTGATGGTCCTCACTGATGGCTTCACCTGGTTGATGAGCGGTACATACTTGGGGGGTAAGGAACAAGGATAAATGATCACACTGACCTAGGTGGGGGAGGGGAGTTGCTGTGTAGGCTCCCACAATATTGGTGTAAACATGGTCCAATGTTTTGTCCCCTCTTGTGTGACAGGAGACATGCTGGTAGAATTTAGGAAGCACTGTCTTGAGGTTAGAGTGGTTAAAATCACCCGCCACAATAAATGCTGCCTCTGGGTGTGCAGTTTGTTGTTTGCTAATAGCTGCATGCAGTTCTTTCATAGCAAGCTTAGCATTAGCATCCAGAGAAATGTAAGCGGCTGTTATGATGGTACAAGTGAACTCACGTGGCAGATAGAAAGGTCTACATTTAACCATGAGAAACTCCAGGTTAGCTGAGCAGTGTCTCTCAACAGTGACAGAGTTCGTGCACCAAGCCTTGTTAATATAAATGCACACTCCCCCCCCCCCTCTTGTCTTACCGGAGTCAACTGCTGCTCTGTCTGCCCGGAACGTGTGTAGGCCGGCTAGCTCGATAGCATTGTCGGGTATTCCACAGTGAAGCCATGTTTCCGTAAAAATCATGATATTGCAGTTCATAAGTTTCTTATTGTTGGTGATCCGAAGCCGTAGTTCACTCATTTTGCTTGCCAGAGACCGTACATTAGCAAGGAAAATACTGGGTAGCGACAGCTGGTGCGGTGTTAGCTTTAGCTTAGCTCTTAGCCCACCGCGCTTACCCCTCCTTTGTTTACGATCCTTACGCCACCTGCGAGCACTTCCGGTCGGCCGGGAAGCCTGCCGAGCGTCGGGAGTTCTCCAGAGCTCCGGGATGAGACGTAGATTCAGACGTAGGTTGCTGATAAAAAGGTTGTTATCGTTGTTTTGTAAACCAATATTCAAAAGCTCATCTTGGGTGTTAGATGTAAAAGCAGAGCTGTTCTGAACGAACATACCCGAAATGAGCAGAAATAACACTGCTAGTCCCCAGAATCTGGTAGGACGCTGAGCCTCGCGTTGTGCACGCGCCGCCATCTTGCGCCATCATCACCCATGATGAAAGGATTACTTGGGTAAAAGATGAATGAATCTGTGAGACTGAATGACCAGAGGCTGTTGCTGAAGCTGTCAGCTTGCATTTAAATAAAGGAAGGAATATGCTTTACTGTCTGTTATTGTGTTGGTGATGGTTTCACTTTTGCTTTTTATCTCCCGCCGGTCAAAGAGCCCTTTGGGCGAAGACCAAAGGGGGGTTACGTTATGGGTCAGTCCATCCGTCTGTCCATCTCACTTGTGAAATCAGCTCCTCCTACAGTTTTGGTCCGACTGTTTTGAAACTTAGTACCATGGTTTGAGATACTCTGATGATGCGCATATTGCAATTCTACTCTTCACTGGAAATTTTTCCCTCAATCTTCTAAACACACTAACTACTGAAAGAAATGACGTAGGCTTTTCAAATCGCTACAGTAGTTGTATCTAATACACATCTTGGACGACTTACACCCTCACCTAGCTATGGGTTTGGGGTCAAAGGTCAAAGTTAACTGCAGTTGCACTATGGCAAATGGTAAATGCTACATTTACTATTACTATAAAACAAGGTAAGCTAGGGCCACCAAACCTGGTATACAGGCTCACCTTGGGATCCTGAGCTCTGACTGTGTGTTTGGGGTGAAAAGGTCAAGGTTAACATTCTCTATGCCTTATTACTGTACAACGAGTAAAGTTAGGGTCACCAAACTTGGCACAAAGGTTCACCTTGTGACCCTGAAATGTGACTATGGTTTTGGGGTCAAAGGTCAACATCAAAATGGCTATTAAACTATGAAAAACAACAAAGAAAGCTAGGGTCACCAAACTTGCGACATAGGTTCACCATGGGATCCTGACTTCTGACTATGGGTTTGGGGTGAAAAGGTCAAGGTTAACATTTCTGATGCCTTATTACTGTACAAGTAAAGCTAGGGCCACCAAACTTGGTACACAGGTTCACCTTGTGACCCTGAAGTGTGACTGGTTTTGGGATTGCAAGGTCAAAGGTCAACATCAACATGGCTTATAAACTATTATCTCAACGACAAAGAAAGCTAGAGTCATCAAACTTGGTACACAGGTTCACTGAGACCATAACCTCTGACTACTGGTGTGGGGTCCAAAGGTCTAGGGTGGCACTCCCTAGACCTCTTACTATAGAACGTGGAAAGCTCTCTAGGGTTACCATACTTGCTACACAGGTTCATCTTGGGATCCTGACCTACAACAATGGGTTGTATACTTTGTTGTATCTTCATGGATGATGGGCTAATCATAATTTGATTCTGCCACAGTAATTACACTACTCACAAAAAGGTAGGAATATTTGGCTTTTGGGTGAAACTTCAGGATGCACCTAAAATGTATAACCTGTATATACCACTATAACCTTAACAGGTGAACTTAATTTGACCTTCGCTAACCTTCTGAATGCACGTGTCCCAACTGGTCAATGTTTCAGGACTTTTTGCAAAACTGGCTATCTCTAACAAGGTGCTTAACAGCAAAATTCACAACAGGTGTTTGACCCATGAATCAACCAATAAATTTTCTGGTTCAGTTAGAATTGGTATGTAAACAGTCCTCTTCATCATGCTGTTCACATTTTGACATCATGAGACCAAGACGACACCAAGCAATTGATCAACAGTACCTTGCCATTGCGAGGCTTCAAACAGGATATTCTCAGAGGGCAGTGGCCACTGAGCTTTGAGTGTCATCGGCAGGTTACAACAGAGAGACTTGGAAGCATCACAGAAAGGCATAGAAGTGGACATCCTTTGGCCACATCCCACGCTGATGACTGCTTCATTGTGAACTGTCTTGTGGAACCGGATGATGAATGCTACTCAACTCCAGGCACATTTGAGGGAGGTGAGAGGCACCCAAGTGTTGCGTCAAACCATTCGAAACAGTTTACATCAGCATGGTCTGCGTGCTAGAGGACCTGCAAGGGTAGCTGACCACACCACCAGGCACGGGCATCATTGTCTTTGATGGGCCAGGGAGCGTTTACGCTGGACAAGGCACCAGTGGGCCTCAGTGCTGGTCTCTGATGAAAGTCTTAATTACACTGAGCAGAAATGATGGCCGCCAACAATTTTGGAGACATCAAGGAGAGAGCACTATGCATCAGCCACTGTTGTCACCAGATGAACCTTTGGTGGTGGTGGTGTTACAGTCTGTGCAGGTATCTAGTCCATACAGAACTGCCCTACACTTTGTGAATGGTACAGTGACAAGCCAATACTACCTGAATAACATCATTAATCCAGTCATTGTATCCCTGCATGAACAACACAGGCCTTAATTTTGGAGAGGATAAATTGGACACACTCCCTTCAGTCTGTCTGGCCACGTCGACTCAGCCACCTGCATATCCTTGCCTTGATCATCTGTGAATTATTCTGCCTTGTTTTGCTGTGCCTTGACTTCTTGCTGTAGACCCTGAACCTGCCTGACGATTTGGATTTTGCCTGCCTTGTGTTTGCTTGTGTCTGACCCTCTGCCTGCTCATTGGATTTGGATTCAGCTGTACAGATTGGATTTTGGATTTTCCCCAGACTGCACAGTTCCTCCCCTCAACCCAAGTAAGCCAGCTCACTTTTGTGTCCTCTCTGCCTCATCACCATCTCCCCCTCCTTTCCATGCAGGCCTGGAGAGCCTCACTGGTGCCCCTTTCCTCTATCACTAACCTCCAGCTCTGGAAGGCTCTTCTACTCAACTGCCCACCACCACTCAGAAGAGCCTGTAAGCATTTACACAGAAAAAGTATTAAATAAGCCCGTCGCCCACTCTAACCCTTGTTTCTGTTTCCCTCTGTAGGGTTGCCAGAGCCATCCTGCACAATCCATATTCGCACATTGGTGTAATAAAGATTATTGTTACCTCCGCCAAGGAGGTTATGTGATCATCGGCGTTGGTTTGTTTGTCTGTTTGTTTGTTTGTTAGCAAGATAACTCAAAAAGTTATGGACGGATTTTCATGAAATTTTCACAGATTGTCAGAAATGGGTTATCCTGCAGATGATTAGATTTTGGTGGTGATCCGGATCACCGTCTGGATCCAGGAATTTTTTAAAGGATTCTTTATTTTTTTTTTTTTTTAAATTTAACATTGCGAGATAGGGCCATTTTTGTGAATCCAATTGCTAGTCATGTGTTTTCATGGTCAAGGAATATGAAAACGTGCACACAAACACTGTATGGGGGGGAACTGTGGCGCTAAACCGCCATTACGGAAAATGCCATTTTTGTCAATAACTACTGAACCACTAATCCTATCATTGTGAATCCAATTGCTAGTCATATGTTTTCATGGTCAAGGAATCTGAAAACGTACACACAAACACTGTATGGGGGAACTGTGGCGCTTGGCGGAGGTCTGCGCTCTCCGAGTGCTTTTCTAGTTTCACTTTGTTATGATTTCCCTCTGAGTTGCTTTTGGGTCTGAGTTTCTGTAGCTTGACACCAGGAAGCATTTACGCTGGATAAGGGATCAGTGGGCGTCAGTGCTATTCTGTGATGAAAGTCGATTCATGTTGAGCAGAAATGATGGCTGCCAATGATGCTGGAGATGTCAAGGAGAGCACTATGCATCAGCCACTTAGTCACCAGACGAGCCTTTGGTGGTGGTGGTGTTAGCTTGGACAGGTGTGTCTAGTCCATACAGAACTGTCCTACTCCTTGTGAATGGTACAATGGCAAGCCAATACTACCTGAATAACATCAATAATCCAGTTGTTGTGCCCCTGCATGAACAACACAGGCCTAATTTCATCTTCATGGTTGACAATGCTCCAGCTCATAAAGGCTGCGTCATTGGGGAACGGCTGCTGAAGGCTGTGGAACCTCAAATGGAGTGGCCTGCACTTTCTCCAGACCTGAATTCCATAGAAAACCTATGGGATCAGCAGAGTTGCCATGTAGAGGCCCGTAACTCTGCATCTCACAACCTCAATGGCCTGAGAGCCACCCTTCAAGAAGAGTGGAATGCCATGCCTCAGCAGACAATAAGTTGACTTGTGAACAGCGTGAGATGTCATCGTCAAGCTGCAATTGATGCTCAAGGACACATGACAAGCTATTGAGACATTGACGTTTTTTGTTGTGGTATACCCACCATTGTTGCTGGCTTTTGTTTCAATAAATTGTTTGAGACGAGGAAATCACGATTGCATGCTTCTACTAAAATGTCCTACTTTCATGATCTCACTGTAGTGTGAACTTTTTATATTTTCCATAAATTTCACCTGAAAGGCAAATATCCCTGACTTTTTGTGAGTAGTGTATATTGAAAAGTTGAAAACTGCTCTCTGTCGGTAAGTATTGGGATCGTCAAAACGGAGGTGGGGGATATTGCACTCGCCTCACAGTGCTCTTGTTTTCTTTTTTTGTCACAAAGTTGTGGTGGGATATCCATCAACAGCTTTAGTGGTTAGCTTAGCAGGATGTCATTTCTTTTGATTGGCGTTTACTGAATGTGAATGAGTTGGGAGTGCCTAAAAGTGAGGAACACAACAGCTGTTTTCAAATGAGATGTAAAATAACAAATGGTTTTTGGTTCTCAAACTACTGTATCTATGTGACTGAGGATGTCAAAACTTAAAATCATTCCTTGATGATGGCAAGAAATTAGGATAAAATAGCAGATAAAATGGCCTGTCAATGTTAGTAATGTAGGAGAGGTTTTTTGTCCTTTGTATAAAACTTTTGTGATTTTTTTTTTATTCCTTTGTAGAGAGAGGATGCAGACGAGGCAATGAGCTAGACGACACAGAACTTTATTCTTTCTCCAACAACATAACAGCAAAACAGTGATAAACCTTCAGCGCAACAGCGCTGAGGCTAAAAAAGCCTCACAGGTCTCTGCGCTCCCTTTTTATCTCTTTATTCCCATGCATCAATACCTGAGGCTTCCGACCCTAATACATTGTTGTATGAACAAAGAGAAGTGTGGCACGTTACATTCAGACTGCAAGACATGCACACCATTAACATGACACTGAAACACACGTTACAGAGCATGTCTTGCTACAATGCATTCACACCCCTGCGTCCTCAGGTGCCAGCCTGGCATGGCAGGGGGCGAAAGGCACATCTTTGTTTGGTTGGCTCCATTCAGCTTTCCCCATTAGCATCTCTATATTTTCTCCCCCACCAAACCCCTTGTCCTGGGTGGAATGCCTTGTGTATCATGTCCACCACACCTTAGAAATTTGATGTGTCTTATTTGTAAATTCTTTACTTTTTAAAAACAAGCCCATACCTTATGTAGATTAAGAGCTAAACACTAAAAAACTATTCAAAGGCTAATGTAATGTAAATTTCAGACTTTTTACAAACATTTTTTTTTTCTTGAGCATTTGCACCTTTTTATAAAAAAGAAATAAAATCCACAACTTGAATACTGAACAAATAAAACAATATTTATAGCAGAGCCTCCAGTAGACTGACATTTGGTTAATTTATTACTTTTGAATGTCTAATTTTAGTAGTATATGGCGCACTCAGCCTGACTGGCCTCAGGCAGGATGTCCTGTTGAGTGGATGCTACAAGGACCACCAGAACATTCCCTTGAATGGCCTCACAGCTCTTTAATTATAAACTGTATCTGTGAGCAAATATGCTTCCTGTAACCCCACATCTGTGCAATGAAGCAGCTGAGTTGTGAAAGGAGGGGCGGTTGAGTAAACAGTCTGTGCTCAGAATGAACATGTTAAAGTTGGATTATGTTATAGTTTACATTTGTTTAGTGTGCCATTAAATAAGACATGGTAGTGAGTGAGCAATCTGTGTGCATTTCCCTAACACAGACTCCACCTGTGTGTGGTCTGCAGTGATGATCAAACAGGGTCACAAAAGCCTATTTAAAATAGTACATGGCAACTGCACAAGCGCTACTTTGATTATCAGGTTAGCGGTCTATATTCAAATTGATAATCAGTTTTGGCTGGTATCCCCCCCCCCCCATAAGTAATACATAATTTAGGATATAGTGACACGTAGTGGTCACGAAGTGAAATCCAGCACAATTTGCTGAATATATACAGTGGTGTGAAAAAGTGTTTGCCCCCTTCCTGATTTCTCATTTTTTTTGTTTGTCACACTTAAATGTTTCAGATCATCAAACAAATTTAAATATTAGACAAAGATAACACAAGTAAACACAAAGTGCAGTTTTTAAATGAAGGTGTTTATTATTAAGGGTTAAAAAAAAAAATCCAAACCTACAATGCCCTGTGTGAAAAAGTGACAAAGCAACAACCGCAATCAAACATTTGGGATAACTGGCAATGAGTCTTTTACAGCACTGTGGAGGAATTTCGGCTCATTCATCTTTGCAGAATTGTTGTAATTCAGCTACATTGGAGGGTTTTCGAGCATGAACCACCTTTTTAAGGTCATGCAACAGCATCTTAATTGGATTCAGGTCAGGACTTGGACTAGTCCACTCCAAAGTCTTCATTTTGTTTTTCTTAGCCATTTGGAGGTGTACTTGCTGTCATGTTCGCTGCGTAATCTCGCAGCGAACATATAAATTAGAAGCGAGCCCAATGTGCAGTAAAGTAGACGTGTTTATTACAGGGAGAAAATGTACACAAAATGTCCAAATAACAGTTACAGATGGGAATGGGAAAGACAACCCGCTGCAAACCTAGTAGGCTACAGGAAATGCCTAACACGCTCCAAACAATCAGGAGCGGAGGAAGAAGGCACAAAATGAGGACTTACAGAAATGTTGGAGCGGAAAGGCTCAAGGCAACAATATGATTAGTCCAAAGGAAAACAGCCAATAATCCTGTGAGTCAGGATGTCCATGTTGACCTAAGCTGCCACACTGACTGGTCACACTGCCTCCCTATAAGTACACGATACACTAACGAAGGCGAGTGGACACAGCCGTGTGGCAAGCAGGTGCGTGAATGATTGGATGTGTGTGTGTGCATGTGTGTGCATGTGGTGATGGAAAACGGCCGGTGAATGTCTGGCAAGAGGAGGAGGCGTGGCTGTAGGGCTGGCAGAGAGCAAGGCTCAATCTGCCAGCTGGAATTAATAAGCAATGATCAAAACCTACAGCCACGGGTCATGGACGGGGTTGAAACAACCCCAAACATGACACTTGCTGGTGTGTTTTGGATCATTGTCGTGCTGTAGAACCCAAGTGCTCTTCAGCTTGAGATCACAAACAAGATGGACGGACATTCTCCGTCAGCATTTATTGGTAGACAGCAGAATTCATGGTTCCATTTACCACAGGAAGTCTTCCAGGTCCTAAAGCAGCAAAACAGCCCCAGACAATCACACTACCACCACCATATTTTACTCTTGGTATGATGGTCCTTTTCTGAAATGCTGTGTTGTGGCGGACACAAGACCAAGTGCACGTGGACACTGGACACAGCTGGGGGATTTCTAACTCACACCCAGAAAGCTGAACAATGGACTGTTAAGTTATGCACCCCCTGGAGGGAAGAGAGAATAACCTGGAGCCACTGAGACTAGAGAACAGCGGCTGAAGTGTGAACATGTGGATGGTTATGTTAATGTGTCACCCAGGTCTTTTGTTACACACCAGTGCATAATCACAACACCTGTCTGTAAATAACGTTGAAAGGGTATATAACAAGTGTCATGATAAATGCGCCACACAGTTCCTGTGTACACACACTATGCATAATGTCAGCAGCTCCAGTCTCAATGCATGAGCAATAAAGGCATAAAAGGGAGTGCAGAGAGACTGGAGGGATCTTCTACAGACCAAGCCCCAGCGTGGGTGCCAGAGGCTTCTACAGGGATTGATAGGCTATACATATGTGTTAGAAAGTTAATAAAGATTCTGTGTCGTCGTACGCTCGTGCCTCGGCTCCACATCCTTCCCTTTTACCCTCTACATTGGTGATCTGACTTGAGACGGACCGTCTACTCCCTTTCACCGTGCTGTGGACTCCGGAGTACCAGGGATCGCCTGCATCCTTTTCATTCACACTGGAGCACGCGCGCGGGTTCCTCTCTCCACGTTGGCGACCTCAAGGGCCGGGGGGAGCAAGCGGTGCGGGGACCGAGATGCACCAGGATCAGCGAGACGAGCACACCACAGAAATAGCCTGAAAGGGGATGATCAGTGTCGTTTGCGTTGGTTCCCATCAAGCTCCCCGACCCTGACTTCACCTCCCGACAGCGGAGTTTCAGGGCACAGAAGCCCAGTGCGCACGCCGCAGGATTACAAGGATAGCGCAACTTAAAGCTACGTGGCCACGGCGCGCGCCACGCACCAGGGACAAACTGGCTCCAAGAACTTATACATTGTCCTCAGCCCTGCACATTCCCGGGGAACATGGCCGATTGCCATCTCGGATCCTTTAGGCTTTGTGCATCGCCCCTAAAGCAGCCGGGCAGCCTCGCCCGCAGGACTTATATTTGTTTCTCAGCCACTGCGCATCCATGGGGAATTAAGCCGATTGCTTTACCCAGAGCTTTAGGACTGCCCCCACACCTAAAGCAGAATTGCCAGTTTACCTGACACAGCTTGAGTTTTTTTCACAGCCGCGACGCACCCTCGGGGAATTGGGCCATTTGCCTTCCCCAGATCCTCGCAGGACTGGGCCCGCGCGAGGAGGGGTCAACAGGGACTTTTTTTTTTTCACAGCCGCTGTGGATCACCGGAGGGTTTACCTGAAAAGTCCCTCACCTGAGGCTGATCTGCACTCAATTTTTGCATGGCCCAGACGCTTTTAACATCCCGGGCCAGCACTCCATAGTTTCCCCCCACCTCTCCCTCGTCCTCCACATCGTTTTTCCCGCACCTCTGTCCCAATAGCTTGCTGATTGCCGGCTTTGTTCCATCAGCATGGCGCGCACCGGACCCCGTGCACCCACGAAACATGCAACCACGTGGATGGTTATGTTAATATGTCACCCAGGTCTTTGGTTACACACCAATACATAATCACAACACCTGTCTGTAAATAAGGTATGAAAAGGTATCTAACAAGTGTTGTAGAGGCTGGGTTAATCATCTCAGACTGGATGCAGAGGGTAAACAGAGAAGGACAATAGGTATGGAGATTATGGTGAGGTAGCAGGAAGAAGGAGTTGGGGGGAGAAGAGATGAATGTATTGTGATGTGAGATGTCATGCAGATGTGAGATGGGCGGTTGATATAAAAGGAGAGCCCCTGGTGTATTGAGACATGCTTTTTTTGTGTATGACTGATGTGAGAGTGAATAAAGTCGTCTGCTGCATAAATCAGTTTCGTTATTTACACTCTCCACACTGGTGACCCCTTGACGAATTATGGAACACGAGGCAAGAACCCCGGAGTCGGCCCAGACGGGAAGCCCCAGCGACGCGGAAAGCATCCCAGAGACGGCCCGGATGGGAACCCCCAGCAACGCATGCGCTGTTTCGGTCAAACTACCGGACTTTTGGCTGCACGACCCGCGGTCTTGGTTCCACCACACCGAGGCTCAGTTCACCCTCCGGGGAATAACGGCAGACAACACCAAATATTACTACGTGGTCGCAGCGCTGGACGCTCGCACGTCTCAGCAAGTACCGAGCCTGCTCCAACAGCCTCCAGCCCACGACAAATACGAAGGTCTCAAGGCCACGCTGACCCGGCGCTACACGCTCTCGGACTGTGAGAGAGTGGAGAGGCTCCTGAGGTGCTCCGAGTTAGGAGATGGGTCGGCGGTCGAACTGATGGAGAAGATGTTGGCGTTGATGGGCACGGACGACTGGCATTTTCTGTTTGCCCACCTTTTCCTCCAGAACCTCCCAACAGAGGTGAGAGCGGTTCTTGCCAATTCGCCGTTGCTGGCCGCGCGTGACTACTGTGCGCTAGCCCAAGAGGCAGATCGGATCATCCTCACCACCAGAGCCCTCACAGTGAATGCGGCGGCGTCGGAACCCAGCGAGACGACCAGTGGAGGCGAGGTGCCACCGACGGTAGCGGCAGCGGGGGCCAGGAAGCGCCAGAGAGACACGCTCTGCTTCTACTACCGCCGCCGGCAGTTGGTAGCAGCTGCGACCGCCGGTGAAGAGAACAAGCTGCTGTATGTGACGGACTCGCGCTGGGGAAGACGGTTCCTCGTAGACACCGGAGCCCAGAAGAGCATCATCCTGACGTCCTACGCCGACCGACTAGCAGGAGCTAGCGGCCCCGGGCTGGTAGTGGTAAACGGCTCGGACATTAAGACTTTTGGTGAGAAAACACTGACTTTATCCCTACACGGCCGTATGTACGAGTGGACTTTTGTCATAGCGGCATTGAGTTTCCCAATCCTGGGAGCTGATTTTCTGTGTGCACATGGGTTGCTAGTCGATGTTGCTAACAGGCGCCTGGTTAATGCAGTGTCTTTTGATTCTCTCCCCTGTACAGCTCAAGGGGCCGGGCCAATAACACAAGCCAACGTCACAGCTCCAGGCGGTAAGTTCCACACACTGCTCACTCAGTTCCCAGCACTCACGGTCCCGACATTTTCGGCGGCCATCACTAAACATGGGGTGGAACACTTTATCACCACCACCGGGCCACTCGTTTTCGCACGACCTCGGCGCTTGGATGCAGCTAAACTGGCCATAGCGCGTGAGGAGTTTGCCAATTTGGAAAGGTTGGGCATCATCAGGCGATTGAACAGCCCATGGGCATCCCCGCTACACATGGTCCCTAAGGCCGAGGGATCGTGGCGACCATGCGGAGATTTCCGCAGATTGAATAACGCCACAGCGCACGACCGCTATCCGATTCCCCATATTCAGGATTTTTCCGTTCACCTCGCCGGAGCACGCATTTTTTCTAAAATAGACCTGGTCCGTGGTTACCACCAGGTCCCAGTGCACGCGGAGGACATACCCAAAACAGCGGTAATAACTCCGTTTGGCTTGTTTGAGCTTTTACGCATGCCCTTCGGATTTAAAGGAACGGCACAGACATTCCAACGCATGATGGATGCAGTGTTGCGCGATCTCCCGTTTGTGTTCGTCTACCTGGATGATATCCTGGTGGCCAGCGTGTCCGAGGACGAACACGTAACCCACCTCAGGATGGTTTTCCGGAGGTTGGAGGAGCACGAGTTAATAATCAACCCGGCGAAATGCCAGTTCGGCGTGACGGGGATTGATTTTTTGGGGCACCGCATCTCACCGGAGGGAGCGATACCCTTGCTCGACAAAGTGCACGCCATGGCGAATTTTCCCCGGCCTCAGACGGTCAGGGCGCTGCAAGAATTTTTGGTGACTGTTAACTTTTATAACTGGTTCGCCCCCCGCGCAGCTCAACTCATGCAGTCATCGTACGCTGCGCTTAAGAAACGGAAACCCGCGGACAGAGTCGAATGGACTCCGGAGCGGGAGCAGGCATTCTCTGAGGTTAAAACAGCCCTGGCAAACGCCGCACTATTGGCGCACCCGGACCCGGCGGCCCGGATAGCGCTCACTACAGACGCGTCGGACGTGGCCATAGGGGCCATCATGGAGCAACGTGTCGCCAGTTTTTGGCAGCCGCTCACTTTTTTCAGCAGGGCTTTGCGCGACAGTGAGCGTAAATACAATGCATTCGATAGAGAGTTGCTGGCTCTCCACCTGGCCATACGCCACTTCCAGTTCAGGCTGGAAGGGCGCAGCTTCACCGTAGACCACAAGCCACTAACGTTCGTGATGGCCAAGGTTTCGGAATCATGGTCGGGCCGACAGCAGAGACAGCTGGCCGCGATCTCAGAGTTTACGACCGATATTCAGCATGTGTTGGGTAAACTGAATGTGGTAGCGGACTGCCTCTCGCGTGCAGTAATGGCCCCGGTCTGCGTGGGGATAGATTATACAGCCATGGCCGCAGAGCAGATTGGCGATGCGGATGTGTGCGCGCTCCAGTCTGAACCAACAGGGTTAAGGCTGGAGAGCAGAGTACTGCAAGACGGCAAGCCCCCCCAATCTGCGACGTCTCCACGGGACACCCGCGCCCGGTGGTCCCAGTTGCTTGGCATCGCCACGTGTTTGAGTCAGTTCACGCTTTGGCGCACCCAGGAGTGCGCGCGTCAGTCAAAATGGTGGGAGCGAAGTTCGTGTGGCCAGGCCTGCGCAAACAAGTGAAAGAGTGGGCTGCAGCCTGTGTAGCGTGCCAACGAGCCAAAGTACACAGACACACAAAGGCTCCTTTGGAGCCGTTTCGTATACCGGCGAAGAGGTTCGACCATGTTCACGTGGACCTCGTGGGCCCCCTCCCGCCATCGCAGGGGTGCACGCACCTTCTGACAGTGGTGGACCGCACCACACGCTGGCCAGAAGCAGTCCCGCTGGTGGCAACCACGTCTGCGGACGTGGCGCGCGCTTTTTTGACGACATGGGTGGCACGTTTTGGAATCCCGTCGGACACCATGTCCGATAGGGGCCCTCAGTTTGTTTCCGACCTCTGGTCCACAATGGCCCGTAGCCTGGGTGTTGCAATTCATCGCACAACCGCGTACAACCCACAGGCCAATGGGTTATGCAAGCATTTTCATAGGTCACTGAAAGCAGCGCTCAGGGCTTCGCTGACGGATGCAAATTGGGTAGACCAGTTGCCGTGGGTTTTATTGGGGTTGCGTTCCGCACCAAAAGAGGATTTGGAGGCTTCCCCGGTGGAGCTTGTTTTTTCTCAGCCACTGCGGCTGCCCGGGGAATTTTTGCCAGATAATCCTGTGCCGGACAACAGCCCGCATCAGCGTTTGCAGCATAGCGCAGACACAGGCACGCTGCCCGATCCGGCCCACCACTGTTTTCCACGCGCTTTTGTGCCAAAAACTTTGAAGAATGTGACGTTTGTGTTTGTCAGGCACGATACCCACCGCCCTCCATTGCGCCCACCCTACGATGGCCCGTTCAGGGTGCTGGAAACAGGGGACAAACATTTTTTGTTAGACTTGGGGGGTCGTCGGGAGAAAATATGTATAGACGGACTTAAGCCCACCTTTGTGGTGGCGGACGAGCAAGTGATGTTGGCTTGGGCCCCTCGGCGTGGAAGACCCCCACTGAGAACCCCCCAGGTAAACGATTCATCATAGCAGCCACACGGGCAAGTCGAAGGTCCCCCCCCCTCGCCATGGCCCACCCGCAGACAGACACACCCCCAGGAGCCCCCCGCCGGCACAGCAGCGCTATGGAAGCAGTAAACCCCTGTTACAGCAGATATGGGAGGAGACTGAAGCCAAAAGAATGTGAGGACTGAAACTCGGTCTGAGATTCTGGGGGGGCCGTGTTGAGGCTGGGTTAATCATCTCAGACTGGATGCAGAGGGTAAACAGAGAAGGACAATAGGTATGGAGATTATGGTGAGGTAGCAGGAAGAAGGAGTTGGGGGGAGAAGGGATGAATGTATTGTGATGTGAGATGTCATGCAGATGTGAGATGGGCGGTTGATATAAAAGGAGAGCCCCTTGTGTATTGAGACATGCTTTTTCTGTGTATGACTGATGTGAGAGTGAATAAAGTCGTCTGCTGCATAAATCAGTTTCATTATTTACACTCTCCACAGTGTCATGGTAATTGCACCACACAGTTCCTGTGTACACACACCATGCATAATGTCAGCAGCTCCAGTCTCAATGCATGAGCAATAAAGGTATAAAAGGGAGTGCAGAGAGACTGGAGGGATCTTCTACAAACCGAGCCCCAGCGGTCCATTCTGGGGCCAGAGGCTTCTACAGGGATTGGCCGCAGCGGCCCACGCTGGGGCCATAGTCTATACATATATGTTAGAGGGTTAATAAAGATTCTGTGTTGTCCTACGCTCGTGCCTCGCCTCCACATCCTTCCCTTTTACCCTCTACAGTGTTGCTTTTACACCGGATGTAATGGAACACACACCTTCCAAAAAGTTCAACCTTTGTCTCATCAGTCCACTGAGTATTTTCCCAAATGTCTTGGGGATCATGAAAATGTTTTCTGGCAAGACTGAGATGAGCTTTTATGTTCTTTTTGCTCAGCAGTGGTTTTCGTCTTGGAACTCTGCCACGCAGGCCATTTTCACCCAGTCTCTTTCTTATGGTGGAGTCATGAACACTGACCTTAACTGAGGCAAGTGAGGTCTACAGTTCTTTGGATGTTGTTGTGGGGTCTTTTGTGACTTTTTGGATGAGTCGTTGCTGCTCTCTTGGGGTAATTTTGATCGGCCACCTTCCACTCCTGGGAAGGTTCACCACTGTTCCATGTTTTTGCCTTTTGTGGATAATTGCCGTCACTGTGGTTCGTTGGAATCCCAAAGCTTCAGAAATGGCTTTATAACCTTTTCCAGACTGATAGATGTCAATTACTTTGTTTCTCATTTGTTCCTGAATTTCTTTGGATCGCAGCATGATGTCTAGCTTTTGAAGATCTTTAAGTCTACTTCACTTTGCCAGGTAGGCTCTATTAAGTAATTTCTTGATTGAGAACAGGTGTGGCAGTAATCAGGCCTGGGTGTGGCTAGAGAAATTGAACTCAGCTTTCCAAAGTTGTGATAAACCACAGTTAATTTATGTTTTAATGGGGGACAATCACTTTTTCACACAGGACCATGTAGGGTTTTTTTTGTTTGTTTTTTTACCCTGAATAATAAATACCTTAATTTAAAAATGTATTTTGTGTTTACTTGTGTTATCTTTGTCTAATATTTAAGTTTGGTTGATGATCTGAAACATTTAAGTGAGATAAACACACACACAAAAAAATGAGATATCTGGAAGGGGCAAACACTTTTTCACATCACCTTATTCCTGGGAGTGCCACTGTAGGAACGATTATGGGTGGAACTTCCGGTTTTGGCTGAAGTAGTATTAAATTAGTCAGCAAGAATGGAATAGCCAGGGCATTTATAATGGTGTTTTTAAAAGTTTTTCAAATTCCTTTTAACGTATAGTTCTGTTGTAAATATCAAAATTGGACAGTTAGCAGAATCTTTTTAGTTAACCAATCAATAATCACAGGAGAAATACTATTTCTCAACTTATCTTTTATTGAAGCGCGCTGAGAATCAAACAAAGCTGTGGGTCCTTCGCAGCTCAAATTGGTGAAAGACCCAAATTGAAAGACCCAAATAAGAGTTTTACGGGTACATATATTCTTCTGGCCACTAGGCATTCCCAGTAGCCTCCTACAGAGGCTAACCAAGAATACTTCCATATACTGTATGTAGGCAAAAGCAGTTCTTCCTTGTGCAGCTGTTTTGGGTATGTGAGTGCAGCTAATATCACTCCCTGTTATGTAAGCGTGTAAGCTGCACAGTTAACTATTTTTTATTAGCAAGCACATTGTATGATATCTTATCTAACTAAACATTCTATCACAATTCCCTCTTTTGACTCCATTTTATGGAGTCAACAATTAAGACAGGCATACTAACAAACAGACCCTTTATTCATTTGATTATGAGATGAGTGAAAAACCTGTAGGCAGTATATCTTTCATTAAGCAATCATTTTATGCATTTCTTTTATTCATTGATGCATATTTACAGGCAAAAACTCCCATCTCGGCCCCACTGCCCTTGGTGGCCTTTTGCAGAGACTTTTATTAATGGAATAAACATATAATGAAATGATATAAATGAGCAACACAACACATTCAAGTCAGAAGATATCAAAATTGGACAGTTAGCAGAATCTTTTCAGTTAACCAATCAATAATCACAGAAGAAATGCTATTTCTCAACTTATCTTTTATTGAGGCATGCAGAGAATCAAACACAGCTGTGGGTCCTTCGCAGCACAAATTGGTGAAAGACCCAAATAAGAGTTTTAAGGGTACATATATTCTTCTGGCCACTGGGCGTTCCCAGTAGCCTCCTACAGAATTATCTCTTGTAGAACTGGTTCAAACTGACTTTCAGCACTTCTTCACCCAGCAGATGTTTCACTTCTCCATTCGTTGGCTCTACATCCTATTATTGTCTTCAATTATGCCTCCTTTCACTTCCTGTGCAACCCCTATGACCCAAGAACACTTCCATATATGTAGGCAAAAGCAGTTCTTCCTTGCGCAGCTGTTTTGGGTGTGTGGGTGCAGCTAATATCACTTCCTGTTATGTAAACATGTTAGCTGCACAAACAGTTCTCAACTATTTTTCATTAGCAAGCACATTGTGTGATATCTTATCGAACTAAACATTCTATCACAGTCCACATACGTGTTTTGCACTCAAGTGGCAGATAATTTCAGCACTTGTAGTTTTTGTATTTTTTGAATGATTTGGCATAGTTCCGATACTTGTTGCTGGTGCTCGTGGTTGTGCCATAGACTATAAATGGAGCCTTCTCACCGGCAATGCGTAGATCATGCACTGAAAATGAAAAAGGACTGTTGGTGTGATCGGTGGTACAGACACAGGACAGACACAAGAGCACACAAGGTATGTTTTCACTTGTATGAATGTCACAGATCTGACGTTTATGTGTTATATATGTCACCAGAAGGAAGGTTGCATGAAGTAAAATAATAAATAAAAAATAGTAACAGTTTGCTTCCTAAGGCTTAATGATTTAAGAAAAATATCAAATGGTTCTTTGTTGTTTTTTTTTTGCATTTGTTGCACTGCCTTGAAACATTATGGACTAGCAGCTTCAGCATGCATTAATTTTTAAATTATCACAAAATATACATCAATAAAATTTTGAACAATTATCAAAAAAGGTCTGCACGTGTTGTATTAAATAACAAACATTCAGGGCATGATAGCACCATCAGCATTTTAATTTCAGGGTAAAACGAACAGCTGCAGCTGTCTGTTTTACCTCAATATTAAGTGGGAAGTGGTATGATTATATTACTGCTTTTGAGGTGCAAAAAGCCACGTTCCTGCATTTTTGATGCTGAAAGGGTAGAAGATGAATGAATGACAGTCATTGTTTTTTTAACAAGGAAAAGTGTCCTATTTCAGTGACAACCACATGTTCTAAATTAGTACCAAAAGTTGCGCTGAAGTTGCTCAGGAGGTAGAGCGTGTCGTCCAATAATCTGAGGGGTGGCGGGCTGAATCTCGCTCTCCCCAGCCATGCTGCCGTTGTGTCCCTGGGCAAGACACTTTACCCACCTTGCCTCCAGTGTCCATGACACTGGTTGTGAATGTGTAAGTGGCCGGAGGCTGTTGGCGCGGATTGGCAGCTACGTTTCCGTCAGTCTGCCCCTGGGCAGCTGTGGCTACTGTAATAGCTTACCACTGTCAGTGTCTGTCTGTGGAGTGAATGCATAATGTATCCATTGTTAAGTGTCTGGGCAGCGCGGTGATGGAGTGGTTAGCACTGCGGCAGCACAGCAACTCACCCTTGGCCGAGGGATCCTGGGTTCGATCCCAGCCCCCGACCAACAGTGATCTGTGTGGAGTTTGCATGTTCTCCCTGTGCCTGCGTGGGTTTACTCCGGGATTTCTCCGGTTTCCTCCCACATGCCAAAAACATGCAAGTTAGGTTAATTGGCATCAAACTGGGGATTCTAAATTGTCCTTAGGTATGACTGTGAGAGTGAATGGTTGTCTGTCTCTGTGTTGGCCCTGTGACGGACTGGCGATCTGTCCAGGGTGTACCCTGCCTCTCGCCCAAAGATGCTGGGATAGGCTCCAGCCCCCCCGCGACCCGAAAAGGATTAAGCGGAAGAAGATGGATGGATGGATGTTAAGTGTCTTTAAGTGCCCATGAAAAGTGCTATGTAAATCTGATGCATTATTATTAAGTTTCCAAAATTTTCAAACAGTATCCCTAAAAGCCAGTGGTGGGCCATCAGGGCAAGCAAGGCCTTTTCTGTTGGCCTAAACACTATCAGAATCACTGACCTACATTACACCCTACATTCTTATATTTGTTCCATGCGGATGTATTAAATTATTCCCAATAGTCTATTCTCTTCATTTTGTAGCTTTCTCTTGGTTGCACTACTTCTAGTAGTGTTGGTGGGGTCAAAGAAATCTGCCTTGAGATCGTCAAAGTGGACTATGTAGAAATTGCAGGTGATTACTGACAACACCAGATGGCAATAACCTTCATCCACTTGGTGGAAGCGAATTTGAGAATTTTTTTTTTTTTAAACTGTCCTGTTCAGCAGCGTAGCAAGCAGAAGAGATATCTGCTTGCCTTACTGTGCCAAACAGATTTACTTTGCCAAAAGGAGCTTTGCTCATATTTGATATATGCCATATATACTGTAAATAGTATTTATAGACTTCTCTTGCTATATAAAAACTTTAACACTTTATTTATATTGTCTTATGCTGGAACTGACAGGGAGGAATGGGGGAGGGAATTGAAGGGATATGAAGTAGTCGGAAGAGGTAGAGGGTCAGGGAGTGGGGGAAGAGAAAGAAAAACAAACAGAGAAAACACAAAAAACAGTTACTGCTTCTGAGAAGATCTCTGCACGGGGCTGACCATCATCATCATCATCATCATCATAGCAGTCTGTCATGGACGACAATGACTGTTTCATTTAGGTCTGATCAGAGTCCTCCACGTAGCTCTGTCCTTAGCCTTCCGCTGCCAGGAACTCCTGTCTATATCCAACTTCTTCAAGTTTCTTTTTACAGTGTCTTCTGCACCTAAAAGAGAACAGATATGTGTGTGTGTGTGTGTGTGTGTGGCTTTCCAGCAAACATACAAAGAAAAAAGAGGGTAGCAGGTTGCAGCACCCCCCCCCCCCCCATACCCTCCAGGACCATGAGCAAGCAAGACAATGCCCCTCACCTCCTGGGCAACCCGCAATCCCTGCAGAGCACGATGCCCCGAGGCCACTAAACCTCAGGGGCACATCCCTGCAAAGCAGACCCGCACCCTCCCCCAGAGCCCCAGACACATACCCCGGGAGCCATCAGGTACCCATGCCCAGGCAAGGCAATAGTGAGCAGCGGGGAGTTGCAGAGGGAGCCACCTGTTTACCCACCTGTCTGCCTGGCACCCTCTGACTAGTGTGTGTGTGTGTGTGTGTGTATGCGCGCGCGCTCACACACACACACACACACTCATACTTTTTTTTTTTTACTGATGGCCTATGATAACTTCTTCAAGTCTGTCTATTTTAAGTGAACTGGTAATTAACCAGTATCAGTACAGAATCAGAATCAGATTTATTGCCATTGTTCATGTAATACACAAACTAGGAATTTGTCTCGGTGCCATGCTGCAACATTATTAGTACATGATCTCAGGCACTTTTCCACAAGTATCACCTTAGCTTTACTTACTTTTACTTTACTCAGTTTCTCGCTCTTTCCACAGTACCCTACACGCTTTAACCGATAGGATTTTCGTGCCAGTTTAGGGGCAGGGGACAAGCGAGAAAAAGCGAGGTGTGATTTTTCGTCAATCGACTGCTAGCCGCTGATTGGTCAGCGCGTAACGTCACAGAGAGAGCGTCCGTTTTCAGTTTTCTGTTGAAGCTGCACGACCGCCATTTGTAATCGGTCACGGAGTGAATACGATATTAATAGAGACAGCGTTGTCGATTAGGTTTTGCGGAAATCTACACCGTGGTCCAACGAAGAGGTGCGGGGTTTTCTCTGCTTGCTGGCAGATCCACAGTCAGAAGAGTGATCCGGACCCTACAGATGACTGCGCAGAATAGAACCGTACTACTGACAAGCTGAATACGAAGTTGAGAGAACCATCCATGGTGAGTGATTTGTAATATTGTGCATCTGTTTGCTTATTTATCCTGTTGGTGGTAAGCTCACTTTTGAGCCATACAGCCCCGTTCTGTGCTGGCTAACTCGTTGTAGCTAACGAATTTTGGCTAGTAGCTAGATAATACCAACTGTTGATTCACGCTTGTTTTCTCCTAAACATTTGCTTGTGAGAGCAATACGATGAAATATATCAATCCTGGTTATAGTCCTGGTTTTTGTTTTGCATTAAATTGTGTGCAATTTAATGCTAGAATGTGTTTCCACATGCCAGGGGTTAGCTTCCCTGTTTATCGTGGATACTGGTGAGATCACAGGAGCCGAAATCTCAACAATATAAAAGGGCTTTTTCAAACCAGTGATTTATAAAGTCATTCATATAATTTTCTAAAGCGTCAGAAAGAGAAATCCATATATTATATCATTCATTACACAGACCATGATATATTTCAAGCATTTATTTATTTTAATTTGGGTGATTATGGCTTATAAGATAAGATAAGATAAGCCTTTATTAGTCCCACAACGGGGAAATTCCAGGATTGCAACAGCACAGGGATAGCAACACTCAGAGCAACAATCAGAAGGCAAGAAAAAAACAAGCAAGCAAGAGCAGCTAATATACATATGTACGTATTACTATAAAATATATATATATACACACACACACAGACACACAGTGCAGAGCATTGTAGCTGGATGGAATAAATATATGAATATATGAACACACAGTGCAGAGCATTGTAGCTAGATGGAATAAATATGTAAATATATAAACACCCACAGTACGGAGCATTGCAGCTAGGTGGAATAAATATGCAAGTATATAAACACACACAGTGCGGAGCAATGTAGCTAGATGGAATAATATGTAGATATATAAATATATAAACACACCCAGTGCTGAGCATTGTAGCTAGATGGAATAAATATGTAAATATATAAACACACACAGTGCAGAGCATTGTTGCTAGATGGAATGAAACAGCATAACCG
This sequence comes from Pholidichthys leucotaenia, assembly GCA_020510985.1. Lineage (NCBI taxonomy): Eukaryota > Metazoa > Chordata > Actinopteri > Cichliformes > Pholidichthyidae > Pholidichthys > Pholidichthys leucotaenia. Next base: position 166,239,594 of record CM035844.1, read on the forward strand.
TCTACTTAGTTATCCTACATGGTATGATTATGTGCCCATACATATTCTCACCCTCCATAGCGACCGGTATGTTCCTAGTTGTATGCCGGAGGGGACCATTGTGTAAGTCTATTGCATCTTTTGCATTCAAAAAACTATTAGTTTGTTACGTCTTTTTGCTATCTCTGCGAGCAGCCCTGCTTAGGTTGTACAGTCTGACAGCCGTTGGTAGGAAGGACCTACGAAACCTCTCGGTTGTGCACCTGGGATGATGTAGTCTGCTGCTAAATGAGCTCAGTGCATCCAGTATGTCCTGCATAGGGTGGAACTCGGACTCCAGCAGAGATGACAGTTTAGCCACCATCCTTCTCTCTCCTATCTCCTCCATCGGATCAAGGCGCTGCCCCAGGACAGAGCTAGCTTTCTTAATCAGTTTGTTCAGTCTCTTCCTATCGGCTGCAGTAATGCCACTGCCCCAGCAGACCACTCCAAAAGTGATGGCTGATGCCACCACCGTGTCATAGAATGACTTCAGCAGCGCCCCTTGTACACCAAAAGACCTGAGTCTCCTCAGCAGGAACAGCCTGCGCTGTCCCTTCTTGTAGAGTGCATCAGTATTGTGTGACCAGTCTAGTTTATTGTTCAGATGAATACCCAGGTACTTATAGGATGTCACCATCTCGATGTCTGTTCCCTGTATATTTACTGGTACTGTGAGGGGCTGCCCATGCCTGCGGCAGTCCACCACCAGCTCCTTAGTTTTCCTCGCGTTGATCTGGAGGCAGTTCCGATGGCACCAGTCCACGAAGTCCTGGATAAGCCCTCTGTACTCAGCTTCATCTCCATTGGAGATGAGGCCAACGATCGCAGAGTCATCAGAGAACTTCTGTAGATGGCAGTGTGTTGTGTTGTGTGAGAAGTCCGCAGTGTAAAGAGTGAACAGGAAGGGAGCCAGCACCGTTCCCTGGGGGGCCCCCGTGCTACTGATGATCGTGTCGGACACACAGTCCCGGGTTCTCACAAACTGAGGCCGGTTCGTGAGGTAGTCCAGGATCCATGATGACAGGTGCTGGTCCACCCCTGCGCGCAGCAGCTTGTCCTTCAGGATCATCGGTTGGATGGTGTTGAAAGCACTGGAGAAGTCAAAGAACATGATCCTCACCATATTCCCGGGCTTCTCCAGGTGGGACAGAGAACGGTGAAGGAGGAAGATCACCGCATCCTCCACCCCAATGCCATGCTGGTAGGCGAACTGGAGTGGATCCATCGCTGGTTCCACCAGGGGGCGGAGGTGAGCAAGGAGCAGTCTCTCCAGGGTCTTCATCAAGTGGGACGTCAAGGCCACCGGTCTGTAGCTGTTCAGGTCTTTGGGGTGGGAAGTTTTTGGTACAGGTACCACACAAGATGTTTTCCACAGCTGTGGTACCCTCCCCAGTTTCAGGCTCATGTTGAAGAAATACGTCACAATCCCACACAGCTGGTCTGCACAGGACTTGAGGAGCTTTGCGCTGATGCCGTCCGGTCCCGGCGCCTTCCTCGCCTTGATCTTCCTCAGCTCCGTCCTCACCTGGGTCCTGGTCAGGGTCAGGATGGGGGGCTGTGTGTTGGGAGTGGGGGGGTGTTGGTGGAGTGGGGAGTGGGCAGCAGGACTTGATTTCTTTAGAGGCAGCAGTGGTTGTTGTGCAGTCAGGGGGGAGGGCGGTTGGTCAAATCTATTGAAAAACAGATTCAGGTTGTTTGCCCACTCCCTGCCCCCTGTGGCCTGGGGGGAGGTATTCTGGAGCCCCGAGATGGTTTTGAGGTTTCTCCAGACCCCGCTGATGTCGCTCTGTTGCAGCTTGTCCTCCATCTTCTTCCTGAAGCTGTCCTTGCCTTCTCTGATCTTTCTCCTCAGCTCCCTCTGTACGGACTTCAGCATCTCCCTGTTCCCTGACCTGAAGATCCTCTTCTTCTCTCTCAGAAGTGTTTTTATCTCAGGGTTGATCCAGGGTTTGTTGTTTGAGTGACGCCGTATGGTCTTGGTGGGAACGGATTTGTCCACACAGAAGCTGAGGTAGCCCGTGAAGGTGTGAATGAGGCCATCGATGTCCTCACCATGTGGATCGCAGAGCTGCTTCCAGGCGGTGGCTTCAAAACAGCCCTTTAGGGTGTCCATTGTCTCCTCAGACCATAACTCCACAGTGTGCATGGCCGGAGGTTGTCTGTGCACTAGGGGTTTGTACACCGGCCGGAGATGAACCAAGTTGTGATCCGATCTCCCGAGTGGGGGGAGTTGTGATGAGGTGTACGCCTCCTTAGTGTTTGCGTAGAATAAATCCAGTGTTTTATTGTCTCTAGTGTGGCATGTGACATACTGGGTGAACGTGGGTAGAATGGGAGACAGTGAAACATGGTTAAAATCGCCTGAGATGAGGAGAAGAGCATCTGGGTGTTCTGTCTGCAGCCTGCTGGTTACTGAATGGATGACGTCACGTGCTGTCCCAGCGTTCGCCGTCGGATTTGCATAAACAACAATGCAGATCACGTGTGAGTGTTCTCTCGGGAGATATGTAGGCCTCATGCTAACAGCTAGCAACTCAATGTCTTTGCTGCAGTGTCGTTGTTTAACAGTGATATGTCCCGGTCTGCACCAGTTGTTGTTAACATACATTATCACTCCACCGCCCCTAGCCTTGCCACTGTCTGGTGTTCGGTCAGCTCGTATCATGTGAAAACCCTCCAGCTCAATGTTAGCATCTGCTGCTAGTTCAGTTAGCCACGTCTCAGTAAACAAAAGGAGAGAGCACTCCCGGTATGTGCTATCATAACGGGAGATAGCCGCTAGCTCATCTAACTTTCCCAGTATCGACCGTACATTTCCCATGACAACAGATGGAAGGGAGGGTCTGTACCTTATATTTTTTGTCCTCCGCCTTACTCCAGCCCGGCAGCCGCGGCGTTTTCGCCTCAGTTCTCTCGGTATGTCGAGTTTTTCCAATGGGACCGGGTGGCGGTTGAATGCTAGCAGCTGTTCTCTGCTGTATCGTATCCTGCTATAAACAGTGGCTCCGTCCACCGGCTCAGGAGACATTTAGGACGATCTGTGTGTCCGTGAGATATAGCCCCTGAAAACCCCAAATTCCATTTGGCAAAAAATTAGAATATTACATAAACTTTAAAAAATAGTTTTTAAATAGAAATGTGGGCCGATGAGGTGTTGGTTAATATGGGCTGTAGCCATATTCATCAATATTAAAATAAACACTTTCAGTATATCACTGTCCCTGTAATGAATCTATATATGGGTTTCACTTTCTGAAATGAGTGACAAAAATATTTAACTTTTTCATGATATTCTAATTTTTGAGATGTGCCTGTATAAGTGTTGAACTTGCTTGAAAAAACTAAACACCATCCATTTCTATTGTTTGTCTAGGCAGGAGGGAATCGGCCGCTCAACAACGGACGTCGCCACTGTGGAAAGTACTGAAATCCTTTGCTTTACAGGTAAGTGTCAAAACCAAATTAGCACAATTTCCACTTAATGTAAAAGGAACTGAACTGAGATTTATTTGATTGTGTGAGTATTAATTACAGAATAACTGAAAAAGACTGGCGCATCAACTGTAAAATAAACCACTTGTTAATGTATTTATTTGTCAGATCACTTGTGTGATCCTTTGAGTTATGTTCATAACTGTATCTTTTGGGGAATGGCAGTTGTTCAGTCATCAATATAGTTTAGTTTATATGTGTAGTTTATACTCTGTCATCAATAAAGTCATGCAGTAACAGGACACATTACAAATATTTGAGACCCATTGTAGTGCTTCCTTTTATATTTTAGCAATGCAAGTACAAAACACCACCCACACTTGAAGCCAGTGCAAGAAGAGACACTTTTACATTCCAGACAAACTTTTATTGATAAAAACTCCATATTTTGACTGAGCGACTCCATAGTCTGTGATGCACACCTTCAGTTAAAGTACTAGATTCCATTCCACTGAATGTATTAATTCATTCTGATTGCTGAGGCCACAGTAAAAGCAGATGACTTTAAATGCAACCCAGCCCTTGTAAAATCGACTTTACATCAGTGCAGCTATATGAAAATTGTGGTTAAATACAACAACGAAGTACTTTATTGTCACATTGGAATCGGAATCGCTGCTGTTTGGTTTTTCTTTTGAATTCTTGGATGGAATATGGGTGGGCAATATAAGCTGCATCTTCAGCCATCACCCATTTCAGATAACCTATGTTGAACTGTGTAATCAGAGGAGTTATTGTTTAATTCGACCTTATTAAATTTTTTCCCCCCTTTGTTATATTATTGTATTTTCTTTAAATCTATCCGAAATAAAGATTCATTCATTCACATTCCACCACTGGCTTTTAGTAACAAGTGTATTTCCCAAATATGTTTTAAATTTCATTTATTTAATCTCCACACATTTCTGTCTTTTGTCTAGGCAAGAGGGAAACGATCGATCCACCCCAAACTGGACCTTGCGTCACTATTTACAGAGATGCAGGCCTAAGATCTGCTGATCTGAGACCAGTGTGAGCTGCACATCCCAGCTGCTGAGTGACCCAGTCTGACAGTTTGAGTTTTGCACATTCTGAATAATCTGGAATTTGCTGCTGATTGTAATAAACAATTTAGTGACTTATGTGTTTGCATCATGATTTCTATTTTTGTCTGTTAATACACTGGTAGGAAAAGAGTCAATAGTACAAACCATTAATGGGTGACCTTGAAAATAATGACTCATTTTTAAGACATTTATGTCACATGGTGGTAACCTTCACATATAAAAAAGAGACATCTGCAAAAAACTTCAGAGGTTTGTCAGTGCAATACTACATGAATGCATATATAGTACATTGTTGATGCAGAGAATATATATTTCTACAGTATATGTATCGAGTAAATCAAGCATTTTCTATGTAACCTTGTGACTGCATTATTTTAATTGCTTTTAATGCTAGATCAAGTTTGTTTTGGCCTAAAATGCATCCATCCATCCATCCATCCATCTTCTACCGCTTTTCCGGAGGTCCGGGTCGCGGAGGCAGCAGTTCAAGCAGAGAAGCCCAGACTTCCCTCTCCCCAGCCACCTGCTCCAGCTCTTCAGAGGGGATACCAAGGCGTTCCCAGACTAGCTGGGAGACATAGTCTCTCCACCGAGTCCTGGGTCTGCCCCGGGGTCTCCTCCCAGTGGGACGTGCCTGAAACACCTCAAGTGGGAGACGTCCAGGAGGCATCCTAATCAGATGCCCATACCACCTCAACTGACTCCTTTCAATGTGGAGGAGCAGCGGTTCTACTCTGAGCCTCTCCCGGATGACTGAGCTCCTCACCCTATCTCTGAGGGTGAGTCCAGCAATCCTACGGAGAAAGCTCATTTCAGCCGCTTGTATCCGCGATCTCGTTCTTTCGGTCATTACCCAAAGCTCGTGACCATAGGTGAGAGTAGGAACGTAGATTGACTGGTAAATCGACAGCTTTGCCTTAGAACTAAGCTCCCTCTTCACCACAACAGACCGGTACAACGTCCGCATCACTGCAGATGCTGCTCCAATCCGTCTGTCGATCTCTCGCTCCATTTTCCCCTCACTCGTGAACAAGACCCCAAGATACTTAAACTACTCCACTTGGGGCAGGAGCCTGTCCCCAACCCGGAGAGGACAATCCACCTTTTTCCGGCTGAGGACCATGGACTCGGACTTGGAGGTGCTGATTCTCATCCCAGCCGCTTCACACTCAGCGGCAAACCGTCCCAGCAAGAGCTGTAGGTCATTGCTGGATGAAGCCAACAGGACAACATCATCTGCAAACAACAGAGATGAGATCCTGTGGTCACCAAGTATGACACCCTCCATTCCCTGGCTGCGCCTAGAAATCCTGTCCATAAAAATTATGAACAGGACCGGTGACAAAGGGCAGCCCTGGCGGAGTCCAACTCTCACTGGGAATGACTCCGACCGAGTGTTGGCAATACGAACTAAACTCTCACAACGGTCGTACAGAGACCGAATAGCTCGTAACAACAAGCCCGATACCCCATACTCCCGAAGCACCCCCCACAAAAATCCACGAGGGACGCGGTCAAATGCCTTCTCCAAGTCCACAAAACACATGTAAACTGGTTGGGCAAACTCCCACGAACCCTCAAGAATTCTCGAGAGGGTAAAGAGCTGGTCCGATGTGCCACGGCCAGGACGAAAACCACATTGCTCCTCCTGAATCCGAGGTTCGACCAACGGCCGGACTCTCCTCTCCAGTACCTTGGCATAGACCTTCCCAGGGAGGCTGAGGAGTGTGATCCCTCTAAAGTTGGAGCACACCCTCCGGTCCCCTTTTTTGAAGAGAGGAACCACCACCCCGGTTTGCCATGCCAAAGGCACTGCCCCCGACCTCCACGCAATGTTGCAGAGGCGTGTCAACCATGACAGCCCAACAACATCCAGGGCCTTGAGGTACTCGGGGCGAATCTCGTCCACCCCCGGGGCCCGGCCACCAAGGAGATTTTTAACCACCTTGGCGACCTCAGCCCCTGTGATAGGCGAGTCATCCCCCTTGTCCCCAAACCCTGCTTCCTCTGTGGAAGGCGTATCAGTGGGATTGAGGAGATCCTCGAAGTATTCCTTCCACCGCCCGACGATATCCCCAGTTGAAGTCAACAGTGTCCCATCCGCACCATACACAGTGTGGACGGGGAGCTGCTTTCCCCTCCTGAGCCGCCGAACAGTTTGCCAGAATCTCTTTGAAGCCGACCGAAAGTCTTGTTCCATGGCCTCACCGAACTCCTCCCATACCCGGGTTTTTGCTTCAGCAACCACCCGAGCTGCACTCCGCTTGGCCTGCCGGTACACCTCAGCTGCTTCGGGAGTCCCACAAGCCAACCAAGCTTGATAGGACTCCTTCTTCAGCTTAATGGCCCCCCTCACCACTGGTGTCCACCACTTGGTTCGGGGGTTGCCACCACGAGATGCACCTACCACCTTGCGGCCGCAGCTCTGGGCCGCCGCTTCAACAACAGAGGTGGAGAACATGGCCCATTCAGACTCCATGTCTCCAGACTCCCTCGGAATGTGGTTGAAGTTCTTCCGGAGGTGGGAGTTGAAGACCTCCCGGACAGGGGCCTCAGCCAGACGCTCCCAGCACACCCTCACTATACGTTTGGGTCTACCAGGTCTGAATGGCTTCCTCCCCTGCCATCGGATCCAACTCACCACCAGGTGGTGATCAGTTGACAGCTCTGCACCTCTCTTTACTCGGGTGTCCAAGACATACGGTCGCAGGTCTGATGATACGATAACAAAATCGATCATCGACCTGCGGCCTAGGGTGTCCTGGTGCCAGGTGCACATATGGACACCCTTATGCTTGAACATGGTGTTCGTTATGGACAGACTGTGGTTAGCACAGAAGTCCAATAACTGAACACCACTCGGGTTCAGATCGGGCAGGCCGTTCCTCCCAATCACCCCCCTCCAGGTTTCACTGTCGTTGCCCACGTGCGCATTGAAGTCCCCCAGTAGGACAATGGAGTCTCCAGGAGGAGCACCCTCCAGCACCCCAGTCACAGACTCCAAAAAGGGTGGGTACTCTGAAACATCATTTGGTGCATAGGCACAAATGATGGTCAGGACCCGTTTCCCAACCCGAAGGCGCAGGGAAGCAACCCTTTCGTCCACCGGGGAAAACTCCAATATAGAGGCAGCAAGGTGGGGCGATACAAGAATACCTACCCCTGCTCGTCGCCTCTCGCCCGGGGCAACTCCAGAAAAGGCCAAGCTCCAGCCCCTCTCCAGGAGACTGGTTCCGGAACCGGAGCTGTGTGTTGAGGTGAGGCCCACTATATCTAGCCGGTATCGCTCAATCTCGTACACCAGCTCAGGCTCCTTCCCCACCAGAGAGGTGACATTCCACGTACCAAAAGCCAGTTTAGAAAGCTTGGGATCAGTCCGCCAAGGTCTCCGCCTTTGACTGCTACCTAATCCACATAGCACCGGACTTCCATGATCCCTCCTGCAGGTGGTGAACCTACTGGAGGGCGGACCCATGTAACTCCTTCGGGCTGAGCCCGGCCGGGTCCCATGGGTGGAAACCTGGCCACCAGACGCTAGCCTTCGAGCCCCTCCCCCAGGCCTGGCTCCAGGGTGGGGCCCCGGTAACCCCATACCGGGCGGGGTACACTGAATCCTTGATATACAATTTATCATGAGAGTCTGTTGGATCGTTCTTAGTCTGGCCCTTCACCCAGGACCAGTTTGTCTTGGGAGACCCTATCAGAGGCAAATTGCCCCGGACAACATAGCTCCTGGGATCACTGGGGCACGCAAACCCCCCCACCACGATAAGGTGACGATCCATGAGGGGGCATGTTTACTTTTGAATATACATTTTGTGGCTAATATAGTTATTAACCTGGCGATCGAGTTGTGTCAGCTGATCATTTTTTGCTATGACAACATCTCAGACTCAGTGCAGCTGAAGCAGGTACGTCCATGATGTCTCAACAGTCCAGGATTTTCATGCAGATCAGAGCAATTTTTTTTCCCACAATATTTTTATTGAACCTTTTTTTTTTTTACAAACAGCACACACAGTCAGACACTAACACAAAAGTAATTTAAAAACTAAACAATAAAATGACAAAAAAAGGTTAAAAAACAGAAACCATTAACAAAAACAAGTCAATGTTCCTCTGTTTAGGTAATCTATTACATTAGAATACATAATATACATTCACCAGCTTGGAATTTGCAAGGTCCACACATATTCACCTTCTTCAGAAGTTATGTTTACTTAATTTACATAATCAATGAAAGGTCTCCATATATTCTCAAACACATTTCCTTTGATTTCAGTATGTATGTTATTCTTTCTAGTGGAAACCAAAAGTGAGTTGGTTGTAGTCATTTTTCTAAGGTGTTTTGACGTGTAATTACCCATCCCTGAACACATATGCCTTATAAATATCAAGAGATGGGAAAATGATACTCAAATGACACTCAACATGCAAAATGGTGCTACAGTTGGATTGCCTTTCTTTAAAATTTTTAAAGTTATTTTGTAAGTAAAAGTGGGCTAGGATTAACTGGAAATGTAACAAGTTTCCACATATAATTCCAAGGTCAATTGGCAATTCAATCAAACCAAAAAGGAGTTGTTCAGCTGCTGCATTTTTCTGCAGTCATTTTCTACGGTGTTTTAGCGTGTAATTTCCCATCCCTGAACACATATCCCTTAAAAAGAACTATCAATGGGAAAATGATACACAAAAACAAGAATTTTACTACAGTTGAATTGGCTTTTTTTAAAGTAATTTAAATTATTTTGTACGTAAAATAGGGCTATGATTAATTGGAAATATAACAAGTATCCACATATAAGTTCTTCATATAAGTTATAAGGAAGTTCTGCAACCACTGTGTGCTTGAGAAGCTGGGGACAACATTCTCCCACCACTGCGAGCTACGGTTTACTGCCCAGGTCCATGGTCTGCAGCGTTGATTTTGCAACAACGCAGCCAACTAGAACACACACACAGCATACATATTAATACTGATAACCTGGCAACATCAAAATGCTGTACACAACAATGACATGATGATAAAATGACAATAGAAAGCATTAAATTACCAAAAACTTTTTCCTCGTGTGCTTGATGTACCTGATGTGCTGGGTAATTAAGCTCTCTGCTTCATATTCTCCAATGGCAACAACGAGTCTCTGGTACTGCTCCAATGTGTGTTCTCTCAATGCACATCGTCTTCTCCTGTAAAACTCTCTTCTCCGCTTAAAAACATTCATTGTGTTCAAAAGCCAGAGAAGAACCAACGTGGAAATCCTCCGCTCGTAATCCGCCATTTTCTTTGTTGTGAAGACGTCGGTCGCCGGAGATGACGTCAGCAGAGTATGGGGCCGCCTCAATCCCGCCCACTACAGAGTTTACGCGGCTTTACAGGGTTGTAATGGGTCAACAACCGAGGGAGAAAGAAGTAGTGGAGAATCGAAACAAGTAAAAAAGAACTGTGACTATGGAAAAGAGCCATAATTGAGTTAAAACACAGGACTTTTGACTCTGAGCTGAAGACTGGCTAATACTTACCCTGCTGGTGTAAAGCAGTATCTATCACTTTGTCAGCCTGGCAACAATCATAAATGAAATTATATCTCAGCAATATCTCTTTAATAAAAATCAAGAAAACACTCATTTGTCTTTGCCTCCTGTTGCAGTGCTTGCTCTTGGGTCCATGACTCTCTTCAAAATAAAAACATCTTTGCAAAAATCTGCAAAAAGCTTTTCTTTCAATGAATGATTAAAATTTCATTCAAATGACTAAATCGTTGCAAAAAATTAAAAAGGCCATTCGCCTAGTCAGCAAAATGAGCCCAAACCATCCCCTCTGTTAAACTGCCCCCCTCCATCTCCACAAAGACTGCAAGGATAGTTTATACAGGACAACGTAGTATTGGTGTGTCTCAATAAATTAGAATGTCATCGAAAAGTTGATTTATTTCAGTAATTCAGTTAAAAAAAATTGAAAGTCATATCTAGATTCATTACACACAGAGTGATATATTTCAAGTGTTTATTTCTTTTAATGTTGATAGTTATGGCTTATAGCTCATGAAAACCCCAAATTCAGTTTCTCAAAAAATGAGAAGATTGTGTATAATTAATTCATTTTAAAAAAAGTGTTTTTAATAGAAATATTGGCAGACTGAAAAGTATGTCCATGTACACACTCAATACTTGGTCGGGGCTCCTTTTGCATGAATTACTGCATCAGTGGGGCGTGACATGGAGGCGATCAGCCTGTTACTGCTGAGGTGTTATGGAAGCCCAGGTTGCTTTGATAGCATCCTTCAGCTCGTCTGCATTGTTGGGTATTGTTGTTCTGGTGTCTCATCTTCCTCTTGACAGTACCCCATAAATTCTCTATGGGGTTTAGGTCAGGAGAGTTTGCAGGACAATCACAGTGGTACCATGGTCATTAAACCAGGTTTTGGTACTTTTGGCAGTGTGGGCAGGTGCCAAGTCCTGCTGGAAAATGAAATCAGCATCTCCATAAAGCTTGTCAGAAGAGGGAAGCATGAAGTGCTCTAAAATTTCCCGGTAGATGGCTGTGCTGACTTTAAATTAAAAAAAAAAAAAATCAATTTTTAAAAAAAAAAATTAAACTTATGTAATATTCAATTTTTTGAGAAATTGAATTTGGGGTCTTCGTTAGCTGTAAGCCATAATTATCAAAATTAAAAGAAATAATTCATTCATTGGCTCCATCGATCTCGAAAGATCATGGGGGAGTTTTGTGCCTTGGGTCATCATTCAGGGAGCTGCACCATCGGGCGTGGCTGTAGAGACTGATACGGGATCCGCAGGTCCTGCCGCAGCCGCTGCAGATAAATTCTTCACAGTGTAGTGGGGATCTCGACAGTCTCCTCTGTCTGCGGAGTCTCTTCTCCCCCCAGCAAGTGTCTCTTCTCTCCTCTGCTGTTCGGATGACATCCTGGGTGGTGGTCCGCCAGTTGGAGCGGACGGAGGCGGCTGACTCCAGGTCGGAGGGGTTGAAGCCTCCAGCCTTGAGGTCGTGCTTGCAAACATCCTTGAATCTGAGAGTTGGGCGTCCCTTTGATCTGGTTCCAGTAGCCAGCTCTCCATACAGTAAGTCTTTGGGGATGCGGCCATCCTCCATTCGGTTGACGTGGCCAAGCCATCGCAAGCGTCTCTTTGTCAGGATGGCAAACATACTGGGCACATCTGCTCTGGCCAGGACGTTGATGTTGGAGACACGGTCCTGCCAAGTGATGTGCAGTAGTCTGCGAAGGCGGCGTTGGTGGAAGGCGTTCAGCCGGCGTTCCTGGCAGGAGTAGAGGGTCCATGCTTCACTGCTGTATAGGAGAGTACTCAGTACGCAGGCCATGTAGACTCTTATCTTGGTGTTGGTGGTTAGCATAGAGTTGTCCCAGACTTGCTTCGCCAGACGGGCCATCACCGTCGATGCCTTGCCGATACGGGCGTTCAGTTCAGCGTCTAGGGAGAGATTGCTGGAGATGATCGACCCGAGGTAGGTGAACTTGTCCACCACCGCAAGTGTGTGGTTGCCGATGTTGATACTAGGAGCACTGCTGACATCCTGGCCCATGACCTCAGTCTTTTTAAGGCTGATGGTGAGGCCAAACTCAGAGCAGGCACGAGCAAAGCAGTTGATGAGACGCTGGAGCGCTTCCACAGTGTGGGCAACAAGACCAGCATCATCAGCATAGAGCAGCTCCCTGATTAGAATGCTCCGCACCTTGGTCTTTGATCTGAGGCGTGCCATGTTGAAGAGGCCTCCGTCGCTCCTGGTGTGGAGGAAGACACCGTCTTCAGAGTCCCGGAAGGCGTAGCACAGGAGCAGGGAGAAAAAGATGCCAAATAGGGTAGGAGCCAGAACACAACCCTGCTTCACACCGTTCTTGATCGGGAAAGGGTCTGAGGATAATCTATCAAACTGGACAATGCCGTTCATGTCCTGGTGGAACGACTTGATCATGCTCAAAAGCTTGGGGGGACATCCAATTCGTTGGAGGAGGGCAAACAGTCCATCCCTGCTGACCAAGTCAAAAGCCTTGGTCAGGTCGATGAAGGCCAAAAAGTGGGGTTGTCTCTGCTCCCGGCACTTTTCTTGCAGCTGCCTCATAGAAAAGACCATATCTATGGTTGACCTGGTTGCTCTGAATCCACACTGCGCCTCTGGATACACACATTCGGCAAGTAGTTGTAGTCTGTTGAGGACGACACGGGCAAAGGCTTTGCCAACTATGCTTAGGAGTGAGATACCACGATAGTTGTTACAATCGCTCCGCTCCCCCTTGTTCTTGTAGAGAGTGATGATTTTGACATCACGCATATCTTGGGGCACAGCCCCTTCCTCCCAGCACTGCAGCAGGAGCTCATGGAGGTGTTTCAAGAGTGAGCTCTCCTTTGCGGTTTTGACGATTTCAGGGGGGATGTTGTCACTGCCTGGAGCCTTGCCGTTTGAGATGGAGTCTATCGCCTTGCTGAGCTCCTCGATGGTGGGTGGAGCGTCAAGCTCATCCATGACTGACAGTAGAGGGGTGTTCTCAAGGGCCGTGTTCGAGACGGTGGTTACTCTCGAGTAGAGCTCTTGGTAGTATTCAGCACATCTCTCCATTTGTTTACCGCGATCCTTGATGACATCTCCTGCAGCTGATTTAAGTGGGGCGGTCTTGATGACACTGGGACCGAAAGCCTTCTTCATGCCTTCGTACATTTTGCGCACGTTTCCGTGATCTGCAGAAAGCTGTATGTCCTGGCAGAGGTTAAGCCAGTAGTCGTTGGCACATCGCCTTGCAATCTTTTGTGCATTGTTCCTCGCAGCACGCAGTGTAGCAAGCGTCCGCACAGAGGGCTCCTTCTTGTGGGCAATTAGGGCTGCACGTTTGGCGGCGATTGCAGGTTCCATCTCAGCGGCTCCAGCTTCAAACCAATCCGCACTCTTCCCCACCTTTTTTCCAAAGGTACCTATGGCGGTCTCAAACACAGCCTCACGGATGTGGTTCCACCTTGCAGAAGCACAGTCGGTGGGACAGTCCCCCAGGGCTTCATTTATGACTTTAGCATAGCGTTCCCGCAGTTCAGGTACTGTAATCATAGCTGTGTTGATGCGGGGTCGGGGTTTCTGCTTGGAGCGGTTGACACGTCTGAGGCAGAGATGTACCTTGGTGGCGACCAGGGAATGGTCGGTGTCACAGTCAGCGCTGTGGAAACTGCGCGTGACCAGCACTCGGTTCAGCAGGGATCTCCTGGTGATGACGAAGTCCAGCTGATGCCAGTGGCGAGACCTTGGATGTCTCCAGGACACTCAGTGACAGGGCTTAGTGGAGAAGAATGTGTTGGTCAGACAGAGGTCATGAAAGGAGCAGAGTTCAAGAAGGCGTTGACCGTTCTCGTTGAGCTTGCCAATGCCGAAGCGGCCAATGCAGCGGGGCCAGGAGTCATGATCTGCCCCTATCCGTGCGTTAAAGTCACCGAGCAGAAACAGGTGCTCCTTGGCAGGGATCTGCTGGATCCTGGTTTCGAGCGCCTCGTAGAATGCATCTTTCACCTCAGTTGAAGAGCAGTGCGTTGGAGCATAGGCGCTAAGGATATTAGCTGGTCCAGAGGAGGTTATGAGACGGAGAGAGAGGACTCGTGGAGTGCCTGAAGACGGTGGTTCAATAGAGGACAGAAGGGAGTTTCGAACAGCGAATCCAACACCGTACAGGCGATTCTCATCAGGCTCCTGTCCCTGCCAGAAAAACGTATAGTTCTTCTCCTTCAAGCTGCCGCTGCCCGGAAGTCGCGTCTCTTGCAGTGCTGCAATGTCAATATTGAGCCTCTTCAGCTCGCAGTCAATGATAGCAGTTTTCCTGGTGTCGTTGATTTGCTGGAGGTCGTCAGAGAGGCCAGGACACATTGTTCTGACGTTCCAGGTTGCCAGACTCAGCGCTGGCGGCTTTGGTTTCTTGATATTAACTGGTGCAGTGATTACAGTCCGTGATTCAGCTTTTGGCCTACACTTCAAGCACCCTTTGAAGTAAGCAGACCGTGGCGGGCCAGCACCTTACTGACTGGGGGCTGCCCAGCTAAAGGCGGGCGGTAGCTGGCCAGTGGGACATGACGATCCCTCCCACCGTCGGGAGACAGCCCTAGGCGCCCGAGCTTACGCCAATTTGCTCTGGACTTTTAACCAGTAACTGCGTCTCCCCGTTTTGAGCTGCCGCAGAAGGCGGCACTGGAGTGACCTCTCCAGGGCACAGGCCAGGGCGAAGTTGTGGAGAAACTGAAATGCCCAGTCGACAGATCCTCCTTCTCGGCCTTGCTGGTAGTGTCCAATGGAAGGGACTAGCCGATACAGTTGGTACCAACTTGGCTACAGGAGTTGCCGGGAGGTCCCGCTGCGCCAAGACCAACCGCCTTCGGGGCTCCACTCTGGATTTTCTGTAGGGGTTGTCTCCCTTAGCCTTTGTCACTCCCGTGACGGCCACAAGGCAGTGGTGCTATTTGCCCATAGCTGGGGGTCGTTTTGTGTGGCACCAGGGCGTGTCCACGCGCCGGTAGGCCTGCGTGCCTCACATTTGGGCCCAACCCAAGGGGGACACACCTCCTCCCTTAATGCGACAGGTTGTACTGGGATACATCTTACCAGTAGAGGAGAGAGAAAACTTCCTCTCCCACCTGACACTAGAAATAAACACTAGAAGTATATCACTCTGTGGATAATGAATCTATAATATAGGATTTTTTTTTTTAATTGAATTACTAAAATAAATCAGCTTTTTGATGACATTCTAATTTATTGAGATGCTGTGGGCCTCAGGTTATTTCACACCTTAGACAGAGACAATGAATACACATGGGAGAACAATGCCAAAGTGGGTGAGAGGGGGTTGAATGAAGTGTAGTGTAGATGTCATGCTGTGTATGAGGAAGTGCCTTGAACCTTGTGAAGTGTGACTTGATATAGAGAGAGGAATGCTTGATGTGACCAGTCAGTCTGTTCTTTGCTTGTGAGATGTGAGTGTGTAATAAATTGTCTGAAATGAATATGCCTCTTCATTTACACACTCCACACTGGTGACCCAAGACGTATTATGGAACACGAGGCAAGAACCCCAGAGCCGGCCCAGTCAGGAAGCCCCAGAGGCACTGAAGCCAACCCGCAGACAGCCAGGACTGGAACCCCCAGCAACGCGTGTGCAGTTTCAGTCAAGCTACCGGATTTCTGGCAGCACAACCCGCGCTCTTGGTTCCACCACACCGAGGCCCAGTTCGCCCTCCGGGGAGCAACAGCAGACGACACCAAGTTCTACCATGTGGTAGCAGCGCTGGACTCCCGCACAGCCCAGCAGGTAGCGAGCCTGCTCGTTCAGCCACCAGCCAGCAGCAAATATGAGGCGCTCAAGGCTGCGCTCATCCGGCGATACACGCTCTCGGAATGTGAGAGAGCGGAGAGACTCCTGGCGCGGACCGAGTTAGGAGATGGGTCGGCCGTAGACCTGATGGAGAAGATGCTGGCGTTGATGGCCATGGGCGACGGGCACTTTCTGTTTGCCCACCTTTTCCTCCGGAACCTGCCAACAGAAGCAAGAGCGGTTCTGGCCAATTCGCCGTTGCTGGCCGCGCGAGACTACCGTACGCTAGCCCAGGAGGCAGATCGGATCATCCTCACCACCAGGGCGATCACAGTCAACGCAGTGGCAGCGGAGCCCAGCGAGACGACCAGGGGAGGCGAGGAGCCACCGACGGTAGCGGCAACCGGGGCCAAGGAGCACCAGAAAGACACGCTCTGCTTCTACCACCCCCACTTCGGAGGGAACGCGCGCAGATGCGTGCCACCGTGCCACCGTGCCACTTCAAGCGCTCGGGAAACGCCAAGGCCGGCAGTCGGTAGCAGCTGTGACCACCGGTGAAGAGAACAAGCTGCTCTACGTGACGGACTCGCGTTTAGGGAGACGCTTCCTCGTCGACACCGGAGCCCAGAAGAGCATCATCCTGCCGTCCTATGCTGACCGGCTGGCAGGACCTAGTGGCCCCGGAATGGTGGCAGTAAACGGCTCGGAGATTAAGACGCTTGGTGAGAGAACACTGACCTTATCTCTACATGGCCGCTCGTATGAGTGGACTTTTATCATAGCAGCACTGTGCTGCCCGCTCCTGGGCGCTGATTTTCTGTGTGCACATGGTTTACTTGTGGATGTTGCTAACAGGCGCCTGGTTAATGCACTGTCCTTTGAATCTCTCCCCTGTATAGCTCGAGGGACCCAGCCAACAGCACAAGCCAGCGTCACATCTCCAGGCGGTAAGTTCCATGCACTGCTCACTCAGTTCCCAGCACTCACGGTCCCGACGTTTTCGGTGGCCATCGCTAAACACGGGGTGGAGCACTTTATCACCACCACCGGGCCGCCCGTTTTTGTAAGACCTCGGCGCTTGGACGCAGCTAAACTGGCCATAGCGCGCGAGGAGTTCGCCAACCTGGAAAGGTTGGGCATCATCAGGCGATCAAACAGCCCATGGGCATCCCCGCTACACATGGTCCCTAAGGCTGAGGGATCGCGGCGACCGTGTGGTGATTTCCGCAGGTTGAACAATGCCACAGCACACGACCGCTATCCAATTCCCCACATACAGGATTTTTCCGTTCACCTCGCCGGAGCACGCGTTTTTTCTAAAATAGACCTGGTCCGCGGTTACCACCAGCTCCCAGTGCGCGCGGAGGACGTACCCAAAACAGCTGTAATAACTCCGTTCGGTTTATTCGAGTTCCTGCGCATGCCATTCGGGTTAAAAGGCGCAGCACAGACGTTCCAGCGCATGATGGATGCAGTGCTGCGTGACCTCCCGTTCGTGTTCGTCTACCTGGACGATATTCTGGTAGCCAGTACGTCCGAAGACGAACATGAAACCCACCTCAGGACGGTTTTCCGGAGGTTGGAGGAGCACGGGTTGATAATCAACCCGGCGAAATGCCAGTTCGGCGTGACAGATTGATTTTTTGGGGCACCGCGTCTCTCCAAAAGGAGCGATCCCGTTGCCCGACAAAGTGCGTGCCGTGGCAGATTTTCCCCGGCCTCAGACGGTCAGGATGCTGCAGGAATTTTTGGGGATGGTGAATTTTTATAACCGTTTCCTTCCCCCCATGGCGCGGCTCACGCAACCGTTGTACGCCGCGCTCAAGAGAAAGAAACCCACGGATGGAGTCGAATGGACCCCGGAGCGAGAGCGGGCGATCTCGGAAGTTAAAGCAGCCCTGGCAAACGCCGCACTGCTGGCACATCCGGACCCGACGGCCTGGATAGTGCTCACCACCGACGCTTCAGACGTGGCCATAGGGGCGGTCGTGGAGCAACCCGTCGCCAGGGCTTGGCAGCCGCTCGCATTTTTCAGCAGAACTTTGCACGACAGTGAATGTAAATACAGCACGTTCGACAGAGAGTTGCTGGCTCTCCATCTGGCCATACGCCACTTCCAGTTCTGGCTGGAAGGGCGCAGCTTCACCGCGTTCGTAGACCACAAGCCACTAACGTTCGTGATGGCCAAGGTTTCAGAACCGTGGTCGGGCCGGCAGCAGAGACAGCTGGCCGCGATCTCAGAGTTTACTACCGATATTCAGCATGTGTCGGGTAAACTGAATGTGGTGGCGGACTGCCTCTTGCACGCTGTAGTGTCCCCAGTCTACGTGGAGATAGATTACGCAGCCATGGCTGCGGAGCAGATTAGCGATGCAGACGTGCGTGCGCTCCAGTCTGGACCAACAGGGTTAAGGCTGGAGAGCAGGGTGCTGCAAGATGGCGGCCCCCCCCAATCTGCAACGTCTCCACGGGACGCCCGCATCCGGTAGTCCCGATCGTGTGGCGCCGCCGCGTGTTTGAGTCGGTTCACACTCTGGCGCACCCAGGAGTGCGCGCGTCTGTCAAAATGGTGGGAGAGAAGGTCGTATAGCCGAGCCTACGCAAACAAGTAAAAGAGTGGGCTGCAGCCTGTGTGGCGTGCCAACGAGCCAAGGTACACAGGCACACAAAGGCTCCCTTGGAGCCGTTTCCGGTACCGGATAAGAGGTTCGACCACGTGCACGTGGACCTCGTGGGCCCCCTCCCACCATCACAGGGGTGCACGCACCTCCTGACAGTGGTGGACTGCACCACACACTGGCCAGAAGCAGTCCCGCTGGCGGCAACCACGTCTGCAGACGTAGCACGCACTTTTTTAAAAACATGGGTGGCGCGTTTTGGAGTCCCGTCGGACATTACGTCCGACAGGGGCCCGCAATTTGTTTCCAACCTCTGGTCCATGATGGCCTGCAGCCTGGGTGCTGCAATTCATCGCACAACCGCGTACAACCCACAGGCCAATGGTTTATGCGAGCGTTTTCATAGATCACTGAAAGCAGCACTCAGGGCTTCACTGACGGATGCAAATTGGGTAGACAGGCTGCCGTGGGTTTTATTGGGGTTGCGCTCCGTGCCAAAAGAGGATTTGGAAGCTTCCCCGGCAGAGCTCGTTTTTGCGCAGCCCCTACGGCTGCCCGGGGAATTTCTACCAGATAATCCCGCGTCGGACAGCTCCCCATCTCAGCTTTTGCAGCGTAGCGCAAACACAGGCACGCTGCCGGGCCCTGCCCACCACAGTTTTCCGCGTGCCTTCGTGCCTAAAACTTTGAAGAACGCGGAGTTCATGTTCGTCAGACACAACGCCCACCGCCCTCCATTGCGCCCACCCTATGATGGACCGTTCAGAGTGTTGGAAACAGGGGATAAGCATTTTGTGCTAGACTTGGGGGGTAGATGGGAGAGAATTAGCATAGACAGACTCAAACCCGCTTTTGTAGTGGCAGATGAGCAAGTGCTGTTGGCGAGGGCCCCTCAGCGTGGAAGACCCCCACGGAGACCTCCCCAGGGGAACGATTCATCAGAGCAGCCACACGGACAGAGTGACCCCCCCCCCCCCCTCTCCACGGCTCACCCGCAGTCGGACACACTCCCAGCAGCCTCCCACCGGCACAGCAACGCCACGGAGGCGGTAAACCCCAGTTACAGCAGATATGGGAGGAGACTGAAGCCGAAATAGCATGTGGACTGATGTTCTATTGTTCTATCTAAGATGCTGGGGGCGCGGTGTGGGCCTCAGGTTATTTCACACCTTAGACAGAGACAATGAATACACATGGGAGAACAATGCCCAAGTGGGTGAGAGGGGGTTGAATGAAGTGTAGTGTAGATGTCATGCTGTGTATGAGGAAGTGCCTTGAACCTTGTGAAGTGTGACTTGATATAGAGAGAGGAATGCTTGATGTGACCAGTCAGTCTGTTCTTTGCTTGTGAGATGTGTGTGTGTAATAAATCGTCTGAAATGAATATGCCTCTTCATTTACACACTCCACAATGCACCTATTAGTGACGCAATGTACAAGAAAATCCTGAAAATACGAGGAGAAAAAAAAAGGTGAAACATGGCAAAAATTAAACAAAAGTAACAAACTTGCCAGGAAAAAGGTGCAAGAAAAACCTTACTAATTATTGAGAAAATTGAACATTTCGACATATAAGAGAGAAATAAAAAGTAAAAAAAAAAAAAAAAGTTAAAAACGTGTGTGTGTGGGGGGGGGGGGGCACTGGGGAGGCAGTCTGCCCAGGGCGTCATACAAGCCAAGACCGCCCCTGGATGAACTATAAACTCCTAAGACAGAGAAACCAGAACTGAACATTACATGATGACGTCATATCCCAGCGTGCCATAAAACCCTCAGTAGGAATAATAATATGTCTGATACTGTAACACAGTGAGTAAGGACTTCAACGAATAATGCTAAACACACCTGCATTAATGTATTCATTCTGGGACTTGTTCAGATGTTATAAAATGCATTTTTCCAAATCTTTCTTTACATGCATAGATGATATGACAATGTACTGATTTAGTGAACAGTCACTCCAGCACTGTGCCTGATCCCTCCATCTGGCCTCCTTCTGCATCCCACTGTTGATCTTCCAGTGACGCAGGCGTGATAGTCAGTAAATTCACAGTGAGGGGGATGAAGGATCATGACAGAAAGCAGATCCCAGCTGGGTGAGGGAGGTTCCTGTTTGACACATTTGGCTATCAATCTCGAAATACAATCTTTCATACTATAGGGCTCAACACTTTCAGACTGTCCATTTCTGTGAGAACCACATCTTAGGAGCATGACATAATTGTTAAATCACAAGTTTTCAACCTCTCCTTAACCACACCCTCCATCCTGTACTACGCCTACCAATCAAAGGACACCCCCCCCCCCCAACCTGATATAACCCCTGACATGCGGCCTAGTTGGTCCTCTACCTTCCAAATCAACAACACCTGTAAGTAATGAAAATGTCTAATGGTGGATGCATTGCTGAAAGGAAACCATCCACCATTCAGCCATCGAACTATTAGTCATTCATCGGTCCAAGTATCAGCACTGTCATGGCAATAAAAGAAACTGAAATAAAACAGTTGGAGCTGCTGGATTTGGTGTTTAAATGTGCACGCCAGCCAGGTGTTCAAATGATCCTTCCAGCCTAACAATCCTAAGTTTTTACAATAATAATCACATAACATCATAACAAAAGCCCAAGAAGAACAAAGGCTACAATAGGAAACAATGTCTTCCAAAAGAAAACAGTTGATAGAATTTTAACCAGCAGGTGTTAAGGTTTGCTTGTGTGCTGAAAAAGTTACTTTTTGGTGGCTGGGAAAATATCTACTGTATATGAAGTGACCTGGTGGAGGGTCAGCGTTTTAAATTGTTTAAACATACTGTTATAGCCAAGACCAGAGGGAGAGCAGTGTGGAAAGACCAAGACTTTAAGGGGCTGAGACAAAGTCAAGACCAAGACCACTGTCTTAGAGAACATGTTTGGAGAGAAATACGTACTCATAGAACAAAAAGCTTTAAAAAAAAAAGCTTCTGTTTCATAATAAAAGTTTCAGTGGAGAGGATTGCTTTTAAATCTCATTAGGGTCAAATTCAAAGCTGAACTCCATTTAATTTTATTACATTTCATTGGAATTTAGGGAAACTGAAGCTTACACTCTCAGAAGAAATTGCCTTTAAAGCAGAGTAGGGCATGAAACTATTGAGAAGTAATGTCAGTTTAACTGGACTTTCTTGGTCATATGGCAAATTTCACACTGGTTTTGTGACTTCTGGGTTTTCCCGACCCTATACTTCCCACCTGTGCTTCCGTTCAACACGCTCACAGTATGAGTGTGTGTGCACGGCAGTCACGGCTGGGTTTATTCCTGGCTGCAGTCGAAGTTAGCCAGCTGGCACCCTTTGGAGAGATGTCGTGTAAAGAGACTCCTCTAGGGCTGTTAACGCCGGACTGCCCATTCTGTGTTTAACTTCTGCAGGCACCAATTAGCGTAAAAGCCCCATGGATCTTCCCTCTTTCACCTTGTGAATGTGACGCTTGGAGCCAGACATAATGGTATTGAGAAGCAGCCAGGAACCTCAAAAATCCATCTGTGGTCTGACAGAGAGAATTAATCTTCAGCAGACACTGACTCAGGCTTAACTCACCCATTCCAGCTCCAAAATGTAACAACATATTTTTATGAAGATGTGTCTGAGAGAAAGAAAATACAGCCCTCTTTGGATGATGATTAAGACAAAGTTTAACCTCTTAACATTCCGGTGTCCCCACCTGTGAGAAGTTTTACATTGGCTGGACATTGCCTGGAATGGTAAGGAGTTTTAAGAGAGAAAGCCACACTTTGACACTCATACAGCTCCATCACAATTTTGTTATACATTTATGTTATAGTGTTGTATTTATATGGTACTGTGGTGTAATTTACTTACACTTTTCACTCACTCTTATCTTCATCCTCTTCTAGTAGTGATTTTCTTTGACAACCTTCAGTAAAAGATGTCCACGTGTGCCTTCACCTGGGCTTTATAGATTTCAGATCAGTTGTCAGGGGGAAAACATTGAGATTTTTCACCTCAGAGGTGCTGACTTATCTGACCATGCTGCTGCTATAATGGTCTGGGATGGGGATTCTACCATCTTTCAAGAGACAGATTTTAGATACTTACACAGCAAATTGTATTCAGGTTATAATTTTTAGTCAGAAACATAGAAGACTCCATTAGATTTATAGATTTCATTAGTTGATGAATTTGAATGTTTCTAACAAATGCATCAGCATTCTTGTCAGTGCTATATTTGTGCAGACATGGCTGTTTTTGGTTCTTTTATGGTTATCACCAGCACAGTTTTATGACCGTGTTCCATAAGCCCTTAATTGACTTTGGTGTGTGTCAGTGTAAAGGTTAATTGGCTCTCTTAGCAGTAAATGTATATGAGGGCTTTCCCTTGGACAAAATGTTATTGTAACTGTGTACAGTGAAGCATAGCCAGAGGTAAATGCACACATTTGTATTGTTTCTTGAGTTATTGGAAATCATTGCTGTGGCTGAAGCTGCCAGCAGATGCTTTGCACTTTAGAAAATTGCTGCTCCAATAACATCATGTTAAACATAATTTAGTGTGTTGAAAATATTTCTGATTTGCTCTCAGCGGTACCAGGGGAATATCAAACACCTCTGATGCTGTTGCAGACTGATTTACTTTTATTATTCAGATAGTTTATCGTTCCTCTCAATTTAATATTTAACAGCTTACTTGACAAAGCTTAGGTACATGTTAGCAAACCCTGAAGGCACAAAACATCAATAGTAGTCTATTTATTTTGGCTCATGTTTCTGTTTACCTAAATTCAGTCTCCACTGTAGTTTTAATGGGTTTCCGACAACTGTTGAATGAAAAAAAAAAAATCTTTGTATTTACCCACTAAAGGCTCTACTGTACACCATAGTCATTAACTCTGGTATTCAGTGTTAGATTTGAAAAAATGAACTTAATCAGTAAAGCTGTTTACTAAAATACTTCAGACAATAAGCTGCCTAAGATGCTAAAATACTTTGAAATTGAAAATGAAAACTGACCAAACCCCAGTCAATTAGATTATGGGGATTATCTGAATCATCAGTTTACAGTTAAAAAACAAACATTCCAAATAAATTCCAATGAAAGGGGCAGATCAATACTTGTCAGATGTTTTGAGGGTCACCAGCAGATGGTAATATCCGCTCACTGCTAGGGAGAAAATGAAACGTCAGGGAGAAAATCTACTTGGTGAAGGTTTGCACTCTCTAAGTTCTTTTTAGTTTATGACGCTCAGTATATAGAAAAATAAATGTTTACCACTTCCCATCAAGGTAAAAATTGTAGGGCTGTTTGTTATAAAGGGAACAATAACAGAGAGCGGCGTGATGACATAGCCGGCTGGTACCATCATCACGCCGACATATGTAAGGGAGGAGCCGGCCATGTTATAGTCTCTTGTGCCGGCACTCTCACTCAGGGATATAGGAGCGCAGGGCTCAGTCATTAACGTCTTCTGTATATTAAACATCATGTAATAAAGTTCGAGTTCCAGGACAGCATCCTTGTCCGTCTTCTTTACCAGGTTTGTGGACATAACATTTGGAGGCGTGCGTAACACCTCTGTGGCCTTTCTTTGAGCTCCCAGGGGAACCGCCAGTTCCATGGCCACATTGGCTGGAGGCATTTCAGGTTTATGTTACAGCACTGGACCCGGGAAAGCTGGATAAGGTGAGGATGCGAGCGCTGCTTACACAACCTGGGCATGGAGGGCCAGAGCATTCTCCGCATGCTGGGTGCAACAGACTCATATGAGGAGGTTGTGTAGCTTATAGCTAACCATTTTGCTGCACCGAACAGCGTGACCATATGACAGATTCGCTTTCGCCAGAGACAACAGCGAATCGGTGAGCCAATTCAGCAGTTCGTCACTGACCTGAGACAACTAGCTAGTGTGTGCCGTTTTGGGCCGCTGGAGGACGAAATGGTGAGGGACCAATTGGCCGAACACATGTGTAATGCTGTTCTACGAGCTAGGTTGCTAACGGCGCCAAATGACCTGACGCTAGCTAGAGCGGTTGAGTTAGCTCTTCAGTTAGAAACAGCAGACAAGTTAGCCAAACAGCTAAATGGGCGGCAGACACGGAGGCTACCCAGAGAGTCAACGCTTGCTAATACGGTGGATATAGAGGATGAAGAGTACACAGCAGAAGAGTACAAGGTGTATGCAGCGAGCTGAAGGGCCGCTCTGGGAGGCCCCGTCTACGGGGGTTGTGGGTCCCCGACGCAATGGGATGGTGCACGAGTTTGCCAGACAAGAGGAAAATGGTGTAATAGGTGTGGACGCCTGGACCATTTCGCCAGGGTATGCAGGTTGCCAGCACCGTGGGGCCTGCCAAGTGAGCCAGCCCACCCACCAACAACGACCATCCACTTGGTAAGCCCCGACGTCAACGGTTACTCGTATTGCACAGTTGAATTGGATGCCACTCCTGCTTGACATGGTGGCAGTGCGGTCGATGTTAAACTCAGCCACGGTGAAAAAGTTTTTTCCCAACCACAGAATAAGAAAGAACCCAACGCTGCTGTACGGGTACAGTGGTCACAGACTGTGCAATGTTGGGACAGTGGAACTGACTGCTCGCTACAAGTCCAAAGCCATGCACGACTTCACGTTCCAGGTGACAGCGTACGGAGACAACATTATGGGCTGTGACCTTTTCTATGGACTGGGCTTCACCATTAGGGACTGCACTGGGTTTGAATGGTCCTAGTGCAGCAGTTGAAGCTCACCAGTCCTGGAGGACGCCGTTGTGGTGTAGGATGAGGTACTTACGGACGGTATTTTTTTTTTTTTGTTACTTATTTGTACCCGTAGGTAGATTTGGTTTGCAGTCTGGTGACGAGCCACCGGCTACTGGTCGCTGCGTGCGCGAGCGCCCTAAACCTACATGTTTTTGGTATGCGGGAGGAAACCGGAGAAATCCCGGAGTAAGCCCACGCAACACGGGGAGAACATGCAAACTCCACACAGCTCACTGTTGGTCGGGGGCTGGGATCGAACCCACGATCTCATGATCCCCGCGATCCCCCGGCCGAGGGTAAAACTGTGCTGCCACAGTGCTAAACCACTGCGCCACCGTGCAGTATCAACAGCAAAGTGCACGTTTTGCGCTCTCGGGAGGAGAGCCGCCCAGAGGGGAAACCAGACGGCTTCAGTACCGATGACAAGCCTCAGCCAGCAACAGAGATGATGGGTGAAGAGTCCGCTGTGAACGTGGTGACTGCTGAACCGCCACAGCATGACGGAGGCACCAAATTGAATGAGCATGCAGAGCCACCGGGAGCACAGCACCACATAAAGCCAAGCATGGTACCGCTCCAGGTCATGGACTGGGTTCGGGTCCATGCCGACGAGAGACAGGGCCATGCCGGCTGGGCCACAGCCGGCAAAACAATGAGCACCGCTGAGGATTATGGCGGAGCGGGGGATGTTCGTGCTTTTGGCTGACGGACGGCTCGGTTTGACACGCAAACCAGCTGTGGCATGTCCAGGTGGCTACTCCGGGTGATGAGGCTGTATGGGTGTCAGTGGATGCGGTGTGGGATCTGGGCTCCTACGCTATGAAGATCAGCTCTTGTCCTGGGGGTCTGGCACCTCCAGGGGCGCATCCACCGTGGGGCCGCTGCAGGCCCCCCTGGGTAAAACCACCCTTGCCATGGAAGACTGTAAGGAAGAAAAAAAAGGACTGATTAGATAGGAGCACAGCTACCAGGATGAGTGGCAGAATAATCCACTCAGCCGCGTTGGGTTAAGCGATGGTATACCCGCTAACCCTAGTTAATGTTGTTGTTTATGCCAGTTTATGCCAAATTGGGGAGGGTTATAATCTACTAAAGTGTTCTGTGTCTTTCCAGGGGGGAGGGGGGTGTTACAAAGGGATTTTATAACAGACAGCAGCGTGATGACGTAGCCAGCTGGCACCGTCATCACACCGACATATATAAGGGAGGAGCCGGCCATGTTATAGTCTCTTCTGCCGGCATTCTCACGCAGGGATATAGGAGCTCAGGGCTCCGTCATTAATGTGCTCTGTATATCATACATCATGTAATTAAGTTTGAGTTCCAGCACAGCATCCTCATCCGTCTTCTTTACCAGGTTTGTGGACATACAGCCGTGGACAAAATTGTTGGTACCCCTCTGTTAATGAAAGAAAAACCCACAGTGGTCACAGAAATAACTTGAATCTGACAAAAGTGGTAATAAATAAAAATTCTATGAAAATTAACCAATGAAAATCAGACAATGCTTTTGAATTGTGGTTCAACAGAATTATTTGAAAAAACAAACTCATGAAACAGGCCTGGACAAAAATGATGGTACCCTTAACTTAATATTTTGTTGCACAACCTTTTGAGGCAATCACTGCAATCAAACGATTTCTGTAACTGTCAATGAGACTTCTGTACCTCTCAGCAGGTATTTTGGCCCACTCCTCATGAGCAAACTGCTCCAGTTGTCTCAGGTTTGAAGGGTGTCTTCTCCAGACGGCATGTTTCAGCTCCTTTCACAGATGTTCAATAGGATTTAGATCAGGGCTCATAGAAGGCCACTTTAGAATAGTCCAATGTTTCGCTTTTAGCAATTCTTGGGTGTTTTTAGCTGTGTGTTTTGGGTCATTATCCTGCTGCAAGACCCACAACCTGCGACTGAGACCAAGCTGTCTGACACTGGGCAGCACATTTCTCTCTAGAATACCTTGATAGTCTTGAGATTTCATTGTACCCTGCACAGATTCAAGACACCCTGTGCCAGATGCAGCAAAGCAGCCCCAGAACATAACAGAACCTCCTCCATGTTTCACAGTAGGGACAGTGTTCTTTTCTTGGTATGCTTCATTTTTGCGTCTGTGAACATAGAGCTGATGTGCCTTGCCAAAAAGTTCCAGTTTTGTCTCGTCTGTCCATAGGACATTCTTCCAGAAGCTTTCTGGCTTGTCAACATGCAGTTTGGCAAATTCCAGTCTGGCTTTTTTATGATTTGTTTTCAACAGTGGCGTCCTCCTCGGTCGTCTCCCATGAAGTCCACTTTGGCTCAAACAACGACGGATGGTGCGATCTGACACTGATGTACCTTGACCTTGGAGTTCACCATGAATGTGTTTAGAGGTTGTTCTGGGCTCTTTTGTTACCATTCGTATTATCCGTCTCCTTCTGCGGCCACATCCAGGGAGGTTGGCTACAGTCCCGTGGATCTTAAATTTCTGAATAATATGTGCAACTGTAGTCACAGGAACATCAAGCTGCTTGGAGATGGTCTTATAGCCTTTACCTTTAACATGCTTGTCTATAATTTTCTTTCTAATCTCCTGAGACAACTCTCTCCTTTGCTTCCTCTGGTCCATGTTTAGTGTGGTACACACCATGTTACCAAACAGCACAGTGACTACTTGTCACCCTTTAAATAGGCCGACTGACTGATTACAAGTTTGTAGACACCTGTGATGTTAATTAGAGGGCACATCTTGGTTGAACATGTCCCTATGGTCACATTATTTTCAATCTTTTCTAGGGGTACCATCATTTTTGTCCAGGCCTGTTTCATGAGTTTATTTTTTAAGTTAATTCTGTTGAACCACAATTCAAAAGCATTGTCTGATTTTCATGGTTAATTTTCATGGAATTTTTATTTATTACCATTTTTGTCAGATTCAAGTTATTTCTGTGACCATTGTGGGTTTTTCTTTCATTAACAGACGGGTACCCACAATTTTGTCCACGACTGTAACACTGTTACTTTATGATTATTGTTAAATAAATTACTGTAATAGATTTATGATAATGTAGATAATAAATAATAAAGAAATCCATCAGAGAAGTTAATCTGATAATATATAATACAGACAGAAGGAGTCGAACCATATTTATGCAAAATTACTCAAAACTACTGCTGCTAAAACTAGGACTATGCATCTGCCTGAAAAGCCTCATTTGGATTTGTTGTTCTTTTCTGTGAGGTTAACTTACACAGTAACTATGCAGATCTGATGCAGACTTGTCCACAAGCTAGTCTGGCATCAACTCAGTATTTAAACTCAAGCAGGAGGCTGATGATGTCTCCAGTGAGTGTTGAGTTTTTAGAGCAGAGCTTATCTCTGTAGTTTCTAGTTATCCCACTCGAGATAGATAGATACACTACCGTTCAAAAGTCTGGGGTCACTTAGAAATTTCCTTATTTTTGAAAGAAAAGCACTGTTTTTTTCAATGAAGATAAAATACACTCTATACATTGCTAATGTGGTAAATGATTATTCTAGCTGCAAATGTCTGGTTTTTGGTGCAATATCTACATAGGTGTATAGAGGCCCATTTCCAGCAACTATCACTCCAGTGTTCTAATGGTACAATGTGTTTTCTCATTGCGTCAGAATTCTCCAGATTACCTCAACAAATTAACAGCTAGAATGCCAAAGGTCTGCAATGCTGTAATTGCTGCAAATGGAGGATTCTTTGATGAAAGCAAAGTTTGAAGGAAAAAATTATTATTTCAAATACAAATCATTATTTCTAACCTTGTCAATGTCTTGACTATATTTTCTATTCATTTTACAACTCATGGTGGTAAATAAAAGTGTGACTTTTCATGGAAAACACAAAATTGTCTGGGTGACCCCAAACTTTTGAACGGTAGTGTAGATAGATAGATAGATAGATAGATAGATAGATAGATAGATAGATAGAACTGGGAAATTACAGTGTAACAGCAGCATGACAGTAGACAACCAAACGACAGAAACACACACAGCATAATAGACAAAGGGACTACCCATGGAAAGTAAAACTGCTAAAAAAAAAGCTTATATACATCATAGATGAATAGATGGTGACCCATATAGATACATGAATCATACCCGCTGTACAATGCAGGACAATCAGGTGCAGAGTGAAATATGAGGCACCAATTAGACTGTAAGGTGCAGTGTGGCAGCATAGTTATGACCAGAATTCAACATCTGAGTGAGTTATTGTTCAGTGTAATGGCATGTGGCAGAAAAGATTTCCTGTACCTGACTGATCAGCAGCGAAGCTGTAGCAGTCTACTGGAGAAAGTGCTCCGCTGTCTGTCCAGTGTGTGGTGGAGGGGGTGATCAGGATTGTTCATGATGGATCGCAGTTTATTTAGTGTCCTCCTCTCCACCACAGTCTCAAAGTTCTCTGGCCTGAGACCAATTACAGAGCCAGCCCTCATGATAATCTTGTCAAGTCTGTTGGTGTCGCTGGCTCTGATACTGCTACCCCAACAGACAGCAGCAAAGATAATGGTGCTGGTGACAACGGTCTGGTAGAAAAGCTCCAGCATCCTGTTGCACATGTTGAAGGATCTCAGCTTTCTCAGTAAATAGAGTCTGCTCATCCCCTTCTTGTGTGCAGCATCAGTGTTGGATCTCTGGTCCAGCCCGTTGCTGATCATGACACCCAGGTATTTGTAGTCTTCAACCACCTCCACATCATCCCCCCTAATCTGCAGTGGCTGAGAAGGTGTCTTCTTCTTCCTGAAGTCAATCATCATCTCTCTGGTCTTGCTGACGTTCAGCCTCAGGTGAGTCTGCTCTGTCCACTCCACAAATCTTTCTGCTAGTGCCCTATACTCCCCCTCTTCTTCCCCTCTTATACACCCAACAACAGCTGAGACATCAGAGAATTTCTGCAGGTGGCATGACTCAGTGTTGTACTGAAAGTCCGTGGTGTATAAGGTGAAGAGAAAAGGAGAGAGCACAGTCCCCCATCACCCGCAGCTTCTTACCCAGCAGCAGTGGCTGGATGGTGTTAAAGGGACTGGAGAAATCAAAGAATGTGATTCTCACATCCAGGTGCAAATGGGCTCGTTGCAGCAGGTAGATGACAGTGTCTTCAAATCCTAAATGGGGCTGATATGCAAAATGCAGAGGGTCCAGCCACATCTTCACCTGCGGCCTCATGCGGGCTAAGACCAGTCTCTCTAGGACCTTCATCACATGGGATGTGAGGGCAACTGGTTGATAGTCATTCAGATCAGATGGAGACAACTTCTTGGGGACAGGAACCAGGCAGGACGTCTTCCACAACACTGGTACTCTCTCCGGACTCAGGTTGTACAGGTGTTTCAGTACCGAAGCTAGCTGGTTGGCACAGTTCCTCAGGATCCTGGTGGAGATGCCATCAGGGCCCACAGCCTTCTGCTGATGGAGTCTCTCCAATTGTTTCTTAACCTGGTCTGAAGTCACAGTGATGTGATGGGGGGGCTGGTGTCCCCAGAGGAGGGTGAGGAGGGAGATGGAGAGAGGTGCTGCACAGGAGGGTGGGGGGTGGTGGCATCTGGCTGTGTTGTGGAGGTGTCAGACAGTGAGTTGAACCTATTAAAAAACAGATTCTGCTGATCAGCTCTCTCAAGGCTCCCAGATGTTTATCTATCTCTCCCCTTACACCCAGTTATTTGTTTCATTCCCGTCCGCACATCCTGAGTATTGTTTTGCCTGAGTTAATCCTCCAGCTTCCTCCTGTAATTGTCGTTACACCTCCTCAGCATCTCTCTCAGTTTGTGCTGCACTCTCCTAAGTTTCTCCTCATCTCCAGACCTAAAAGCTCTCTTCTTCTTGTTCAGAAGTGCTTTCAGGTCACTGGTGACCCATGGTTTGTTGTTGGGGAAACAGTGTACTGTCTGAGCTGGCATGGTTGTGTCTAAACAGGATCTGATGTATTCTGTGATGCAGTCAGTCAAATTGTCTAAGTATGCCCCAGTCCGTCATCTCGAAGCAGTCCTGTAGTGCATCAGCAGCCTCCTGTGTCCACCTTCTCACAGTCTGTGTATAAGCAGGCTGCCTTTGCACAAGGGGAACATACTTGGGTGATAACATGACCATGCAGTGATCCGATTTGCCAGTGGGGCGTAGAGCTGTGGTACTATATGCATCTCTTGCATTGGCATACAGTAGATCCAGTAGATGAGTTCACTGGTTTTGTGTTCCCCTGTGGTTGGGTAACTAGCCCCCCCACCCCCAATTCTATTTATGCTGAGCACCAAGCTAGAAGAAAGTATCATTTTTTTGGTCTTTGGTATGACCTGGCTGGGGCTTGAACCCACAACTTGCTAGCTGTTGCAGATCCTATACCACTAGTCCACCATTCCGTTCATTAATTCAATTCAATTAAACTTTATTTGTATAGTGAGGCGGCATGAAAAAATAAGCAGCAGTGCTGTGGTTTTAAGCAGGTTTTATTATATCATGTCGCCTTCACGGGATCCCCTCTCCGGTGCATAGTGGAGCAGCCCGGAGCGGGATCCCTAAGCTCTCAGAGAAGGAGAGGAGGACACGTGTGTGTCTACCAGTTGCAGGATCAGAGTGAGAGAAGAAGAGAGAGATTGCGTTACAGAGTTGCACCTTAAATACTTGATCATAACAATACATCAAAAAGACATACCCCACAGTCTAGAATGATCAAAGGGACAACAGAACAGGCAGGAGGTATTTGCATTTGTAAGCCATACATCACAATGGGCAGATTAGCTAGACCTCGCTCTAAGTGCAAGACAAAGAGGCTAACAAGCACATCTACATATTGATCTGAGTCTCTAGGTCACAGTAAGGACAGGATGCATGAGTACAAAGGATGAAAGGCATCGATTAACATCACATAGGTGAGACAGAAGAAACTCGTCTACCTGTAGACATTAATACACCAAAGCACATCTAAGATGCTCAGAAAAAGCATAGTAAGGACAAGCCATATGCACACTATACAGAATGGCGCATTACATCACAACACATGCATGTTTGCATCACAAATACATGAATGGCACATTGCTTCTCAGTAATGCAGCAGAAAAACAGAAAAGAGGGCTGAGTGTCCTTAGTCTGTTGTGGGGTTAAAACGAACCGCCACACACGCTCCCCCCCAGAGGACGCGGCAGGGGGTCGCGACCTCGATAATCCATCTGTGTGAGCGAGCTGTGGGAGAAGCTCGCTGCAGGCGGAGGGGGAGGGAGGGGAGGGGTAGTAAGTGCCGGCAGGAGCTGTGAAATCGTCCTGAGCCGTGCAAAAATTGCTTGCTGCTCCGTGACGTCGAGGGCTTGTCCCGTTGCACGTGCGGAGATCACAAGAAGAAAAATTAGTCTCTGACTCCTCTTGTGGCCATGAAGAAAAGCAGGAGCGGCTGTAAGAGAAAAAGTAAACAAAGCATAGGGACTGTTGGCTTTGGGTGCTGAAGCAACCCCAAAGCTCCTGGGAACAGCTGATGGCTGAAATCCCGTTGTGCCGTGGCTAAGACCATTAAAAAATCCAGTGGCGAGCTGCGTGCTTGCTTCAGGTGAACGAGCAACCCTGAAGGTTCTGTGGGCAGCGGTGGAGGACAATGGCGGTCTGTGGCGTGGCTGAGACTGTTAACAAATCCTTCCAGTATGCTGCATGCGTGCCTCAGGTGAGCGAGCAGCCCTGAAAGGCAGCGGCGAAGGAGGAAGGCAGTCTGTGGAGCCATTACTTGTCCCATGCGTGATGCGCCGTCCTTGTAACTCCCCGATGCGTGCGCGGGGGTTCAGTGCGTGGGTGGGCCGCTGGAGTGGTGAGTCAGGGTGCAGAAACTTGGTGGAGAATGGCGCAGACGGCGCCGGTAAAATCCAGGTTGAGCTGTGGCTGTAGATTGGCCATGGTGCGTTGGAGCGGTGAGAGGAAATAGACGATCTTTAGTCCCTCAGGCCCGTGCAGAGGCGTTGGAGCGGCGGGAGGGAATAGACGATCTTTTGTTCCTCAGGCTCATGCAGCTGCGTTGGGGCGGTGTGAGGAAGTAGACGATCTCCGTCCCTCGGGCTCGTGGAGGCGCGTTGGAGCGGTGCGAGGCAATAGACGATCTTTGTGCCCCGGGCTCGTGCAGCTGCTTTGGAGCGGTGAGAGGGAGGAGACGATCGTTGTCGCTCGTGCGGCCATGGTGCGTTCAGTTCCACGCGCTGCGCTCCCCGTCGGCCCTGGAGGTTGCCGTCGCGGAGAGAGGACGAGGTGCGTGCGCTCTCAGTGAGAGCGGCCGGTCCAGCGTGGTTGTGCAGATCTCAGGCGACGGAGCATTCATGCCCGGGTGTTGCGTTCGCTGGCCGCTCGTTTTTTTCAGCGTCGGTTCGCCAGCGTGGCCATCCAAAACAGAAGGCTGCGTTGCACAAAGCGTGTGCGTCTTCAAGGGGCCACCAACGCAGCTGTGTGGCTGTCCAGCTCGGAAGGTTGCTTTCGCACAAAACGTGTGCGTGTTCGAGGGGTCACCAGTGAGGCGGCATGAAAAAATAAGCAGCAGTGCTGTGGTTTTAAGCAGGTTTTATTATATCATGTCGCCTTCACGGGATCCCCTCTCCGGTGCATAGTGGAGCAGCCCGGAGTGGGATCCCTAAGCTCTCAGAGAAGGAGAGGAGGACACGTGTGTGTCTACCAGTTGCAGGATCAGAGTGAGAGAAGAAGAGAGAGATTGCGTTACAGAGTTGCACCTTAAATACTTGATCATAACAATACATCAAAAAGACATACCCCACAGTCTAGAATGATCAAAGGGACAACAGAACAGGCAGGAGGTATTTGCATTTGTAAGCCATACATCACAATGGGCAGATTAGCTAGACCTCGCTCTAAGTGCAAGACAAAGAGGCTAACAAGCACATCTACATATTGATCTGAGTCTCTAGGTCACAGTAAGGACAGGATGCATGAGTACAAAGGATGAAAGGCATCGATTAACATCACATAGGTGAGACAGAAGAAACTCGTCTACCTGTAGACATTAATACACCAAAGCACATCTAAGATGCTCAGAAAAAGCATAGTAAGGACAAGCCATATGCACACTATACAGAATGGCGCATTACATCACAACACATGCATGTTTGCATCACAAATACATGAATGGCACATTGCTTCTCAGTAATGCAGCAGAAAAACAGAAAAGAGGGCTGAGTGTCCTTAGTCTGTTGTGGGGTTAAAACGAACCGCCACAATAGCGCCATTTCACAACAACAGCCATCTCATAGCACTTTCAATGTAGGGGAAAACCCCACAATTGCAGAAAGACCCCTGCAATCGGGTGGTCCCCTGTGAGCAAGCACTTGGTGACAATGGAGAAGAAAAACTCCCTTTTAGCAGGAAGAAACCTCCAGCAGAACCAGGCTCAGGGAGGGGCAGTCATCTGCTGCGACTGGCTTGGGGGTGAAGGGATAGAGAAGAAGAAGGAAAGAACAGACATGTAGAGAGCAAACAGCATGACAGGGACTCAGTCTATGGGAGAGAACAAATAGATGTTAATGGCCAGCAAAAATATTTCATTCAGAATGAAGAAAGGAGTGAAGCCCAGTCGATTATTGGAGATCCCCCAGCTGTCTAAACCTAATAGCAGCATAACTAAGGGAGGGTTCAGAAACACAAGATCCCTCCCTAATTGTAGGCTATATCAAAAAGGAAGGTTTTAACCCTATTCTTAAAAACAAAGATCAAGTCTAACTCCCAAATCCAGATTGGCAGCTGGTTCCAAAAGAGAGGAACTTGATAACTGAAGGCTCTGCCTCCCATTGTACTTTTGGAGATTCTAGGCATTACAAGTAATCCTGCATTTTGAGAGCGTAGTGCTCTGTTAGGATAATAGGGTACTATCAGATCTTTTAAATAAAAAGGTGTCTGATTATTTAGAGCTTTGTAAGTGAGAAGGAAGATTTTAAACTTAATTCTAAACTCTATGGGAAGCCAATGACGGGAGGCCAGAACCAGAGAGATATGATCTGTCTTTCTCGTACCTGTTAAAACTCTTGCTGCAGCATTTTGGATCAGCTGAAGACTTTTAAAAGATGTTTTAGGACAGCCTGATAATAAAGAGTTAAAATAATCTAATCTAGAGCTAACAAAAGCGTGGATCAGTTTCTCAGCATCACTCTGAGACAAGATGCTCCTAATCTTGTCAATATTATGCAAATGATAGAAGGCAGTCTTGGGAACAAGTTTAATATGTGAATTAAAAAACAGATCTTGATCAAAAATAACTCCAAGGTTCCTCACAGAACTATTAAGAGAAAGAGTAACCGCATCCAAACTAAGAGTTTGATTTGGAAAGGTATTTCTAAAGTTTTTTGGACCAACTAGAATGACTTCAGTCTTATCTGAATTTAATAGCAGGAAATAACAAGTCATCCAAGCTTTGAGTTCCTTAAGACAGGCCTCTAACTTGGCTAATTTATTACTATCATCTGGCTTCATTGACAAGTATAATTGTATGTCATCTGCATAACAATGAAAATGTATACAGTGCTTTCTAATAATGTTGCCTAGCGGAAGCACATATAAACTAAAAAGAATAGGGCCTAGTACTGTCATGATCCTGAGGCACGGGGGGGGGGCAGTTTCTGGTCTAGTTTAGTGTTTTTCTGTCTGCTTGTTCCTTGTTTTCATGTCTGTTGTATTTGGTTCCTGTTTTATTTTTGTCATTTTGCATCTGTAGTATTATTACATACATTTTGGGTTTTGTTGTGTTTGTATCTTTATGGTTTCCGGTTGTGTTTTATTTTGACAGTGCTGTGCAGCTTCTGGCTGTCAAACTGTTCAGAGCTGCATAGCTGCTATTTATTCTGTTACTCATGGATCCACACCTGTGTCTAATTATGTATTGCATATAAGGGCACGGCAAACCTCTAGGGCTTGTCGTGTCCTTCTTCTACGTTACCCTGTCCTCAGGAACAGAGCTGTTCATCCTGAGTGTGTTTGGGGCTGCTGTTGAGGAGAGTAGGAGAGCTCCGTCCAGGTATGGGTTTCCCTTATGTCCAGCCGTGAGTCCCCGTAGCCTTTAGGAGAGCTCCGGCTGGATTCCGCCCCTGGCTTGGTGTTCCCAGCTTCATGTCCCCCTGGACGTCGAGCCCCACTCTCCTCCAGCGTTTGTCTTTTGTGTTTGCACTCCATGATTTAGTTTTTGTATGTTAATGATCATGTCTGTTTTTATGTTAATAAATGTGCAGAAACCACAGTGAGTGTTTGGTGTCCTACTTTCGCCCGTGAAACAGGCGCTTCATGACAGAAGGACACGACCAACAGTGGACACCAGCCACTGTGCGTTTCTGCTGTTTTCTTTTTCCCTCTTTTTCTGTTCTTCCGGTTGTTAGTCCTGCTTTTTTCGGCATGGCTGGCCGTTTGGACTATGGGAGTTTTGGACTGGACGAGGAAGAATATTGGGCAGCGGAGTTTTTTTTTTCCACAATATTTTTATTGAACCTTTTTACAAACATAACACAAACAATCAGGCACTAACACTAAAGTAATAAAAAAAAAAACTAAAAAAAAACAAAACAAAACACACCAACAACCACTAACAAGAACAGGTCTTCAACAATGCTCCTCTGTTTAGTCTAGGCAATCCATTACATAAGTATACATATTATACATTCACCAGTTTAGAATTTACAAGGTCCACACACATCATTCACCTTCTTCTTCAAAAGTTATGTTTAAATTCTTTACATAATCAATGAAAGGTCTCCATATATTCTCAAACACATTTTCCTTTGATTTCAGTATGTATGTTATTCTTTCTAATGGAAGGTTTGTTAACATCTGTCTTAACCACTGAGTCACAACTGGTCTATGAGTCTTTTTCCACAATAGTGCAATACATTTTTTGGCGTTAAGCAAACAGAGGTCTATGAATGCTCTTTCACTTTTATTAAAATTATGCTTTTCTGGATACAGACCCAACAAAAACAATTTAGGATTCAATATGATTTGTTTTGAAATTATTTTTTCAATTGTTACCCTCACTTCTTCCCAAAACACTCTAATTTTCCTACATTCCCATACACAATGAAATAAGGTTCCTTTACTTTCCATACATTTTGTGCACGTATCTGGTATGTTTTTGGTATATCTATTTAATTCCACCGGTGTAACATACATCCGCATTAACCATTTAAAATGTATCAATTTAAGACGTACATTTATTGATTTGGTTTGAGCTTCTGTACAAGCCAATTCCCATTGTTCCTCTGAAATTTCAATTTGCAGGTCTTCTTTCCAATAATTTAATCTTTTCTGTGAGTTTTCACTTGAAGATAGTGTCAATGAGTTATAAAACTCTGAAATAATACCCTTTCTCTTACTATCTTTCGTCAAAATTTTTTCCAAGGATGAATAAATAGGTCGAGTGAGAGCATTGTTTTAATTTGATCGAATAAAGTTCCTAAGCTGAAGATATTTTAAAAAATGTGTTCTATTAAGATTAAATTTGATCCTCAGCTCTTCAAAAGACATTATGTTATCTGAACATGACAGATATAAATCTTGAATCTTTTGAATCCCTTTTAAATTCCATACTTTAAATACAGCATCCTCTCTCCTTGGTTTAAAATATTGATTACCCCATATTGGGCTAAATTGTGACAGTAAATGTGGTTCTTTTAAATATTTTTTAATTTCACACCCTATTTTGATCATATGCTTTACAAATGGATTTTTAACTTGTTTCTGTAATTTTTTTGCCGAGTCTGAGTATATGAATATGGGAAGAGGTAAAGGTAAATTGTATGATTCCATTTCAGTCCAGTGAGGGAGATCATTTGATGAAAAATAATATGTCATAGACCTCAGTTGTGCTGACCAGTAATACAACATAAAATTTGGACATGGCAGCGGAGTTTTTGAAGGACATAATGTCGGATGTCTCGCTGATCCACACTCTCGAGGAGGAGCTGCAGGTGTGGGATAGCATGGCACAGCTGATCAAGGCATTCCCCAGCCTGTGGAGCATCCCGGAACTGACAGACCTCCTCACCTCCATCCTCCACGTTCAACATTGGGTCCATGGGCTGGGGGAAGCCCCTTCGCCGCCGGACCCTGTGCCACAGAGGCGATCCCAGAGATGGAAACCTTGAGCCCGGAACCATCATCCAGCTACAGCTTTGCTTCTCCACGCCGACCAATGTTTCACTGCCTGCCGGATTGAGCACGCAGTCCTCGTACCTACAGACGGTCCCAGCGAGGAGGAGATGGAGGAGTGCCAACGAGTTGTTGTAGCAGAGAAGGAGCTAATCTTGGGGTGCAAACCATGGCTCTTCCCACAGTTTATGCCGCAGCTGGAAGGAGCTCCACCAGCCAGATTGGAGTTTGAGCTGACGTTAGAATGTCCCTTGACTCTGGTGCACCGCCCACCGCACCAGATGACCTTCACAGCTCCCGAAGTGATGACGTCTGTCCTCACAGCAGCCACCACCAAGCCCCAGGAATTAAGGCAAGTATCTCTTCATTTTTTTAACATCTAATAATGAATTGTCTTGCCTTATTCCTGGTGGTGAAGCTCAGCAACAGCAGCCCGGTTTGGCTGAGCTTTCACCATCAGCTGCTGTAGTTTTATCCTCACCTGCTTCTCCCATGTTCCTCTCCAATTTCCTCAAGTGTCTGCCAGTCTGGGGAGGGAGCTGCTGGACAAAGGAGGGGTCTGCGATCCTGGAGAGGTCCGTTCCAGCCCCACAGCCATATCCAGGATGGGAGGAGAGCGCCTCCCGTGGCCGGAAGCTTGAGCCAACAGGAAAATGTCCCCTGACTTCATGTCCACAGGACTTGGCACCACCGGTGAGACAACCCTCAGTTTCAGCCACCACGCCGGGAAGCCCACCTGCATTGGTTGCGGCACCTGGAGGTCTGCGGGCTGCATCTACCACCATGCCTGCTGCAGGGGTCATCGCAGCAGAGTCGTCGGAGTCCTGGACGGTGGTGGAGCTCGAGTCCAGGCAAATACTCAGTTCTGTTTTAACACCTACAGATATTGAGAATTCTTGTCTGGCTCAGGGTGAGGAGAATCAGTTGCAGATGTCCTCTGCTCCTTAGCTCTCCTCACCGGGCTCCACTGCTGCCGGTGATTTCTCTCCGGTGTTTTTTTCCCTTTTCTTCCCCTGAGGTGGCTGTTCTGGTAAGAGATGCCCAGACAGAGAAGGCCGAGATGCCCCAGCCTGGATCGCCAGAGTCCTGGACAGTGGTGGAGCTCGAGCTCAGGCAAGTTCTCTTTGTTGTTTTCATGTTATCTGTCTTAGAGAGATCTTGCCTGGCTCTGGGTGGGGAGGGCCGGGTGCAGCCTTCTGCTGCACCTGAGTTCTCCTCGCTGGGCTCCACTGCTGCAGGTGTTTGTGTTCTGTGTGTGTGAGCCTTCTCCCAAGGTCTCCGTGGGTGCTGCTCCCCTTCCGCCCGAGGTCTCCGTGGGTGCTGCTCCCCCTCCGCCCGAGGTCTCCGTGGGTGCTGCTCCCCCTCCGCCCGAGGTCTCCATGGGTGCTGCTCCCCCTCTGTCTGAGGTCTCCGTGGGTGCTGCTCCCCCTCTGTCTGAGGTCTCCGTGGGTGCTGCTCCCCCTCCGTTTGAGGTCTCCGTGGGTGTTGCTATGTTCCAGTCCGGGGCCTCCGTGGGTACAGCTATGCCCCAGCCCGGGGCATCCACAGGTGCAGCTACGCCCCAGTCTGGGGCCTCCACGGGTGCAGTCACGCCTCAGTCCGGGGCCACCGTGGGTGCAGCGCCTCAGCCTGGGGTCCCGTTGGTTAACCGCCTCCTTGGGTTGGTGCTCTTGCGGGTCAGTCTGGGCATTGTGGGTGCTACACCCCAGTCTGGGGCTACCATGGGTGCTCTGCTGCAGCCCGGGGCCACAGTCGGTGATACGCCCCAGCCCAGGGCCACTGTGGATGCTACACCCCAGCCTAGGGCCACCATGGGTGCCGCGCCTCAGCCTGAAGTCATCAGGGACTCCCCATCCTCACCGGAGGTCCCCACAGTACAGCCTTTTCCCTTGTCCGGCCTCCTCGCTGGCTGACCACCACCATCGCCGGTCCCCACTGTTGGCCAGCAGTTTTTGCTGGAGGCCAATCTGCCGCTGTGCCAGTTCCACCTACCCCATGCTGATGACGAGGCGAATCGCTGGGAGCCTGGGTTCCAGCTGCCGCTGCCTGGGGGCAGGACATGTTGTGATCGGCGGACCAGTGGCTCATGTACTGTGGGAGGCCAACTGACTCGTTTTGCCATCCAGTCAGGTGGTTCTGGTACTCTGGGCAGCCACCGGACGCATTTTTCCCTACGCTCCGGTGGTTTTGGGACTCTGGTAGGCCACCTGAACTGCCTTAGTGTCCGTCTGAGGTTCCTGGAGTCTGGGGAACCCACAGTGTTCAGGCTGTGGATCTTGAGTGTTTTCTTTTGGTTTGTTTTTATTGTTTGTTTTGTCTCGGTCCCTCCGTGCCGGGGTTCCCCCTCTTCCCCCCAGGTGTGGGTTGTTTTTCTGGTTATTTCATGTTATGTTTTTCTTTTGATGCAATGTTTTTTCTGAGAGATCTTTTGCTGAAAATGCATAGTTCTTATTTTCTCCTTGCCTATGAGATGTGCAATCCCTGCTAAGGACAATTAACTTTTTGTTTTAGTTTGCTCTTGTTGGGAGGGGTGTCTTCTGTGTGTGTGTGTGTGGGGTTGTTTTTCTTTTGATGTTGCCCTGGAGTTTCTGGGGTTCACCCCTTGGGGAGGGGGGGCACTGTCATGATCCTGGGGCATGGGGGGGTGCCCAGTTTCTGGTCTACTTTTGTGTTTTTCTGTCCGCTTCTTCCTTGTTTTCATGTCTGTTGTATTTGGTTCCTGTTTTTATTTTTGTCATTTTGCATCTGTAGTATTATTGCGTACATTTTGGGTTCTGTTGTGTTTGTATCTTTATGGTTTCCGGTTGTGTTTTATTTTGACAGTGCTGTGCAGCTTCCGGCTGTCAAAGTGTTCAGAGCTGCACAGATGCTATTTATTCTGTTACTCATGGATCCACACCTGTGTCTAATTATGTATTGCATATAAAGGCACGGCAAACCTCTGGGGTTTGTCGTGTCCTTCTTCCACGTTACCCCATCCTCAGGAGCAGAGCTGTTCATCCTGAGTGTATTTGGTGTAACGGCAGCAGCTGTGTTTGTTTGATCCATGCGAGAAACATGGCAATTCTTGTGACTGTTGTAATTTCCCTGCTATATATGTCAACAGTGACATCCTTTCTAGTATTTGACCTTTGGTTGTACAGCAATGCCTCCCAAAGATTTGTTTTGGCAGGTATATATATTCACAGCCTGGCTCTGTGTGCCAGTCAAAAGTTGTTTACTTTGTGTCTGGGGGAACCCCCAACATGGAAATGACCTTTGACCTCTGGGGAATCCCTTGGGAATTCCCTACCTTTTTTTTATTTATTCCCTCCATATTTTCTTTTAAAAACCTAGGTTTGGAAATTTGTCCTTTGAGATTTAAAAATTATTGAAATAATTTGTCATCAAAAATACATGAGGTATAATCATTATTCACAACAGGAAGTAGACGATTTGAGACTTCCTGCCCAGCAAAATATGACAACGGACGGATTGAGCATGGCTGGCTAAGACAAAGATCCAAAGCCATCCAGCTGCTTACCTCAGCCCAGGTAGGGTGAAACTGTCATAATGATGAAATAATCCCTCATATCCAATTATCTACCCGATATTTTGTAGGTTGTTTGAGAGATGATGATATTTTTGAAGTTTGTTGAAGTGTGACTAGACCATGTGACTGTCAGTGGTAATCCATGCCTATGTAACATTTCACCTAGTCTCCATGCATGTGCGAAAAACTGTAATAGTTGTGAAAAAGTAATTTTTGAAGCTTCATTCTGTGAATAGGGATGTATTTTTGACTTGAAGTAAATGCAGTATTATTCTGGTCAGTCACTGCTACAACTTCCGGCCTGCATGGCCTTGGTAGCTTTTAGAAATGCAAATCTGGCAATCCTTCATTATTTACTGGCTGCCTAGTTCTAGTCAATTTTATTGTTATGTTTTTGAATTGACATCTTGACTTTAAATTAGCTGAAATACCAATTTACAAGGTATTTATTCCGGGCTATTAATTGCAGGCAAAATATGAGAGCCTGCAAGGAATTTCTGCCCTCGGAAGGCTGCGACCCGGCAAAGTGGTTAGTGAAATGTTTAACTCTGTTGAAGTTTAATGATGGTTGTTTGAATATGCACATGTCCAAAAAATAGAAACTTTTGTGTGTGTTTCTAATATGAAAATCTGATGTGCACAAACCATACAATTTTAAATGTGGATTTGATAATCTGTTGTATTTGTTTACAGTAAATGCTGCATAATTTTTGCTGGTAGCTTTCTTGCAACAACTCAGTAAACCTAAAAAATCTATCAATTTGAGATCATAAATGTTTACATTTGTGTGTATGCAGTATGATTTAATTTCTGTAATACTAGAATTTTGTGTCCACAGCTAAAATAATGTTTCTTGTGTTTGATATGTTTAAGACTTAACGGTGTTTGATGCATTAAAGTCAAAAGCAAGGACATTAAAGATGTGTCAAACATCAGTTATTGCACACCAAAATGCAGCTCATAATCCGGGGCCGGAACAGTAAAGACACTACCTCATACTCGTCTGTACCAAGTCATCGTGGACGAGCGTGGGTGTGCAAGCAAAGAACGCTGCAGATTCAAGAGGTTGGGTCGTGCTGTGTCATCGAGATCGTGATGGTGACATCCTGTCGGTACCACTCACCAGTGTGCTAGTGCTAGTATATGACAATTAAGTAAGAGACATTCACTTTTCTGCTACAGCCTGTAAGTGAAGGACATGTATCCAGTGATTGAACCTTGAGGACACATTTTAAGTCAAGTCAAGTCAAGTCAAGTTTGTGTTTCTCAAGTGCAAAGTCAAGTTTATTAGTCACTGAATACTGTGTTTATTTTGTGCTGATGTTGAGAGAAGTGTTTGCATTATTCTGTTTTCATTGTACATGTACTGCTTGTGCACATCCTGTTACTAGCGTATTTCAATCAGTATTTTTGAACATCAATTTAAATCAGGCTAGTAAGATCAAGTAAGATCAAGGGCTGAGGTAAGGGCTGGTTGAGCTTCAATCCAATGATATAAGTATATTTCAAGATTCCTCAAATTTAATTCAATTTTGAATTAATCAAATCAAGTACAAGCTTAAAGTATTTAGGGAATCATATACCCCAAAGATAAGAATTCCCTAATTCAAGTATAGTTTCCATTCAGTTATTTTGAGTGGAAATTTCGAGGTAAACATAAAACACACATTGTGTTTCAGGTTTGCATAATATTTTTTATCTCTAGGTTTTCACTCAAGAAATCTGGTTGGTGAAAATCCCAATTACCAAGTCTGGCTAGCATTGTCTGTCAGACCATCCAGATTTACTAAACATTTTTTTTTTTACAGTCATTAGATTGCCAAACGACTGTCG
The DNA here is from genome assembly GCA_020510985.1 of Pholidichthys leucotaenia. Lineage (NCBI taxonomy): Eukaryota > Metazoa > Chordata > Actinopteri > Cichliformes > Pholidichthyidae > Pholidichthys > Pholidichthys leucotaenia. The sequence goes on from CM035844.1 coordinate 166,283,317, forward strand.
GGTGGCATATGCTGTCACAAAGAGTTCACCAACTCACTGAAACAGTTGACAGTGTATGTAATACTGCCGGCAATTGAAACTCACTTTATTCAAAGAGGTAATATAAATTACCATTTCAGTTTTTGTCCCATTTCCTCACTATTTTCCGTAAACACTGTACTGCAACAAAATGGCTGCAGCTGCCAAAAATGCAACTGAGCAAGAATTGCGAGAGCAGATCACAGCTGCCAAAGAGCAATTACAAGCCATAAATGCTGACTTGGCACTTGAAACCTTGTCTGAGGAAGAGCGAGCTCAACTCAACACTGATGCAGAAACAGTACATGATGCAATAGAAACTCTTGAAATGGAGTTGGCTACAATCAGTGAACAAGAAAAGAATAATGGTGACAAGAAGCAACCAGAAGGAGAGAATGCGGTGGCTGGAGTCCAAGAAAAAGAAGATGCAAGTGATCCAGATCAAGATGGCGCCACTGGCAAGGCTAACCAGAACACTGCACAAACAAAACTCAGGCATGTCCCACTTCATGAGCTGAAGCAAAGACGAGAGACATGCATGAAGAGACTGAAAGAAGTCAGGCGGTTAGTGAAAGCAAAGGGAGAGGATAAGTCTGTCTCACCAGAGATTTCTGCTGAATACGACAGCCTCAATGACAAAGTTGCGACTTTAGATGCCGTCATCAGTAAAAAGGAAGAACAAGAAGCACAGGTAGACAGAGCAAACAAAAGGTTTATGCGAACATACAGTAAAGTAAAGAAGGCTGTGTTCGCTCTTTTTTATGCATACAAAGATGAGGTCTTGGACACAACTGAAGATGACTTGGAAGACCTGATTCGCCTGGACAAAGAAATGACAGCTACATATGAAGCCTGTCGAGATTTGTGCCCGCCAGACAACGAGATGCGGCGCAGAGTCGACAGCGCTAAGCAAATGTGCTCAGACATGGCGAAAACCTTGAAACAAATTGGAGAGAATCCAATGATGGCAGACAAGGAGAGAAAAAGCCTTCTCAAGACTACTTGGGGAATGAATTATTCCAGGTCTCTCTTTGGAAGCAAGTTAGACTATGAGTCTGATATTTCTGCCAAGTCTAAAGTCTCCATTCAGTCAAAGGTATCTGTAAGTGCACAGATTTCAGAATCTTCAACAGGCTCTTCAACAGGATCAAGTAATGCCTCAGAAAAGGCCAGGAAGCTGGCTGAATTGAGCGCTAAGCGAAAGTGTGCAGAACTTCACGCAAAGATAAGGAAATACAAGGTGGCCTTGGAAAGTTGTCATGAACAATTAGAAATAGCAGAAGAAGAGGAAAGAGTCCAAAGGTCAGATGACATCTCTTGTTGCAGTGACAAGCCTAGTAAAGGTTATCTGAATCCAGAGGCACCTGCTTTTTCTCCTGAGGCCAGATCACCAAGAGCTGAAGATTGCGCGAGCCAAGTAGAGTCACAGTTGGCCTTCATCGCCCAAACATTCTCAGATAGCGTCAGCAAATCAAGGCTGCCTGTCCCCACACCTCCTGTGTTTGATGGTGACCCACTCAAGTTCATCAACTTTCGCAAAAGTTTTGTGACACTTGTTGAGAACAAGGGAATTCCACCATCAGACAAGCTGTATTATCTGCAGCAGTACCTTGCAGGAGAAGCCAGAGCGGCAGTAGAAGGTTGTTTTTTCGGAAGTGATGAAGCTGCCTACAACTGTGCATGGACCACATTGGAAGAGCGGTTCGGACACCCCTTCACCGTTCAACTCTCCTTGAGAAACAAGTTGAGAGACTGGCCCAAAGTAACAGGCAAAGATAAGAAAGGTCTTCAAGATTTCAGCAATTTCCTGAGCACCCTCAAAGAAGCTATCCCCTACGTGAAAGGTCTTGAAGTTTTGAACGATTGCGTCCAAATCCAGGAAACAGCAACCAAGTTACCCGAGTATTGTAACACTAGGTGGACACGGCATGTTACAGAAGACATAGATGTTGGAAAGGGCTACCCTTCGTTTCAAGAATTTGTCGACTTTGTAGCCAGAGAAGCCAGAGTGGCTAACAACCCTATATACGTGGTCGCTCAAAACCAAGACAAGTTGCCAACCGCGAATAGAGGAAATGAGTTTAGGGCAAAGACAAAACGAGCACCTGGCATTACTCATGCCACCAACACCAACACCAGTGCTGAAAAAGAAACCCCTAAAAGTGGAGCCAAAAATTCTCCAGTTTGCACCTACTGCGACAAAGATCACCTCATCTACAAGTGCAATGCTTTCAAAGAGTTGCCTTATGATGACAAAATACAAAGCATTCGAAGCAAGGCCCTTTGCTTCAAATGTCTCAGATGTGGCCACACATCAAAGAAGTGTCTAGTTAAAGTGTCCTGCAACACGTGCAAAGGCAAACACCAAACTCTGCTGCACTTAGACAAGAAGAAAGCAGACACAAAGCTTACAGAGTCAGAAGCCGACAAAGATGAAAACACATTTGAATCTATTTCAAACAAAACCAACCAAGATTACATGAAGAGTTATACTTCAATGATCGTACCTGTTTGGGTCAAGACAGGCCAAGCTGGCTCGCAAGAAGTATTGGTTTATGCACTGATTGATTCCCAAAGCGACAGCTCCTATATCACAGAGGATCTGGCAGCCAAGCTGTGCATGCCACATGAAACAACAAGAATGAAGATAACAACTATGACATCTTCATCGGTGGTCTATTGTAAGAAGTTCTCAGACATCAAACTGAGAGGATACGACTCGACTGTCGAAGTCCTAGTCAAGTCGTGCTACACAAGAGACCACATCCCTCACAACAGGGAGCACATTCCTTCAAAGGTAGCGGCAAGTATGATGCCTCATTTGGCTCGAATAGCCCCCTTCATTCCTCCTATTCAAGACTGTGAAGTGGGACTGCTCATTGGATACTCCTGCCCACAAGCACTCAGACCGGTGGAGATAGTCTCCGGAAATCCCGAAGAAGCCTTTGCTGTGAAAACAGACTTGGGATGGAGCATCATTGGAGGCCCTTGTTATGAACAAGGCAACAATGGCGTATGCCATAGGATTGTCGCCAAAGAATTGATAGTGCCACCACCCTGTGAGATCTTGAAGGTTTTCGACCAAGATTTCAGCGACACCAAAGATGAAGCGAAGGAGCTAATCTGCCAGGCCACTGAAATATGCAAAAAGGGCAAAGTTAGACTCCATAAGTTCCTGTCGAACAGCATAGACGTCCTGGAATCTATACCACCTTCAGAAAGAGCCACTACCGTCTCCGAAATAAACTTGGAACTGGAACCTCTCCCGGTTGAGCGCACACTTGGAACAAGATGGGATGTTCAAAATGACTGCTTCAGGTTCAAGATAACACTACAGGATAAACCCAACACAAGAAGAGGCATCCTCTCTACAGTCATGTCAGTCTATGACCCAAATGGATTTGTTAGCCCTGTGGTGTTGCAAGGGAAAAAGATCCTGCAAGAACTGTGCAAGCAAAAGAAATCCTGGGACGAACCTGTCGAGCCTGTCATAATTGAACGGTGGGAGAGCTGGAAAGCAGATATTCAGGAACTGGAGGATCTGAAAATACCCAGATGTTTCAAGCCTGACAAGGAAGTGAAATCTTTCGAGTTGCATCATTTCAGTGATGCCAGCACTCAAGGTTATGGGCAGTGCTCGTATGTCTGTCTGTCTGTCGGCTCGTATGTCTATTTCCAGCTGACGGCTGGAAATATTCTCTCGGCGCCACACCAGTCAGCTGCCTTTTGCAACAGCGGCTCGATTCCGAGTTTTTTTTTTTTTCCCTTCCTCTCTCTTTTGATCACTTTTTTTTTTTTTTTTTTTTTCACCCCACTTATATCACGGACACACAGATCGTCCCAAATGTCTCCTGAGCCGGTGGACGGAGCCACTGTTTATAGCAGGATTCGATACAACAGGGAAGAGCTGCTAGCATTTAACCGCCACCCGGTCCCACTGGAAAAACTCGACATACCGAGAGAACTGAGGCGAAAACGCCGCGGCTGCCGGGCTGGAGTAAGGCGGAGGACAAAAAATATAAGGTACAGACCCTCCCTTCCATCTGTTGTCATGGGAAATGTACGGTCGATACTGGGAAAGTTAGATGAGCTAGCGGCTATCTCCCGTTATGATAGCACTTACCGGGAGTGCTCTCTCCTTTTGTTTACTGAGACGTGGCTAACTGAACTAGCAGCAGATGCTAACATTGAGCTGGAGGGTTTTCACATGATACGAGCTGACCGAACACCAGAGAGTGGCAAAACTAGGGGCGGTGGAGTGATAATGTATGTTAACAACAACTGGTGCAGACCGGGACATATCACTGTTAAACAACGACACTGCAGCAAAGACATTGAGTTGCTAGCTGTTAGCATGAGGCCTACATATCTCCCGAGAGAACACTCACACGTGATCTGCATTGTTGTTTATGCAAATCCGACGGCGAACGCTGGGACAGCGCGTGACGTCATCCATTCAGTAACCAGCAGGCTGCAGACAGAACACCCAGATGCTCTTCTCCTCATCTCAGGCGATTTCAACCACGTTTCACTGTCTCCCATTCTGCCCACTTTCACCCAGTATGTCACATGCCACACTAGAGACAATAAAACACTGGATTTGTTCTACGCAAACACTAAGGAGGCGTACACCTCATCACAACTCCCCCCACTTGGGAGATCGGATCACAACTTGGTTCATCTCCGACCGGTGTACAAACCCCTAGTGCACAGACAACCTCCGGCCATGCACACTGTGGAGTTATGGTCTGAGGAGACAATGGACACTCTAAAGGACTGTTTTGAAGCCACTGCCTGGAAGCAGCTCTGCGATCCACATGGTGAGGACATCGATGGCCTCATTCACACCTTCACGGGCTACCTCAGCTTCTGTGTGGACAAATCCGTTCCCACCAAGACCATACGGCATCACTCAAACAACAAACCCTGGATCAACCCTGAGATAAAAACACTTCTGAGAGAGAAGAAGAGGATCTTCAGGTCGGGGAACAGGGAGATGCTGAAGTCCGTACAGAGGGAGCTGAGGAGAAAGATCAGAGAAGGCAAGGACAGCTTCAGGAAGAAGATGGAGGACAAGCTGCAACACAGCGACATCAGCGGGGTCTGGAGAAACCTCAAAACCATCTCGGGGCTCCAGAATACCTCCCCCCAGGCCACGGGGGGCAGGGAGTGGGCGAACAACCTGAATCTGTTTTTCAATAGATTTGACCAACCGCCCTCCCCCCTGTCTGCACAACAACCACTGCTGCCTCTAAGAAATCAAGTCCTGCTACCCACTCCCCACTCCACCGACACCCCCCCCCCACTCCCAACACACAGCCCCCCATCCTGACCCTGACCAAGACCCAGGTGAGGACGGAGCTGAGGAAGATCAAGGCGAGGAAGGCGTTGGGACCGGACGGCATCAGCGCAAAGCTCCTCAAGTCCTGTGCAGACCAGCTGTGTGGGATTGTGACATATATCTTCAACATGAGCCTGAAACTGGGGAGGGTACCACAGCTGTGGAAAACATCTTGTGTGGTACCTGTACCAAAAACTTCCCACCCCAAAGACCTGAACAGCTTCAGACCGGTGGCCTTGACGTCCCACTTGATGAAGACCCTGGAGAGACTGCTCCTTGCTCATCTCCGCCCCCTGGTGGAACCAGCGATGGATCCACTCCAGTTCGCCTACCAGCATGGCATTGGGGTGGAGGATGCGGTGATCTTCCTCCTTCACCGTTCTCTGTCCCACCTGGAGAAGCCCGGGAATATGGTGAGGATCATGTTCTTTGACTTCTCCAGTGCTTTCAACACCATCCAACCGATGATCCTGAAGGACAAGCTGCTGCGCGCAGGGGTGGACCAGCACCTGTCATCATGGATCCTGGACTACCTCACGAACCGGCCTCAGTTTGTGAGAACCCGGGACTGTGTTTCCGACACGATCATCAGTAGCACGGGGGCCCCCCAGGGAACGGTGCTGGCTCCCTTCCTGTTCACTCTTTATACTGCGGACTTCTCACACAACACAACACATTGCCATCTACAGAAGTTCTCTGATGACTCTGCGATCGTTGGTCTCATCTCCAGCGGAGATGAAGCTGAGTACAGAGGGCTTATCCAGGACTTTGTGGACTGGTGCCATCGGAACTGCCTCCAGATCAACGCGAGGAAAACTAAGGAGCTGGTGGTGGACTGCCGCAGGCATGGGCAGCCCCTCACAGTACCAGTAAATATACAGGGAACAGACATCGAGATGGTGACATCCTACAAGTACCTGGGTATTCATCTGAACAATAAACTAGACTGGTCACACAATACTGACGCACTCTACAAGAAGGGACAGCGCAGGCTGTTCCTGCTGAGGAGACTCAGGTCTTTTGGTGTACAAGGGGCGCTGCTGAAGTCATTCTATGACACGGTGGTGGCATCAGCCATCACTTTTGGAGTGGTCTGCTGGGGCAGTGGCATTACTGCAGCCGATAGGAAGAGACTGAACAAACTGATTAAGAAAGCTAGCTCTGTCCTGGGGCAACGCCTTGATCCGATGGAGGAGATAGGAGAGAGAAGGACGGTGGCTAAACTGTCATCTCTGCTGGAGTCCGAGTTCCATCCTATGCAGGACATACTGAATGCACTGAGGAGCTCATTTAGCAGCAGACTACATCATCCCAGGTGCACAACCGAGAGGTTTCGTAGGTCCTTCCTACCAACGGCTGTCAGACTGTACAACCTAAGCAGGGCTGCTCGCAGAGATAGCAAAAAGACGTAACAAACTTATAGTTTTTTGAATGCAAAAGATGCAATAGACTTACACAATGGTCCTCTCCGGCATACAACTAGGAACATACCGGTCGCTATGGAGGGTGAGAATATGTATGGGCACATAATCATACCATGTAGGATAACTAAATAGACGGTTATGCTGTTTCATCCCACCTAGCAACAATGCTCTGCACTGTGTGTGTTTATATATTTACATATTTATTCCATCTAGCTACAATGCTCTGCACTGGGTGTGTTTATATATCTATATATTTATTCCATCTAGCTACAATGCTCAGCACTGGGTGTGTTTATATTTATATATCTATATATTTATTCCATCTAGCTACAATGCTCCGCACTGTGTTTTTATATATCTACATATTATTCCATCTAGCTACATTGCTCCGCACTGTGTGTGTTTATATACTTGCATATTTATTCCACCTAGCTGCAATGCTCCGTACTGTGGGTGTTTATATATTTACATATTTATTCCATCTAGCTACAATGCTCTGCACTGTGTGTTCATATATTCATATATTTATTCCATCCAGCTACAATGCTCTGCACTGTGTGTCTGTGTGTGTGTGTGTGTGTATATATATACTGTATTTTATAGTAATATGTACATATGTATATTAGCTGCTCTTGCTTGCTTGTTTTTTTTCTTGCCTTCTGATTGTTGCTCTGAGTGTTGCTATCCCTGTGCTGTTGCAATCCTGGAATTTCCCCGTTGTGGGACTAATAAAGGCTTATCTTATCTTATCTTATCTTATCTTATCTTATGTCAGAATGTGTGACCAGGATGGAAACATAGACTGCGCCTTGCTCATGAGCAAAGCGAGAGTGGCACCATCAAAAGTTGTCTCCATTCCTCGGCTTAAATTGACAGCAGCAACAACGTCAGTGAAAATCAGCAAGTTCCTCAGAAGACAGCTCGAGATCCAGGTCACCAAGGAATATTTTTGGACAGACAGCAAGGTCGTGCTGGGATACATCGCCAACAGTGCAAAGCGGTTTCACGTGTTTGTCAGCAACCGTGTACAGTACATTCGGGAGAACACTGAAGTGCAACAATGGCACCACGTACCGACCAAGTCGAATCCAGCCGATCTGGCTTCGAGAGGCGTGTCGGCCAAAGAACTGGGCACCTCTATGTGGCTGAAAGGCCCAGAATTTCTCTACAAAGCAGAGCTACCACTGACTTCGCCAGATGATACTCTCAACCTTGGCGACCCTGAAGTAAAAGCAGTGTCTCGGGGCATCTAGCGTTGTTCTACCAACAGGACTGTTGGATGTACTACAAAGGATTTCGAAGTGGCAGACCATGATCAACATCTTGGGAACTATGATAAGAAGAGTGTCTTCGAAGACAAGCCGTCTACTCCAAGACAGAAAAGCACGTAATCTAGCCATCAAGTGGTTACAAGCCAAAGAGTTTCCTGAAGAGATCACAACCCTGGGGAAAGGTGGAAACGTAGCAACGTCAAGCTGCTTGAAGACTCTAGATCCCATGTTGGATGAAGAAGGCCTGCTAAGGGTTGGGGGAAGAGTTCGTGAAGCAGAAGACATCACCAAGGAAGAATGTCACCCCATTATCCTTCCAAGAAAATCACATGTCACCGAGGCCATCATCAGGCATGTACATCAAAAGACCAATCATGGAGGTCGCAGCTCAACTTTGAATGAACTACGATCTCAAGGATATTACGTACAAAGGGGCTCCAAGACAGTGGCTCAAGTGATACGCAACTGTATCATGTGTCGCAAGCAAAGAAGACCAGCGGAGAGTCAGAAGATGGCTGACTTGCCACAAGAACGTACAGAAGCGCATCCTCCATTCTACAAGTCTGGAATGGATGTCTTTGGCCCGTATCTCATCAAACGTGGAAGATCAGAAATCAAGCGCTACGGACTGCTGTGCACGTGTCTGTACAGTCGTGCAATTCACCTGGAGCTTCTAGACGACCTCTCAACTGACTGTTTCATCAATGCCCTAAGATGCTTCTTGGCATTGCGAGGTGTGGTTAGAAGCATACTCTGCGATCAAGGTTCCAACTTCATCGGTGCTGACAATGAACTGAAACAAGCTCTCGCCAAATTGGATCATGACAAGCTGGAGACAGTTCTAGCAAACAAGCAAGTGGAGTTCAAGTTCAATGCTCCTCATGCTAGTGAGCAAGGTGGCGTATGGGAAAGACAGATCCGCACAGTGAGGAAGACGCTGAAGTCGGTGATAGACTTTGCGAACACACGACTAGACGACGCCTCCTTAAGAACACTGTTCTATGAGGCAGCATACATCGTGAACAGTCGTCCATTGTCTCCAACGTCTTTGAATGACCCACTCGCCGAACCTCCCATAACGCCAAACGCTCTACTTCATGGCAAGCTTGAGGGAGTCTTACCTCCACCAGGAGCCTTCTGCGCCCAGGACGTTTATGCACGGAAACGCTGGAGGCGTGTTCAACACCTGAGTCAGCTCTTTCGAAGTAGATGGAAACAAGAATACTTACTGAATCTCCAACATCGCCAAAAGTGGTGCAAACCATAAAGAAACCTCCAAACAGGAGACATTGTTCTCATGATGGATGAAGGGTTGGCGAGAAACCAGTGGCCACTTGGACTTGTGATGAGTGCAATGGCCGACAAGGACGGACTTGTCCGAAAAGTGAGGCTGAGAATTTCGAACGCCAGAAGTGTGGCTCGTGGGGAGAAGATTAAGCCAGTCTCCGAACTGGAAAGACCAGTGCAAAAGGTTGTGCTCTTGCTGCCGGTTAAAGATTAGGTGACATTGTGAAAATTTTATGTTGGCATGACTTTATAGTCTTCCATCATAAAGATTTTGGTGGGAGTGTAACGGCAGCAGCTGTGTTTGTTTGATCCATGGGAGAAACATGGCAATTCTTGTGACTGTTGTAATTTCCCCGCTATATATGTCAACAGTGACATCCTTTCTAGTATTTGACCTTTGGTTGTACAGCAATGCCTCCCAAAGATTTGTTTTGGCAGGTATATATATTCACAGCCTGGCTCTGTGTGCCAGTCAAAAGTTGTTTACTTTGTGTCTGGGGGAACCCCCAACATGGAAATGACCTTTGACCTCTGGGGAATCCCTTGGGAATTCCCTACCTTTTTTTTTATTTATTCCCTCCATATTTTCTTTTAAAAACCTATGTTTGGAAATTTGTCCTTTGAGATTTAAAAATTATTGAAATAATTTGTCATCAAAAATACATGAGGTATAAGCATTATTCACAACAGGAAGTAGACGATTTGAGACTTCCTGCCCAGCAAAATATGACAACGGACAGATTGAGCATGGCTGGCTAAGACAAAGATCCAAAGCCATCCAGCTGCTTACTTCAATTCAATTCAACTTTATTTATATAGCGCCATTTCACAACAACAGTCATCTCATAGCACTATCAACTGTAGGGAGGACCCCCACAGTTGCAGAAAGACCCCAGCAATCAGGCGATCCCCTGTGAGCAAGCACTTGGCGACGGTGGAGAGGAAAAACTCCCTTTTAACAGGAAGAAACCTCCAGCAGAACCAGGCTCAGGGAGGGGCAGTCATCTGCTGCGACTGGCTGGGGGGTGAGGGGACAGAGAAGAAGAAAAGAACAGACATGTAGAGAGCAAACAGCACGATGGGGACTCAATCTATGGGAGAGAACAAACAAATGTTAATGACCAGCAAAAAAAAAAAAATATTTCATAGAGAGTGAGGAAAGGAGTGAGGCCCAGTGCATTACTGAAGGTCCCCCGGCTGACTAAACCTATTAGCAGCATAACTAAGGGAGGGTTCAGAAACACATGATCCCTCCCTAATTGTAGGCTATATCAAAAAGGTAGGTTTTAGCCCTATTCTTAAAAACAGAGATCGAGTCTGACACCCTACTTCAGCCCAGGTAGGGTGAAACTGTCATAATGATGAAATGATGAAATAATCCCTCATATCCAATTATCTACCCGATATTTTGTAGGTTGTTTGAGAGATGATGATATTTTTGAAGTTTGTTGAAGTGTGACTAGACCATGTGACTGTCAGTGGTAATCCATGCCTATGTAACATTTCACCTAGTCTCCATGCATGTGCGAAAAACTGTAATAGTTGTGAAAAAGTAATTTTTGAAGCTTCATTCTGTGAATAGGGATGTATTTTTGACTTGAAGTAAATGCAGTATTATTCTGGTCAGTCACTGCTACAGTTCCCGGCCTGCATGGCCTTGGTAGCTTTTAGAAGTGCAAATCTGGCAATCCTTCATTATTTACTGGCTGCCTAGTTCTAGTCAATTTTATTGTTATGTTTTTGAATTGACATCTTGACTTTAAATTAGCTGAAATACCAATTTACAAGGTATTTATTCCGGGCTATTAATTGCAGACAAAATGTGAGAGCCTGCAAGGAATTTCTGCCCTCGGAAGGCTGCGACCCGGCAAAGTGGTTAGTGAAATGTTTAACTCTGTTGAAGTTTAATGATGGTTGTTTGAATATGCACATGTCCAAAGAATAGAAACTTTTGTGTGTGTTTCTAATGTGAAAATCTGATGTGCACAAACCATACAATTTTAAATGTGGATTTGATAATCTGTTGTATTTGTTTACAGTAAATGCTGCATAATTTTTGCTGGTAGCTTTCTTGCAACAACTCAGTAAACCTAAAAAATCTATCAATTTGAGATCATAAATGTTTACATTTGTGTGTATGCAGTATGATTTAATTTCTGAAATACTAGAATTTTGTGTCCACAGCTAAAATAATGTTTCTTGTGTTTGATATGTTTCAGTCTTTACGGTGTTTGATGCATTAAAGTCAAAAGCAAGGACATTAAAGATGTGTCAAACATCAGTTATTGCACACCAAAATGCAGCTCATAATCCGGGGCCGGAACATTTGGGACCGCTGTTAAGGAGAGTAGGAGAGCTCTGTCCAGGTATGCATTTCCCTTATTTCCAGCCGCAGCTTCTGGGAAAGCTCCGGCTGGATTCCGCCCCTGGCTCGGTGTTTCCGGCTTCTTGTCCCCCTGGATGTCGAGCCCCACTCTCCTCCAGTGTTTGTCTTTTGTGTTTGCACTCCATGATTTAGTTTTTGTATGTTAACGTTTGTGTCTGTTTTTACGTTAATAAATGTGCAGAAACCACAGTGAGCGCTTGGTGTTCTACTTTCGCCCGTGAAACGGGCGCTTCATGGCAAGCACAGATCCCTGTGGAACTCCGTGACTGAGCTTTGAGTTGGAAGAAAACTCATTATTGATATGAACAAACTGGAACATATCAGATAAATAAGATCTTAACCACTGCAACGAAGTTCCATTAAGTCCAACATGGTGTTTTAGTCGATCAAGTAAAATATTATGCTCGATAGAATCAAAAGCTGCACTAAGGTCTAAAAGGACAAGTACAGAAACAAGTCCATTATCAGATGCGATAAGGAGGTCATTAGTGACCTTCACTAAAGCTGTTTCAGTACTATGATGGATTCTGAACCCAGGGTGAAACTCTTTAAATAAACCATTTCCCTGCAAGTGGTCAAATAATTGTGTAGCAACAACTCTTTCTAAGATTTTTGAAATGAAAGGCAGATTTCATTAAAGAAATCTGGTCTAAATTGGTCTAAAACTCCTGGATCCAGCATTAGCTTTTTAAGTAAGAGTTTAATTACAGCAGTTTCAAAAGCCTGCGGTACATGGCCTAATGTTAATGAAGAATTGATTATTTGAAGAATAGAGCTACCAATAAATGGGAAGACTTCTTTAAATGACCTGGTAGGAATAGGGTCTAAAAGACAAGTTGAAGGCTTGAATGAGGAAATTATTTTATCTAACTCTAAAAGGTCAACTGGAGTAAACTCATCCAAACAAATATCAACTGAAGGAGTTGTAGTAGATACTGTATTTAAGTTAATGGTGGGAAGAACCTGATTGATTTTATCTCTGATAGATGAAATTTTATTATTGAAGAAGTTCATCAAGTCCTGACTAGTAAGCTCTAAGGGAATGCTAGGTTTGACAGAGTCCTGACTCTTTGTCAGCCTGGCTACAGTGCTGAAAAGAAACCTTGGATTATTCTTGTTCTCTTCTATTAATGCAGAATAATAACTTGTTCTAGCTTTCCTAAGAGATTTTTTATAAATTAGAAGATGATTTTTCCAAGCTAAATAGACTTCATCTAAGTGGAGCGCCATTTTCTTTCTAATTGACCAGTCTTCTGTTTTAAGCTACGAGTTTCTGTGTTGAACCAAGGAGTTAGAAATCTCTGATTAGACTTTTTCTTTTTTTAAAGGGGGCACCATGTCTAGGGTCTGATGCAGAGAAGCTGTCACGCTATCTACCATGCTATCAATTACAGAAGGAGCAAGGTCTCCGTAACTTATATCCGTTATGTTGACACATGGCTTTGAGGAAACAATCTGCTTAAATTTGGTAACAGCATCATCTAAGAGGCATCTACTGTAGTAATACTTTTTACTAGGAGCCAAATAGTCAGAAATAGTAAAATCAAATGTTAACAGATAATGGTCTGACAGTACAGGGTTATGAGGAGACATTACCAGATTTTCTATTTCTATGCCATATGTCAGAACAAGGTCCAATGTGTGGTGGAGATAATGGGTAGAATTTCCTACTTTCTGAGAAAACCCCATCGAGTCTAATATTGAATTAAATGCCATATTAAGGCAATCATTATCTACATCTACATGTATATTAAAGTCCCCTACTATAATTATTCTGATTTCAGCACTAAATCCACTAAGAATTTGGCAAATTCAGATAAAAACTTTGAGTAGGCTGAGGGACAACGATAAACCATGGCAAATAAAATTGGGTTTAACCTAAAATTACTAATATGCACAATACTGAGCACCAGACACTCAAAGGAATTGTAACATGTTTTTTGCTCTACATTAACTAGTAATTTGAAATGGTAAATTGTTGCTACTCCTCCTCCACGACCAGAACTTCTGGGATTTTGACAGTTTAAGTAATCAGAGGGTGTCACAAGGGTGAGCGTGGTGTGTCACCGTGCTCAGGCTCTTAATTTATGTTTGAGTATTTCCTATATTTTTCCTGTATTGTGTGGTTATTTTCCTGTGTGTTGGTTTAAGATGTGTTCATAGTGGTCAGTTGTTCTGTTATTTAGTCATGTCCTTATTATTTTTATTCTGTCAGTTTCTGTAGCTTCGTGCTTATATTTTGTTTCTTTGTGACACAAGTTCTCTACTCCAGACACTCCCACTTGGTCATCATCTCGCATAGGCTGCTTATTCTGTTTCAGTTAACTAGTTGTCACAGCTGTGAGCTGTCTAGTAATTAGGTTAACCTGCCCGCTATCACTTCTTATCACCCACACCTGCTATCATTTGTGATCATTTGTTTCTGGCTATTTAAGGACTGTTATTTCTCTCCCTCTTTGCTGGAGTCTAAAAGACTCTCTCACATCAGAACCCTATCCCCATTCTGATGTACATCCTGCCTACTCTTTTGCTGCATCTGTCTGTAAGTTTGCTTTGTGCACCATTTGGATTTTTGTGTTTGTGGACTGTTTGGACTTTTGTGTTCTTTCAATATCACAAACTACAGTTCAGCGTTTGGGTCTCTCCTCTCTGCCCTAAGGGGCAATACATGACAGTAGACTCCAGCCAGTAAGAGACCCAGCTGTTGTAGTTTGTACTTTTTTTGTTTCACTCACCTGTTTTTCGGGAGCTGTCAACACGTCATCAGGTGGTTGCAGTTACCCAATGAGCCTGGGGTGGGAATGCTGCAGAACACTCATGGAGGTGGACGGACTCATCTCTGCAGCTCACTTCGCTCCTTGTTTTCTCTGTCTCTGTTTTGGAGAGATCTTGCCTGGCTCTTGGTGGGGAGAGTCAAGTGCAGTTGTCAGCTGCACCTGAACTCACCTCGCCGGACTCCACTGCTGCTGGTGACCCTGACCCTGTGTCTCTGTCCCTCTTGTATGAGCCTTTCCCCAGGGTCACCAAGGTTTGGACGGCTTCGCTAGAGGTCTCTGTGGGTTCAGTCTCGCCGCCTGTGGTCTTCGTGGGTCCAGCTCCTCCTTCCGAGGTCATCGCGGGTGCTCCGTCCCAGCCCAGGGGCCTCCATGAGTGCTTCTCCCCCTCCAACTGAGGTCTTTGCAGGTGCTCTGTTCCATTCCGGGGTCTCCGAGGGTGCTGCTTCCCCATCAGCTAAGTTGTCGTGGGTGCTCCGTCCCAGCCCGGGACCTCTGGGGGTGCAGCTCCTCCTCAGTCCGGGTCTCCATGGGTGCTGTGTGGTTGTCAGGGACCGTCGTGGGTGCTGTGCCTCAGCCTGAAACCAACGTGGGTGCTGCGCTCCAGTGTGGGTCCACCGTGGGCATTGTGCTCCAGCCCGGTGGCCACCGGGGGTGCAGCTCTGGCCCAGTAAGGGTCCACCATGGGTACAGCTCTGGCCCAGTCCTGGTCCACCGTGGGTGCAGCTTTGGCCCAGTCCCGGTCCACCGTGGGTGCAGCCTCGCTCCAGCCTGGAGCCACTGCGGGTGCTGTTGTGCTCCAGCCCAGGGCCACCGCGGGTGCTGCGATGTCCCAGTCCGGGACCACCGAGGGTGCTGCAGAGCAGTCTGAAAGCGTCGGGGTCCCCTCTCCTCTGCCTGACGCTGTCGTGGTCCCCTCTCCTCTGCCAGATGCCGTCATGGTCCCCTCTCCTCTGCCTGACGCCGTTGTGGTCCCCCCTCCTCTGCCCGAGGCTGTTGCGGTCCCATCTCCTTTTCCCGGGTCCGTCGTGGTTCCCTCTCTTCCATCTAACACTGCCATGGTTTCTCCTGCTCCTCTGTCCATTTCATCACTGGTCTTCCCCGTGGGACAGCCGCCCCCTAAGCCACCCTTTCTGTTTAGGTGACTAAAGAATTCTGGCAGACCACCTGACAGACTGTGCCGCTGGGTTGAGTGGCCCACGTTCTCCAGTAGGCCACCTGACTCGTTCTATCATGCCATCTGCCAGATCTGGGATTTTAGCCGGCCGTCTGAACTGTCCAGCTCTCTGGTCCAGGGGCCCTAAATGCCTGGGTTTTGCGTGGGTGTGGGTCCTGAGCGGGTTTTTTTTTTTTTTTTTGGTCCCTCCTAGCCTGGTTCCCCCACCGCCCTCCTGAGTTGGGTCATTATGTTTCTCCTGTTGGAAGGGGGGGGGGGTCTTTTTCTTTGGTGTTATCTTGGGGTGTCTGGATTCCACCTCTGGGGGGGGGGGGGCGGGGGGGCGGGCTCTGTCACAAGGCTCAGCTTAGTGTGTCACCATGCTCAGGCTCTTAATTTATGTTTGAGTATTTCCTATATTTTTCCTGTGTTGTGTGGTTATTTTCCTTTGTGTTGGTTTAAGATGTGTTCATAGTGGTCAGTTGTTCTGTTATTTAGTCATGTCATTATTATTATTATTATTCTGTCAGTTTCTGTAGCTTAGTGCTTATATTTTGTTTCTTTGTGTCACGAGTTCTCTACCTCCTCTTCCAGACACTCCCACTTGGTCATCATCTTGCATTGGCTGCTTATTCTATTTCAGTTTACTAGTCGTCACAGCTGTGAGCTGTCTTGTAATTAGGTCAATCTGCCCGCTTATGTGACCCACACCTGCTATTATTTGTGATCATTTGTTTCTGACTATTTAAGGACTGTTATTTCTCTCCCTCTTTGCTGGAGTCTAAAAGATTTTCTCACGTCAGAACCCTATCCCCATTCTGATGTACATCCTGCCTACTCTTTTGCTGCATCTGTGTGTAAGTTTGCTTTGCACACCATTTGGATTTTTGTGTTTGTGCACTGTTTGGACTTTTGTGCTCTTTCAATAAATATCACAAACTACAGTTCAGTGTTTGGGTTTCTCCTCTCTTCCCCGAGGGGCAATACATGACAGAGGGAGTTGATACATTTAAACCAACATAATCCTCTTGCCCTAACCAAGTCTCTGTAAGGGATATTAAATCAATCTGATGATCAATTAACAGATCATGGACTAGCAGACACCTAATGTTTAACAAACCGCATTTAATTTTTAAATTATGAGGAGGAACAGAGGCCAAGTCACTAAATTTAGAGGCTTCATGTTTAATTTGAGTTTTACCAACTTTTTGTTTCACCACTTTGGGATGCTTATACATTACATGTAGCACCCTCAAGGATTGGCTTACGCATGAGGTTTAGAGTAAAACAGGGTTTATTCTTGTTCTTGACAACCCGTGAGAACTGGTCACAAAAGGAAATACATTAAAATAAATGTAAAACTACATCTTGCAGTTTGCATCAATAAAATAAATTAAATACATAAAACATGAAATAAAACATATAAAAATGTTAGACAAACCCTGTGAGCTGGCATCCACGAGGGGCTAAATGATCCTTTTTAACCTCCGTTTGTCCTCTTTCTTCTTTTGTATTATTTTCTTTGTTTTAATCATCCCTTTCACATGTTTGCCATCAATCTATGGAGCTTGGTTGCAAGTGGCAAGTGTGATGCGCTGCTTGGGCGGAAATGCACAGGTAATTAAGGTCGGGTGGAACCTAAAGATAAATAATTAGTTCTGTGTACACTAAAGTTGACCACTAGGTGGCATAGTCACGAAGAGAAAGGACAAACAACTAAATGAAGGCATAAATAGGGAGTAAATTAAGAGAGACTGTTACATTATATTTTTATTTTCTCTGGATGGAGCAGACAGTGATCCTCTGGTGGGGAAGACAGGGGTTAAGTTGAGGGGTGGCAGATGGAAAGAAGCTGCTGAGAGGCGTGTAAGACTGCGACTCTGCTTCCTGGTTCCAACTCTGAGTTGTCAAGGTTTTGGAAATTTGGATAAAAATGATGCCAGATTGTTAGATAAAAGAGACTCACCATCCAAAGTGGGATAGATGCTGTCTTGTCTAATAAGACCAGGTTTTCCCCAAAATGAGTTCCAATTATCTATGCAGCCCACATTGCTTGCAGGCGACCACACTGACAGTCAGCGGTTGAAGGATGACATGCGGCTGAACATGTTGTCACTGGTCAGACTGGGGAGGGGCCCAGAGAATACTACAGAGGCAGACATTGTTTTTGCAAAGCTACACACCGATTCCACACTAAGTTTTGTAACTTCCGACTGCCGGAGTTGGATGTTGTTAATGCCGGCATGGATAACAGTTGTGGAATATTTACAGTTACTTTTAGCCAGCATTTTCAAATTTGACTCAATGTCGCCTGCTCTGGCCCCGGGAATGCATTTGACTATGGCTGCTACCATCTCTAGGTTCACGTTTCTGACTACAGAGTTGCCAATGATCAGTTTTTTCCTCAGCGGGTGTGTCGCTGAGCGGGAAAATGCAATTAGAAACATGAACAGGCTGGTGGTGAACCAGGGGCTTGCGACTATGCTTCCTTCTCACCGTCACCCACGCATTCTCTCCTGGCTGCTCAGGAGAGGTGGAAGCCAGGGGACAGCTACCAGGCCGCCCTATGCTAGGGTGCTCCGCTGCAGCTAAGAGGAGTCTGTCATTATTAACTGGTGCTGACGGTGTTTCAATGCAGCGGAGCCAGGATTCCAAATCACACAACCTCGCCTTGAGTGCCTCAAAACGGCAACACGTCAAACAGGTTCATTTTGTCTTCTTTCAATTATTTTTCCTTTTCTTTTTCCTTTGAAAGACAAAAGTAAAATAGAAAGATGTCTTTACCTTCTTTACATGTTTCAACTGCACTGCAGCCTTCATCAGAAGAGTCACCTGGCAGCAATCAGCTGACTCTTCTGATGAAGGCTGCAGTGCAGTTGAAACATGTAAAGAAGGTAAAGACATCTTTCTATTTTACTTTTGTCTTTCAAAGGAAAAAGAAAAGGAAAAAAAAAAAGGCAACATTTATTACATTTACCATTATCACTAAAAGAAGCAGAGGTTTAGCTAAACATCTGACACAGAGAACACACCAGAGGAGAAGGGGAAGGAGAGCTAGTAGCCATAGCTAGTGGCTAACCCGGAGCTAACACAAACACCGATGAAAGGAGAACAGAAGGCTAAAGAGGGTGATTAGGTGACACTGAATAAGCACACAGGTGCAAGAGGCTAGATAAACAGAACTGAGAGGTGACGGTAGATGGAAAAAAGCGATTAAAATACAATTAAAGGCAACAATCCTCAGGAGAGTGAGGAGAGCTAAGCACAGAACAAACCACACTGACAGCCAGCAACGCAGGAAGTGACGATACATTACCACAGGAGGCAGGATCCCCACAGTTGATAATACATCTCCTTCATTCTGGCCTATTTTGATAATTGTTTTTGGCTGACATGACACGGGTAATTGGACCATTAGCATAGCTAGCTCAGTGACATGAATCAGCGTGATCAGGGCTTTTGCGGGTCTTTGCTGTAAATTGTGGCCACTGTATTAGTAAAACTGCTCCAAGCTGGTTTATCTGAATGTGTACGTACTGATTTGTTATATTTTGGCCATGAAAACAGGGTAGACAGAGTTGCCAAGTTAGTTGGGGTGAGCAGCCCCAGTTGTGTTTTCTCTGATCAAAAAAGAGGTCAGAATAGTCAGTATAGACTTTCAAAACACTAGTGCTACGAGATGGCTGGATCCATCTATCCTCTACTGCTTTTCTGGGATCTGGGTCACAGGGATAGCAGTCCTACATAGATTAGTCCAGACTCTCACCCAGTTCACATAGCGCCATGGTCCCCATGACCCCTACTGCAGGTGGCGAGCCCACTGGGAGCTGGACCCATGTGGCTTCTTTGGCCACAATGGGTCCTTATGTAACTTTTTTCTTAGGGTATTAATGGACTGCTCTTGGTCTGGCCCTTCACCCAGGACAAATTTGTCTTGGAAGACCCTACCAGGGGCAAGTTGCCCCAACATAACTCCTGGGATCATTAGGGCACGCAAACCCCTCCACCACAATAAGGTGGCAATCCATGGAGGGGTGTCTGGATTAGCCCTAACTGTAAATTCAGTACAGATTTCTGTAATGGAATACATTGACATCTTTGGCATACCCACTTTCATAAATGTTTCAAAACACTATAATGATAGGCAATTTTTGAATATTTCAAAGTAGAAGAAAAACCTTGAAATAGCTCAGTTACATACAGTTTTGTCGGTACATGTAACCATGACAACCCTAATCCTTTTTTTCAAAGACATTATACAGTAGTTCACTATGGGTAGAGGGGAAAGCATGGTCAGCTGTCAGAAACAGCCATTGATTGTAGACAATATATGCCATACAAACTCTACCTTTGATATTCAGAGAAAACTGCCACCAGGAGAAGTTGCTTGTTTGTGTATTTGACACATCCTGTAACTCCCCCCCCCCACACACACACCAGATTTTTAGATCTCCTTTAGGTTTACATCTTGTAATTTCTACCCACCTGTATATCTTCTAAGAACACATAAGCTGACATATGCATAGATCCACATACAAGTTGTATATTCAGCAAGTGCAAATCTGCTTATGTGACCACAATTAAAGGGACAGCTGGAGCAATCTTCCAGAGGAGTGGGGTATAGTTTGTGGCTTGATGGGTGAAGAGTGGCAGGTGTGTGCTAATTCAGCAGTAGAGTGTACGCACAATTGCAAACATTCACAATGCATTTAGGTTTAGGCCTACATAAGCCTGAATAAGCATGATGTTAAGGTAAATTTGGATTTTAGTATTCAGTGAGGTGGACAAAAAGTAGAAGTGTACATTTTTATGGCTTCTGCTTGTGCTGTCAAAAAGTTTCACAAAGACCAGGCATCAAAAGATGTGAGAGTTAAGATTCTGTTCCTGCCTGTGAGCTCTGCCATGTAATGTAAGGTGACAACATAGAGGAGAAAAGATTGTGTTATGGAAGACGATGAAATCTTTTTTAACTTCAACAGATTGGAAATGGTGGATTCATTTGCTTGACATTGTGAGTTTCCATTGATATTCTGATTGACTGTTAGTCAGTCTTTGGAAATATGCATTTCTGTTGATTTTTATTCAGATTTTCTTGCTTTGGCAATGAAGCCTTTGAAAGAAATTCTGAGCCTGACAGACTGAAATGTCTGATTTTCAATTCAGTTAGCCTTGAAGAGGGTTTTGGAAAATAAAAGTTTTGTTGGATTAGTATCCAGTATGATGCTCCACAATTTAAATAGAATTTTATACTCTCTAATATTATTACAAGCTTTAGTTCAAGCTAATGAATAAAATGCATGATGCATGTGGCTGAGAAAAAGGTAACTGCAACACAGTGTTTGGATACATTTCAGTGGAAGGCTAAAACCGTATGCTGTTTTGCTTTTGTTCTTTGCAACAAAGACATATTGATCTGTAATGAAATGAGGCTAATCCAGTCGCGTGAGGATGAAATCCCTGTTATCACTCAGGCTCCACAGCACCAAACAATGTCTTTTAATAAAGACATGTAGCACAGCCATTTTATAGCTTAACTTTCTTGAAAAACTGCTCTGGATTTGAGGTGTTTCGGGCACGTCTCACTGGGAGGAGACCCCGGGGCAGACCCAGGACTCACTGGAGAGACTATGTTTCTCAGTTGGTCTGGGAACGCCTTGGTATCCTCTCTGAAGAGCTGGAGCAGGTGGTGGGGGAGAGGGAAGTCTGGTCTTCTCTGCTTGAACTGCTGCCTCCGCGACCCAGACCTCCGGAAAAGCGGTAGAAGATGGATGGATGGATGGATGCTCTGGATTGTTCAGAAAAGCATATGAATGTCAGAATCTCAGTAAGCAGAGACATGCTCTGTTAGACCAATTGATTTCTGTTTCTAGACATTGATTTTTCTCTCTTGAGTAGGAGCAGTGGGTTGAAGGATGGTTGATTTTAAAATGTCTTGGAATAATACTGTAACGTCGGGGCTGTGTTAAGGGGGCGGGGATTCTCCCGGCATGCTTTGGCAGCAAAGGATTCAAAGGGTTAGGGCAGCGTGGTGGCGGAGTGGTTAGCACTGCGGCAGCACAGCAACTCACCCTTAGCCGGGGGATCCTGGGTTCGATCCCAGCCCCCGACCAACAGTGATCTGTGTGGAGTTTGCATGTTCTCCCCGTGTCTGCGTGGGTTTACTCCGGGATTTCTCCGGTTTCCTCCCACATGCCAAAAACATGCAAGTTAGGTCAATTGGCATCAAAAACTGGGGATTCTAAATTGTCCTTAGGTATGACTGTGAGAGTGAATGGTTGTCTGTCTCTCTGTGTTGGCCCTGCGATGGACTGGCGATCTGTCCAGGGTGTACCCTGCCTCTCGCCCAAAGATGCTGGGATAGGCTCCAGCCCCCCCCGCGACCCAAAAAGGATTAAGCGGAAGAAGATGGATGGATGGATGGATTCAAAGGGTGTTATCATTCGTGTGTGGAGAGCGTGGAAAGATGAGGCTGAGTTTATTTCTCAAATCAAGTTTATTCACATATCTCCAACATCCTCTAAATAGAAAGAGGAAGCATCCCCCCACATCTGTCCATTTTATACCCCAGGACATCAAAACACACAGTCACATTGTCTTTTAATCCTAAGACACAATACATCTTCTTCCAGGTCTTCTCCCCTCCACCCAACGTCACCGGTGGTCAGGAAATCCCCCAAGGCCATCTCTTTACATAACAAGGATCACATTTCACATCCTCCTGCCATCCCTAGGAGACTCAGTCCTATTGTTCATTCTGAGACGTGAAGCAACAGTAATATACATTTGAAGTCTATGAACCTCATATATGTGTCCCACACGTGTGTTCTAAAGTGTTATTGCTGTGTCATTATAACTGCGTTATAATGACAGTCATTATGGCTGTGTTATAATGACACAGCAGTGTTATAAGAAGAGTCAGAGCAGTGACTGATCATGCGTTTGTGTCACCCTCAGTGACACGGGGGTCTGTGTGAATGACCTCCCCTCCTGTCTGTGTTGAGGAGGTGTGTATAAATAAAACCTGTTCTCGTCACAATCATCTCTCCTTTCTTGTGTGGACCCTCACAACGTCACAATACCAAGGTGAGTTTGTTCAATATTAGGTAAGACGTTTAGTTTTGTCACTTAAATGAGGTGGTTAGTCACCAACTTTGCAGCGACTGAGCAAGCACATTAACAACTTGGTATTATGTATCATTATTTAGCTACTTAAAATGGCAACAGACATTGCTGACCAGAACCCAAACCAGGGCTATAAAGGTGTTCTGGATTGTATTTTCATGAAAACAAATACCATTCATCCATCCATCCATCCATCCATCGCTTTTCTGTGGATACAGGTCGCAGAGGCAGCAGTCTAAGCAGATAAGCCCAGAGCTCAGTTCCCAGAACCACTTACTCCAGCTCTTCAGAGAGGGTAGTTCCCACAACAGCTGGGAGACATAATCTCTTCAGCGTGCCCTGAGTCTGCCCAGGGTCTCCTCCCTGTGGAAAGTGCCCAGAACACTTCAACTGGGATGCATCCAAGAGGCTCCCTTTCTTTTTTTCCTTTTTTTTTTTTTCCCCTTGTCCTGTCAGGCAGCTAGGTAAGCAGAACAGAGATCTGTTACCCTTATTGTGCCAAAACAGATTTACTTTGCCAAAAGAAGCTTTATACAGTACCTAACTATGTACTGTATATTGTTGTAAACTCCTCCTGTAACAACTTTTAAGACTTTATTTAAATTATTTTACCCATGGAGGACCTGACAGGATGGGGAATAGGGAAAGGAAGTGTGTTAAGGGGGAAAGAAAAGGGAGGGGAACAGACAAAAAGAGAAACAAACAACTAAAACAGAAGACAAACTGCTTCTTCCACCGAAGATGTCAACACGGGTCTGGTATCCGCACCTGTTAAAGGAGAGATACAGACGTGGACAAAATGGTGATGAAATGATGAAGAAACAAAATGATGGAATTCCAGCAGAAGTGTGGAAATTTGGTGGTGTTCAGCTGACCAACTGCCTGCACAAGCTCAGCCAAGAGATATGGGATGCCCAGAAAGTACCTCAAGACTGGAAGGATGCAAGTATTGTGCCTTTGTTCAAGAAAGGTGACAGGAAAGATTGTGGAAATTATCGAGGTACAGACATGGACAAAATTGTTGGTACTCGTCTGTTAATGAAAGAAAAACCCACAATGGTCACAGAAATAACTTGAATCTGACAAAAGTGGTAATAAATAAAAATTCTATGAAAATTAACCAATGAAAATCAGACAATGCTTTTGAATTGTGGTTCAACAGAATTATTTTAAAAAAACAAACTCATGAAACAGGCCTGGACAAAAATGATGGTACCCTTAACTTAATATTTTGTTGCACAACCTTTTGAGGCAATCACGGCAATCAAACGATTTCTGTAACTGTCAATGAGGCTTCTGCACCTCTCAGCAGGTATTTTGGCCCACTCCTCATGAGCAAACTGCTCCAGTTGTCTCAGGTTTGAAGGGTGCTTTCTCCAGATGGCATGTTTCAGCTCCTTCCACAGATGTTCAATAGGATTTAGATCAGGACTCATAGAAGGCCACTTTAGAATAGTCCAGTGTTTCGCTCTTAGCCATTCTTGGGTGTTTTTAGCTCTGTGTTTTGGGTCATTATCCTGTTGCAAGACCCATGACCTGCGACTGAGACCAAGCTGTCTGACAATGGGCAGCACATTTCTCTCTAGAATACCTTGATAGTCTTGAGATTTCATTGTACCCTGCACAGATTCAAGACACCCTGTGCCAGATGCAGCAAAGTAGCCCCAGAACATAACCGAACCTCCTCCATGTTTCACAGTAGGGACAGTGTTCTTTTCTTGGTATGCTTCATTTTTGCGTCTGTGAACATAGAGCTGATGTGCCTTGCCAAAAAGTTCCAGTTTTGTCTCGTCTGTCCATAGGACATTCTCCCAGAAGCTTTGTAGCTTGTCAACATGCAGTTTGGCAAATTCCAGTCTGGCTTTTTTATGATTTGTTTTCAACAGTGGTGTCCTCCTTGGTCATCTCCCACGGAGTCCACTTTTGCTCAAACGACGACGGATGGTGCGATCTGACACTGATGTACCTTGATCTTGGAGTTCACCATGACTGTGTTTAGAGGTTGTTCTGGGCTCTTTTGTTACCATTCGTATTATCCGTCTCCTCCTGCAGTCATGTCTAGGGAGGTTGGTTACAGTCCCATGGATCTTAAATTTCTGAATAATATGTGCAACTGTAGTCACAGGAACATCAAGCTGCTTGGAGATGGTCTTATAGCCTTTACCTTTAACATGCTTGTCTATAATTTTCTTTCTAATCTCCTGAGACAACTCTCTCCTTTGCTTCCTCTGGTCCATGTTTAGTGTGGTACACACCATGTCAACAAACAGCACAGTGACTACTTGTCACCCTTTAAATAGGCCGACTGACTGATTAGAAGTTTGTAGACACCTGTGATGTTAATTAGAGGACACATCTTGGTTGAACATTTCCCTATGGTCACATTATTTTCAATCTTTTCTAGGGGTACCATCATTTTTGTCCAGGCCTGTTTCATGAGTTTGTTTTTTAAAATAATTCTGTTGAACCACAATTCAAAAGCATTGTCTGATTTTCATTGGTTAATTTTCATAGAATTTTTATTTATTACCACTTTTGTCAGATTTAAGTAATTTCTGTGACCATTGTGGGTTTTTCTTTCATTAACAGAGGGGTATCAACAATTTTGTCCACGTCTGTATTTGTGCGTGTATATGAGATTGCACGCAAAATAAGTGTGTGCATGTGAGTGGTTTGTCAGGAAACATACAAAGAGGGAGGCTGGTCGCAACAACCCCCTCCCCTATACCCCCGGAACCCTGAGCAGGCAAGGCAGCGCAGCCAACCCCCACAGGACACAAATGCCCAAGGTCAGCAAGCCCCAGGAAAACCAGGCATCCGCCCCCAGAGGGATGATCGAGGGAGGCCAGGCTACCAGTCGGCCAGCGCGATGGGCCCACACCCCTGGGTGCGCCAGCCCCCCCCCCCCCCCCCCGCAGGGCCAACGCCAGTCCCCGGACCCCAGGCGCCATGAGGCCAGCGTCCCCACCCCCTGGGCTGGAGACTGGCCCCTACCCCCAGGCGTGAGACCCCCAAGCACCCCCACAGAGGGGGACACCCCGGGGACTCCCATGCCCAAAGAAGTCCCCCCCGCTCACTGGAGCCCACATAGCCGAGAGGCACTACCCCCCTTCAATCCAGCACCTCCCGACTCGCAGACACACCCATCCCCACACCCTCATGCTCTCAGATGCACCCACATGCACTCCTTCACTCTCACTCACCCACTCTCACACTCTCAGATCCACCCATTTTCTCTCACTCCTTTACCTGTTCAATCTCACTCCAACTCACCCTCAGGGTCACACATGCACTCCCACTCCGACCTACTCATATCCATTCATGCTCTCCCCCTCACACTCACCCACCCTCATTCACCCTTATTTCTTAGGGCGACTATGATGCAGATGCAGTGAACCTGAACACGCACCAGCGCCTGGCAGTGGCCGGGGAGACCACCGGCACAAGCCAGCCCCCCCCCCCCCCGCTGACCCACTCCAGTGCGGCTGCGGCCACAGAAGCAGACCCCCACCCCCAGTGCCCACCCGAGCGACTGATCATCAGATCACCGCAGGCACCCTGAGATGCCACCTGACATGCAAAGCGCCACACAAAACCGACCCACCATCATCCTCTCCATTCATCACTCTCTCACTTTCGCTTACTCTCTTATTCAGTCCCCCTCTCACTCCCTTGCCTATATATATCTATATATTCAGCAGCACCCAGGGATTTTGACAACATGACGGGTCCCAGGCCCTCTGCTGGACCCCCAGGCCACCAGCAGGAGGAGGGCAACAGGGGTGGGGGAAGACCCCCATCCCACCTCCTCCTTGCACAAAACATGGTAGGTGTATGTCGGTTGTATGATGTGACTTTGTGCAAATGTGTGGACTACCATAGTGCAGTTAAAACTGGGGGAGTGGGGATGGTGGTTTGAGCACCACTAGCCACTGCGATAGGCAGCGGGGCCCCCAACCCCCCAAGCCCTCAGTGTCTAAAATGCAATTAAAATTGAGGTGAGGGATGCCCCATCATGCAGCAGAGGTATCCCTGTCATGACACAGTGCGGCACACCCCTGCCCCAAAGTCCTAAATGTATCCAAGAAGATGTATATTCCACCCAGAATTGGGAAAAGGGGAGCGGGCAATAAGACTGGGAGGGAGGCAGTCCAAAAGCGAGGCCATCCTCCCCCAGAAGCCAGCTCGCAAACTGGTTCATGAGGCCACCCACTGCCCCCAAATCTCAACACAGGGTGAGGGACCCACCAGCGTCGCGCCCTGGTGCTCCCAGCTCCACAAACATGAGGGAGCAGCCACACCTATTCCCACTCATCTTGCACACACAAACATGCACAACAACAATAGTCACAATAGTGAACAATGGTCCAGACTCACACGGCGCCCCACAGGCCAAGCAACACCCCCGAGCATGCACCGCAAGCCCACCGACCACCCACCCCAGATGCACACTGACAGCAGCAGGCCGCCCCGCAGCCACAGCCACCCCGGAGCAGCTCGACGGCAACACGGCCACAAACCCATGCCAACGGCCCCCCCAACCACCCCCGAGCACCCACACACCAGGGGCCGCCAATGACACCAGGGGCAATGCAACAAGGCGGGGCCCCGTCCAATGACACAACAGCAGGGCAGCTGGACAAGCAGGCCCCGAATCACCAACCCCCATGCCACTAGATGGACCACCCCAACCCCGCCACCCAACGCAGTTCTCCTACCCATACACACATCCTCCACCCCCACAGGTAACCACACCCGTACACACACACACACACACACACACACCAGCCCACCCTCATGTGCACACATACATACACACTCACCATCACACATGCCCACCTACACCCACACACAGCCCCACATGCCCACACACAACACACACACTCACTTCCTCACCCGCTCCTACACACGCCCCCACTCACACCCATTCTCACACACATACACGTACACACACACACACACACACACACACACACATGCACACCCACACCCGCAGGCCCCAAAGGATGGGGAGGGTGACCCCTCAGGACGCAGGCACCTGCCCCAGGGCGCCACCAGGGCCCCAGGGAGGACATGACCCCACTGTGCAAGGACGCACCAGGGCCGGCCTGCACCACCAGCACACACCCAACCCCGGCCCAGGGGAGGGAATGCCCTCCCCCAGCACCAGGGGCCCAGGGCCAGACCCAGCCCCTCCTGGGAGGCAAGGCCGGGGGCCACAGCTCACCCCCCGGCCAACCCCGCAGCCCCCCACTCCAACCAACCCCCCTGGGCCAGACACACGGCCACCCGAAACAGGCGTCCTGGATGCCAGCCCCTCTTGGTCAGGGTCCAGCCAGCTGCCGGAGGCGCCAAGGAGAGTGAGCCACCGTCTGCCACCCCTCAGGTTATAGAATTAATAAGCGAGGACCAGAGAGAATTGAATTCAGCCAATTGATTATTTAAGGTGGCAGACATTCTCTCCAGGCTAGCATAATCTCAAAGTAAGTTATTATAGTGAGTCATGCATAAATTATTTCTTGATTTCCAATTCATGAGGATAGTTTTCTTTGCGATGCATAGGATGGTGAGAACCATGTGACATCATTGCCTCTATATTTATTTCACTTAAATCACCTAATATGCAAAGTGTGGGTGAGGATGGGACACAATACCCAAGGCATGCCAACAGGTTCTCACATGTCTTCCGCCAGAACTTTTGAACTGGTGCACAGGACCACATAGCATGTATATAGCTATCCAGGATGTTGCTGGAGCAGTAGAAGCAGATATTTGTATGACTCAGGCCAATTTTGAACATCCTTTGTCCTGTGTAATGAATTCTATGTAGAACTTTATACTGTATGAGTTGTAAATTAGAGTTTTTAGTCATCTTAAAAGTGTTTTAACATATTTGTGCCCAGAAGCTTTCATCCTTATTGATCAATAAGTCCTGTCTCCCATTTTGATATTGGAAGAGATACTGACTCATCCAGTTTTGATAATAGTCTGTATATTTTCAATATCAATTTAGGGGAACGGAGATTTAAAAACTCTGCCACCTTAACTGGTACCTCTCTCTCTAAATCTAAATTAAGATTGAATCTTGCTTTTATTATGGATTTAAGCTGTTGGTGCTCAAGAAACTTTTTATCGCTGATATCATACTGTGACACTAATTCCTGAAATTGGATAAAATTTCCACCTTGAATAAGATGCGCTAAGTTTTTTCTTCCCTTCTCTTGCCATAGTGGAAAGTTTAATGTCCTCTTTTGTTGCAAGATATCAGGATTATTCCAAATGGGTGTGAGTTTCCAAGGGACAAGCGAAGACCCTGTTATTTTTAAAAAATTCCACCAAGCTGTCAGAGAGGAGCTGATACTAATGCTTTTAAAACAGTCATGGCGTTTAATACAGGGACTCATAAAAGGTAAGTCAGAGATATTTAGCGGCCCACAGAGAGCCTGTTCAGCATCTAACCATGGGCTTCCTAGTGGGGTTGATTTTGTCCATTTAGAAACAAACTGCAATCTATTGGCTAAGAAGTAATTAAAAAAATGTATTAGATCTTGGGCTGCACGGTGGCGCAGTGGTTAGCACTGCGGCAGCACAGTTTACCCTTGGCTGGGGGATTGTGGGGATCGTGGGTTCGATCCCAGCCCCCGACCAACAGTGATCTGTGTGGAGTTTGCATGTTCTCCCCGTGTTGCGTGGGTTTACTCCGGGATTTCTCCGGTTTCCTCCCACATGCCAGAAACATGCATGTTAGGTTAATTGGCTGTTCTAAATTGTCCCTAGATATTTGTTTCCTATAGGCCCTTAGAATAGAGGGTTAGTATTAATGAAAGCGCTTTGAGTGGTCTTTGTGACTAGAAAAGCGCTATATAAGTGCAGGTTAGTTAGTTAGTTAGTTAGATCTAAACCTCCGCACTCTTTTGCTTTTTGAAGAGTTTTTAGACTGATCCGTGATGGTTTATCCTTCCATAAAAACTTACTTATGTTTGAGTCTAAAGACTTAAACCAGGTCATAGATGGCTGGGTAGGAATCATTGAGAACAAATAGTTGATTTTAGGAAGGACCATTACTTTAACGATTGTGACTCTTCCCATTAGTGATATAGGTAGTGTCTGTCAAGAACGCCCCTTCGGGGCAGAGAGACAGGCCCACATGCTGAACTGTAGCTGTGACACTTATTAACAAAAGAGAACAAAACTTCCAAAAATTGTGCAGACAAGACAAAAATGCAAACTAGGTTAACATACAAGGGAGGCACTCCAGAGCTGGAATAGCTCTGGAGGAGACAAGGAAAAATCTCACTGAAGGATGAAGTCCAGTAACATCAAGCAATGCAATCCAATACTACCGCAGTGAAACAATGAATTGGCAGTCCTTAAATACTGGGCACACAGATGGGCAGCAGATGTGGGCTGAGCAGGCAGGTGACCTAATTACCCAACTGTTCACAGCTAGGAAACAGACTGTGAACAGTAAGTGGGAGTGTTTGAGAGAGGAGGGAACATAAGTGACAAAAAAACAAAATATATACAGAAAACTGACAACATAATAATAACAGACATACAAAACTCAGAAATAAATTGAGTCTGAGCTCAGAGGGAACATTAGAGCTCAGACTCATGACAGTGTCCTCCAGTGCGTATGGCTGTCTTGTATTGTTTTTAAAAGAGGACTGTGATTTAGTCGTAATAACTCTGAGAGCCTGGGGGAGATATCTATTCCTAGGTAGTTAATATTGCCTGATTGTATTGGAATAATGGATGTATTTGAAAAATTACAATTTATAGGTAAAACTGTTGATTTACCCCAGTTAACAGAGTAGTCTGATAATGATGAAAATTGATCAATGAGTGCCACTGTCTGGAGAAGAGATCTTTGTGAGTTTTCAAGGAAAATCAATACATCATCAGCATAAAGACTTATCTTGTGTTCTTTTTCTCCAGTTTGGATACCTCTGATATCAACATTCTGTTGTATGGCTGCTGCTAATGGTTTGATAAAGATGGTAAAAAGGGAGGGAGAGAGTGGACAACCCTGCCTAGTACCTCTCTGGAGATTAAAGCTTCAGGAAGTCTGATCATTTGTTCGGACAGACACAGTTGGACAGCTATATAGTGTTTTAATCCAGTTTATGAAAGATGAACCAAACCCAAACTTAATTAACACCATAAAAAGAAATTTCCAGTTAACACGGTCGAAGGCTTTCTCTGCATCCAGAGATAAAATTGTAGTTTCTAAGTTATTGATCTTTACAGCAGTCTGTTAAATTAAATAGCATGTGTCTATTATTAGCCGAGTGCCTACCTTGATGAAACCTGTTTGATCTGGATGTATAATAAACGGAATTATCCTTTCCAGCCTTTTGGTGAGAGCTTTGCAAATTATTTTAAGATCGACATTCATAAGTGAGATTGGATGGTAGCTGGATGGAAGCGTAGGTTCTTTTCCAGGTTTAAGGAGCAGGATAATACTAGCCAAATTCATATTTGGAGGGATTACATTATCTTCTTTATTGGTTCACCATTTTAAAGGAAGTAGGTGCCATCACAGGCCAGAATTCTTTTTAAAATTCTACTGGAAAACCATGTGGTCCCGGAGCCTTGTTGTTTGGGATGTGCTTAAGTGTCTCCTGGAGTTCGGACACAAGAAGAGGTGCACCCAGAGCTCCAATCTGTTCATTATTTAATCGTGGTAAGTTAATATCATCCAAAAATTTATTTATCTCTGAGTCAGATGGGTTAATCTGAGATGAATAGAGGTTTTCATAAAACTTTCTAATGGAGTTATTTATTTCTTCAGGCTCATGGGTAATATTTCCAGTCATATCCTTAATAGAGTGGATAGTTGTTTTTTCTTTGTTCAATCTAAGATGGTTCAAAAGATATCTCTCTGATTTATTACTGTATTTAAACTTCTCAAGACACAGTCTTTGTATTAAAAACTGTGTTCTTTTGTTTGTAATTTCTTTTAATTCCAGCTTTAATTTTCTCAGATTGTTAAGTGCCTGTTCCTGTGGAGAAACGGCACAGGTCATCTCCAGTGATTTAATTTTCTGTTCTAACTCAAGTACCAGTGCTTTTTCTTTTTTATTCTTATATGAACAGTAAGAGATTATTTTGCCTCGCATGACTGCTTTTGCTGCTTCCCAAAGAACACATGGGGATATTCTTGGCACATCATTATATTCCAGGTATGATTCCCACTCTTTATTAAAGTATGTAATAAAGTCTTTGTCTTTTAGTAGTGATGTATTAAATTTCCAGCTCCTAGTTTTCCTTATAGCTTTCCTATTTACTAGTGTAAGAGATACTGGATGGTGATCGCTAATAGCTTGATTTGAACATATTTCAGCGTCTGCGATGTCCCTCACAATAGAGTTACTGACTAAAAAGAAGTCTAAATGTGAATGTGAACTATGAACTGATAAAAAAAAAGTGTTTTCCTAAAGAGTTGGGTGAAGAGAACGCCATTCATCACAAAGACCAAAATCATTCATGTATTGTTTGAGAGTATCAGTAGCCTGCCAGTTTCGATAATTCCCCAATGCACTGAGCCTGTCGATTGCAGGGTTTAATACCAGGTTGAAGTCTCCTCCTATTATGAGTGTAGTGTCCAAGTGCTCAGAAAGAGAAGTGAAGAAAGTGTGAAAATAGGATGGGTCATCAACATTTGGGCCATAAAGGCTTGCAATATATAGATCCAAATTTTAAAATGAGATTTTTAATATTATAAATCTACCTTCCGGATCTGCTATGGTATTATTCACAACAAAGCGAGAGAAAACAACAGACAAACAAGCAAACAACAACCTCAGCAGAAAAGAAAAAAAACATTAGACAAATGTTAACAAATTAAACCGAGATCGAATAAGAGGCCTGCGGACAATCACACTCTTTTTTTCCATCTGTAGCTAAGAAAAAAAGGAAGTTCTAGAATAACCAGGGGGTGATGGTTTCATCCATAAACAACTTGTCACCTATATACAATCTATCCACAGAGACAATAGCTCATTTACCTTCTTGGATTTTTTGTTTTCTTATGGGAAAAAGCTTCCTTCTCCTTTCCAAGATTTCCTGTGGAAATTGAACATTTAGACCATAACTGATGTTTTTAAACTGCCTGCCCTGCATCTGTACCAAAATCTTTTGCTTGAAATGCTCAAATTTGGCAACAATTGGTCTGGGATGTTTATTTTGGGGATTTTTTTTGCCCAATTCGGTGGACTCGGTGGAAGGTAATTGAGTTTGTGACTTTTCAGTTGCATGGACATAAATTGCCGGACTAGCCATTCTGGATTTTCATTTTTTTTTTTCAGCAATTCTGGAAAAAACAAGGTTATCTCTCATGCTGCGTGGCTGCAAATTGAGAACTGTTTCCTTCATCTTCTTGTTCTCTCTTTCAACAATGCCAAGTCGCGTAGTTGGTGTGTTTACTGACTTTTTCAAACTATTGTTTTCCTCTAAGAGAGAGATGAGCTGCGCCTGACTGTATTCCAGACTCTCACGCACACTCTGGAATTCTTTATGGAGTAGTTCTAGTAACGCTAGTCTGCCATCCATGCTGGTAAGTTTATTTTCAATAGAAAAAAGGTTGTCACTAACCTCAGAGCCGTCTCATGATTTCTCGGGCGTTATTTTCGGTGAGTCTACCGGTCTCAGTTGTTTTGACTGGGAAGCAGGGATGGGAGACTGCCCCATGGCACAGCAACGGAAATAAAACTCGTCAGTATAGTTCTCTAGTTCCTCCAGCTCCATATGAAAAAAGAAAGCTAGAAATAGTCAGTTAATAGATTAATTACGGAAAGCAGAAAAAAAAACTACTTGTGGAAAAGTTTGTCTATGCTCGCTTGGCGGGCGCCACCATTTTGAATTGTTGCACAACAGTCTTGGAACATCTCGCGATCACAGCATCGGCCCCCTCCGGAAATGTCAGAAAAGGAGGCTCCTTTTCAGTGTGAAGTAGCAGCAGCTCTACTTTGAGCCGCTTCTGGATGACTGAGCTCTTCACCTTATCTCTATGGGTAAATCCAGCAGCCCTACGTAGAAAGCTCATTTCAGCCCTTCAGTTTACCATGCCCGGTATGAGGTTACCAGGGGCCTGCCCTGGAGCCAAGCCTGGGGGAAGGGCTCGAAGGCATCCGCTTGGTGGCTGGGTTTCTGCCTATTGGACCCAACAAGACTCAGCCCGAATGATCTACATGGGTCCTTCCCCCAGTGGGCTCACCACCTGCAGGAAGAATTATGGAGATCCAGTGCTATGTTGATTGGGTGGCAGTCAAAGACAGACACCTGGGGCGCGTTAAGTTGACAAAACAGTTTGCAACTGTTTGGAACTGTTCGTTAGCTTCCGTAACTGAACAACACGGTTGCTGCAAACCGTCTTCTCTTTGGCCAAATGCTTTTGGAGGTGGCTCGTGTAGTGAACAAAGATAGCGATTAGGTAAGATAGTTTGCGATATTCTTTTGTTTTCTTTTATTTTCAGAGCAATTCCATCAATTTAAGAGTAGAGGTTATGTCATTTTGTAAGTAAAACAATATCACGCATAAAATATTGTTTTTGGTGGGGGTATAACGAAGAATTCTTAGGTAATACTAGAAAAGCACCCGGAGAGCGCAGACCTCTGCCAAGCGCCACAGTTCCCCCCATACAGTGTTTGTGTGTACGTTTTCAGATTCCTTGACCATGAAAACATATGACTAGCAATTGGATTCACAATGATTATTTGTTTATTTGACAGGGACAGTGCAATAAACATAGAGAATTAATCAATGACGATCAATCTGATAGTGATAGGATTAGTGGTTCAGTAGTAAAAGCACTGCCTCCTTGGTGGAGGTAATAAACTGAAGTGTTGCTGTTGTGTCCATCTCCTCCACTGACGGATGCTGATTGGGTAGACAGGTTGCTGTGGGTTTTATATTATATTATTGGGGTTGCACTCCGCGGCCAAACAGAATTTAGAAGCTTCCCCGGCAGAGAGGTCGTTTTTGCACAGCGCCTATGGCTGGCCGGGGAATTTCTGGCAAATAATCCGGCGGCGGACAGCTGCCCGTGTCAGGTTTTGCAGCTGCGCGCAAACACAGGCACGCTGGCGGGCCCAGGCCACCAGTGTTTTCCGCGTGCTTTTGTGCCTAAAATGTTGAAGAACGCGGAGTTTGTGTCGGTCAGACACGACGACCAGCGCCCTCCATTGCGCCTGCGCACATGTTGAAAATGGCCGTATGTCACAGTGTTAAAAAATGCTTTAAAAAATTCCTGTATCCAGACGGTGATGTGGATCATCCCCAAAATTTAATCAGTTCTTCCTTGTACCATTTCCAACAACGCCTGAAAGTTTCATGGAAATCCGTCCAAAAGTTTTTGAGTTATCTTGCTAACCAACAGACAAACAGACAGACAGACAAACAAAACCCGGCAAAAACATAACCTCCTCCTGGCCTTTTCGGCCTGGTGGAGGTAATGAAGCTGAAGCAGGCTACAGTCTACACCGTAGTTACTAGGGTCCTCCACTGGCTGACAGAGGACCATAAATCTACACAACTACAGAATGCGCGAGCCAAACAGAAAAACTGTTCGCCGAGAACTGCCCCTTCATTTAGGTCAGTTCGCCTTGCAAACTATGTTTGGCAAACTGTTTTATCAACTGAATGCAAGGCTGGGCTATCCAATCCCCAGCTTACTAAGGTGGTTTTGGAAAACAAATATTTTAAAAGAAACAATACATGAACAAAATGTTTAGAAAGGTGCAGAATTAAAATCTTTATATTATTCAAAAAATAATGATGAAAATATACTTTTAAAAAAATGTACAGGTCCAAAACAATCATAATATTTACATCTGAGCAGTTGGATGATGAGACTGTTGTGGTTGGTAAGGATGCCACAACCATTAGCATAACTAGGTTGATGTCATGTTTTGTCCCCTCATATTAACTTCATAATACAAAAGAGTTCTTGCTTGACATGCTGTATCTGGCTCATAATCACCAAAGAACTGAGATTGTAGAACAGTTACGTTAATGTTTGTCTCTACCAACCAGCACAACATTATAGTGGGACAAGAGTAAGTGTAACACTTACTGGCCAGGATGCAAAAATCATCAGAAGATGTGAAAGTTTTGTAATTTTGCCAATATTTCATAGAAAACGCTATCAGTTCATACGCGTTTGAAAATCTAACAGAAAATGGAGACAAATATTTAAGACTGATAACGGCTTGATTTCACTATCAACATCTGTTTGATTATTGCTGCTGCAATAGATGTAAAAAGTAGAATTTTCCATTGTTCTCATTTAACTGAAAGAAACGTCCTTTATTCCATCTAGAAGAGAAATAAGCAATATTACATGAGAGGGAGTGAGGTAATATATCACTGTGGTGATTCAGTCATATGCCTGATGTGAAGTATCACTAGTACAGACCCGTGCATGCCCGTGCATGCCCACAGAAACCAAGTATAATCACTGGAAATTTTGTGGTGATATTTGTCTTGGCATTTGTTTTTTATTTTATTCTCATTTTTAGGAATTTATTCTTATTTCTTTGTTTATGTTATTTGTTTTTAATGCTGTGTGTGTTTTTAATGCTGTTTAATTTTCTGTAAAGCACTTTGGTCACCTACGGGTTGTTTTAAAGGGCTATATAAATAAAGTGCATTACATTACATTATAAGCAAGTATTTCTGCATGCCCGTAGAAAGGACGTGTAAACAAGGGTGTAAGCAAGCACGTCAGCACTCATTCAGTGATGGCTGCCTTTGATCTTTGATGGCGTCTTCGTGAGTCCTCTGATCTTTGATGATGTCATAGTGAGTGTTAAGATAAGCCTTTATTAGTCCCACAATGGGGAAATTCCAGGATTGCAACAGCACAGGGATAGCAACACTCAGAGCAACAATCAGAAGGCAAGAAAAAAACAAAAACAGCTAGTATACATATGTACATATTACTATAAATATACAGTATATATATATATAGACACACAGTGCGGAGCATTGTGGTTGGTGAATGTGCAGCAGAAAGTCTAAGGCTTAGACTTTCTAAGCTTAGACTTTCTAAGCTCTCTCTCCCTCCGCGGGTATGGCGGGCCAGCTGGATGTCTTTGGGCTTTGACTCATGCCTGCGTTTGATCTTTGAAAATGTCCTATGTCCTATGATCTTTGATGATGGCTTAGCGATGATGTACTGCTTCGAATGGGTGTAAGATTTCCAGATTTACACACAAACTGACAGAGATTTCTTGAATTTATCGTGATATCGCTCTATAAATTCAAGAAATCTGTGTGTCTGTGTGTGTGTCTGTCACGTTTATAGAACATCAAAGGACGGCCTATGATGTCTGCCTGATGTCCTATGATGATCTTATGATCTCAGGCATCATAGGACTCACAATGCCGTCATATAGACAAATGTGTCTTTATGATGTCATATAGACCATCACTCACGATGCCTAGACTAATGTGTCTTTATGATGTCATATGGCTCAAAATTGGCTAGGTGAATAAGTCATAGGGCCAGTCTTTACAGCACGTTCGTGTTTTCTGCACAACAGATTTCTGCACCCATGGCCAATTCTATGTTACTGCGAGCAGAGTTGCCAGATCAAGCAGTCTTTGTATTGTTGTTGAAGATGAAGAAACTAAGCAAAAACGTCGCTTTCTCAGCAATGTTGTTTTTAAAGAGGTGCTGACACAGTAAAAATGTGTAACCTTGAAGAATGCCAGTCTACACTACAAATGAGTAAAATGCCAAGCAAAGCGGTGAGCCGCCATCAGTGTGTGAATGGGTGGATAGCAGGATCTGTAAAGCACTTTGGTCATCTAGTGATGAGAATAAAAGCACTATATAAGTGAATGCCATTTACCATTTTCTCTGGGTGCTCCAGTTTCTTGGTTTCTACGGGCATGCACGGGCCTTCCTGAAGAGAGTTGAAAGCCACTTTTTGCTCAGATCTATTTTCATGATCCTGCCCATGAACTGGAATTACGACGCACCTATCCTGCAACCAGTGGTCTGAATGAAGAAGAAGACCCACCAGATGGAGAGCAACAGCACGAGGAGAACTGCTCCATGTCAGAAAAGATGCCGTGAACATGAAACATCTCAGGTTCCAGCAGTACACCACAGGCATGACTGTGAACAACACAGCCGTCTGAGACAGGAGGAGACCCTTCAGCAACGGGCATGCAGAGATACTTGCTTATACTTGGTTTCTACGGGCATGTATGGCTTTGCATGGGTATGTACGTACTAGTTTTTTAAGATTTCCAGATTTACTGCTTCAAATGGGTGTGATTTAAAGTGCTGTGTCCTATTTTGTATATGACAGCATGGTCCTTTTGTATATATGACGGCATTGCGAGTCCTGAGGTTCGCTGTATATGACATCATAAAGACATCAAGGACAGCATCATATCATATGCTGTCAGACAGGCATCACTGTATATGACATCATAAAGACACGAAGGCAGGCTTGATGTACTGTATATGACATCATAAAGACATGAGGGCAGGCTTGATGTCCTATGATGCAGATGAAGCAGCATGAAATAAAGCAGCGTTGGTGAAGTTTTAAGCAGGTTTATTAAATCATACCGCCGTCACGAGCTCTGCTCCCGGCGCGCAGCGGCTCTCAGCAGAGGGACACAAAGTGCGTGTGTCCAGCAGCAGTTGAAGAGTGAGTGAATGAGAGAGTGAGCCTGGATTACAGTGCAGTATATACTGTATACCCAACTACAACAATACATAAAAGAGCATTCCCCAGCAGTGGGTATGATCAAAGAGACTGCAGAACAGGCATGAGACATTTGCATTTGAGAGACATACATCACAATAGGCAGATTGCTGGCCTTTGCTCCAGCTGCAAGACAAAGAGGTTACAAGGCACATCTACATATTGATCTCAGTCTCTAGGTCACAGTAAGGACAGGACGCATGAACACAATGCATGAAAGGCACATTAACATCACAGTAGTGAGCCAGAAGAAGCGGGGCTGGCTGTAGACATTAATACACACATTTCACTGTTCTGTTAATTGCTCTAGCCGAGCGCGTCTGTCCAGTCTGTTGTGGGGGTTACACCAACCCGCCACACAGACATAATACGGACATCATAGGAACATCATAGGCTCTGCTATGATGCAGACATCATAGGGACATCATAGGCACATCATCGGCCGTTCTATGATATCCTATGATTGTGACAGACAGACAGACACACAGAGATTTCTTGAATTTGTCTATACTAGTGTATACCTATGTATGCCCGTGCATACCCGTGCATGCCTGTAGAAACCAAATATAAGATAAGATAAGATAAGATATGCCTTTATTAGTCCCACAATGGGGAAATTCCAGGATTGCAACAGCACAGGGATAGCAACACTCAGAGCAACAATCAGAAGGCAAGAAAAAACAAGAACATCTACTAAACATATGTACATATTACTATAAGATAAGATAAGATAAGATAAGCCTTTATTAGTCCCACAACGGGGAAATTCCAGGATTGCAACAGCACAGGGATAACAACACTCAGAGCAACAATCAGAAGGCAAGAAAAAAAAAAAAACAAGCAAGCAAGAGCAGCTAATATACATATGTACGTATTACTATAAAATATATATATATATACACACACACACAGACACACAGTGCAGAGCATTGTAGCTGGATGGAATAAATATATGAATATATGAACACACAGTGCAGAGCATTGTAGCTAGATGGAATAAATATGTAAATATATAAACACCCACAGTACGGAGCATTGCAGCTAGGTGGAATAAATATGCAAGTATATAAACACACACAGTGCGGAGCAATGTAGCTAGATGGAATAATATGTAGATATATAAATATATAAACACACCCAGTGCTGAGCATTGTAGCTAGATGGAATAAATATGTAAATATACCTGTATAAACACACACAGTGCAGAGCATTGTTGCTAGATGGAATGAAACAGCATAACCGTCTACTTAGTTATCCTACATGGTATGATTATGTGCCCATACATATTCTCACCCTCCATAGCGACCGGTAAGTTCCTAGTTGTATGCCGGAGGGGACCATTGTGTAAGTCTATTGCATCTTTTGCATTCAAAAAACTATTAGTTTGTTACGTCTTTTTGCTATCTCTGCGAGCAGCCCTGCTTAGGTTGTACAGTCTGACAGCCGTTGGTAGGAAGGACCTACGAAACCTCTCGGTTGTGCACCTGGGATGATGTAGTCTGCTGCTAAATGAGCTCCTCAGTGCATTCAGTATGTCCTGCATAGGGTGGAACTCGGACTCCAGCAGAGATGACAGTTTAGCCACCGTCCTTCTCTCTCCTATCTCCTCCATCGGATCAAGGCGCTGCCCCAGGACAGAGCTAGCTTTCTTAATCAGTTTGTTCAGTCTCTTCCTATCGGCTGCAGTAATGCCACTGCCCCAGCAGACCACTCCAAAAGTGATGGCTGATGCCACCACCGTGTCATAGAATGACTTCAGCAGCGCCCCTTGTACACCAAAAGACCTGAGTCTCCTCAGCAGGAACAGCCTGCGCTGTCCCTTCTTGTAGAGTGCATCAGTATTGTGTGACCAGTCTAGTTTATTGTTCAGATGAATACCCAGGTACTTATAGGATGTCACCATCTCGATGTCTGTTCCCTGTATATTTACTGGTACTGTGAGGGGCTGCCCATGCCTGCGGCAGTCCACCACCAGCTCCTTAGTTTTCCTCGCGTTGATCTGGAGGCAGTTCCGATGGCACCAGTCCACGAAGTCCTGGATAAGCCCTCTGTACTCAGCTTCATCTCCATTGGAGATGAGGCCAACGATCGCAGAGTCATCAGAGAACTTCTGTAGATGGCAGTGTGTTGTGTTGTGTGAGAAGTCCGCAGTATAAAGAGTGAACAGGAAGGGAGCCAGCACCGTTCCCTGGGGGGCCCCCGTGCTACTGATGATCGTGTCGGACACACAGTCCCGGGTTCTCACAAACTGAGGCCGGTTCGTGAGGTAGTCCAGGATCCATGATGACAGGTGCTGGTCCACCCCTGCGCGCAGCAGCTTGTCCTTCAGGATCATCGGTTGGATGGTGTTGAAAGCACTGGAGAAGTCAAAGAACATGATCCTCACCATATTCCCGGGCTTCTCCAGGTGGGACAGAGAACGGTGAAGGAGGATATAAATATATATATCTATATATATATATCTATATCTATATCTATATCTATCTATCTATCTATATATATATATATATATATATATATATATATATACAGTATATATATATATATATATATATATATATATATATATATATATATATATATATATATATATATATATATATATATCTATATATATATCTATATCTATCTATCTATCTATCTATCTATATATATATATATATATATATAGATAGATATATATATATCTATAGACACACAGTGCGGAGCATTATGGTTGGTGAATGTGCAGCAGAAAGTCTAAGCTCTCTCTCTGCGGATGCGACGGGCCAGCTGGAAGTCTTTGGGCATGATGGTGACCCTCTTAGCAAAGAACAGACCCACCAGGTAGGCCTCACTGGCCTCCTGCAGAGCCATGACGGCGAAGCTCAGGAAGCGCAGGTCGGTCAATAAGCAAGTAATATAATTATAATATACAGTAATTATAAGCAAGTATTTCTGCATGGCCGTAGAAAGCAAGTGTAAGCAAGCATTTCTGCATTCCTGCCTTTGATCATTGACATCACCATGTTTACTGTTTCTAATGGCAACAGTAAAAATGGTGATGGCTGCCTTTGATCTTTGACAAGGTTACCATGGCAAAGTAACCCTGGTGAAACCTGCCTTTGATCTTTAACGTCACCACTCTTCTTCTTCTTCTCTTAGATTTGATTGGCGGTTGGCAATCAGCTTACAGGTGCATTACCACCACGTACTTCACTGTTGTCCTTACCACCATGAACCTCACTCAGTAAACATCACTCTGTGTATCAAAAGTCAGAATTCTTCTCGGTTGGCAACCTCTTCTTCGTCTTCTTTACTCTATCTTTGTGTAAGGAGTTCTTATAAGGAGTTCTGAACAATCTTCTTCTTCAGACAGTGAGATTTCCATGTCTACATGATGTCTATAACACTATCTGGTCATTACTCTATAAGAAGTTCTTATAAGGAGTTCTGAACAATCTTCTTCAAACAGTGAGATTTCCATGTCTACATGATGTCTATAACACTATCTGGTCATTACTCTATAAGAAGTTCTTATAAGGAGTTCTGAACAATCTTCTTCTTCAGACAGTGAGATTTCCATGTCTACATGATGTCTATAACACTATCTCATCCAACGTCGCCACTCGTTCAGTGATGCCTGCCTTTGATCTTTGATGATGTCATAGGATGATGTCATAGGGAGTACTATGATCGTGAGTGATGCCTGTGTTTGATCTTTGATGTCCTATGATCGTGAGTGAGCGTGAGTGATGCCTGCTTTTGATCTTAGATGTCATAGCGAGTCCTATGATCTTTGATGATGTCATAGCAAGTTCTATGATCATGAATGATGCCTGCATTTGATCTTTGATGTCCTATGATCGTGAATGAGCGTGATAATAAATATATTTTATATTATATGTATACCTTGTGTTGTTCACATTCATGCCTGTGGCGTTTTGCTGGAACCTGAGGCTGAGGTGTTTCATGTTCACGGTATCTTGTCTGATGTGCAGCAGTTCTCCATCTGGTGAGTCTTCTTCATTCAGACCACTGGTTGAGGGATAGGTGCGTCATAATTCCAGTTTATGGGCAGGATCATGAAAATAGATCTGAGCAAAAAGTGGCTTTCAACCCTGTTCAGGAAGGCCCGTGCATGCCCATAGAAACCAAGAAACCTCAGCACCCGGAGAAAATCAGTGCCTTGCTTGGCATTTTACACATTTGTAGTGTAGACTGGCATTCTTCAAGGTTACACATTTTACTGTGTCAGCACCTCTTTAAAATCGACATTGAGAAAGCGACACTTTTGCTTAGTTTCTTCATCTTGAGCAACAATACGAAGACTGCTTGATCTGGCAACTCTGCTAGTGGCAACGTAGAATTGGCCATGGCTGCAGAAATCTGTTTGCAGAAAACAAACGCGCTGTAAAGACTGGCCCTATGACTTATTCACCTTGCCAATTTTGAACCATATGACATCATAGACACACTCGTCTAGACATCATGAGGGATGGTCTATATGACATCATAAAGATACATTTGTCGATGTGATGTCGTATAGACATATCTTTGACAGCATCGCGCGCGAGTCCTATGATGATCAAGCGGAGATCTTAGGCCATCCTATGATATCCTATAAATGTGACATACACAGATTTCTTGCTTTATAATAGTGATGATGTCATATAGACATCATATCTTTTAGGGTCATTGTAGGACATCATGCAACATAGGACATCATGCAGACATAAGATAAGCCTTTATTAGTCCCACAATGGGGAAATTCCAGGATTGCAACAGCACAGGGATAGCAACACTCAGAGCAATAATTTAGAAGATAAGAAAATAAAAGCAGTGAATATACATTTGTACACATAAATATATAAATATACAGTATATACACAGTGCGGAGCATTGTAGCTAGATGGACTAAACAGCATAACCGTCTATTTAGTTACCCTACATGGTATGAATATGTACCCATACATATTGTCACCCTCCATAGCGACTGATATTGTCCTAGTTGTGTACTGGAGGGGACCATTTGTGTAAGTCTGTTGCGTCTTTTGCATTCAATACTACTAGGTCATCACGTTTTTTTGCTATCTCTGCGAGCAGCCCTGCTTAGGTTATACAGTCTGACAGCCGTAGGTAGGAAGGACCTGCGAAACCTCTCGGTTGCGCACCTAGGATGATGTAGTCTACTGCTAAATGAGCTCCTCAGTGCGTTCAGTATGTCCTGCATAGGGTGGGACTCAGACTCCAGCAGAGATGACAGTTTAGCCACCATCCTTCTCTCTCCTATCTCCTCCACTGGGTGAAGGTGTTGCCCCAGGACAGAGCCAGCTTTCTTGATTAGTTTGTTCAGTCTCTTCCTATTGGCTGCTGTAATGCCGTTGCCCCAGCAGACCACTCCAAAAGTGATGGCTGATGCCACCACCGTGTCGTAGAATGTCTTCAAGAGCACCCCTTGTACATCAAAAGACCTGATTCTCCTCAGTACGAACAGCCTGCGCTGTCCGTTCTTGTACAGTGCATCGGTATTGTGTGACAAGTCTAGTTTATTGTTCAGATGAATACCCAGGTACTTGTAGGATGTCACCATCTCAATGTCTGTTCCCTGGATGTTTACTGGTGCTGTGAGGGGTTGTCCTTGCCTGCGGCAGTCCACCACCAGCTCCTTAGTTTTCCTCGCGTTGTTCTGGAGGCAGTTCCGATGGCACCAGTCCACGAAGTCCTGGATAAGTCCTCTGTACTCAGCTTCATCTCCGTTGGAGATGAGGCCGACAGTCACAGAGTCGTCAGAGAACTTCTGTAGATGGCAGTGTGTTGTGTGAGAAGTCCGCAGTATAAAGGGTGAACAGGAAGGGAGCCAAAACCGTTCCCTGGGGGGCCCCCGTGCTGCCGATGATCGTGTCGGACACACAATCCCAGGTTCTCACAAACTGTGGCCGGTTAGTGAGGTAGTCCAGGATCCATGATGACAGGTGCTTCACCGCGTTCTCGGGCTTCTCCAGGTGGGACAGGGAACGGTGAAGGAGGAAGATCACTGCATCCTCCACCCCAATGCCATGCTGGTAGGCGAACTGGAGTGGA
The DNA here is from genome assembly GCA_020510985.1 of Pholidichthys leucotaenia. Classification (NCBI taxonomy): domain Eukaryota; kingdom Metazoa; phylum Chordata; class Actinopteri; order Cichliformes; family Pholidichthyidae; genus Pholidichthys; species Pholidichthys leucotaenia. Next base: position 166,327,888 of record CM035844.1, read on the forward strand.
TCCATCGCTGGTCCCACCAGGGGGGGAGGTGAGCAAGGAGCAGTCTCTCCAGGGTCTTCATCATGTGAGACGTCAGGGCCACTGGCCTGTAGCTGTTCAGGTCTCTGGGGTGGGAAGTCTTTGGTACGGGTATCACACAAGATGTTTTCCACAACTGTGGTACCCTCCCCAGCTTCAGGCTCAGGTTGAAGATGTGCTCCACAATCCCACACAGCTGGTCTGCGCAGGACTTGAGGAGCTTTGCGCTGATACCGTCCGGTCCCGAGGCCTTCCTCGCCTTGATCTTCTTCAGCTCCGTCCTCACCTGGGTCTTAGTGAGGGTCAGGTTGGGGGGCTGTGTGCTGGGAGTGGGGGGGTGTTGGTGGAGTGGGGTGTGGACAGCAGGTCTCGATGACTTTAGAGGCAGCAGTGGTTGGTGTGCAGTTGGGGGGGAGGGCGGTTGGTCAAACCTATTAAAAAACAGGTTCAGATTGTTCGCCCACTCCCTGCCCCCCGTGGCCTGGGAGGAGGTATTCTGAGCCCAGAGATGGTTTTAAGGTTTCTCCAGACCCCACCGATGTCGCTCTGTTGCAGCTTGTCCTCCATCTTCTTCCTGAAGCTGTCAAGGACAGCCAAAATCCTTTTGCCTCAAGACATCATAGGCCATCCTCACAGACAGACAGTCACATGCAGAGATTTCTTGAATTTGTCTATATGATGTAATATAGACGTCATGTACTTTTATGGTCATCGTAGGACATCATGCATCATAGGACATCATGCAGACATCATAGGCCACCGTCCTATGATGTGCTCTGTCTGTGTGCCGTCATATAGACATCATATCTTTATGGTGGCATTGCGAGTCCTTTATAACGGCATCGCGAGTCCTCTATGTGCCGTCGTATAGACGTCATATCTTTATGATGACATCACGAGTCCTTTATGACGGCATCGCGAGTCTTATGATGCCTGAGATCACAGGATCATCATAGGACATCAGGCAGACGTCATAGGCTGTCCTATGATGTTCCATCATGCAGACATCATAGGCCGCCGTCCTATGATGTGCTCTATGTGCCGTTATATAGACATCATATCTTTATGACGGCATCACGAGTCCTTTATGACGGCATTGTGAGTCCTCTATGTGCTGTCAAATAGACATCATGTCTTTATGACGGCATCGTGAGGCCTATGATGGCTGAGATCACAGGATCATCATAGGACATCAGGTAGACATCATAGGCCATCCTATGATGTCCTATAAATATGACAGACACACAGAGAGATTTCTTGAATTTATAGAGTGATGTTTTATCATGATGATATTCATAACACTACATAATGATATTCGTAATACCACATGACCTTGAGTGTAGCATTGCTTTAATACAACAGTTCCACAAGCAGTTTTTTTTTAAAAAGTGACAGCAATACAGGACAAAATATTTTTTTGTTTGTTTAGCCAGTTATTTTGCTCCGCTAAAAAAAGTAGTGCCTTCTAAGGGCACATTCACACTGCCACTGTTTGATCCTGACCAAAGGAACTCTGCTTCTCTTCTGAGGATGGTTTGGTTTGTTTGGTGCCGTCTGAAAACACATTCGAACTCTGGTCCACCTGAAAATGGGGGTCTCGGTTCGCTTGCAGTGTGAATGCAAACAAACTATCCAGTGGACCAAAGGGTGGAAGTGCCCCTCGGCGTTTGTGTAACCATGGCAACACACAGTCTGAGAAGAGGAAGTGGTGTTTACCGTAATGCATTTTGGGTAAAAAATAACAATAAAGACAACTGTGTGAATATGAGAAATCCTTTTACCAGAGAAAGCTGTTTCGGTCCTGGCCAATCAATGAGCCTGATTTTTCTTCTTCGCTGAGATTTTTTCTTCCTGGTCAGTGGTGGTTTTGGCTACAGCGCCCCAAACGAGCAGTTGTAACTCCGTGACGTTGTCCCGGCAGTTTGGTCTGCTGCAGTGTGAATGCAAACCAAACCAAATAAAGGTGTGAAAATTCTCGACATTCCCCGCCAAATCGAACTGAGACCCCCGGACTATCCTGGTGTGAATGCAGCTTAAATGTACCCAGCTAAGTAAGCACCTCAATGAACATAATATAGAAATGATTAGGACTATTACCATCTCATACACATCTAACAAAATTAACTACTGTCCAATGCAGCAGTCAGTGTTTCACACACACACACACACACACACACACACACACACACACACACACACACACACACACACACACACACACACACTGGTCCACCTTTTGAGTTTTTTGGCTTTTTGGGTCACATGACTTGTACCGATTACTAGTTAGCTTGTTAGCTGTGTTGAGGGAGTCCTTTACGCTGCCACGATTATGTTATATATATTATGTTATTGTGGAGAGAATAACCAGGCCGAACTCTTCCAAGCAGATTAAATTTTATTCCACTCTCTCTCACATTTACCAGAATCAGAACACTTCACCACCAAGTTGCAGGCACTCTCTTTTATATCACAACACTAACACTTCTGTGCTACCTTTGATCTGCCACTTCAGTCTGAGGGAAAACTACTGAGTGGGTTCATTATGTTATTATGTTATACATACAACATATGCTATACATACAACCACAGCTTGTCCATTTTTGTCTCCATTAAATGGTCAAGAGGACTGGGATAGCGGTTAGAGGCTAACGGTGATTTAGCTTCTGTGCATTTCTGTGTTAGTTTTTGCTAACTTTGCTCACTTTTTTTGCATTTTCAGATGAAATAAAGAGTTCATCACTACAGTGGTATTATGGTTGGCGAATCGAGACAATAAACCCAAATTTAGCTTGTCTGTTTAGTTGTAAATAGATGTGAAATATGTAGCCAGATATTTATAAGTTTGGCACTTCCAGGTCACGAAGGTCTGGACTTTTAGGACTGTCTGGTATCAAACAGTGCCTCACTCTGGAAATGAAGGTATCGAACACAGTACTACATTTTCACATATTATAAGAAACCATTGATATCAACTATAATTTAAAGATTATTAGAACACAGTTGAAGCAGAGTGCTACACTTTCTGTGAAATGTCCGAGTGCAATTATTCGGGAATATAGTCACTCCTGGAAAACTCCAGTCACATTGCTCAGTAGGAACTGTTGTTCAATCCACTATGAAGTCTGCACATGGGGACGCATTATTGATCAACACCTCCTTTGTCATTTGCAGTCTATTGTCCAGATTTACATATTCAGAGGTGAAGAAACTGATTTTTTTCATAAACGAATACTAATTTTTAGGGATGAGCCAATCCGATCCGCCATATCAGTATTGGGTTTCATCCAGGCAAAATGGCTGGATCGGTATCGGTACGGTAAGGAATAAAAGTAATTTACCAATCCATTAATAATATTAAAATGAAGGCGCAATCATGTTCTCAGGCTGCGTGTGGCTTCTGTAAACAAAAGCAACATGTCAAATCACTGGAGCCTGTCTACGGGACTCATCTCGGTATGTTGCTGTGTGGTACTGTGTGGTACTGTGGAGGAACAAATAAGTTCAGGTGAGAGCGATGAGCTGGAAGGTTTCAGAGTTTTATTCCTCCATCATCATGAGACAAACTATAGCGCTGTGCGCTGTGGCTGTGTGTCCTGTGTGTGTTCTCCGTGAGGCATGTAAAGTATGCTCTTTTATACAGACGAGAGAATGCATGGCACATTTGCATATTGATATACATATCAGTCAATACATATCAATCGCGTGATTAACTGGCGCCGGACTTCCTCTCCTTAATCTCTGGATGTATAACAATAGTCATTGTTCTGATTGTCTCCTAGGGGCTCTCTGTCCGTATGCAAATTATTGTCTGCTTAGTGCAGGCTGGCTGAGTGTGAAGATTGAATGTCCATGTACGTAGATTGTGGTGGGTCACCACAATACCAGCATTTACCGCTTTTTCGGAGGTCCGGGTCGTGGAGGCAGCAGTTCAAGCAGAGAAGCCCAGACTTCCCTCTCCCCAGCCACCTGCTCCAGCTCTTCAGAGAGGATACCAAGGCGTTCCCAGACCAACTGAGAGACATAGTCTCTCCACCGAGTCCTGCGTCTGCCCCGGGGTCTCCTCCTAGTGGGACGTGCCCGAAACACCTCAAGTGGGAGGCAGGAGGCATCCTAATCAGATGCCCATACCACCTCATAGGACTCGCGATGGCGATGCTGTCATAAAGATATGATGTCTATATGACGGCACATAGACTGTTACGTTTATAGGACATCAGGCCATCCTATGATCTCAGGCATCATAGAACTTGTGATGCCATCATAAAGATATTCGCGATACCATCATAAAGATACGATGTCTATACGGCACATAGACAGATAGGCATCATAGGACTGTCTATATGACGGCACATAGACAGATAGGCATCATAGACTGTCACGTTTATAGGACATCATAGGACGGCCTATGATGTCTGCCTGATGTCCTATGATCAGGCAGACATCATAGGCCTGATCATAGACATCAGGCAGACATCCTGATGTCCTATGATCAGGCAGACATGAGAGACATCAGGCAGATGAGACATCTGCCTGATGTCTCTCATCACTTCCGCTTCTGAGAGAGAGCAGACGCTTTTCTTCCCTCTCCCTCCTAATCCTCTCCCTTCTGATCCCAGCTTGCAATGTCACTCTTCTCCTGGCTGAATCTTAATCCAAATGGAAATTATGGATCTGGAAAGCGACTTATATGCGATTGTCACCACTTTAAAAAGTAGAAGATCGGGTCAGGGGGAACCCAAGGGAGACTCATGGTATTGGAATTCATGTGTCTGTGTGATTCGACTGAGATTGAACTGATCACAGGATCTTCTGTTTGGCCCCTGGAGTTTTCCTAGTGTATCGAAATTATCTGGGTGAGCTAATCAAATGCGGACCCCGGCGTAGCTCCCTTAACAAATTCAACAATTCGTCCAGCTGGGGGGAGCACTGACTGTCAGCGGCAGGATTAACATGGAATTTACTATCTGGCATGCATTGAAGAGAGAACGAACTCTCTGGACATGTTTTACCTATGTTTCGGTAGGTGGATAACATCTGTGGATCGCTGAGTGCTCTCCAGAGAATGATCTAAAGTATGATTCAAGCCTGTATGAAATTGAAGCACAGAATCGAAGAGAGAGAAATTTTTTATTCTCTGAGTGCACTGTGCAGATTTGACCTTGTGTTTTGGCGCCTTTGTTTACATTCCTCCTCGATGAAGATAACGCTGGGAAGTGGCTTATGTCTACCCATACATCAACAATCAGTTGTTGTCGTCAGCGGATTGGTCTCTCGAGGACATTGCCCATGTGCCTTCTGCAAGGAAGAGGAAAAGAGAGACAGACTCTGATCTCTGACTTGTTTATAAGTCACATGATTATAACATCTATCCACTGCCTGGAGGCGCCTCTGCTGCTCACTAACAACTGTTACACTCACACTACACAATGACATGCAAATATACACACACTGCTCTCCCTCCCTCTGCTGTGTGATTGTATCTATCGTCTGCTAATGTGCATAGAGGGTTTTTTTCTGTGTAATCAAAATTTGGCTCATAAGCTTATATGAGCTTATACGAGCGTGATTCTGATAACTATGTTTTTTCTCTCTGCCTATTGTGTTTCCCCCCCCCCCCTCCCCCCTTTACCCCCACTGCAGACAGGCGCCTCTATGGCTGCCGTGTCATTGGATGCGCCTAATGTGCGCGCCCAATGTCAAGTCAAATTCCTTGTGTGTTTACTTGTAAATATACTTGGCAATAAAGCTGATTCTGATTCTGATTCTGATTCTGATTCTGATGCATCATAGGCCGTCCTATGATCTCAGGCATCATAGGACTCGCGATGCCGTCATAAATTCATGATGCTGTCATGAAGATATTTGCGATGCCGTCATAAAGATATGATGTCTATATGATGGCACATAGAACACATCATAGCATGGCCTATGATGTCTGCATGATGTCCTATGATGACCTTAAAAGATATGATGTCATATAGACATAGCACATCATACAACGCCCTATGACATCTGCCTGATGTCCTATGATGATCCGATGATATCAGGCAACATAGGACTCGTGATGCCGTCATATAGACAATGTGTCTTTATGATGTCATAGACCATCACTCATGATGGCTAGACTAATGTGTCTTTATGATGTCATATGGCTCAAAATTGGCAAGGTAAATAAGTCACAGGGCCAGTCTTTACAGTGCATTCGTGTTTTCTGCACAACAGATTTCTGCAGCCATGGCCAATTCTACGTTGCTGCGTGCAGAGTTGCCAGATCAAGCAGTCTTTGTATTGTTGCTCAAGATGAAGAAACTAAGCAAAAGCATCACTTTCTTAGCAATGTCGATTTTAAAGAGGTGCTGACACAGTAAAAATGCGTAACCTTGAAGAATGCCAGTCTACACTACAAATGTGTAAAATGCCAAGCAAAGCACTGATTTTCTCCGGGTGCTGAGGTTTCTTGGTTTCTATGGGCATGCACGGGCCTTCCTGAACAGGGTCGAAAGCCACTTTTTGCTCAGATCTATTTTCATGATCCTGCCCATGAACTGGAATTATGACGCACCTATCCCTCAACCAGTGGTCTGAACGAAGAAGAAGAAGACCCACCAGATGGAGAACTGCTGCACGTCAGAAAAGATGGCGTGAACATGAAACACCTCAGGTTCCAGCAGTACGCCGCAGGCATGACTGTGAACAACACAGCCGTCTGAGACAGGAGGACACCCTTCAGCAATGGGCATGCAGAAATACTTGCTTATACTTGGTTTCTACGTGCATTAACGGGTATGCATGGGTCTGTACTAGTTAATAATAATGGTTGACAAAAATACAACTTAAAGGGTTAGTTCCTTATTTCAGATATAAAACATTTTTTACCTCATGCACAGTGACACTTTGAATTTCAGCAGAACGTTTATTTAAATACTCATCTTTAAAGTTTTGCATAAACTTGCACTTAAAAGTTCAGAATGCATGTTTACATATTACTGACCAGTGAAATGCTGCCAATGTTGCAAAGTTTAAAATAAAAAAGCAGAAGCATTGCTGAACTGAGTCAAATTTGTAATATATTCCCTGTCTTTTAAATTTATGTTTTTATATGTGTGCAAAATACAACCAGTCATTACCAAAGTATGTTCCATACTGTTGTTTTAAATAAGAGAGATGGTACCAGGTTTGGATTGGTATTGGCTGATATTCAAAGTCACAGTATCGGTATAGGTATCGGTCTTGAAAAAGTGGTATTGGCTCATCCCTACTAATTTTCATATTCACGTTTCGTTTCCATTTTTTAAAAGTACCCATAAGGACATTTCTGCTAGGCAATGGAGAAAACAAACACGCGTACTTCTGTAGCACTTGAAACTCTGGAGACACTTGACAAAGAATTACACAGGTAAATAATTTTTTTGTAAGTTGTCTGTGTTTTTTCAACTAATTTAAGACAATTTTGCACCGTTGAATCCGAAAATGACATCCGTTTCTCTCGATCAGGTGCTAAGTGAAAACCTGTACTTACTTAGTACTTAGTACTGTGCATGTACTTACCTTTACATGTAAATTGAATGTTACGTCATCATTGTTCAAAATTCAGAGAATTTCAAGACATAAAAAAGAATTTTGCATCATATAAAGCAAAAATACCCGTACACGTAAACAAAAACGTATAAAACAACATGTGGCCATAATTCAAATAGCTGACCTGATTGAGCAAAACCAATGTGATTTTTGGATTCAGCACATCAAAATTGTCCAAAATCAGCTTTAAAAAACTTAGACAAAAAATTTGGTGTTGACCAGTGTTATTGTCTATTTTGTCATGAACCAGGGGGCTGGAGATGTTCTCCAGACTTGGTTTCATGGCCTTTGCCCTGTTTATTCTTCATCTGTTGTATTTTATGCCTGTTGGGGTTTGGTGTTTGTTTGGTGTTTGTCACCTGATCACTCACCTGAGTGCTTTGTCGCATCAGAGTGCTATTTTGTCGGCTTTTGTTTGTTTTTATTGATTTTATTGATTTCGTTTTTAATCTTTGTTTGTTGATATTAGTTTCTGTTTGGTGCTAGCTTGGTACTGCCTTGCTGAAAAGCCCGATCAGACGCACGAGTGGTCGAACCCCCAGCTGGGCTGTTTTTACCGGGCTAGGCTACCTGCTAACCTGTTTTTAGCTGTTTTTAGCTAACTTGTTTTTAGCTGTTTTAGCTGTTTTTGGCTGGCTGCTTGGCAATCCACCTCATCACCTGGAACGCCATGGCTACATTCCCGACGTGTATCCGTTGTGTGTCCCTTCTTAGTAAGGTTTCTGAGCTGGAAGTGAGACTTGCCAACCTCTACAAGATTTGGGAGGCTGAGGAACATCTTGACACCATTATACTCGGGCAAACAACAGCTCCGGCAACCGATTCGCAGTTGGAAGAGATGGCTGCCTACCTGGGGGAGGTCAGCGCTTCTCCATTCACTTCCACTCCTGCTCCGGTTCTGGCTTCTTCCAATGTCCAGAACCACAGCAATCAACACTGGCTTCGTCTTGTGGCTAAACCCAAAGCCCCGGTCGATACTTCTCACACTCAATGCACGCCCTGGACCTTGGTTGGACCAGCTGGCAATCATCATCAGTCTCCCAGACAGGGCCGCACCTCTTCTCTTCCTCTGGTCCTGGATAATAGATTCGACATCCTTTCTCTGGAGGATTTTCCCCACCTGGACACTGGCTGTCCGCCCGTGGCTGCCCCTCCTCCTCCTTCCTCTCCTTCAGCGGCAGCTCAGGTCCGCAAACCCCGGGTTAAGACAACTCTAGGTGTGCCAAATTACACACCAGCTCCAAATAGAAGAGAGCACATCACTCCGCCTTCACAACAACAACACCCTCGACAAAGTTATTCTCCACGTCAGAATCTACCGACAAAACCCCCCCAGATGACACTGGTAATAGGTGACTCGATTATGAGGAACGTCAGAAGCAGGTACTGTACCACTAGATTTTTTCCTGGGGCTCGAGTCTCTGACATTGAAGCCCTTATCCCTGGCCTGCTAAATGAACTCCCCCATGTTCAAACTATCATAGTACATGTTGGATGCAATAACATCCCAGATGAAGCATTGGAGATTTTGAAGAGTGACTTCAGGAGCCTTCTGTCCACTCTTATGAACTATGGCAGACGTGCGTTTATCTCTGGTTCTTTGGCATCTCTCAGATGAGGCTGCAATTATTTTAGCAGAACTCTTAGTCTTAATACTTGGCTGTGTTTTACTTGTCCTATTTTTAACATTGGTTTTGTAGACAATTTTAGCTTGTTTTGGAACCGCCCATCACTTATGAGGCCTGATGGCATCCACCCAAATAGACTTGGTGCTCGTGTTTTAAGAGACAATCTGTTCTATTCCATTTAGTGTTTTTTGGTACAGTGACTGAAACTTTGTGTTTACTCACTCTGAAGCTCCTGGGTTTGCCAATCAGCCCTTTTTTGGTTCTGTTTCCACTTCTCATATTAATCCCATTAATCCATATAATTTGCACTGTTTGGACCACCCTTTGATTTATAACCCTACCGAGATTGTGTCTGTCTCCCGTTACCCAAAATATTATAACGCAAGACAAATACAAAACAACCTGATAAACACGTCTTTCTGCAGCTCCTCCTCATCCATCACCCCTCAACTTTGCCCCTATCTTCTTCCTTAAAGAACCTTTTTCTGCTCCCCCCAAAGTTAATAAAAAAAGTTAATAAAAATAGAATGCATAAACATCCCAAAGTGATTAAACAAAATGTTGGTAAAATTCAAATCAAACCTCAAGTCTCTAAATTTAATAATTTGGCCTCTGTTCCTCCCCAAAATTTTTAAAATTAAATGTGGTTTATTAAATATTAGGTCTCTACCTCCCAAGTCTCTGTTAGTCCATGATCTATTAATCAATCATCAGATTGATTTATTATCCCTTACAGAGACTTTGCTTGGGAAAGACGATTATATTGGTTTGAATGAATCAACTCCCTCTGGTTATTTAAACTGTCATAACCCCAGAGGTTCTGGTCGTGGAGGTGGAGTGGCAGCAATTTTCCATTCTAAATTACTAGTTAATGTCAAGCAAAAATTATGTTTTAATTCCTTTGAGGGCCTGGTCCTCAGTGTGGGGTATGTTGGCTATTTTGGCTTGAACCCAGTTCTCTTTGCCGTAGTTTATCGTCCTCCCTTGGCCTACTCAGAGTTTCTGTCCGAATTTGCTGAATTTTTAGCTGATTTAGAGTTGAAATCAGATAGAATAATTGTTGTAGGGGACTTTAACATACATGTTGATGTAGAGAGTGACTGTCTTAATAAGGTATTTGTGGTAGACTGCAAGTCTAATTTAAAACATTACTGGCACATGCCTCTAGGGGGAACTACCTGTATTGTTTAGCACTACTATTAAGGGGACACATTAGAATAAGAGTGTGAAAACCCCGCGCAGAATCCATGTTCAGTGTTGTTGTGTGTGTTACAGAATAAATGGCCAGAGTTAGCCACAGAAATAACTCAAGTGTGATCATTGCTACACGGTAGGATATCACACAATTGGCGACGAGGATTAAAAGAAAAAAAATAGCGGCGAGAAACAGAGAATATTGCAAGTGTGGCGAACTCAAGTGACTCCAGTAGTTCGAGTGCAAGTTCAGAGGAGGAAAAATGAGGTTTCCCCACCACGACGAGCAATGGCGGCTGTAATCGGAACGGTAACCCCTTTTGATAACTCGACTCAGTCATGGGAAGAATATAGTGAAATGTTGGACTTTTTCTTCAAAGCTAATGACATTGAGGAGCCAGACAAAAGGAAGGCTGTACTGTTGAGTGGAGTTGGTGCAACTACTTACAGCTTGTTGAGAAATTTAATAAGCCCTGCATTACCGAAAGATAAAACGTACGACCAGATTACTGCTGAGCTTCAGAAGCACTTCAGCCCCAAACCGAGTGAAATCGTGCAACGATTCAAATTTAATTCACGCATAAGGAGGAACACTGAGTCCATAGCAGAGTATGTGGCAGAATTGAGGAAATTAACACTGCGCTGTGATTACAAAGACTCATTGGAAGAAATGTTAAGAGACAGACTTGTGTGTGGAGTGAATGATGACCGAATGCAACGGCGACTTTTATCTGAAACAAAACTCACTTTTGTGAAGGCTTTGGACTTATGCCAAGCGATTGAAACAGCATCTAAAGATGTGAGAGAAATGCAAGGGAAGCTAACAGAGGACACAGCAACGCATGTTCGTGTGCCTAAGACCCAAGTAGGTGTCCACAAAGTGTCGACTGACAAAACTCAGCACAAATTCCCCAGTTGTTATCGCTGCAAAGGCCAGCTCAATGCCGCCGAGTGCAAATTTGCCACTGAGCTGTGTCATAATTGTGGCAAGCGAGGGCACATTAAGAAAGCATGTAGAACAAAGGTGGGCAATGCACAGGTGCAGAAGGCAACAGTAAAAGGGCAAAAGAATGAAAACAAGGGCCCAGGAAAGGAACAGCGAGCGAATCAACTTAGAGGGGAGGGAGAAAGTGATACAGAAGACATGGGTTTTCACACAATTTACAACACGTCAGAGGAGCTGACCAAGGTAGCGCCCATCACGCGTACCATGAATGTTAATGGAATGAAAGTAACATTTGAAGTTGATACAGGCTGTGGAGTAACCATATTAAGTAAACAGCAATATACACAACTGTGGAAGAAAACAGACACAGCAGAATTAAATCCCTGTTCATTAAAATTAAAAACATACACAGGAGAGAAGCTAGACGTGCTAGGCATGGCACAAGTGAAGGTGCAGCACGAAAACAAAGAAAAGGACTTACCTGTAGTAGTAGTTGGGAGCGAAGGACCAAATCTACTAGGGCGAAGTTGGCTACAAGAACTGGCCATGATTGATCAGTTGGTGAATAAGGTGGAATCTCAGCCCAAATTGCAGCTGGAGGAGATCCTCGAAAGACACGCTGAGGTGTTCAAAGAAGGCTTAGGACAGCTAAAAGGTGTCACTGCAAAGATTAATGTGGACAAGGAGGCCCAACCACGATTCTGCAAACCCCGACTGGTGCCCTATGCGGTCAAGCCACTGGTCGAAAGCGAGCTACAGAGGCTGCTGGATGACAAGATCATTGAGCCAGTGCAGGTTGCAGAAGGGGCGGCGCCCATAGTCCCAGTGAGAAAGCCGGATGGCTCCATTAGAATATGTGGAGATTACAAACTCACTGTCAATCGAGCATCACGGGTGGATCAGTATCCAATTCCTAAAGTGGAGGACCTCTTCGCACAGCTGAATGGCGGCCGACACTTCACGAAATTAGACATGAGTCACGCTTACCAACAAGTAGTCCTGGAAGAAGAATCAAGAAAGTATGTAACCGTCAATACACACAAAGGCTTATATACCTACACACGCTTACCATTTGGAGTAGCTTCCAGTCCTGCTATATTCCAGAGAACTATGGAGGGCATCCTAGGTGGAATTCCGAATGTTGCCATTTATTTGGATGACATCCTTTGTACAGGACCAAATGAACAAGAACATCTGAAAACGCTGGAGGAAGTGCTTCAACGGTTGGAGAAAAGCGGTCTGAGGTTGAAAAGAAGCAAGTGTGAGTTCATGGGAAAAGAGGTGGTGTTCCTAGGCCACAAGATTAACGCCAGTGGTCTACACCCTCTAACAGACAAAGTGGAAGCCATTGCGGAGGCGCCTGAGCCACAAAATGTTACTGAGTTAAAAGCCTACCTGGGCTTGTTGAACTATTACCATAGGTTCCTCCCAAAGCTCTCCACGCTGCTGGCACCACTACATACCTTACTTAAGAAGGAAGAAAAATGGTCATGGGGGGTCAAGCAGCAGAAGGCGTTTGAAGAGTCCAAAGCGCTACTTCAGTCCTGTAGTGTGTTAGTGCACTATGATTCAAACAAACCACTCATCCTGGTGTGTGACGCATCACCCTACGGTGTGGGAGCTGTACTCTCTCATCGTATGGAGGATGGCTCAGAGAGACCCATAGGGTTCGTCTCAAGAACTCTTAGTGCAGCTGAGAAAAACTACTCCCAGCTAGACAAGGAGGGCCTTGCAGTAGTATTTGGTGTAAAAAAGTTCCACAAATACTTGTACGGGAGACAGTTCGCTATAGTGACTGACCACAAGCCACTAATTTCACTGTTCAGTGAAATGAGAGCCATACCCCAGATGACATCTCAGAGAATTCAGAGATGGGCCGTTACATTAGCAGCGTATGAGTACACCATCGTTTACAAAGCTGGACGGGACCATACGAATGCTGACGCGATGAGTAGGCTACCCTTGGATGGGGGAAGAGACAGCACGCCTGAGGAGGAGGAGAGAGTGCTATTGTTTGAAGATATCGGCGTGCCCCTGGTGAACGCACAACAAATAAAGAAGTGGACAGACAAAGACCCTGTTCTAGCAAGAGTGCGAGAATACATCTTGCGAGGATGGCCGAAGATGAACAGTCCTGAGTTCATTCCCTATGCCAGACGACAGGATGAGCTCAGCACCCAGGAAGGTTGTATCCTGTGGGGAGGACGCGTGGTTGTTCCACCACCTGGCCGGAATGCCTTACTGCAACAACTACACCAAGCACACCCTGGCATCACTCGCATGAAAGCGTTGGCGAGGAGTTACATGTGGTGGCCCAACATGGATGCAGAGGTGGAGGCGCTTGTGAAGTCATGTGCGGCATGCCAGGAGAACAGGAACAGTCCTCCAGCAGCCCCACTACATCCCTGGGAAGTTCCAGATAAACCATGGAGAAGAATTCACATTGACTACGCAGGTCCATGGATGGGAAGAAAGTTGAGGTCAACATTTGACTTAATACATCCAGACTTCAGAAACAAAGTGCATGACAAACAAGAGAAACAAAAAGGTTATCATGACATGCATGCTAGAGAGAGAATACTGAGAGAAGGAGACGTGGTCTACACCCGCAACTTTGGCTCAGGACCAGCCTGGGTACCAGGAGAAATAATGGAAAAAACAGGCCCTGTGTCATTCAAGGTGACATTAGGCCATGGACAAGTGGTGAGGCGACACATCGACCAAGTTCGTGGTAGGAGCTCCATTCCCCTGCCGATGGCACCAGAGGTGTTGTCTGACACCCATCCTGAGGAGAGCATCAACGAACCACCACTTCAGGTGAAACCTGAGGTAACCGTCTCTGCAGATTCTATGGGCAGCACTGCAGCAGCCGAAACAGTGGAGCAGTCCGAGTCTTCACCTGCAGTTGGCTCACCAGCCGTGAGAAGATCTCAGCGAGCTAGGAAAGCTCCAGACTACTTGAAGGACTATACTTAGTCAGTAGTGAGTTCCCCAGCCACAGGACAAGAATGCGTCCTGGAACCTCACTGGGATGCGGTAGTCAAACCAATTCCCCAGTTAGACTGTTATGTGTGTTATACATGTGAAAAAAAAAAAAAGAAAAGAAAAGAGAAAGAAATTATATGTATGGCACATGTGTTTAAGAAGTTAAAAGTAACTGTGATTGTTTAGGATTAAATGGGAGTTCCAGGATGTCTAGCATAATTGGCTAATGTAATTAAAAGTAGTTTAATCTAGAGGGGAGGGATGTGGTAGACTGCAAGTCTAATTTAAAACATTACTGGCACATGCCTCTAGGGGGAACTACCTGTATTGTTTAGCACTACTATTAAGGGGACACATTAGAATAAGAGAGTGAAAACCCCGCGCAGAATCCATGTTCAGTGTTGTTGTGTGTGTTACAGAATAAATGGCCAGAGTTAGCCACAGAAATAACTCAAGTGTGATCATTGCTACACGGTAGGATATCACAGTATTCAATTCAATTTTAGACTCAATGGGGTTTTCCCAGAAAGTAGAAAATTCTACCCATTATCTCCACTATACATTGGACCTTGTTTTGACTCATGGTATAGATATAGAAAATCTGGTAGTGTCTCCTCATAATCCTGTACTGTCAGACCATTGTCTGTTAACCTTTGATTTCACTATTTCTGATTATTAGACTCCTAAAGAAAAATACTACTACAGCAGATGTCTTTCAGATGATGTTGTTACCAAATTTTTGCAGATTGTCTCCTCTATACCATGGGTCAACACAACAGAAATAAAAGATGGAGAGCCTGCTCCTTTCGTGATTGCATGGTAGATATTGTTACAGCCTCTCTGCATCGGACTCTAGATTTGGTAGCCCCTTTAAAAAAGAAAAAGTCTAACCAGAGATTTCTAACCCCTTGGTTTAACTCAGAAACTCATAGCTTAAAACAGAAGACACATCAATTGGAAAGGAAATGGTGTTCTACTATTTATTCTATTTAGCGTGGCGAAATCATCTCTTAGTTTATAAAAAATCTCTTAGAAAAGGTAGATCAAGTTATTATTCTGCATTAATAGAAGCGAATAAGAATAACCCCAGGTTTCTTTTCAACACTATAGCCAGGCTGACAGAGTGTCAGGACTCGGTCAATCCTCGCATCCCCCCTTAGCTTTCTAGTCAGGACTTTATGAACTTTTTCAATCATAAAATTTTATCTATTAGAGATAAAATCAGTCCTCCTACCGTAAACTGAAGTACATTAACTACTACAACTCCCTCAATTGATATCTGTTTAGATAAGTTTACTCCAATCGACCTCTTAGAGTTGGATAAAATAATCTCCTCATCTAAGCCTTCATCTTGTCTTTTGGACCCTATTCCTACCAGGTTATTTAAAATAGTCTTCCCAATTATTGGTAGCCATATTCTTCATATAATTAATTCTTCTTTAACTCTGGGTTATGTACCACTGGCTTTTAAAACTGCTGTAATTAAACCTTTTACTCAAAAAGCCGACGCTTGATCCAGGAGTTTTGGCTAACTATCGACCAATCTCTAATCTGCCTTTCATTTCAAAAATCTTGGAAAGAGTTGTTGCTGTGCAATTGTTTGACCACTTGCAGGGAGTTGGTTTGTTTGAGGAGTTTCAATCTGGGTTCAGAGTTCATCACAGCACTGAAACTGCTTTAGTGAAGGTCACTAATGACCTCCTTATTGCGTCTGATAATGGACTTGTTTCTGTTCTTGTCCTTTTAGATCTTAGTGCAGCCTTTGACACTATCGATCATGCTATTCTACTTGATAGATTAGAACACTATATTGGACCGAGCGGAACTCTGCTGCAGTGGTTTAGATCTTATTTGTCCTATAGATTTCAGTTTGTTCACATCATTGATGAATTTTCTTCCAACTCTAAGCTTAGTCACGGAGTGCCACAGGGATCTGTGTTAGGCCCTACTCTTTTTAGTTTATATACAGTATGCTTCCATTAGACAAGATCATTAGAAAGCACTGTATACATTTTCATTGTTACGCAGATGACACACAACTATACCTGTCAATGAAGCCTGATGATTGTAATCAATTAGCCAAGTTAGATGCCTGTCTTAAGGATATCAAAGCCTGGATGACTTGTAATTTTCTGCTATTAAACTCAGATAAGACTGAAGTCATTCTTGTTGGCCCAAAACACCTTAGAAACTCCTTTCCAAATCATGCTCTTAATTTGGATGCCGCCACTCTCACTCTGAATAGTTCTGTGAGGAACCTTGGAGTTATTTTTGATCAAGATCTGTCCTTTAATTCACATATTAAATTTGTTTCTAAGACTGCCTTCTATCATCTGCGCAATATTGCCAAGATTAGGAGCATCTTGTCTCTGAACGATGCTGAGAAACTGATCCACGCCTTTGTCAGCTCTCGATTAGATTATTGCAACTCGTTATTGTCAGGTTGTCCTAAAATATCCTTAAAAAATCTTCAGTTGATCCAAAATGCTGCTGCAAGAGTTTTAACTGGCTCTAGAAAAAGAGATCATATCTCCCTGGTTCTGTCCTCCCTTCACTGGCTTCCCATAGAGTTTAGTATTAAGTTTAAAATCCTTCTTCTCACTTTCAAAGCTCTTAATAATCAGGTCCCCTTATATATAAAAGATCTGATATTACCTTACCATCCTAATAGAGCACTACACTCCCAAAATGCTGGATTACTTGTAATGCCCAGAATCTCCAAAAGTACATTCGGAGGCAGAGCCTTCTGCTATCAAGCTCCTTCTCTATGGAACCAATTACCACTCTGGGTCCGGGAGTCAGACTCGGTCTCTGTTTTTAAGAACAGGGTAAAATCCTTCTGTTTTAATATAGCCTACGATTAGGGAGGGATTTTGTGTCTCTTAACCCTGCTTCTGTTCTGCTGTTTATAGATCTATACTGCTGGGTGACCTCCAATAATGTACTTGGCATCTCACTGTTATGTTCTTTATGTCTGTCCTCTTTATCCTCCCTATCCCCTCACCCCCAGCCAGTCGCAGCAGATGACTGCCCCCCCCTGAGCCTGGTTCTGCTAGAGGTTTCTTCCTGTTAAATGGGAGTTTTTCCTGTCCACCGTCGCTAAGTGCTTGCTCACAGGGGATCGTCTGATTGCTGGGTCTTTCTGAAATTGTGAGGTTTTCTCTGCATTTTGTAGTGCTATGAGATGACTTCTGTTGTAATGTGGCGCTTTATAAATAAAGCTGAATTGAATTGAATTTTTCTGTTTGTTAGTGTCATATTTACCTCCGCCAGGCTGGAGGCCAGGAGGAGGTTATGTTTTTGCCAGCGTCTGTCTGTCTGTCTGTCTGTTTGTTTGTCTGTCTGTTGGTTAGCAAGATAACTCAAAAAGTTTTGGACGGATTTCAATGAAACTTTCAGGCGTTGTTGGAAATGGTACAAGGAAGAACTGATTAAATTTTGGGGATGATCCGGATCACCGTCTGGATACAGGAATTTTTTAAAGGATTCTTTAACATTGTCAGATACGGCCATTTTAAACATGTGTGCAGGCCCAATGGAGGGCGCTGCTCGTCGTGTCTGACGAACACAAACTCCGCCTTCTTCAAAGTTTTAGGCACAAAAGCACGCGGAACACAGTGCTGGGCAGGGCTTGGCAGCGTGCCTGTGTGCGCGCTACGCTGCAAAAGCTCAGACGGGCAGCTGTCCGCCGCCGGATTATTTGGCAGAAATTCCCCGGCCAGCCATAGTAGCTGCGCAAAAAGAAGCTCTCTGCCGGGGAAGATTCCAAATCATCTTTTGCCGCGGAGCGCAACCCCAATAAAACCCACGCCAACCTGTTAGTGATGGGTCGGTCGCGAATGAAACGGCTCTTAGAGCCGGCTCTTTGAAGTGAACGACGGGAGCCGAACCAGATCAGCTCCTCAAAGCTGAGGCACTTGGTATAATGCCAACCTTTACCTTAATTAAAGATCTGGGTGTTCATTTTTTTCTTTTTGTTTTGCATATTTTAATTTATATTTTATTGTGTTGTGGTTTGCAATGTTTTGTGTTGTTTCACTTTAAATTTGTTTAAAAGGAAAAAGATGAAAATTTAAAGAGCTAAAAGTTGAATTGTAAATGGTTGGTTTTTGTATTTTATAATTTACTTTTTACATTTTATGTGGAGTGAATAAATAAAAGCATATTTATATAATAAACATATAACTAAAAAACTTTTTTTACATTAGTAATTCATTTTGTGCATAATTTTATATTGTTGTTGATAATAAATGAAATTAATAAATTAAAGCAACAAAACAACCTGAAGAGCCGCTTGGGAGCCGAAAGAGCCGGCTCCTTTTAGTGAACCGAGCCGAAAGAGCCGGTTCTCTAAAAAGAGCTGGAATTCCCATCACTACAACCTGTCTACCCAATTTGCATCCGTCAGTGAAGCCCTCAGTGCTGCTTTCAGTGATCTATGAAAACGCTCGCATAACCCATTGGCCTGTGGGTTGTATGCGGTTGTGTCATGATTTCTTTTGTTTTTTCTTTTGAATTCTTGGATGGAACATGGGTGGGCAATATAAGCTGTGGATTCACCCATCACACATTTCGGATAACTTATGTTGAACTGTATAATCACAGGAGTTATTGTCTAATTTGACCTTGTTGGATTTTATTACCCCCTTTGTTATATTATTCACTTTCTTTTAACCTGTACTCTTAATCTATTCGAAATAAAGATTAATTAATTCATTCATTTATTCAATTGCAACGCCCGCAGCCTGGGAGTTTGCAGATGCACGAGATGGACATAACACCAACACTTCAGTTTATTACCTCCGCCAAGGAGGTAATGCTTTTACTAATGAACCACTAATCCTATCATTCTGAATCCAATTGCTAGTCATATGTTTTCATGGTCAAGGAATCTGAAAACGTACACACAAACACTGTATGGGGGGCAACTGTGGCGCTTGGCGGAGGTCTGCGCTCTCTGAGTGCTTTTTCTAGTTTTTATTCTGTATCTATTTTGTGTTAAGGCGTTATCTCATTCTGTATTTCTCTGTTTTCTTTCCTTTTGACAGCTGTCAAGGGAGTGGAATTTGAGGGGGCATGCCCTGTCAGCTGCTTGTTGGGGCTTCCTCTCTTTCAGTCACAGCTGATCTCAATTGTGTGTCTTTGCCTTTCTGCCCACCCAGTGCTCACATCTGTCATGTACTAGTGCATACCCTTGCATGCCCGTAGAAACCTGTGCATGCCCGTAGAGGGGATGCACGGGTGCATGGGTGCAGGGGATGCATGGCAGAATTCTTGCCAGTTACAGGACAGTTAGTATAGCAACACAGCACTAAGTGGCAATCACATGTGATGGCTTTTGTATGCAGCAAAACATAAAAATCACACAAAATATGCCCTGCCATCTGGGGCTGTTTGTCCCTGCTTGTTACTTCTTCTGCCTGTCACTGTTCTGTGTTATCTTCTTCTTCTTCTTTTAGATTTGATTGGCGGTTGGCAACCAGCTTACAGGTGCATTACCTCCACGTACTTTGTTGCTTACCTGTGTCTATATACTGTATATGTCTTGTAGGGAGTCATGTGCTCTGTCTATGTACCGTCATATAGACATCATCTGGTGGGTCTTCTTCTTCTTCGTTCAGACCACTGAAGGGTCTCTTCCTGTCTCAGACGGCTGTGTTCTTCACAGTCATGCCTGCAGTGTACTGGTGGAACCTGAGGTGTTTCATGTTCACGGCATCCTTTCTGACATGCAGCAGTTCTCCTCATTCTATTGCTCTCCATCTGGTGGGTCTTCTTCTTCGTTCAGACCACTGGTTGAGGGATAGGTGCGTCGTAATTCCAGTTCATGGGCACAATCCTGAAAAAGTGGCTTTCGACCCTTTTCAGGAAGGCCCGTGCATGCCCGTAGAAACCAAGAAACTGGAGCACCTGGAGAAAATCAGCGCTTTGCTTGGCATTGTACACATTTGTAGTGTAGACTGGCATTCGTCAAGGTTACACATTTGCCGTCATGTAGGCATGGCGAGTCGTCCTTGATGCCTGAGTTCATAGGATGCTCTATGATGATGAGGCAGAGATCATAGGCCGTCTTGTGATGTCCTAGAAACGTGCTTTAAAGTCGTACCCTATGCTGGTGAAGGTTGTCCTCCTGTCTCAGACGGGTGCGATGTACTGCTGGAACCTCAGGTGTTTCACCTTCATGGCATCTTTTTTGACATGCAGCAGTTGTCGTCATTCTATTGCTCTCCATCTGGTGGGTCTTCTTCTTCTTCTTCTTCTTCTTCTTCTTCGTTGAGACCACTGGTTGAGGGATAGGTGCATCGTAATTGCAGTTCATGGACAGGATCATGAAAATAGATCTGAGCAAAAAGAGGCTTTGCGGCATGGACTCACTGTATATGACATCATAAAGACATGAAGGCAGCCTTGATGTATATGACATCATAAAGACATGAAGGCAGGCTTGATGTATATGACATCATAAAGACACATTTGTCTGCGTGCCATCAGATAGGTATCGCCAGTCGTCCTATGATGCCTGAGTTCATGGTCTATATGACATCATAAAGACACATTTGTCTATGTGTCCTATAATGCCTGAGTTCATAGGACGTCTTATGATGTTCAGGCAGAGATCATAGGCCATCCTATGATGTCCTATGAAGCGTGACAGACAGATTTATTGCTTTTATAGAGTGATGATGACGAAGAGTGATGTTATTAAATCTCACTAATGGCAATCCAGTGCCTGGGTCATTTTTCCCTGCTCCTAAGGAGCAAGACATGACAGAAAGCAGTGACCAGTTAAGACCCAGCTGTTGTTGTTAGTGTGTTTAGCCCTTTTGCCTTTTCACTCACCTGTGTTGGAGCTTACCATGCCTGGTCTGGATGACATGGAGCGCCGGGCGGTGCGTCTCCTGGGGGACATATGGACACAGGTGCAGACCTCCCGTTCTCTCGAGACGGTCCAAGAGAGTCGGGATGGGGTTGCGTGATTCATGAAGGTGTTCCCCAGCCTTTGGGATCGCCTGGAGGCGACTGACGTCCTCCGCACTATCTTCTCCCTATCTTCTCGCCCGACCCATCCTCAGCTCCAACACACACTTCGCCAGCCCCACGGCACCGCTGCTACCCAGCCCCGAACCGTCTTAGTGATGTCACCACCTTTCAGCCAGCAACTCTCTTCTCACTGAGCAGTTTCCTCCTCTTGTTCTCATTTGCTGACTGTTCCGCCAGTCTTCTCCCCCTCTTCTGCTGTCTATTCTCCCGTCTGCTCGGTGAGTTTTCCTACTGCTGAGAGCTTGGCTACGCCCTTCCCAGTTCCACACACCTCCGCCTCTGCAGAAACGGCTCCCCCTCGATCCACTAGGGGGCCCAGATTCACCGCAGACACGGAGGGCGATGACGGTCACCCTGCTGCATTTGAGAACATCATTCACCGGGATGACAGGCAAGTGTCATTAATGTCTTCCTCAAATTCTGATAAAATGCCTTGTCTGATTCCTGGTGATTAGGCTCAGGGTTTGCAGTCCCCTGAGTCCTCACCACCAGCTACAGCAAATCTTTCCTCACCAGTCCTCTCCATGTCTCCCCCATCTTCTCCAGAGTGTCCGCCAGTCCCAGAACTGAGCCGCCAGATGACGGAGGAGCCTGTGGCCCTGAAGGAACCGACACCAGGGCCAGCACTGAGCCAACCCCCAGCCGCCACGCCAGAAGACCCACCAGCATGAGTCATGTCGCCTGGGGAGACTAGGACTGCTTTAACCATCATGCCTGCTGCAGAGGCCACCGCAGCAGTGTCTGCAGCCGAGCTGGACCTCATGAGGACCAAGCCCGAATCGTCATCTTCACCTGGATCGTTGGAGTCCTGGACGGCGGTGGAGCTCGAGATCAGGCAAGTGCTCTCTTTTGTCTTTCTATTTTCTGTCTTGGAGCAATCTTGCCTGACTCTTGGTGAGGAGAGCCAGGTGCAGCTGCCCGCTACATCTGAGCTCGCCTTGCTGGGCTCCGCCGCTGCTGGCGACCTTGACCCCTCTTCTCTTTGTGCTGTGTCTGAGCTCTCCCTCAGGGTCACTGGAGAGGATCCTTCACCATCTGATGACTCTGAAGATCCAGGTTTGCCGCTGGAGGTCGCCTTGGGTCCGGCTCCTCCTGTCGAGGCCATCGTAGGCGTCCCGGCCCAGGATGGGTCCTCCGTGGGTGCAGCCTGCTGGAGGCCGTTGTCTGGGTTCCCTCGCCACTGTCCAAGGGTCCATGGGTGCTGCGCTCCAGCATGGGCCTGCCATGGACGTGACCCCTTAGCCCGGGGTCCACCGAGGGTGCAGCCTTGGCTCAGCCAGGGTCCACCAAGGGTGCTATGTCAGCCCAGCCGGGAACCACCGCAGGTGCTGCAGAGCTCCAACCCAGAGCCAATGCGGGTGCCACTTTTCCCAAGTCCAAGACCACTGAGGTGTCATGATCTTCCCTCCTCTTCAGCCAGATGCCGTCGTGGTCCCCCTTCTCCCTCTGTCTGACGCTGTCGGGGTCCCCCTTCCTGCTCTGCCTGATGACATCATGGTTTCCCCTCTTCGGCTCTCCTCCCCAGTATTGGGTCTCCCAGTGGGGGAGCCACCTCCTGGGCCACCTCTCCTGTTTAGGTGGCTGAAGCACTTGGGCCGTCTGCCTGAAAGACTGAGCAGCCGGGTTGGGTGGTCCATATTCTTTGGCAGGCCACCCGACTCGTACCACCTGGCCGTCCGGCTGGTCTGGGACTTTGGGCGGCCCCCTGAACTCTAAAGCTCCTTGGGCTGGGGGCTGGGGGTGGGGGGTTATTTCTCTGCTTTTTCTGGTGTGGGTCCTGAGCAGGGTTGTTTTTGTTCCCTCCTAGCCTGTTCCCCCCTTACTTTTTTCACATTTTGTTTTGTTACAGCTGTAGCGATATGTGATTTATAATTATGATCAGGTATAAAGATTATTTAATTTGTATTAAAGTATCGGGACCTGAGATTTACTCCGGGTCCACACGCAGGAAAAGTTTATAGTAAGCACTTGTCGGGGCACCAGCTCACCTCTTTAGTGAGCACTTTTAGTCATTAATTTCACTTTATACCAGTTTGATCACTCAATAAATTGATTAATAATCAATCTCAAAATTTTAGTGAATTCGATACTGGGGCTTTGAAACCAGACTCAGAATGAAATAAATTCCCAACAACTTCTCTCATTTTTCACGTCTTTATTAAATGAAATAATGATTAACCTCTTGCACTCCGGTGTACCGCAGACGGGCACGTCTCTGCGTCCCAGAGCGCACAAGGGCGCACGAGGGCGCTGCATCCAAGCGCGCACTGGAAAAAAAAAGCTGCATTTCCGTTCTTCCACTACAGACACAGCCGCGAACAGATTAGATCATCTGATTGACCTCTCATTCGACTAATAAGAGCCTTGAATTGAGTTTCTGAAACCTTGAAGAACCAATGACTGAAAACCTAGCAAGAAGGACCCGCCTACCAACGCTGTGAATGCAGCGAGCCAATTGAAGCACAGAAGTTCGCAAGCTGTTTTGTGTAAGGCTGGGTGAAGAGAGACTGACTGCTGCAGCAGATGAAAAAAGGACCCGCAGGAAGAACCGTCACAGACCCAGCAGCACGGAGACCACCCACAAGTGCAACCTGTGTGACAGGGACTGCCATTCGCGCATCGGCCTGTTCAGCCACAGGCGGTGCTTTTTTTTTTTTTATTCCAGCAGAATAGACGTTTAGGATTCTCTTCCATGGTCATCATAGACCGACGGAGGCCGACGACGAAGGTCGTAAATCATTCGCCAAAACCGCAATCATGGAAGTGCAAAACCGCAATAATGGAATTATGTTTTGACCGGGTCACCGAGACCAGAACCACGAGTCCGTAACAAGGGACCAGCGTTGCGTTCGTCTGACAGTGAGGAAGAGAAGTTCGCCAGGACACTGCTGCTGTGAACAGGTAAGTGTTAAAAGCTAAATTATTCTTTATCCCTGAAAATTGTAATCAAAAATTACTTTTGACCGATCGGTAAATTACAACTGTGCGGCACACGAAGTCCGAAGTTCATGTGCCGCGGTACACGGTTCGTGCGCCGCGTCCGGACCGTGAACGCCCCCCCCCCCGCCACTCTTCTGTAGCGAGGGGGGGGGGAGCCGCGGTGACTGCGCCGCGGTCGCCACATGACTATTCCGTCATGTAGCGATGGCCAATGTCCGTCCTCTGTAGCGAGGGGGCCCCCCCCCACACACACACAGCCCTGAGTGTCACCTTTCATTAGAGCCCAAGATGAAGCTTCTATACTGAATCATTCAAAAGTTACAGACGTTTTTCCAAACTGTGCCATTTGGCACAATTTGGCACAGATCAAAAACGCCTGGGAACTACCTGAGGAAAAAGCTGTGTAATATATTCATTTTTTGTGGTATTGTTACAAAATTTGGACCTCAGCTGGATAACACTTGGTTCTACATTTCTGTTGCATTTTCCAGCCCGGATCTGAAGCTTTGTGTTATTTGCAAGCATTTGTATCCAAAAAAACACCCAGGCCAAATTTATTTTCTTCAAGTTCAGTATGTTTAGATGACTGTAACTCAGTGGCCGGAGCACTTAGAGAGATCATGACTGTTTTGCCAAAGAATTCAAAGTGTTTTCTTTTAAATGAGACCAACCCCATGAAGATGCTGCAAAGGGTTGAAGAACAGCTTTTGATTTACTTTGGGCACGTTATTTTTTGGCGTTTTTAGGGAAATTGACCGGAGTGCAAGGGGTTAAAGGACATTGAAATGATTTGCATTAACCATTAAATTAAACTTGTAAATGATAGAGTAACAATGTGAACATTTGCAGAACCAGGGTGAAAATGTTGTCATGGTCTGAGCGCCGATGTCGTCCGCGCTCGGGCCATGCTTCATCTCCGCCAGGTTTGACAGCAGGGTTACCTTCTGGCTCCCCGAGCTCTTATTGTGACAGCGCTCGGAGGAGCTTCCTGCTGTCAAAACCTAACAGCTGTGCTGCATTTACGGCTCATCAGCAGCCCGGCATTTAAGCAGGCGCTGAAGAGCAGTACAATGCAGCAGTCTGATGATCCCTCATCAGACGTTGAGCAAGCGTTCCTCGTCTCAGTCGTCAATATTCCTTAATGATTCCACATCTACGATCATCCCTCGTCCTTATCCTGAATCGTAAGTGAGCTTGATCAGCCTTACGGTTTCTGTATCTAGTGTAGTGTGTTTTAGCCCACCGTGGCTCATTACTTTCTGTTACCTTGTGTTTTCTTCTGTTCACAATAAAACATCATGCAAACCTCACCGGCGGCTTTGACGTTTTATGGTGGCCTGCGAGGGCCACAGCCTGACAAATGTAAGCTGAATTTAGACCAGTTTGAAGTTAATGGATTATAGAAAACTGAACGCAAATTTATGGGGAAAATTAAACTAATTGTATGGAAAATTCTGGATTACTCTTAAGAAAATGAAAACGGAATTTTAATGAAAAGAAGAGTTATATTAATTGCTCTTTAATTTTGTATCTGATCAGATACTGAATAATTCTCAAATCTCAGACGTTTTATTCAGCAGATGAATAAAGAATGCAGCTCACGTGACCTTGCGTGGTGGAGATCCTTTGTCATCTCATCAAAGTTTTAATTGTAGATGGCACCCAAAACCAGAATATCTTGCCAGCAGATATTCGGACAAGGTACGGCAGCTTTCCAGTCTATTGTCACAAGATGAGATTTTGAATGTATCGATCACAGGTGGGCTGAGGAACAGCGAAGATGACGACGGTGTTTTCTTCAGGCAGTGTAATGGCGAGCTGGGTCAAGGTTGTCATGGGTCAGTGGCTTCTCCCAAGGGAATTTGAGAATAATTACAAAATCTGATCCCAATACGAAATTAAACGACAACTTTCTGACTTAGCGGAGTGAAAATAGCGTCTAGTGTGGAGGTGGTCAATATAAAAATAAAAATAAAGTCAAAATTAAAAACGGCGAGTTTAAATAAAGTTTAACGGGAGGAAGTTATAAAAATAGACGTCTAGGAGCGGGAGTTTGACTCCGAATTAGGATCTGAGCTCAGGAAAGAAAAGAATTAATTCCTAGGCATTTAAAGAAAAACATTAAAATACACAGAAGTTTACACAAACGCAATATTTCATGTTCTCTGCTCTGAGGTGATCGTAGAAAAAGCATGTGCAAGAAGTCTCCTTTGTTCTGTGGCAGTGAAGTGATCTCTTTGTTCTCCTGTGGTGCTCTGCCGTGAAGTGAAGAGAAGGAGAAGAAGAAGAAAACAGGTTGAAAAGGGGGTGTCTCTCCTCTTTATCTGCGGACAACTTTTGCAGGCTTCCGGGATTGGCAGGAGCCCCAGCCAATAGTCTTCCTTTGTGGGTGGGTTTTATGAACTTTAGTCCAAAGAACAGGCTTTTGTCTGTAAGGAACCAATGGAATGAAAGAGCTGGAGCCCAGCATAGGCTGGGTGGTGATACCGGTCCTCACAGGATGACACAATTTTAATACACTGGAGATTCCTTAACCTACTTATGTATAAAGTCTAAGCTAGCTTTAGTGATTCATGCAACTTTATAACTACAGCTTTTAAATTAACATGCAAGAATAAACATTTATTGAAACATTTTAACATGCACATATTAATAATTAATGTATATTTCAAACCCATTGATTGTCCATAGAATATCAAAGTCTCACCGAGGCAGTGATCTTCAACAAATGGTGTCCTTAGAATTGTCCTGAGAAATGAAGCTTGAAGAGTTAATTTCAGTTCAAAACATGTACAGTCAAAGTGAGCATCTACTCCATAGACGTCCACCAGGGGTAGTGTCGAGCTGTGGCCAATCCAAGGCCTTAGTGAATGCCTTTAAGGTTTTATGGTATGCCTGTTGAATATAAACCTGTCTTAGTTGAGGAAGTCCCCAAGTTATTTGTGATGTGAGTTACTCAACAAAGGAATGTTGGTTCAGCTGTGGTCCTGAGATGAAAAAGCAGTTCTTGACTGGCCTTTTCCTGGGTGAAACAATGTCTTTAAGATGAAGAATAATTTTATTGATGAGCCAAAGCAAGATGATGCTACACAGCCTTATTCCAAAATGGAATAAATTCATTTTTCCCTCAAAATTCTTCACACAATACTCCATAATGACAACATGAAAAAAGTTTTTTTGAATTTTTTGCAAATTTATTAAAAATTAAAAAAAACTAAGAAATCACATGTACATAAGTATTCATAACCTTTGCTCAATACTTTGCTGATGCACCTTTGGCAGCAATTACAGCCTCTAGTCTTTCTGAATATGCCACAAGCTCGGCACACCTATCTTTGGGCAGTTTCGCCCATTCCTCTTTACAGCACCTCTCAAGCTGCATCAGGTTGGATGGGAAGCGTCGGTGCACAGCCATTTTCAGATCTTTCCAGAGATGTTCAATTGGATTCAAGTCTGGGCTCTGGTTGGGCCACTCAAGGACATTCACAGAGTTGTCCTGAAGCCTCTCCTTTGGTATCTTGGCTGTGTGCTTAGGGTCGTTGTCCTGCTGAAAGATGAACCATCTCCCCAGTCTGAGGTCAAGAGTGCTCTGGAGCAGGTTTTCATCCAAGATGTTGCTGTAAATTACTGCATTCATCTTTCCCTCCATCCTGACTAGTTTCCCAGTTCCTTCCGCTGAAAAACATCCTCACAGCATGATGCTACTACCAACATTGGTGTGGTTATGAACGGTGCCTGGTTTCCTCCAAACATGACGCCTGGCACTCACACCAAAGAGTTCAATCTGTCAAGGATGTTCCTCGCGGACCATTAAGGAGACGCATTAGGCAGCCAATGAGTTTGCATATTTATTAGTGAAAGATAAACGATTACAAAATAATGAGCCACGTGGGGAAAAAACACAAACAAGAGTTATGACTAGGTCACAGTAATGAAACAATCAGACTATGGAATAAACCTACAAGAACACGGAGAATCACAGGGTGACCGAAGCCGGGCGTAGGGACTCCAGCCGAACGTTGTTTGGATGCAATGTTACGCGTGTGAGGCTGCAGCCCCAAGTAACCTTGGCTGCTCCCTTAAATAGGGCTGAGAGGATTAAACAGATAATGAGAACTAATTAGTGGAAGGTAATCCAGCTGTCACTGCACAGCTCGGCTTTGACAGCCGGAAGCCCCATAGAGACGCTGTCAAAATAAGAGCCTGGAAAGTAACACAGAACGGGAGGAAAATACTGCATGATCCGAGCGCGGACCATATCCACGCTCAGACCATGACAGTACTCCCCCCCAAAACGGCACATTCCAGGCACAACGTAACATCCAAGCCTCCCCCACCCACCCAGAAGGCTACTCAGGCCCACCCAGGGTGGGTGGAGGGGGAAACAGGCCAGGAGGGCAAGAACCAACAAAAAAAAAAAGGGGGAACACCATATCAAGGGGGAAAAAAAACAGAGAGCAACAACGATAAACCAAAATGATTAGAGTCAAACATGGACAGGCTACAACAGACACAGAGCATGGTAGGATACAGAACTAAAATACAGGTACATGACAAACACAGTATCCTAACCCCACCAGGGGAGAGACAAAAAGAAACAGACTTCAAAGTGGAGCAGTCACCACAAATATAGTCCACTAAAAAAAAAGGAAAAACCAAAAGGGCACCTCCAACTACAGAGGAAACAGAACGAAAATACAGACACAGAACAATGGATGCTATAACACAGCGATGCTACGAATACTGACCATGATTTACAGGCAAAGACCACAGCAAAGCCTCTCTCAACCTATAGAGGAGGGAAAAAAACCCCATCTCTACAAAAAACAGAAATACAGGCACAAACACAACGTACCCTAATAACACCAGAAAAAGGGGAAGAAAAAAACATTCTAAAGAGCGGCGATATACACACAGTTCAAAGTAGTCCAAATGACAAAAACACAAGAGCATCCCTAATATACAGAGGAGAGAAAAAAAACACACAGGGATCACGGCAGGCAGGGCACCATGAAACAAAAACAAATAGTTTGGGAGGTCTACCTGCATCCAGCGTCCAGATCGCTATCAGGAGAAAAAGAATAAGTTCGGGCGGTCTACCCCAGTCCCAGGCCTGGAGAAACAGTACCTCTGGGGTCCGGACCAGGTCGCCGAACAAAGAGTCCAGTCCGTTGGGCGGCCGACCCAGAACGCTGAACCGGCTAAGCAGTTTCCCAGGCAGCCGACCCGCGTCATCAGGCCACCAGGACTGCAGGGGACAACTCGGAGGCAGCCTCCCTACTGCGAGGGAAAGCAGGGGAAAGCCGAGCTGAATATGGGGAATCCCCGCGGCACCCGGTGGAGGTAAAAAGGGAATGGGGAAAAAATGAGGGACCAGTCCAGCATCGATCGGTGGAGGATCTGCAGCTCCTTCTCCGAACTCTACATGAACTGGCACTGCGCTCTTGCTAGAACCCAAGCGGGACCGTGCTGCACCCATGACGGACCCCGACTGGGCCGGAACAGTGTCCACGGCGGACCCCGATTGGGTCAAAGTCGCACCCACGAAGGACCCCGACTGGGCCGGTGCAGCACCAGTAACGACCTTCAGACATGAACCCGGAACCTCCAAGGTGACGACTGGAATGGGCTCTTCACCGGTGACCCTGGGAGAAGGCTCAGACGAAGAAAAGAAACCGGGATCAGAATCACCGGCAGCGGCAGAGCCCGGCGAGACAAGCTCGGATGCAGTGGACTGCTGCACCTGGCTCGTCTCCCCGAGAGACAGGCAATAATGCTCCAGAATAGAAAGGAGGAAGACAAAATAGAGCACTTGCCTGATCTCGGGGTCTGCCACCGCCCAGGACTTCGACGCTCCAGGTTCAGTGAACTGAAGGTCCACTTCTGGTTTCCACTCGACTGCGGTGGGCTCCACAGCCGGCATGATGGTGTCCACAGTCTGGGGATTCCCTGGCGCTGATGTCCACGCTGAAGGCCTGCACGGCGTGGTGGCAGGGGATCCATGGCCTGCTGGGTCAGACCGATCTTCCGTGAAGACCCGGGGATGCTTGATCATTGGCGCAGGCTCCAATCGGCGGTCCGCCCTCCTCCTCTGCCTGTGACGTGGCTGCGGGGATGGAACCAGGCTCTCCAGGGCTGCAGGCTCCTTCCTCGTCCGGCGGTGTAGTCCTGGCACCAGGGAACGCTCAGGGGAAGGAGACACAGAGGTTGCAGGTTCACAATTAATAATTGCAGCAGGTGGAGGGAGCTCGGGGGACTGTGAACCCCAAACTCCACCCCCAGGGATCAAGCAAGGCAATTCACCCAGTGAAGGAAACGAATGAAAAGACACTTGCTTGATCCGCTGAGGACCGATGGAAGCTGCTGCGGTGGGCTTGGTTTTCTTCTCTCCCCTTTAGATGATGATGGAGGGCCCCCCAGGAGGATGAAGAGGAGCCGCTCCCACAGGATCAGGAATGTGGATAGCCGGAGCCGGACTCGTGGAGCTCACAGCAGCTGGGAAGAGCATCGAGGAGGAGGGAGGAGCAGCTGAGGCGGTCCGGGGACGAGGAGCTGACGGAACAGCAGGAACATACAACCCGGAGGAGACTGCTGTCTTACCCCTCTGATGTGACATAGAGGCAACAGCTGGCTGGGAGACAGAGTTCATGCGGCTACCCAGAACTGGAACTGGAAGGGGATCTCGTTGAGGCTTGTTTTCAGCATGGTGATGACGTTTACTGGCAGAGGGTGAGGCAAAGGTGAGATCTGGAAACCGCCGCTGCTGCGCAGACACCGAGGCAAACAGTTCAGTATACTCGGGATAGTCATAGAGTTTGGGACTGATCTCCACTAGTCTGACTGCCGCCGTCACATGCTTTATAACCTGGGTAGGATGGGAGGCAGAACGAGCCGCAGCCACATGGTCCTGGATGATCACCGCTGTCCACTGCGTCTCCTCCTGGGGAATCCCAGCTGATGTCCTCTTCCGCTGTGGACGGGAACGACACTTGGGTGACGTGAACTCCTGGGCTGGATGGGCGACAGGAACTAGATCCTGAGGCAAGGAATGGGGATGGTTCACCTTCGGCTTCCTGCCGGAGTTTCCCTCTAGCCCACGGATCTTCTCCCGAAGTGCCGAGATCTCCGCCATCCTCGTTGTGGTTAGAGTAGCGAGGATGGCGGTTAATAACTGCCTCTGCGAGGTCTAAGTACCAGTGTAAGCCGCTGGGAGTGACGCTATTGCGAGCGCTGGAGAGGATACCATCTAACTTGATGAGGGCCATCACTAGCTCGTAGCCCAAGCTCATGGCATAACCCTTGGGTGGCGACGCCATCTCCCAGCACACTGGTACATGAAAAGGGAAAAACTACAAGCCCAAATAAAGCAAACTCATGGTCACCGGCGTCTCGTTTGGGCTGTGACCTACTGTCAAGGATGGCCCTCGTGGACCATTAATGAGACGCATTAGGCAGCAATGAGTTTGCATATTTATTAGTGAAAGATAAACAATTACAAAATAATGAGTCACGTGGGGCAAAAACACAAACAAGAGTTACGACTAGGTCACAGTAATGAAACACTCAGACTATGGAATAAACCTACAAGGACACGGAGAATCATAGGGTGACTGAAGCCGGGCGTAGGGACTCCAGCTGAACGTTGTACGGATGCAACGTTACACGTGTGAGGTCGCTCTACATCAAGGCCGAGAAGTGTGAGTTCTTCACAACATCAACCACCTTCTTGGGCTTCATAGTGGCTGAAGGGAGACTGATTGCCGACCTGGCCAAGGTGAGGGCAGTGCTTGATTGGCCAACTCCCCACTCCTGTAAGAAGCTTCAATGCTTCCTCGGGTTTGCGAATTTCTATCGGCGGTTCATCAGGAACTACAGTGGGGTGGCACTGCCCTTGACACAGCTGACCTCCATTAAGGTCCCCTTTTGTTGGACCGAGGCAGCTGAACAGGTGTTTGTGAAATTAAAGCGCCTGTTCACGGAAACACTAATCTTGGCTCAGGTCGACACGCAGCTCCAGTTCGTCCTCGAGGTGGATGCATCTGATTTGGGGGTAGGCGCTGTGCTGTTGCAGCGCACACACCCTACCCTGTTCAGAAGCTCTGCCCTTGCGAGTATTTCTCTCATCGGCTTACGCCCGCCGAGAGGAATTACGACGTAGGGGGCAAAGAGCTTCTTGCCATTAAACTGGCATTGGAGGAATGGAGGCATTGGCTAGAGGGGGCTATTCACCCCATCATCGTGTGGACCGACCACAAAAACCTCGAGTATTTGGGGTCGGCCTGCCAACTTAACACCAGGCAGGCTCGTTGGGCCCTGTTTTTTCAGAGGTTCAACTTTTCCATCACGTACTGGCCTGGTGCTTGGAACACCAAACCGGACCCGCTATGGCACCAATTTGATTCCGAGGAGGTAGCACCCCCCCCAAAAAAAAAACAAAAAACAAAAACAAAACCCATCATCCCACCTTCTTGCTTCCTTGGAGCCCTTACTTGGGATATCGAGCCAAGGATCCGCCAGGCCCAAACCCAGAAGCCTGTGTCAGTAGGGTGCCCCCGGAACCGTCTGTATGTCCCGGCTGCCCTTCGCAGTGATGTCATCCAGTGGGGGCACACCAGTCACTTCGCATGTCATCCTGGAATCTCTCGAACTGTGGACTTCACCCGGCGAGCATTCTGGTGGCCCACGCTGCAGCGAGACGTACTGGAATACGTCAAGGCCTGTCAGACCTGCATCCAGGGGAAATCGGACTCCTCTCCCCCATCTGGTCTCCTCCATCCCTTCCCCACCCTTGGTCTTCCGTGGTCTTATATTGCCGTGGATTTCATCACCAGACTCCCCCCCTCCCGTGGCAAGACGGTGATTCTCACCATTGTGGATCGCTTCTCCAAGGAGGTGCATCTGGTTGCTCTCCTGAAGCTCCCCTCGGCCTTGGAGACGGTGGCCCTGCTCAAAGACCACGTTATCCGGATCCATGGCATCCCCTTAGACATCGTGTCTGACCGGGGTCCTCAATTCACATCCCAGGTCTGGAGGGCCTTTTGCCGGACTCTGGGAACTATGGTGAGCCTCTCTTCTGGGAACCACCCACAGAGCAACGGGCAAGCGGAGCATGCCAACTAGTCCTTGGAGGCTGCCCTGCGGTGTGTAGCAGCCGATAACCCTTCATCTTGGAGCATGCATCTGACTTGGGTGGAGTATTCAGTGAAGTCAGCTGTCTCCACTACCATTGAACTCACCCCGTTCGAGGCGTCGCTGGGTTACACGCCACCACTTCTCCCCATGGCCGAGAGGTAGGTTGCAGTTCCATCCATGGAGGTCCATGCTCGTTGCTGCCAGCATGTCTGGCGGTCTACCCGGGCCGCCCTTGCCCGCTCCACGGAATGCATCTGGGCTGCTGCTGACAGGAAGCAGGTCCCTGCTCCCAAGTATGTCGTTGGGCAGCAGGTCTGGCTGGCGGTGAGCCAGATTCCCCTCAAGGAAAGATCCAAGAAGCTGTCTCCCCACTTCCTGGGTCCATACACCATTTCATGGGTGATAAATGACGCGTCGGTCCGGCTGAAGTTGCTGCCGACTCTGCAGGTGAACCCGATGTTTCATGTCTCCCATGTCAAGCCCCTCTCGGCCAGTCCCCTCTACCCCCCCCCGAAACCACCCCCTCCTCCCCGGATCATCGACAGCCACCCCACCTACAGTGTTTGCCGTATCCTGGATATTTGCCGTCGAGGCCAGGGCCTTCAGTGTCTGGTGGACTGGGAGGGCTATGGCCCGGAGGAACGTTCCTGGGTCCCTACATCTCGGGTCCTGGACAAAGAGATGCTCTGGGCCTACCACCAAGCTCACCCGGAGAAGCCCTCTGGACCGCCAGGAGGCGCTCCTAGAAGGGTGGGGGGCTGTCATGGGCAGCGAGAGCATGCTCCTCCTGTCCTATCCCACATTCACCAACTCATCACTGCACCTGAGGCAGAAGACGCACCTGCCCCCGCTCATCAGCCAGCGTACTTAAGGAGGCTCTCTCCACGCATTCAACGCTGGCTTGTCTGGGTTTCTGCCACCGTGTGGATGTGTCTTCAGGATTGCGCGCGCTGTCCTGCCACATCTCCACTATTTCTCGGCTTTCAACCTCCACTCGGTATGGCACCATCAGCTCATTCCCTCCCACCCTACTTGTTCATTTATTTCCCGCTGGGGTCCTGCCGGTTCTTCCTCAGAACCCAAGTAAGTGGCTGTTTGGCTCGCCCATTTCCCCTTACTCCATTCCTCCACTCACAGCTCTCGTCTTCTCTCCACAGGTGGATTCCTCTGGCGAGTGACTGTTTCTGTAGCTGTGTGTTTATTTTGGAAATTAATAAACTTTCAAACGTGCCCCTTCGTGTGGTTGATTTCCTGTGTTGTTGCATCGTGCACGTGAGCTGTCAGCTTATTAAACCATGACACTTCTCCCTCGATCGCTCAGCTTAGACAGCCAATCAGCTCTAGGAAGTGTCTTGGTGGTTCTGAACTTCTTCCATTTACAGATGATGGAGGCCACTGTGCTCACTGGGACCTTCAAAGCAGCAGAAATTTTTCTGTACCCTTCCCCAGATTTGTGCCTCGAGACAATCCTGTCTCTGAGGTCTACAGACAGTTCCTTTGACTTTATGTTTGGTTTGTGCTCTGACATGCACTGTCAACTGCGGGACCTTATATAGACAGGTGTGTGCTTTTCCAAATCATGTCCAATCAACTGAATTTACCACAGGTGGACTCCAGTTAAACTATAGAAACATCTCAGGGATGATCAGTGGAAACAGGATGCACCTGAGCTCAGTTTTGAGCTTCATGGCAAAGACTGTGAATACTTATGTACATGTGATTTCTTAGTTTTTTATTTTTAATAAATTTGCAAAAATCTCATAAAAAACTTTTTTCACATTGTAATTATGGGGTGCTGTGTGTAGAATTTTGAGGAAAAAAATGAATTTAATCCCTTTTGGAATAAGGCTGTAACATAATAGAATGTGGAAAAAGTGAAGCGCTGTGAATATTTTTCAGATGCACTATATGGTTAATGTATACAGTGGTGAAAGCATTGATCCTGGAAAACAAAACGTGACAAACATTTTATTGTAGTTATTGGAGATGGATATGCCAACGTGATCTTGATGTTTTTTCTTCACACTGTATGTACACATATTGATTATCCATGCTGCCTTTCATTAAGAGGCTTTCGGCACACAGCTCTTTGATTGTGGTATGGTTATTGAGTAAATAAATCAATACTCCAAATTAACCAGCTGCAGTCTTTAAACACCCCTGCTTATCAAGTCTGATAGCACTGAATCCACTGGGAAACACTGAGTTCTTTTATTTGTGTAAAATATTTTGCTTACATCAGAGATCTCTAACTTATTTTTAACATGCCTAAAGTCAAAATTTTTTGCATCACTGATGTAATTATATCACAGTGACTTTCAAATGTTATGCCTCGGCACCCTAGAGAATATTCGTGTTGCCATGGGAAATTGTCTAATTTCACTTACCTGGTAAAAAAAATGCAAATAATTTGCCATTGTTGTGTGTTGAAGCCTGTAGTGGCTCTTTGTTGTCAGTGGGTGGCACTATCAACATAATCTTTCTTCTTCTTCTTGACAGAAAATTCACCCTGTGGAAAGGGGGGTTACTGTCACGTTCTGAGCATGGGGGGGATTCCACCAGGCTCAGGTTGTCTGCCTTTTTTTTCATATTTATATGGTGTTGTCACTTTGAGTTGTCATTTATCCTTTATTGTTTCTCAGTATGATTTATTTTCCCGTTTACATTTGTTATAGTTTGTTTAGCCAGTTTAGAAAGCTTGGGATGTGCACCTGGCACCAGGACATCCTAGGTCACAGGTCGATGATTGATTTTGTTATCGTGTCATCAGACCTGCGATCGTATGTCTTGGACACTCGGGTAAAGAGAGGTGCAGAGCTGTCAACTGATCACCACCTGGTGGTGAGTTGGATCCGATGGCAGGGGAGGATGCCAGTCAGACCTGGTAGACCCAAAAGTATAGCGAGGGTGTGCTGGGAACATCTGGCTGAGGCCCCTGTCCGGGAAGTCTTCAACTCCCACCTCCAGAAGAACTTCAACCACATTCCGAGGGAGTATGGAGACATGGAATCTGAATGGGCCATGCTCTCCACCTCTATTATTGGCCCAGAGCTGTGGCCGCAAGGTGGTCGGTGCATCTCGTGGTGGCAACCCCCGAACCAAGTGGTGGACACCAGTGGTGAGGGGTGCATTAAGCAGAAGAAGAAGTCCTATCAGGCTTGGTTGGCTTGTGGGACTCCCGAAGCAGCTGAGGTGTACCAGCAGGCCAAGCGGAGTGCAGCTCGGGTGGTTGCTGAAGCAAAAACCCGGGTATGGGAGGAGTTCGGTGAGGCCATGGAACAAGACTTTCGGTCGGCCTCGAAGAGATTCTGGCAAACTGTCCAGCGGCTCAGGAGGGGAAAGCAGCTCCCTGTCCACACTGTGTATGGTGCGGATGGGGCATTGTTGGCAGTCCGGTGGCTCAGGAGGTTTTATATTAGGTTATTAGGTTTTATACACATGTTTATAACACTTCAACATCTGAACTAGATTTAGGACGTGACATAGAGTGGAGAAGCCACTGTCCTTAAATAGGACCAGAGAAATAATTGAAATTAAGGACAGGTGTGGGTCACGAGAGCAGGGAGTAATCATATCAGACAAATGACAGCTGTGCTAGGAGTGAACTTGGGCGGATGAAAGAAGCAATACGGCACACCGTCAAAACAAAGCACAGGGGAGCATAAATACAAAATGAGAAATACTAAAGGTGCTGGAAATAATCATGAATACCACCCCTAGGATGGGGAACAGAATATATAATAATAAAGTTCAGGTGGTCGTATGGAGTCCCAAATTTGCCAGATGGTGCGATGGAATGAGTCGGGTAGCCTTCCGGAGTACGTGGCCCACCCAGACAAGCAGCACAGTCTGTCGGGAGGTCTACCAGAGTTTTTAAACCACCTGAACAGATGGAGAAGTTCATCAGGTGGCCTCCCATGTGTCCCTGAGCCACCGGACCACAGTGCACGATTCGCCCCCACCAGGAGGCAGTAGCTGGACACGGTACCTTGCTCGGGGCTAAGGGGAGAACACCTGAAGAATAAGATGGCTGCCCAGTGAGGACGCCCGGTGATGATGACGACCGAAGGGCGATGAAACCAGGCAGAGATGACGACAGATGAGCAGTGAAACCAGGCAGCAAGGATGGCCAACCAGTGGAGACCTCAGGCAGCGGAATAGGGCCCGCGGCGACCACAGATAGAGGGGACCCCACGATAGCCTCAGGCGGAGAAGAAGAACCCACGACGGCCTTGGGTGGAGAAGAGGAACCTACGTCAGCCTCAGGCAAAGGAGAGGAATCCTCGGCGGGAACGGATGGAGACTGAGGGACCGCAGCAACCTTGGCAGGAGCGCAGCACCCTCAGAGGCCCTGGACTGTGGCATAGTTGCACCCACGGTGGCCCCAGACTGGGGCGTAGCTGCACCCATGATGGCCCTGGACTGGAGCATAGCTGCACCCACAATGGCCCTGGACTGGGGTGTAGCTGCACCCATGGTGGCCCCCGGGCTGGGGTGTAGCATCCACGCCAGACCCAAGCTGGGGCGCAGCACCCATGATGGTCTCAGGCTGGGGCGCAGCACCCCCGACGGCCCCTGACTGGGGCACAGTAGCAACGGAGACCTCAGCTGGAGGGGGAGCAGCACCCACGGAGGTCCCGGGCTGCGACAAAGTACCCACGAAGACCTTAGCTGAAGGGGGAGTGGCACCCATGGAGACCTCAAGTGGAGAGGCTGGACCTACAGAGACCTCCGGTGGCAAGGCTGGACCCATGGAGACCTCTGGTGAAGTTGGACAATCCTCGGTGTGACCCTGGGGAAAGGCTCCGACAGGAAGGACATAGATACAGGGTCAGGATCACCAATGGCAGTGGAGCCCAGTGAAGTGAGCTCAGGTGCAGCTGACAGCTGCACCTGGCCCTCCCCACCAAGAGCCAGGCAAGAGCTCTCCAAAACAGAGACAGTGAAAACAAAGAAGAGCACTTGCCTGAGTTCAAGCTCCATCAGCGTCCAGGACTCTGTCGATCCAGGCGAGGATGTCTTGTGCCCGGTTCTCTGGAGGTCCAACTCCGGCTCCGCTGCGGTGGCCCCCACAGCAGGCATAGTGGAAAAGGCAGTCCTGGGACCTCCAGGGGAAGTGACCCATGCAGGTGGTCATCCAGCATGGTGGCTGGAGGTCATCTCACCGCTGGCACTGGATCCTGCGCAGTTGAAGCCAGGGGACACTCAATCATTGGCACAGGCTTTGGATTGCTGGCAGCACTCTCCCTCCATCTGGACCGTGACTGCAGGGCTGGGACCAGGTTCTCCAGGGCCGCAGGCTCCTCCATCGTCTGGCGGCTCACTTCAGGGACCGGCGGGCACTTGGGGGGAATTGGAGGAGACACGGAGGGGACAGGTGAGAAAATAGTATCTGCAGCAGGCAGTGAGGACTCAGTAGACTGCAACAACTGAGTCCTACCACCAAGAATCAGGCAAGATAATTCATGTTTTGATGATAGAGAATGAAAAAGCACTTGCCTGTATTCCCGGGGCACAATGGTTTCAGCTGCAGCAGGCCCCATGTCACCCCTCTCCGCAGCTGTGGTGATTGTGGGCCCCCCTGAAGAGCATGGAGGAACCACCCCTGCATACACGATGGTGGGCAGAGCCGGGGAAGAAACGACCAGACTCTCAGCAGCGCGAGGAGATGCCGAGGAGACGAGGGTAGCAGCAGCTATGGAGGAGGAGGAAGCTGACGGGACAGCTGGCGAGGAAAAACTAGAGGAAGGAACTGCTGCGGGAATTGTCTGACTCGGTGTAGGGGAAGCTGCTGACTAGCCACGGTTACATGTGCAAAATCTGATTACAATTCAGATCGGAACTTTACTGTTTACATGGATCCTGAAAAAGTTGATCCGATTAGAACGTGCGTTTCCATGTGTCACAAGTTTGAACGGACTAAATCATTTTGACATGCGCACAATTATCCGACATTCTCGAAACAGTAGAAGAAGAAGCAACTTCCGATGTAAACAAACCCCGCTTCATGTGTTTCTCTTTTTGAAATGGACCTGTATTCTGTTAATTAGACTGCACTTTTGCTTCTGCTGGTCTCCGCAATGAATCTAAAAGCCCAGCGGTATATACATACTTCTGTATATGTTGAGCAGAGGGAGATAGCAGGACGATACAGACCAGTTTTGTTTTACTCCCACCATGTCTTCCGCTAGCTGCTGTAAAGGCAGAAATACGTCACGTCGACATGTGGCTGATGTACAGACAGGTGCAGTAAACACATTTTCTACCCAAACTTCAGAATAAGTGTTTATATGCACACCAATCGGATTAACAATTGGCATAACCCACCTGTCTCAATTGGAAGGAAATTTTGAACCGAATGAGTGTGATCGGGTCAGAATATTCAGATTGGTGTGTTTACATGAAGCATTTTTATTCCGATCAGGCTTTTAATCTGGTTACTTGTGTCCATGTAAACATGGCTACTGAGAGGCGGAGGAATTCTTCATGCGGGACTTAACTGGGCAGCGGCGGGAAACGTGAGGTGACTGACCCAGGAGACTCTCTTCCAGGGGATCCGGTACCGCCGCGGCATGGGGATGAGCGGAGGTAGGGCCAGGAGGGCGACGTCTTGGAGCTGGTGAAGCGGGAGCTGAAGCTGGCGAGCAGTGGGAGAAGGAAGACGTCTGTCATGTGGAGCGCTTCCTCGTTGGCTTCGGTCCCACTGGGAGCGACCCCATCATCAGCCTGTCAAATGACAGCTGTAGCGAGGAGACAGTGGATAACAGTTCTGCGAACTGGGGAGACGTTCTCAATCCGGGATGTGCCTCCACGATCCTGACCACACCATCCAAGTTCTCTCAGATCTTCTTAGGGCTGCAGGAGGCAAGAGTTTCAGCAACAAAGCTCTGGATAAAGTTGGCCGCCCATTCTTCCTCCAGGCTTGGGCCCCCGTCTGCTGACCCCCCTTTGTTGAATGAGGGTCAGCGTGCTGGGGACCTGCTGACCGCCACTCCAGGAAAACGAAAAGGTAGGTGAAACAAAAAAAAAGAAAACCCAGTAACCCACAGCAGCTGGATCACAAAGTGGCCACGTCCTACTGTCATGATTTGCCCCTCCGGGCAGAAACAAGCACTGGACTGTGAGTAGTGCAGGTTTAATAAAGAACACAAAGTATACAAAAGAACACAACACTGACAATACTTGGGCAAGGTAGGAATCAAGATGAGGACAGACGTGACTTCAACATCTGAACTAGATTTAGGACGTGGCATGCGGAGAAGCTGCCATCCTTAAATAGGACCAGAGAAATAATTGAAATTAAGGACAGGTGTGGGTCACGAGAGCAGGGAGTAATCAGCTCAGACAAATAACAGCTGTGCTAAGGAGTGAACCTGGGCAGATGAAGGAAGTAATATGGCACAGCGTCAAAACAAAGCACAGGGGAGCATAAATACAAAATGAGAAATACTAAAGGTGCTGGAAATAATCATGATTACCACCCCTAGGATGGGGAACAGAATATAAAATAATAAATATGCCAGATTATAATAATCAAAGCGACAAAACCCAGATGACTCAAAACAGAAACAAAGGCAAACTCAAATGACACCATACATATTAAATACTAACAGAAGTAGGGGAATGCAGAAACACCAGAATAATCAAAGGTGCGTGAGCACTCCGTATAATGACAGAACCTGTGCAATTGTTCATGTAATTTCTTTATTGCATAATATGAAATGAAGAAATTACATAAACAATTATGCATCACTCTTTTAAAATGGTTATATATTTCAATTTGTAATATTTTGTTCATAGCAGATATATTTTATTCTTGGAAGCAGTTCTGGCAAATAATTATAAATAAAGCAAGATTGCTTTTTATTTATTTATTTGGAAGGCATTCTACGCATTATTAGTGTCACGAGGCTGAGCGTGGTGCCTCACCGGGCTCAGGCTCTTAGTTTATATCTAAGTATTTTCTGTATTTTTCCAATGTATTATTTTCCTGTGTGTTGGATTTTAGATGTGTTCCTTGCTGTCAGTTGTTTTATTATGTTTTCATGTCCTATTACTATGATAATGATTCTGTCAGTATTTTTAGATTCCTGTTTTACTTTGCTCTCAGTGTTTATATTTTGTTTCCTCGTGGCATGAGCTCCGCACCTTTTCCAGGCACTCCCACCTTGTTATTATCTCGTCTGTGTGCTCTGTGTCTAGTAATTAGGTCACCTGCCCACTCATGTGAATCTGCACCCGCCATCAATTATGTTTTCAGCTATTTGAAGACTTGTTTTGCCTTCTCACCGTGGCAGTCTTAGTGATACTTCCTCCTTGCCACCAGAACCCCTTCCCTGTTCTGGTGAGTTTGCTCTGATTCTCTGTAAGTTTACCTTGTTATTTGTTTGGATTTTTGCATTGATGCTCTTTGGGACTTTGTGTATGTTAATAAATACCACAAACTGCAGTCGAGCGTCTGGGTCTGTCTCTCTGCTCCAAGGGGCAAATCATGAAAATTAGTTAATATTATACAAATTAATTGTGATGTAAATTATGGGAGGAAAGCTGGTTCAGGAAATTCAGTAGGAGGGAATAAATTTGTCATACTGTATTTCCAGAAGATAAATTTCGACAGCCACATCAAAGGGCCAGAAATTTTAAAACTTTACCTTTCTCTTTTATGAATCTTCCCTTAAGTCATTTTTCTTCTTGTCTCAATTCTTTGCTGCTCTGTTGACTCCCTGTTCAATAAATTCAAAGTCACTAGAGACACTTGTGCTGCAAACAGACTTCAGATTGCACATCGGTATTGGAGAAAATGTCCTATTGTAATGCAGAGACCCATTTATCACAGTTGGCATTGTTCCTTTAACCAGACTTTTCCTCTTGGATTTAAATGTATGCACACAGACATTTAATGAAAGTGGAAAAACTCTATAAATGATCTGATGGGATCAATAGCATGGCTTTTACATGATTATCCATATATCCAAAGCAGATGATATTACAGGCTTTTATGAGCCAAGAAATCATCTGGGAACCATGAGTGGATTTACAAAAAAAGTATGGAATTTTGACATTTCAATCATAAAATCTGCCAACAAAGTTTACTGGTGACTTGACAGTTGCTGTTTAAATTCTGCAGTCACTTGATGTTGCTGTGGTATGTAACATCATTAAATTCAGTGACTATTCCAGTTACACACCGGAGTGGTGGCCTAGTGTTAGAGCATCAAGTACTGGCCAGACCATACCAAAGACCATATAAAAATGGTACTTCCTGCCTTCTAGCTTGGTGCTTAGCAAAAAAAAAAAAAAAGAATGGAGGAAGGAAAGTTGGTCACCAAGCCACAGGGGATACACAAGCCAGTGTACTCTCTGTGCTGGTCCCAAGCCCAGATAAAATGGGCAGGGTTGCATCAGGAAGGGTATCCAGTGTAAAAATCCTTGCCAAATCAACATGCGGATCATCGCGATATAAGTTCAATATTTCCCCTAGGTTTACAGTGCACACTGAGTGTCTTTGTTTACCTGGTTCAGATACTTTGTTGAAACTAAGGATGCAAGTTATCAATTAATTCATTAATCATTAGTTGATTGACTTTATCGATCAATTACCAATTAACTGATAAGTGGCAATTTTCCCGAGAATCTGAATTTCCCTCGGTACAATACGGCTGGAGAGCCATTGTGCCCATCTCCGAATAAAATAGAAGTGGCTGAGGGCTGCAACAGCAATTTGACCTTTACAATAAAGATTATGCTGTTTATAATGTTTTTATATACATGCAGTGAAGAAAATAAGTATTGAACATGTCCAAATTTTTCCTCATTAAACATATACATATACACATATACAGGGAATAAATATTGGACATCCATCCATCCATCTTCTACTGCTTTTCTGGAGGTCTGGATCACAGAGGCAGCAGTTCAAGCAGAGAAGCCCAGACTTCCCTCTTCCCAGCCACCTGCTCCAGCTCTTCAGAGAGGATACCAAGGCGTTCCCAGACCAGCTGGGAGACGTAGTCTCTCCAGTGAGTCCTGGGTCTGTCCCGGGGTCTCCCCCCAGAGAGACGTGCCCGATACACCTCAAGAGGGAGGCGTCCAAGAGACATCCTGATCAGATGCCCATACCACCTCAACTGACTCCTTTCAATGTGGAGGAGCAGTGGTTCTACTCTGAGCCTCGCCCGGATGACTGAGCTCCTAACCCTATCTCTGAGGGTGAGTCCAGTGATCACCTACGAAGAAAGCTCATTTCATTTCATTTTGTATCTGCAATCTCGTTCTTTCGGTCATTACCCAAAACTTGTGACCATAGGTGAGGGTAGGAACGTAGATTGACTGGTAAATCGACAGCTTTGTCTTAGAGCTCAGCTCCCTCTTCACCACAACAGACCGGTACAACGTCCGCATCACTGCAGATGCTGCGCAGATCTGTCTGTCAATTTCTCACTCCATTCTCCCCTCACTCGTGAATAAGCCCTCAAGATACTTAAACTCCTCCACTTGGGGCAGAAGCCTGTCCCAACCTGGAGAGGGCAATCCACCTTTTTCCAGCTGAGGACCATGGACTCGGACTTGGAGGTGCTGATTCTCATCCCAGCCGCTTCACACTCAGTGGCAAACTGTCCCAGTAAGACCTGTAGGTCATTGCTGGATGAAGCCAGCGGGACAACATCATCTGCAAACAACAGAGATGAGATCCTGTGGTCACCGAGCATGACACCCTCCGTTCCCTGGCTGTGCCTAGAAATCCTGTCCATAAAAATTATTAACAGGACTGGTGACAAAGGACAGCCCTGGCAAAGTCCAACTCTCACTGGGAATGAGTCCGATCGAGTGTTGGCAATATGAACCAAACTCTCACAATGGTCGTACAGACACAGAATAGCTCGTAACAACAAGCCTGATACCCCATACTCCCGAAGCACCCGCCACAAAAAAAACACAAGGGATGCGGTCGAATGCCTTCTCCAAGTCC
This sequence comes from Pholidichthys leucotaenia, assembly GCA_020510985.1. Taxonomy (NCBI): domain Eukaryota; kingdom Metazoa; phylum Chordata; class Actinopteri; order Cichliformes; family Pholidichthyidae; genus Pholidichthys; species Pholidichthys leucotaenia. The sequence continues at coordinate 166,372,319 of CM035844.1, forward strand.
ACAAAACACATGTAAACTGGTTGGGCAAACTCCCACAAACCCTTGAGGATTCTCGAGAGGGTAAAGAGCTGGTCCGATGTGCCACGACCAAGACGAAAATCACATTGCTCCTCTTGAATCCGAGGTTCGACTAACGGCCAGACTCTCCTCTCCAGTACCTTGGCATAGACCTTCCCAGGGAGGCTGAGGAGTGTGATCCCTCTAAAATTGGAGCACACCCTCCGGTCCCCTTTTTTGAAGAGAGGAGCCACCACCCCAGTTTGCCATGCCAAGGGCACTGCCCCCGACCTTCACGCAGTGTTGCAGAGGCGTGTCAACCATGACAGCCCTACAACATCCAGGGCCTTGAGGTACTCAGGGCGAATCTTGTCCACCCTCGGGGCCCGCCCACCAAGGAGATTTTTAACCACCTTGGTGACCTCAGCCCCTGTGATAGGCGAGTCATCCCCCTCATCCACAAGCCCCACTTCCTCTGTGGAAGGTGTGTCAGTGGGATTGAGGAGATCCTCGAAGTATTCCTTCCACCGCCCGACGATATCCCCAGCCGAAGTCAGCAGTGCCCCATCCGCAGCATACACAGTGTGGACAGGGAGCTGCTTCTCCCTCCTGAGCTGCCGGGCAGTTTGCCAGAATCTCTTCAAGACTGACCAAAGTCTTGTTCCATGGCCTCACCAAACTCCTCCCATACCCAAGTTTTTGTCATGTCTCCAGACTCCCTCGGAATGTGGTTGAAGTTCTTCCGGAGGTGAGAGTTGAAGACCTCCTGCACAGGAGCCTCAGCCAGACATTCCCAGCACGCCCTTACTGTACGTTTGGGTCTACCAGGTCTGAATGGCATCCTCCCCTGCCATCGGATCCAACTCACCACCAGGTGGTGATCAGTTGACAGCTCTGCACCTCTCTTTACCCGAGTGTCCAAGACATACGGTCACAGGTCTGATGACACGATAACAAAATCAATCATCAACCTGCAACCTAGGGTGTCCTGGTGCCAGGTGCACATATGGACACCCTTATGCTTGAACATGGTGTTTGTTATGGACAAACTGTAGTTAGCACAGAAGTCCAATAACTGAACACCACTCAGGTTCAGATCGGGCAGGCTGTTCCTCCCAATCACCCCCTCCAGGTTTCACTGTCGTTGCCCACGTGCGCATTGAAGTCCCCCAGTAGGACAATGGGGTCTCCAAGAGGAGCACTCTCCAGCACTCCAGTCAGAGACTCCAAAAAGGGTGGGTACTCTGAACCATCCTTTGGTGCATAGGCACAAATGATGGTCAGGACCCGTTTCCCAACCCGAAGGCGCAGGGAAACAACCATTTTGCCCACCGGGGAAAGTTTATAACACATATTATTAGTTTATAACACATAGTTTATACACAGGGACGGCAGTGGCTCAGGAGGTAGAGCAGGTTGTCCAATAACCACATGGTTGGTGGTTTGAATCCCACTCTCCCCAGATATCCTGCCGTTGTGTCCCTGGGCAAGACACTTCACCCCCAATTGCTCCTGGCGGGTCTGGAAGCACCATGTTAGGCAGCATGCTGCCATCAGTGTGTGAATGTGTGCGTGAATGGGTGGATGGCAGGATCTGTAAAGTGCTTTGTTCATCAAGAGATGAGAATAAAAGCGCTATATAAGTGAATACCATTTACATATTAGGTTTTATACATGTTTCCTGTGTGTATTTTAAAACCTAATATGTAGCACATCTTAGGTTTTAAATGTTGTTATTGCTATCACAACCCTTATGTGGACTGAGACTGTAGCACTGCCAATCGAACACGAGAGAGAGAGAAATGCTGTTGGTAAACAGTATTAGTCAAATCAGTCAATCAAAGCTTTATTTATATAGCACTTTGTGTTACAATTTTTTGGATCAAAAGTGCTTCACACATTGAAGTAAAACACAATTAAGCCCCCCCGCACACACACACGCACTCTCACACACACACACACACACAAACACACACACAAACACACACACACACACGCACGCACGCACACACACACAGACTTTCGACTGTGTAAAACTTATGGCTTATGGCTGGACAAGGAGGATCCAAGTGTGGACTCCCTAGTGACAGGAGTCATCACCAGCAGGGAGAAGCGCTATGTCCACGGCTCCAGAAATACCCCCTCTGAGACTGCCCAAGTCCAATCCAAGGGGTTGACACCGCAAAGGCAGCGCTGCAGCACACGATCCCCCACAGCTGGGCAGACCAGGGCAGCCACAGGCCAATGCCTTGCAGCCAGGAAACAGGCATAACTCCCCGCGGGAGGGCGCCCCATGAGGAAACGCCGGAGCCTGGACAGGGTGACCAAAAAACAAGAAAACAATCATTGATAAATAGGATAATTTGCTGATAAAAACAGTACACACTTAAGATAATAAAAGAATAAAACAACACTTAAATATAGTCAGACAAATTCACAAGTAATAATAATTAGTAATAAATAATTGTGACCACAGCATCATAATATAAACCATAAGTTAAGGCCATAAAAGTAGGAAACTAATCAAAAGCCAAGTTAAAACAGTAGGTCTTGAGCCTGCTTTTAAAAAACATTAACATTCTCAGCAGCGCTGACGTTCTCTGGCAAGCTGTTCCACAGATGTGGGCCATAGCAACTAAAAGCAGCCTCACCATGGGTGCGTGTTCTGACGGTAGGAATAATTAAAGGACCAGTGCCAGAGGACCTCAGGGGCCGTAGGGGCTCATATGCTGTCTTGTTCTTATTTGAATTTTATTTATTCTGTATCTGCCTGATAATAATCAGGCATGTAGCTGCTTTGACAGATCACAGGCAGCTGTAGCCAAAGGTGTTTGGTGTTATTAAACTGGATTTTCAATTCTGTGATGTGGCTTGAACTAAAGAAGGTTCAAGAAGTTTGTGCTGCATGTTCTTTGAACCATTACTAATTAACAGGCGTGAGATATTTTACTTGCACTTATTGCACTTGCCTTTGTTTATGAAATGTAACACCAATCCAACTCTTTCATGTGTTGCCTGTCTTCAATTAACTTTCTCTCTGTGTTGTCTTTCTTGTCATGATCTGTTTCGGTTTCTATTATTTTTTGTTCTTGGCTCTTGTATGTGTCCAAATTTCTTTTGAAGGTTTGCTCTTCATGTTTCTCCTTTGTCTTATTGCCTGAGCTATGTCTATAAAATCTGCTTTGTGTCCATCAGTATTTGTCTGGCCATTGCTATTCCATTGTTTTTGTGCTCCTGGATTTTCCCAGCTGGCTAACTGTTTTCTTGATTCCTTGTTTGGATTTGTTGCATTTTTTCACCTAACCACGCTACACATAGTACCTTTTTGCTATCCTTTTTTGCAAAGTCATTAAAGGGCCTTTTACATTACACCCTGCAGGTCTGCCTCATTTACATATGTTTTCACCAGCAATGTGACATCTCTTTCTGCTTCTTGCCAAATGTTCCAGTTTTATGTTTTTAAAATTTTCTTTTGGGATGGTAGAAACAGTACTTTGCAGGCATCAGGAGTGGCAGAGGAGTTGAAGAGACTAGATTTTCATTGGGAGCTGACTAGGAGGGACAGGATTAGAAATGAGTCTATCAGAGGGACAGCTCAAGTTGAGCGGTTTGGAGACAAAGTAAAAGAGGCAAGGCTGAGATGGTTTGGACATGTGCAGAGGAGGGATAGTGGATATATTGGACAAAGGATGTTGAAGATGGAGCTGCCAGGCAGGAGGAAAAGAAGAAGACCACAGAGAAGACTCATGGATGTAGTGAGGGAGGACATGAAGAGGGTTGGTGTTACAGAGGAAGATGCGAGGGATAGGGTGAGATGGAGGTGTTGCTCCCCTGGGTAGCGGCCCAGGAGGAGGCAACGTGCATGTAGAAGTCAACTCTCCTGTGATAGAAGAATAGACAGAGAACACGTTTCGTGCCGTTACTTCACACAGAGGAGTTTTTTCTTCGTCCAAATCATTCACATGACCAACATTAACTGACTAGTATTTACTATCAAAGTCCATAGTTTCTCTCTCATTATCTGATCACATCACCATTAAACAAAACACAATCATGTCCATTTATCACAATTTTCAATGTGACATTAACTGTATACTTAACATTTTTAACAAATTATCTTAACATGAAATGGATTATTGTTTTTATCTCCTTCCCATGTATATAGCTTTTAACTTGTTCAAATATTTATATTTTAAACAATAATCCATGAATTTACATTTAAATTAATCATTTTAAGCACTGTCATAAATGTACAGTATGTGGCGTTATTCTTAACAATGCACTAACCTGGCCACTGTGTATCTAATACACTTTTACAATAGTATTCCTGGTATTCGGTAATACACCCGAAATATGCACACTTGGTGACAAATAAAACCAGTAAATGTCATACTGTATGAAAACCGTTTCATAAATGTCTTTAAATAAAGTAATCAAATGGTTCCTAACATGTGGGCGGACTTCACCCCTGCTGCACGTCCCATACACTCGATCATTAACATTAGCAGGTTAGCTTATACAACAACGCATCAACTTTAACAGAAATACCCTTACAAACCCGCTTTTCGTCTCACACTTATCACAATATAATCGCGGACAGCTTAGGACTCTTACAGTTTATATTGCACTCTTGAATTATTAGTGTTTACCAACCTGTGATAGAAGAATAGACAGAGAACACGTTTCGTGCCATTACTTCACACAGAGGAGTTTATTCTTCGTCCTCCGGTGCATGAGTCTACTCTATATCATTGTGCGACATGCGCCACCTATTGGTCGGCATATGGAACTGCACTCAACTCACATGAGTTATAATGGAACCAGATGAATTACAAATGCATTGTAGAAAAATAAAACAATTAAAGAATAAAATAAAAATTGTAGGGGTGCCTGTTTTTTTTTTCTTTTTTTTTTTCCCAAATGTCTTTTTAGCACCTTTTACATAACTATTAACTATTTCCAAGTCTCTACACTGGCAGATGATCAGCTGTGGCGGCCCCTAAAGGGAGCAGCTGAAAGAAAAAGATGAAGAAGGAACAGTACTTTGCACTTGGATGAAGGTTGACGGCAAAGCTCAGTAACGCATTCGCTATTAACTCAACTCTTCTGCCAAATACAGTTTGGTTTTAAATAACTAATGTAATTATAATAATAATAATAATAATAATAATAATAATAATAATAATAATAATAATAATTATTATTATTATTAATAATAATAATAATAATGCTGCATCAGATTTATATAGCGCTTTTCATAGATACTCAAAGACACTTTACAATGGATACATTATTCATTCACTCCACAGACAGTGGTAATGGTAAGCTAGTACTGTAGCCACAGCTGCCCTGGAGTAGACTTATAGTGCCCTTTTCTCTCTCTTGCCAGCATGGAGGCCTTGATGCCTGCATTTATTACCAGTCGTATAGACTACTGCAATGCCCTGCTCTCTGGTCTTCCCCAAAAAAGGATATCACATCTCCAATTGCTCCAAAATTCAGCAGCCCAAGTGCTGATGAGGACCAGGGGGCGGGTGCATATTACACCAGTTTTAAAATGCATTGGCTTCCTGTGCTTTTTTAGGATTGATTTTAAGGTTCTCTTCATAGTTCACGGTGGCGCAGTGGTTTAGCACTGTGGCAGCACAGTTTTACCCTCGGCCGGGGGACCGCGGGGATCATGAGATCGTGGGTTCGATCCCAGCCCCCGACCAACAGTGAGCTGTGTGGAGTTTGCATGTTCTCCCCGTGTTGCACGGGTTTACTCCGGGATTTCTCCGGTTTCCTCCCGCATACCAAAAAAAAACAAAAAAAACATGTAGGTTTAGGGCGCTCGCGCACGCAGCGACCAGCAGCCGGTGGCTTGTCACCAGACTGCAAACCAAGTCTACCTACGGGTACAAATAAGTAACAAAAAAAAAAAAAAAAAAAAAAATAGTTTTAAATGCCTCAGTGGTCTTGGGCCTTCTTATCTATCTGAGCTGCTTTTATCTTATGAACCCTCGTGGACCCTGAGGTCCTCTGGTACTGGTTCCCAAAGTCAAGACCAAGACCTCTGGTGAAGCCTCCTTTCATTGTTATGATCCTTGTCTGTGGAACAGCCTGCCATCCTCAGGGTTGCAGAGTCAATAGATGTTTTTAAGAACAGACTCAAGACCCACCTTTTTAATCTGGCTTTAAACAAACCTGTTTATAGTATAGTCATTTATGTTCCTTCCGTTGTTTCATGTTCTTCTTGGTGCCATTTGTTTTTAGATTTTCTCATCTTTTCTTATTGATGTGTTTTTAGTTCAGTTTGTAAGTATGTTTTTTAGTTCCTTTTGTTTTATGTGTTCCTAGTTTCATTTTGTACCTTTTTAATTTGGCTTTTAACAAACCTGTTTAACTGTTATTGGAGTAGTCATTTATGTTCCATTGTTTTATGTTCTTCTTAGCTCCTGTCATGAGGGGACATGGTGCAAACTTGTCCCACTCTTTAAGCTATGCTTCCTCTCAGTTGTTATTATTGTTTTCATTAGTACTATCTTTGTTCCCATCTCACTCATCATTTTGTTGTATACTGGTGTGACAGCATTCTCAGTTCATTCTCTGTTTCTCAGTCATTGGTCTTCTGTTGCTAATTGCTCACGGCTGTGCCTTGTCTGCTGATCAGTGAAAGCCCTATTTGTACATCTCACACGCTGCCTTCAGCAGGGCGTCTTCGTCAGTCTCCATCATAGGTCTGGAGTTATTATTATTTTTCACGTTCAATCCATGTAGTTTTCTGCCGTTATGGCTTTTTTTTCTATTCAGCCCCTGTGCTGTGTTGTTTTGTTAAATAAATGTTTAAAGGTTGCAAGCAAGTGAGTCCATTGTTAAGCCCCGGATGGGCAAACACGACAGTATGACTCAGCCAACAATGGACCCAGTGGGCAAGTCTGGGAAGAGGAGGATGAGGTGGAGTTGGGAAGAAAAGCAGTGTGTCTGGGCTAATGAGGATCTAGCAGCTGCTACTTGGAGCTGGTCTTCCCGGGAAGATGCATTACTGGGGGGGGGGGGGGGGGGGGTGTCACCAATCTGCTGGAGGCCAGACCAAGCCTGCGTTTCCACCCTCAGGTGCAGAATCTCCATCTTCTCCCGCTACCATCACTACCACCCCTCTCCTCGTCACCTGCTGAGTCTGAGGATTACAGCTGGATCCAACCCGAACAGGACTCAGCAGGTACGTGTTAGGTCCACAAACCTGGCAAAGAAGACTGACGAAGATGCTGTGCTGGAACTTGAACTTTATTTCATGGTGTTAATAATATAAATGCAATTGTATTATCCCCTATGGAGTCGGCCAGGACAGAGAGCCTAAAATGGCTGCTCCTCCCTAATATAGGCTGACGTGATGATGGCACCAGCCGGCCACGTCACGGCATTCCTACTGTAAATTCCCTACATAACACACACCCCCCCTTGCAAAAACACAGAACACTCCAAATTAAGACCCTCCCCAATTTGGTACATTAGCAAACCCACAATATCCACATTATTTTTTTTTTGAACTTAGAACTAGGGTCCGCGGGTGGACCGGTGCTGGACCTGATGCGGCTGAGTGGATTATTCTGCCACTTTGCCGGCCACGCTCCTAACTAAACGGTCACTTTTTTTTCACAGTCTTCCATGGTGAGAACAGTTCTGTCTGAGGGGTTTTGTGGTGGGCCTGTGGCGGTCTCATCTCTGGAGCTCTGAAGCAGGCCCGTGGCGGCCGCTTCCCTGGAGCTGTTGGACCCCTGGGGCCAGTCTTCATGATGCTGGGGCCTGGGTTCCACACTGCGGTAGCTGACTCCCATGGAGCCTCGCCGTCTGGAGCAGCCACCTGGACATGCTATAGTTGGTTCGCGTGCCGAACCAAACCGTCTGTCAGCCAAAAGCACGCTGTTCCCAGCTTCGGCATGATCCTCAGCAGTGCCCGTTGTTTTACGACCCGGTCTCTCACTGGTGCGAACCTGAACCCAGTCCATGGCTTAGAGAGGCACCTTACTTTGTTTTATGCATTGTTGTTGTGCTCCCTGTGGCTCTGCATGCTTGTTTGGCTTGGGACGTCTGCCATGCTGTGGCGATTCTGTAGTCGCTGTGTTCGTTGCGGACCCTTCACCCGTTGTCTCCATTGTTGATTGAGGCTTGTCGTGGGTATGGAAGGTGTACAGTGCCTCTCCGGTGTTGCTCGTTGAAACAGACTCCTCACTCGTCCGCTCGGTTGTAACCTCCGTAGCTTGTTGAGCAAGGGCACGGGAGCAGTCCGGTTCCTCTTCTCTTCCATCTGAAGAGCTCTGCTGTGCCGTGTCTTGCATTGTGTTATGCTCGTTTGTTGTTGCTGCACTTTGGGGCTCCCTGCATGTTTGGGCTCCCTCTCTCGTGGCTCCGATTCTGGCTGAGGGGGGGAACGAAGGCAAGTCCAGCTGCTCCCCCTCCGGGCGGCTCTCCTCCTGAGAGCATGGGGTGGCTGGTGTGGTGCCGGTCTCAACCACGTCGTTGTCATCCAGGTCTGCTGTGCCCCAACAGCTGCACCTGGACTATTCAAACCCAGCACTGTCCCTAATGGTGAAGCCCAGTGTGTAAAAAAGGTCACATCCCATAATGTTGTCACCATGCGCTGTCACCTGGAACGTGAAGTCGTACACAATTTTGGGCTTGCAGCAAACAGTTAGTTCTACTGTTTTGACATTGCACAGTCTGTGACCACTGTATCTGTACAGTGGTGTTGGGTTCTTATTTTTGTGGTTGGGGAAAAACTTCTTCACCGTGGCCCAGTTTAACATCGACCGCACTGCCGCCGTGTCGAGCAGGAGTGGTATGGCTACTCCGTCTAATTCAACCATGCCATACAAATAACCACTGATGTCGGGGCTTACTGAATGAATGGTCGTTGTTGGCGGGTGGGCTGGCTTACTTGGTGGGCCCCACGGTGTCTGTGACTGGCACATTTGGCAAAATGGTTCAGGCATCCACGCTTGTTGCATCACTGTCCTCTTGCCAGGCAAACCGCGCTCTGTCCTGGTGCGCTGGGGACCCACAGCCCCCGCAGATGGGGCCTCTTGGAGCGGCCCTTCAGCTAACTGCATTCATCTCATACTCTTCTGCCATGTCCTCTGTGTTAGCTAGCATTGCCTGTCTGTGTAGCTTCTGTGTTTGGTGCCCCTTTAGCTCCATGGCTAACTTCTCTGTTGCCTCTAGTTGGAACTCTGGCTCTATGGTGTTAGCTAGCACCGTGTCATTTGGCAGCATTAGAATCTTTGCTCGTAGCCCCGAGTTACGTGTGTGCTTAGCAAAGTAGCTAGCAAGAAGATCAAAAGCATCTGCATATGTCTCCATCGGACCCAGTGTGTGGAAAATTCTCTGACCCTCTATGCCGAGTTTGTGGACAAGAAGTGCTCATTTTCTTACTTTGTTGAGTTTACCCAGGCCCAACGCTGCAACGTAAGTTTCAAATGCATCCAGCCACTGCGGCCACGGAACACCCGGTTCACCCGGGATCTCCAGAAAGGGCCATAGCAGACTCAAACACGCCTCCATGGTTTAATCTCTCGTTGCCAAATGTTATGTCCACAAGCCTGGCAATGAAGAGAGACGAGGATGCTATGCTGGAACTTGAACTTTATTACGTGGTGTTAATAATATACATGCAGTTGTATTATCCCCTATGGAGCCGGCCAGGACAGAGAGCCTAAAATGGCTGCTCCTCCCTAATATAGGCTGGTGTGATGACAGCACCAGCCGGCCACGTCCCGCCATTCCTACCGTAAATTCCCTTCACAACAGTATGGACTATGCAAGTTTTGGACTCAATGGGGATGAGGTGTGAGCTGCTTAGACCATTGAGGATCTTATTTCTGATGCCCGCACCTCCCATTTGCCAGAGGCAGCTTTGACATTCTTGAACCACACAGCCGAAATAATAGAGGCATTCCTCAGCCTGCGGAGCTATCCCAAGCTGGGCGGGCTGTTAATTTCAGTCGCAAACCTCCACATGTACTGTGAGATGGTGAGGAACGCACCTGGCTTGTCGAGGTGTGTGCCGACGAAGAAGTGTCCCCGGCCTCTGGCATCCTCCTCTCCTCGCCATCTTCTGCTGTCCGCTCCAGTTCCAATTCCAGCACCCGCCGCCAGCCCCACAGCCACTCCACAGGCTGACGATGGGGGCTCCTTCTATGCCAGAGTCTGTGCCGACGAGACAGCGTCCCCTGGTTTCGGCATTACAGGACCCGGTGCCATCTGTGAGATATTCTTTGGCTCTTTTACGCACGTCTCCAAGCTCTGCTCTGTTCCAGCTCTCTCTATGGGTCACACACCGGCTTCACCTGTCATTAAGCATGCAGCTTTGCCTGAGGTTTCCACTGCAGCTGCTTTGCCCATCATCATGCCTCCACCACCTTCAACATTGGTGCCCCCGCCTACAACTGTTTCCTCATCGGGATCGCCAAGGGTGGCCTCTGAAGTGGCAAAGCAGGCCAGGCAAGTACCTTTTCCTTCTATAACACCTATTGGATGGGGAGAGGGGGGTCTTGCCTGCTATTAGATGGGGGTTCACAGTGGCAGTCACCAATTACTGCTGAGCTTCTGCCGCTTGTCTCTGCTGCCATTTTTTCTGATATTGGTATGTCACCCACCTGTGTTTTTCCTTCTTTGTCCGAGGTGCACGCCACAAATCCAGCTGACCCCGAGGTGCATGCTCCAGCAGGGACTATTTTGCCTCACATGCACACTCCAGCAGTGACTGTTTTGCCTCACGTGCACACTCCAACAGTGACTGTTTTGCCTCATGTGCATGCCCCTGCAGAGACTGTTTCTCCTCACATGCACACTCCTGCAGAGACTGTTTCTCCTCACATGCACACCCCTGCAGAGACTACTCCGCCTCACATGCATGCCCCTGCAGAGACTGTCTCACCTGCTGTTTCTTCAGCATCTCCTGTGGTGGTCATCGCCTCTCCAGCTGCAGAGTCATCAGGTTCCTTGCCAGCGGAAGACCAGGAGTTAAGGCAAGTCCTCTTTTTTGTTTTCCTAATATCTGTATTAAAGAGGTTTTGTCTTACTCTTGGTGAGGAGACCCCAGGTGCAGTCTCTATCGGCTTCTGAGCTCTCCTCACCAAGCTCTTCTGCTGACTGTATTGATGTGATGCCTGCTTCAACCTGTACCTCTTCCTCCCTGTCTGAGGTGATGGCGTCGGAGGAGGATTCCTGGGTATCTGGACTGGATGTGCCCCTGCTGTCTCAGCCTGAGGTTAGCTCGCTCCAGCCATTAAATTCGGGAATCAGCACACCCAAACCATCAGCACATGAGGTTGGTGTGCTTCAGTCATCAGATCCAGAGGTCAGCACTCCCCAGCCATTTCATCCAGAGGTCAGCACACCCCAAATGTCTCATTTTGAGGTCAACGCACCCTGACCATCTCATCCGGAGGTCAATACGCCTCAGTCATCCATTTTTGAGCAAGAGACTTTATTGTTATTACCCCTTGAGCTCAAAGCTCTCGTGTTAGATCCTGGGTTTGGAGCCTCTATGTCATTATCTCCTGAGGTTGAGATGTTTATGCTGTCACCTTCTTAGGTTAAAATGTCCATGTTATCACCTCCTGAGGGTAAAATATCCATATTGTCATCTCCTGAGGTAAAAATGTCCATGTTGATGTCTCCTGAGGCTGAGATTTCCATGTTGACACCTCCTGGGGTTGGTATGTCTGTGTCATTGTTCCCTGAGTTTGGGATTTCCATGTTTCCATTTGAGGTTAAAACTCCCAAGTTACCCCCTGGGTATACAGGATGTATGTTGTCATCCCTGGAGGGTGAGGATTTTTTATTGCCAGACCCTGAAGGTAAAATTCCCATGTTATCTTCAGAGTTTAAAGGTTCTTTGGTGTCTTCTCCAGGGGCTGAAGTGTCTGAGGGTATAGCTTTCATGTCACTTCCCCCTGAGGATGATGCTTGTATGTCATTTTCAGAGCAAAGAACTCCTATGTTGGCTTCAGAGCAGGGAGCCCCTGTGTTAGCTTCAGAGCAAAGAGTTCCTGTGTCTGTTTCAGAGCAAAGAGCCCTTGTGTTGTTTTCAGTCTAAAGTTCCTGTGTTACCTTCTGAGGTTGGGGCATCCATGATGTCTCTGGAGTTTATTATTATTGTTCCCACGTTATCATCTCTTGAACCTAAAGTTTTCATGTTATCATCTCCTGAGTTTGGGGATTCTTTGTTGTTGTCTCCTCAGTTTAAAATTTCCATGTTATTTTCACCTGAGTTTGAAGCGTCCCTACAGTTATCTCTCGACCCATTCTGCTCACTGGTTTGGTGGCCTTGGGACTCTGGGAGAGTACCCAACTGGTTATGTCCTGAGATCTTGAGGCCCATGAACCGGGTTAGGCCCCCTGACCTGCTTTGGTGCTCTTCAACCAAAGCTTGTGATTTTGCTTCATTAAGGGAGCTAATGTTGGTGGAGGATTTTAAGAACTGTCTGCTAGGCTGAACTGCATTTTACCTTAATGAACAAAAAGTGTCCGCCTGCAGGAAGCTGCAATCCTGGCAGACGAATTCACCTTGACACACAAAAATGCCGTTGTGAGTAAATGAGAAATACCTATCCCTAATCACACCCAGACTGTTAATTCACAACTGCAAAATCCCGATGGCCATCGAAGTGCTCCTCCTAACTCAAACCTACATAAAGAGTGTTTCTACTATCATGCTGTTGCTGATTGCTTAATCTTGAAGAGGAAGCAACAATCACAGCAAGCTAAGAGTGTTAACCTGGTGAAAACTGTGAGCCCGATGAATGTTTTAAGCCATTCATTTGTGCTGGAGCTGTGTCACTGACAGGACTTGCTAAAGACCAGAGGCCAGTGAGAATACTGAGAGACACAGGTAGGTGTCAGTCTCTCCTTCTTGCTAATCTTCTATCTCTTGGTGCTGAGTCTGCTTGTCATATCAGTATCCTTGTTTGTGGCATTGGTATGCAACGTGTTCCTGCCCCACTTCATCACATTCATGTGCAGTCAAAATTGGTGTCGGGATTCTTTAATGTTGCTGTTTGCCACTCATTTGCTGTTGAAGGGGTTGACTTCATCATGGGCAATGATTTGGCTGGAGAAAAGGTATTGCCTCACTCAGATGTGGCTGACATTCTGCTATCACTTGATGCCAATGAAATCTTGAACAGCCATCTTGATGTGTCTGCTGTCAGTGTCCTTGCCAGGTCCCAGGCTCAAAAGATGAAGGAGATGAACTTGCCTGAACCTGTACTTGCACCTGGTCTTTCAGATGATAAGCTCTCCTCAAGGTGTCCCACAAAGCCTGTTCCACCTGAGCTAACCTCAACTACTCCTCCAGAGTCTCCATCATCACCCATGTCACGTGAGTTCTTAAGCAAAAACCAGAAGGCCCAAGCTATTCTCACTAGCTGTGGTAAACAGAAGTCTGAACTGCCAAATAAAGACAAGGCTCACCGCTCTTACTTGGACAACAATCTGAAAAAATCAGTTTCTATTCCTCAGCTGGATAAAGCATGTAATGAGAATTGGAAAGTTGGACACCACTGAATGAAGCAGTTTCTCTCACCTAGTGGATCACATCAAACCAGTGCTCTTGACTTTGCCACACAGTGTCATGAATGGTTAAAACATACCTGTTCCATAACCAAAAATGCCATCTCTGCTTCCCAGAGCCGTAGGAAATGGCTATATGGAAGGAAAACTGAGAGATGAAAATGGAAGCAAGTGTAATCGGAGCCGGAGCAGTGCTGTAACAAGGTGGGACAGATGACATCCAGCATCTCAGGTTGTACTTCCCAAATAAGTCCAAGCAACACCAACTTGAACTTTCCAACATGGACAAGGAAGTTTTAGCCTCCTCCTCACCCTTGGACACTTCAAGTTATAGAGGCTCCGTTGTAGATATACTGTTTAGTGTTCAGTTGTGGAACATGAAAGAAAAATGTAAATGTTCTTTGTACTTAACTACGTTTGTTAGCTTGATGGGAGGGTGTGTGACGTGTATTGACTGTCTCTCTTCCTGGAAGAGAGGCACCCTTTTTTCCTCTTCTACAGATTCTCCCACAACCTTGAGAGGACCGTGAACCACACCTGGGATTCTACAGTTGCTCTGCATCACCTCATTACAGAGCAGCCAAGATCCCTCAACCCAGTGTTCTGGCCAGTTGGCCACTGGGCTTTAGCTGTGTGGACTGTGCTTGCTGTTTGTGCTATATTCTACCAGTGCATTAGGCTATAGGATTTTTAGGCCTGTTTAGTGCCTATGCACTTTAGTGTGTTGATTATTGTTGTTAAAGGAGCGACTGTAAGGGTTCTCTGTCTTTTCTTTTGCTTCACTTTTCTCCTGTTATGGGGTGAGCCAGGTAGGCAAGTTTGTGTACTTTGAGTTTCACTGGGGTAGTTTTCTTTTCTTGTCTAGAAAGTGTGGGGATTTTTTTTGTTATTTTGGCCTGGGAGAACCCTGAGCTTTTGTCGTCTCCTCCTTAGTTGAGTTATCGTTTCTGTTAGTTTTTTTTCACTTGTAAATAAATCCTCACTTATTATTTAGCACCCATCAGTCCCTTTGTGTTTAATTGTGAGTGAGTTTTGTGCTGCAACCAAGGGTTATGTTACTTCCTTTTGTTAAACCTAGCATTTTTGTTTAATAAGGTCGTAACATGAGTTGGATGGTCTCACTCTGGGAGACCACCCGACTCACTCTGTGCTCTGGTCTGGGGTCACATGGACGTGGATAGGCCCCCTGACTCGCCTTGTTTTCCAGTTCGGTGGCCCTGGGCCTAGTGATGGTGAAACTGAGGCCTTATGAAACAATGAGCTACTTTGAGACAATGGTTTCATGATCAACACAGTGCTATGAAATATTTAATAAAGATTGCGATCTGCTGACTGAGTGTAAGAACTGCATCTGAGTGGAAGACCTGAAAAAAATCTCAATCCTTTTTTTGTTTTTTGAGCATTTGGCCATCCGAGGTCTTTTCAAAACTGGATGGTAGGAACAAACAATACAAAGCAAAAAAAAAAAAAATTCCCTCTCAAGCTTCCCGCGAGCCCTCAAGTCACCTGATGTGACCGACATAACGAGGCCTCACTTGCTGCGGTCACGTGACTGTGGGCGTGCTGAAATGGCGCTTGATGCACTGCTCATGACACTTCTGCTTTATATTGCTTGAATCAGTGTCGAGTGGGTGGTGTTGAGCGTAGCATCACTACGTGGGCCTCTGGAAGACCACCTGACCCGCTTGATGTTGAACTTTGGGGTTATGGAGTGGGGTACCTTAATGATGTTTTGTGTTTGAACTGGGTGTGGGGAAGGTGTTTGATTCGGCCCGCCTGGCCTTTTTCTCCACCACCCACCCGGTGAGGGTCCTTTTGTGTTTGTTTGGGGTCGTCTGGAATCGACCCTTAAGAGGGGGGGGGGGGCGCTGTCATGAGGGGACATGGTGCAAACATGTCCCACTCTTTAAGTTATGCTTCCTCTCAGTTGTCATTATTGTTTTCATTAGTACTATCTTTGTTCCTATCTCAATCATCCTTTTGTTGTATACTGGTGTGACAGCGCTCTCAGTTCATTCTTTGTTTCTCAGTCGTTGGTCTTCTGTTGCTAATTGCTCACAGCTGTGCCTCATCTGCTGATCAGTGCCAGCCCTATTTGTACATCTCACATGAGCCCCTTTTCCACTAGCACCCACTCAGCCCTACTCACTTCGACTCGGCACACTTTTTTGTAAGCTTTTCCATTAGTACCTGGTACCATTTTTCGTACCTATTCCACCGGGGTTCTAACCGTGCTGAGTCGGGCTGAAAATGTGATGTCAACAGACTGCAGGCTACTGATTGGTCAGGGTGTAATGTCATGAGAGTGCTGTCTTCTGCAGAATCTACAACCGTCAGTGAGTAAACACACTCAATGAGTAAACACGATATTAATAGAGATGACTTCGCAGATTTCACAGAAATCTACACTGTGGTCCAACAAAGAGGTGCAGACTTTTCTGTGCTTGGTGGCTGACGATAGCATCCAAAGTGAGATGGAGCAACCAGCAATGAAACAGACAACCAGATATTAAAACAATGTAGGGACAAGCTGAAGGTGAAGGTGAGAGAACCATGGATGGTGAGTGTTTTGTGATATTGTGCATCTTTTCACTTATTTATCCTATTGGTGGCAAGCTCACTTTTTTTGAACCAACAATGCCATTCTCTCCTGGCTAACAAGTGTTAGCAAGGAGCGCTAGCTAGATAGTAGCTAGCTAGCTAGTAGCCAACTCTGCTGATTTGTGCTTGCTTTGCCTGAAGTATTTGCTTGTGAGAGCAAAACAATGAAATATGTTAATCCTGGTTAAAATCCTGGTTTCTATACGTGTTACATTTTGGTGCTGTGCATTAAGTTGTGTGTATTTTCTTTTTAGAATCTGTTTCCACATGAGATGAGATGAGATTCAACTTTATTGTCATTACACATGTACGAATACAAGGTAACGTGCCAGGAGTCCGCCTCTCTCAGCATGTTGTGTTTATATGGATTACAGGTCAAGCTGACCCCAGGATCCAAAATCTCAACATATACAAGTTCATTTTCAAACCAGTGATTTATAAAGTGATTCATATAATTTCTTAAAGCCTCATAATAGACCCACATACCTATTCTGTGGATTTTCCAAAAACAATGTTGGAACAGTGTTGTCGTGCTGTTTCTTTTCCACCATAAATCCCTGGATTGAAAATGTACAGAGTGGATCCTGGGGTGCTCACTTGTCAGGGGACCACAACCTGGACCCATTTTTGGCTGTGGGGGAGGAAGTACTGATATAATTCTTGTTTTTGAAAAACTGATGTAGCACATGAACTCACTTTTGAATGTACTTGCAGTCAACATGCTTCACTGAAATGATTTAAGTCAACTGACTGTATTAACTGACTGTATTTTAACCACTCTAACCTCAAGACAGTGCTTCCTAAATTCTACCAGCATGTCTCCTGTCACACAAGAGGGGACAAAACATTGGACCATGTCTACACCAATATTGTGGGAGCCTACACAGCAACTCCCCTCCCCCACCTAGGTCAGTCTGATCAATCCTTGTTCCTTACCCCCAAGTATGTACCGCTCATCAACCGGGTGAAGCCATCAGTGAGGACCATCAAAGTGTGGCCAGAGGGGGTTAACTCTGTACTCCAGGAGAAGTTTAGGAACACAGACTGGAGTATGTTCACCTCTCAGGCTACCTGTGGCTCCCACATAAACATCAACTCTTACACCCACTCAGTCCTGGACCATATCAACACCACTATTGACAGTGTCACCACGGAAAGACAGATCACCACGTACCCAAATCAGAAGCCGTGGATGAACAGAGAAGTGCGGCTTCTGCTAAAAGCACGTAACAATGCCTTTAGATCTGGTGATGCACAGGCCTACAGTTCATCCAGGGCAGATCTGAAGAGAGGCATCAAGAAGGCCAAGCACAGCTACAAGCTGAAGGTGGAGGAACATTTTGGGGACTCTGACCCCCGACGTATGTGGCAGGGCATTCAAGCTATCTCTGATTATAAGCCCAGCAACTCCATACCTATAGCCATGACTGTGCCCTTTCTCAATGAGCTAAATGACTTCTATGCTCGTTTTGACAAGGACAACAACGAAAAGAACATCAATTTCCCACCCTCTGATGACCTCCACCACCTCACACTCACCCACACCGACGTCCGTAACGCACTGAGTCATGTCAACGTACGTAAGGCTGCTGGCCCTGATGGCATTCCTGGGCGTGTGCTGAGGGCATGCGCTGAGCAGCTGGCAGGGGTCTTCACAGACATCTTCAATCTGTCCCTGGCCCAGGCCGTGGTACCAACGTGCTTCAAGACCACTTCAATAGTACCAGTGCCGAAACATTCAACACCATCGTGCCTAAATGACTATCGCCCTGTGGCACTGACGCCCATAGTCATGAAGTGCTTTGAGCGACTGGTCTTGGCACAGCTCAAAAAAGGCCTGCCCCCTACACTGGACCCTCATCAGTTCGCCTACCAGAGCAACAGGAGTACAGAGGATGCGGTTTCTACAGCGCTGCACTATGTACTCTCACACCTGGATGACAAGAACACCTACGCAAGAATGCTGTTTGTTGACTTCAGCTCAGCATTCAACACAGTTATCCCCTCCAAGTTGCTCACTAAACTTGGGGACCTGGGAATCAGTACCTCCACCTGCAACTGGATCATGGATTTTCTGACCAACAGACCCCAGCATGTTAGGTCAGGCCCCAACCGTTCTTCCGTCATCACACTCAACACTGGTGTACCACAGGGCTGTGTGCTCAGCCCATTCCTCTACTCCCTCTACACCCATGACTGCAGGCCTATGTATGGATCCAATTCCATCATAAAGTTCGCAGATGACACCACGGTGATTGGACTCATCAGGGACAACGACGAGTCAGATTACAGGGCAGAGGTTGAGCACTTGGCTACTTGGTGCGCTGACAATAACCTGCTCCTTAACACCAGCAAAACCAAGGAGCTCATAGTGGACTACAGGAAGGAGAGGGAAGAGACACATGACCCCATCCATATCAATGGCATAGCTGTTGAACGTGTCCCCAGCTTCAAATTCCTGGGGACCCACATCTCGGAGGACCTGTCCTGGTCAGTTAACACCACCAGCCTGGTCAAGAAGGCCCATCAGTGCCTCTTCTTCTTGAGGACACTGAAGAAGAACCATCTGTCAACTGACATCCTGGGCAACTTCTACCGCTACGTGATAGAGAGCACCCTGACCAACTGTATCACAGTCTGGTATGGGAGCTGCTCTGTCGCTGACCGCAAGGCGCTGCAGCGGGTGGTGAAAACCGCCCAACGCATCACAGGGACTCCACTTCCAGTTATAGAGGACGTCTACAGGAAAAGATGTCTGCGCCGGGCACGCAGCATTCTTAGGGACTCCAACCATCCTGCTCATGGACTGTTCCAGCTTCTCCCCTCCAGAAGACGTTTCAGAAGCCTTCGGACTAGAACCAGCAGGTTTAGGAACAGTTTCTTTCCAACAGCTGTCACGTTATTGAACTTAGTTCCCCGCTGACTCTCTTACCATCATCTCTTACCATCCTCACCTGTACATAACTGCATAACTACATAGCTACATCTAACTTATTGCACATTATTTGCACATAACAGTACTCTTAACTTTCTGCACTGCTGCATATATTTGCATATATTTGCTTAAATTGCACATACTGTTAATTACCGTATATACTGCACTGCTGTCCTTTGCACTTCTGATTGGATGCTAAACTGTGTTTCGTTACCTTGTATTCATACATGTGTAATGACAATAAAGTTGAATCTAATCTAAATCTAATCTAACTCATTCAGATTTCTGAGGCCACAATAAAAACAAATTATTTTAAAGGTGAACTGAAGTGAACAGCATTGAACGGCACTGGGTGATAGTACATACAATTATAAAGATAATTTATCATTGGCACCCCCTCCACCAATCCCGGAATCTTGGAGAAAATCGCGATTTTGAATTTCCCGCCCTGAAAAATGCTACGAATCCGTTGATTATCCGGAAGTGCAGCCAGAGTTCCGCGTGACATCACGAATGTGACCCAGTCCTCATGTTTACCATTGCGAGCACGTCGACACTGGTTGTTTTTGGTGCATTTTGTCGTGATAGTCGACTACAAAACACTTCCAACACCTGGGAAGATCTGTTCAGTGGCCAAGGAAAGCTGTCATGGCGACGAAAGAAAAGAAAGGGGGAGGAAAAGCGACGCGTTTCTAGATATACAGTGATCCCTCGCTACTTCGCGTTTCACCTTTTGCGCCCTCAGTGCATCGCGGATTTTTCAGAAATATTCATCAAAAATTCAAAATTGAGAAAAAATGGCATGAAAGTTGCCCGGGCGCTAGCAGAAGGCAGGGAGACTACATTAGAACATCAGGTATCAACACGGAGAGCCCGCACAACTCAAAATCCACCTCTCTGACCACTGCTCCACTCCTCTCCGCCCACCTCTTCACCGCTCGGGAATCTCGCAAGCTGATTGGCCGAGACGTTTTACCCAGCTTCTCTCCCTGCCGAGCGCCCATACCCAGCGAAGGAAGACCGCATTCATTGTTCTTTATCGCTCGTGTTGCTTAGTGGTACTTTTCGCTGTTCTCTTGTGCCTTTTTGTGCAAAATAGTGCTTGTGACGCCCTTGGGGGGGGTAACGCTACTTCGCGGTTTTTCACTTTTCGCTGTCGGTTCTGGTCCCCATTAAACGCGATAAGTGAGGGATCACTGTAGATATTATTTATAAATAGCACAGTCAAATGCAGAGGCCAGTTCTGTTCATGTGTATTGCCACTATAGTCTGTAGAAGTATTGTAATACATAGCCCATGGTCATGGAACCTGTCCTGAATACACGTGTTAACCCTACGCCACGGATGTGTCTATTCAATGCCAAGTGTGTACATGGCCAGGCTATTGTACAGTCCTAGCCCTATGTATAAATAATAAGTTGGAAAAATGCTGATGGTTTTTTTTTCTCTTTCTTTTTTATTGTTAATTTTCCTTATCCTGACACCCCAAACATGCCAAAGTAGAGAAGTAAAGACTCACCATTCTGTATTCAATAAGTGACTCTCCTCCCCATCACTACTGCGGTCTGACTCTGAGTCGGTGCCGGAATCCCCCGAAAATTCTGGCTCAAATCTGTACGGTTCGATGCCTCCCTCGCTCTCTTCCTGTTCACTTGACACTCCTGCATCCTCCTCTGTCTCGTCACCGATCCTGAATGCCTCTTCACTCTGAAAACTCTGGTGTTCTTGACTGCTGGAACTGCTATCATCTGCCATTGTTGTTTTGATAAGGGTCACACTCGTGACGTCACGCAGCGTCGTCTGCACTACTTCCGGTTTGTTTGGCACTGCCAGCCAGAGGCAAAAGTTTATCGGCTTATAGCTTGGCCATCGCACGGCCTAAAAATTTCTTTTATGTGTTGAAAAATACAATAGGTAATAAGGAATTAATCCGCTATTCTATTCTACTTTTTGCGCAAAAAGGTGGTTTCAGTTCACCTTTAAACATAACCTGGTGCCTGCAAAATCTGCTCTACTGAGGTACAGCAACATGACAATTGTGCTTAAATACAACAACAAAGCATTTTTGTCACATCCCACCACTGTCTTTCACAAGTGTATTTCCCTAATATATATTTTGAACTTGCTTTAACTAACCACCATCCATTTATGTCTTTCATCTAGGCAAGAGGAAAAGGAGCCACCCCACAACAGACCTTGCCACTGTGTTTGCCCAGATGCATGGTGACGAGGTGCGGCTCCATGAATGGCAGCTTGAATAGCACTGTGAAGCACTTGCCCAGCACATGCAGGCCATCAATCGGCTTGCCGATGACGCACGTGAAGCAAGGGAGCAAGAAGTTGCCTTCCGAAGGGAGGAGATGACACAAACTGCTGCCTTCAATCAAGCTTTTCTGGCTAAACTGGGAAAGCTTGTGAATGCGAGGAGTGGCCGGCTCCCCATCCCCAGTGCTTTTTTTAACTTGTGTACATACGAAACAAAACGGTCTGTAATTGTGCTGATACTTGTAATAAACCAGTGACTGTTTGCATCATGATTGTGTTTTGTCTGTTATGACATTGGTGGGAAAAGAGTCAATAATTACATACACATCCTCTCTTAGGATTCAATTTAAAATTTTAGTTCTTGTTTTAAGAGCTATTCATGACCAGGTCCTTAAATACATCACCGAGTTGCTTAAAGTGTACAACCCCTTACGGTCTCTGAAAAACATAACCAGTCCAAAACAATTACTGTGTAGACAAAACATAAAGATAACAAGAAAAACTTGCACAGATGAGCTTCCTTGGGCAGAGAAGTCCCAGGAGGATAAGGAGGGGGAGACTGCCCTGGGAGCAGGAGAACAGTCTAAACACCACTGTGGCTGCCGTACTGATAGAGAGAACAGCAGCCTAATATATAGTGGGGAAAACTAATGAACAACAGGTGCAAGTGGCAGGTGACCTAATTACCAACTGATTGAAGCTGAGAGGACCTGAGGCACAGCAATCAGCTGGAGGGTGTGTCTGGGAAATGTTAGAAGAGCTCTGCCATGAACAGAAAAGTAACCAAAAACAGACTTACAGATAAATAATACTGAAACTAAAGTGAAGATCTGAGCTCAGAGAAAACCTGAGCTCAGACACATGACAGAGCCCCCCCTTCCCCCCCAAGGGGTTTCTGAGACACCCCAAGGCAACACTCAGGAGGAACACCCCCCCCCCCCCCCAGAGAGGGAATACAGGCAAAAAACTACCCGGGTGGGAGGTGGGAGAACAGGCTAAGGAGGGAACAAACAAATCAGAACAACACCCGCACCTGCACCCAGTCATACCCCAAGGCCCCCCACAGTCCCAAGGCACCAGGGTTCAGATGGCCGACCAAAGTGTCAGGCCAGCCGGACGGCCCGATGAAAAGAGTCAGGTGGCCTGCCGGAGAAAATGGGCCACCCGACCCATAGACTCAGTCCATCAGGCGGCCAGCCTGAGTTTTTAAGCCACCAGGGCTGCAGGGATGACCCAGGAGGCGGTTGCCCAACAGGAAGGCCCAAAGATGGGAAGCAGAGCCAGAGGGGGGGAACCACAATGGTGTCTGGCCGAGGAGGAAGGGGAACCATGATGCCCTCGGTGGTCTGGGGAAAGGTTGCACCAACGGGGGTCCCAGACTGGGACAAGCACTCATGGTGGCTTCGGGCTGGAGCACTGCAGCACCCTCGGTGGACCCCGGCTGGGCCAACACTGCACCCTCGGAGGACCCAGATTGGGTCAATGCTGCACCCACGGTGGACTCCGAGCTGGGGGGTAGGGCCCAAAACGGGCCCATACGGGAGTGCAGCACCCATGTTAGGTTGAAGCTGGGGCGCAGCCCCCATGAGGGTCCCAGGCCGGGACTCAGCACCCACAGAGACTCAGCCTGTGGAGGAACCCACATGACAGCCTCCGGAAGAGGAGGAGCTGGATCTGGGATGACCTCAGCAGGGGAATCTGGACCCACGGTGTCATCCGGTGGTGAGCCTGGATCCTCAGAGACATCTGGTGGAACATCTCCTGCGTCCCTGGGAGGGAGCTCAGAAAAAACACAAAGCAAAGCAGGGTCAGGGTCGCTGACCCTGGCAGTGGCAGAGCCTGGCGAGGTGAGCTCAGGTGCAGTGGACGGCTGCACCTGGCTCTCCTCACCAAGAGACAGACAAGAGTGCTCTAATATGGAGAGGAGAAAGACAAAAGAGAGTACCTGCCTGAGCTCAAGCTCCACCGCCGTCCAGGACTCCGATGATCCAGGCGATGTCATCTTGGGCTCGGCCATCAGGGGGTCCAACTCGGTAGCTGACTCTGTTGCGGTGGCCTCCGCAGCAGGCAAGATGATAACAGCAGTCTTAGTCGCCACAGCTGCCGTGACCCACGGTGGAGGCTCCTCTGATGTGGGAGCTGGGGGTTGACTCCGTGCTGACTCTGAGATGAGATCCTCCAGAGCCACGGGCTCCTCCATCGACCGGCGGCTAGATTCTGGATCTGGCAGGCACTCAGGAGAAGGAGGAGACACAGAGAGGATAGATGGACAGTTCATAACAGCAGCAGATGGAGAGAACTCAGGGGATTGCTTTCCCTGAGTCTCCCCACCAGTAATTAGGCAAGACATTTCATCATAAATAGAAGTAGAATGAAATAAAACTTGCCTGTTTTCCCGGATCTTGATGTTGTCTACTGCTGTACTTTGAGCGTCATCCCTCTGTGTGGCTAAGGTGATCTTGGGCCCCTCTATGGATCGTTGAGGAGCTGCCCCTGTAGCTACCGGAATGGGAGCAGCTGGTGGAAAAATGGAGCACCTCTTGTCAGCGGAAAGAGACACCGAGGAGGTGGGCCTCACAGCAGTAGTGGAGAGAGGGTGGGCTGGTGAAACAGCCCACAAGGAAAAGGAGAAGTGAGAAACTGCTGCAGGAATAGCCAGGCTCGATGTGAGAGAAGAGGCTGCATGAGAGACGTTGCTGCCGTGATGTTGTTGGCGACGCACACCCTGGCACTGGAGTGGGTAAGCCTGGAGAAGAGATGGACGTCCACTGAGAAAAGCGCCTCTGTGACGGCTTCGATCCAGCGGGAGACGCCCCTATCGTTAGTCCGGGGAAGGAGCGCTGAAGCGTGGAGACCGTGGACAGGAGCTCCGCATATTGGGGATATCTCCAGAGGCCAGGATGTGCCTCCACAATGCCCACAGCTCCATTAATGCTTTCCCAGAACTGTTTGGGTCCACGGGCGGCGAGAGCCTCATCCACAAAGCTTTGGATGACGTCAGCTGCCCACTCCTCCTCCAAGGCCGCTGCCAACCTTCCTCTGGGCGTGTTAGATCGGCGAGCCAGGGACATAATGAGCTCCAATGCACAGGTGAGTGGAAAAAAGACAAGATAAGATAAGATAAGCCTTTATTAGTCCCACAGTGGGGAAATTCCAGGATTGCAATAGCACAGGGACAGCAACACACAGAGCAACAATCAAAAAGACAAGAAAAACAAGAGCAGCAAATATACATATGTACACATAAATATATAAATATATATACACACAGTGCGGAGCATTGTAGCTAGATGGAATAAACAGCATAACCGTCTACGTAGTTATCCTACATAGTATCAATATGTACCCATACATATTGTCACCCTCTGTAGTGACTGATGTTGTCCTAGTTGTATACTGGAGGGGACCATTGTGTAAGTCTATTGCGTCTTTTACATTCAATACTATTAGGTCGTCACGTTTTTTTGCTATCTCTGCGAGCAGCCCTACTTAGGTTATACAGTCTGACAGCCGTAGGTAGGAAGGACCTGCGAAACCTCTTGGTTGCGCACTGTTGTGAGTCAGGGAGTGGCTGCGTCCATGTCTGAATGCAGAGCACTCGAGCCGTCATTGTTCAAACTGAGTTTACCGCTGAGTTGTTGTGCTGTGGTGCCCTGCTGTGCCACGGTGTCTACCTCAGGGCCCTTCCGAAAAGGTGTGGGGTCGGCGGGTTCAGCAATTGGGGCAACAGTTTGTACCAGCAAAGCTGACTGTGGGGAATGCGGGTGGAGGCCCACCAGCTGTGATGCTACCTGGGTCATCATCTCCAGCTGGGCTGCTAATTCCATGGCGTTCGTCTCCAATAGGAGATGCAGCACCCCCAATAGCATCACCTGAAGCCATCTCACCATGTCTGCCACTGTCCACCTGTCTGGTTCCTTCAGCAACATGCACTGTATGAACGGATTTGCGGCGTACTCCTCCAACTGTGACTGTATCAACCTGTCATCCTCGTTCCTGAACTCGCACACGCTAGCCAAACAGCGAAGGGAGTGTACGTACTGTATGAACGACTCGTCCGGTCACTGTTGGCGCTAGTAAAACACGATCCTCTGGGCCATCACGTTCTGTGGAGCAGTGAAATGCTCAGCCATCAAGGCAGTACATTCATTGAAGGTCTCCACAGGACCCAGTGCATACAACACCTGCTGTCCTTCGGCACCGAGACAGTATTCAAGTATCCACTTTAGCGTCCTGTCGCTAATATCGTTCAAGCCGGCAGTGGTGATAAAACACTGGAATATCTCATGCCAGAGGAGCCAGGGGATCGGCGGCTCACCTGGTAGAGCGAGGAACGGCGGCAGCAGTGATATGCAGGCTTTCACGTTGAAGTTATCAGGGTTTATCCTCATCGCCATTTGTTATGTCTAAAAACAGGCCAGCGAAGGCAGGCGTTGTACCGAACGATAACTTTATTACAAGACACACTGTGATACACGTGTTGCAGTGTATAAGCTAACAAGCTAATGCTAAGCTAGTGCAGGCTGTTACTCGTACGGAGGCAGAGCGCCAAAGAGGCCGTCTCTTCTTCTTCTTTTAGATTTGATTGGTGGTTGGCAACCAGCTTACAAGTGCATTACCGCCACTGACTTGATTATCATCACTCTATAACTTTGTATAAGGAGTTCTTATAAGGAGTTCTGAACAACTCCTTATGTGTGAAAAAATTATCCGTCTTTGGACTGTGTCCTCGGTGGCGTCAACCTTCTCCCGCCAACAGTCCCTTTATGTAGGCACGACGTGAAAACGTCACCTGTGCGTCTGTCGTCATGTCCGCCCCTTCTGTTGTGGTATTTCCAATATGCCATAGATGGGTGGTCATTACTGAAATGAAGTGACTGCCTTTGTGTTCATAAGTTCGCGTGTTGTTAGCAGATCACTGGCAAAAATTGGCCACTACCTTAGGCACTCTAACTTGCGCACTCTCTAATTTGTGCTGCCTTAGTAAATCTTCCCCTTAACGTCTGATATATTTGTGGTGAGTAAATGTCTTAAATTTATAACTTATGGAGCTCACCAGTTCATAGAGGCCTACTAGCCTAAGTATTGCCTTGTGCTCAGGTAGCATGGCTGATGTAATAACTTGCAATTAGCTGAAATATATTCTCTGTGTTTTAGTATTTGCTGGAACTTATTACTGCAGATCAGGCTGTGAGAGACCATATGATCTGTTGTTACCAGATTTTGCAATAAATGGTGTGATACTGCCAAAGAGAGATATCATCTGTGCCTGATTAATAAACACAACACAAAGAGAGAGTACACAGCCGCTACAAAAGCACACTGGTTAAAATATAAAAACTACAAAACATGCAAAGTTATAAATAAACATGCAACACAAACTTAAAAACCATATAACCCCCGCCCCCCCAAAAAAACAAAAAACAAAAAACAAACCCACAATAAAATACTTCCGCCCTGTGACACGTTCAGACCAAACGTGAATGGGCAAATTTTTCGCACAGCACGATTACATGCTAATTCAATGTAAACATGCAAATAGATCTGAATTTGTCATATGAGCGAGTTGCAGATGGACGGAGTTGCCTTTATAACTTCTGCAGCTGTGTTCCACCTGCTGTGGAAATTCCCAAAACAATGTCATGCTTAGGTTTACATTATCCGATGGGGCTCTCACCTGAAAAAAAAAAAAAAAATTCCCTGCCTGAAAAACTCAGGATGATGATTGCTTATAATGCTAGCCTGCTAGCCCTTTAGCACATCTGTGGCAGGAGTCCGTGGATAAGTAACTCTGACACTCCGACTCAGCTGCAGAGCTCCCGGTCCATCTGTGTGGAGGTCAGTGGCAGTCTCATTTTCAAACTAGTTTACTCTTTAATGAATCCGGTGACTGCAGAATCTCAAGGAAATTACTAGGTAGTGCTATCCCTCGGACACGAACGTGCAAATTTGCGTCTTCTACATGTTTACATTAACTTTACATATATTCACACTGTGCAAAAAAAATCACTTTGCATTTGGTTTTAACATGATGTAAGGTAATTTTTATTTAACAGAGTAAAAGAGAAGGAGGAGCTGGTGCTGGCAACTCTGAGGAGAAGGAGAGGAGATATGGCAAGTATGGGCAGGTACAACAACGGATGGCAAGTATAGACAGAATCTTTTTAGGTGCTGGATATTACACTAGGTATCATTTGTGGAGGCTTCATTCCAAGCAGGGGAAACTGTCTTCACACCAGGTGGGGAGACCAGAACTTGCAGCAGATGGAAACAGAGACCCAGGCAATCCTGAATGAAGCAGGTTAATGAATAATTTACAGGCGGACTTACACAGGGAGCTGAAGGGGTTCCAGGGAATATGAAGATCCACCCAGGTAATCTTCCAACAGAGTCCGCCAAGGAGAGTGTGCATCCAGGTAGGAATCCTGATAAGGGGATGAGGTAGAAGAGTTTAATTTTTGAGTGTGATTTCTTACTTTATCCCATGGAGGGCAAAGGCGTGCCAGAGAGCACACTGCAGCAAGGCCAGCAAAGCCAAACAGAAGGTAGTCAGTCTTTCAGTCCCACAGGTTGTGAGCAAAAGAGACTTGCCTTTTGAAGGTTGCCAGCTGATGCGGAGCAAACGGGAGATCAAGGCAGCTAGAAGAGATCAGCAGTTAATTAATTGTGCAGGAGGAGTGAAAGTGTGCGCTTACCCAGAATACTACATACACTGTGTGTGTGTTTTATCTTGATATGGTGATACAAAGTTTATTGCCACTATATTGCTCGAAATTTAGTATAACCTTGTCTTGACCGCAACTTAAGTTTATTTTGTCTCTCTATTTAATCACCAACACAGCTGTTCAGAATAAAATGGCTTGGAGAGAGTTTTTTTCTGAAATTACTTAATGATTGCCATGCTCAAAACTGTGCAATTTGTGAGTGTAGGTTTTATACATGTGAAAAGTGGTTTGGCGATTGTCCTTGACAATATGCTGCTGTCACACCGCCATCACGGCTCAGATTTCTTGGCCAGTCACTGCTGATTACAGCTCTGCCTTTTGCCTTTTTTCCTCATCAAATAGAAGTCAAATTCAGATAAGAGTGGGGAGTTCAAAAGAATATGCACTTTTGTAGTTGGAGATGATGCTTTCATAACACTATGAAATTGAGCAAAGAGCTTCAGCTTACTGTTTCACACCAACTTGAGAGCTATGATTGACTTTATTTGTATTTGATAAATAACTTGGCAACAAAGGCAACAGAAAAAAATTTAAATGTTTATCAGTGTGTGTATGATAATGTTATGGTTCATGGCCACAGAAACAGAAATTTGCCTTTAAATTAAAACCTTTAAATCACTGGAGGAACCCAGGAAAGACAGGAGTGTTAGGGTGTATTAGTCACTGCCACTGCATGCCATCGTTCAGTTACTGCTGTAGTTGTGATGGATGTATGCAGCATATGCTTGTCAAAGTTAGGGTTCGGAAGTTTTGGTTTTGTAACAGGCTGTCATTGTTATGTGGTATCTTTTAGCATGCTGCTGATTCCATAATCCAATGCATCAGTATAGGCAGTAAAAAAGTACTTTCTGCATAGGATGGAAATGGAAATAGCTCTGACCATGTGATGTGCAGAAATGAGAATGGGCAGGCATGGTACCAAAGAGGAGTCACAGCAGGCCTATTTCACTGTAACTATTTTGTTCTAAACTACTGTGGAAATACAGTACAACTCGGCTTCATTAAAACGTGCCTGAAATACTGAGCCCTTGTTAAAGTTCAACCCAGTGTCAGGGCCAAGCAGCCTGTCGGGTCACTACCACTTGGTAGTGAGTCACAGAGAGCCGCAGGAAAAAAAAATAAATTCAGTACTACTAAACGTTATATTTTGTAAATTTACCTGATAGTCTCTTTCTTTTTGACTTGGATATTCTATTCCTGCCTGCTGTGTGTGTGCGGTCTTGACACATAACTATTTCAGTAGTTATGTGGTAGTAGTTTCAGAGTTTGAATGCACCATGTGAGTCAACCAGCATGCACAGGAAGTCCGGCTGCTTGGGACCGCAAAGTACGGTGGACCTGAAACTGCCAACGCTTGGAACCGAAGCCAGGGCGGAGCATTCCGAGACCGCCATGGAAGCACTGGCAATCAGGACGAGGTGCTGGAGTGGAACAGACACAGGGGCGCCACTTCCCCCACCACCCCAGACGGGACTGTCCCCTACAGACAAACAAGTCCAGACCTCACGCCGAAGGGGAGGTTGTTTTTAATCATACATTTTCTTTCTGGTCAGTTTAAAATCAGCAGTAACACCCAGTAACTTTATTTGTTCTTATCGTTAGTTTCTGAAAAATAAAAGTCCCTCTTAAATCATAATTGCTTTTTCTCAACCGAAACACTTTTTTTTTAAAAAACTTAATAGGAATAATTTTGAAATCTCAAGTAGTAATTTTTCCTGCACACAGTTATTGTTATTGTTACATTTTTGTAATTAAAATATTGAGTTGGTGATTGTTTTATTTGTTTTTCCTCATATTTTCACACCATATGCCATTTATGGAACTATGAGTGAACAACATAAAAGATAAAGTGAATCCGGATTTACAAAATTGGATTTAACCTGTTGCACTTCGGTGTACTGTGGGCGGACACGTCTCTGCGTCCTAGGGCGCATGAGGGCGTCCTAGGAGGCACTGAAAAAATAAAACAAAAAACTGCATTTCCGTTCTTCCACTACAGACACAGCCGCGAACAGAAAGCCAAAGGAGTGCTTTGATTGGTTTAGATGTGATTGACCTCTCATTCGACTAATAAGAGCCTTGAATTGGGTTTCTGAAACCTTGAAGAACCAATGACTGAAAACCCAGCAAGAAGGACCCGCCTACCAACGGCTGCGAATACAGCCAGCCAATTGAAGCACAGTAGTTCAAAAGCGTGCCTCCCTTGCAAAATCTGTTTTGTTTTTAGCCGCTGGGTGACACACACGCGTTTGCCAGTCTTTTTTTCTTACTACTGTTCTTATTTGTTCTGAAAAATCGTTCGCCAAAACCGCAATCATGGAAGCGCAAAACCGCAATAATGGAATTATGGTTTGACCGGGTCGCGTGACCAGAACCACGAGTCGTAACAAGCGGACCAGCATCATGTTCGTCTGACAATGAGGAAGAGAAGTTCACCAGTGACACTGCTGTTGTGGACAGGTAAGTGTTATAAGCTAAATTATTCTTTATCCCTGAAAAATGTAATCAAAAATGACTTTTGACCGATCGGTAAATTACAACTGTGCGTAGTAGACGGTTCGTGCGCCGCGTCCGGACCGTGAACGCCCCCCGCCCCCTCACTACTCTTCTGTAGCGGATTGCAGATATTATTGCAGATATTTTAGTACAACTGTGCGTAGTAGACCGCGGCGCACCGTGACCGCTGCACACCGGGCGATGTCCGTCCTCTGTAGCGGGGGTGGGGGGGTGGGAGTTGTTATCTTCTACATTACAGGTATTCTAGTTATATTTAACTAGAATACCTGTAATTATAATTAATTATTATATTTTTAGTGCACTGTAGGTTATTTTTTCTTGTAAAAAAAAAAAAGCCACACATTTTTTACGTGGCATGCTTCTTTGTGTGTGGGGGCTTGTTTGTTCATTCATTCATTCATGAATGAATAAACAACCCCCCCCCCACACACACACAGCCCTGAGTGTCACCTTTCATTAGAGCCCAACATCAAGCTTCTATATTGAATCATTCAAAAGTTAGACGTTTTTCCAAACTGTGCCATTTGGCACAGTTCAAAAACGCCTGGGAACAACCTGTGAAGAAAGCTGTGTAATATATTCATTTTTTGTGGTATTGTTACAAAATTTTGACCTCAGCTGGATAACACTTGGTTCTACATTTCTGTTGCATTTTCCAGCCTGGATCTGACAGCTGTGTGTTATTTGCAAGCATTTGTATCCAAAAAAACCACCCAGGCGAACTTTATTTCTTCATGTTCAGTATGTTTAGATGACTGTTACTCAGTGGCCGGAGCACTTAGAGAGATTATGACTGTTTTGCCAAAAAATTCAAAGTGTTTTCTTTTAAATGAGACCAACCCCATGAAGATGCTGCAAAGGGTTGAAGAACAGCTTTTGATTTACTTTGGGTACATTATTTTTTGGCGTTTTTAGGGAAATTGACCAGAGTGCAAGGGGTTAATATGCTGGTTGTAATATGTTTTTTTTTATGATGTTTCTAACTTTTACTATTCAGTAATAATAAGAGTTTAGTTTCTGACAGTTTATCAGTTTCTATCATTCATTATAAGTTTTCTATTTAAATTTAGCCATCAGTTCACAAATATACGTATATACACTACTCACAAAACGTGAGGGATATTTGGCTTTAGGGTGAAATTTCAGGATGCACCTAAAATGAACTACAATTTTTACAGGGGAACTTAATTTGACCTTCTGAATGCACATGTCCAACTGTTCAATGTTTCAGTACTTTTTGAATAACTTGCTGTTCTCTAACAAGGTGCTTAATGGCAAAATTCACAACAGGTGTTTGATCCATGAATCGACCAATACATTTTCTGGTTCAATCAGAATTGGTATTTAAACAGTCCTCTTAATCATGCTGTTCACATTTTGACATCATGAGACCAAGACGACACCTAACAATTGATCAACAGTACCTCGTCATTGCGAGGCTTTAAACAGGATGTTCTCAGAGGGAAGTGGCCACTGAGCTTAGAGTGTCACAGAGTGTCAACAGCAGGTTGCAACAAAGATACAGAGAGACTGGAAGAGTCACAGAAAGGCATAGAAGGGGACGTCCTTTGGCCACATCCCATGCTGATGACCGCTTCATTGGGAACAGTGCCCTGCAGAACCGGATGATGAATGCCACTCAACTCCAGGCATGTTTAAGGGAGGTGAGAGGCACCAGAGTGTCACGTCAGATTCAAAACCATTTGCATCAGTGTGGTCTGTGTGCTATACGACCTGCAAGAGTACCTGAGCACACCATCAGGCACAGGCATCATTGTCTTGCATGGGCCAGGTGTAAGGGTTCCTGTCGGCTCTGTCTCCCTTTCTCCCTGCAGCTGCTAGAACCACCAGTTGCCAATTAGTGGGAGAGGATAAATTGGACACTCTCCCTTCAGTCTGTCTGGTCACGTCGACTCAGCCACCTGCATATCCTTGCTTTGATCATCTCTGAATTATTCTGCCTCGTTTTGCTGTGCTTTGACTTCTGCTTGCTCTAGACCCTGAACCTGCCTGACGATTTGGATTTTGCCTGCCTTGTGTTTGCTTGCCATGCTCTGACCCTCTGCCTGCTCATTGGATTTGGATTCGGCTCTACAGATTGGATTTTGGAGTTTCCCCAGACTGTGCACAGTTCCTTCCCCAACCCAATTAAGCCAACTCACTTTTGTGTTCTCTCTGCCTCTTCACCATCTCCCCTTCCTTTCCACGCAGGCCTGGCGAGCCTGTCCCCAGCCGCTACGCCAACATTCCCTCTGCCCCCTCACTGGTACCCCTTCCCTCTATCACCAATGTCCAGCTCTGGAAGAATCTTCTACTCAACTGCCCACCACCACTCAGAAGAGCCTGTAAGCATTTACACAATAAAAGTATTAATTGA
Organism: Pholidichthys leucotaenia; assembly: GCA_020510985.1. NCBI lineage: Eukaryota > Metazoa > Chordata > Actinopteri > Cichliformes > Pholidichthyidae > Pholidichthys > Pholidichthys leucotaenia. The sequence goes on from CM035844.1 coordinate 166,405,290, forward strand.
GCCCATCGCCCACTCTAACCCTTGTTTCTGTTTCCCTCTGCAGGGTTGCCAGAGCCATTCCGCACAATCCCTATTCGCACATTGTTGTAATAAAGATTATTGTTTCACTTTGTTATGATTTCCCTCTGAGTTGCTTTTGGGTCTGAATCTCTGTACCTTGACACCAGGAAACATTTACGCTGGACAAGGGATCAGTGGGCCTCAGAGCTGTTCTGTGATGAAAGTCGATTCAAGTTGAGCAGAAATGATGGCCACCAACGATGTTGGAGACGTCAAGGAGAGCACTATGCGTCAGCCAGTGTTGTCACCAGACGAGCCTTTGGTGGTGGTGGCATTACAGGTGTGTCTAGTCCATTCAGAACTGCCCTACACCTTGTGAATGGTACAATGACAAGCTGATACTACCTGAATAACATCATTAATCCAGTCATTGTGCCTCTGCATGAACAACACAGCCCTATTTTCATCTTCATGGATGACAATGCTCCCGCTTATAAAGGTTGCATCATTAGCCTGCACTTTCTCCAGACCTGAATCCCATAGAAAACCTATGGGATCAGCTGAGTCACCGTGTAGAGGCTTGTACCCCTGCACCCCACAACCTCAATGACCTGAGGGCTGCCCTTCAAGAAGAGTGGAATGCCATGCCTCAGCAGACAATAAGTAGAAATGTGAACAGCATGAGACATCATTGTCAAGCTGTAATTGATGCTCAAGGGCACATGACAAGTCATTGAGAGGCTGACATTTTTTGTTGTTGTATACCCACCAGGGTTGTTGGCTTTTGCTGCAATAAATTGTTTGAGATGAGGAAATCACCATTGCATGCTGTCATATTCAGGTGAGCGCGCACTCCCTCTCCCTTCCTGCAAGACTTTCCCCGGCTCCGCAGGCAATCACTGCACCTGTGTGATGAGACGCACCTGCTACCTCTTCCCTGCCAGCGTTGAAAAGGACCAGTCTGTGAATGCTCCAGCGCTGGCTCGTTGGGTATACTGCCTTTAGCGAGCAAGTGTTTATTCGCTGTCTGAGGAATTATTATTAAATTCCTTTTCTCTCCTCCTCTTCCAGGTTGCTGCCATCTTCGTGGTATGTCTCCAGGGTTCGTTGTGCGCTCACCTGCCCCATTATCGTCATCACCACTTCATCTGCCTCATTCCACCCGTTCAGACACCTCACCCAGCTCTACTCCTGCCCACCAGCATCCTCTCCTAGTTTTCACTTTCATGCTGGGTTCTACTGCCGGGCTCTCAGCTCATCCCACGTGAGTGCTGTGCTGTCCTATTTTCCCTTTACCTGTCTCCCTCCTGTTCTAACTCACTCTTGTCTCCCCTTACAGGCTGAATCCTCCTCTGGCAAGTGGTGTCTTTCATTAATGGAGCTTCCTTTTTTCTGAATCAATAAATTGTGAAAACTGGCTTCTCTGTGTGCATCGTGTGTTTTCTCTGGTGCCATTCCCTGTATGTGAGCTGTTCATTCCTGCCAATCATAACAGAACAAGCCAGCCAGAGTGCAAGCTCAGTGGGAGCGGCATCAGCAGAACACTCCGCTTTAGACCATTTCAATGCCACAAAGAGGCAGGTGGCTGTGCTTACGCAGCAGCTGCAAACAGTTACACAGCAGCTGGGCACGGTCGCCGAGCATTTGGCACACCTGTCTCATCTGGTTTCTACCCCCCCACTTGTTCCCTCCGCTTCTTCCACCGTGTGCTGAACCACTTCCATTCCCTCACCTGCCCTGTACGCGAGTGAGGTGGGGAAATGTAAGGGGTTTCGCTGTCATGTTCAGCTTTATTTGGGCCAGGTGGGTGGGGTATACCCGGACGATACATCTAAAATTCATTTTGTGACCCCCCCCCCCCCCTGCTGCGGGACCGGGCCCTCAGCTGGCCCAGTCCATTCTCAACAGTCCGGAGGGCCCTAGTTGTTCCTTTGAGAGATTTGTTAGTGAATTTGCCCGCGCGTCGACCGGACAGAGAGCGAGGGCAACATCATGAGCCGGGTAATGTCACTCCGCCAAGGGAGTTGGTCTGCCACAGACTACTCTGTGGAGTTTTGGGTCACTGCGGCGGACTCTGGATGGAATGACATTGCGTTATGTAGCGTCTTCCTCCAGGGTTTAAACAAAAACCTCTGCGCCAACCTAGCGGTTCATGCGGTTTCCTCCTCCCTGGACGGTCTTATTGATCAGGCCGTCAGTCTTGACAACCGATACTGTGAGCGCGCAAAGGAGCGCAAATCCTCCTCTCACCCACCCGTTGCGCTTGTGCCAGTCCAGGCTACTGACACAGGTGGAGCCAACTCCTCCGCCGAACCTATGGTGCTCGGCCGAGCCCGTCTGGCTCCAGAAGAGCACCAGCGACGGAGGAGGACTGGCGTGTGCATGTATTGTGGCTCAATGGAGCACACACTGCTGAAATTCTCATGAGCTGAAATTCTCATGGACTGAGTTTGGACTTTTTCCAAACTCAGCTTCATGGCCTTTTTGCTGTATTTATTTCCTTCTGTTGTATTTTTGGTGCCTGTTATTTGTCTGTTTATGTTTTGGTTGTCTGATTATCTCTTGTGTTATTTGTACTGTAGTTACTTTTCAGTCTGTTTTTGGTTTTGTTTATATTTATTTTGTGACTGGCAGTGGTCAGGGGCTTCTCTGGCTCTTGTTGTGCCACCTGTCAGCTGGCAGTCACTCCTCCCTCTCCTGTCACAGCATGACAGCTGGTTCCGATCATTAATTGTTTCTTCCCTCTCTGCTCAGGCCAGCCCACTCACACCTGTGCTCACTCAGCTTGTTATGCTATGTATTATATACGTGCCATAACAAGCTGAGCATAAATAATTATTTATGCTCTGTTTGTTCACCTTGCTTTTGCCAGTTCATTGTATTGTCACCCTTCCACCAGAGCACGGGCTGCTCTGGTGTAGTCATTACTGTAAGTACTCAGCACCTGCCAGTTATTGGAGTGTTTGATTTTTTCTCTATTTGTCCCGGCGCTACCTATGTGCATGCTTGGAGTGTTTTGGGCTGCCCAGCACCTGCCAGTTTTCATGCCTATGAGCGTTTTGAGGTTTATGTATTTTTTTCCTCCCGCTCACCATTACGAGTGGGAGTGCCTTGGGTCTGTTTTTCATGTTGTCCATTTACCAGTAAGCTTGGGGACATTTTGTATCTACTTTTACTTTACTAGCTCATCAGTTCATTGTTTGGAGCTTCTGTTATTACCTTTATGTTAATAAACGCACAACATCATCCTGCGAGTGGGTTTTAAACATCTCTTCTGCCCCGAAGGGGCAGTAATCATGACAAAAATGCCACCTGATGTCATGAATCTGGGTTGGAGGCCAACCCGATTCTGACTCATGGCTATGCTTTGACCTAGTTTCCTCTTGACAGCTCGGGCACGCCCCCTCCTCCTTTCAAGCTCCGTCAGCTGTACTCACTGGGTCTCACACACACACACACACACACACACACACACACACACACACACACACACACACACACACTCATGCTCCATTCATTCTCATTCACATGCGCTCTCACACACCTGTTCCCAATCAATTCTGCCCACGCATTCACACCGGCAATCTCTTTCCTCATTAGTGTTTGGAGTATTTGTTGGCAACCGCTGAGGAAGGAGATTGTTGGGACATTCCCCTTCATACGTGACAGTGTGTTCCTCTGCGTATGTTCATTCACTCCAAGCGTTCTACCCAGCCAGACATTGCAAGACGATCCATACCTTGGTGTTTCGGCTGGTCCACTCCTCTGCCTCCTGACTGCATGAATCGCCCCGAATTAACTCCAGACCTGTAAGTGTCCTTAGCCTTTCTCCTGTGCTAGTAGGCCTGCAGCATTAGGCTGCTTGCCTTTCCCATTTTGTGCTTTACGCAGCCCTGCAGTGCCGGGCTTTATATTCACCAGCTGTTGAGTGTTCGGCAGGCGCCCTGTAGCCTTAGAGGCCAACACTGTCATTACACCTCTCCATACACTGTGTTGACTGAACTGTATTTGGTGACAGTTGGATTGTTTCGTTGGTGAACTTTAATAAACACAGCACTCTCTACTCCTGCGATTGGGTTTTTACTCTCTCCCTCGTGCGCCGTGTAATGGCGCACAGGAGTTCATGACAGAATGTCCCGACCGTAAAAAAAAAAACCCAGCGGAGTAGAGTGTGTTTTGTTTTTTTTCCCTTCTCCTTTACTCCTTTTACTTGGACATAATGACTTGGACAGACGAGGAGCAGGAAGCCCAGGATTTGCTGGAAGAGGCGGTCTTCACCTTTCAGTGGTCTCGGTCTCTCGAGGAGCGGGAGTGGGCACGACTCTTCGCGGAGGACTTCAAGCGACACTACCCTCACCTCCGAGAGATCCATAGGGTAGACACCATCCTCTCTGTTATCCTTCCCGCTCCTGATGCAGAGCTGGAGGATGCCTCTTTGTGATCGGAGCCGGCCCCTCGCCAGAAAAAATGCTCCTGTCAGGAGAAGACTTCTCCCCTCCTCGGACCTCCTTCGTCTCCCGGTCCAGCGTCCACCCAGCCTGTGGACGAGAAGACGGAGATGGAGTTGGATAGGGAGCAGCGCTCGTTATGTCTCCTGGAGGAGGTTCTCTCCTGGACGCAGACGCCCCGTCCCTCTTCGACAGCTCGTCAGGCTTGGGACACTGCGTGTGGATGATGGAGCGAGACAGCCTTTGGGATCATCCAGAGGCGATGGAGATCCTCCGGGACATCTTCACTGCACCATGTGAGGAATCGGCTGAGGACGTTCTGGTGCTCAAGCTCCTCACGGCCACTTCGCTGTCCTTTCCCGAGGACGTGGGATCTCTCTCCGCAGGTGACCCGCTTCCCAGCACGGTGCTCCATGTTCCAGATTACCTCATCCCCGCGTCACCTAAGAGGAGGAAAGGGAGGAAGCCCCACAGCAAGAAGCGTCCAGTCCCACATACTGCAGCTTTGCCTTCCCACTCCAAGCAGTGCTCCGCCCCGTCACGGGAGGAGACAGAGAAACGTAGGCGGGCTCTCCTGGCTGAAACGGACCTCATCTTGGAGGTGAAGCCGTGGCCCCTCCTGGAGATGGCTGAGAGACTGAAAGAGCTTTCCCCAAGGGAGGAGGAACTTCAACTCGATGAGGAACGCAAGGGGAGTAGAGAGGATGTCTCGGAGGCTGCTGGGGACCTCCAGTGCCAGGAGAGCAGGCAAGTTTCTTTTCATTCGAGTTACACAATCAATGTTCAATGTTGCCTGCCTCCTGGTGAGGAGACTCGGGGTGAGCAGGCCCCTGAGTTCTCCGCACCAGTGGCATACAGTACTCTCATGCCAGGTCTCAATGACTCTTCTCTATGTGCCCCCACGAGCCCATCGGTCCCAGATCCAGGTCGCTCGGGGAAGGAGGAGCCAGAGGACCAGGAGGGTCCAGCCCTTGGGCCAGCTAAGGAGTCGTCCACGGCTGCCACACCAGAGGAACCAGAGACGTGGAGGATGACAACTCCCACCCCCGCTACAGAGGACGGACATTGCCCATCGCTACATGACGGACCGCGGGGACGGTGCGCCGCGGTCTACTACGCACAGTTGTACTAAAATATCTGCAATAATATCTGCAATCCGCTACAGAAGAGTAGCGGGGGGGGGGGGCGTTCACGGTCCGGACGCGGCGCATGGACCATTTCCAGTCCGTGCGCTGCGGTTCGTCATGTTGCGATGATGCACAGTTGTAATTTACCGATCGGTCAAAAGTCATTTTGATTACAATTTTCAGGGATAAAGAATAATTTAGCTTATAACACTTACCTGTCCACAACAGCAGTGTCGCTGGCGAACTTCTCTTCCTCATTGTCAGACGAACATGACGCTGGTCCGCTTGTTATGGACTCGTGGTTCTGGTCACGTGATCCGGTCAAACCATGATTCCATTATTGTGGTTTTGCGCTTCCATGATTGTGGTTTTGGCAAACGATTTTTCAAAACAAATAAGAACAGTAGTAAGAAAAAAAGAATGGCGAACGCGTGTGTGTCACCCAGCGGCTTACACAAAACAGATTTTACGCACAGGACGTACGCTTTCAATTGTCGAACTTCTCTGCTTCAATTGGCTCGTTGTATTCGCAGCCGTTGGTAGGCGGGTCCTTCTTGCTAGGTTTTCAGTCATTGGTTCTTCAACGTTTCAGAAACCCAATTCAAGGCTCTTATTAGTCGAATGAGAGGTCAATCAAATCTAAACCAATCAAAGCACTCCTTTGGCTTTCTGTTCATGGCTGTGTCTGCAGCTTTTTTTTTTCAGTGCGCCCTAGGACGCAGAGACGTGACCGCCTGCGGTATCCCGGAGTGCAAGAGGTTAATAAACATACTACACTGAGAGATGAAGTGAAACCCAAAGTAGCTTTTCTAAAAACCTCAACAGTTTCATTTATCATGTAATGCTGGTGCAGTGGCACTTACTGATGAGAATGTACAGCTGAATGGTCATGCCACAGGTGGCAGACTGCTCTTTAGACCTCAGATAGAAAATCAAGTTGCCAGTCAATATGATGCCTCTCCCATACAATGCTGCACCATATCCATAATGTTTCACTTTTTATTCTTTCCAACAGCTTGCAGCCATATTGAGCACATCTCCACTGCCCACTAAACAGCACCTGGGAAGATCTTGGGCAAACAGAGCTCATTCTGAAATGATTTTTTTTTTTTTCATTCTGATCTAGTCTCATGCATCTACAGATATGTTGCTGCATTAGCCAAAGAGTCCCCAAACTTATATGGAGAGAATAAATTCTTAGTATAGCAAGAAAATGTTTTCATTACTGGCTATGACAAGTCATGGTTTTTAGCCTTGAATGAACTGGAGGCAGCCAAACTGTAAAATTACAGTAATCTTCACCATTGGTCTACTGAATGTGGATTCTAGATAATAGATTTAATTGTGAAGGAAGTGCCTCTTAATTCGGATCCCTGTTTGCAGCAGGTTTTCATCATACTGATTTAACAATTCATCACAGACTTTCTGAGGGGATTTTCCTATGGCGTCAGGTCTGATCTCCTGATTGATGGAGGGAGACAAAAAAGATGTTGTGGAGTTTTGAGCTCCCCATGAATCTTCTCTGTCTTGCTTTTGATGTGCTTTGAGAGTACCAATGGTCCAAATAAGATATGCTATACGTATATGGGCATGTGGCCAACAGGAGTTACCTATATAATATTTACAACCTGTCTCAGTGTGGAGGACTGTCTGTGTCAGTTTGAATCTATGTTCTATTTGTGTAATTATGCCTCAGTGAAAACGGAGGCATCAGTCAATGTTTCTGTGTGTGTGTGTGTGTGTGGGTGGTTGTATCTGTCTGTCTGTTACCAGCTTTTCAGCTCGCCCGGTCAAAGTTAAGTGCAACTAAAGGCTTATATCATTGTATGGCCATATTTCCTTGACTTTTAGTTTGCCACAATTTCGAGATAAAGCTTTGTTTTTGAAATAAACAAAAATTTAACTCACCTTTATCATCAATCATCATGAAGAAAAATGATATTGTAATAACTATGCTGGGCCACTAGAGGCCGGCAGTGCGACTTTTTTTTACAGCACATGGATGACTTCCTGTTATAGTTGATCTCTAGCTGAGAGATAAATAGCGGTTATAAAATTACTGAAATAAACCCAGATATTCAGCACCTACACCATTTATTCACCACATCCATTGTTTTCACACTGGTTTTGCTGTTTAGTTTTGTAGAGGAAGGACGAGGTGTTTTCTTCCTGGTGTTTTCGCTTCGCTAAAAACTACAAGTCCCAACATTCCTTGCCTCAAAAACATGTAGGTGCCAGCAGACCACTGCAGCAGACGCCTGTGTGGTTTCTTAAATTATGCAGTGATTTCAATATTAAAAACACCAATATCTCCTACAACTGCAATATTTGATTCTTAAAGCTTATGTTATGTCACTTTTTTTTTCCAATGTCTGATTTTTTTTTTTTTTCTGTTTAGGGGCTGCTTGGTTCCATTAATTTAACCTGTTAAATAGTTTTCTCTAAAGTTCAGCTGATTTTTAAAAAATTCTTAATACTAATGTCAGTAATATAAAAACACCACGGTGTGACGTGCTTCATTCACTCGCTATAAAATGATTCACTCACTAAACCAAGCAATTTATTAAGCTGAGGAGAAACATGACTTCTGTATTATATATATATATATATATATATATATATATATATATATATATATATATATATCACATCTGTAACAATAATCACATTTTCATGCTGTTTTTCTTTCTTTTTTGTCTCTCTGAGGTCCACGGTGGTGAACCTGAGGGTCAGCAGTCAGAGCAGCTGTGAAGATAACAGGCTGGAAGCTAAATAAAAATATCACATGTTTACTGTTTATACCAGAAACTGCTACTGTATTTCAATAAATTAATGTTTGGACAAACTTAGTTTTTTGCAAGATTATTTAAGAAACTCTTGATATTCATTACACAGAAGTGTGAAACTTTCCAAACCGTTCTAATTTAATATTCATAGTTATGCTTTTACTTTTGGAAATTTTGATATGTTTACCTGGTATTGCATAGCATCGTGTAACTATACATGTATTCAGTTAATAAAATCTGTGACTCAAGCATTTTTCTTTGTGCTCCTCATTTTATTCTTGTGCCTCTGTTTTTTTATGCCTTGGCGCAAAGGCAATCTAGGCATATGGTAATCCAAGTGTCTGTGTACAGTGGATATAAAAAGTCTACACACCCCTGTTCAAATGTCAGGTTTTTGTAATATAAAAAATGAGACCAAGATAAATTATTTCAAAACTTTTCCCACCATCAGTGTGTCCTATAACCTGTATTGACCCAACTGAAAAACAAACTGAAATCTTTTAAGGGGAAAAAATTCAAAATAAAAAACTTACAATAACCTGGTTGCAAAAATATGCATACCTTAAATTAATACTTTGGCTACGGTCAAACTGCAGGTCTTAAAAGGAACTCCGATTATATTGGCATGTTAGCTCTATATGCTTTATTTTGATGTTAGTAACATAACTATAATATAATTTTTTTGAAAATAATTCCCAGTTTTATATATTTTTAAAAACTTTATTACGATGTAAATCGCCATTTTTGTTTACGTCGCAGTGCATTCTGGGTAGTGACGTAGAATGGTTGCAGCCGTTTTTTCTGTCTTATACAAGCCAAGAAGCGAAGCTATGAACTACTGCCAATTGTCAGTGAAAATGCCACATTGTGCGGCTTTTGGATGTAATTTCCAATCAAAGGGAAATAAAGAGAGCGGGGTAAGCCTCCCTAGCTTTCCTAAAGAGGGAAGGTTGAGGAAAAAGTGGGGCGGCAGCGGCTCAGGAGGTAGAGCAGGTCGTCTAATAACCCGATGGTTGGCGGTTCGAATCATGCTTTCCCCAGATATCTTGCCGTTGTGTCCCTGGGCAAGACACTTCACCCGCATTGCCTCCAGTGCCCATAACACTGGGTATGAATGTGTAAAAATGTTTAAATGTTCGGTGGTGGCCGGAGAGGCTGTTGGCGCGGTTTGGCAGCCACATTTCCCTCACTCTATGAGTGTCTATGATCAAGCGCTATAGCTCATGCTTGATAAAGCTGATATATATATTTATCACGCTATGATAAAGTGCTATATCGCTCAAAGCGCACGCTTGAGCGTGTGCTTTGCGTACGCTCAAGCTTGACATGTCGAAGATCTGGCTGGCAGTCATTTGGAACGACTTTGGAGCACTGCTTATGGACGTTCAACCCGCAGTCTGAGAAAGCAACAGAGAAATTGCTTTATGTTGCTGAGAGTCCATGTTTATCAGTTCAGTGCCCATCATGCTTGTAGACAATTTTTTGTGTTTGAGCATTCTATTGTAAGTAAATCAACAATATATAAGTTTCACCTTAAAATAATGCTTCCTCAAGCGCACGCTTGAGACACTCAAAGCGGAGAGACACGTGTGCGCTTTGAGCGATATAGTGCTTTATCATAGCGTGATAAATATATATATCAGCTTTATCAAGCGTGCGCTAGATCATAGACACTCATAGAGTGACAGAAATGTGGCTGCCAATCTGCGCCAACAGCCTCTCCGGCCACCACCGAACATTTAAACATTTTTACACATTCATACCCAGTGTTATGGGCACTGGAGGCAATGTGGGTGAAGTGTCTTGCCCAGGGACACAACGGCAGGATATCTGGGGAAAGCGTGATTTGATCCGCCAACCATTGGGTTATTAGACGACCTGCTCTACCTCCTGAGCCGCTGCCGCCCCACTTTTTCCTCAACTTTCCCTCTTTAGGAAAGCTATGGAGGCTCACCCCGCTCTCTTTATTTCCCTTTGATTGGAAATTACATCCAAAAGCCGCGCAATGTGGCATTTTCACTGACAAATGGCAGTAGTTGGTAGCTTCGCTTCTTGGCTTGTATAAGACAGAAAAAACGGCTGCAACCATTCTACGTCACTACCCAGAATGCATTGCGACGTAAACAAAAATGGCGATTTACATCGTAATAAAGTTTTTTAAAAATATATAAAACTGAGAATTATTTTCAAAAAAATTATACTATAGTTACACTACCGTTCAAAAGTTTGGGGTCACTTAGAAATTTCCTTATTTTTGAAAGAAAAGCACTTTTTTTCAATGAGGATAACTTTAAACTAATCAGAAATACACTCTATACATTACTAATGTGGTAAATGACTATTCTAGCTGCAAATGTCTGGTTTTTGGTGCAATATCTACATAGGTGTATAGAGGCCCATTTCCAGCAACTATCACTCCAGTGTTCTAATGGTACAATGTGTTTGCTCATTGCGTCAGAAGGCTAATGGATGATTAGAAAACCCTTGTGCAATCATGTTAGGTCTGCAATGCTGTAATTGCTGCAAATGGAGGATTCTTTGACTAAAGCAAAGTTTGAAGGAAAAAATTATTATTTCAAATACAAATCATTATTTCTAACCTTGTCAATGTCTTGACTATATTTTCTATTCATTTTACAACTCATTGTGGTAAATAAGTGTGACTTTTCATGGAAAACACAAAATAATTGTCTGGGTGACCCCAAACTTTTGAACGGTAGTGTATGTTACTAACATCAAAATAAAGCATATAGAGCTAACATGCCAATATAATCGGAGTTCCTTTTAATGCTCAATTCCAATTTTTTGCCGAGATCTGATTTTTTTGTGTGGGCATTCACATTATAATTTGAATGCGACCCCCATCAGACTCCAGTATGAACGGTCTACAGCTATGAAGTGACCCGCATGCACAGAAGAAAACGTAACGTCAGACACAGCATTGTGTTTACGGAAGTAAATACGAGCCCAGAACGACTGAGGGGGACAGAACTTCTTCACCATGATGCAGCACAGCAAAATAAATGTTAAAATCATTCAGAAATGATTATGCACAAAATAAATGAGACCAGCTTCATCCTCTCCGCTCCAGACGATCGCTGTGATCAGCTCTGCTTTAACAGAACTGATCGATTAAACAGCTCTTTTGAAATGAGACCCTGTGTCTCATTGGGATTACCTGTATAAATAAGGTTAATAATAAATAATCCTAGTGATTACAATAGGGCTCTTGCCCACTGCCGTTGTCAGCGGCTTGTACCAGCGGTCCCGCACAGGAAGGAGACTCCCCTCTCCTGTATCTGTTATGACCCGAGCACTATGTCATCGTGCTCGGGCTATTCCTGTCGGGGCTTGACAGCGGCGTTGTTATTCTGGCTCTCCGAGCTCTTATTGTGACAGTGCTCGCGGAGGCTTCTGCTCAGCTGTCAAGTCCTGAACAGCTGTTCTGAGTTTGCGGTCGTTATTGATGGACTTCTTAAACCCACGCTAGCGGCCGCATCCCTGCAGCAGTGTCAGTCTCTCTTCTTTGGAGCTACGCATGCTTTGGACTGTTACTATCCTGTCTGTCTGTGGTTTGACCGTCGCTTCCTGTGGACCTGTAAGTGAGCTCTTTAGCCTTACGCCTCCCGGTGTGAGTAGACTTGTGTGTGTCACTGCCCCAGCAGCTGTGTTATCATTACTCCACCAACCTTGTCTGCCTGTGTTTTGACCGTCTCCTCCTGTGGACCTGTATGAGAGCTGTTTAGCCTTACGCCTCCTGATGTGGGTAGACTTATATGTGTCATTGCCTCAGCAGCTTGTGTTGTCCTTTTTTCACCGTAAATAAAAACTCTCACACAACTTTCTGGTGACGTTGTGGCGTCTTATGGTGGCTCGCAAGGGCCACCGCATGACAGTATCCCCCTATCTGGCCATTCCGCTCCACAGTCATGTTGATATTAACTTTACATATTACAGCGGCCAGGACTGTGCCATTTACAGGGAAAAAGGAATTTGCAGCATCCAGTAAATGTGCCGTTACTTTTTAAAAAATGTTACGTTACTGTACGCCTGCTTGTCTGATGGTTTCAGCCCCAAACTCCCCCGCCCCCCAAAAACTTTTGGAGCTATTGCACAGTCGGAGCAAAAAATTACAAAATTACAATCCAATGATAAAGAGAAGAAGACTGATTAAAAAGAGAGCACAAATCAGCTGTCTGCCATGATTTCTGCATCCTCCAACGCGGAATTGTAGCGCCTGTCTCACTTGAATGAGAAAAAAGTCAGATGAAATGCGACATGACTGTTCAGACTGAGGTCGCTTCGGAAAATATCAGATATGGATCCGAATTAGGACCACATATGAAAGTGGCCTGGGTCTGGTGTGAAAAAAATTGGATATGTGCTGTTCAGACTGTCATTAAAATATCAGATATGGATCACATTTGTGCAAAAAAATGAACTGAGCATTAAAACTTACAGTGTGATTGTAGCTTTAGTTGCAGCACCTTTGGCTTTTATTACAGCACTCAGTCTTTTTGGGTAGGAGTCTATCAGCGTGGCACATCTTGATGTAACAAAATTTACCCACTCTTCTTTGCAAAAATGCTTGAAATCTGTCAGATTGCGAGGGCATCTCCTGTGCACAGCCCTCTTCAGATCACCCCACAGATGTTTGATCTGATTCAGGTCTGCACTCTGACTGGGCCATTCCAAAACCTCAATCATCTTCTGGTGAAGCCATTCTTTTGTTGATTTGGATGTGTGCTTTGGGTCATTGTCATGCTGAAAGATGAACTTCCTCTTCATCTTGCGCTTTCTAGCACAAGCCTGAAGGTTTTGTGCTAACACTGACTGGTATTTGGAACTGTTCATAATTCCCTCCACCTTGACTAAGGCCCCAGTTCCATCTGAAGAAAAACAGCCCAAAAGCATGATACTGCTACCACCATGCTTCACTGTAGGTATGGTGTTCTTTTGGTAATGAGGAGTGTTGTGTTTGTGCTAAATATACCTTTTGGAATTATGGCCAAAAGGTTCAACCTTGGTTTTATCCGACCATTCTTAAGCCATTCAGAGGTGGACTTGCTGGTGTGTTTTGGATCATTGTCCTGCTGCAGAACCCAAGTGCGTTTCAGCTTGGGGTCACAAACAGATGGCCAGACATTCTCCTTTAGGATTTTTTGGTAGACAGCAGAATTCATGGTTCCATTTACCACAGCAAGTCTTACAGGTCCTGAAGCAGCAAAACAGCCCCACGCCATCACACTACCACCTCCATATTTTACTGTTGGTATGATGTTCCTTTTCTGAAATGTTGTGTTACTTTTATGCTGAATGTAATGGAACACACACCTTTCAAAAAGTTCAACTTTTGTCTCGTCAGTCCACAGAGTATTTTCCCCAAAGTCTTGGGGATCATCAAGATGTTTTTTGGCAAAACTGAGATGAGCCTTTATGTTCTTTTTGCTCAGCAGTGGTTTTCATCCTGAAACTCTGCTATGCAGGTCATTTTTGCCCAGTCTCTTTCTGAATGAATGAATGAATGAATGAATGAATGAATTTATTTCGGATAGTAGAGTACAGGTTAAAAGAAACTGTATAATATAACAACAAGGTCAAATTAGACAAAGACTCCTCCTACTATACAATTCCACGTGAGTTATCCGAAATAGGTGATGGCTGAAGCCGCAGCTTATATTGCCCACCCATATTCCATCCAAGAATTCAAAAGAGAAAAAAGAGAAAACAAGACAAGAGCGATTACAATTTAAAACAAAGCTAAGACAAAATGTGACTGAGAGAAAAAAGAAAACTAAGCTAGGCTAAGTTAAGCGGTTACTATTCAAAAACAAATCTAAGACAAAATGTCACAGAGGAAAAAAAAAAGAAAAAAAAAACTAAGCTACAACACAACACAGGCTGGATATGTCAATCCTTATGTGAGTTTACATGTCGTCTTGTAAATATGTTTGGAGTATTTCTTCCTTTAGTTTTTGTTTAAATTGTCCAAGCGTTGTACATGATTTTAATTCAGGTCCAAAATCGTTCCATAATCTGACTCCTTGCACTGAAATACAGTGTTGCTTGGTGGTTGTTCTCACTGTAGGCTTTTGAAATATGCATGTTCCTCTGAAGTGATATCGTTTCTCCCTTGTTTGGAACAACTTTTGGATATTTGCGGGCAGTGATAAATTCTTCACTTTGAACATTATTATTGCGGTTTTAAAGTCAACCAGATCTTTCAACTTGAGAGTTTTTTGTTTAAGAAAAAGTGGGTTTGTTGGTTCCCTGTAAGCTGCTTTGTTTATTATTCTAATAGCTCTCTTTTGAAGCATAAAGAGTGGATATATGTTTGTTTTATATGTATTTCCCCATACTTCATTACAATATGTCATGTATGGGAGTATTAATGAATGATACAAGGTGTATAGTGTGGGTTGATTCAGCAAATATTTCACTCTGTGTAATATTGCAATTGATTTGGATACTTTACCTTTAATATAATTAATATGTGACTTCCAACACAGTTTGTTATCAATTATTACTCCAAGGAATTTAGTTTCAGATACCCTTTCAATCTCTACACCATTTACACTGAGTTTCGGTACTGGGTTGTTGTGATGGTTGTTAAAGACTATAAATTTTATCTTACTTAAATTGAGCGTTAATTTGTTTGAATCAAACCACAGTTTAAGCTTTCCTAATTCCTTTCCGAGTGTATCCAGAAGTTGTTCCAAATTGTTTCCACTGCATAGCAGATTAGTGTCATCGGCAAACAATATTAAGTCCATTTTTTCTGAAACTTTACATATATCGTTTATATACATATTGAATAATAATGGTCCCAAAACTGAACCCTGTGGGACTCCACAGGTGACCTTCAGTAACTCTGAGTTTTTGTTGCTAACACATACATACTGATATCTATTCTTTAAGTAACTACTTAACCAGGACAGTGCTACCCCTCTAAAACCACAATTTTGTAGTTTCTTTATTAATAAATTGTGATCTACTGTATCAAATGCTTTTTTAAGATCTAGGAATACTCCAACTGAATACTCTTTATTTTCAATGGCTGTTGATATTTTTTCTGTAAATTCCATTAGGGCATATGCAGTTGTCCTCTTGTGTCTGAACCCATATTGCTGCTCACACAATAAATCATTCTTCAGTATGAAGTTGTCAATTCTCTCATAGAATATTTTTTCAAGTATCTTGGAAAATTGCGGTAATAGTGAAATTGGTCTATAGTTTGAGAGTTCCCCTCTGTCGCCCGTCTTGTATATCGGAATTACTTTAGCTATTTTCATTGCATTGGGAAATATACCTGATTGGAGAGACAGGTTACAGATATACGTCAGTGGTTTTACTATACATTCGATAACAGTTTTGACTAGTAGCATGTCAATACCATCACAGTCCGTAGATGTTTTACTTTTGAACGATTTAACAATTTCAATGACCTCTCTTTCGTCTGTGTTCTTTATGAAGATGGAGTCTTTTACAGCAGTGTTATTGCATATTGTATCACCTGTAGACACCGTAGTGGGTATTTCTCGGGCCAGTTTAGGTCCAATGTTAACAAAAAAATTATTAAATTCATCTGCAGGTGAAGCTATATTCACACTCTGAGTCGTTTTATTATTTTTTGGAATATTAGTTGGGTAGCTTGTATTTCTGCTTTTATTTCCAAGGATACTGTTGAGTATTGTCCATGTATTTTTAATATTGTCTTTGTTTTTCTCCAGTTCTTTACTGTAATAGTCTCTTTTACTACATCTTATTATATATGTTAACTTATTTTTGTATGTTTTATACCGCTGCTCTGCTTCTTTTGTCCTTTTCTTTAGGAAAGCTTTATATAATAAATTTTTCTTTTTACACGCCTTTTGTAGTCCTTTGGTTAACCATGGCTTATCAGCAAATTTGTGTTTAAGCTTTTTTTTTTACTAATGGGCAGTTTTTTTCATAAAGAGTGGTTACAATGTTTATAAATGTGTCATAGGCTTCATTTACATCTGATACATAGACTTCTGTCCAGTCTTGCTTCAGCAAGTCCTCTTTAAAAGAACTGATTGCATTTGGTGATTTGTGTCTGAACGATTTTGAAATTTTTTCTGCGTTGGGCCCCGTGTGGCCATGGATAAGTGCAAAGGTTGGCAAGTGGTCACTTATATCATTTATCAATAATCCACTTTCTATTTTCTTATCGATAACATTGACAAACAGGTTGTCAATAAGTGTAGCAGAGTGAACTGTGATTCTACTGGGATGTGTTATTGTGGGATATAGACTCATGCTGTACATAGAGTTCATGAACTCTGTAACTACATTTTGTTGATGTGCATTCAGTAAATCAATATTGAAATCTCCACAAATTGCTACCATTTTCTTACTAGTAATATTATTATTATTATTATTCTTATGGTGGAGTCATGAACACTGAGCTTAACTGAGGCAAGTGAGGTCTGCAGTTCTTTGGATGTTGTTGTGGGGTCTTTTGTGACCTCTTGGATGAGTCGTCACTGCACTCTTGGGGTAATTTTGGTCGGCTGGCCACTCCTGGGAAGGTTCATCACTGTTCCATGCTTTTGCCATTTGTGGATAATTGCTCTCACTGTGGTTTGCTGGAGTCCCAAAGCTTTAGACATTACTTTATAACCTTTCCCAGACTGATAGATCTCATTTACTTTGTTTCTCATTTGTTCCTGAATTTCTTTGGATCGTAGCATGATGTCTAGTTTTGGAGGATCTTTTGGTCTACTTCATTTTGTCAGGCAGGTCCTATTTAAGTGATTTCTTGATTGAGACGTGATGGCGGCTGGGATGGTCACACTTTTTCAGTGCTGAGACAAAGTTGCTGATTTTGCCACTGAAATAACTAACCAACAGCGAATATCTGATCAACATTTGTGACGCACACGCACAGGCTGAATTTCCACCTTGGTTGAACCAGCTTTTGAAGTAGAAATACCCCTTTATTCGCCTTTCACTGGGCTCTGTGAGTAAACTGATTAGCGTTTCTTTTCGTGGTTCGCTGCTACGCTTTACCTGAAGCGTTTGCTAAGCTAACGCTATCGCTATAGCTAACGCCATAGCTAGTCGTAGCACCTAACACTGACACAAAGAAGCGATTCTATCCCCGGTGATTGGGGCTCGCTGGAGGAACTAACCAAGGCAACAGTTGGACGGGAGCCGGATCAGAGTTCAAGTACAGCGGTGGTAGGAGATGGGGACCAGTGGAGGACCACCAGGGCCCCAACCGGATAAGAGCCGAAATCGGAGCCCAGTTACAGCAGCAGAGGAACTACTGAGGAAGATGGCGGTAGGTGGCTGGGTTCAGCGGAGGAACTACCGGGACCCCAGCTGGACAGGAGCAGGATCGGAGCTCAACTACAGCGGCGGTGAGCGGCAGGACTCGATGGAGGAGCTGCCGGTACCCCGGCTGGACAGGAGCTCAATTGCAGCAGGACTAGCAGCGGAGGGGGCTAGCTGAGGCCCAGCTGGATTCGAGGTTGGTCGGATCGGATACTGGCGACACCAGCAGAGATTGTTTTACTATCAACAGGTCAGTAAAAATGCCACCAAAGAAGGAGGAAATGGAAGAGATCAAAAAATCTCTGAACTTCATGTCAGGAGAACTGACCAAAGTGGCTAGTCAGCAGGCTAAACTATTAGGGCTAATGGAAGAAGTCTGAGAATTAAAATTAACAATTAAGGAAAAAGACAAAAAAATTGCAGACTTGGAGTGACACGTCGAGGATCTTGAACAATATTCTCGTATGGATGATCTAATTATAAGTGGACTAGACATTAAATATCAATCATATGCTCATGCAACAGCAGGAATTAGAGGTGAGGAGGCTCCCCTGAGTGAATCAGTCTCCCTGGAAAACTAGGTGCTTCAGTTCCTTGATAGTAGAAATATAAAGGTTGAAGCAAATGCAATTTCAGCCTGTCATGCTTTACCCAGAAAGGATAATAAAACAAAGAAATCAATTGTGATGCGTTTTGTGAACAGAAGGGTAAAGAATGACATACTGAGGCAGGCCAGAAAGCTACGGGGAACAGAAGTTTACCTAAATGAACATCTAACAAAAACTAATGCTGAAATAGCATGGCAAGCACGGATGCTGAAAAGACAAAATATGATACAGTACAGGCAACGTGGACAAGAAATTGTAGAGTTTGGATCAAACTAAATGGAACACCTGAGGAAGCAAAGAGTATAATAATCAGAGATCTTACTGACTTAAATAAATATAGATGAACACTGATGAATGAACACTGATTAAGAAAATTAAGAGATTATGATAATCCATATCCACACACACGGCAAGAATAGTTCTTTTGACATACCATGTCAATGTACTTTAAAAAAAAAACTAAACAAAACAAACAAAAAAACTTATGACTGACTTGAGTAGACATCTATTATACCCAGTTGGAGGAAGTCATTTGACAGAGAGTGAGGAAATTCAAACTCTGAAAATATGCCATTATGCTGAACATAAACTACAAGAGATGGAGAGTGATATTGATCCTGATAACCACTTTTTCAATAATATTCATAATCATTGTGAATATTACACTGAAAAGCAATTCAAAAGTCAAGTGCAACTAGATGGTAAACTATCAATAATACACTTCAACAGCAGAAGTCTTAACAAAAACTTTCCACAGATTCAGGACTAAATGGCTAGACAGAAAATTTACAGCTATCGCAGTCTCTGAAACTTGGCTTAATGAAGAACAGGCTCCTCTGATGGCAATAGAGGGATATCAGATGTTTCATATTAACAGATCTAAAAAAAAAAAGGGTGGTGGTGTTGCACTGTATATTGATGACCTGTATAGGTGTAAGCTTGTAAATGGAATGTCCTTTGCACTACCAGGGATTTTAGAATGTGTTACTGTTGAGATTGACCAAGATAAAACAAAAAATCTAATTATAAGTTGTATATATAAGATAAGATAAGATAAGATAAGCCTTTATTAGTCCCACAACGGGGAAATTCCAGGATTGCAACAGCACAGGGATAGCAACACTCAGAGCAACAATCAGAAGGCAAGAAAAAACAAGCAAGCAAGAGCAGCTAATATACATATGTACATATTACTATAAAATATATATATACACACACACACACACACACAGACACACAGTGCAGAGCATTGTAGCTGGATGGAATAAATATATGAATATATGAACACACAGTGCAGAGCATTGTAGCTAGATGGAATAAATATGTAAATATATAAACACCCACAGTATGGAGCATTGCAGCTAGGTGGAATAAATATGCAAGTATATAAACACACACAGTGCGGAGCAATGTAGCTAGATGGAATAATATGTAGATATATAAAAACACAGTGCGGAGCATTGTAGCTAGATGGAATAAATATATAGATATATAAATATAAACACACCCAGTGCAGAGCATTGTAGCTAGATGGAATAAATATGTAAATATATAAACACACACAGTGCAGAGCATTGTTGCTAGGTGGGATGAAACAGCATAACCGTCTATTTAGTTATCCTACATGGTATGATTATGTGCCCATACATATTCTCACCCTCCATAGCGACCGGTATGTTCCTAGTTGTATGCCGGAGAGGACCATTGTGTAAGTCTATTGCATCTTTTGCATTAAAAAAAAAAAAAAAAAAAAAAAAAAAACTATTAGTTTGTTACGTCTTTTTGCTATCTCTGCGAGCAGCCCTGCTTAGGTTGTACAGTCTGACAGCCGTTGGTAGGAAGGACCTACGAAACCTCTCGGTTGTGCACCTGGGATGATGTAGTCTGCTGCTAAATGAGCTCCTCAGTGCATCCAGTATGTCCTGCATAGGGTGGAACTCGGACTCCAGCAGAGATGACAGTTTAGCCACCGTCCTTCTCTCTCCTATCTCCTCCATCGGATCAAGGCGTTGCCCCAGGACAGAGCTAGCTTTCTTAATCAGTTTGTTCAGTCTCTTCCTATCGGCTGCAGTAATGCCACTGCCCCAGCAGACCACTCCAAAAGTGATGGCTGATGCCACCACCGTGTCATAGAATGACTTCAGCAGCGCCCCTTGTACACCAAAAGACCTGAGTCTCCTCAGCAGGAACAGCCTGCGCTGTCCCTTCTTGTAGAGTGCGTCAGTATTGTGTGACCAGTCTAGTTTATTGTTCAGATGAATACCCAGGTACTTGTAGGATGTCACCATCTCGATGTCTGTTCCCTGTATATTTACTGGTGCTGTGAGGGGCTGCCCATGCCTGCGGCAGTCCACCACCAGCTCCTTAGTTTTCCTCGCGTTGATCTGGAGGCAGTTCCGATGGCACCAGTCCACAAAGTCCTGGATAAGCCCTCTGTACTCAGCTTCATCTCCGCTGGAGATGAGACCAACGATCGCAGAGTCATCAGAGAACTTCTGTAGATGGCAATGTGTTGTGTTGTGTGAGAAGTCCGCAGTATAAAGAGTGAACAAGAAGGGAGCCAGCACCGTTCCCTGGGGGGCCCCCGTGCTACTGGTGATCGTGTCGGAAACACAGTCCCGGGTTCTCACAAACTGAGGCCGGTTCGTGAGGTAGTCCAGGATCCATGATGACAGGTGCTGGTCCACCCCTGCGCGCAGCAGCTTGTCCTTCAGGATCATCGGTTGGATGGTGTTGAAAGCACTGGAGAAGTCAAAGAACATGATCCTCACCATATTCCCGGGCTTCTCCAGGTGGGACAGAGAACGGTGAAGGAGGAAGATCACCGCATCCTCCACCCCAATGCCATGCTGGTAGGCGAACTGGAGTGGATCCATCGCTGGTTCCACCAGGGGGCGGAGATGAGCAAGGAGCAGTCTCTCCAGGGTCTTCATCAAGTGGGACGTCAAGGCCACCGGTCTGAAGCTGTTCAGGTCTTTGGGGTGGGAAGTTTTTGGTACAGGTACCACACAAGATGTTTTCCACAGCTGTGGTACCCTCCCCAGTTTCAGGCTCATGTTGAAGATATACGTCACAATCCCACACAGCTGGTCTGCACAGGACTTGAGGAGCTTTGCGCTGATGCCGTCCGGTCCCGACGCCTTCCTCGCCTTGATCTTCCTCAGCTCCGTCCTCACCTGGGTCTTGGTCAGGGTCAGGATGGGGGGCTGTGTGTTGGGAGTGGGGGGGGTGTCGGTGGAGTGGGGAGTGGGTAGCAGGACTTGATTTCTTAGAGGCAGCAGTGGTTGTTGTGCAGACAGGGGGGAGGGCGGTTGGTCAAATCTATTGAAAAACAGATTCAGGTTGTTCGCCCACTCCCTGCCCCCCGTGGCCTGGGGGGAGGTATTCTGGAGCCCCGAGATGGTTTTGAGGTTTCTCCAGACCCCGCTGATGTCGCTCTGTTGCAGCTTGTCCTCCATCTTCTTCCTGAAGCTGTCCTTGCCTTCTCTGATCTTTCTCCTCAGCTCCCTCTGTACGGACTTCAGCATCTCCCTGTTCCCCGACCTGAAGATCCTCTTCTTCTCTCTCAGAAGTGTTTTTATCTCAGGGTTGATCCAGGGTTTGTTGTTTGAGTGACGCCGTATGGTCTTGGTGGGAACGGATTTGTCCACACAGAAGCTGAGGTAGCCCGTGAAGGTGTGAATGAGGCCATCGATGTCCTCACCATGTGGATCGCAGAGCTGCTTCCAGGCAGTGGCTTCAAAACAGTCCTTTAGAGTGTCCATTGTCTCCTCAGACCATAACTCCACAGTGTGCATGGCCGGAGGTTGTCTGTGCACTAGGGGTTTGTACACCGGTCGGAGATGAACCAAGTTGTGATCCGATCTCCCAAGTGGGGGGAGTTGTGATGAGGTGTACGCCTCCTTAGTGTTTGCGTAGAACAAATCCAGTGTTTTATTGTCTCTAGTGTGGCATGTGACATACTGGGTGAAAGTGGGCAGAATGGGAGACAGTGAAACGTGGTTGAAATCGCCTGAGATGAGGAGAAGAGCATCTGGGTGTTCTGTCTGCAGCCTGCTGGTTACTGAATGGATGACGTCACGCGCTGTCCCAGCGTTCGCCGTCGGATTTGCATAAACAACAATGCAGATCACGTGTGAGTGTTCTCTCGGGAGATATGTAGGCCTCATGCTAACAGCTAGCAACTCAATGTCTTTGCTGCAGTGTCGTTGTTTAACAGTGATATGTCCCGGTCTGCACCAGTTGTTGTTAACATACATGATCACTCCACCGCCCCTAGTTTTGCCAGAATCTTTTGCCGAATCTGAGCGAGAAGATCAGAGCTCAAACGTGGTCCACTCAGAGACCTTCAAAATCCACGGGCCAGCAGCGGGAAACCCAGCCCCAGAGCTACAAAGATAGAACGCTTGGAACTTGCATTGAGACATTCAGAGATAAATTAGTCGAGCTGTACAATAATATTACTAGTAAGAAAATGGTAGTAATTTGTGGAGATTTCAATATTGATTTACTAAATCCATATCAACAAAATGTAATTGCAGAGTTCATGAATTCTATGTACAGTATGATTCTATATCCCACAATAACACATCCCAGTAGAATCACATTTCACACTGCTAGACTTATTGATAACCTGTTTGTTAATATTATTGATAAGAAAATAGAAAGTGGATTATTGATAAATGATATAAGTGACCATTTGCCAACCTTTGCACTTATCCATGACCACACGGGGGCCAATACAGAAAATTTTTTAAAATCGTTCAGATACAAATCACAAAATGCAATCAGTTCTTTTAAAGAAGACTTGCTGAAGCAGGACTGGACAAAAGTCTATGTATCAGATGTAAATGAAGCCTATGACACATTTATGAGCATTGTAACCACTCTTTATGAAAAAAATTGTCCATTAGTAAACAAAAAGCTTAAACATAAATTTATCGATAAGCCATGGTTAACCAAAGGATTACAAAAGGCGTGTAAAAAGAAAAATTTATTATATAAAGCTTTCCTAAAGAAAAGGACAATAGAAGAAGAGCAGTGGTATAAAACATACAAAAATAAGTTAACATATATAATAAGATGTAGTAAAAGAGACTATTACAGTAAAGAACTGGAGAAAAACAGAGGCAATATAAAAAAAATACATGGATAATACTTAACAATATTCTTGGAAATAAAAACAGAAATACAAGCTACCCAACCAATTTTTCAAAAAATAATAAAACGACTCAGAGTGTGAATGCAGTTTCACCTGCAGATGAATTTAATAACTTTTTTGTTAACATTGGTCCTAATTTGGCTCGAGAAATACCCATTACGGCACCTGCAGGCGATACAATAAGTAAAAACTGCTATAAAAGACTCCATTTTCATAAAGAACACAGACGAGAGAGAGGTCATTGAAATTGTTAAATCCTTTAAAAGTAAAACATCTACGGACTGTGATGGTATTGACATGCTCTTAGTCAAAACTATTATTGAATGCTTAGTGAAACCACTGACGTATATCTGTAACCTGTCTCTCCAAACAGGTATATTTCCCAGTGCAATGAAAATAGCTAAAGTAATTCTGATATACAAGATGGGTGACAGAGGGGAATTCTCAAACTATAGACCAATTTCACTATTGCTGCAATTTTCCAAGATACTTAGAATAATTTATTGTGTGATCAGCAATATGGGTTCAAATACAAGAGGACATTTGCTCTAATGGAATTTATAGAAAAAATATCAACTGCCGTTGAAAATAAAGAGTATTCAGTTGGGGTATTCCTGGATCTTAAAAAAGCATTTGATACAGTGGATCATAATTTATTATTAAAGAAACTACAAAATTGTGGTATTAGGGGGGTAGCACTGTCCTGGTTATTTAGTTACTTAAAGAATAGATATCAGTATGTATGTGCTGGTAACAAAAACTCACAGTTACTGAAGGTTACTTGTGGAGTCCCACAGGGTTCAGTTTTGGGGCCATTGTTATTCAATATGTATATAAATGATATGTAAAGTTTTGGAAAAAATGGATTTAATATTGTTTGCCGATGACACCAATTTATTATGCAGTGGAAGCAATTTGGAACAACTTTTGGATACACTCGGAAAGGAATTAGGAAAGCTTAAACTGTGGTTTGATTCAAACAAATTAATGCTCAATTTAATGTAACAGGTTATAGTACTTCCATTATAATTGCACAAGATCTCTGTGTACATTTGGTTGCATACACTGACAGTGAGTATCCTGATAGTAAGCCCCTCCTCTAGCCCCCCTTGTCTGACCGGATTTCCCCTTCCTCCTTCCTGTCTTACATTTGTATGGAAGAGGTAGGTTTGATTCGTTTTAGCTCAAGGTCAATCCAGTTATTATTTATGTTAATATATGTCATCCATTAGTTTCTTTTATCAGGTTTCATTTACAATCAATATATGTGTATTATTGTTGGGTTCTTTTTGTTGACTAAAGTCTAATTCTGTATTATTTATGTTTTGCGTCACGACATGGATGCTAGTTTTGCTGAGTGCTAGCTGTGACGCTGTTTGGAGGACTCACTGTATTTCATGTTGTCAACAGGTGTGCCATAATTATTATTTCTATTTTAAACATATGTATATCTCTCTGCCTGTCTTACATTTGTATGGAAGAGTTTTGCTGAGTGCTAGCTGTGACGCTGTTTGGAGGACTCACTGTATTTCATGTTGTCAACAGAAAATAAACAGCAGCAAGTGAATGGTTGGGTCGTCACCTTTAATATAAAAACAAAACACAACGCAGAAGTTTCTCCCCGTTACATTAAGAAAGACAAAATTTATAGTTTTTAACAACCATCACAACAACTTAGTATCTAAACTCAGTGTAAATGGTGTAGAGATTGAAAGGGTATCCGAAACTAAATTTCTTGGAGTAATAATTGATAATAAACTGTGTTGGAAGTCACATATTAATTATATTAGAGGTAAAATATCCAAATCAATTGCAATACTACACAGAGTGAAATATTTGCTGAATCAACCCACATTATATACTTTGTATCATTCATTAATACTCCCATACATGACATATTGTACTGAAGTATGGGGAAATACATATAAAACAAACATATATCCAGTCTTGATGCTTCAAAAGAGAGCTATTAGAATAATAAACAAAGCTGCTTACAGGGAACCAACAAACCCACTTTTTCTTAAATTAAAAGCTCTCAAATTGAAAGATCTGGTTGACTTTAAAGCTGCAGTAATAATGCTTAAAGTGAAGAATCTATCACTGCCCGCAAATATCCAAAAGTTGTTCCAAATAAGGGAGAAACAATATCATTTCAGAGGAACATGTATATTTCAAAAACCTTCAGTGAGAACTACCACCAAGCAACACTGTGTTTCAGTGCAAGGAGTCAGATTATGGAACGCTTTTGGACCTGAATTAAAATCATGTACAACGCTTGGACAATTTAAACAAAAACTAAAGGAAGAAATACTCCAAACATATATACAAGATGACATGTAAAATCACATAAGGATTGTCATATCCAGTCTGTGTTGTGCTGTAGCTTAGTTTTTTTGTCACATTTTGTCTTAGCTTTGTTCTGAATTGTAATCGCTCTTGTTTTGTTTTTCTTTTGAATTCTTGGATGGAATATGGGTGGGCAATATAAGCTGCAGCTTCAGCCATCACCCATTTCGGATAACTTATGTTGAACTGTATAATCAGAGGAGTTATTGTCTAATTTGACCTTGTTGGATTTTCTTTCCCCCTTTGTTATATTATTCTGTTTCTTTTTTAATCTTTACTTTTAATCTATCCGAAATAAAGATTCATTCATTCATTCATTCATTCAGAACAGGTGTGGCAGTCATCAGGCCTGGGTGTGGTTAGAGAAACTGAACTCAGGTTCCAAAGATGTGATAAACCACAGTTAATTTATGTTTTAATTGGCGGGGGGGGTGTCACTTTTTCACACAGGGCCATGTAGGTTTGGATTTTTTTTTCCCCTTAATAATAAACACCTTCATTTAAAAACTGCGTTTTGTGTTTACTTGTGTTATCTTTGTCTAATATTTAAATTTGTTTGATGATCTGAAACATTTAAGTGTGACAAACATACAAAAAACAGGAGAAATTGGGAAGGGGCAAACACTTTTTCACACCACTGTATTTAATGCCTTGGAAATTCTTTTGTACTTTTCTCCCAACTGATACCTTTAAACAATGAGGTCCCTCTGACACTATGGAAGCTCTCTGCGGACCATAGCTTGTGCTGTAAGATGTGACTACAAAAATGTCAGGAAATGCCTACTAGGACAGCTGAACTTTATTTGGGGTTAATCAGAGGCATTTTAAATGGTGGCAAGTTTGTGCTGACTCCCATTTAACATGAGTTTGAATGTGATTGGTTAATTCTGAACACAGCCACATCCCCAGTTATAAGAGGGTGTGCATATTTATGCCATCAGGTTATTGTAAGTTTTTTATTTATTATTTTTCCCCTTAAAAGATTTCAATTTGTTTTTCAATTGGGTTGTACATGTTATAAGTAACATTAATGGGGGGGGGATTTATCTTGGTCTCATTTTATTACATCACAAAAACCTGACATTTGAACAGGGGTGTGTCGACTTTTTATATCTACTGTATGTATCTGTCTTACCAGCTTTTCAACTCACTCCCTCAAAATCAACTGAAACTAAAGGCTTGTATCATTGTATTGCAATATTTTCTCAACTTTTAATTTGCCACAGTTTCCAGATGAGGCTTTGTTTTCAAAATAAACACATTTAACTCACCTTTTCCATCAATGCAGCTGTGAAAAAAGGTATTGTAATAACTAATAACTATGGGCAGTGTGACTTTTTTACAGCCCCCCCCCATGCTACTACGCCACAGGCACCGAGGCATCAGCACCTTGGTGTTTTCATTGAGCCTGTAGTTTATACATCTGCTGAGCTAATCAATATTAATGCTGAAAACCTAGCTGCACACTATACAGTCAGTCTTTTTAACATTCAGTTTTGTTCTCATTTCAATTTCAGAATCACAGTTGACAATTTTGCATTTGAGCTAAACAATCAAGGGTATGCTCATTATTTTGTGCACAAAATAAAGAGACGCTTCCAACTGTAAAATACCATTGTATTGTTCAAAAACAAAAACACAGGTGTAGAAACTATTTTCCAATTTCTGCATTATGTATTCACTCTGATCAGGCTCAGCTGGCTGAAGTCCTGTTACCTATGTGTCATGAACGCCCCTCGGGGCAGAGAGGTGAGACCCACACGCTGAACTGTGAGTTTGGGCAGTTTATTGAAAAACAAACAACAAACGTAAAGTTCAGCAAGGTGCTCAAAATACAAAATAACAATGAGGGAGAAAACTTATAAGAATAGCGCGCCAGAGCAGAAATAGGCTCTGGTGGAGATGAAGAGAGGCTTGTAGAAACACTTGATGAGTCAAGGCAGTGGCAAATGGGAATAAAATAACTCCCCTTAAATAGGGTCAAAACCATATACATAAGTGGTGACAGGTGTGGGTTCTCATGAGCGGGCAAAAAGGTAAAAATGAATGAAGACTGGGATCAGGTGGAAGAGATGAGGGAGGAGCGGCTGGACTTGACAGCTGACAGGGCAACACCCACACAGAGCATCAAACTGCAAACGCCGCCTGACAGCTGTTAACCCAGAGAAAGAACACCAAAGGACAACTATAAGGAATAAACATCATCAAAAACAGACTAATAAATAACTACAAATTGAGATGAAACATGAGCATAACAAAAATGAAGGCTAAACAGAAAAACAGAAAGCAGTACAAAAACTCAAAAGGCACAAAATACAACAAATCACTCCATAAAAGCAAGAAATCTGTGTGTGTGTGTCTGTGCATATGTCTGTGTGTCACGCTTCATAGGACATCATAGGAAGTCCTATGATCTCAGGCACCATAGGACACAAATGTGTCTTTATGATTTCACATAGACCTCAGGCATACAAATGTGTCTTTATGATGTCACATAGACCATGTGTCTTTGGACTCAGAATGTGTCTTTATGATGTCACATAGACCTCAGGTATCATAGGACACAAATGTGTCTTTATGATGTCACATTGACCATGTGTCTTTGAACTCAAAGTGTTCCTGAACAGGGTCAAAAGCCACTTTTTCAGGATCATGCCCATGAACTGGAATTACGACACACCTATCCCTCAACCAGTGGTCTGAACGAAGAAGAAGAAGACCCACCAGATGGAGAGCAATAGAATGAGGAGAACTGCTGTACATCAGAAAGGATGCCCTGAACATGAAACACCTCAGGCTCCACCAGTACGCCGCAGGCATGACTGTGAATAACACAGCCGTCTGAGACAGGAGGGAGGAGACGCTTCAGTGGTCTGAACGAAGAAGAAGACCCACCAGATGAAGTCTATATGACGGCACATAGACAGAGCACATCACTCCCCACATGACATATACTGTATACAGTGGGGAAAAAAGTATTTAGTCAGCCACCAACCGTGCAAGTTCTCCCACTTAAAAGATGAGAGAGGTCTTCAGTTTTCATCATAGGTATACCTCAACTATGAGAGACAAAATGAGAAAAAAAAAATCACATTGAAGGATTTTTAATGAATTAATTGGTAAATTCCTTGGTAAAATAAGTATTTGGTCACCTACAAACAAGCAAGATTTCTGGCTCTCACAGACCTGTAACTTCTTCTTTAAGAGGCTCCTCTGTCCTCCACTCGTTACCTGTATTAATGGCACCTGTTTGAACTCATTATCAGTATAAAAGACACCTGTCCACAACCTCAAACAGTCAGACTCCAAACTCCACTATGGCCAAGACCAAAGAGCTGTCAAAGGACACCAGAAACAAAATTGTAGACCTGCACCAGGCTGGGAAGACTGAATCTGCAATAGGTAAGCAGCTTGGTGTGAAGAAATCAACTGTGGGAGCAATTATTAGAAAATGGAAGACATACAAGACCACTGATAATCTCCCTCGATGTGGGGCTCCACGCAAGATCTCACCCCGTGGAGTCAAAATGATGATGAGAACGGTGAGCAAAAATCCCAGAACCACACGGGGGGACCTAGTGAATGACCTGCAGAGAGCTGGGACCAAAGTAACAAAGGCTACCATCAGTAACACACTACGCCGCCAGGGACTCAAATCCTGCAGTGCCAGACGTGTTCCCCTGCTTAAGCCAGTACATGTCCAGGCCCGTCTGAAGTTTGCTAGAGAGCATTTGGATGATCCAGAAGAGGATTGGGAGAATGTCATATGGTCAGATGAAACCAAAATAGAACTTTTTGGTAAAAACTCAACTTGTCATGTTTGGAGGAGAAAGAACACCATACCTACTGTGAAGCATGGGGGTGAAAACATCATACTTTGGGGCTGTTTTTCTGCAAAGGGACCAGGACGACTGATCCGTGTAAAGGAAAGAATGAATGGGGCCATGTATCGTGAGATTTTGAGTGAAAGCCTCCTTCCATCAACAAGGGCATTGAAGATGAAACGTGGCTGGGTCTTTCAGCATGACAATGATCCCAAACACACCACCTGGGCAATGAAGGAGTAGCTTCGTAAGAAGCATTTCAAGGTCCTGGAGTGGCCTAGCCAGTCTCCAGATCTCAACCCCATAGAAAATCTTTGGAGGGAGTTGAAAGTCCTAGTGAATTTTTTCCTTTTGCCTTCAGTGAGAGCAGTCACATTTTTTTTTTCCTCCCTCCTCCTATCCTGCCTTCCTGACCTAATCCCAGCTTGCTGCGTCTGAGTGAGTGTCTATGCCGTCTCACCATCTTGCTGATCTCAACCCAAATGGAAAATACGGAAAATGGATATAAGCTGGGCTTTAAACGCAATTGACACCACCTTTTCAAACAGAAAATTGGGCCCGGGGGAGCCCAAATGTGGAGAGACCCATGGATTGGAACTCATGTGTCTGTGTGATTTGACTGAGGATGTAGAAAAACATCTACCTGTTTTGGCTACGATCACAGGATTTCTGCCGATTGGGCTTTGGAGTTCTCCTGGTGTATCGAAAATTTAACTGGAGGAGCTAATCAAAATGCGGACCCGGCGGAGCTGCTTCTCAATAATTCGACCAGATGGGGAGTGCACGAAATAGCGGCAAATGACCAACATGGAATTTACCATCTTCATGCATTAGAGAGATAGACTCTATCGGACATGTTCATCTGTGTTTAGAAGGGGAAACATCTGGAGTCGCTTCGTGCTCTCCAGGGAATGATATGAATTTAAAGCCAGTGAATGTTAATTTGAATTGTAAGCTCAGAATATGACAATAGGGAAATCCCATACTCCTATACTCTGTCTGAGCAGATTCGGCCTTGATCGGCGCCCCTGGATAACTCACTCCTCCAGAGTTGAGATAAGCGGATGTGTCAGCTGGCTCGCTAACCCAAACACCGCTGCTGTGCAATAAACAGAACTCTTCAGGGACAGCGTTCATGAACTATAACATCTATCGTTGCCTAGGAGACTATTTGTTGTGCTCCAGTAACTGATACACTCAACACTGCACACACACTGATATCATCATACTGATATACATACACTGCTCTCTCCCTGCTGTGTGACTTGTCTACTAAATGTCTGCTAATAAGCATTGAGGTTTTTTTTGCCTGCAATCAAAATTTCGCTTACTTACTTAAGCGTCAATTTGATAAAACATGTTTTTTTCTCTCGCCTACTGTGTGATATCCACTCTTTTTCTTTTTTTTTCCTTTCTTCTTTATGACTGGCGCCTAGCGGCTGCCCCGGCCTTGGATGCACTCTGCAGAGCGTGCCCAAATGCCAAGTCACGTTTCGTTACCTTGTATTCATACATGTGTAATGACAATAAAGTTGAATCTCATCTCATCTCATCTCAAAGTCCGTGTTGCCCAGCGACAGCCCCAAAATATGAGATGAGATGAGATGAGACAACTTTATTGTCATTACACATGTATGAATACAAGGTAACGAAACATGACTTGGCATTTGGGCACGCTCTGCAGAGTGCATCCAAGGCCGGGGCAGCCGCTAGGCGCCAGTCATAAAGAAGAAAGGGAAAAAAAGAAAAAGAGAATGGGTATGACACAGTAGGCGAGAGAAAAAAACATGTTTTATCAGAATGACGCTCGGCAAGTGAGCGAAATTTTGATTTGCAGGCAAAAAAACCCTCAATGCACATTTAGCAGACATTTAGCAGGAGATCACACTGCTCTAGAGGAGATCTGCATGGAGGAATGGGCCAAAATACCAGCAACAGTGTGTGAAAACCTTGTGAAGACTTGCAGAAAACGTTTGACCTCTGTCATTGCCAACAAAGGGTATATAACAAAGTATTGAGATGAACTTTTGTTATTGACCAAATACTTATTTTACCAAAGAATTTACCAATTAATTCATTAAAAATCCTTCAATGTGATTTTCTGGATTTTTTTTCCTCATTTTGTCTCTCATAGTTGAGGTATACCTATGATGAAAATTGGAGACCTCTCTCATCTTTTAAGTGGGAGAACTTGCACAATTGGTGGCTGACTAAATACTTTTTTGCCCCACTGTAAGTTGTTTTGCCCAGGCAATTGCCTGCGTTTTCTAGTTACTGTTTTGTAGATTTTTGTAGTTCCCATTTTTCTGTAGAGTTCGCCATTATTAGCTCTAGGAATTAAAGCCTGAGTAGTTTTTGTCTTTTTTTAGAACTTACCTAGTGTAGCCATCGATCAGCGGGAGACTGCGCATACCAGCATTGTATCCAGACCAGCTGCCCTTATCCAGCATATCGGTGGGTTGAGACCCAGGACCGGGTCTCCCCACTCTTCCTGGAGCAAGCCTGCCTCGAGTGACCTAGGAGTGAAGCCATACAGATTTTGCGGACCAAAATCCCCAAGGAGGCTCCGAGGAGGACTGCCTTCCCTCGGCCTGAAATAACCCTCGTCTCGCTCTCATCTTTTAAGTGGGAGAACTTGCACAATTGGTGGCTGACTAAATACTTTTTTTCCCCACTGTATATAGACACAGGTAAGCAATATAACACAGAACAGTGACAGGCAGGAGAAGTAACAAGTAGGGACAAACAGCCCCAGATGGCAGAGCATATTTTGTGTGATTTTTATGTTTTGCTGCATACAAAAGCCATCACATGTGATTGCCACTTAGTGCTGTGTTGCTATACAAACTGTCCTGTAACTGGCAAGAATTCTGTTCCAATGCATCCCCTTTACGGACATGCACGGGTTTCTATGGGCATGCACAGGTATGCACTAGTATATATAAATACAAGGAAAAGACCATGAGACAGCCTGGCAGAACTTCCAGGGCACAGCTCTTGACAAAGCCCCCCTTTCAAGGGGTTGACCCCAGACACTCCAGGGTAACACCAAAAAAAAAAAAGAAAGAGCCCCCCCCCCACATCCCCAGCAGGGGCACAACAATAACCCACTTAGGGTGGGTGGTGGGGGGAACAGGCTAGGAGGGAATGAGACAAAACCCTGCTCAGGACCCACACCAGTCAAAATCAGAAAAGAGCTGGAAAGTTCAGGTGGGCGACCAAAGTCCCGGGCCTGGTGAATGGCGAGGTGGAATGAGTCAGGTGGCTTGCCAGAAAATATGGGCCACTCAACCCAGCGGCCCAGTCTGTCAGGCGGTCGACCAGAGTTCATCAACCACCTGAACAGCCAGAACGGTCCAGAAGGCGGCTGCCCAGCAGGAAGAAACAATGGTGGGCAGGGTGAAGGAGTCAGGGAACCCACAGCGGCATCTGCTGCAGGAGGGGAGACGACGACGGCATCTGGCACAGGAGAGAGAACCATGACGGCATCTGGTACAGGAGGAGATTGGACCCCAACAGTGTCTGGCGAAGGAAGGGGAGCCACGATGCTCTCGAACAGGCCAGCAGCACCCTCAGCGGTCATGGACTGGAACATCATAGCACCCACGGTGGTCCCGGATGGGGACAACGTTACACCCGCGAACACTCCGGACTGGAGCAATGCAGCATCTGCGGTGGGCCCAGACTGGACCAAGGCTGCACCCGCGGTGGACCTGGACTGGGCCAAGGCTGCACCCTCGGTGGACCCAGACTGGGCCACAGTTGCACCCACGGTGGCCCCTGGGCTGGGGCGTAATGCCCATAGCGGGCCCACACTGGACCACAACACCCAAGTTGGAATTAGGCTGGGACGTAGCACCCACGACGGTCCGCGTCTGGGACACAGTACCCACGGAGACCCGGACTGAAGAGGAGCTGCACCCACGGAGGTCCTGGGCTGGGACAGAGCACCCATGACGACCTCAACCGGAGGGGGAGCAGCACCCATGGAGGACCTGGACTGGGCCGAAGCTGCACCCATGGAGGTTCCAGGCTGGGATGGAGCGTCCCCAACAACCTCAGCGGGGGGTGGCGGGGGCTGGACCCATGGTGATCTCAGGTGGCAAGCCTGAGCCCACGGAGACATCTGGCAAGGGTGGAATATCCTTGGTGACCCTGGGAGAAGGCTCAGACAAAACAGGTAGAGACACAGGGTCAGGGTCACTGGCAGTGGTGGAGCCCGGTGAAATGAGCTTAGGTGCAGCTGAAGGCTGCACCCAGCTCTCCTCACCAAGAGCCAGACAAGATTTCTCCAAAACAGATACAAGAAAAATAAAGGAGAGTACTTGCCTGAGCTCGAGCTCCACCATTGTCCAGGACTCCGTCGATCCAGGTGATGATGTTTCGGGTGTGGTCTTTCGGAGGTCCAGCTCCAACTCTGCTGCAGCGGCCCCTGCAGCAGGCATGGTAGTTGGTGCAGTCCTGGTATCCTCCAGTGAGGTAACCCACACAGGTGGCTTATCCAGCGTGGGTTCTGGAGGTGGTTTTCCTACTGGCACTGGATCCTGAGTCACTGAAGCCAGGGGATGTACTTTCGTCGGCGCAGGCTTCAAGTTGGAGGCAGCGCTCTCTCTCTGTCCAGTCCATGGCTGCGGGGCTGGGATTTGGTCCTTCGGAACCGCAGGCTCCTCCATCACCCGGCGACTCAACCCTGGGATCGGTGGGCACTCGGGGAAAATAGGAGGAGACACGGAGATAGCAGGTAAAAGGTGTGTAGCTGCAGCAGACAGTGAGGACTCCGAGTACTGCACAGTCTGAGCCTCACCACCGGGAATCAGACAAGGTAATTCATGTTTGAATGATTGAGAATGAAAAAAACACTTGCCTGTGTTCCCGGAGCATGATGTTTTCTGCTGCAGCTGGTGTGAAATCCACCTTCTCTGTGGCTGCAGCTGTCGTGGGCTCCTCAGAGGATCGTAGAGGAGCTACACCTGCAGACATGGTGGTGGGTGGAGCCGAGAAGGAGGCGACCAGTCCCTTAGCAACTGGACTAATCACCGAGGAGGAGGGAGAAACGGTGTAGTCAGAGAAGAAAATTCAAAGGAAATCGCTGTGTGAGTTTTCTGCCTCGGTGAAGGAGGGGCTGCTGAGGAGGAGGTGGAGGCGTTCTTCCGGCGGTCCAGATGATGGCGCTGTGGAGCTGGTGACGTGGATGTCGAAGCCAGAGCTGTAGAACTGGGAGAGGGGAAGGATGTCTGTTGTGGAGAGCGCCTCCGTGACAGCTTTGGTCCTGCTGGAGGTGGCCCCATCATCAACCCGGGAAAGGACCGCTGAAGTGAGGAGACTATGGACAGGAGTTCCGCATATTGAGGGTATTTCCACAGGCCAGGGTGTGCCTCCAGGATCACCACCGCTCCATTCACGCTCTCCCAGGTTTTTTTTGGTCCGCGGGCGGTGAGAGCTTCATCCACAAAACTTTGGTTAAAGTCAGCAGCCCACTCCTCCTCCAGGCTTGGGGACTCCGCTGCCGATCTCCCTTTAACTGATGAAGGCCGGCGTGCCGGGGACATGATGAACTCCCCCAAAAAAAAGGTGAGTAAAAAGAAAAACAAAGAATCTGCAAACTCACAGCAGCTGGGTCTCTACTGGCCGCTGCATTCTGTCAGGAATGCCCTTCGGGGCAGAGAGTTGAGACCCACGCGTTGAACTATGAGTTTGGGCAATTTATTGAAAAACAAACAACAAACGTAAAGTTCAACAAGGTGCTCAAAACACAAAATAACAACGAAGGAGAAAACTTACAAGAATAGCATGCCAGAGCAGAAATAGGCTCTGGTGGAGACGAAGAGAGGCTTGTAGAAACATTTGATGAGTCAAGGCAGTGGCAAATGGGAATAAAATAACTCCCCTTAAATAGGGTCAAATATATACATATATACATATACATATACATATATACATATACACATATACATAAGTGGTGACAGGTGTGGGTTCACATGAGCAGGCAAAAAGGTAACAATGAATGAAGACTGGGATCAGGTGGAAGAGATGAGGGAGGAGCGGCTGGACTTGACAGCTGACAGGGCAACGCCCACACAAAGCATCAAACCGCAAACGCCTCCTGACAGCCGTCAACCCAGAGAAAGAACACCAGAGGACAAATATAAGGAATAAACATCATCAAAAATAGACCAATAAATAATTACAAATTGAAATGAAATATGAGTGTAACAAAACTGAAGCCTAAACAGAAAAATAGAAAGCAGTACTAAAACTCAAAAGGCCCAAAATACAACAAATATATATATAAATACAAGGAAAAGGCCACGAGACTGAGCCTGGCAGAACTTCCAGAGCTCAGCTTATGACACTATGTGTCTGAATCACCGGGCCGACACTGACACTCACATACAATAATGCTTTCACCTTCAACTTGATTATTACAGAAGGGGGAAAGAGTATGTGGTGCACTGATGAATAGCAGCCACAGTGGTGGGAGGAATAATGGAAACATATTGTGTGGTATTATGATGATAATGGTCATATTTTTTTACTATTAACTGTAGCACATAACTGTACAACAAATGAGATATGTATCCACATGGATGTATGTAAAACCCTAATGCATTTGTTTCCAGGCTTATCCAGATCACTTGTTTGATATTTATTTAAAGGTTCACCATATTACCATCAAAAAAATGGTGAATCTACCATGCGGATTTTAAAAATCCCTTTCACTTTGTGTTTGTCAGTGCAAATGTCTCATGGTTGTTGGTGCCAGATGGGCTGATTTGAGCATTTCAGAAACTGCTGATCTGCTGGGATTTTCACAGATAACCATCTCAAGGGTTTACAGAGAATGCTCTGAAAAGAGAAAATATCCAGTGAGCAGCAGTTCTCTGGGCCCACTATGTTGATGTCAGAGGTCACAGGAGAATGTCCAGACTGGCTCAAGCTGACAGAAAGGCAGCAGCCACTCATTACAGTCAAGGTATACAGAAGAGCAACTCTAAAGGAAGAACACATTGACGCTTGAAGCAGATGAGCTACAGCAGCAGAAGACCTCAATCAGTACCACTACTGTCAGCTATAAACAGGAAGCTGAGGCTACAGTTTACACAGGCTTACCAAAATTGAACAATAGAAGAAGAAAAATAATGCCTGGACTGAGTCTCAATGTTTGCTGTAGCATTCTGTAGTGGATTTATAGGTGTTTTATTGTTGGTACAAGTATTAATGTAAATATGAAATTAGGGAGTAGGGAAGAAAATTTCCTATTATTACACAACCATATCCTTGTAGGGCACCAGTCCAGTTAATGGACAATTTTATTAACAGTTCTTTATTTGTACCAGTTATGAATCAATCTAAAAAAAAAAAAGCCCTTGTGAGTTCTTGTCCGCTGATAATCAAGAAGATGGACATGAAATCAAACAATAACTCCCATATGTCTTTCCATCCATTCTGTCAGAATAGGTTAACACATTCGGATAACTTGAGACAGGGAATTCAACATGTATTATGAGCATGATAGACTTAGTGAGTTACTGAGTGTAACCTGTGAATCAGATATTTGTGGAACCAAATAAATCGTAGTTTAACTTGTCAGTATACTGGAAATTGAAAACCATAGCATAGTATTGGTTAAGAAAAGTGGATGCAGTGTTATCAATCAATCAAACTTTATTTGTATAGCACTTTTAAAACATTAGATGCTGCACAAAGTGCTTTACATAGATAAAAGCAATAGACACATTTAATTACATATTTTACATGATACAGCCCCACCCCTTCCAACCCTCCCATAAACATACCCACAAACACAACACACACAGGCATATACATCACCCCTTACTTCTCATTACACACATATAGAATAAAGGAGATATTGCTCGGCACCGAGGCACCACGTGAAGGAGCAACCATCCTGAGGAAACACTGGAGCTAAAACACATAAATACAAAATAAAACTAAGAACACGAAGAGCAAAGGGAACTAAAGACCCATACTTAGAAACTGAGCTAAGAACACATCGAAATAAGAAAATCTAAAAGCAAATGGAGCTAAGAAGAATGTAAAAACAATGGAACATAAATGACTACTTCAATAACAGTTAAACGGTTTGTTAAAAGCCAAAGTTCAAAAACGTACAAAAAGAACTAAGAACACATAAAAACAGGAACTAAAAAACCCATACTTAAAAAAAAACGAAAACAAAACATCAATAAGAAGATGAGAAAATCTAAGAACAAATGGTGCCAAAAAGAACTTAAAGCAATGGAACATAAATGACTACTTCAGTAATAGTTAAACAGGTTTATTAAAAGCCAAATTAAAAAGGTGGGTCTTTAAAAACATCTATTGACTCTGCGGCCCTGAGGCTCTCCGGCAGGCTGTTCCACAGACGAGGACCATAATAGTGAAAGGAAGCTTCACCAAAGGTCTTGGTCTTGACTATGGGAACCATTAAAAGGCCAGTACTGTCACGCCGCGCCATTCATCAGTGGCGCCACCTGCTCACGCACCTGCTACTCGTCAGCGGCGAAGGATAAAAGCCGCCTCGCCCTGAGCGTCGGCCTGAAGCCATAGACTTCATTCCTCTTTCATGGGCTTCTACCACATTCTCTTCAGCATCCTCATCTCCGGTAAGAAAATCGCTTACCTCATCTCTCCAGTCTGCTCCCCTGTGCACAGGTGGATTCCTCGGCGGCGGACTATCCCGTCCCTCGTCTCTCCTCGCTGCTGCACCGAGCCCTGCAGGTGGCTGTCTCCCGGGCTTCCATCCTTGAAGCGCCAGTCATCTGTCCCAACAAGTAAGCTTCTCTCCCTCGCCTATTCTCCTCCTGTGTTGGTGTGTGCTCATCACCCTGTGTCTGATTTCTCCCATAGGGTTGCCGGCTGAACGGTCTCCTGCCTCTGGGTCCGAAGCAGACGCCACCACCAACACATTAACATTCCGCAGACACGCACCCAAACATCCCTGTTGTTAATAAACGGTTTGAACTGCTCTGAGCCTGTGTGTGTGCGTCTCCTGAGCCGAACGTTATGTCAGTACGGCTTCAGCAGAGCGGCTCGGCAGATGGCGGGCTCGCACACCGGTTTACCATCCTCGAGGCTCGGGTGGATCAGATTGTTTATCAGCAACAGGTGGTTCTTAATCAATTATTAGAACTAACTAACCGATTGAACCGCTTGGACCCCCAACAGCCGTTCCTCCCGACTCGCCAGGGTGGCGCGGCTCCTGCTGTTCCAGCGGCCGTCCAGCCGGCTCCAGTGGCACCGGTTCGGCTCACGCCGATTCCGACCCCCGCCCGCTTTAGCGGTAAGCTTGGCGGAGCGCGGGGGTTCATTATGCAGTGTGAGTCCATGTTCCACCGTGTGCCCGGAGATTTTCCCTCGGATCACAGCCGAATTGGTTACATAGGGAATCTTCTGGAGGGGCGTGCGTTAACTTGGACCTACGCCGTAATGGCGAGGCCCAGTTATGCCACCCTCACCTATGACCAATTCGTGAGGCGCTTTCTGGAGGTCTTTGACCATTCTCAAACCGAAACGGTCCAGGTCGATCGGCTTCTCGCTCTCCAGCAGGGAAGCCGGTCGGCAGCGGACCACTCGGTCGACTTCCGGGTAGCGGCGGAGGAATTGGGCTGGGAGGAACGCTCCCTCTGTGGCCTGTTCCTCCGCAGCCTCAATAGTGATCTGAGGGATGAACTGGCTGGTCGGGATATCCCTGGGATGTTAGCGGAGCTGACGTCCTTAGCGATAAGTTTGGATAACAGGCTGCGCGAGCGCTCCTCGGGGCGGAGGTCTTCTTCTTCTCGCCCTCGTGGAGCCTCGCCGCACCTGTTCCAAGCTCGCCCCCTGGCGGCGCCGCCAGCATCGCGCCCCGAGGAGTCAGAGCCGATGGTGACGGGCTGGACTAAACTTTCCCCTGTGGAGAAACAACGCCGCCGTGAGTTGGGCCTCTGCATGTATTGCGGAGGCGACCAACACACCGTGGAGCGTTGTCCACGGAAAGCCAGTTGGTGGGGTCCGCGAGTCACTGTTGGAAGCCTCGCGGATGTCAATCGGTTAGGATCACTCACTCAATTGAAGCTGCCCATCCGTTTCTGCCATAACCCCACTGGGCACCTCACCCACGCACTGGTGGATTCGGGCGCAGAAGGCAGCTTCATTTCACAAAGCCTGGCAACCCGATTGGGCATCCGCTGCCAGGCACTCAACACTCCCATCTCCCTAATCCACCTCTCCCGTGCCACCCTCGGGAGAGTGACACATCAAACTGTCCCCCTACCGGTCATCATCTCGGGAAACCACCGGGAGGAGATGACCTTTTACGTCCTTCCCAACTCTGTGTCGCCCGTCATCCTGGGGTATCCCTGGCTCCGCCTTCACAATCCGGTCCTGGATTGGAAATCAGCTGGGATATCGGCATGGAGTACGTTCTGTATGGGCACCTGCCTTCAGTCCGCTGCCTGCTCTCCGTCCGCTCCTCCCCCTGCGATGGACGCTGCACCCCCGGACCTGTCTCTGGTGCCCCCAGAATTTCACGACCTGGGTATGGTGTTCAGCAAAGTGAAGGCTATGTCTCTCCCCCCTCATCGGCCCTATGACTGCGCCGTCAACCTCCGCCAGGGGGCTCCCTTACCTTCTGGTCGCCTTTACAGCCTGTCTGCGCCGGAGAAGGAGACGATGAACGCCTACCTGAAGGAGTCATTAAGTGCTGGGATTATCCGCCCATCATCGTCACCCGTGGGGGCAGGGTTCTTTTTCGTGGGAAAGAAGGATGGGTCCCTCCGCCCTTGTATCGACTACCGGGCCCTCAATAATATCACGGAGAAGGACCGTTACACCCTGCCTCTCATGGACACTGCTTTCCACTCCCTCCAGGGGGCGACCTGGTTCACCAAGCTGGACCTACGCAGCGCTTACCACCTCGTCCGGATCCGGGAGGGAGATGAGTGGAAAACGGCCTTCCGTACCCCGAACGGCCACTTTGAATACCTGGTGATGCCGTTCGGGTTGACCAACGCTCCTGCAGTCTTCCAGCGCCTCATTAATGACGTCCTCCGGGACTTCATTGGCCTTTTCGTGTTCGTCTACCTGGACGATATTCTCATCTTCTCCAAGTCCAGGGATGAGCACCAGGTCCACGTGAGGCGGGTCCTCCAAAGGCTGCTGGAGAATCGTCTGTACGTTAAGGCAGAAAAGTGTGAATTTTACGCCAGGAGTACGTCCTTCCTGGGGTTCATCATCGCCCACGATAAGGTGCTCCCCGACCCAGAGAAGGTAAAGGCGGTGGTGGAATGGCCCACACCTGCATCCCGGAAACAGGTGCAGCAATTTGTTGGCTTCGCCAATTTCTACCGCCGCTTTGTCCCCAACTTCAGTGCCATCGTTGGACCACTGACCCGCCTCACGTCCCCGAAGGTCCCGTTCCGGTGGACCGAAGAGGTCGCTGCCGCCTTTGAGGCGCTGAAGGCGGAATTCTCCTCCTCCCGGGTCCTTCGCCAGGTCGACCCCGCGTTGCAGTGCATTGTAGAGGTAGACGCTTCGGACACGGGAGTGGGAGCAGTGCTGTCCCAGCGGTCACCGGACGATGGCGCCAAGCGACCGTGCGCCTTCTTCTCCCGGCGCTTGTCCCCGGCGGAGAGAAACTACGATGTGGGGGACAGAGAGCTCTTGGCCATCAAGCTCGCCCTGCAGGAGTGGCGCCACTGGTTGGAGGGGGCGAACCTGCCGTTTGTGGTCCTCACGGACCACAAGAGCTTGGAATACTTACGATCTGCCAAGCGCCTGAACGCCCGCCAGGCGCGCTGGTCCCTGTTCTTCGCCAGGTTCCAATTTTCCATCACCTTCAGGCCTGGCTCTAAGAACGTCCTGCCTGACGCCCTCTCCAGGCAGTTCGCCCCCGTGGAATCGGAGGAGGCGCCCCACTCCATCCTGCCCAGGTCGTGCGTCGTGGGAGCCATCTCGTGGGACATCGAGAGCAAGATCCGGAAGGCACAGGAGGTGGAACCTGACCCTGGCGGCGGACCGGAGGGGAGGCTGTTCGTGCCATCCGCGGTCCGAGGAGAGGTCATCCACTGGCTCCACACCTCCAAGCTCACCTGTCACCCTGGCACCTCCCGGATGATAGATCTCCTCCAACGGTCCTTTTGGTGGCCAGGCCTGCGGAGGGATGCAGCCCACTACGCCCGGGCTTGCCCAATCTGTGCCACCTGCAAGTCGGGAAATGCCCCTCCAGCGGGTCTGCTCCAGCCCCTGCCCGTCCCTGGCAGGCCCTGGTCGCACATCGCACTGGATTTCGTCACCGGACTCCCCGTCTCCAACTCCTATGACACCATCCTGACCATCGTGGACCGCTTCTCCAAGGCCGTGCACTTCGTCCCCCTGCGAGGCCTCCCTACTGCCCTGGAGACGGCGGACCTCCTCGTCCAACACGTGGTCAGGCTGCATGGGATTCCGGTGGACGTGGTCTCGGACCGGGGCCCCCAGTTTTCATCTGAGGTTTGGAGGTCTTTCTGCAACGCCATCGGAGCCAAGGTGAGCCTCTCCTCCGGCCATCACCCCCAATCCAACGGGCAGTGTGAGAGGACCAACCAGGAGCTGGAGGCAGCGCTCCGCTGTGTGTCCAGATCCAAACCCACGTCCTGGAGCAACCATCTTGCCTGGGTTGAATATGCCCACAACACTGCTCGCTCTTCTGCTACAGGGATGTCCCCCTTCAAAGCGTCCCTGGGTTACGACCCCCCGCTGTTTCCGGAGCAGGAGAGTGAAGTAACTGTCCCGTCAGTTAGGGCCCATCTCAGGCAGTTCTGCTCCACCTGGGCTGCCGCGCGCCATGCGCTATTACGCACAGCGGAGCGCAACAGGACTGTGGCAGACCGGCGTAGAAGACCTGCCCCGGCGTACAGAGTTGGGCAGCTTGTTTACATTTCCACCCAGGACGTCACTCTAAAAGGCGAGAGGAGAAAGCTGGCACAGCGCTTCATGGGTCCCTACCCCATCACCCGGATCATCAACCCGGTGGCTGTGCGCGTGGCTATTCCCCCCTCCCTCCGCATTCATCCTACTTTCCACGTGTCGAAGGTGAAACTGGCAGTTACTGACCCCCTTTGCCCTCCTCCTGCAGCGCAACCCGCGCCCCGGATGATTGGTGGCCATCCGGCCTGGTCCGTCTCCTCCATCCTGGACTCCCGGCGCCGGGGTCGTGGGTTGCAATACTTGGTGGACTGGGAGGGCTATGGGCCCGAGCATCGACAGTGGGTGCCCCCGTCGTTTGTGTTGGACCCATCGCTCATCGCGGACTTCCACTGAGCGCACCCGGATAAGCCATCGCCAGGAGGCGCTGCTAGAGGGGGGAGTACTGTCACGCCGCGCCATTCATCAGCGGCGCCACCTGCTCACACACCTGCTACTCGTCAGCGGCGAAGGATAAAAGCCGCCTCGCCCTGAGCGTCGGCCTGAAGCCGTAGACTTCATTCCTCTTTCATGGGCTTCTACCACATTCTCTTCAGCATCCTCATCTCCGGTAAGAAAATCGCTTACCTCATCTCTCCAGTCTGCTCCCCTGTGCACAGGTGGATTCCTCGGCGGCGGACTATCCCGTCCCTCGTCTCTCCTCGCTGCTGCACCGAGCCCTGCAGGTGGCTGTCTCCCGGGCTTCCATCCTTGAAGCGCCAGTCATCTGTCCCAACAAGTAAGCTTCTCTCCCTCGCCTATTCTCCTCCTGTGTTGGTGTGTGCTCATCACCCTGTGTCTGATTTCTCCCATAGGGTTGCCGGCTGAACGGTCTCCTGCCTCTGGGTCCGAAGCAGACGCCACCACCAACACATTAACATTCCGCAGACACGCACCCAAACATCCCTGTTGTTAATAAACGGTTTGAACTGCTCTGAGCCTGTGTGTGTGCGTCTCCTGAGCCGAACGTTATGTCAAGTACCAGAGGACCTCAGGGTTCACAAGGGCTCATAAGATAAGAGCAGCTCAGATAGATAAGAAGGCCCAAGACCATTGAGGCATTTAAAAACTACTAAGAGAACCTTAAAATCGATCCTAAAATGCACGGGGAGCCAATGCAGCGATTGTAAAACTGGTGTAATATGCGCCCGCCCCTTGGTCCTCGTTAACACTCGTGCTGCTGAATTTTGGAGCAGCTGGAGATGTGATATGCTTTTTTGAGGAAGACCAGAGAGCAGGGCATTGCAATAGTCTATACGACTAGTAATAAAAGAATGCATCAAGACCTCCGTGCTGGCAAGAGAGAGAAAAGGGCGGACTCTGGCTATATTCCTAAGATGGTAAAATCCAATGTCATAGTCCGTGTGCTGACTCTGTCTGCACTCGGTGTGCAGTAGTCTCCTGTTCTCTCCTCTGGCACACCTCCAGGCTTTTGTTGTGACAGCGTCTCGGCGGGGCTTCCGGCTGTCAAGAGCGGAGCTCCGCTGTATGGCGGGATTCCAATCAGCTGATGACCCTTCATCAGCTGGTTAATCTGTCAAGCACTATTTAAGGGAGCAGCCCTGTTTGCTCGGGGCTGCGACCTCACTTATGGATAACGCTGGTCTCCCCAATGTTAGACTGGAGTCCCTACGCTCCGGCTCCAGTCATCCTCTTTCCCTCACAGCACCCTGTAAGTTTATTCCTTAACCTGTGTTTATCGTCAGTGTGCTATTACCTTTGTCCTTATTTGTGTTATGCCTCTCGTGGCTCATTATTTTGTACCTTTTTGCCATTGTTTAATAAATACGCAAACACACTGGTTGCCTATAGTGTCTCATTTGCGGTCCGTGAAGGCCGCTCATGACAGGAGGTTGCAGCCAAAAGAGATGCCAGTGACCGTGAGTTTTGCCTA
The DNA here is from genome assembly GCA_020510985.1 of Pholidichthys leucotaenia. Taxonomy (NCBI): domain Eukaryota; kingdom Metazoa; phylum Chordata; class Actinopteri; order Cichliformes; family Pholidichthyidae; genus Pholidichthys; species Pholidichthys leucotaenia. Next base: position 166,449,729 of record CM035844.1, read on the forward strand.
ATTTGGACTTGTTGTTTTCCCTGTCTGGGTACCTGCGTGCTGGGAGATAATGTTGCCACTCAGGGGCCACACTCGGAGCCTGGGCTACGAGCTGGTGGAGGCCCTCAACTATATTGATTGAACTCTTTTCACTGCTCACCTCCATGACACTCCCAGTAATGTACGCCGGCACCTGGACCTCACTGAGGCGCTCATTAATCGCCACCCTCGCTACTCCAACCACCCTGAAGTCATGGCGAGGAAGGCGGACATCTCTGTGCTCCGGGAGAGACTCCGTGGGCTGGAGGGAAACTCCGGCAGGAAGCCGAAGAGAAGGCACCCTCGCTCTTCACTTCGGGATCCCGTTCCTGTCCCCGTTCCAGTCCAGGAGTTCACACCACCCAGGGGTCATCCCCAAAGGAGTGAGACGTCAGTCGGGATTCCCCCGGAGAGGTTACAGCTGACAGCTATTTGTCAGTGGCTGCAGCTTGCTCCGCCGTCCACCCTACACAGATCATAAAGCATGCGACGGCGGCGGTCAGGCTGGTGGAGAGGAATCCTGAACTGTGTGATTATCCGGAATACGCTGACCTGCTCGCCTCTGTTTCCGTGCAGGAGCAGCGTTTTCCTAACCTCACCTTCACCTCGCCCTCTGCAAGTAAACGTCGTCTCCAAGCAGATCACACACCTCAGCGAGAACCCCGTCCGGATCCAGTTCCGGGTAGCCACATGAACTCTGTCTCCCAGCCAGCTTCAGCCTCTGTGTCTCGCCGAAGAGGTAAATCAGCCGCCTCTGCCTCCGTGTCATCTCTCCCCGCTGTTCCGTCAGCTCCTCGTTCCCGGTTTGCCTCGGCTGTTTCTCCCTCCTCCTCGACATTCACCCCAGCTGCTGTGAGCTCCATGAGTCCGTCTCCGGATGCTCCCGGTCCTGATCCGGTGCGAGAGGCTCCTCTTCGTCTTCCCGGGGGGTCCTCCATTTCCATCTAGCAGGGAAAGGGAAGATTAAAGTTCACTGCGGCGGGTCCCATCAGCCCTCCGGGAATCAGGCAAGTGTCTCTTCATTCTTTTCCTGTATTGGGTGAATTGCCTTGTTTGATTCCTGGGGGTGGAGTTTGGGGTTCACAGCCCCCCGAGCTTCCTCCACCTGCTGCAGAAATTAATGATGAACCTGCCACCTTTGTGTCTCCTTCCCCTGAGCGTTCCGCGGTGCCAGGCCTATGCCATTGGATGAGGAGGGAGCCTGCGGGCCTGGAGAGCCTGGTTCCAGCTCCACAGCCACGACACGGGCAGAGGAGGAGGGCGGACTGCAAGTTGGAGCCTGCGCCGACGGCGAAGCATCCCCGGGTTTCCAGGGAGGAGCGGTCCAACTTAGCAGGTTGAGGATCTCCTGCCTCCACGCCGTGTGGGTCGTCGGTGTGGTCGTCAGTGTTGGAGGGTCCTCAGGCTGTGGGAACCATCATGCCGGCTGTGGGGCCTGCCGTAGCAGAGTGGGAGCTAGAGGATGTCCTTCTGCCTTCTGAACCTGGATTGTCGAAGTCCTGGATGGCGACAGAACTTGAGTTCAGGCAAGTGTTCTATTTTGTCTTCCTCCTATCAATTCTAGAGCATTTTTGCCTGTCTCTTGGGGAGACGAGCCGGGTGCAGCCATCCGCTGCATCCGAGCTCGTCTCGCTGGGCTCTGTCGCTGCCGGTGATCCTGATCCCGGTTCTCTGTCTTCTCCTGAGCCTTCTCCCAGGGTCACCGGTGAGGAGTCGATCCCGGTCGCTGTGCTAGAGGTTCCGGGTTCGGGGTTGGAAGCCGTCTCTGGTGCTGTGCCGGCCCAGTCGGGGTCCGTCGTGGGTGCAGCACTGACCCGATTGGGGTCCAGCAGGGGCGCAGCGCCAGTTCGGTTTGAGGTTGGTGAGGGAGCTGCAGATCCTCTGCCGTCTGATGCCGGACTGGTCCTTCATCCTTCCCCCAATCCTTCTCCATCGGGTGCTGTTGGGGTTCCCCATAATCGGCTCGGCTCTCCCCCGCTATTCCTCTCAGCAGGAGGGCCGTCTCTGTATTCTCCCCTGCGGGCCTGGTGCCTGAATGACCCGGGTCGGCTGCCTGGGAGTCTGTTTCGCCCGTTTGGTGTCCTGGGTCGGCCACCCGACAAACTTATCTTTCTGTTCGGCGATCTGGTCCGGCTGCCAGAAGTACTGTTTTTCCCGGCCGGGGACTGGGGTAGACCGCCCTAACTTTTCCTTTTCCCCCTGCCAGCGGTTTGGACGCTTGACGCAGGAAGACCCCCTGAACTGTTTGCGTTCATGCCATCGTGCTCTGCCTGCTGTTATCCCTGTGTTGTTTTTTTTTTTTTTCCCCCCTGCTCTTCTGTACTTTTGGGATGCACTGGTATGTTTCTTATGGGCCTGTGTATCTTGGTTATAGGGCTTTTTCTCCTGTTATTTGCATGTATTGTCCTGTCTATTTTTTTCACATGTGTGCATTATGGAGTATTTGTTGTTTGTTTTCCCATGCTCTGTAGTTGCCCATGTTTGTATTTTTCTGTATTTCTCCTGGTTCTGGCCTGCCTTGGCCTTTTTCCCCCTCCTCCCTCCCTAGGGCGGTCCCATGGACCTTCCAGGTGGGGGGTCTTGATGTTTTACCGCATCTGGAATCCGCTTCGTGAATGGGGGCAGCTGTCACAGTCCGTGTGCTGATTCTGTCTGCACTCGGTGTGCGGTAGTCTCCCGTTCTCTCCTCTGGCGCACCTCCAGGCTTTTGTTGTGACAGCGTCTCGGCGGGGCTTCCGGCTGTCAAGAGCGGAGCTTCGCTGTACGGCGGGATTCCAATCAGCTGATGACCCTTCGTCAGCTGGTTAATCTGTCAAGCACTATTTAAGGGAGCAGCCCTGTTTGCTCGGGGCTGCGACCTCACTTATGGATAACGCTGGTCTCCCCAACGTTAGACTGGAGTCCCTACGCTCCGGCTCCAGTCATCCTCTTTCCCTCGCAACACCCTGTAAGTTTATTCCTTAACCTGTGTTTATCGTCAGTGTGCTGTTACCTTTGTCCTTATTTGTGTTTTGCCCCTCGTGGCTCATTATTTTGTACCTTTTTGCCATTGTTTCATAAATACGCAAACTCACTGGTCGCCTATAGCGTCTCATTTGCGGTCCGTGAAGGCCGCTCATGACATCTGATTTTTGTTACATTTTTAATGTGTGAAATAAAATTGAAGTCAGAGTCTAAAAGAACGCCCAGGTTTTTGACACAATGTGTAGGTTTTAGACCTAGCAATTTTGGTAGAAGTTTCTCTTTTGTCTTCAGGACCAATGATTAAAACTTCTGTTTTGCCCTAGTTGAGCTGTAGGAAGTTCTCTGCCATCCATGACTTTATATCTAAAATACAGTTCAAAAGGGCATTAATTGGTTTTGTGTCATCAGGAGACGTGGCAATGTACAGTTGAGTATCATCAGCATAGCTATGAAAATTGACGCCATGTCTCCTGATAACATCCCCAAGTGGTAGCATACTGTATAAAGATTAAAAAGTATTGGCCCTAAAATTGAACCTTGGGGTACCCCACACTTGATTTCATGGATTGCCGAAGAACATGTATCCATACTTACAAAATAGCGGCGATCTGTGAGACAGGAATGAAACCATTCAAGTACAGTACCTGAGAGGCCCACCAGGTGGGTTTTTTTTTGAGTCTACATAATAAAATGTGGTGATCTACTGTATCAAAGGCAGTGCTGAGATCCAGCAGCACCAGGACTGACAGTTTGTGGCAGTCCATGTTACACCTGATATCATTAACGATTTTTAAAAGGGCTGTCTCGGTAATGAAGAAAATGATGATTAAACTATTTATAAAAATGGAACATTGGTGTTACTCTGAAAAAGAACATAAATTAATGAAAGGACAAAATGCATTTTGAAATTCTGACAGGGGTTTGCATGAAATTAAGTTTAGAGCACTTATACCAGGAATATTCTGAAGAATTAAGTTTAAATTAAACAACAGACCATCAGCCAAGCAGAATCATTGTGTCCCAGTGGGTAGCAGGCGGTCCACTGGATTCTGTTTCAACTGGACCGGCGTGGGTTCTGTTGGAAGACTGGCAGACAGGCTCAATACCACGGTTATGGCCTACTCCCGAGATCACAAAGGGGCTGGTTCTTCAGCAGGCTGGCTGCGGTCTTCTTATGCACTGAAGAAGGAATTTGTTTATTGTACAAGGTCCGATCAGAAAGTCAAATTGGGACAAAAACACTCCACAGATCTGTTTCTTCCGATGTATTGTGGCTGGAATGAGTTGGTTTAAGCTTAAAAAAATCAAAAACAAAATCTTACACAGTAATTTAAAGAAAAGGATTAAAATAAGGAAAAGTAAACTTTAAAGAAAAGAAAAAAAATTTCACTGCGCATGACAGGCTCCGGGCCTTACTTGGAAGATAGAAAAAAAAATGGGAGAGCAGAGAAGTCTCCTCCTTACAGCTTGGCCAACGCCCCAAAACTGAACAAACTTTTTGCATGTAATTTTATTTCCCATCTTTAGTGACATTATAGTTTAGTATAGAAGTTTTTTTAATAATTCTATTTAGAAAATCTAAACTCATATTTTTTTATATTCATTGCCAATAAAATGAGCTATTTTGAACCTTTTTGTTTTAAATTTGAAATTATCACTCAGTTTTGATTCTTATTACTGAATCATGACATTCTAATTTTGTGAGATGTACTTGTATTCCTATGTAAATTTCAGTCACACAGGAATCATGAAAATGCAACCAGAGTGTTTTTTTATCCACCTTCCCATGCATTGCAGATACACAAATGTACACAAGTGTATAGGCATAGATCTGTGTGACAAGGACTTTAGATTTGCTGCCCTCTGTGATAAGTTACTTAAGGATGGATGGACCAGAGTGGTGGCCTAGAGGTCCCATCATATAAAAATGGTTCTTCCGGCCTTCTAGCTTGGTACTCATCATTATAGAATTGAGGAAGGAAAGTTGGTTACCACAGGGGGTGTACAAGCCAGTGTACTGCCTGTGCCAGTTGCGTGGAGAAGGCTATATCAGAAAGAGCACCTGATGTAAAAATCTTTGCCAAATCCACATGTGGATCATTGCAATGTCAGGGGATGATATGGTGTGGCAACCCTGCAAGAGGCAGCCAAAACACAAGAGAATCTATATACAGTAGATATCACAAGACAGTGGTAAGTGTTTGCTATCAGTTTGCACAAAAATGACACTAAAATTTTAAAAAAGTGCATCAGGATGTTCTTCCACTTCATTCGCTGCTCCTTGTGTGCCCTCAAGCTCCAGTCTGGTATAGTGTGTTCCTGAGAAATAATGTAGGAGCAAGACCAACAGAGAGCAAAGAAGAACTCTTGTTGGTATGGTTTGAAACTTAAGACAGAAGGTCAATGCACATCCTTCATGAGATATCTGTGAGCTGTACAAAAACAACATTTGCTAGGGTCCACTATAGAGTGGATTTGGCCACAAAACACCTGGTTCTTGACCAGCAGGCCTCAGCCAGGCTCTTAACTGGGACAACTTAAAGTAAGCCTTCATTGATTCATTTAAACCTGTTCATCAGTTAACCTTCCTCTTGTTCATTGTATTGTATTGATGAACATTGTATTCTTGTTCATCAACTGTTCATTGATAAACTTTACATCGATAGAAAACTGTATAGGAATCCTCAAATCACATATTGGCTAACTGGAGGCGACCAAAACATCACTGCTGAACCTCAAAAGGAGCCACCGAGACTTTTGCACGCTGCCTCTCTAGCAGTGTAAACACAGACACGTGACGATGATGTCATCGTGTCCCCGCTGCCATGACAACTGATGAACCTGAAACATGGTGAATGATTCACTTTCTTTTTTATTCACTTTCCATCTTCCTTCTACCTCTCCCTCTTATCCGTATTGTCATTTTGGTTTGGGAATTGGCCTAAATTCTGCTCGTTTGGCTGGGTAGGTCTGCTGCCTGGTGCGACGAGGCCAGTATCTCTGTGCTCTCGGACTAATGGACTGTTGTGCTGACAATGTATCTTTGTGTATTTGAGTGTGTGTGAATGTGTGTGTGTTTGTCCAACCGTCTTCTGTATGGATGAGGGTTTTTTTTTGTATACTTTATTGATCCCCAGAGGGGAAATTGAGGGCATCCACCTGGATGGATGAAGCAGCCACGGTACGGCGCTATCCCTTTACCATTCACACACACTCACACCTAGGGCCAATTTAGAGTCTCCAAATAACCTAACCTGCATGTTTTTGGCCTGTGGAAGGAAACCGGATAAATCCCGGAGTAAACCCATGCAGACACGGGGAGAACATGCAAACTCCACACAGATCACTGTTGGTCAGGGGCTGGGATCGAACCAGGGATCCCATGGCCAAGGGTGAGTTGCTGTGCTGCCGCAGTGCTAACCACTGCACCACTGCACCGCCAACCACCGGTTTGTCTATGTCTATGTTTCTATGTGTGTATTGTTACTGTGTGATCCCAGCCAATTTTATCAACTATCATGCATAATGATCTTCAATGAATCTAATGAAGAGGGAGTGGATGTGACACAATTTATGGACTATAATAGGAATATAAGCTGTGATCAGTATATTTCTGAGCAATTAACATCTTTTAAAAACCAATACAATTATTCTTTCATGCATTTAAACATCAGGAGCTTGAATAAACATCATCATGATCTAGCTACTTTACTTACCAGTACAGGCTGCAGCTTTGATGTAACTGGTCGTAGTGAAACTTGGCTGAATGATAAGTCATACATAGACATCTTAAACCTTGATGGTTATAAACTGTTCACGGAGAACAGATGTGGCAGATCTGGTGGTGGTGTCTGTCTGTATATCTCTTGTAGACATGATGTTGGTGTTTATAATGATATTGTCATGGAAGACTGTCATATTGACTCTCTTTTTGTTGAGATACATGTCAAAAATGGGAAAAAATTTAATTGTAGGTGTGATTTTTCGCCCCCCCCGGACACCGACCCTAATATTTTCATAACCAAATTGGAAGAAATTTTATTCTCAATCAACAACAAAAATAAAAGTTGTATTCTCCTTGGAGACTTCAACATTGACCTCTCCAGGAATGATGCAGCTAAAAATGACTTTATGAATACACTACACTCCTCTTCCTTCTTCCCTACCATTAATACCTATACTAGAATCACTCACTCCACCAAGTCCATTATTGATAACATCATTACTAACATTTGTAATTCCACACTGGTATCTGGAGTCTTGCTCTCTGAGATTTCTGATCACTTCCCCATTGTTCTTGTCACGCGCGGCTCTAAGGAGCCACGCAATAAGAGCCAAGGGCGAGCCAGTGAGTCGTGATGTTTTATTAAAGGTGAGGGATGAGGGATGAGGAGAGCACAGATACTCGTACAGAAGTACACTCACAGGTTGCACAGCGCAGGAGCAGGGAGCTCGTACCGGACATAGGGGTAACAAGGCGTACATACTCACAGCGGGTTACAATCACAGGAATGCTGTAAGGGGAGTAGAGGCTGACACCAGACGAAGGGGCTTCAGCCTAGCAGTGCTTATGTCGCAGCCCCGAGTCATCGAGGCTGCTCCTATTTATTCTCATTGGCAGCGCCCCAGCTGATGAGGACTAATTGGCCCCAGCCGTCCGTAATGCTGCCAGCTGGGAGCCTGCTGAGACGCTGCTCAATGAGAAGCAGGGATGAAGGAAAACATGGGCTGAGCGCTGAGACGGCATCTCAACCCATGGTGACAGAGCCTCCCCCTCAAGGTCGGGCTCCTGAACGACCAGGAACATCCCAGCCCCCCCCCCCCCCCCACCTAGGGTGGGAGGAAGGGAGGCAGGACCGGAGAGGAAGAAGCAAAGGGAAGGACAACACCAATGGGACAATGTAGGGTAGCAGGGAAAAAGAAAAAAAAAGAGGAAAAAACCCAAATACAATACTGTACAAAACAGGGAATAATTAACCCAGGGTACAGATGGGGAGAAAACTGGGTCAGAACGCCGGTTACACACTACTCAGAGAGTACCAACAATGCGTGACCCAGAGCAAGGAAGAAACCACTAAAAAGGTAACAGGGCAAAAACGATGAGTATGGTTAATAAGGGGAAAACACAATACACAGCGCTAAATCTATGGGGGGTCCCCTAGGGAAATACTGGTGACAGGTACATAGGAAAACAATGAGATAAAAAGCTGAGTATGATCAATAAGGGGAGAACGCAATACACAGCACTAATATATATACTGTATATACACACACACAGTCACCTAGAGAAGTGAAGGTGACTGGGACAAACGGACAATTACAGAGCATGGTTAGATGGAAAACAAAGCGCATGACTCTATAACGAACAGACAAAGTTACAAACAGGGCACAAAAAGGAAATGCTGAGTACGGGCAAAGGAAAACCCACAGCACTACGAATATATAAATACACACAGTCACCTAAAGGAGCGAAAGTGACTGGGACAAACGGACAATTGCAGAGTATGGTTTGATAAGAAACAAAACTCATAACTCTATAATGCAAGGACAAGGCTAAAAACAAGGCAAAAAAAGGAAAATGCTGAGTATGGGAAATGGAAAACACACAGCACTATGAATACATATCCACCAACAGGACAAAATATTACACCCGAGTGACCTTAATAATGATAAAAGAAAAGCGACACCCGAGGAATATGGCAGGCAGAGTCCAAAATGGCCGAGGTGGCTCCGGAGGTCTCCCCGCCCATTGTCCAGTTGGCGAACCGGGGAAAGGGAAATGTTCGGACGGCGAACTCCGGACCCAGATCCCAGGAACCCAGACCACCGGCAGCCGAACCAGGCCACCCAGAGGCAAACACAGATCATCGGGGGACCCAGATCACCAAACCAAAAGTCTTGCGGGTCGGGTCGTCGACCCGCATCACTCAACCACCAGGACCGTTGAGACGGAAGGAGGCGTCAAAGCGGGTCCCGGTGGAAGAGGCTCAGGGGAGAGCCGATGACGAGGGCGACGAGCGTCAGGCCGCAGGGAAGCAACCACCTCCTCACCGGACCTGGACAACACTGGGGCAGCACCCACGTCGGACCCCGATCGGGCCTTAGGCGAACCCACGTCGGACACCGCTGGGGCAGCACCCACATCGGACCCCGATTGGGTCTCGGGCGAACCCACGTTGGACGCCGCTGGAGCAGCACCCACGTTGGACCCCGATTGGGTCTCGGGTGAGCCCACGCTGGACACCGCACCAGAACCGACCTCCACCGTTGAACCTGGACCCTCCAGCACCATGAGGAACAGCAACTCCTCGCCGGTGACCCTGGAAGAAGGCTCAGAAGAAAAAACAGAACCGGGATCAGGATCACCGGCAGCGCCAGAACCCGGCGAGACGAGCTCAGACGCAGCGGGCGGCTGCACCCGGCTCGTCTCCCCTAGAGACAGGCTAAAGTGCTCAAAGATATAAAGGGAGAAAAGAAAGGAGAGCACTCACCTGATCTCGGGTTCTGACGCCGTCCAGGACTGCGAAGATCCAGGATCCGTCGTCAGGAGGTCGTTGTCAGGCTCCCATCCAGCCGCGTCGGGCCCCGCAGCCAGCACGATGGACAGCGCAGCTTGAGGTTCCTCCAGCTCCGGTAACCCCGCCGACGACCCACTCGGCGTGAAGCCAGAAGAATCTCGTCCCGCTGGACCGAACCGCTCCTCCGTGGAGACCCGGGGACGCTTAGTCGTTGGCGCAGACTCCACGCAGCAGTCAGTCCCCCTCCTCCGTCCGCAACGTAGCTGCGGAACCACAGGCCCTCTCCTTATCCCACCACGTTGACCCGGAGCCGGGGATCGCTCGGCGGAGAGAGACACAGAGGATGCGGGATTAGGAACACAGGTTACAGCAGGTGGGGGGAGTGCAGGGAGCTGCGAACCCTGAACTCCTCCTCCAGGAATGTGACAGAGCAAATCATTAAGCAGATGTAAAAAAACTATGACTTGCCTGCCTCCTGGAGGTTGAATATCGCCTGCTGTGGTGGATACTGCTTCTTCTTCTCCCCGCCCGGCGATAACGGAGGACCCCCCGGGAAATCGTCTGAGGATCGCTCACGTTGTCTCCAGCAGAGAGCTCACCAGGCCGGGATTCCAGGCACACACAGCAGTCAGGAAGCGCGTCGAGGAGGAGGGGAAAACAGCCGGGGTGAGCCAGCCCGAATGTCCAGGAATGACAGCGGGGGAATGAGGCTCAGGGAACGAGGCTGTGAAAACTCCACGCTGACAAGACGAAGAGGTGACAGCTGCGTGGGGGGGAACGGTCCTGGCGGCAGCCCAGAACTGGATCCGGACGAGGTTCGTGCAGAGGTGACTCGGCGATGTGATGACAGCTATTCCCAGGGGACGAAGCGAGGGGGGAACCCAGGAATCGCCGCTCCTGATCGGAGATTGAGGCGAGGAAGGCGTCGAGCACGGGAAAGCTTCGTAGCCCTGGAGTCCTCTCCACCAATCTCACTGCCGCCGCCACATGCCTGAAGATGGTGACAGGACACACAGTGGAGCTCGCGACAGCCACTCGGCCCCAGACATAACTGCTGTCAGCTGCGGCTCCTTGAAGGGAATCCCGAGTGACGTGGTGCAGGTCGGGGGAAGCCCTCTGGTTGGCGCGAACTCCCGGACTGGAATGGCAGCAGGAACGGGATCCCGAAGCGGGGGGCAACGTCATCCACTTCGGCTTCCTGCCGGGATTTCCATCCAACCCGCGGAGCTTCTCTTGCTGTGTACCTGTGGCGTCTATCCTGGCACTGTCCTCGAGATGGAACACAGAATGAGGGTAACAGTCCAGGAGTTCCTCAGCACGGCCCGGATGCCAGCGTCTCGCATTGGAGGCGTCGTGCAGGGTGAAGAGCGTCCCGTCGACAGCCCCCGAGATGGACCTCAGCTCGTCGCCCTGGCGCCGGGAGTGACTCCTGGGAAACGGCATGCTAGCAGCGCTGACACCCGGACAGACAGGTACAATTCCACAGCGACTCACGGCCGCCGGTAACTCGTCTGGCTGCGACATACTGTCACGCGCGGCTCTAGGGAGCCACGCAATAAGAGCCAAGGGCAAGCCAGTGAGTCGTGATGTTTTATTAAAGGTGAGGGATGAGGGATGAGGAGAGCACAGATACTCGTACAGAAGTACACTCACAGGTTGCACAGCGCAGGAGCAGGGAGCTCGTACCGGACATAGGGGTAACAAGGCGTACATACTCACAGCGGGTTACAATCACAGGAATGCTGTAAAGGGAGTAGAGGCTGACACCAGACGAAGGGGCTTCAGCCTAGCAGTGCTTATGTCGCAGCCCCAAGTCATCGAGGCTGCTCCTATTTATTCTCATTGGCAGCGCCCCAGCTGATGAGGACTAATTGGCCCCAGCCGTCCGTAATGCTGCCAGCTGGGAGCCTGCTGAGATGCTGCTCAATGAGAAGCAGGGATGAAGGAAAACATGGGCTGAGCGCTGAGACGGCATCTCAACCCATGGTGACAGTTCTGTTTCTTGACCTTGCCGTTAGGCCCTCAATCTCGCGACATAAACTAAAAATAAAATTATTTAATGAAGAAACCTTACAACAACTGAGTGAAGACTTGAATGTCAAGGAATGGGATAGAATCTACAATTGTAGTGTTGCTGATGCTGCGTTTAACGCCTTGACCAAGGAAATAACAGAATCCATCCAGAGGACAATTCCTGTCAAGACTATCACATGTAATCGCACTATTCAACATCCATGGCTTTCTAAGGGCATACTAAAATCTATTAAGTACAAAATAAATTATATAAACGCTACATAAAAAATCCAAATATTAACAATAAAAATGTATATACTAATTACAGAAATACATTAACACATAATATTAGAAAGAGTAAGAGTAATTACTATGCAGAACTTATAAACGCATCACAGGGTGATTCCAAGAAATCCTGGAGAATACTAAATAAGGTTCTAAATAGGGACCAAAAAGCCCCCACACTTCTGAACAATAACGCGGTTAGTAATCTCACCAGTAATGCCACTGTTGCTGACAAATTTAATAATTATTTTGTCTCTATTGGAGAAAATTTATCTAATAAAATTAGCCAAGCCCAGGCTGCCTCCTTCAAACACTATCTATCAGGAAACTACCGGAATTCTTTCTTCCTGAAGCCAACTGATTGTGAGGAAGTCTGGAAAATCATCAAGGACATGAAGAACTCCAACTCTGCTGGAGCTGATGAAATTTCCAGCAAAATTTTGAAAAGTATCATTAATTTAATACTGGAACACCTTACCTACTGCATTAATCTGTCTCTAATCTCCAGAGTAGTGCCACAAATAGCAAAAATTGCACAAATTATACCAATTTATAAATCAAGTGATAAGAATGATTTGACTAATTAACGTCTAATATCCATTCTGCCTACTCTTTCAAAGGTTTTGGAAAGAGTAGTTTATAACAGACTTACCAGTTACCTTGATAAGTTCAGCATTATTATCTCATCTCAGTATGGCTTCAGAAAGAAACACACTACCTATATGGCAATACTTGACCTAATTGCAAAAATCAATGATGCAACTGAAAGAGGCAACTATGGTATTGGCATTTTGTTAGACCTGTCTAAAGCATTTGATACCATTAACCATGACATACTAATTAAAAAATTACAACATTACAGTATCAGAGGCCTTGCATTAGATTGGTTTATTAATTATCTGTCTGGAAGATTTCAGTATGTTTATATAAGTAACCACAAGTCAACATATAAATCTATTGATCATGGGGCTCCCCAGGGTTCCATTTTAGGACCAGTTCTATTCATTTTGTATATAAATGACATTGCTAACTCCTTGTCTCTACTACATAAAGTACTGTTTGCTGATGACACTAATTTATTTTTTGCTCACCAGAATCCAAATAAACTTGAACAGATAACAAATAGTGAACTTATGAAAATAGACACCTGGCTTCAGTGTAACAAACTTTCACTTAATATCAGTAAAACTAATTATATTGTATTCCGTTCCAATAAAAAGCCAGACACCAAGGAACTTTGCCCCAAAATTAATGGACAGAATGTTACAAGAGTTAGCTCTATAAAATTCTTGGGGGTCCTCATTGATGAATTTCTCAATTTCAAATGTCACATTGACGATCTAACCACGAAACTGGCCAAATACGCTGCTCTGTTTTATAAAGTGAGACATTTTCTACCACTTTCAGCACTTCTCGCTCTATATAAAACTTTATTTGAGCCTCACTTACATTACTGCAATATCATATGGGGTAACAAATTTCCAACTCACCTAAAAAAGCTAGAAATTCTCCAAAAGAAAGTTATACATGCCTTATCATGGTCTGAATATACTGTAATTCTCCTACTAGTCATCTTTTCCATCGTTATAATCTTCTAAGACTTGCTGAGCATACAGACGTGGACAAAATTGTTGGTACCCCTCTGTTAATGAAAGAAAAAACCACAATTGTCACAGAAATAACTTGAATCTGACGAAAGTGGTAATAAATAAAAATTCTATGAAAATTAACCAATGAAAATCAGACAATGCTTTTGAATTGTGGTTCAGCAGAATTATTTTAAAAATCAAACTCATGAAACAGGCCTGGACAAAAATGATGGTACCCCTAGAAAAGATTGAAAATAATGTGACCATAGGGGCATGTTCAACAAAGATATGTCCTCTAATTAACATCACAGGTGTCTACAAACTTGGATACAGTCAGTCGGCCTATTTAAAGGGTGACAAGTAGTCACTGTGCTGTTTGATGACACGGTGTGTACCACACTAAACATGGACCAGAGGAAGCAAAGGAGAGAGTTGTCTCAGGAGATTAGAAAGAAAATTATAGACAAGCATGTTAAAGGTAAAGGCTATAAGACCATCTCCAAGCAGCTTGATGTTCCTGTGACTACAGTTGAACATATTATTCAGAAATTAAAGATCCACGGGACAGTAGCCAACCTCCCTGGATGTGGCCACAGGAGGAGACGGATAATACGAATGGTAACAAAAGAGCCCAGAACAACCTCTAAACACATTCATGGTGAACTCCAAGGTCAAGGTACATCAGTATCAGATTGCACCATCCATCGTTGTTTGAGCCAAAGTGGACTTCATGGGAGACCATCAAGGAGGACACCACTGTTGAAAACAAATCATAAAAAAGCCAGACTGGAATTTGCCAAACTGCATGTTGACAAGCCACAAAGCTTCTGGGAGAATGTCCTATGGACAGATGAGACAAAACTGGAACTTTTTGGCAAGGCACATCAGCTCTATGTTCACAGACGCAAAAATGAAGCATACCAAGAAAAGAACACTGTCCCTACTGTGAAACATGGAGGAGGTTCTGTTATGTTCTGGGGCTGCTTTGCTGCATCTGGTACAGGGTGTCTTGAATCTGTGCAGAGTACAATGAAATCTCAAGACTATCAAGGTATTCTAGAGAGAAATGTGCTGCCCAGTGTCAGACAGCTTGGTCTCAGTCGCAGGTCATGGGTCTTGCAACAGGATAATGACCCAAAACACACAGCTAAAAACACCCAAGAATGGCTAAGAGCGAAACACTGGACTATTCTAAAGTGGCCTTCTATGAGCCCTGATCTAAATCCTATTGAACATCTGTGGAAAGAGCTGAAACATGCCGTCTGGAGAAGGCACCCTTCAAACCTGAGACAACTGGAGCAGTTTGCTCATGAGGAGTGGGCCAAAATACCTGCTGAGAGGTGCAGAAGTCTCATTGACAGTTGCAGAAATCGTTTGATTGCAGTGATTGCTTCAAAAGGTTGTGCAACAAAATATTAAGTTAAGGGTAGCATCATTTTTGTCCAGGCCTGTTTCATGAGTTTGTTTTTTAAAATAATTCTGTTGAAGCACAATTCAAAAGCATTGTCTGATTTTCATTGGTTGATTTTCATAGACTTTTTATTTATTACCACTTTCGTCAGATTCAAGTTATTTCTGTGACCACTGTGGGTTTTTCTTTCATTAACAGAGGGATACCAACAATTTTGTCCTCGTCTGTAATTACTTCCAGAATGCCTGTATAATGTATCAGGTTGTCCACAAACTCAACTATAAATTACGTGAACTCATTCCAACCTTCCTTCCCATGCACACTTATACCACTAGAAATAAAAACCAAATTCCATCCATCTTCTACCACCTAATCCTTTTCGGGTCGCGGGGGGGCTGGAGCCTATCCCAGCATCTTTGGGCAAGAGGCAGGGTAAAAACCAAATTACTGGGAAAAAACGAATTAAAATCCACCAGGTTTAGTATAGTGTGCAGAGGACGGCAGATTTGGAATGAGCTTGATGAGAATCTAAAAATGTCACCTTCCATCTCCATCTTCAAGAAAAAACTAAAAACGCAACTCCTATCATTATATAAATAATCTATTTGTTTCACAAACTTGCTTACTTATGAGTTGTTACGCCATTGTAATTTTGTTTTATGTTGAGCAACTCACCCTTGACCGGGAGATCCTGGGTTCGATCCCAGCCCCCGACCAACAGTGATCTGTGTGGAGTTTGCATGTTCTCCCCGTGTCTGTGTGGGTTTACTCCGGGATTTCTCCGGTTTCCTTCCACATACCAAAAACATGCAAGTTAGGTTAATTGGCATCAAACTGGGGGTTCTAAATTGTCCTTAGGTATGACTGTGAGAGTGAATGGGTGTCTGTCTCTCTGTGTTGGCCCTGCGATGGACTGGCGATCTGTCCAGGGTGTACCCTGTCTCTCGCCTAAAGATGCTGGGATAGGCTCAAGACCCCCCCCCCCCCCGCCCCCCGCAACCTGAAAAGGATTAAGCAGAAGAAGATGGATGGATGGATGGATGTTGATTCACTCCAATAGTATTTAATAACTTGACTATATATCTTGAACTCACCTACTATTTCAGTGTCAACAAATGCTGGGATTATGTGCTATATGTCTATCATATGTTTGTTTGTTTTTTCACACAAAGACATTAGACTGATTTCCGTCATTATTTCATTGTAGAATTGGGCTCCCTACTACAAGCTTTAAATAACTTATTTGGGATGACCCATTCACACTCCAAAACAATGTAAAAAAAAGCCTGTTGTATACTGCTAATAATGCTGTTGATAACTCATATTGTAATTCATTCATGCTGTTGATAATGTGTGATGTGTGTGTGTGAATAAACTAAACTGAAACTGAAACCTTTTTTAGGAGTTAGATACTTTAAAGTTTTGGTGTCAATACACCAGTTGACAATGTCAAACACATGCTATTAATCTCTCTTTTTTCTTGTGCTTCGGGGTGGCTAGTTCTACTCTTTTTTTAATGTGTCTTTACCAGCACAGATTTTTTTTGCTGTCAAAGGTCCCAACTTTAAAAGTTGACTCTGGGTTTTGATAATAGCATGCACAAGCAGGCAGATGTGGCTAAAAGAAATGTCCAAATTAGAGTGCATCTACTTAATCCTTCTCCTAGACTTGCAAGAGCAGTAGTCAACCTGTAAATAATTTAGTACTCTCATTTATTATCAGTCATTGCTCCTTCAGTGTGAATCCAACCCAACTAAGGAAGGTGGTCTAACATTAAATCTTTTAATTGCAAAACTCTCTACCCTCTTTAGAGGAAAAAAATCCATTGTTTCTTTTAATTTTCTATGGTCTACTAGCTACTGCATTGCTCTTTTGCTGTAAAATCAGTTATGTTTAAGATCCAAACCGATAAGGGACTATACATTTATTTTAATATGACTGACAAAGTCATTTTTCTGTAAAATAAAAGAATGCATGTAAAATCCAGCCACATCCACATGCAAAGCAACTGACTCATTCCCTATTGCTTTTGTGGCTGACATTTGGTATACTGAGCACCTTCCATTTGATAATGAATCTATCTTTCCTTTGTTATTTCCATTCCATTTCACTTCAGCCTCAAAGGTGGAAGAACTTTACTCAGTGCATCACTTTTTGTCTCAAGTCACAATAAAACTTTTCTTACATAATGGTGGCATTAAATGATTGGTTGTTTGAATGACCAAACTCATAAAGATAGGACTATTAACAAAGCAATTTTGGACCTAACTCTTCATATACTAATAGCCTTTAGCTACTAGTGGACAGGTGAGCATGCACAGTCTAGTGGTTATATCTAGCTCTATGAAGTTGCACAACCTCTCTCCACAGAACCGAGGGGGCTGAGTCAGGACGCAGCTGACTGACTGCTCTCATCTGTTGCTGATTAAGATCTCCGGTATATAAAGTCACAAGTTGGGATCAATTTGCTACAGGATTGTTACGTGGCAAACTTCTGAGAGAGCACCTTGAATAATCCTGTCATGTTTTACCTATGACTTCTGCTCCCCTGTCTTTTTGCTCCTTTGCCCTTAGTAAGACCTCCTTGTCTGCCAGTCTGCTGACATACGTGCTGACGTTCATGCATTCTCACCAAACAAGTAGCCATTTATCTTCCAGCTCTGTAAAACCTACCTGATCCTCTCCTGTCACGACTCGCCGCTCATCAGCGGCTTCAGCTGCGTGCACACCTGCGCCTCGTCAGCAGCGGGCTATTTAGCCCACTCGGCCCAGTGCTGCGGTCTGGAGCCATCTGTTCTCGTCGGTACTTCCAAAGCTCGTGAATCAACCTCAGATCACCAGCAAGATTACTACGACACGTAAGGATCCCTTACCTTGTCTCCAAAGTTCTTCACCCCTGTGCACAGGTGGACTCCCCGGCGGCGGATTTCCCCCGTCATCGCCGACTCATCTCCACCATCCGCGCAGGCCCTGCAGGACGCTGTCTCCCGGGCTCATCACTTGCCAACGCCAGCCACCTGTCCCTGCAAGTAAGCAACACTCTGACTATTATCCCTGTCTCGGTGTGGTGCCCGTTACCCTTGTCCTCTGCTTTCTCTCCATAGGGTTGTCCGGCTGAACGGCGCGCTGCTCTGCTGCCTGCGCATCGGCGTTCACCCCAGCACATACACATACCGCATACATCCATTCAGACACACCTGCTTGTTGAATAAAGCTGTTAAATCTATCCTGAGCCTGCGTGCGTGTTTCCTGGGCCAGACATTATGTCAGTACAGCTCCAGCAAGGCGGCCCAGCAGACAGCGGGCTCGCACGCCGTCTTTCCACCCTCGAGGCTCGGGTGGACTTAATAGCCCATCAACAGCAGGTGATCCTTAACCAGTTGGTTAACATAACTCACCGGTTAGACCGCCTGGACCCCCAGCAGGCGTTCCCCTCGGCTCGCCAGGGTGGGCTAGCTCCTGCCGCTCCGATGCCCAGTCAGTCTACCTCGGGAACGCCAACCCGACTCACACCGATCCCAACCCCCGCCCGCTTCAGCGGAAAGCTTGGCGGGGCGTGGGGGTTTATTATGCAGTGTGAGTCGGTGTTTCTGCGCATTCCCGGGGACTTTCCCTCAGACCATAGCCGAATTGGCTACATCGGTAATCTCTTGGAGGGGCGAGCGTTAACTTGGGCTTACGCCGTAAGGGCGAAGCCCAGTTATGCGAACCTCTCCCATAGCCAGTTCGTGCAGAGCTTTCTCGAGGTCTTTGATCATTCCCGGCGCGATAGCGTCCTAACTGACCGGCTCCTTGCTCTTCAGCAGGGAAGCCGGTCAGCAGCGGACTATGCTATCGACTTCCGGGTAGCAGCGGAGGAGGTTGGCTGGGGTGAGGCCGCACTCTGTGGCATCTTCCTCCGCAGCCTCAGCTCGGGTCTGAGGGATGAACTGGCGGTCGGGATCTTCTGGAGACACTGGCAGAGCTGATTTCCACCGCCATTAGCTTAGACAATAGGCTCCGTGAACGGTCCACCGAGCGGAAGTTTAGCAGCCGCTCGCATGGAGGCTCCGTCTGCATGCCTCAAGACCGCCCCCTGGCGTTACCTCCACCGGAGCCCTCCGAGGAGTCGGAGGCGATGGTGGTAGGCCGGTCGAAGCTCCCCCTAGCGGAGAAACAACGCCACCGGAAGTTGGGTCTCTGCATGTATTGCGGAGGAGACCAACATTCCGTGGAGCGTTGCCCGGAGAAGCCAAACGGGGAGGTCCGCGAGTCACTGTAGGGGGCCTCGCGGACTCTAACTGGTCAAATCCCCTCACAAGTCTGTCCTTGCCCATCCGATTTTGTCACAACGCCACGGGGCATCTCACTCACGCACTGGTGGACTCAGGAGCAGAGCAGAGCTTCATTTCAAAGAGCCTGGCAACCCAATCGGGCATCCCCTGCCACCCTCTGCCCGCTCCTCTCAGCCTGATCACCCTTTCCTGTGCGCCCCTTGGCCAAGTGACCCATTGCAAAGTGACCCATCGCACGCAACCAGTCCCAGTTATTATTTCGGGTAACCACCGAGAGGAGCTCACCTTTTATGTCCTGTCTTCCTCTGTGACGCCTGTCATCCTTGGGTATCCCTGGTTGCGTCTGCACAACCCAGTGTTGGATTGGTGGACAGGAAAGATCGCCGCCTGGAGTTCATTCTGCATGGGCACCTGCTTACAGTCCGCAGCCTGCGCCCCGTCTTCTCCTCCCCCGGTTAAGGACGCCGCGCCTCCGGATCTCACCCTGGTGCCCTCGGAATTCCACGATCTGGGCCTCGTTTTCAGTAAGTCCAGGGCGATGTCTCTTCCTCCTCATCGGCCCTACGACTGTGCCATCAACCTCCGCCCAGGGGCGCCTTTGCCGTCGGGTCGTCTTTACAGCCTGTCAGCGCCGGAGTGGGAAGCGATGGACAGCTACATCAAGGAGTCACTCAGCGCAGGTATCATCCGCCCCTCTTCGTCTCCACTCGGCGCGGGGTTCTTCTTCGTGTCGAAGAAGGATGGATCCCTCCGCTCGTGTATCGACTTCCGGGCCTTGAATGACATCACGGAGAAGGACCGTTATACCCTGCCGCTGATGGACACTGCCTTCCACTCCCTGCAGGGAGCGACCTGGTTCACCAAATTGGATCTCCGCAGTGCATGCCATCTCGTCCGGATCAGGGAGGGGGATGAGTGGAAGACAGCATTCAGAACGCCAAGTGGGCATTTTGAGTACCTGGTAATGCCCTTTGGTCTGACCAACGCCCCTGCCGTTTTTGAGCGCCTAATCAATGACGTCCTGCGTGATTTCCTGGGCCTCTTCGTGTTCGTGTACCTGGATGACATCCTCATCTTCTCCAGGTCACGAGAGGAACATCAGGTGCATGTGAGGCGGGTCTTGCAGCGGCTGCTGGAAAACAGGTTGTATGTGAAAGCTGAAAAGTGTGAGTTCTACGCCAAGACCACCTCCTTCTTAGGCTTTGTTATCTCACACAACCAGGTCCTACCTGACTCCACTAAGGTTAAAGCGGTGGTGGAATGGCCCACGCCAACCTCCAGGAAACAGGTCCAGCAATTCCTTGGGTTCGCCAATTTCTACCGCCATTTTGTACCCAACTTTGGTGCCATCGCTGCCCCGCTGCCCCGTCTCACATCCCCTAAGAACACCTTCTGCTGGACTGAAGAGGTCGCTGCGGCATTCCAGGCGCTGAAGACGGAGTTCTCCTCCTCCCGGGTCCTGACCCAGGTCGACCCCGCGCTGCAGTGTCTGGTGGAGGTCGACGTGTCTGATACGGGGGTGGGGGCGGTGCTGTCCCAGCGATCACCCACCGATGGGGCCAAACGACCCTGCGCCTTCTTCTCACGGCGCCTGTCCCCGGCCGAGCGGAATTACGACGTCGGGGACAGGGAGCTTCTCGCCATCAAGCTCGCCTTGCAGGAGTGGCGCCACTGGTTGGAGGGGGCAGCTTTACCATTCGTGGTGCTGACGGACCATAAGAACTTGGAATATCTTCGATCTGCTAGATGCCTGAATGCCCGCCAGGGGCGCTGGTCCCTGTTCTTTGCCCGGTTCCGCTTCACCATAACCTATCGCCCCGGCTCTAAGAACGTCCTACCTGATGCCCTCTCCAGGCAGTTCGCTCCTGAGGTGTCAGAGGAGCCGGGCCACCCCATCCTGCCCAGTTCATGTGTGGTTGGAGCAATGTCCTGGTCCATCAGGGACAAGATCCGGAGGGCGCAGGAGACTGAACCGGACCCTGGCGGTGGACCGGAGGGAAGGTTGTTCGTTCCATCTTCTGTCCGGGGGGAGGTCATCCATTGGGTCCATACCTCCAAGCTCGCCTCTCACCCTGGTGTATCTCGGCTTGTGGCTCTCCTCCAGCGCTCCTTCTGGTGGCCGGGTCTGCAGAAGGATGCCGCCAACTACGTCCGGGCGTGCCCTGCGTGTGCCACCGCCAAGTCGGGTAATTCTCCTCCCGCGGGGTTGCTCCAGCCTCTGCCGACCCCTGGCAGGCCCTGGTCCCATATAGCCCTCGACTTTGTCACTGGTCTCCCCATTTCGAACTCCTATAACACCGTGCTGACCATCGTGGACCGATTCTCCAAGGCCGCCCACTTCGTGCCACTTCGGGGTCTTCCAACGGCGCAGGAGATAGCAGACCTCTTGGTTCAGCACGTGGTCAGGCTACACGGGATACCGACAGACGTCGTCTCGGATCGGAGTCCCCAGTTTGTCTCTGAGGTTTGGAGGTGTTTTTGCAATGCCCTGGGAGCCACAGTTAGCCTCTCCTCCGGTCACCACCCGCCGTCCAACGGGCAGTGTGAGCGGGCCAACCAGGAGCTGGAAGCTGCCCTACGCTGCGTCACTTCTTCTAACCCGTCCTCCTGGAGCACGCACCTGTCTTGGGTAGAGTACGCCCACAACACTGCTCGGTCTTCTGCTATAGGGATGTCTCCCTTCAAGGCGTCCCTGGGCTATGATCCACCCTTGTTCCCAGAGCAGGAGGCGGAGCTGGCGGTCCCTTTCATCCAGGCGCACCTGAAACATTGTCGGGCTCTGTGGTCCAGGACACGCGACGCGCTCTTACGCACGGCGGCGCGCAACAGCACCACGGCTAACCGTCGCAGGAGACCGGCCCCTGCCTACCAGGTGGGTCAACAGGTTTGGTTGGCCACTCAGGATATCCACCTCAAGGGAGAGAAGAGGAAGTTGGCCCCACGCTTTGTTGGTCCCCACACCATTTCTAAAATTGTTAACCCGGTGGCTGTGCGGCTGGCCCTCCCCCCCTCCCTCCGCATTTGCCCTACCTTCCATGTTTCTAAAATCAAGCCCTATGTCTCCGATCCCCTCTGCCCCCCGCCCGCAGCGCCACCCGCGCCTATGATGATCGACGGCCACCCGGCCTGGAGAGTCGCCTCCTTCCTGGACTCCCGGCGCCGAGGTCGCGGGCTGCAGTACTTGGTGGACTGGGAGGGATTCGGTCCGGAATGGAGGTCCTGGGTGCCCTCTTCTTGGGTGTTAGACAAAAGTCTCATCACGGAGTTCCATCGGGCACATCCGGACAAACCAGCACCAGGAGGCGCTGCTGGGGGGGGAGTACTGTCACGACTCGCCGCTCATCAGCGGCTTCAGCTGTGCGCACACCTGCGCCTCGTCAGCAGCGGGCTATTTAGCCCACTCGGCCCAGTGCTGTGGTCTGGAGCCGTCTGTTTTCGTCGGTACTTCCAAAGCTCGTGAATCAACCTCAGATCACCAGCAAGATTTCTACGACACGTAAGGATCCCTTACCTTTTTTTTTTTTTTTGTTACTTATTTGTACCCGTAGGTAGATTTGGTTTGCGGTCTGGTGACAAGCCACCGGCTGCCGGTCGCTGCGTGCACGAGCGCCCTAAACCTACATGTTTTTGGTATGCGGGAGGAAACCGGAGAAATCCCGGAGTAAACCCACGCAACACGGGGAGAACATGTAAACTCCACACAGCTCACTGTTGGTCAGGAGCTGGGATTGAACCCACCATCTTACGATCCCCGCGATCCCCCGGCAGAGGGTAAACTGTGCTGCCGCAGTGCTAAACCATTGCGCCACCGTGCAGCAATGCAGCGGTTACCTTGTCTCCAAAGTTCTTCACCCCTGTGCACAGGTGGACTCCCCGGCGGCGGATTTCCCCCGTCATCGCCAACTCATCTCCACCATCCGCGCAGGCCCTGCAGGACGCTGTCTCCTGGGCTCATCACTTGCCAACGCCCGCCACCTGTCCCTGCAAGTAAGCAACACTCTATTATCCCTGTCTCGGTGTGGTGCCCGTTACCCTTGTCCTCTGCTTTCTCTCCATAGGGTTGTCCGGCGGAACGGCGCGCTGCTCTGCTGCCTGCGCATCGGCGTTCACCCCAGCACATACACATACCGCATACATCCATTCAGACACACCTGCTTGTTGAATAAAGCTGTTAAATCTATCCTGAGCCTGCATGCGTGTTTCCTGGGCCAGACATTATGTCACTCTCCATCTTCTAGTCTTTAGAAATCACATAAGCTTTGCTCAGTAATTCAAACATTCCATAATCAACCCCCAATCACAGGATCCACTCTCCTCGCTGCTCTACCTGAATAAATTCCATGTTGGCACACAGTTGGAACTAGGGTTGGCAACTGTCCCATTTTAGCCAGGATGTTCTGTTTATTGAGCTAAATATGTTTGTCCCAAGCTAGGCTGGGCTGAAGTCCAGGGGCCTACAAGTGTCAGGGCCTATCATGAGCCAATGAAAAAGATCACATTGTTGTTAATTGGTCAAATTCTATGTCCATCATTTGTTATGCATGTGTGGCTGCTGATTGGCCTGATTTACAAGTGCCTCATGTAGGTCCCACATAACAATAGCCTATCAGAGGAATTGTTTTGACATGTGACTATGCAAGCTCCAGTGAGAGGAAAGAAGTAATTAGCTCAGTCAAAATGTCCGGAAAAAAGTTTGAAAGTGGCACTCATAAAATTATTGCGAAAAAAACAGCTCAGGGAAAACGAATTGCTCAAAAAATCCCGAAGCATAAAGAATTTTTCTAAGCTGGAGTATCGAGTGGCGGAGGAGCTGCTAATTACTGGACAGAGGAGGCAGGTGGGCTGCTAAAGCACTCACCTGGAGGAGAAGGGCAAAGGGACAAGAAAGGCCATGATTGCTTATATCAGACAGCTGTGCGTGGGACAGTGGACGTCGACCTTGGTAAAAAGCAGACTGGATCAAGCATGCATCCATAGAGTATGATGATATTTGTGAGCTGGATTTAAAGGACATAATAAAGGATTTTTCTTTAAAAAAGGCCAGAAGAAAACACTTCTAAAAAGGTAAGACATGCTATATTTTGATTCAAGCTATTTGAAGTATTTATTTTGTTCCCAATAGATATGTTGATTCCAGCTGCAGCTTTTCCGGTGTCTTCTGTCAGCAAGTTGACACATGAGCCTTATAATAAAAATCAGAAATTTCTAGGTATACAGTGTGTTTTTTTCCCCTTGTAGTATTAAACATAACATTGAAAAGCAATATTTTTAAAGGTATTATCAAGGTAAAAAAAAATCCCAGTATTATGACAACACTAATTAAATTAAATCACCCTTATTGTCATTCA
The DNA here is from genome assembly GCA_020510985.1 of Pholidichthys leucotaenia. Classification (NCBI taxonomy): domain Eukaryota; kingdom Metazoa; phylum Chordata; class Actinopteri; order Cichliformes; family Pholidichthyidae; genus Pholidichthys; species Pholidichthys leucotaenia. The sequence continues at coordinate 166,474,149 of CM035844.1, forward strand.
ACCGTACAACCAATCATGTACAGCAGAACGAGATTGTGCTTTACCTATCTACAGTGTAAATCACACACACCCCAAGTGCAGAATCAGAGGGCCACTGCCATGCAAGGCGCCGCCACAGAGTTCCCTCCTCCATTCCATTTATTGCTGAGCACCAAGCTGGACGGCAGGAAGTTCCACTTTTATATGGTCTTCGGCATGACCCGGCCGGGATTTGAACCCCTGCCTCCCGGGTGTGGGGCGGATGCTCTACCAACTGAGCCACCACTCCAGTAGGAGTGTGTCCACAACATCATGGCACCGAGCAATAGTTAAAACTCTGTCCCTTATTTGGATGTGAGAAAGTTGGCAACCCTAGCTGGAACCCCTCAATGCTCTCTCACCCTCCTACCTGTCATATTATACTACAGGAATCCAGTTGCAAAGCACAAATAAAAGGAGGCAGAGACTGAGGCAAAGGACCATTTTTTTTATTTAAACAGGGATGTAGATGATGATTGGAACCAACATTGTGGGATTTTAGCCTGGAGGGGGAAGGAGAAGGGGAATGTTTAAGAGGCAAAAGGATGGTAAGTTTAATTGTTTGTGAATTTCAGGAGCTTATTTGCTAATGGTGGATGTGATGGCTGGTGTGGGTTCTCAGCAGTCAGCCGAGGGGCCAGAGACAGCTAGTTGGCGAGGGGGGTCAGCAAAGAGATCCAGTTAATGAAGAACCCCTTGTTGTCATTTTTACAGCATTACAGTTATCCAAAATATATTCCTGAAATTTCATGAAAATTGGGCAATATTTAAAGGTCAGCACCAAAATGCTCTTTGATCATCATTTACCCTTAATTCAGCAATCCCAGATTCAACTTTGGTAGTGAACCCTCTATACTGTTCAAACTACCCTGTATTTTACATATCATCAACACTCGCTGTAAGGACAGAAGGCAGCCTTGTACAGCAATATTAAAACACATTTTTTCCCCAATATATTGTGCAACACCTTACTGTAGCTGTACAGTAAGCACTATGGAGACTGAACAAAAACCACATAAGTAGAAGGAAGTGGTGATGAATGGCTCAATAGAGAAGACTTTCTTTTTAGATTTTGTTAATCCCACTTTTTCACACTGGTTATTTTTTTTTGTGGGGGGGAGTTTCTTCAGGTTTGTGTTTTAAAAACACACTTTCACAATGATTAACAAAGCTATCCTCTTCAACTTGTAACAACTTCCTCAGCATTTCTGTCATTATTATTAATGTGTCCTTGGTTTCCACGGTTACCTGTCAGACAGCAGTGATGATACCAGCATAGCTCTTCTGCCAATGGTTTCATGGCATGTGTCTTGAAAAATGAAGCTAAAGGGGTACCCAGTCTATCATGGTGTGAAGCCTAGAGGTCCTGATGCATAAAGACTGGATTAAAGTTTCATACTAATTTCATCCAATAAGGTCAAGTGAGATACTTCTGTCATCTATGATTTGCATTATATGTCTTCAACACTAAATCATATTTCAGTTGATGTATTGTTAAATTTACTTATATACCTGACATGGTTTTGATTCAAGACCCAGTGCAACAACAGAGTTCATGGAGACAGGATACAAGGTTTGCATATTTATTTAAGCAGTAAGGGCGCATTCAGATAGCCACTGTTTGGTCCAGACCAAGGGACCAAACAGTGGTTTCCGCGGATAGTTTGGTTAATTTGGTGCCGTCTGAACGCGCGTTCGAACTCTGGTGCACATCAAACAAGTGAAGTCTAGTCCCCTTGAAAATGGGGGTCTCGGTTCACTTGCAAACAAAGTCTGGTGCGCTCTGCTTGCAGTGTGAATCCAAACGGACTATCCAGTGGACCAAAGGGCAGAAGTGGACCAAAGGGCAGAAGTGCCCCTCGGCGTTTGTGTAACCATAGTGTAGTGGAACCGGTACCAGAGAGACGGACTTGCCTCAGGGATCCTCAGCAACAACAAGAACAAAGGAACTTTGACTGTCCTTCTGCTCACCAATCCCCAACAATTTCTTCACAGCCCTTCGAACAATGAAGAACGAATACTCACTGTTATTCTCTTTTTCCCCAACACCCTATACTGCCTTTGCATTCAAGCAAACCTCTGCAAATTCTTATCAACTCCTAGGTGAGAAATGACAGAAAATTCCATTCTCCTGCAGGAATCATCACCCTCGGATGATCATGGAATACCCAAACACTGCCACGGGAAAACTGGTGACGTTTGTCTCAGATAAAAACAGTCTTAACAGTCACTATGCATGTGGACTCTGTCAATAATCTACATTTACTTCTCACAGGAAATAAGAACTCAAAGTCACACAAATTGAGTCATCTACTGTTAGAATTCTAATCTTCATGACTGGACTTGTAATATACCTTATACATGTCTGCCTTTTTGTAAATACCTGCATGCTTTATGATCAAGTTATTTTTAGTAAAGATAGATAATTAACCATCTAGAACTGTTTAGACAAATGTATTTCAGTATTAGTTATGTTTATACAATGTGATTACTGACCCCCCACCCCCACCCCCCGCATGTGGGGCTGCCCTAAAGACTGCCAGACCTCTGTGCAGTTTATCTCTCTGATTCACTGAGAAATCCTAAGCCCTTCCCTTCCAGCATGTGGGGAGGGAAGTTTAAACCAGACACACAGAAGGGCTCTCTCTTCTGTTTCCAGCTCTCCGTGTGTCTACATCTCCTCTCTCTTTTGCCACACTCTTTTTGCATCTCTCTTCTCTTTTACAGTGGGGAAAAAAAGTATTTAGTCAGCCACCAATTGTGCAAGTTCTCCCACTTAAAAGATGAGAGAGGTCTCCAATTTTTATCATAGGTATACCTCAACTATGAGAGACAAAATGAGAAAAAAAAAATCCAGAAAATCACATTGTCTGATTTTTAAAGAATTTATTTGCAAATTATGGTGGAAAATAAGTATTTGGTCACCTACAAACAAGCAAGATTTCTGGCTCTCACAGACCTGTAACTTCTTCTTTAAGAGGCTCCTCTGTCCTCCACTCGTTACCTGTATTAATGGCACCTGTTTGAACTCGTTATCAGTATAAAAGACACCTGTCCACAACCTCAAACAGTCAGACTCCAAACTCCACTATGGCCAAGACCAAAGAGCTGTCAAAGGACACCAGAAACAAAATTGTAGACCTGCACCAGGCTGGGAAGACTGAATCTGCAATAGGTAAGCAGCTTGGTGTGAAGAAATCAACTGTCCCTCGATCTGGGGCTCCACGCAAGAGCTCACCCCGTGGGGTCAAAATGATCATGATAACGGTGATCAAAAATCCCAGAACCACACGGGGGGACCTAGTGAATGACCTGCAGAGAGCTGGGACCAAAGAAACAAAGGCTACCATCAGTAACACACTACGCCGCCGGGGACTCAAATCCTGCAGTGCCAGACGTGTCCCCCTGCTTAAGCCAGTACATGTCCAGGCCCGTCTGAAGTTTGCTAGAGAGCATTTGGATGATCCAGAAGAGGATTGGGAGAATGTCATATGGTCAGATGAAACCAAAATAGAACTTTATTGTAAAAACTCAACTTGTCGTGTTTGGAGGAGAAAGAACACCATACCTACTGTGAAGCATGGGGGTGGAAACATCATGCTTTGGGGCTGTTTTTCTGCAAAGGGACCAGGACGACTGATCCGTGTAAAGGAAAGAATGAATGGTGCCATGTATTGTGAGATTTTGAGTGAAAACCTCCTTCCATCAGCAAGGGCATTGAAGATGAAACGTGGCTGGGTCTTTCAGCATGACAATGATAAGATAAGATAGGATAAGCCTTTATTAGTCCCACAATGGGGAAATTCCAGGATTGCAACAGCACAGGGATAGCAACACTCAGAGCAACAATCAGAAGGCAAGAAAAAAACAAGAGCAGCGAGTATACATATGTACATATAAATATAAATATATAGACAGTGCGGAGCATTGTAGCTAGATGGAATAAATATATAAATATATAAACACCCAGTGCGGAGCATTGTAGCTAGATGGAAAAATATATGAATATATAAACACACAAAGTGCGGAGCATTGTAGCTAGATGGAATAAATATGTGAATATATAAACACACATACAGTGTGGAGCGTTGGAGCTAGATGGAATTAATATATGAATATATAAACACACACAGTGCGGAGCATTGTAGCTAGATGGAATAAATATGTGAATATATAAACACACATACAGTATGGAGTGTTGAAGCTAGATGGAATAAATATATGAATATATAAACATACACAGTGCGGAGCATTGTAGCTAGATGGAATAAATATGTAAATATATAAACACACACTGTGCAGAGCATTGTAGCTAGATGGAATAAATATGTAAATATATAAATACACACAGTGCGGAGCATTGTAGCTAGATGGAATAAATATGTAAATATATAAACACACAGTGTGGAGCATTGTCGCTAGATGGAATAAATATATAAATATATAAACACACACAGTGCGGAGCATTGTAGCTAGATGGAATGAAACAGCAGCATAACCGTCTACTTAGTTATCCTACATGGTATGATTATGTACCCATACATATTGTCACCCTCCGTAGCTACCAGTCTTTTCCTAGTTGTATACCGGAGGGGACCATTGTGTAAGTCTATTGCATCTTTTGCATTCAATACTATCAGGTTGTCACGTCTTTTTGCTATCTCTGCGAGCAGCCCTGCTTAGGTTGTACAGTCTGACAGCCGTAGGTAGGAAGGACCTGTGAAACCTCTCGGTTGTGCACCTAGGATGATGTAGTCTGCTGCTAAATGAGCTCCTTAGTACATTCAGTGTGTCCTGCATAGGGTGGAACTCGGACTCCAGCAGAGATGACAGTTTAGCCACCTTCCTTCTTTCTCCTATCTCCTCCACTGGGTCAAGGCGCTGCCCCAGGACAGAGCTAGCTTTCTTGATCAGTTTGTTCAGTCTCTTCCTATCGGCTGCTGTAATGCCACTGCCCCAGCAGACCACTCCAAAAGTGATGGCTGATGCCACCACCGTGTCGTAGAATGTCTTCAGCAGCGCCCCTTGTACACCAAAAGACCTGAGTCTCCTCAGTAGGAACAGGATCCCAAACACACCGCCCGGGCAACGAAGGAGTGGCTTTGTAAGAAGCATTTCAAGGTCCTGGAGTGGCCTAGCCAGTCTCCAGATCTTAACCCCATAGAAAATCTTTGGAGGGAGTTGAAAGTCCGTGTTGCCCAGCGACAGCCCCAAAACATCACTGCTCTAGAGGAGATCTGCATGAAGGAATGGGCCAAAATACCAGCAACAGTGTGTGAAAACCTTGTGAAGACTTACAGAAAACGTTTGACCTCTGTTATTGCCAACAAACGGTATATAACAAAGTATTGAGATGAACTTTTGTTATTGACCAAATACATATTTTACCGAGGAATTTACCAATTAATTCATTAAAAATCCTTCAATGTGATTTTCTAGATTTTTTTTTCTCATTTTGTCTCTCATAGTTGAGGTATACCTATGATGAAAATTGGAGACCTCTCTCATCTTTTAAGTGGGAGAACTTGCACAATTGGTGGCTGACTAAATACTTTTTTGCCCCACTGTAAGTTGTTTTGCCCAGGCAATTGCCTGCGTTTTCTAGTTACTGTTTTGTAGATTTTTGTAGTTCCCATTTTTCTGTAGAGTTCGCCATTATTAGCTCTAGGAATTAAAGCCTGAGTAGTTTTTGTCTTTTTTTAGAACTTACCTAGTGTAGCCATCGATCAGCGGGAGACTGCGCATACCAGCATTGTATCCAGATCAGCTGCCCTTATCCAGCATATTGGTGGGTTGAGACCCAGGACCGGGTCTCCCCACTCTTCCTGGAGCAAGCCTGCCTCGAGTGACCTAGGAGTGAAGCCATACGGACTTTGCGGACCAAAATCCCCAAGGAGGCTCCGAGGAGGACTGCCTTCCCTCGGCCTGAAATAACCCTTGCCAGGTTTTCGTATCCACTGTAAGCACTCACCTTTCTTTACCTCATCTGTTGTGGTGGTCATGCTGGTTTAAATTCGCTACATCAGAAAAGCAGCTGCAAGCCCGTCAGTTAGACCCCAACCATGCTTGGTCTCATACATTCCTGATTCTGCACATCCCCTCTCACTTCCTCTCTTTCTTTAAATCCATTAGAATCCAAATTCTCCACTAAATTTTTGCAACTATTTTTCATTAGAACTGTGTAAATTTTCTTTAACCTCAGGGTGACTGCACAGATCAGACCTTTAAGTACCAGCTTAATCATGATGATAATGTGATGACCTTAGGTGTATGGTATGTTCATATTTTAAGCAAGCAAGCAATCTCCTTTATTGCCATGTTTTGTTCTGCTGATCTTAAATGTCTTGTTTGTGCCACTCCATTGAGTTAATAAAGATGGGTTTACTAAAGTTAGAAGGTGTGATTTTTCCTTGTCCATTTCTGTAACAACTCACTGTCAAGAATTCTGCCTCCAGACTATGAGACTGATTAATTGCCAATAAAAACTAATGCTTAACTTATTAATTGCCAAATTCTTAAGCTAAGTGTTTCCAAAAAGGTCCTCATCAACCCTGTCTCAAAGATGAGTGGTGCCCCCCCTTGTGTTACAAAGAGGTATTACAAGTATTATTAATAAGCTTTAAACTTAGTTTAACAATTATTAATAATTACATTTCCAAATTGTAGGACTCAACGCTGCAAAAGCAACACGTAGTCTGAGAAGAGGAAATGGCATTTACCATAGTACATTTTGGGTAGAAAATAACAATAAAGACAACCACGTAAATCCGAGAAATTCTTTTACCGGAGAAAGCCGAGGAGAAAAGTTAAAAAATGCCTCATTTGTGGCGGACAAACAACTCAGCTGGAAGGAAAGGATTTCCGTTTTCGGTCCTTGCCAATCAATGAGCCTGATTTTTCTTCTTCACCAAGATTTTTTTCTTCCTGGTCAGTGGCGGTTTCTGCTACAGCGCCCCAAATGAGCAGTTGTTGCAACTGCGTGACATTGTCGAGGCAGTTTGGGCTGCTGCAGTGTGAATGCAAACCAAACCAAATAAAGGTGTGAAAATTCTCGGCATTCCCCGCCCAGTCGAACTGAGATCCCTGGACTATCCTGGTGTGAATGCAGCCTAAGTGGAGGCTCTGGATGTAATCAGATCTATGGGGAAGACAAAAAGAAGAGATAATGGAATGATGACAACAGTTTCCGCTTCTGCAGGGGAAGGGGAGGAACCAGTAATGAGATATGGATTGAGTGAATATGTTTGTCCACTTACAGATGTTGGTGAAGAGAAAGGTGAGGATGAGTCCACTTCAGAGGAAGTTGGTTGCAGGAGATGAAGGGGCTTAGAGCTAATAATATGGAGCAGCTTGCAGGTGGGTATGATGGTATCCCGGGCCCGAAGGTTTGTCTTGTGATGTTAATGGTTACAGAATATGGCAATATCAATCCTTACTTGTTTGCTCACTTTCCAGAAGGGCACAGACAGAGGGAATCCAGGGAAAAATGGAAGCACAAAGGAGCACTGAGTGAAGGCACAGTTGGAAAATCCAAGAGAATAATAAGTGATTGTTTTTATGTTGCAGGCTTACGTCTGAACCAGGGAGCTTCAGGAAGGTGAGAGCATGAGAGGCAGAGACACACGGGAGGTTGGTTGGCAGGAGAACTCAGGGAGCTATGGAGAGCTGTTGAACTGAGTCAGTCCCACACAGCACTTGAGCCATCTGGAGGCCTATATACACTGGCAGTAATTGAACAACAAGGAGCAGCTGCTGGGCAGTTACAGGGAATCAAGGTTGAATTATGAATGAATCTTGTGCTCTCACCTTGTATCATAAAATACACCCATTAATTTGCTTTTTCATGCTGCTGTACAGTATTATTTGATCACATGCCGCCATCAGTGCCACCATCAGTGTGTGAATGTGTGTGTGAATGGGTGGATAGCAGGATCTGTAAAGCGTTTTGGTTATCAAGAGATGAGAATAAAAGCACTATATAAGTGAATGCCATTTACCATTTACCACAACACTATTGTCCATACAATAAAAAGGCACTGCTGCACACAGATATGGGGCCATATTACAACAATCTAGTCAACAGTCATTTATGGGCATGCCCAAGTCCATGTTGCTTACAGCAGTGCAAAAACAAATTGTGCACCTGTCGGAATGCACAAATAGGCTATCCCTCCCTCCATCCATCCATCCATCCATCCATCCATCCATCCATCTTCTACTGCTTATCCAAGCATCTGGGTCGCGGGCGCATCAGTCCAGACAGAGCAGCCCAGGCTTCCACCAGTTCACATAGCACCATGATCACTCCTGCAGGTGGTGAGCCCACTGGAGGGCAGATCCATGTGCCTCCTTTGGGCACACTGGGTCCTTGATGTAACTTTTTTTCATGGAATCTACTGGATTGCTCTTAGTCTGGCCCGTCACCCAGGACCTGATTGACCAGCCGGCTCTCCTCCAGCTGCGGGTGACAGCTCTTTTCCCATTGTATGGCACACTGCCTCGCATCGCAGCACGGACGTCTGGTGGCTAAAAAAAGAGTGACCCACATTTTGTTCACTTAAGGTGAGAAAAAAAATGAATGGTGAATGTGTTTATTTGTAAGTTTGAAATTCATTCATTCATGAAACAGAGGTTGTTAATGCGCTGCTGACTTTAGACCTGCTTTTTGCAGCTCAAAAACACATTAGAAGAGAATGCACCTTTATACAAATGTGCCTAACTTTGTGGCGAGCCTCACCCATATTAAATCAGTCTCCTTCTAAGTTGTGCACACAATTTCCTAATTAGATGGTGAGGGCTCACAGCAGAAAACCAGACAATGCACTGACAGAAACAAAAACACCAGTGCAAGGTGCAAATTGTGGCGCAAATGGCCACTTCAGACCATCATAATAGGGCCGCATGGTGTCTGGAAAGCTACATGTTGAGTTTCAGGCTTGAATCAGCCTTGGACCTGCATGTAAAGAACACAAAGTTGAAACTAAAGAGAACAAAAGATAAGAAAGCATGCTCTTATGATAATTACCCCCCCTCTGTAAGCATAATTATCCATCAATATTTATGTACAAACTCATGTAGTAACATGCTTGGCAATCACTGTGCTAGGAAGTGGATTCAGTGAGTGAAGACATTGTGATACAGACTGCATGAATGAGGACTGGAGCTCAAGAAGATGGAGGAGGGAGAAATATGATGTTGCAGCCAGGACTGCATCGGGCAAAGGGATTTCAGAGGTACTCCTGGAGCATATACGTAATGTTATACCGCTCACTTGGCGTAGCATCCATTTTTAAAATCACACTGTATTTTTATGCATTACCAATTACAAAAGGATACACCACCGTAATTTGGAAATGGACTTTTTGTTATTGAAAGCAAGCAGCTGTTCAGTGGATTCCCTTTTATAGTTTTTTTTATTACTCTTCTGTAACACCTGGCTCCTTTATTTCACAATAATGTAATGAGATAAAGGCCACCCATGGCACAAATCCATCAACCTCTGAAAATTTTGGTGTCCAAGCATCCAACCTCATTTTGTATCTTTACATAAAATTTCCACATTTTCCTCCATGACTATTTCAATCCCTTACCTTGTGTCACCCTGTGATTGAGGGTTTCTAATGAGATTTCTTTAGGGCTATTGCACTATGCATCACAACAGAGTAAAAACAAACTTTCAATTATACTTTTTTGGTCATCAGCCTTGTAAAACTTTATTATCAGTGCATGTGTCAAACAGTATGATAGTCAGTGTATTTTCCTGAAAATGTGGAGCTGAAAGAACCCTGATATTGAAAATTTTGGCCACTAGCTATTACTGTCCACACTATTTGGGATCATTTTTATGAACATGTGCAAAGAAGTGGGAGCAGTACACATACCTGTGATTGGTTTCATTGTATTCATATTGTATTCTGTTTGTTAATTTTGGTGTAATAGTAGCAGGATGAAAGGAACAGCATGCTGAAAAATCCAGTGAAAAGAAAAACTGCAATCAAAAACATATACAGTACTACACAAAACCTAAGGGTGTATAAAATATGACCAAAGCCACCATGACTCATTTGTTGTTTTGTGAAGTCCTCCGTTAACGTCATGGTGTATCAAACAAGATACAAAAATAGCTGCTGAGACCATAAACTCATCAGGAAAGTGCTCACCAAGGCCATAAATCAAGTAAGCAATAGACTTCAATCCAGTATGACTTCATTGTTCAAACAGAGCACTGCTGCTGCCAATAGGACAGAACATGGATTTGATGCATTTCCATATTGGTTTCCCATTTTAGACCTGGAGTCTAATGTACCACTCATTAATGAAGTACTAAGGGTTTAACAATGCCACCTTTTTCAGACTGTATACTTCGGTTTGAGTAGTAACTGACACTAGTTACTGATTCAAGTAGATCACTACAGGAACATACTGGAAAATACAGTGGTTTGCCACTACGTCCTGCTTTTCGCTTGTCATCATCTTTTACTGTGAAGCATTTCTACACTTTTGACATTTCCCCCGCACTGCCCTACTCAGCAGTCAAGAGTAATAGACATATCCCCTGTTCTATGTGTACTGTAGCACTCTTAATGCAGTATCAGTGAATACTTTTACATGCACAGCAATATATAAACCTAAATGAGACAATGCCATTCATTCATTCATTCATCTTCTTCCGCTTAATCCTTTTTGGGTCGCGGGGGGGCTGGAGCCTATCCCAGCATCTTTGGGCAAGAGGCAGGGTCCACCCTGGACAGATCGCCAGACCATTGCAGGGCCAACACAGAGAGACATACAACCATTCACTCTCACAGTCATACCATATGAAAATCAATTTCTAATTACAGTAACCAGAATAAAGTCATATGTGGAGTAAGCTTCAGCCACATTAAGACATATTGAGACATATAAACAAATTTAACCTCACTAGATATTCCCACTGGAGTTTTAACAGCATTTTCAACATTTGTAGGCAGTTTGCAATGCATGCTGTGGTCTGTTTGTTGAACTAGCATGTTAACAAATGGAGAGAGAGAGAGAGAGAGAGAGAGAGAGAGAGAGAGAGAGAGAGAGAGAGAGAGAGAGAGAGAGAGAGAGAGATGAAATATGAGAATGAATGTTGTCATTAAATTGTGATAGCTTAAAAAATGCAGTACAACCGGAAAGAAAAAAGTGTTCCTATTTCTTTGGGATCTAAATCATGATGTCAGGAGCCATGACAATGCCACCACTATTTGTGTATGTTGCTGGTTTATTTGGAGTATGCTGGTTAACATAAATGGGAATATCCTCTTACTGTGTGGAGGAACAAAATAAGTTCAGGCGTGACACGGCGAGCTGAAGGTTTAAGAGTTTTATTCCTCCATCATCATGAGACACACTGTAGCGCTGTGCGCTGTGCTGTGTGTGTGCTCTGTGAGTGTGCTCTCCTGAGGCATGTAAAGTCAGCTCTTTTATACAGACAAGAGAGAATGCATGGCACATTTACATACTGATATACACATCAGTCAATACATATCAATCGCGTGATTAACTGGTTGTCCCCAAGGGGCTCTCTGTCAGTATGCCAATTGTTCTGCTTCATGCCCTAGCTGAGTGTTATGAATGTCCATGTAGATTGTGGTGGGTCACCACAACTGCATGTAAACACCTTATTTGAACTATCGCATTAAGTGCAGTTTGGTTTCAGGCTGAACCACTCATTGAAGACTGCATGTTGTTACTTTACTGAAACAGTTAAAGAAAATCTGGATGGGGGGGGGGGTGGTAGGAGCCATCTTTTTAGACTTATGTAAAGATTTTGATACAATCAATCACTTCGTCCTTTGTAAACGATCAGGATATAAACTGTCCATGAATACCCTTAGCTGGGTAAAATCTATCTGGTTGCTCTCAGTGTGTGCACATAAACAATATTGTATCCCAATCAAAGATTCAAGATTCAAGCATTTTTTGTCAGTACTACTATACGTACAGGACATACAGGAGAATTGAAATGCCATTTCTCTCTCTTCAGTGGTGTCATGTATTGTGGTTTACTACGGCACCCGTCGTAGTGTCCTGTGCAAAGCATTATGGGTAATGTAGTGTATGTTGAGTGTGTTGTCGTTGGCTGTGTGCTATGAGTTGCTGCTCGCCAATAAACCGTTAACGGTACGTCGATGGTCCGAGTTATTATTTGTTATATTGAGTAACGTAACGGGTGAAAGATATAACAAAAAGTGGCGACGAGGACGTCTGGACCGACGCTGCAGTCCGCGACGGAGGAGTTTTTTTTGTCGTTTTTTTTTCCCGCCGCTACTCCATGCTGACAGGGTGATACACCGCGCCACTGTGCTGAGGTGGATGCTGCGGGCTGTCTGCTAAACGGGGAGGAGTGGAGCAGTGGAAATCGTTAAGGACAAAAAAATAAAAAAAACTCCGTGAGTAACGCCGGAGGGAAGAAACGACGTTACAGAAAGGAGCCGCGAGGGAAAGAGCGACATTCAACCAGGAGTGTTAAAATGGCTGGAGTCATTGGCTCTATCGGGCTCTTTGATGAGAGCGCGGAGCAATGGAGCTCCTATACAGAGCGCTTTGACTATTTCGTCGTGGCAAATGGAATAACGGATGAAAAGTTAGTGCCCACTTTTCTGAGTGTGATGGGTCCCAAGACATTTAACCTACTACGTAACCTCCTACAGCCAGTAAAGCCAGGATCTAAAACCTATAAAGAGCTGGTGGACACACTGACCCACCACTTCTCACCCAAGCCTCTAGTGATTGCAGAAAGATACAGGTTTCACAGACGTAACCAAGAAGAGGGTGAGTCTGTTAACATGTTTGTTGCAGCACTATGCAAGTTAGCCGAACACTGTGAATTTAAAGATGTTTTAAATGACACATTAAGAGACAGGCTTGTGTGTGGACTACGGAATGAAGCAGCACAGAAGAAGTTACTCACAGAAAGTGATTTGACGCTTGAAAGAGCCATTAACATTAGTGTGATGATGGAGATGGCTTCCAAAGAAGCACACCAACTGCATGCTACAGGCAGAGTATATAAGCTCAACAGTGGTAAAACCAATGCAACGGGTCCATGTTTCCGCTGTGGCAAGGTGGGACACCTTCCTAATGACTGTTGGTACAAAGAGATGGACTGTAACAACTGTGGAAAAAAAGGCCACGTGGAGCGGGCATGTAGAAGCAAAAGGAGCAAAGACAAAGGCCCAAAGACAAGGAATAAAAGTGACATGGTAAAATACAAAAAGAAAAGAAATGTTCACACAGTTAAACATGGCGAGGACAGAGTGAGCGACTCCTCAGAGGAAGAGGTGTCAACTGCAATAAATACTGTCCGGATTATGAATGTGAATGAAGGCTCAGAAGGCTTTTGGACTAAACCAAAAGTGGAGGGACATTTTATTAAAATGCAGATAGACACCGGATCAAAGGCATCACTTGTGTGGCATGGCATTTACAAGAAGTTTATGAAACATCTTCCACTCCGACCTTCAGACACCGTCTTCAGGGCGTATACTGGACACCGAGTGCCCATGAAAGGGATGACAGAGGTAACTGTCCAGTATAATGGCCAAACTGCTGAGCTTCCAGTTTATGTTACCAAGAACAACTGTCCAGCTATAATGGGGCGTGTGTGGCTAAAGAAAATCCAACTTGACTGGCAAGAAGTAAGGAAGCTGTCACACAGTTCCACTCAGCTGCAGGCCATACTGGAAAAGCACAAAAAGGTTTTTCGTGATGAACTAGGCAGTATGAAAAAAATTATAGTGAAGCTGCATGTCAAACCTGACAGTAAACCAGTGTTCATGAAAGCCAGGCCAGTGCCGTACGCCATCAGACCAAAGGTGGAGGCTGACTTGGATGCTCTGGTAAAGAATGGAGTGCTGGAGCCTGTGACAACCAGTGAGTGGGCCACGCCCATAGTTCCAGTACCCAAAAAGGACGGAGGAATCCGGACCTGTGGAGACTTTAAGGTAACAGTAAACCCTGTACTAACAGCAGAGCAGTATCCCCTTCCACTGATTGATGACTTATTTGCGGGGCTGAGTGGGGGACAAAAGTTCAGCAAAATAGATCTCAACCAGGCTTACTTACAAATGCATGTAGACGAGCAGTCACGTGAAATGCTGACTATCAACACCCATAAAGGACTCTTCAGATACAGGCGACTGCCTTTTGGCATCACATCTGCTCCAGCACTTTTTCAGCGAGCTATGGATCAAATCCTGAGTGGATTACCAGGAGTGCAGTGCTACCTGGATGATATCCTGTGTACAGGAGCAGATGATGAAGATCATCTGCGCAACTTGGATGCAACTCTCACGAGACTGGAGGAGTATGGATTGAGAATCCGCAAGGATAAATGCGAGTTTTTCCAGTCATCCGTGGAATACTTAGCTCATGTGATCGATGCTAAGGGACTACACACTGCACCATCGAAAATCACAGCCATTGTGGATGCACCTCCACCCCAAAATGTCAGTCAGCTGAAGTCTTTCTTAGGACTGCTGAACTGTTAGGGACGTTTCATACCAAATTTGGCATCACTATTAAAACCACTGCATAACCTGCTGCGCAAAGAGGAAGCATGGAGGTGGACGGCAAGCTGTCAGGAAGCTTTTCAGAAGGCAAAGGATGCGCTGACTGCATCAGAGGTTCTGACCCACTTCAACCCATCACTTCCGATCCAGCTTGCCTGCGACGCCTCTCCTTATGGCGTAGGGGCGGTGATTTCCCACGTAATGCCAGACGGTGAGGAAAAGCCAATCGCTTTTGCGTCAAGGACATTAAACAAGGCAGAAGCTAACTATGCTCAACTAGAAAGAGAGGCTCTGAGCATTGTGTTTGGTGTCAGAAAATTCCACCAGTACTTGTATGGACGAAAGTTTACACTTTTTACTGACCACCGACCTCTCACAACCATCCTTGGACCATACACAGGAATACCATCTCTTGCAGCGTCCCGAATGCAGAGGTGGGCGTTGCTGTTGTCAGGACACTCCTATGACATCAGGTATCGAAAGTCAGACTGTCATGGTAATGCAGATGGGTTATCCAGATTACCACTTCCTGTCATGAAGCCAGAGTCAAGCACTGTGGACATCTTCTATTTCACAGAGGTAGAAAACGCACCTGTTTCAGCTGTGCAGGTGAAAAAGGGGACTAGAAATGACCCTGTGTTGTCTGCAGTCATGGACTTGGTCATTAAAGGACAACCTGCGGGTGATGACGCAACCTTGAAGCCCTTCCTTGGGAAGTGGACAGAATTGTCTGTTCAGTCGGGTTGTTTGCTGTGGGGGAGGAGAGTGATTATTCCCCTGTCATGTCGAACAAAAGTGTTACAGCAACTTCACGCAGGACATAGTGGAATCGTGAGAATGAAAGAGATAGCGAGAAGCTATTTTTGGTGGCCAAACATTGACAAGCAGATTGAAGAAATAGCCAAAAGTTGTTCATCGTGTCACAAGGTACGGAACAACCCACCATTGGCTCCTCTCCATCCCTGGGAGTTCCCACAGGAGCCATGGCATTGTGTGCACATTGACTTTGCAGGTCCGTTTGAGGACAGAATGTTTCTCGTTGCTGTGGATGCACATAGTAAATGGCCTGAAGTGGCTATTATGAGGTCAACCATCACAGAGAAGACCACAGAGGCATTAGGAGAAATGTTTAGTCGTTTTGGGTCTCCTATACAACTAGTTTCTGACAATGGACCTCAGTTAGTTTCACAAGAAATGGATGCTTTTCTACAAGCTAATGGAGTGCAGCACATTAAATCAGCTCCATACCATCCTGCGACGAATGGCCTTGCAGAAAGGTTTGTGCAGACAATGAAACATGCATTGAAAGCATCACAAGGTCAAGGAACACTGCATCAGAGGCTGCACAAGTTCCTGCTAAACTACCGCAACACTCCACATGCAATCACAAAGACAACCCCTGCTAGTCTGATGTTCAAGAGAGATCTGCGCACTACCTTTGACCTTTTGAAACCCTCAGGATTAAAGGACACTGTGCAAAAGCAACAAGAGAAACAAATTATGCACAGAGGACATCGGGCAAAGGACAGAGCGTTCACGTCAGGAGAATCTGTGCTGGCCAGGAACTACAGAGGTGAACCTAAGTGGGTTCCTGCAACTGTTATCGCACAAACTGGACCAGTCTCATATACAGTTCAAACCACGGACAGTGTTTGGAAAAGGCACGTGGATCAACTCCTGCAGACACCACCAGCGCCTGCAGAACCGTCTCTTGGATATCCTAACGATGCACTCACCAACTCACCACTTTGTCTACCTACACCAGTGCAGAACTCAACCACTTCAGAGACCGGAGTTCCAGCTGGAGATGTGACATCTTCTTCTGCATCAGCACCAGAAGCAACCTCCACATTAGAAAGAACACAGACTCATGTTCCTGCAGAGCGCCGATACCCTATCAGGGAGCGACGACCTCCTGTCCGTCTGAGTTATTAGACTAGATAGGAACTGACCCACATTTATGGGGCAGAATAATCCCCAGGGGTACAGTTATGGGATGAGGTAGTCTACCCTCACTCCTAAGGTAGCATAATAATTAAAGAAAAAAAAAAGAGACAAACAAAGATATAAGAATTGCAGCAGACACTTGATATCTCCAGTAGGACATCTATTGTAAGAGGGGAGGAGATGTCATGTATTTTGGTTTACTACGGCACCCGTCGTAGTGTCTTGTGAAATGCGTTATGGGTAATGTAGTGTATGTTGAATGTGTTGTCGTTGGCTGTGTGCTATGAGTTGCTGCTCACCAATAAACCGTTAACAATACGTCGTATGGTCCGAGTTATTATTTGTTATATCGAGTAACGTAACGGGTGAAAGATATAACAAGTGGTGTGCGCAATATTAAAAAAAAGGACTAAGGCTGGAAAAAGAACAACAGCAGTCTATGTACAGTAATGCTACCCGTAGTGCAAATAATGGGAAAAGATAAAACCCAGACATCCCATACTGCAAATAAAGATAAACGATAAAACCCAGCAGTTCTATATACAGAAAAGGTAGAGCGGTAATACTTGTAGTTGCAAGTTCAATGTGGTAGTGTAGGTGCAGACAGGAACAGATTGGGCTGCACATGATCAATATTGCAATAACAAACAGCAGCAGATATGGCATTTGTGCAAATGGTTGCAGTAAGGTGCAGAGACGTACAGCAGCAGATGTAATTACTGTTGGTGTGCCAGTCTTTCTGCGCCAACAGCTGAGGTAGTTATTGTGTGGGTGAGTGCGTTATGGTGCGGGGGGGGGAGTGGATGGAGTTCAGAGTCCTGATGGTCTGGTGAACAAAGCTGTTTAGCAGTCTTGTGGAGTGGGCCCGGAGGTTCCGGTACCTTTTCCCCGAGGGCAGGGGGCTAAAAAGGAAGTGTGAGGGGTGGGAGGTGTCACCTGCACTGTTGATGGCTCTGCGATTGAGGTGGGTGAGGTAGATGTTCGAGATGGGGGCAGAACAGCACCGATGATCTTGCTGGCAGCTTTCACTGTGTGTTGTAGTATCTTCCGGCAGGAGGCGGTGCAGCTTCCATACCCCACTGTGATGCGGCTGGTGAGGATGCTTTCAATGGTGCCCCGGTAGAATGAGCACATGATGGGGGGGGGGACTCATAATCTCCTCAGTTTGCGGAGGAAAAAGAGGCAAGTTTGAGCTTTCTTGGCCAGTGATGTAGTGTTGTTGGTTCAGGAGAGGTCCTCAGAGATGTGTACCCCCAGGCATACACCATGGGAATACCACCCCCACGTTGGTGGTGAATGCGACCTGGTATGTTGTCTGGTCCAGCTGCCTTGTGTGGGTTAATCCTGGAGAGGATCCTCTTCATGCTAGCCGGATCCAGACTTATGGCCTACTCGTCTGGGTGGGAGTACCACAAGGTTCAATTTGAGGCCCACTGCTTTTTACTTTGTATATTAATGATATTAATGATTTGCCGTCAGTATGTGAAGATGACATAAAAATTCAGATGTATGCAGATGATATAGTAATCTACACACATGGGAAGGATGCCAAACATGTCATGTGTCTGAGGTCCAATGTCATCCCAGACCTTAGACACAGTTTATTGTTGTATTTTGTATCTCTGTTGTCTGCTTATTTGTCTAGGTTTGTCTGTGTTCCTGTTTTGCCCCTCTCTCCCTCCAGACACTCCCCACTGGCAGCTCACTTGCTGCTGCAGTGAGCAGCTCTTAATCAGCACACCTGCTGCAGCTACTCACCTGTATTCACTCTATGTCATTCGTTCACTGTGTATTTATTCCCTATCAGTTTACTTGCTTATTTTCGCGGTGCTAGTCTGTATCCTGTGTTTAATCCATCTCCCTGTGGCTAGTAGTCTATTTTCTGTTACTCGTCACTCAGTTCTCAAGACTATATTTGGTGCTGTTTCCCTGGAGCCCAGCCTCGCTCCGTTACTCACTAACTAAGTCTCCTCTCCTCTCCAAGTTCACGTTTTATTGTATTTTCCCTCCAGAGGTCCAGTCTGACCCAGGAGGCATGACGTGAACTTTCTCCTCTCTTCCTCTAACTCCAAGTTCACGTTTTGTGTTTCCCTTTGGTGGCCCAGCCTGGCCCGAAGGCGTGACGTGGACTTCCTTTTTCCCTGCAACGTTGTATATTATTTGACTGCAGTTGGACACTCTTGTACAATTGAATTCTTGTTTAATAAACACACGCTTCACCTGCACGTGGGCTCGTCTCCTTAATCTGTGCACTGCATAAAAGCGCACGTATATGAAAAAACAAGTGGCTGACAAGTTAATGATAGCAATGTGTCAAAATGGCTTAATCAATTATGCCTCATTCTGAACGTAGGGAGAACAGCTACCATGTATTTTACCATCCATTCATCCATCCATCCATCTTCTACTGCTTAATCCTTTTCGGGTTGCAGGGGGGCTGGAGCCTATTCCACCGTCTTTGGGCGAGAGGCGGGGTACACTCTGGACAGATCACCAGTCCATCACAGGGCCAACACAGAGAGACAGACAATCATTCACTCTCACAATTTAGAATCCCCAGCTGATGCCAATTAACCTAACCTGCATGTTTTTGGCACCGGAGTACACCCACACAGACATGGGCAAAACATGCAAACTCTACACAGAAGGGTCACCGATGGTCAGGGGATGGGATTGAACCCATAATGATCAGGGGTGAACTTGATCCCATGACCTTCTTGCTGCGCTGCCACAGTGCTAACCACTGCATCACCAAGCTGTATTTTACCAACAAAGAAAATCATACGCACTGAGTATAACTGTAAATGGAGCAAATATAAAAAATGTAACAGAGTTTAAGTATTTGGGCGTCACATTAGATCCCACGCTCAGCTTGTTAAAGCATATAAAATGGATGAGCCGCAATCTGAAATATAACCTTGCAAATCTTTGATGCATCAGAAGCTCACTTACTCTAATAGGATCAAAAACCTTTCTGAATGCCATGATTTTGAAACATTTCTCCGACTGCATCTCATGCTGGTCACAAGCCAACGGTACAACTCGGAAACCATTGGAATCTCTGTAGAAACAATCCATCAAAAATCTTGATACAAAGATACGACAGTATTACCATTGTGGTATACTTGCCTAACACAAGATATTAAGCTTGTAAATATCGTGTATACAAGTATACGGTTGGTTTTTAAAATTATCCATGGTTCTGCACCCCCACCTCTTAAGACTTTTGTGTACTTAACTTCTGAACAAAATACCAGAATAACAAGGACTTCCTCTAAGTGGCATTGTTGCAGCCCCTTACGTAAAACTGCTTTTGGGCAATCAGCCTTCTCATACAATGCTATAATGGAATTGGAACAAGCTCCCCACTGCTTTGAAGACCAGAACAAATTACAGTGACTTTTCCATAGAGACTAAAAATGGATTTTAAAGTCAAAGCACACTTCCTTTATCTTGTTTTTCTCTCAGAGAAACTCCTCAAAATGTTTTTTGACTCTTCCAGGTAAATCATATATGTCAAGTTTCGAAAAAGCCAACCCACTGTCATCCTTGAGACCCGCCCACTGCTCTATTATTGGCCCGCCTTGCTGTCTGTCATGTATTGAAGTGGTGGCTAAAGGTAAACTCCAAGCTACCCCAAGCTAATACCAGGAAGCTCAATTCAATTCAATTCAATTCAATTCAGCTTTATTTATATAGCGCCATATCACAACAAAAGTCATCTCATAGCACTACCAAATGCAGGGAAAACCCCACAATTGCAGAAAGACCCAGCAATCAGACGATCCCCTGTGAGCAAGCACATAGCGACGGTGGAGAGGAAAAACTCCCATTTAACAGGAAGAAATCTCTAGCAGAACCAGGCTCAGGGAGGGGCAGTCATCTGCTGCGACTGGCTGGGGGTGAGGGGATAGAGAGGATGAAGAGAACAGACATAAAGAACATGAACCGTAAGAAGCCAAGTACATTATTGGCAGTCACCCGGCAGTCTGAATCTATTAACAGCAAAACAAAAGGGGGGTTAAGAGACACAAGATGCCTCCCTAATCATAGGCTATATTGAAAAGGAAGGATTTTACCCTGTTCTTAAAAACAGAGATCGAGTCTGATTGTCATGGCGGCCGCTGGGCCGTCATCAGCCCCGGCTGTGCACACACCTGCTGCCAATCACCAGCAGGCCTTAAAAGCCGGCGTCACTGATGGCTCAGCAAGGAGTCGTCTGCCTTCTTCGCCACGCAACGCGTCACAGATTCATCCTCGAGTCAGAGCTTCCACGACGCATCCTCGTCAAGCCTCATCACGTAAGAACCAAGATATCTTACCTTGTCAAAGTATTATCCCCTGTGCACAGGTGGACCTCCCTGGCAGCGCACTTGTCTCCCCAAGTAACGGAGCCTCTCCTCCTCCTCCTCGGAACTCCACAGCACCAAGCGTCACGCTCACCGAGCCACAGTGAGCCGCAGAGCCAGCAAGAGTCTTCCAGTGTCACCTGCAAGTAAGCAGTACTTGTTGTTACATCTCCGTACTGCGAATAGCACTAATCCACCTGTGCTTGTGTGTTTCCAGGGTTGCCAGGTTGCGGTGGGACTCGCTCAGCTCCAGCGGTTCCTCAGCATCGCACTCACTCACACCTTCACACACATTACACTCTTGATTTAATAAATAATTGTCTAAATGGTCTACTCGTGTCAGTGTCTGTCTCCTGGGTCAAGCAATCATGTCAGTACGACTCCGTCAAGACGACCCAGCAGACAGCGCACTGTCGCACCGTCTTAACACTCTTAGCGCCCGGGTAGACATAATAGCCCATCAACAGACAGTTATTTTAAATCAGTTAACCCTAATTAACAACCGGCTGGACCGCCTGGAAGGACACCAGGCGTTCCCCCCGGTTCCCAAGGCGTCACCAGCCCCTGCTAATTTACCGGCTAGTCAGGCCCACCAACCTCCCTTACCTCGCCTCACTCCCGTACCTACACCCGCCTGCTTTAGCGGCAAACTCGGGGAGGCACGAGGTTTCCTGCTGCAGTGTGAAACAGTGTTTCATCGTGTTCCCAGAGATTTTCCCACAGATCATAGCAAGATAGGGTTTATTTCCAATCTGCTTGAGGGAAGAGTGTTAGCGTGGGCATACGCGATTATGGCGAAACCCAGCTACGCTGAGTTAACTTACTAACAATTTGTAGCAGATTTTTTGGAGATTTTTGACTATACGGATCGGGACGCTGTGTTAGCTGACTGCCTATTAAATCTTCAGCAGGGCAGTAAATCTGCAGCCGATTTCGCTGTGGACTTCCAGGTTTTAGCTGCAGAGGTGGGGTGGGGGGACTCTGCTCTGTGTAATATTTTCCTCCGCGGCCTTAGCTCTGAGCTGAGGGATGAGCTAGCGTCACGGGAAAAACCAGATAGACTAGGTGAATTAATCTCACTAGCCGTTAGTGTCGACAACAGGCTGAAGGAGCGGGCAGCAGAACGTAGGGCTGTCAGCCGCTCGGTTAAACCACGCCCCCGCTCCGCTCGGCCATCACTGCCGGCTCTGCATCCGCCGGAGGGACTTCCAGGGCAGGAGGAGATGATTGTAGGACAGTTGGGTGTTTCGGCGGCTGAGAGACAGCGCCGAAGGGATCTGGGCCTGTGTTTTTACTGTGGTAGTGAGTCCCACAAGGTGGCTGAGTGTAACAATTGGTTAAAAGGGGAGGTCCATGGGTCACAGTAGGGGGACTCATGGACGTAGACCAGAAAAAGCCCCTCACTCGTTGTCTCATAGCCATTAGACTAATCTACAAACACAGGGAACATACAACACACGCTCTTATTGACTCTGGGGCTGAGCAAAGCTTCATTTCTGAAGACCTGGCAACCCGTCTGGGCCTCAGCTGTCAACCCCTCCACCCGCCTGTCAACCTTATCACGCTGTCTAAGACCCCGCTTACAACTGTTTCCCGCCAGACGGCCCCTGTTTCGGTGATTACCTCTGGAAACCATTGGGAGGATATCCGGTTCTGGGTGCTGCCCATCTCCACATCAACTGTTATCCTGGGTTATCCATGGCTACGCCTTCACAACCCCACATTTGATTGGCAGGCGGGGAATATCACAGCATGGAGCTCCTTTTGTCTCAGCGCCTGTCTCCAGTCTGCAGCGTGTGCCCCCTCTGTCTCGGTGACCCCTCTCACGCTCCCGCCCCCGGATCTATCCAGAGTGCCTGAGGTCTACCACGATCAGGGAATGGTATTTAGTAAATCATTGGCGCTGTCCCTTCCCCCCCACCGGCCCTATGACTGTACGATCAACCTCCGGGCGGGGGCCCCACTACCGGCGAGTCGATTATACAGCCTGTCGGCTCTGGAGCGGGAGGCCATGGACACGTACATTAAGGAGTCCCTCAGCTCTGGAATCATCAGAACGCAAGATGGCGGCGCGTGCACAACGCGAGGCTCAGCGTCCTACCAGATTCTGGGGACTAGCAGTGTTATTTCTGCTCATTTCGGGTATGTTCGTTCAGAACAGCTCTGCTTTTACATCTTACACCCGAGATGAGCTTTTGAATATTGGTTTACAAAACAACGATAACGACCTTTTTATCAGCAACCTACGTCTGAATCTACGTCTCATCCCGGAGCTCTGGAGAACTCCCGACGCTCGGCAGGCTTCCCGGCCGACCGGAAGTGCTCGCAGGCGGCGTAAGGATCGTAAACAAAGGAGGGGTAAACGCGGTGGGCTAAGAGCTAAGCTAAAGCTAACACCGCACCGGCTATCGCTACCCAGTATTTTCCTTGCTAATGTACGGTCTCTGGCGAGCAAAATGAGTGAACTACGGCTTCGGATCACCAACAATAAGAAACTTATGAACTGCAATATCATGATTTTTACGGAAACATGGCTTCACAGTGGAATACCCGATAATGCTATCGAGCTAGCCGGCCTACACACGCTCCGGGCAGACAGAGCAGCAGTTGACTCCGGTAAGACAAGAGGGGGGGGATTGTGCATTTATATTAACAAGGCTTGGTGCACGAACTCTGTCACTGTTGAGAGACACTGCTCAGCTAACCTGGAGTTTCTCATGGTTAAATGTAGACCTTTCTATCTGCCACGCGAGTTCACTTGTACCATCATAACAGCCGCTTACATTTCTCCGGATGCTAATGCTAAGCTTGCTATGAAAGAACTGCATGCAGCTATTAGCAAACAACAAACTGCACACCCAGAGGCAGCATTTATTGTGGCGGGTGATTTTAACCACTCTAACCTCAAGACAGTGCTTCCTAAATTCTACCAGCATGTCTCCTGTCACACAAGAGGGGACAAAACATTGGACCATGTTTACACCAATATTGTGGGAGCCTACACAGCAACTCCCCTCCCCCACCTAGGCCAGTCTGATCATTTATCCTTGTTCCTTACCCCCAAGTATGTACCGCTCATCAACCGGGTGAAGCCATCAGTGAGGACCATCAAAGTGTGGCCAGAGGGGGTTGACTCTGTACTCCAGGAGAAGTTTAGGAACACAGACTGGAGTATGTTCACCTCTCAGACTACCTGTGGCTCCCACATAAACATCAACTCTTACACCCACTCAGTCCTGGACCATATCAACACCACTATTGACAGTGTCACCACGGAAAGACAGATCACCACGTACCCAAATCAGAAGCCGTGGATGAACAGAGAAGTGCGACTTCTGCTAAAAGCACGTAACAATGCCTTTAGATCTGGTGATGCACAGGCCTACAGTTCATCCAGGGCAGATCTGAAGAGGGGCATCAAGAAGGCCAAGCACAGCTACAAGCTGAAGGTGGAGGAACATTTTGGGGACTCTGATCCCCGACGTATGTGGCAGGGCATTCAAGCTATCGCTGATTATAAGCCCAGCAACTCCATACCTATAGCCATGACTGTGCCCTTTCTCAATGAGCTAAATAACTTCTATGCTTGTTTTGACAAGGACAACAATGAAAAGAACATCAATCTCCCACCCTCTGATGACCTCCACCACCTCACACTCACCCACACCGACGTCCGTAATGCACTGAGTCATGTCAACGTACGTAAGGCTGCTGGCCCTGATGGCATTCCTGGGTGTGTGCTGAGGGCATGCACTGAGCAGCTGGCAGGGGTCTTCACAGACATCTTCAATCTGTCCCTGGCCCAGGCCGTGGTACCAGCGTGCTTCAAGACCACTTCAATAGCACCAGTGCCGAAACATTCAACACCATCGTGCCTAAATGACTATTGCCCTGTGGCACTGACGCCCATAGTCATGAAGTGCTTTGAGCGACTGGTCTTGGCACAGCTCAAAAAAGGCCTGCCCCCAACACTGGACCCTCATCAGTTCGCCTACCGGAGCAACAGGAGTACAGAGGATGCGGTTTCTACAGCGCTGCACTATGTACTCTCACACCTGGATGACAAGAACACCTACGCAAGAATGCTGTTTATTGACTTCAGCTCAGCATTCAACACAGTTATCCCCTCCAAGTTGCTCACCAAACTTGGGGACCTGGGAATCAGTACCTCCACCTGCAACTGGATCATGGATTTTCTGACCAACAGACCCCAGCATGTTAGGTCAGGCCCCAACCGTTCTTCCGTCATCACACTCAACACTGGTGTACCACAGGGCTGTGTGCTCAGCCCATTCCTCTACTCCCTCTACACCCATGACTGCAGGCCAATGTATGGATCAAATTCCATCATAAAGTTCGCAGATGACACCACGGTGATTGGACTCATCAGGGACAACGACGAGTCAGATTACAGGGCAGAGGTTGAGCACTTGGCTACTTGGTGCGCTGACAATAACCTGCTCCTTAACATCAGCAAAACCAAGGAGCTCATAGTGGACTACAGGAAGGAGAGGGAAGAGACACATGACCCCATCCATATCAATGGCATAGCTGTTGAACGTGTCCCCAGCTTCAAATTCCTGGGGACCCACATCTCGGAGGACCTGTCCTGGTCAGTTAACACCACCAGCCTGATCAAGAAGGCCCATCAGCGCCTCTTCTTCTTGAGGACATTGAAGAAGAACCATCTGTCAACTGACATCCTGGGCAACTTCTACCGCTGCGTGATAGAGAGCACCCTAACCAACTGTATCACACTCTGGTATGGGAGCTGCTCTGTAGCTGACCGCAAGGCGCTGCAGCGGGTGGTGAAAACCGCCCAACGCATCACAGGGACTCCACTTCCAGCTATAGAGGATGTCTACAGGAAAAGATGTCTGCGCCGGGCACGCAGCATTCTTAGGGACTCCAACCATCCTGCTCATGGACTGTTCCAGCTTCTCCCCTCCAGAAGACGTTTCAGAAGCCTTCGGACTAGAACCAGCAGGTTTAGGAACAGTTTCTTTCCAACAGCTGTCACGTTATTGAACTTAGTTCCCCGCTGACTCTCTTACAATCATCTTTTACCATCCTCACCTGTACATAACTGCATAACTACATAACTACATCTAACTTATTGCACATTATTTGCACATAACAGTACTTTTAACTTTCTGCACTGCTGCATATATTTGCATATATTTGCTTAAATTGCACATACTGTTAATTACCGTATATACTGCCCTGCTGTCCTTTGCACTTCTGATTGGATGCTAAACTGTGTTTCGTTACCTTGTATTCATACATGTGTAATGACAATAAAGTTGAATCTAATCTAATCTAATCTAATCTGTCCATCCTCTTCGGCGGTGGGGGCAGGATTCTTTTTTGTGGGAAAGAAGGACAGTTCCCTGTACCCCTGCATCGACTTCCGGGGTCTAAATGAGATCACCATAAAGGACAAGTATACACTGCCCCTGATGAACTCGGCCTTTGACTCCCTCCAGGGGGCGTCATGGTTCACGAAGCTGGACCTTTGTAACGCCTATCACCTGGTGTGCATCAGGGAGGGCAACGAATAGAAGATGGCTTTCCGGACCCCAAGCGGCCACTTTGAATACCTTGTGATGCCGTTTGGGTTAACCAATGCTCCGGCCGTTTTCCAGCATTTGATCAATGACGTTTTCCGGGCCTTTCTGAACTCCTTCGTGTTTGTGTATTTGGACGACATCCTGATCTTTTCACACACGTTGGAGGAGCACCAGGTGCATGTTCGACGGGTCCTGCAACGCCTCCTGGAGAACCAGCTATTTGTCAAGGCCGAGAAGTGCGAATTCCACACGAATTCAACATCCTTTTTGGGATTTATCATTGCCCATAACCAAGTGCTCCCGGATCCGGCCAAGGTCAAGGCGGTGGTGGATTGGCCCACTTCTACGTCCAGGAAGCAATTACAGGGGTTTTTGGGCTTTGCCAACTTTTACCGTCGTTTGTGCCGAAGTTCGGGATCATCGCTCGCCCCCTGACCAGCCTTACGTCCCCCAAGATCCCCTTCCGCTGGAGCGAGGAGGCTGCCGCGGCGTTCGGGAAGCTGAAGGAGGAGTTCACCTCTGCCCGCGTTTTGACCCAGGTGGACCCGGACCTGCAGTGCTTGGTGGAGGTGGACGCCTCGGACTCTGGAGTTGGGGCGGTCCTTTCCCAGCGCTCCCCTGTGGACGGGGTGATTTGCCCGTGCGCTTTTTTCTCCCACCAGCTGACGCCCGCCGAGAGGAACTACGGCATTGGGGACAGGGAGTTGCTGGCTGTCAAGCTCGCCCTGGAGGAGTGGAGGCACTGGCTGGAGGGGGCTGCCCAGCCGTTCATCATCTGGACAGATCATAAGAACCTGAAGTATCTCCGGACGGCCAAGCGGCTAAACTCCCGCCAGGCTCGCTGGTCTCTCTTCTTTGGGCGGTTTAACTTTACCATCACCTACCGGCCAGGGAGCAAGAACACCAAGCTGGATGCCCTCTCCAGGCAGTTCGAGGTAGAGTCGTCTGGGGACCATGACGAGACCATCCTGCCAGCGTCCTGTGTGGTGGGCGCCCTCGTGTGGGAGATCCGGGACAGAGTCAGGAAGGCACAGGAGAATGAGCCCGACCCGGGTGGGGGTCCCCCGGGCCGTTTGTTCGTCCCCTCATCGGTCAGGGGTGAAGTTATCCAGTGGGGTCATGCCTCCAAGTTGGCGTGCCACCCGGGAATCTCCCGCACCGTCAACCTGCTCCAGAGAGCCTTCTGGTGGCCAGGGCTGAGGAGGGATGTTACCAACTATGTCCGGACCTGCACTCAGTGCGCCACCGGGAAATCGTCATCTTCCCCCCCGGCAGGTCTTCTCCATCCTCTACCGGTCCCTTCTTGCCCCTGGTCCCATGTGGCTCTGGATTTTGTGACAGGCCTGCCCCCTTTGGACCATTTCACCATGGTGCTGACAACAGTGGATCGCTTTTCCAAGGCCGCCCATTTTGTACCACTCTGGGGGCTGCCTTCGGCCCGGGATACGGCGGACCTTCTGGTTCAGCATGTGGTTTGCCTTCACGGCATCCCTGCAGACATCGTCTCAGATCGAGGCCCGCAATTCGTTTCCCAGGTCTGGAAGGTGTTCTGCACGACGTTGGGGGCCACGGCGAGTCTTTCCTCGGGGTATCACCCACAGAGTAATGGTCAGTGCAAGCAAGCCAACCAGGAGCTGGAGGCTGCACTCCGCTGCGTCATCTCGTCTTGTTCCTCATCCTGGAGTGCATTCCTGCCCTGGATTGAGTATGCACACAACGCCACGGTGTCCTCAGCAATGGGAGTGTCTCCATTCAAGTCATCTTTGGGGTATGACCCCCCACTGTTCCCGGAGGAGGAGAAGGAGGTAGCTGTCCCTTCCGTGCAGGCCCATGCCAAGCGTTGTCGCCGGATCTGGACCATCACTCGCAAAGCTCTCCTCAAGACCGCGGAACGCAATATCCAGGTGGCCAACCATCATAGGACACCTGCTCCGGATTATCAGGTGGGTCAGTGGGTTTGGCTATCCACGAAAAATATCAGTGTGCTGGCCGAGAAATGCAAGTTGACTAAGCGTTTCATCGGTCCATATGTGATTTCTCAGATCATTAACCCAGTGACTGTACGCCTAGCTCTCCCCCCTTCCATGCGCATCTGCCCCTCTTTCCATGTCTCCCAGGTGAAGCCCTACATCTCCGCCCCCCTGTGCCCGCCCCCCATGGCGTCCCCCCCCCCCGAGGATGATCGACGACCACCCGGCTTGGGGGGGTTACTGCCATCTTGGATGTCCATTGGCGGGTCCGGGGTCTTCAGTATTTGGTGGACTGGGAGGGGTTTGGTCCTGAGTACCATTCCTGGATTCACCCAGCGTTGATTTTGGATAAAAAACTCATCCGCGATTTCCATCAGGCACATCCAGGTAAGATTGGGCAGGTGCCTGGAGGCACCTCTAGAGGGGGGAGTACTGTCATGGCGGCCGCTGGGCCATCATCAGCCCCGGCTGCGCACACACCTACCGCCAATCACCAGCAGGCCTTAAAAGCCGGCGTCACTGATGGCTCAGCACGGAGTCGTCTGCCTTCTTCGCCATGCAACGCGTCATGGATTCATCCTCGAGCCAGAGCTTCCATGATGCATTCTCATCAAGCCTTGTCACGTAAGAACCAAGATATCTTACCTTGTCAAAGTATTATCCCCTGTGCACAGGTGGACCTCCCTGGCAGCGGACTTGTCTCCCCAAGTAATGAAGCCTCTCCTCCTCCTCCTTGGAACTCCTCCATCTCACCACAGCACCAAGCGTCACGCTCACCGAGCCACAGTGAGCCGCAGAGCCAGCAAGAGTCTTCCAGCGTCACCTGCAAGTAAGCAGTACTTGTTGTTACATCTCCGTACTGTGAACAGCACTAATCCACCTGTGCTTGTGTGTTTCCAGAGTTGCCAGGTCGCGGTGGGACTCGCTCAGCTCCAGCGGTTCCTCAGCATCGCACTCACTCTCACCTTCACACACATTACACTCTTGATTTAATAAATAATTGTCTAAACGGTCTACTCGTGTCAGTGTCTGTCTCCTGGGTCAAGCAATCATGTCACTGACTCCCGGACCCAGAGTGGTAACTGGTTCCACAGATTAGGAACTTGATAGCAGAAGGCTCTGCCTCCCATAGTACTTTTGGAGATTCTGGGTATTACAAGTAATCCAGCATTTTGGTAGCTTAGTGCTCTGTTAGGATGATAGGGTAATATCAGATCTTTTATATATAAGGGGGCCTGGTTATTAAGAGCTTTGTAAGTGAGAAGAAGGATTTTAAACTTAATTCTAAACTCTATGGGAAGCCAATGAAGGGAGGCCAGAACCGGAGAGATATGATCTCTCTTTCTAGAACCAGTTAAAACTCTTGCAGCAGCATTTTGGATCAACTGAAGACTTTTTAAAGATATTTTAGGACAACCTGATAATAGTGAGTTACAATAATCTAATCTAGAGCTGACAAAGGCGTGGATCAGTTTCTCACCATCAGTCAGAGACAAGATGCTCCCTGTTATCCCTGTTATGACCTGGTTCACTGCGGTCCATCTCTGAGTGGTTTAATCATGATTCTGCGGCGGCTCTCCCGCTACGACACACCGGTCACTTTTATGGCCCGGGACCAGGGCTACTGTCTGCTGTTATGCCGATAACTCCCCTGCCAATCCGGGGGACGTGGGATCCACTGCGGGATCACGATGAAACCACAGAGAGACGAGCTGCAGTGACGCGAAGCACACCACCGAACCATGTGATAACAGCATCTTATTCTTCGGACTAAGATCTGAAGAAAATAACAATATAAGCCACGTTTACAGCGAGTGTTCTAGTAGCAGTGTTAGCTCATGGGCTAATAGCTCAGGGGCTAATAAGCTATCTTTAGCTGGCCGTGCGAGCCACAAGCCCAAGATACAGGCGATTGGCCGCGGAATCACGACGAAGCCCCCAGGTCCCTACAATCAAAATGTCCCGGGACCAGATGCTGCTGGCTGTCACACCCAGCAACCCCATCGTCGTCTGTGGATCTGCTTTGCTCTCACGAACAGTGTTGTTTGCTCCAGCTTCCAGCTGACTGTGAAAGCAGAACGGAGTCACACAGAGCCACACTGCCGTTTGAGATCCCTTGGCTCAAAGTGCAGTGTGGCTGACTACTGATCGGAGGGTCAGGGGTTCGATTCCCTCTCTGCCTGCAGTCTGCATGTGGAAGTATCCTTGAGCAAGACACTGAATCCCCAGTTGCTCCTGATGGGTCTGGCCAGGGCCGGTGCATGGCAAGTCCGCCGCCATCAGTGTGTGAATGGGTGGATAGCAGGATCATTAAAGCGCTTTGGTCATCTAGAGATGAGAAAAAGCGCTATACAAGTGAACGCTGTTTACCATTTGGCTCGGTAGCTCGCCTTGGGTTGCGGCGATCGGGTAGCGTGCAGTGCTAGTGATTTGTTGTGGAATCACGGCAAAATTTATTTGGAAATAGACTGGACTGACACAAGCTATACCACTGACTATAGCTCAGTGAACCAGAGCACTGCTCAACTGAGCTGGGAGGCTAAAAGCCAGTCAGCTATAATGGCTGACTGACGTAAGAGGGAGGGTGGAGTGGAAACAGCGAAGGATGGTTCTTAAAGTGACAGGCCTTAACCATTAAAGATCAAAGTCGCCGTTCGTCACCCGTCAGCATCGCTATCAAATTTGGTCCAGTACTGTTAAATAGAGTCCCAGATGTACAAACTTTTTTACACCACAAGATGGCAAACTGGTATAGCTTGAATCTTAGCACAATAGAAGAATGTGTCCCAATGCAACGTTTGCTATAAATTCTGGTCTGAAGCAGGAGCTTTTTCATTTGAGTAAGAGAGACGACAGAGTGAAGATGTCGAAGCATTGTTACACCACTGAGGAAGCTCTCGCTCTTATTCTGGCAGATCCCAATTTAGAAGATGACCCTTTACCTTCTGAGCAAGATTCAGAATCAGATTACAAGCCTTCTGAGCAAGATGCCTCGTCAATGGAAAGTGAAACTGACTCTGCAGTGCAGACGAAGACGCAGGGCACTTTGTCTGTACTCAGTGCTGTGCTACATGACAGAGGAGCTGTTTCTGAAGGTTCTGCAGCTTTGCCTAACCATTGTCGAGGGGTGAAGAGGCAGAGGACAAATCAGACAGTTTTTGAACATGGAATAGACCATGAAAGTAATGGACCAAAATGCACAGCGGGGTTGGGATGCATGCCACGTGGCGGGAGAGGACAACGTAGCACAGTGAGACGTAATGGTGGCAGATTGGCTGGTTAAATGGCACAAATGGCACTGTAATAAGTACCGACAATGATGGCTGGGACCTTCTGAGAGATGAAGACGATTATCAGGTGTGGATCAAACCATTTGAAGAGCCAGTTGGTTATCGTGGAGACATGGACTTGTCATCGTTAAACCCATTGATTTCCTGTCTTTGTTTTGAGCTGAAGATTTCTGGAATACTCTCACCAAGGAAACCAACAGATATGGTGAGCAGTTCTTAGCCAAAGCCAAAGACGAACTAAAACCAAATTTTAGATTCCACAAGTGGACTAATGCCACTGTTAGGGACATGAAAGCTTTCATGGCACTGCATTTGTGCATGGGAATTATGGAGAAGCCTGCGCTGGTGGACTACTGGACAGAATTTTGGCTAGCTCATACACCTGAATTTGGCACAGTAATGTCTAGGACCAGGTTTGTGATGATCCTGTCTTTTCTCCATTTTGTAAACAATGACAACAGTGTTACGAGTGGTGCGCAAGGTTATGACAGACTATTCAAAGTACGTCCAATAACTGACTGTATAGTTCCGCATTTTGCTGCTGTCTATAGTCCACGCAAGGAACTGTCCCTGGATGAAATGACCATTGCATTCAAGGGAAGGTCCACCTTGAAGATGTACAACTCAAAAAAAAACAAAAAACCCTGACAAATACGGCTACAAGGCATCTGTCTTGAGTGAAGCCAGCTCAGGATACATGCTGCAGTGGTCAGTGTACACAGACTCTCAACACCGACTCATCTTGTTGCGCATCAGTTGATGGATCCATACACCGGGAAAGGACATAAGGTGTACATGGACAGCTACTACACTCAACTGCCACTCTACTGCTGGAGTTTATCCTCTAACTTCCTCTTGTAATTGTCTTTACACATCCTCAGCATCTCTGTCAGTTCACGCTGCACTCTCCTCAGTCCCTTCCTGTCTCCAGACCTAAAAGCCCTCTTCTTCTTGTCGAGAAGTGCTTTTGGGTCACTGGGGAGCCATTGTTTGTTGTTGAGGAAACAGCCAACAGTCTGAGCTGGCATGGTTGTGTTTTCACAGAATCTGATGTATTCTGTGATGCAGTCGATCATATTGTCTATGTCCACCCCATGTGGTTCACAGAGTACATCCCAGTCCGTCATCTCAAAGCAGTCCTATAATGAATCAGCAGCCTCCCGTGTCCACTTCCACACAGTCCGTGTGTAAGCAGGCTGCCTTTGCACAAGGGGAACATACTTGGGGGTTAACAGAATCAGGTTGAGATCTGATTTGCGGGGGGGGGGGTGCTAGAGCTGTGGCGCTGTATGCCTCTCTGGCATTGGCATACAGTAGATCCAGTGTTTTATAAAGAGTTGTACCTGAACTCCCAAATTTGGTTTACAGTAATCCCTCACTTATCGCGGTTAATGGGTTCCAGAAACCGCGAAGTAGCGTCACCCCTAATGACGTCATCCATAAATAATACGTACGTTCATTCTCTCACTCTCTCTCTCTCATATGATACGTGTGTGTGTGTGTACGTGTACATACATACGTAGATGTAAATAAAGTGTACATAAATATGTTTTTAGAACTCTTTTATTCTTATAGCAAGATACGTAACTCAAGATGAAGATGATTTACTTCACAGGTTAATGAGAGCTTTACTGCTCCTCAGGTGACGCCTCATCGTCAGGTGCTAGAAGCGCAGGATCATCGAGGGCAGCTTCCGATAGAGCTGGAGAAGCTGCAGGAGGCGGCGTAGTGGCTCGACGGGAAGACTATTTCGCACAAAATGGCACAAGAGAACAGCAAAAAGTTCCATGCTGCGAGACTACGTAACACGAGCGATAAAGAGCAATGAATGCGGTCTTCCTTCCCTTCATGGGCGCTCGGCAGGGAGAGGAGGTGGGTGAAACGTCTCGGCCAATCAGCTTGCGGGGTGAAACGTCTCGGCCAATCAGCTTGTGAGATTTCTGAGCCGAGCCAACACGAGAACAGCGAACAGAGAGGTGGATTTTTTGAGTTGTGCGGCTCTCCGTGTTGATACCTGATGGTCTAATGTAGTCTCCCTGCCTTCTGCTAGCGCCCGCCCATTATTTCTCAATTTTGAATTTTTGATGAATATTTTTGACAAATCTGCGATGCACTGAGGGCGCGAAAGGTGAAGCGCGAAGTAGCGAGGGATCACTGTAATACCCTTGACTTGCATCCCTCATAAATGCACTTGTAAAGTGTATTTAAACCATTTAAAGATGCTGTCAGAAAGGTGAGTTGACAGCAGGACCCAAATGCTAGACTTAAAAATTTTGATGTTTTATTAAAAGCTGGTCAAACCAAGGCCAGCTCAAGGGCCTAAATAATAATCCCAAAAGGCAGACAAAGATAGACAAAACAGTGTCATTAACTGCCCAGGTGGGACGGAATGGAGACCAAAATGCTGGCTGTGAGTTTGCAAACGTTTAATCAAAAACACAAAATATAACAAAGGCATCAAAACTTACGAGGCAGGATTGACAAGAGCAGGATAACAAGGTTGAATAGCTCCAACAGCTAAGGCATGTGGAAACGCTGGGATACACAGTGATGATAAAGTGTGGGACACATGCCAGGATACAAAGTGAACACTGAAGGACATCAGCCTGAACTGCAGGCCGACATCCCTAAAATTGGCCAGGAGAAAAGACACAAATGATAAACAGGTGTGGAATATAAGGGTGAAGAGCGAGGATATTAACTATGAATAGAAAACAGCTCTGACAACCGCGAACTTGAGCTAAAAGGGGAAGTAAACAAGAGCACTGTCAAAATAAGAACACAGGAGGAACAATGGCAAAAGATAACTAACTATGAATATGGAATGATTATAAAAGGAGAAACCCACCAAGGCAAAGACACGAAGGAATATACAACCAAGAGATACTATTAACACAATACTAATAATTATAAACATTTCCAAAAGAGAACAGGTGGCAACGGCAAGGGTAGTCTCATGTCCAAAACAGGCAGATATAATTTATAAAGCAAGACAGGATGGCCATGGACGCATATTATTAATAAAGAAGATAACAGTAACTAAACTAAGAAACAGGAACTCACAAACAGACAGAAACAAATGGCAAACTCAAATAACATAATACATCCAAAACCATAACCAGATTCAATACTAAACTGAAGTGGGGAAAGTACAGAAAATAATCAGAAATAACTGAAAGCGTGAGCACGGTTCTCCCACCGTGCTCAGCATCATGACAAACAGGACATAAGCTTAAACTAGGTGAACCAGAAGCGTGGGCTCACGCCAGGATTGATGAATACGTCATGCCCAGGTGAAGGGCGACATCCTTTAAATACAACAAGACTGAATGAACGTAAATTACAATCAGGTGTGAACCATTAACAGAACAAAACCAGACTGTGTGAAGACAGAAACTGAAGATGCTGTCAAAATAAAGCCAACCCCAAAAACCAAGACTACAAATGCTGACAGGAATAAAACAACCAGAGGTGACGAAGGATAATACCAATAATATGTAGACAGAGAATCATACAAAACTAAACTCAAACCCCAGCCCCAGAATAAAGAACATAACATGACTATGATAATAGTAATAATAATAATAATAATAATAAACACAGAAAGTCCCAAATACAAACTCAAAACAAGATGACAAGAAATATAAACTACAGTGGGGCAAAAAAGTATTTAGTCAGCCACCAATTGTGCAAGTTCTCCCACTTAAAAGATGAGAGAGGTCTCCAATTTTCATCATAGGTATACCTCAACTATGAGAGACAAAATGAGAAAAAAAAAATCCAGAAAATCACAATGTCTGATTTTTAAAGAATTTATTTGCAAATTATGGTGGAAATAAGTATTTGGTCACCTACAAACAAGCAAGATTTCTGGCTCTCACAGACCTGTAACTTCTTCTTTAAGAGGCTCCTCTGTCCTCCACTCGTTACCTGTATTAATAGCACCTGTTTGAACTTGTTATCAGTATAAAAGACACCTGTCCACAACCTCAAACAGTCAGACTCCAAACTCCACTATGGCCAAGACCAAAGAGCTGTCAAAGGACACCAGAAACAAAATTGTAGACCTGCACCAGGCTGGGAAGACTGAATCTGCAATAGGTAAGCAGCTTGGTGTGAAGAAATCAACTGTGGGAGCAATTATTAGAAAATGGAAGACATACAAGACCATTGATAATCTCCCTCGATCTGAGGCTCCACGCAAGATCTCACCCCGTGGGGTCAAAATGATCACGAGAACTGTGATCACAAATCCCAGAACCACATGGAGGGACCTAGTGAATGACCTGCAGAGAGCTGGGACCAAAGTAACAAAGGCTACCATCAGTAACACACTACGCCGCCAGGGACTCAAATCCTGCAGTGTCAGACGTGTTCCCCTGCTTAAGCCAGTACATGTCCAGGCCCATCTGAAGTTTGCTAGAGAGCATTTGCATGATCCAGAAGAGGATTGGGAAAATGTCATATGGTCAGATGAAACCAAAATAGAACTTTTTGGTAAAAACTCAACTTGTCGTGTTTGGAGGAGAAAGAACACCATACCTACTGTGAAGCATGGGGGTGGAAACATCATGCTTTGGGGCTGTTTTTCTGCAAAGGGACCATGACGACTGATCTGTGTAAAGGAAAGAATGAATGGGGCCATGTATCGTGAGATTTTGAGTGAAAACCTCCTTCCATCAGCAAGGGCACTGAAGATGAAACGTGGCTGGGTCTTTCAGCATGACAATGATCCCAAACACACCACCTGGGCAACGAAGGAGTCGCTTCATAAGAAGCATTTCAAGGTCCTGGAGTGGCCTAGCCAGTCTTCAGATCTCAACCCCGTAGAAAATCTTTGGAGGTTGTTGAAAGTCCGTGTTGCCCAGCGACAGCCCCAAAACATCACTGCTCTAGAGGAGATCTGCATGGAGGAATGGGCCAAAATACCAGCAACAGTGTGTGAAAACCTTGTGAAGACTTACAGAAAACGTTTGACCTCTGTCATTGCCAACAAAGGGTATATAACAAAGTATTGAGATGAACTTTTGTTATTGACCAAATACTTACTTTCCACCATAATTTGCAAATAAATTCTTTAAAAATCAGACATTGTGATTTTCTGGATTTTTTTTTCTCATTTTGTCTCTCATAGTTGAGGTATACCTATGATGAAAATTGGAGACCCCTCTCATCTTTTAAGTGGGAGAACTTGCACAACTGGTGGCTGACTAAATACTTTTTTACCCCACTGTATAAATCAGGGTAAGAACATGAGACCCAGTCCACACTGGACACACGCTTCCAGATGACCCTCAAGTAACACCAACAAAACCCAAAAAATCCTCACAGGGTGGGTGGTGGGGGTACAAGGCCAGGCAGGCCAAAACACCCCCCCCCACACACACACACATACACACACAGACACAGAGTCCAAAACAAGAAAACAGTTCATGGGCCAAACTAAGTCCAAGGCCCCAAACTCCAAAACAAAGTGTGTCAAGTGGTCTACCCAAGTCCATGGGCCACCGGAACGCAGAATACAGTGGGTTGGGGGGCCTACCCCAGTCCAAAGGCCCCCGAACTGGAAAACAAGGTGGGTTGGGAGGCCTTCCCCAGTCCATAGACCCCCAGACTGGAATGCAGGGTAGGTCGGGCAGCCTGCCACTGTCCTTAGCCCAACGAACCACAGAGCAAGGTGGAACAGTGGCCACAGGGACACAGAGCTCGCCAAACACAAAAAATGGAGCTCTATGCTCTGCGACCAGTGACTGCAGCATGCTGACCTCAGAAGCCAATGGTGGAAGCACACCGACCTCAGCAGGAGACCACAGAGACGCACCGGCCTCTGGAACGACAGGTGGAGGCACACTGGCCTCTGGAACAGGTGGAGGGACACTGGCCTCTGGAGCAGACAATGGAGGCTTACCGGCCTCTGGAGCGGATGATGGAGGCTCACCGGCCTCAGCAGTAACCGATGGAGGCTCACCGGCTTCTGGAGCTGATAATGGAGGCTCACCGACCTCAACAGCAGACAAAGAAGGCTCACCGGCCTCTGGAGCTGAAAATGGAGGCTCACCAACCTCAACAGCAGACGAAGAAGGCTCACTGGCCTCTGGAGTGGATGATGGAGGCTCACCGGCCTCAACAGCAACCGACGGAGGCTCACTGGCCTCTGGAGTGGATGATGGAGGCTCACCAGCCTCAACAGTAACCGATGGAGGCTCACCAGCCTCTGGAGCAGACAATGGAGGCTCACCAGCCTCAACAGCAAACGACAGAGGCTCACTGGCCTCAACAGTAAACGATGGTGCAGGCTGATCAGCGGCGAGCCCAGATGAAACTGCCTGATCTGTGGTGAGCCCAAACAATGACGGCTGATCAGCAGCGAAGCCAAACGGTGATGGCTGATCAGTGGTGGTCCCAGATCCAGCTGCCTGCGGAACCATCCCTGACACAGCCACCTTTGACGGGGAAGAGGAATCATGAGCTGGGTGGCCACCCAGCGAAGCTGCAGGCGTGATGACAGGTTGCGCAGCAGGTATGATGGCAAACGAAGCAGCCGCTGCTAGAAGCACATCCCACAACAGGGCAGCTGCTGACTTGACCTCAGGCGTGGGGCTTGGGCAAGAGGGAAAGACATCCTCCCTGACAGATGAGTCAGGGAGGATGAAAGTGACAGCAGAGGTAGCAGCAGAGAGCGGTGGAGAGAGCTCAGCAATGATGGTAGGTGGTTGTCGCTGAGCACTCTTCCTGGGAACAAGGCAAGCCTTTTTATTTGTGGGTGGTAAAAAATAAGAAGGTACTTGCCATTGTTCCCGTTCTGCTGCCACTGAAGAGTCAGACGATCCCTCCCAGGATATGACGGGGCTCGTCTGATGAGGCGCTGCTGCATGGTGGTATGGTGCAGTGTTGAGGGAGGAGGACACGGAGGCTTGGAGTGCCTCTGCCGGAGATGAGAAGCCCGGCTGTTGTGTCTGTCGGTGCCGGCGCGAGCCGTGTCCTTCGACTTGTGTTGGTCTCCCTTCCCTCTGCTCCTCTCCTGCTGCCGGCGATGGCTTCACCAGCCCCTGGAGCATCCACTGCAAATTGGGTACGGAACGCAGGAGTCCGGCGAGCTGAGGATACTGCTGCAGAGAAGGGAAGGCCTCAATGAACTGCTCAGCACTCCCGAGGTAGCGAAGGGCCTTTTCCGGCGTGTGAATGCAAACCAAACCTAACGCAGGTGCGACAATTCTTGGCATTCCCCACCCAATCGAACTGAGACCCCCGGACTATCCTGGTGTGAATGCAGCCTTAGACTGGCCAATATTAGAGCAGTGGGCTGTTATCAAGTCTAGTGACATTTACCTTTTCCTGACATTTCCCATTTCTTGACGTACAGAATAAGCCCCGGAAGAGTCAAAATGGCTTCTTGGAAAGAAATTGAGAGAAAAACAAGATAAAAACTGTATGTTTTTTTTTAGAAAAATTAGTGTTTTGATACTTTTTTTCTTCTTTTCGATAATCACGCGACCAATAGACACATTTTGGAAGGTAAAAAACACCCACAATTTTTCAGTCAGTGACCCCTTTAAGAAGGTCTGGAAACCATGCTAAACAAAAAAAAAAATGTGAGTGCAGGCAGGTGCAGGCCCCCCACTGAAAGACATTTCACTTTGCATGGAACACAAGTCATCTGGCACCAGGGAACTGCAGCCCTAATTATTTCTGAGGACTGTCTGTTGTGTATGGAGACTGACCTTTGGGGTTTGCCGCAGCACTGCTGGGGCGGGGAACAGGATGATGTCAGGCGGGCTATGGCGGGGAGCATAAATAGTAATGTGCGCCAAATAAAGTTCAGTTGTATGTTCGCCAAAACACTCTCTGCCTGCTTTATTTCCCAACGTAACATTTGGCAATGAGGAAAATTATGGGCGCGTGTGTTGTGGAACTGCCTCCATTCCTGCAGGACCAGGGTGCGCCGGTTATCCCTTGGACACGCTGGAAAAACTTATTTCAAGTTTATCTGTCAGCAGCTGATTTTGACGGGGTTTCCGACAACAGGTGGATGAGCCTATTGTTTCACCATCTGGGCGCAGAGGGACAACAACTGTTCCTCACACTGTGTGGCAATGGCTCGCTGGAGGAGTCGCTATTAAAGATGGAAGACCTGTTAGGTGACGGTGCCACGGTCACCGAGAGGAGGTGCAGATTTTTTAACCGTATACAGCGAACCGGTGAGTCCATTTTATTTTTTTTGATGGAACTGCATTGTTTTGCGGGAGAGTGTAATTTGGGGCCGCTAACAGACGAGCTAGTTCATGATAGACTGGCGCATGGCATGACTAGCGAGTGGCTAGGAGCCACGCTGCGGATAACTCGACAGCCTTTTTCTCTGCTCGAAGTGGTGGACATGATTAAGCTAAGGGAGTCTGCGGCCCTGCGGGGGCTAGGGGCCTTCACAGGTGAGGCACCGGAGGACCGGGTGCCACAGGTACCGGCTAATGTGCTAACTAGGTGTCGGGGTACCCGAGGAAGAAGAAGAAGAAGAGGAGAAAGCAGCCTGTGGCATGTGGAGAAGCCCGTGTTAGGTTCGTGGACCAGGTTGGTGAAGACCTGCGTGGTGCCGGCCAAGTGCGTGTGGCACAAGGAGGAAGAGGGTGCCTGAAATGGTATATGGTGCAGCTGGATGGCGTCGAGGTGCTCCTCATACTGGACTCGGGCGCTGGTAGGTCCATTTTGAGCCTGGCGACGTTGAAGATGCTGTTCCCAAAAAGGTTATTAAACCAGAAGCCATAAAGATGTTCGTTTAAGGCCATGCCGAGATTGACATGGTTGGCACGGTCGAGTTTGATGTGTTGTGTGGACAGCAGAGGGCGCCGAAGTTCGTCTTCCAGGTGGCATGGCACGGGACGGACCTGCTTGGAATTGACTTACTGGGACAATTGGAGTTTTCCATTTGGGATCCCCAGGGCTCGGTGGTGCTGACAGCATTCTCGGACTGGCAGCTCCGTTGGCCGGTGCTGTTTATTGGCCTTGGTCAGATCGGGACCTTTTGCCACTGCCCGCTAGTGGATGAGTTGGTGACGCCCAGGATCCAACTGCTTTGACGCTTACCGCTGGTGTTGCGTGAAGGTGTGTTGATGGAGCTCTCGAAGCTGTTGGATGCAGGGATCATCAAGAAGGTGAATGCGTCACCTTGGATCTCGAACCTGGTGGTGGCAAAGAAGAAGGACGGAGGGATCAGGCCATGCATCGACCTACGCATGGTCAATAAGGTGATCATTCCAGATAAATACCCCCTCACGACCATGGAGGAGCTCACGGCAATGTTCAGCGGGTCCAGGGTGTTTACTAAGCTGGACCTTCGGCAGGGGTATCTGCAGGTGCCGCTACACCCGGATAGCAGGAACCTGACGGCATTTGTGACCCATTTGGGGGTCTTTAGGTATACCTAGATGCTGTTCGGGTTGAGCTCCGCCCCCAGCTGTTTCCAAAAGGTTATGGCCACGATGCTGGCAGGTCTAAAAGGGGTTGTAGCCTATGTGGATGACATCGTGGTACACGGCGCAACGAACAAACTTCATGATGACAGACTGGAGAAGGCGTTGAGGCAGATGCAGGAGCACGGGGTCACTCTCAATGGTGACAAATGCCTCTTTGCAGTGGAGGCGATCGATTTTGTGGGGTTCCGGCTGATGGGCAAGGGTCTGCAACCACTGTATTCCAATGTGGAGGCGATGCTTCGCATCCCGGAGCCCACTACACCCACCCAGATTTCATCTTTCCTCGGCATGGTGAATTTCTATGGCCGGTTTATCCCACATTACTCGGAGACAATTGGGCCCCTGAAAGCTCTACTGAAGCAGGATGCACTGTGGGAGTGGACTCCAGCGTGCTCAGTGGCGGTCTCAAAGCTGAAGGGGCAGCTCACCTCACCACCAGTACTGGCGCATTTTGATCCTGAGTTGGAGACAGTGGTGACCTGTGATGCATCTGGGGCCGCGTTAGGTGCAGTCATGTCCTAAATACAAGGTGGAGTGGAAAGGCCAGTGGCATTTGCTTCCAGGTCCCTCTCGCTGGCAGAGCAGAAGTACACGGTGGGCGAGAGGGAGGCGCTGGCCTGCGTCTGGGAGTGCGAGAGGTGGCACATATACCTCTATAGATGCCGCTTCACTCTGAGGACGGACCATCGGGCACTCACCACACTGCTGGAGATGTCGGGATTGGGGCATAGGCCGCTGAGACTTCATAGGTAGTTGGAGCGTCTAAGGGCCGATGATTTTTCCATTAAATTCACCCCAGGCAGAGAGAACATTGTGGCGGATCTTTTCTCGCGGGCCACCATGGGGGTTTCGGAAGTGGTCGGGGATGACGTTGGCGCTGCCGAGGAGGAGCTGGTGAACGCCCTGTGTGGGACTCTCCAGGGTGTGGTCTCCCCACAAGATTTCAAAGATGAGTCGGAACGGGACCCAGTTATGGTGCAGTTGCACGCTGTGATTCGTGAGGGTTGGCCAGCGAAGGTGCCGAGCGAGCTGATTCCTTTTCACCATTTCCGGGACGAGTTGAGCTGTTGGAATGAGGTTTGCATGGCCAGGGGCCAGTGCACCTTGATTCCTGCTACATTGAGGGCTCGGGTCCTGGACATGCTGCATGATGGTCATTTGGGAGTGGTGCAGGTGAAGCAGAGGAGTAGGAGGTTGGTCTGGTGGCCTGGCATTGATGGCGACATAGAGGCCATGGTTAAGAACTGCGTGCCGTGCTTGGAAAGCAGAAAGATGGGCAGACCTCCCCCATTACCGCTCCGGCCTGTTGAGTTTCCTGGGGGGGCCATGGAAGCATGTTGAGCTGGACATTTGTGGTGAATTTCATGCAGTGCCGTACAACAGTCGGTTTCTGGTGGTGGCGTATGATTTGTTCTCCAAATGGCCGGAGGTGCTGCCCAGCGGTTCGGTGACGACAGAGGTGGTCACGGGATTCCTGATGTCTTTGTTCGCCCGGTGGGGAATCCCGGACACCATCACGATGGACAATGGGCCTCAGTTTGTGTCGGGGCGTTCAAGGACTTTTTGACCGGCAAAGGGGTGAAGCATATTAGAACAGCATTCTATCACCCCCAAGCCAATGGAGGGGTTGAAAGGTTTAACAAGACCCTGAAGAATGGGCTGAGGGCTCATCTGGCAGACGGGTTTTTGTTCCCAGAGGCGCTGCACAACACGCTGCTCCATTACAGAGTGTCGGTCCACGCAATGACGGTGTGTTCCCCAGCAAAGCTCATGTGGGGGCGGGAGCTGTCGCTGCCAGTCAGTCGGTTGGAGCCTCCGAGAATGGTGCCCCGGACGAGTGATGTGGCGCTGAGGAGAAGAGTCTCGGACCAGCAGCGGAGGATGAAGGGACGGTTTGATAGGAGGCACCGGGCGAGAGACCACGGCCTAAAAGAGGGGGCTCGGGTGTGGATTAGACATCCTGTCAGGGCCCACAAGCTTCAGCCTTTGTGGACAGGACCGCGGGAGATTAGGAGTCGGTGGGGCCCTGACACGTTTGAACTGGACGATGGGTCCAGGTGTCACGCCAGCAGATTGAGGCGTGCGACACCTGGCCGGGGTTCAGATGCTGTCAGAGATTTTGACAGATCCTTGGACTGCTCAGCCACGCCAGGTGTGGACTCACGGGTTATTCTGACGGTGCCTGGGGCAGAGTCCCCTGGGGGGGACGCCCAGCTAGAGTGCGTCAGAAGCCTGCTTATTTGGAGGACTATGTGGCAAGGACTGTTATGGACAGTTTCAGTTGGGCATATTGGTAGCATCCCTGTTTGCCCACTGATGGACTTGTATACGTGTATATATGGATGATTTTGTTTTATGTGATTTTGTGTTGTGGTGTTGAAAAATTGTTCACTGTGTTATAGTTCGTTCTTGTGTGTGTGTGCGGGGGATGTTGTGTATGAAGACTGGCCTTTGGGGTTTGCTGAAGCACTGCTGGGGCAGGGAACAGGATGATATCAGGCGGGCTACGGCGGGGAATATAAATAGTAATGTGCGCCAAATAAAGTTCAGTTTGTGGGACACATATATGTGCACTTATGTATATCACTTCATGCTTCATATGTATA
The DNA here is from genome assembly GCA_020510985.1 of Pholidichthys leucotaenia. Classification (NCBI taxonomy): domain Eukaryota; kingdom Metazoa; phylum Chordata; class Actinopteri; order Cichliformes; family Pholidichthyidae; genus Pholidichthys; species Pholidichthys leucotaenia. Next base: position 166,517,903 of record CM035844.1, read on the forward strand.
CCACTTTAGGCTTCACATCTTAGATTGAACAAAGGACTGAGCCTCTCTGGAGATAACAGGAGGATGTGAAAGTCTAGTCTTTGGTATGCAGAGAGACGGCCTGGGGGGATTTTCCTGACCGCCAGAGGCTGGGGGTGGAGGTGTTAAGATCCGAAGGAAGATGTATTGTTATTTGGGATTAAATACAATATGACTGTGTGCTTTGAAGTCCTGAGGTATTTAAAGGACGAATGTCTGGGTTTTTTCCTCTTTCTGCTTTTGATGATGTTGGATGATGTGAATAAACCTGACTCTTGAGATGAACTCTGCCTCGTCATTTTCACATTATCTACAAGTTGTATGTTCGTCAAGACACTCTCTGCCTGCTTTATTTTACCATTGTAACACTGTCCACCAAAACAGCTGGTCGTGACTTGTATAGCAGGAGTAGGGCTAAAAGTCAGTTTATGACCAAAATGTGTCGCTAAAAATATCCAGCATTTCCATACTTTACCTTCAAGGGAAACATACAGAATGCTTGTTTTTGTGCACAAGTTGAAATTATAGTCAAGTCTTAACAGGGCATTGAAAAAACAATTTAAAAAAAAAACAACTAACTATAAAGCCTATTTGTTTTGTTTTTCTGAGATGTTCTTTATAATAGGCAGAGAAGGTTCAGTTACACTTACCAAAGGCAGTGACTCTAACGATGGTTCTCTAATTAAACAGTTTAATTAGTTGAATGAATGAATGAATGAATGAATGAATGAATTTGAATTTTGAATGAATGAATGAATTTTATTTCGGATAATACAGTACAGGTTAAAAGAAACTGTATAACAACAAGGTCAAATTAGACAAAGACTCCTTCTACTATACAATTCCACGTGAGTTATCCGAAATGGGTGATGGCTGAAGCCGCAGCTTATATTGCCCACCCATATTCCATCCAAGAATTCAAAGAAAAAAGAGTAAACAAGACAAGAGTGATTACAATTTAGAACAAAGCTAAGACAAAGTGTGACTGAGAGAAAAAAAAAAAAAGAAAACTAAGCTAAGCTAAGTTAAGCGGTTACTATTCAAGACAAATCTAAGACAGAATGTCACAGAGAGAAAAAAAAAAACAACAAAAAACTAAGCTACAACACAACACAGGCTGGAAATGTCAATCTTTATCTGAGTTTACATGTCGTCTTGTAAATATGTTTGGAGTATTTCTTCCTTTAGTTTTTGTTTAAATTGTCCAAGCGTTGTACATGATTTTAATTCAGGTCCATAATCGTTCCATAATCTGACTCCTTGCACTGAAATACAGTGTTGCTTGGTGGTTGTTCTCACTGTAGGCTTTTGAAATATACATGTTCCTCTGAAGTGATATCGTTTCTCCCTTGTTTGGAACAACTTTTGGATATTTGCGGGCAGTGATAAATTCTTCACTTTGAACATTATTATTGCGGTTTTAAAGTCAACCAGATCTTTCAACTTGAGAGTTTTTTGTTTAAGAAAAAGTGGGTTTGTTGGTTCCCTGTAAGCTGCTTTGTTTATTATTCTAATAGCTCTCTTTTGAAGCATAAAGAGTTCGTTTTGTACTCAACTAATTCAACTCTTGAGCTAATAGATATAATTAATTTCCAGTTGCGTCCCATTAAAGGAATAGCTCTATTTAAATACAATTTGCTGGGAAAAAAAAATCAATTTGGACTCGCGAGTTGATGCCATACTCTCTGCAGAAGACGCGTCATGCTGTTTTTACTACGACGTAGCTCCCTACAGACTGGGGGGACGCTTCTGCAGCTCGTCCACACACACACACACACACACACACCGGTACCGACACGCGGCGTCTCCGGGGACAGGAGTTGTGAATGAGGAAGGGCGGTGCAGCGGCGCGCAGGAACCGCAGCAGCTGCCGGAGGAGGAGCGCACAGACAAACGCGCAGCCCCATGGACGCTTCGCCCCGCACATCTGAGCTGAACGCACGATTTCTTCAGACACCGTAACGGATTCTTTTTCTTATTTACGAAGGAGATTTTTTTTTTTTCACACCACGGGAGTCGTGAATACAACGAAAGGAAACAAAAAAAGACAAGAATGGATTCACAGCTGCTGTACTTAATGCTGTTGTGCGTGCATCTTCCAAAAGTAAGTATTTTTACAGCTTAACCAATGTAGTTTTTAACCAGTAAATCTGCCATAAATTTAACTTTAAAGGAGATGCATCAGATTTTTATAAACTCTGGAGGCATTACTTTATAAACGTCATCACTCACATTATCAGTGGAATTCAACTCCGTGGACAACCAAAAAAAAAAGTGACTCCATTATTCCCCCTTTTCATATTTTACAGTTTTTAATATTGCTGTTCATAGAGTACTCACTTTACAATGCATCCGTCTAGAGGGCATATGCAGTATTTCCATTCCTGCAGATGACTCAGTACTTGAACACGAAGTTATTACAATACCTGGCAACCAGTGCCGCCGTTTTTGTTTACAGCTGCAGATATGACAAATATGAAAAGTCAAATTAATTCCCCCTCACACCCAGTGCACACAGCAGCGGCCACACGTGTGGCTGTCAAACGGTTCAAATTAGAATAAACTGTCCTCTCACCCCACGCCGTGTACATATGCAGGGATGACCCACGCGAGGTTTTTCTAAATCAGGGTTGCAGAATCTCGTAAAGGGCTCACGCTGTCTGAAACCGTTATCTCCCGGTGGACAAGTGCAGCAATTTAACCGGACACCGTTCTTATTACTTCTGTAAATATTTTTGGTCTCTTTGGGGTTAGATAATTAGATAGAAAGCCTGTGGGTAGAGCCACACCATGTGTCATCCTACAGTGGCAGTGTGTGTGTGTGCGTGTGCGCGTGTGTGTGTGGCTGCAGGGAGTTTTAGTGAGGTCTTGTACTGTAGATAATAGTGTGATGATATAGGTCGTGGGAAAAATAAGAAATTCTGCAGATTTGATTTATAGAAAAGTAATTTTTTTTTAAACTGTCACTCTTGATCTGACTGAGACTTAGACGTGCGTCTTATTTTTGTCAGGTGAGGTCATACTGACAAGCAAGGACGTACACAGGTGCGGGCTATTGTTGCCCAGGCAACAGACCATTTGCCATCTCTGTCTGAGCTGCTCCTCTTGGGGGGCTGTTAACATCTTACTTTATACTAGTAAATTTATTGGAAGTTTTTTTCTTGCTTCTCTCATATTTTTTTTCCCTGTGACTTTTTTATTTGCATTTTATTATAGGCTATTCTTTGCACTGTATTTGCACTATATTTCATGTCATAAATTCACACTTTTTCTACAAATGTGGATCCTCAACATTTCCCCCCCCCTTGTCTTTCTATTATATTTTTCTTAAAAAACATTTTTTTTCTTTTAAATATTATTTTACTCATACAAGTTTGACTTTCTCAAAATATATACTTTTTTCAAGTGATTTAGTGTATCTTTGTAATATATTTTCTTTGTGTCTGTTGTTATTGTACATGTGTGACTTTACAACTTTTCTCATGAATTTGTGACTTTTGTCTCATAAATTCACCTTTTTTTCAAATAAATTTGCCCCTATTTCAGATTAGAGCAACAAAAAAATGTCTGTGCCTGCTCTTGATAAGAGCTCTTTTGTTGCAGTGTCAGAGGATTTTTTTAATGTGAAGACAAGTTGAGGTGACACTTTACAACATGGTCCACTTCACTTAAGTAATGCTGAGCTAACTTTATGATGTAATGCATGAGTTATCGTGAATTTTTGCTGCTCACCATGAATTGAAGACAGTCACTGTGGTTTCCTGTAATCACTTCATACTAACTAGATCATCGGTTAAGGGGTATTAATTCAGTCACACATGAATTGATTTACCATCAAATTAATTGGACGCTATTCAATTACTGCTCATGCCTGAAAATGAATGCACAATTTTGAGATACTGGAATTCATTTGGGGGAATTAGCCTCTGATTCAGCTGCTAAATTCAAGGTTGAAGATATTTTTAAGTATGACAGTCACACAACAAACTTTCAGAGTTCTAAGAAAATAAAATTAGCATTAGTAAATCAGATTATACCATATCATGAGAGAAAGAAAACCTTGTGTTTGGGGCAAAAATTTTCCTTTATAATCACAAATTTGTTGTGCCACCAGGTTGCTGTCCTGTTTTTCTGCTCTCCCGTACAGTTGCAGATATTTCAGTTTCTTGCTCATTTGGAACTAGGAAGTGTCCTTGCAGTCCTGTCCTGCAACATATTAATTTGGTCTCACACCCTGAGGAAAATGTTAGAAAGGTAAAACCAAGTTGGATTAACTCTAAATCAAGAACTTCTTGTTATTTTACATATATAAGCAGCTCATTTATGAAAAGTCAGTGTTTTCCTCTGATGGCCGGTTCAAATGAGAAATCCAACTAATTTGGTTGTAAAGCCATTCATGTATGACGTCACTATGAATTAATACCCCTTATCTGATTAATTTATGATAATTCAGACGTTGCAACATCATGCATCATTACTTACATATGTGTATGAAGTAGATCATATTGTAAAGTGCAACCAAAGTTGAACCAAAGTTTTAGCATGGCGTAAAGCAGACTAGACCACAACTTTGGAAATGGCTTTCTTCTATGTGCTGACATCTCTGAGATGCCTTGCCCGCCCTGGCGCCTTAGATTGGCCACACACATCATGTGTTGACATAGTTCATATATGGTTCATTGGTGTGCCTTTCCCAAAGTCCTTAGGTGGCTTCTTTGCAATAGCAGTCCCTGACATGTTCCATCATTATACCTAGTAAGAAAACGTGGTGTTAAGGAGAGGGCAGGAAATCCCATAAGTGGTTAAAAAGGGCATGTTACTGGCCGGATGTCACTGTCATTGATTTAATGTAATGCAGATGCAAGGACGAGAGGAGCAGTGTGGGGGGATAATGATGATTCTTCCTCAGTTACTTTCAACCAACTGATAAAAATCAAACGAACTTCTTAAACACACTTCAAAAATTTCTTTAAGCAGCTTAATTGCACGTGGCTGACTTTTCTGTTGTGGTTCAGCAAAATGGATGGCTGGTTAACTTCTGTATCCTGTCATGATGTTAAAGTTTGGGCACTAATGTGAAAGCCAAAGGATGCCCTTAATTTTACCCGAAAGTCAGTGATGGACTGGAATCAACAAACAGGCCGAGCATTTGAGACATAAATTAAAGTAAGAAGTCTTTCAGTTACTTAAGACCCTTTCAGCAAACTAGAAAGCTTCTGCATTAAAACAAAGTAAAACAAACAAACAAAAAACCCATCAGTAACATAGTCATAAATGTAAGCATTGAGGTATCCACTGCTATGATAGCAGTGGATACCTCACTGTGAAAATCGTGGATGTAAATGCAGTCTGCTATGTTTATATGGTGATGCAAAGGGTCAAATGTGTATTTCAACAGCTTTTAAAAAGACAACATCTTATATCATTACTGTAAAGTAATGCCTATTATTCTACTGTTTTTACTGTTTAAGACACGTCTGTCAGGGTGAGAAAACAGAGGCGGCAGTGTGTAAATTTTAACCTGCTGAACTGCATCTATTGGTTGCATTTGTGACGATCCGGCAAGCGAGCTCCCCCTCCCCTCCTGTTTCTGTCGGCTCTGGAGGATCAGACACACCTGCGTGACTACACACCTGCTGCATCCTGATTACTCAGCGTATTTATGAGGCAGCGTGTGGAGCATCCATCGCTGGATCGTTAGGTTTGCAACCACAAAACGTTCAAGAGCTCTACGTTATTCTCTCTGTTTGGTCTGTGTCCTTACTCCCGTGTCCTTCTGTCTCCCAGGTTTGCTGCCACCCGCAAGTGTGTTCTCCAGAGCTGATCATGCTCGCCTGACCAAGAAGAATGCCAGATGTCCACCCAGGTCACCGTCTTCCCCCAGCTCCCCTGTGGTCCACGCAGGAGTTTCCCCACCAGGCTCCTCTGCTCGCCGAGTAAGAGTGCTTTCCCATTTTTATTCTCCCCTTCAGGAGATTCTGTCCCTAATCACCTCTTTGTGCTCTCTCCCCTTAGGCTGCGTGCGCTCCAGCGGCACCGGTTTTTGTGTGTGATTTAAGTGTGCATTTTTGTCTTGCTTTTTTCTTTAGTTTTGCAATTTTATTTAGAGTTCTGTGTTGGTTTAGTTTTCCATAATAAACTGGTGAACTTTTGCATCTGTGTTTGAGTGTTCGTTCTGGCAGCTCAGCGTTTGAGCCTCACTTGCCCTGAATCATGACAGAACGATCAAGCCAAGACCGAGGTTCAGCGAGCTCTCAGCCAGGCGAACAGTCGGCACTCTGGCACTTGGAGGCCACAGAACGCCGGGTCATGTTTCTTTGTGAGCAATTCGAGACCATAACCCAGCAATTGGCCATCATCTCCGAGCACTTGGGTCGGCTTCCTGGTGCGGCGTCTCCCCCTGCACCTGGTGCTCTGGCAGTGTCTGCCATCCGCAGGAACAACTCTATTCCTTCACTTGCTCCCTGTGGGGGAGAAGTGGGAGGGTGCAAAGGGTTCTTGCTCCACTGCCAGCTTTATTTTCAGCAGGTGGAAGGGGAGTATGAGGATGATTCGGCTAAGGTACATTTCATGACCTTGTTGCTGCGAGACCGGGCGCTTAAGTGGGCACAGTCCGTCTTCAGCAGCCCAGACAGTCCCCTTTACACATACAAACAGTTTGTGCTGGAATTCTCTGAGGCATTCAACCATACAGAGAGTGAGGGGAACATTGTTAGCCAACTGATGGGACTTCTACAGGGAGACTGGTCAGTAGCCGATTTCTCCTTTGAGTTCCGGGTTGCTGTGGTAGACTCCGGATGGAACAATGTTGCCCTACGCAACGCCTTCCTCTGGGGCCTGGATACACACCTCCGCGATGAGCTGGCTATTTGGGCATCCCCCTCCTCTCTGGATGAGATGATTGCACAGGCTGTGGCCCTGGATAACTGGTTTAGGGACCATGCAAGGGAGCAGAAGGCTGACAGCAGAAGGCCTGTCAGTCACCATGGGGGGTCTGGCGGGAGGGCCTTCGCAAAATTCCACCAATCGTTTTGAACTCCCAGCCCTTATTCAGTTACCAGGGGCCAAGTTCAAAACCTCCACTCTGACTGATTCAGGAGCGGAGCAGAATTTCATTCAACAGGCCATTGTCAGAAAATTTCAGATACCCACCAGGAATTTCCTGACACCCTTAACCACTTGCACTCCGGGCAATTTTCCTAAAAATGCCAAAAAATAACGTGCCCAAAGTAAATCGAAACCTGTTATTCAACCCTTTGCAGCATCTTCATGGGGTTGGTCTCATTTAAAAGAAAACACTTTGAATTTTTTGGCAAAAAAAACATAATCTCTCTACGTGCTCCGGCCACTGAGTTACAGTCATCTAAACATACTGAACTTGAAGAAAAAAAAATTGGACACAGTGTTTTTTTGGATACAAATGCTTGTAAATAACACACAGCTGTCCGATCCGGCTGGAAAATGCAACAGAAATGTAGAACCAAGTGTTATCCAGCTGAGATCCAAATTTGGTAACAATACCACAAAAAATGAATATTTTACACAGCTTTGTTCTCAGGCTGTTCCCAGGTGTTTTGGAACTGTGCCAAATTGTGCCAAATGGCACAGTTTGGAAAAACGTCTGTAACTTTTGAATAATTCAATGTAGAAGCTTCATTTTAGGCTCTAATGAAAGGTCACACTCAGGGCTGTGTCTGTGTGTGTGTGTGTGTGTGGGCGGGGGGTCGTTCCCCCCCCCCCCCCCCCCGCTACCAAGGACCAAATTCGGCCCTCGCTACATGACGGATTACACTCCTTGCATGTTTTCACAGCGGCTCCCCCGCCCCCCTCGCTACTGTGTGTGTGTGTGTGGGGGGGGGGACCGTGAACAGACCGTGAACGCCCCCCCCCTCGCTACAGAAGAGGGCCATCGCTACATGATGGAATAGACTGATATGCTTCCCCCCGCGGACCGGGGGGCGTTCGGACCGTGAACGCCCCCCCCCCCCGCTTCTGCAGTGGGGGGGGGGGGCGTTCACAGTCCGAACACGGCAAATGAACCGTTTATCGCGGCGCACGCACTTCGTACTTTGTGCGCAGTACAGTTGTAATTTACCGATCGGTCAAAAGTCATTTTTGGATTACAGTTTTCAGGGATAAATAATAATTTAGCTTATAACACCTTACCTCTTCAAAGCAGCAGAGTCGTGGCGAACATTTCTTCCCCCATTGTCAGATGAACGCGACGCTGCTCCGCTCGTGGATCCCGATCAAAACATAATTCCATTATTGCCGTTTTGGCGAATGATTTACGACTTTTGTCGTCGGCCTCCGTCTATTCTGCTGGAATGAGTGCAGGTCCCACTTGTGGGTGTTCTCCATGCTGCTGGGTGAGCCTGGGTCTGTAGTAGATTCGTCCAGCGTCCTTTGTTTTCATCTGTTGCAACAGTAAATCTCTCTTCACCCAGCCTGAATTTCTGTGCTTCAATTGGCTCCTGCGTTCACAGTAGGCGGGTCCTCCTTCCTAGATTTTCATTCATTGGCTCTTCAAGGTTTCAGAAACCCAATTCAAGGCTCTTATTAGTCGAATGAGAGGTCAATCAGATGAACTAATCTGTTCGCGGCTGTCTCTGCAGTTTTTTTTTGAGTGGCGCTTAGACGCCACTACATCACCATCACCACCATCATGCGTCATGCGTCCAAGCGCGCACGAGGGCGCTCTCGTGCGCCCTCGTGCGCCCTAGGACACAGAGACTTGCCCACCCGCGGAACAACGGAGTGCAAGTGGTTAAGTGTGTTGGCAGTTTCGGGCAGCAGCATCGCAGCGATTACTGAACAAACTGAGCCCATTTTGGTCATTTTGTCCGGTAATCATCGCGAGACTGTTCAGTTTTATGTTCTGCCCCAATCCACCACTGCCATGATTCTGGGGTAGCTGTGGTTCTGTATTCATAATCCAGTAATAAACTGGAGTCAGGGCTCCATTTCGTCCTGGAGCCCATTTTGCCTCTCATTGTGTCTCCAATTGGCCGCATGCTCGCCCTTGCTCCCAATCTCCTCCCCTTCAGCTGAGCCGGCGGATCTCAGCTCCGTGCCCGAGGTCTATCATGACTTAGGGGAGGTCTTTAGCAAGTCCATGGCCCTTTCTTTACCACCTCATCGGGCCTATGACTATGCTATCAACCTGTTCCCGGGTGCGCGGCTGCCATCCAGCCAGCTCTACAGTTTATCTGGGCCAGAGAGGGAGGCGATGGAGACCTACATAAAAGACTTTCTCAGCGCCGGCATTATTTGTCCGTCATCTGCCCCTCTCGGCGCTGGGTTCTTTTTTGTAGGGAAAAAGGATGGGACATTGCGGCCGTGCATTGATTATCATGAACTTAACGTGATTACCTGTAAGGATAATTATCCACTGCCCCTTCTCAACTCAGCATTTGAGCTACTCCAACGGGTGCACTACTTCACCAAGCTTGACCTCCGTATTGCGTACCACTTGGTTCGCATTCGTGAGGGAGACGAGTGGTAGACGGCATTTAAAACACCGCTGGGCCATTTTGAATATTTGGTCATGCCATACAGGCTGACCGATGCCCCTGCCGTCTTCCAGTGGTTAATTATTGATGTCTTATGGGACATAGTGAACCAGTTTGTTTTCCTGTATCTGGACGATATTTAGATTTTTTTTCCCACACGCTGGAGGAGCACATAGTCCACGTTTGTTCCATCCTGCAGCGCTTGCTGGAGAATCAGCTTTTTGTGAAAGCGGAGAAGTGCAAATTTTCCACTCGCTCTACTTCATTTCTGGGATTCATCGTTGCCAAGGGCGCGTTAAAGGCTGATCTGGTGAAAATCAAGGCGGTAGTAGACTGGCCAACCCCCCAGTCCAGGAAGGACCTCCAACGCTTCCTGGGCTTTACCAACTTCTACCGCCAATTTAGCCGTGACTACAGTAAGGTGACGCAACCGCTTACGCAATTGACGTCGACCAAAAGCCTGTTCAAGTGGTCCAAGGCTGCTGAACGAGCTTTTGTGACGCTGAAAGGCCTCTTCACCATTGCGCAGGTCCTGGCGCAGGTGGACCTTGGGCACAGTTCGTGGTCGAGGTGGATGCTTCTGATTTGGGGGTGGGTGCTGTCCTCTCCTAGCGCTCCAGCTCCAACCAGAAGCTCCGCCCGTGTGTGTATTTCTTCCGGTGGCTAATGCCAGCCGAGAGGAATTACGATGTTGGGGACCACGAACTGTTGGCCATTAAGCTGGTGTTGGAGGAGTGGAGACACTGGCTGGAGGGAGCCATCAAATGGGTCATTGTCTGGACCGATCACAAAAATTTAGAATATCTGATCGGCCAGATGGTTGAATTCTCGGGAGGCTCGGTAGGCCCTGTTCTTTAATAGGTTCAACCTTTCTATCGCGTACCGACCAGGGTCCCGTAATGCCAAGGCTGATGCTCTCTCACGCCAGTTTTCCTCTGACTCCTCCTCCTTCTCCTCCTCCTCGAGGAGGCCCCCAGAGACTATTCTCCTCTCCTCTTGCTTTCTCGAGACACTCTCGTGGGAGATTGAGCAGAGGGTCCAGCAGACCCAGTCATCAGAACCCATCCCAGAGGGAGGTCCGCCTGACCGGCTGTATGTCCCCTCATCATTACGCAGTGAGGTGATCAAGTGGGGGGATACGAGCTTCTCCGCCTGTCATCCCGGCATCTCCCGTACTATAGAGCTGCTCAGGAGAGCGTTTTGGTGGCCCACACTTGGGAGGGATGTGTGGGAGTATGTGAAGGCCTGTCACACCTGCATCGCTAACAAGGCTGACTCTTCCCTTCCAGCTGGCCTCCTCCATCCCCTTCCATTGTGATTCGTCCTTGGTCACACATTGCGCTGGACTTTGTGACAGGCCTCCCTCCATCCCAAGGCAACACTGTGATCCTCACGATCGTGGACCGGTTCTCCAAGGCCATCCACCTGGTCCCGCTCTGTAAATTACCATCTGCCACAGAGACGGCTGACCTGGTGACGCAGCACGCCATCCAGCTGCATGTAATTTTACTGGACATCATCTCGGATCAGGGGCCACAGTTTACATCCCAAGTGTGGAGGGCGTTCAGCTGGTTTTTGGGTGCCTGACGTCCGGATACCATCCACAGAGTAATGGTCAGGCCGAGCGTGCCAATCAGTCTCTGGAGGCCACCTTAAGGTGCATAACATCCAGGAACCCATCCACCTGGAGTTCCCACCTGACCTGGGCGGAATATTCGCATAATTCAACTGTCTCCTCCTCCACTGGGCTCACCCTGTCCGAGGCCTTGATGGGCTATACTCCAGCTCTACTGCCCATGGCGGAGAGGGGCCTCGCCGTTCCATCCGTGGAGACCCTTGCGCGCCGGTGTCGCTGTCTGTGGAGGGCCAACCGCAGATGCGCACCAGTGCCGAAGTACACGGTGGGACAGAAGGTGTGCCTGTCCACCAAACAGATCCCGTTAAGACAGAGTCACGGAAGCTCTCCCCCCGCTATCTGGGCCCGTTCACCATCAAGCGGTTGATCAATGACATCACCGTTTGGTTGGACCTGCCATCTTCTATGCGGATCCACCCAATGTTTCACGTCTCCCACATCAAGCCCCTCTCTGCCAGTCCTCTCTGCCCTCCTCCGGACCCCCCATTGCCACCCTGGGTTATCGACGGCCAGACAACTTACACGGTGGAGAGGATCCTGAGTGTCCGTCGATGGGGTTGGGGGTGCCAGTACCTCATGGATTGGAAGGGGGTACGGGCCGGAGGAGAGGTCCTGGATCACGGGGTCCTACATCCTGGATAAGTGGATGGTGCGGGCATTCTGTTGGGTCCATCCCCGCAAGCCCAGTGGGACGCCAGGAGACGCTCCTTGAGGAGGGGTCTCTGTGATGATCCGGTGAGCAAGTTCCCCCTCCGCTCCTGTTCCTGTCGGTTCTGGAGGATCAGACACACCTGCGTGACTACACACCTGCTGTGTCCTGATTACACAGTATAAGCCAGTGTGTGGAGCATCCATCACTGGATCGTTAGGTTTGCAACCATGAAACGTTCAAGCGCTCTACGTTATTCTCTCTGATTGATCTGTGTCCTTACTCCCGTGTCCTTCTGTCTCCCAGGTTTGCTGCCATCCGCAGGTGTGTTCTATGGAGCTGATCATGCTCGCCTGACCAAGAAGAATGCCAGACGTCCAGCCAGGTCACCGTCTTCCCCCAGCTCCCCTGGTCCACGCAGGAGTTTCCCCACCAGGCTCCTCTGCAAAAAAAAAAAAAAAAAAAAAAGCTAACCACCCCACAGCTTCTCTTAACACTTGGCACGATGCAAGGCCACACATCTGCAATGGTAAAGTTTCAAGAGTAGAATAGTGTTTAAGGCACTATTTGTTAACCAAAGTGAGCAGAGACAAAACGGTGAAGGGCTGCTGCATTTTTGCTTGTTCCCATCATTATGGCACATGGTTGCAAATACTGCAAAATGCATTCATTTAAAAAAAAAAAAAACACAAAAACACAAAACACTGACAATAATCACTCAGCAGACAATCAATTGTTGAAGACGGAAAACAAAAAAAAGATGGAAGCCTTTGAGAAAGGCATCATAAACACTGATTCCAGAAGCTGAACTAAACTGAGGTGAAGTGTTTTGTTTCCACTCACCATTGTCAGCCTCAGTTTAAAACAAAAACAACACAATGACAGTGATGGAAACAAACAACACAGGGGCTTGTTTAGAATGAATATATAAGACGTGATTATTTCAAGCCTGTGAAGTCATGTTGGTCACGTTAAGGCAACATGACAGCGTTCATTCATAGTTAAGGCTTATTTTACAGTCTGATGGCACCTGCGTAAAGTTTCCTTTGTATCCATCCATAATGACCACAGGCTAAAGTGTTTCTGAGCGTAGTGTGAGCTCCATCTCCGTAAGGCTTTACCCTCACCTCTCCAGCATGAGCTACAATTCTCGGACATGCTCTTTGGAAAAAAAAAAGGGTAGTGTAACATAGAATCAGGATCAGTTTCTTTTGTCTTTGTTGTTTAAGACATTCTGCCACTACCTCTGAACAATGTCACTGATCTCTTTAACCGAGGACTGCAGCTTGCTGAAGTCCTGCTGTGCGGTGGAGCAGATCTGAAGCTCATGCAAGCTGTTCTCAAGCTTGTTGATGGCCTCGTGGAAAGCAAACTTGTTCCTCCTCTGCTGGATGGAGTCGACGTAGCTCATGCAGTACTTTGACAGGTTCTTGTCGGCCTCCAGCATGGCGCTGTGGCTGCCCGTTTGTTCAGAGTTGCAGGAAATGGCAGCGCGGAGTGTATAACGAAGAGCTCCCTGGTTCCATCAATATGGAATTCCTCCTTACTTTTGCACTGCTGCTTCTTTCCCACCGGCTCTTTGTCTCTGAGGTAAGTGCAATCACGATCATGCCGGGGAGAATACAATATTCCAGAGACATGTTACTGCATTTAAACACGGATAATGCAGCATCTGTGATTGAGTCCACGCCTCAACTGCCGGACTTCATTTTAAGAGACTTTCATGGACACAGCGATGAAAAGAGAGACAAGAGGAGGAAACGCAGAAAGCGTGGAGGCGTGAAATTAAGCCTGAGGAGACGTCAGCTTAACAGCATTCCTCTTCCTTCCATGATTTTGGGGAACATACAATCCCTGAGAAATAAAGTAGATGAAATTCAAGGGAATGTACGCTACCAGAAGGACTTCAAGAACTGCTGTGTCATGGCTTACACGGAGACATGGCTTACGGCGCAAGACCTGGATGCGGACCTGTGGATTGAAGGCTTTGGAGCCCCACTTCGCTCGGATTGGCAGGAAGAGGTAACGGGGAAATGTCAGGGGGCGGCGTATGTTTATATATTAATAAACAGTACTGCACATCTGTCACGTCAGAGAGCGCATCTGTACACCCAATGTGGAGCCTCTGTCCGTATCGCTATGCCCCTTTTATCTGCCCCGCGAGTTCCCCCAACTTTTCATCACGACTGTGTACATCCACCCGAGGGCAGACGCTGACTCCGCCTCCAGCACCGTCTTTGATGTGGTACAGCGGCTGCAGTCAATTTCTCCAGAGGCTCCAAACTTTATTCTTGGGGATTTTAACCATGTTTCTTTAAAGAAGACACTTAAAAAAACTTTTATCAGTATGTCTCCTGCCCAACCAGGCGAAAAAAGACATTGGACCTGTGCTATGGATCCATTGAGAGGACCTATAAATCACTTCCCTTTCCTCCTTTAGGATCCTCAGATCACAACTGTGTATATTTGCTGCCCACATACTGTATAAAACTGCTCTCAGAAGAGGCAAGGTGAAGACCAGAGACATAGATGTGTGGACAGAGGATTCAGTGCACTGCCTCCAGGAATGCTTTAACTGTACGGACTGGAAGGTTTTCACACTGTCCTGCGGGGATGATTTGGACTCTTTGGTAGACGTCACATGCTCATACATGGCCTTCTGTAAAAATATGATTGTTCCATGTAAACATGTCAAAATATATCCCAACAACAAGCCATGGGTTACAAAATCGGTTAAATCCTGCTTACAGAGGAAAGCACTTGCCTTTAAACAGGGGTCTGTTTCTGAGCTACAGGTTGCCACAAAAGAGCTGAAGTCTGAAATTTTAAGAGCAAAACAGAATTATAGATCAGAACTGGAAAGCAAGATGGCAACAAAGAAACTTGGTTCAGCCTGGGCCAGTATGAAAACTATTGCAGGCCTTCAGAGCACAGAGCGCAGTAATCATGTGTTTTTAGATGGATTTAATTCAGACACAGAGCTGGCTAATGCTCTTAATTGTTTTTATGGTCGTTTTGATTCCTCTGATTTTAGCACAGAAACTCAAGATTTGAAACAGAAGTTCAAAGACAATCAGCACTTTAATATTGAGGTGCAGGATATTAAAAGGGAGTTCTGTGCTGTAAAAGTGAACAAAAGTCAGGGCCCTGATAATATATGTGGGCGATTGGTAAAGTCCTGTGCACATGAACCGAGTCCTGTATTTCATTACATTTTCAATAAGTCCTTACAGACACAACATGTGCCTAAGATCTGGAAAGATGCCGTGGTTGTTTCCGTTCCAAAATCCAGCTGTCCTAAAATGGTAAACGACTTTAGACTAGTTGCTTTGACTTCAATTTTAATGAAAATTTTTGAAAAACTGGTCAGATGTGAGGTCCTAAAGCAGACTGAACATGCATCGGATCCTTTGCAGTTTGCATATAGGCCTCACAAAGGAGTGGAGGATGTCGCTGTCACTCTGTTTAACATGCTTTTTAAACATCTGGATTTTAATGGGACACACGCCAGGCTTTTATTTGTGGACTTTTCTTCCACCTTTAATACAATCCAACCTCATATTTTAGTTGAAAGGCTCCTGCAACAATTTGATTTGAGCAATAATCTGGTGGGTTGGATTCTGGATTTCTTAACCAACAGGACGCAGAGAGTAAGGGTCAATGGTACATTGTCTGACCTAAAGTGCTCTTCTACTGGCTCTCCTCAGGGGTGTGTGTTGTCACCACTACTCTTCATCCTGTACACAAACATGTGTCAGAGCAGACATGACAACAGACACATTATAAAGTACGCTGATGATTCAGTTATTGTCAGTCTCCTCCAGGATGGTGAGAGTGGCCACAGCCCAGTAGTTGATGATTTTGTTCACTGGTGTGAGGATTCCTACCTGCAGCTGAATACAACAAAAACGAAAGATATGATTATTGACTTCAGGAGGAAAACTCCCAGGCACAAAGTCACCGTACTAAAAGGCCAGACCACTGAATGTGTACAATCCTACAAATATCTTGGGATGATTATTGATAGTAATTTAAACTTTGAAGAGAACTGTGAAAAGGTGTGCAAAAAGGGTCAGCAACATTTGCATTGTTTAAGGAAACTTGCACACTTCCAAATTGACCGAACCATAATGATAATGTTTTATCGGGCTTTTATTGAATCTGTTTTATCCTTTTCTTTAGTGTCATGGTTTGGTCAGATAAAACTGAAACAGAGGAAATCCTTGGATCAGGTAGTTAGATGGTCCAGTCGTTTGCTTGGTGAGTCACAGCTGAGCCTGACATCCCTGTACACCAGACAAGTAGAGAGGATTGCTACTTCCATTTTAAATGATGACTCCCACCCTTTGCACTGCCACTTTCAGCTTCTTCCCTCAAGACGGAGGTTTGCTGTCCCAAAAAGTAAAACCCAGCGCTACAAAAACAGCTTTGTTCCTGCTGCTGTCAGAGAGTTGAACAAATTGTAACAATATATTGTACATAGTTTAGTTACCTATTTATTAACTCCATTTTATATTTACTTATTTTTGTAGGATTTTTTATTTGGGTTCTAAATCTTTTATTGGGTTCTAGACCTTTGAGTTTTTAACCTCTTTGACTAGTCTTTAACTTTTTAATATGACCCTTCTCTCTTATCTCTGGTTTTTCTCCCATCTCTTTGTCTTTATATCCTGATTGATGGAGCCTTGAGTATTTTTATCATGTTTATAGTCAACTTCATGTGTGCCTGTGTTTGTGCTTATGTTGAATGTAATTGTGGTTTGTAAATATGGATGTCACCAGACTGCAAAACAAATCTACCTACGGGTACAAATAAAGTAACCTGAACCTGAACCTGAACCTGAGTAAGAGTGCTTTCCCATTTTTATTCTCCCCTTCAGGAGATTCTGTCCCTAATCACCTCTTTCTGCTCTCTCCCCGTAGGCTGTGTGTGCTCCAGCGGCACCGGTTTTTGTGTGTGATTTAAATGTGCATTTTTGTCTTGCTCTTTTCTTTAGTTTTTCACTTTTATTTAGAGTTGTGTGTTGGTTTAGTTTTCCGCAATAAACTGGTGAACTTTTACATCTGTGTCTGAGTGTTCGTTCTGGCAACTCAGCGTTTGAGCCTCACTTGCCTTGAATCATGACAACATTATTATCGAAAAATATCAAAACCCTCACTTCTCTTTAAAAAAAACACAGCATTTAACCTCGTTTTTCTCTCCAAGAAGCCGTTTTAACTCTTCCTGGTATTTTCGTGTATACCAAGGAATAGGAAACATCACTACAATGTAAATGTCATTCGTCCTGATACTTGTCTGCTGCTCTGTTATTGGCCAGCCTAACTGTCATGTAGATGGGCAGGAAGCCAAAGGTTTTAGCTTGCAAGCTACCAGATGTGGTTTATATAGAGCTGTCTATGCTTACATCACAGTGTCATGTCCTGCTGCGTAAATACGCAGAGAACAAGTGAATTAGCACGAGCCCAAAGTGCAAGTGAAGTAAACATATTTATTAATGGAAAAACAACATACAATAGTGTCCGTGAATACAGTCAAAATGGGACTGATAAAAAGACAGACCACAAACTCAGCTGGCAAGCCCCATGCGCTCCCGGGCGGAACTGGGCAGCGGAGAGGAAGGGCAAATAATAATAGGGAGGAAGACTTACATAGGCATCGGAGCACAGCTGGCTCTGGAAACAACGACACCCGCAAAAGTCCAAAAAATAAGAGAAACCAACAACGAGTGAGCCTGGACTTCAAGTGTAGACTACGCCGACACATCGAGTGATTCCTCTGCCACACATAAATACCCTCATAGACTAATGAGCAGCAAGTGGAAACAGGTGCGCAGCGACAGCCAGTATGTGAATGGATGAGTAAGAAGGTGTGTGTGCGTGTATGTGTGCGAGCGTGCATGTGAGTGCATGTATGTGTGTGCGTAAGTAAGTGAGAATGAATATACATAGGTGTGTGTGCATGCATATGTATGTGTGGAAACACAAGAGGTGATGGCACACAGCCAGTGAGTGCCTGGCAGAGAGAGAGGAGAGGGCGTGGCCATAGACTGGCAGAGAGCCCATTCTCAGAGACTCCAGTGACCTGCCAACTGGGAACAATTAAACACAATCAGAAAACTACAGCCACAGATCATAGAATGGGGTTGAAACATCAACCCCGTTCATGACACACAAATCACGTGACTTTTGCCTTAGCAGCAGAGTGAGGTACAATCAAACCAGAGATCTCAATGTATCGCTTTCGAACGAACAGCTATTTTTAAATCAAGAAAATACCGAAATGGTGCAGCATTGGTTCATGTAGCCATCTCCATGTCATAAAAGATGATAATGGCAGGGCAGAAATATAATTTTAAAAGTTTAATTAATTAAATTAAACTATCTTATTTAGGCTTAAGTGTCATTTGCATACATGTAAAGTTAATGTCATGGCTTGGCTTTGTGAATGAAGATTATGAAGGTAGTTGTCCACGTCGTCTGCAGGCACACTCATGACTAACAAAACCGATGTGGGTTCAGCAGGTCCGGTTGCAATGTCTGCAGGGGAAGATCTGTTTGGGATTTGGTGTTTTTGTTGCACGATCTTTTCTCCTCTGGCGCTTTTCCTCCATGTTGGTCCAACGGATGTTCTCAAAATAGGAAACAGCACTGCTGACTGTATGCTGCCAGGTGCTACAATCTGCGGAAAGCGTGGACCAGTGTTGATGGTCAATATGACAGGCACTGAGGGACTTCTTTAGGGAGTCCTTGTAGCGTTTCTTTGGTGCACCTATATTTCGGTGACCGGAGGAGAGATCATCATACAAGATTATCTTTGGTAGACGATGATCTGCCATCCTGGAAACATACCCTACCCAACATAGCTGTAATTTTAGCAGCATGGCCTCAATGCTAGTGATCCCTGCCTGTTTGAGGACCTTAATGTTAGTAATATAGTCACTCCAGTGTATATTCAGAATGGTACCGAGGCAATGCTGATTGAAGCGTTCAAGAAGTTGTTGATGGCTGCTATAAGTGACCCCAGACTCTGAGCCATATAGGAAGGTGGTAAGTTCAACAGCCCTCTATAGACACTGATTTTGGTACTGGCTTTGAGATGTTTGTTTTTCTACGCCCTTTTGTACAGTCTACCAAATACACTATTCGCCTTTGCAAGTCTGCTGTCAATTTCTTTGTCAATCCGAGCATCTGTTGAGATGGTGCATCCCAGGTAAGTGAACTGTTGTACTGACTTCAGCTCAGCTTCTCCAATGGTGATATGGGTAGAATGGTAATCCACCCCAGGTGCAGGTTGGTGAAGGACCTCCATCTTTTTCAAGCTGACCTCGAGTCTAAAGAGTTGGGCAGCCTCTGTAAAACAGGAAGTTAAATACTGTAATGCTCTTTCTGTGTGGGCAACAAGGGCAGCATCATCTGTGAAGAGGAGATCCCGGATCATTAGTTCACAAGTTTTAGTGTGTGCTCGTAGACATCTGAGGTTGAACAGGTTGCCATCTACATGGTATCTGATAAAAACATTGTCGTTATATCCAAGATTTTCCATTGCCTACTTGAGCATCATGCTGAAGAAGATGGAAAATAGAATAGGTGCCAGGATGCATCCTTGCTTCACTCCATTGGTGATGGGGAATGGTTCTGAAAGCTCACTGTTTAGTCGAACTTGATCCTTCTGGTATTTGACCCTGCTGCAACAGGTTACCAGTAGCAGATTCTACGACCTGACCTGACCTGACCTGACTGACAGGTTAGTCATCATCAAATCATTGGTGGATGTGAAAACTTCACACTGGACCTCAAGCAACTTGGATTCTGTGCATCTCCACTCTTCCTTCAGACTATGGGACTCTGATTTCCAAATAATAAGACTTGGCATCTGATTTGGGGAGTCATGTCTTCTGCTAGTGTTGGTCCACTGTTTTATTTAGTCCAAAGTCAGCTGTCTACCAGGAAATTGTAGAGCACTTCATGCTTTCCTCTGCTGCCAAGCTTTATGGAGATGCTGATTTCATTTTCCAGTGGGACTTGACACCTGCCCACACTGCCAAAAGTACCAAAACCTGGTTTAATGACCATGGTATCGTCATTCTTGACTGGCCAGCAGTAATGAATTGACATAATATGAGTTTCACTTTTTGAATTGATATTCAAATTTATTGAGATGCACCTGTAAGCATTTCTTTTTTCCCCATTCTGACTGACCTTGTGACACTAGTCCAAAGTCTTGCAGTCCTTTCAGCATATAACTGGTCTGACAGACAATAAGTGTGTCTATAGAGTAGTAGATGCTGTGGAAATTCCCAGCACTCAAAATAAACAGGATTCCTCTTACAAGCATGTTTACTTACCTGGTAAATTCACATAGACAGTCTGTGCTGTGTATTTCAGCAATGAATGTGTTTTCTAAAAAGTCTCAGACTGTATGATGTAATTTATGTATCTGTTTTACCATTCAGTTTTAAAGAGCTCGATAAGGTATGGTACACACACATATTATACTATAACCCACCTGTACAATTCAAGGCCCGACTTGTGCAGACAGGCATGAAAAATAAAGAAATAGCCATCCTTTCAACCTATTTATGAAGTTCTGAATTCAGCAGATGACACACAATACCACCCCCCCCCCAAAAAAAAAAAAACCAAAACAACAAAAAAACTCCAAAACAACCCACATTTCCAACATTTGGTACTCTTGGCAAAATCAACTCTAATAAAGGAAGGAACATGTTGTGAAGTGCCCCATATTTTTGGATGCTCTGTCACTGCATAATGCAGGATAATGGGCTGTGCAATACTGTCTAAAGTACATGGTGTGACTAGCTGTAACCCTGTTTTAGCTGTGATTTATTTTAAAATCCTATTGTATATAGCTACTTATTTATTTGTTCAAACTGTGTATCTTCAGTTGTAATGTACTGTATGTAGGACCATGTGGGGCCAGTGTGAATCTTCCTAAAGGGACAATAAGGTACCTTTTCAGAGAGATTTTATCACGTCATATTACTGTTCTTTATAGCAGCAGTACATCCTTCGGCTGCTCCCTTTAGGGGTCACCACAGTGGATCATCTGCCTCCATCTCACCCTATCCCTTGCATCTTCCTCTGTAACACCAACCCTCTCCATGTTCTCCTTCACTACATCCATGAATCTTCTCTGTGGTCTTCCTCTTTTCCTCCTGCCTGGCAGCGCCATCTTCAACATCCTTTGTCCAATATATCCACTATCCCTCCACTGCACATGTCCATCCAAATCTTTCTTCCTTTGTCTCCAAACCACTCAACCTGAGCTGTCCCTCTGATATACTCATTTCTAATCTTGTCCCTCCAAGTCACTCCCAATGAAAATCTTAGCATCTTCAACTCTGCCACCTCCAGCTCCATCTCCTGTCTTTTTTTTTGTCAGTGCCACCGTCTCCAAACCATACATCATAGCAGGTCTCACTACTGTCTCATAAATCTTCCCTTTCATTCTTGCTGCTATCTTTCTGTCGTAAATCACCTCTGACACTCGTTTCCACCCACTCCACCATGCCTGCACTCTCTTCTTCACCTCTCTTGTGCATTTTCCATTGCTTTGGATGGTTGACCCCAGGTATTTCAACTCATCTACTTTCACGACCTCTACTCCTTCCATTGTTACACCTGCCTCCCTCTCATTCAGACTCATGTACAGTATTCTGTCTTGCTTCTATTGACTTTCATTCCTCATTTTTCCAGAGCATACCTCCACCGCTCCATGTTCTCTCCCACCTGCTCCCTACTCTCACTGCAGACCACAATGTCATCTGCAAACATCATGGTCCATGGAGATTCCTGCCTGACCTCAACTGTCAGTCTGTCCATCACATGACAAACAAGAAAGGGCTCCAAGCTGATCCCTGATTTAATCTAACCCCCAACTTGAACCCATCTGTCACTCCTACAGCGCACCTCACCACCGTCTCGCTGTCCTCATACATGTCCTGCACCACCCTCACACACTTTGCTGCCACTCCTGACTTTCTCATACAGTATCACACTTCCTCTCTTGGCACCCTGTCATATGCTTTCTCTAGATCCACAAAGACACAGTGCAACTCCTTCTGACCTTCTCTATACTTCTTCATCAGCATTCTTGGAGCAAACATTGCATCTCTTTCTTGGCATGAAACCATACTGCTGCTCACTGATTGTCACCTCTCCTCTTAACTGGCTTCAACAACTCTTTCCCGTATCTTCATAGTGTGGCTGATCAACTTTATGCCTCTGTAGTTACTACAGCTTTGAGCATCACTTTTGTTCTTGAAAACTGGTACCAAAACACTTCTTTTCCACTCCTTAGGCATATTGTCACTCCCCAAGATTGTGTTAAACAATCTGGTTAAAAAGTCTACTGCCATCTCTCCTAAACATCTCCATACCTCCACAGGCATATCATCTGGACCAACCGCCTTTCCATTTTTTATCCTCTTCAAAGCTGCCCTCACTTCTGCTTTGCTAATGTCATGATTGCGTGAAGGAAAAGCTGACATGCAGGCTGCTAACACCAGAGAATGCACACGACACAGAGGGGCAACGTTAAACACAACTTTATTGAAAATAAACTCAAACGCAGAGAAAGCGTCACTCGCCGGAGGAACACACAGCCTGTGAAAAGAGGGAGATGAAAGCGGGTTAGGAATGAGGAGGGAGGCTGAGAGCAATGGATAAACAAGGGTAACTCTTACAATAGGTGAACAGAGAGCCTGGCAGAGGAACCCAGCGGCAATGGAGGAACCAGCGATGCAGAGCTGACGAGGTGCAGGAGAAGAGTGGAGCTGGAAGGAGAGTCTAACCGGGTGGAGAAGGCAGTCTGGAATGGAGATGATGATGGGGCAGGTCAGTGCGCAGCAACCCCGTAGATGCACCGCGGAGATGGCAGCAACCTGAGGAGAGAGGAGGAAAAGGAGTGTTAGGCTGAGTTTCTAAAAATGTGTTCAATTTTAACTCTCGTTAGAGGCAGCAATACCCAATGAGCCAGCACCAGAGCGTGCACGAACAGGTCCTTTTAACCGCTAGCAGAGAAAAGGCAGCAGGTGCGTCCACTCATGCAGGTGTGCTGATGACCTGCGGAGCCAGGAGCCAAATGGAGAACCTCCCACAGAAAGGGAGGGGGAGTGTGCCCACCTAACAGTGCCCCCCAGCCCAAGGAGCGCCTCCTGGCGGCCCACTGGGCTTGTTGGAATGGGCCCGGTGAAAGGCACGGACCATCCCCCTGTCATGGAAGTACGAGCCGGCGATCCATGACCTCTCTTCTGGCCTGTAGCCCTTCCAGTGGACAAGGTATTGCGAACCCCGGCCCCGACCACGAACGTCCAGAATCCTCTGAACAGTGTAGGTGGTCTGGCCATTGAAGATCTGAGGAGGAGGAGGTGGCTTCGGGAAGGGGGGCCGAGAGGGCTGGGGGAAGAGGGGCTTGATCTTGGAAATGTGGAAAGTAGGGTGGATGCGGAGTGTCGATGGCAGCTCCAGATGGACCATCACATCATTGATGATCCTGATCCATGATCCATGGGCTGCACGGTGGCGCAGTGGTTAGCAGTGTGGCAGCACAGTTTACCCTTGGCCGGGGGATCGTGGGGATCGTGGGATCGTGGGTTCGATCCCAGCCCCCGACCAACAGGGATCTGTGTGGAGTTTGCATGTTCTCCCCGTGTATGCGTGGGTTTACCCCGGGATTTCTCCGGTTTCCTCCCACGTGCCAAAAACATGCAGGTTAGGTTAATTGGAGACTCTAAAGTGGCCCTTGGTGTGAATATGTGTGTGAATGGTTAAAAAGGGATGGTGCCGTATTGTGGCTGCTTCATCCATCCAGGTGGTGGATGACCCTTAATTTCTGTAAAGCTTCTTTGAGTGTCTATGATAAAGCGCTATATAAATCTGATGCATTGATTGATTGATTGATTGATTGATCGATCCTGGAGATGGTAAAAGGACCGAGGAAGTGAGGTGACAGCTTCTTGGTCTCTTTCTTCAGAGGCATGTGGTTCGCCGACAGCCACATGCTCTGACCAACTGCATATTTGGGTGCCGACACCCGTCTGCAGTCCGCATATTGGCGATTCCACACTGAAGAATGAAGAAGGCCAGCCTGGGTAGCTCTTCAAAGATGGCGGCTGCAGCGAGCGTGGGCCTCCAAAGATGGCATGGCTACTTCCTTCTCTGCCATCGGCAACGGGGGCGGAGGTGTATACCCCATGGATGTTTCAAAGGGTGTCATCCCAGTGGATGAGGAGACAGCGGAGGTGTGAGCATACTCCACCCAGGTCAGATGGGTGCTCCAGGTGGACAGGTTGCAGGATGCCACGCATCTGAGGGCGGCTTCCAAGGATTGGTTCACATGCTCAGCCTGCCCGTTACTCTGCGGGTGGTAACAGGAGGTGCGACTGACCATGGTGCCCAAGGAGCGGCAGAAGGACTTCCAAACTTGGTAGGTGAATTGTGGACCCCGGTCAGACACAATGTCCAAAGGAATGCCGTGAAGGGGGATAACATGGGTAGTGAGCAGGTTGGCGGTCTCGGAGATGGAGGGCAACTTGGGGAGGGGCACCAAATGGATGGCCTTTGAAAAACGGTCAACGATGGTGAGAATGACTGTATTACCCTGAGAGGGGGAAGTCCAGTGCAACGTGTGACCAAGGGCGACTGGGATCCGGCAGGGGATGCAGGAGGCTGTTTCTGAAGCACAGTTGACAGGCCTTGACATAGTCCCAGGTGTCCGTCCACAGCGTGGGCCACCAGAACACTTGCTGGACCAGGTTGATGGTACGAGAAACTCCCGGGTGGCAGGCAAAGTGGCTGGTGTGCCCCCATTGGATAACATCACTGCGGAGGCCATCCGGGATAAACGGGCGATCGTTGGGTCCCCCCTCGGGTTTGGGCTCAGTAGACTGGGCCTGCCAGACCCTCTGCTCAATCTCCCAGGACAGAGCAACAAGAATGCAACAGGAGGACACTACGGGCTTGGGGAGTGAAGAGGAGCCTAATTTGTCAGGGGCAAACTGGTGGGAGAGAGCATCCGGCTTGATGTTATGGATGCTGGGCCTGTAGGTGATAGTAAGGTTAAATCTATGAAAGAATAGGGCCCAGCAAGCCTGTCTGGCATTTAATCTTCGGGCTGACTTAAGATACTCTAAATTTTTATGGTCGGTCCACACTATGATGGGATGGACCGCCCCCTCCAGCCAATGCCTCTACTCCTCAAGAGCCAACTTAATGGCCAGAAGCTCTTGCCCCCTCCCCCGCCCCCCGCCAAGAGAAATACGTGCATGGGTGGAGCTTCTGATCGGAGCTTCTGATCGGAGCTTCTGATTGGAAGCTGAGTGCTGTGAGAGGACAGCACCCACTCAAGAATCAGAAGCGTCCACCTCTACTATGAACTGAAACTGAGGGTCGACCTGGGCCAAGATGGGTGTGTTGGAAAACCAGGCTTTCAATTTGGAGAAACCCTGCTCAGCTGCCTCAGACCAGGCAAAAGGCACCTTGACCGAGGTCAGCTGGGTAAGAGGCTGTGCAACCCCACTGTAGTTCCTGATGAACCTGCGATAAAAATTCACAAAACCCAAAAAGTATTGAAGGTCTTTGCGGGACTGTGGGGTAGGCCAATCGAGCACAGCCTTTACCTTGGCCGGGTCGGCCCTCACGTATACGGACCAGATGGTATGCGTTGCGCAAGTCCAGTTTGGTAAACACCCGCATGCGCTGAAGGAGCTCAAACCCGGAATTGATCAGAGGCAGAGGGTATTTATCCTTTACAGTGATAGCGTTTAGGTCATGGTAATCGATGCATGGGTGCAGAGATTCGTCCTTCCCGACAAAGAAGAACCCCACTCCAAGAGTGGCCGAAGAGGGCTGAATGAGGCCGGCATTCAGGGAGTCCTTGATGTAGCTTTCCATCGTGTCCCTTTCCGGGCCAGAAAGGGCTGGCTGGAAGGCAATCACGCATGCAGGAGGTCTATGGCACAGTCGTAAGAGCAGTGAAGTGGCAAAGAAAGTGCTCTCGACTTGCTAAAGACCTCCTCAAGGTCATGGTAGCCCTCAGGGTGAGGGCTAAGGTCTGGCAGCACCACTGGGAGGGAGGAGATGGAAAGGGATGGCGAACACACGGCCGAGCAGAGACAGGATGCTAAACAAAAGGGGCTCCAGGAGGAAATAGAATTTTGTGCTTATTATGCTGGGAATTATGCTTCTGAAGCCAAGGGTATCCCAGGACCACCGGGGAGGCTGAGCTAGGGAGAATGAAGAACGACAGTCTCCCAGTGGTTCCCAGAAAGAAGCACGGAGATTGTCACCGTGCGTTTGGTGGTGGAAGCCAAACTACAGCCAGATAATGCCATAACATTTAATAAAGACGGCAATTTAGTCGTGGGGATGCCTACCTCCCGCACGAACCGCGAGGAAATGAAATTCTGTTCCGACCCTAAATCAATTAGTGCTCACACCTTCCTCTCGACCCCTGGTAACTATATGAGGGCCGGAATGGAAAAGTTACTGGGGGGGATTAATGGAATTCCCACCCGTCAGACCCCCCATGGCTGCTGATGGGTTGCGTCTTTTGGCTTAAGGTGGCAATTAAACAGTTTATGCTCTCATGACCCGCAGTACATACATGCACCAGCTTTCCTCCATCGCTGGTGCTCCTCCGGAGTCAAATGGGCTCGACCAAGCACCATGGCTTCGGAGGAAGAGTCGGATTCACCTGCGCCAGTAGCCAGGGAAGGCGTGTGCGAAACGGACGTCCCGAGGAAGTCTTCCGCTCCTTCATGTGCTCGTGGTACTGGTTGTCCAAACTGACGGCCGCAGGTGCGTCCACTCACGCAGGTGTGCTGATGACCTGTGGAGCCGGGAACCAGATGGAGAACCTCCCACAGAAAGGAAGGGGGAGCGTGCTCACCTGATCATAACAGCTAATCCTCAGGACTTCCTTGTTCACCATCTTTCCTTCATCCATCCTCCTCTCTCTCTCATTTTCTTTATTCATCAGCTCTTCAAAGTACTCCTTCCACCTTCTCAATGCACTTTCATCATTTGTTAGTACATTACCATGTCTGTCCTTAATCAGCCTAACCTGCTGCACATCTTTTCCAGCTCAATCTCTCTGTCTAGCCAGTCGATACAACTCCTTTTCTCCTTCCTTAGTGTCCAGCCTCTCACACAACTCACTATATGCCTTTTCCTTTGCCTTTGCCACCTCTCTCTTTGCCACGCACCTAGATTCCAAATACTCCTGTCTACTTTCTTCATTTCCCTGACTATCCCACTTTTTCTTTGCTAACCTCTTCCTTTGAATACTTTCCTGTACCTCCTCATTCCACCACCAAGTCTCCTTGTCTTTTTTCTGCTATATACTGGATACATCACATACCTTTCTACCCGTTTCCCTCAATACTTTTGCTGTACTTTCCCGCTTGTTGTGTCCACAAACCTGGTAATGACGGCCGACAAGGATACTGACGTTTACTGAACTTTATTACAGTTAGGTATGAAGAATGCAGGCACGTGCTCACGGGGTAACTCCTACCACTGAGAGTCTACCATACAGCTCTGCGACTTGCATATATCTCCCTGTGAAATAGCGGGTCGCCCAATATATATGAGACGTAGTAACGTCATGCGTAAGATACCACACCACTCTCTGAATACCTGGTATCCCTACACCACACCAGTCATCTGGCAATTCTTCCCTACCACCCAGAGCCTGTATTAACTCCTTCCTGGGTCAATATTTTATAGGCTAGATGAGTCACCTGCACAGACATTCAGGGGGCACCCCAACAAAACTGGGTGTGTAAACCCTCCCCAGCATTTACTTTCTCCTGACCACTGTGGAATACAGAACATATATTGAATAGCAAAATATATGAACAAAAAAACACGACATACAGTGGTGTGAAAAATGTGTTTGCCCCCTTCCTGATTTCTCTTTTTTTTGTATGTTTGTCACACTTAAATGTTTCAGATCATCAAACAAATTTAAATATTAGACAAAGATAACACAAGTAAACACAAAATGCAATGCAGTTTTTAAATGAAGGTATTTATTATTAAGGGTAAAAAAAACCCAACCCTACCCTATTAAAACATATTTATTTATTGACGGAACAAAAATTATAACACAAAAGAGGAGAAAAATGCAAGCAAGAAAAATGGCTACTGCTAAGGCAAGGGCATCACCGGCTAACCCTGGATCCAATACTGGGACAATGCAGGCAAGCAAAAATAGCAGAAAGCTAAGTCAAGAACATCACCGGCTAAACCTGGAGACGATGGGAAAACACGTAGCACAAAACAAAGGACTTACGTGTAACAGGAGAGAGCTGAATGTAGGTTCTTAGTAGTAGGTTGCCGCGCTGGACAAAAATGCGCAGCCCCTTAAATACTGGTCAGAACCATTAACATAACTAATAACAGGTGTGGGTATCTG
Organism: Pholidichthys leucotaenia; assembly: GCA_020510985.1. Classification (NCBI taxonomy): domain Eukaryota; kingdom Metazoa; phylum Chordata; class Actinopteri; order Cichliformes; family Pholidichthyidae; genus Pholidichthys; species Pholidichthys leucotaenia. The sequence goes on from CM035844.1 coordinate 166,546,159, forward strand.
AAGGGGCAGGAGAAAGTGAGGAAACATGATTGGAATCAGCTGAGGCAGTGAGAGGGAGGCAAACCCAAACTGACAGCTGACAGGGCACGCCCATGCAAAGCTTTACACCCCTGACAGCTGTCAATAGTAAAAAGGACTAAACTGGGATATAAAGAATAAAAATAACAAGTCAAGGTAAACTTTTAAATAAGTACAGAAAATAAAATTATAACATTAACACAAACAGAAAAATGTGAGTAGACCAAGAATACAAAAAGGTCATAAGTGCAACAGATAAGTAAACAGGCAGAACATGCCATGAGACCGAGTCTGGGGAATCTCCAGCACCTGACCGCAGTACCATATTTATACACCAGTTGTCAGGATTACATCATGTCCTTTTAACTTGGACAGATGCTACATTTGTCTGACTCTGAATAAACAAAAAGGAAAAAGGCTTCACCTGGTGGTGTGATTCAGCACTCGTCCATTACAGACTTATTAATCTTGGCGAGGAAGGTTAATGTTATTCCATTTATTTGTTCATTTGTGTGTACCAGCAGATGGAAGGAGTAGCGGAAGTGAAAGTAGATGAGTTTAAAAACCTGGGGTCAACCATCCAAAGCAATGGAAACTGCACAAGAGGGGAAGAAGAGAGTGCAGGCAGGGTGGAGTCAAGTGTCAGGGGTGATTTGTGACAGAAAGATAGCACCCAGAGTGAAAGGGAAGATTTACAAGACGGTAGTGAGGCCTGCTAGTGATATATGGTTTGGAGACGGTGGCGCTGACAAAAAGACAGGAGGTAGAGCTGGAGGTGGCAGAGCTGAAGATGCTCAGATTTTCATTGGGAGTGACTAGGAGGGGCAAGATTTAAATTAGAAATTAGAAATTAGAAATGAGTGTATCAGAGGGATAGCTCAGGTTGAGTGGTTTGGAGACAAAAGTAAAAGCGTCAAGGCTGAGATGGTTTGGACATGTGCAGAGGAGGGATAGAGGATATATTGGACAAAGGATGTTGAAGATGGAGCTGCAAGGCAGGAGTTAAAAAGGAAGACCACAGAGAAGATTCATGGATGTAGCGAAGGAAGACATGGAGAGGGTTGGTGTAACAGAAGATGCAAGGGATAGGGTGAGATGGAGGCAGATGGTCCACTGTGACGACTCCTGAAGGGAGCAGCTGAAAGAAGAAGAAGAAGAAGAAGAAGAAGAAGAAGAAGAAGAAGAAGAAGAAGAAGAAGAAGAAGAAGAAGAAGAAGAGTGTGTACTAGCAGTGTAAGCCAAAAAGTTCTTTACAGAGTCTGCCAAATATTTTCAGGAGAGGTTGGAAATGGACTGAGGATCAATTGATTAAACGTTGAGGTCTGAATCTCTATTAACTTCCAGCATTTTTTTTTAAAGCGTTCCAAAGGTGGGAGTGAAAGCAGTGCCTGGTCACCAGCAGAGGATGCTGCAGCTAACAGGCCATTAGCAAAAATTAAAATATGAGGGAGGTGATTAGTTGCCTCGGTCGAGGTTTGTAAGTTGATTTTTGAGTTCAACTGCTGTTATGGAAACAGTGCAGTAGATATAGCATCTCTGTTTATTCCTCCCTTTTTTTAAAAAAAAATTCTGTCTTGATATACCAAGAAGTTGGTTTCAATCCTGTTTGATGAGATTCAGTAAACCTACAGTAACTGAACAGTAGCTGTAGGATGATACTAGCTCTGTTAGTACTGTCATGATTACAAGAAATATCAGTTCACGTGTAAGATGCAACATCAGGAAATGCACACAATGCAGAGAGACAAAGTTTAAACACAATTTTATTGAAAAGAGTGAATGCAGGATTAGCCGGAAAAAAAAGTCCTCACTCGCCAGAGGAGAACCCAGCCTGTAAGGAGGGAGACAAGAGCTGGTTAGTATAAGGAGGAAGGCAGAGAATAATGAATAATAGGAATATTCTTACGAATGGGAGCAGAGAGCCCGACGGAGGAACCCAGTAGGGCAAAGATGAGTTGGAGAGGAAGCTGTGGATGAGAAGGGCTGGGGAAATGTCTGACCGGGTGGAGTAAGCGATCTGGAGAGGTGACGATGATGACGGGGCAGGTGAGCGCACAACAACCCCGGGGACACACGGCAGAGATGGCAGCAACCTGAGAAGGTGAAAGAGAGAAAGAGATTCATATCTGGGTTCCCTGACAATTAAAGCTTCACTTACTTTATTTTCTATGGCAGTATACCCAACGAGCCAGCGCTGGAGCATTCACAAATTGGTCCTTTTTAGCGCTGCCAGCGAAGAGACAGCATTTCTTCACTTCCGGCTCTGAGAGAGAGTAGAAGCTTTTCTAATCCTCTCTTTTCCTTTCTGATCCCAGCTTGCAATGTTGCGTTTTTGTCTGTGTTTAGTCGCTCTTCTGCTGAATCTTAATCTAAATGGAAATTATGGATCTGGAAAGCGGCTTAACTGTGATTGTCACCACTTCAAAAGAAGATTGGGTCAGGAGGAACCCAACGAGGAGACTCATGGACATTGGAATTCATGCGTCTGTGGAGATTTGGCAGGAAACATTATTGGTTATGATCTCAGGACTTCTATTTTTGGCTGTGAAGTTCCCTGATGTATCAGAAATTGAAGGAAGGTGAGAGAGCTGATCAAAGTGGACCCGGCAAGCTCCTTCATCAAATTCGACCAGTTGGGGAGGGCACGAGTAGCGGCAAACGGTGAACTGAATGACAGTGATTCAGCGGAGGAATACATCTGGAGCCCTGTGCTCTCCATGGAATGGAATGCCTGTTTAAGCCTGTATATTAATATTAAAATTATGAAGCTCAAGCGCATGAGAGAGGAAAATTCTATTCTCCGTGGGCTCTGAGCTGTGTAGATTTGACCTTGTTTTGATGCCCTGTTTACATTCCTCCTCGATGAGATAAGCAGAAGTGGCGGCTGCTAGCCCAAACAATCGACAGACAGCTGTTGTTGTCTCAGCGGATGAACTTCTCAAGGACAGTCCATGTGCCTTCATCTGCAAGCGAAGAGCTAGACTCCGGACTTGTTTATAAGTCACATGATTATAACATCTATCCACTGCCTGGAGGCGCCCTCTGCTGTTCACTAGCAACTGTCACACCTACACTACACAAATGCATACAACATTACACGAACTGACACATATATACTGACTCATACATACACTGCCTCTCTCAACTCTTGTTTGTGTGATCTATATTGTCTGCTAATTGTGCATAGAGGGTTTTTTTCTGTGTAGTCAAAATTTGGCTCATTTGAGCTTGATATGAGCTTATACGAGCGTTATTCTGATTAACTATGTTTTTTCTCTCTCCTATTGTGTTTTCCTCCCCCTCCCTTCCCCTCTTTACCCCCACTGTATGACAGGCGCCTTGCATGGCTGCCGCGTCATTGGATGCGCCTAACGTGCGCGTCCAATGTCAAGTCAAATTCCTCATATGTTTACTTGTAAATATACTTGGCAATAAAGCTGATTCTGATTCTGATTCTGATTCTGAGGTGCGTCCACTCACGCAGGTGTATTGATTACCTGTGGAGCCAGGGAACCTCCCACAGGAAGGGAGGGGGAGCGCGCTCACCTGATCAAAACAGTGCCCCCCCCCCAAGGGACGCCTCCTGGCGGCCCACCAGACTTGTTGGGATAGGCCCAGACCATCCCCTTTTCATGGAAGTGAGAACCAGGGATCCATGACCTTGTTCAGGTCCGTAGCCCTTCCAGTGGACCAAGTACTGCAACCCCCAACCCTGACTGAGAATGTCCAGAATTCTCTGAACGGTGTAGGTGGTCTGGCCGTCGAGGATCTGAGGAGGAGGAGGAGGAGGCTTCGGGGGTGGGAGGCAGAGAGGACTGGTGGAGAGGGGCTTGATCTTGGATACATGGAAGGTAGGGTGAATACGGAGAGTCGGCGGAAGCTCCAGGCGGACTGTCACGTCATTGATAATTCTGGAGATGGAAAATGGCCCCAGGAAGTGAGGTGATACCTTACAAGATTCTGTCTTCAGAGGCACCTGGTCTGCTGACAGCCACACCTTCAGTCAGGGTGCTGGAACCCACCTGCGGTCTGCGAACTGCCGGTTCCGTTCAGTGGAGCGGAGAAGTGCAGCGCGGGTGGCCCTCCATAGATGGCGACAACGGCGAGCGTGGGCACCCATTGATGGCACGGTGACCTCCCTCTCCGCCATGGGCAACGGGGGGAGGTGTACCCCATAGTTGCCTCAAAGAGTGTTAATCCAGTAGCCAAAGAGACTGCAGAGTTGTGAGCATACTCCACCCAGGTCAGATGAGTGCTCCAAGTAGATGGGTTGCAGGATGCCGCCCATCTGAGGGCAGCCTCCAGGGGTTGGTTGGTACGCTCAGCCTGCCCGTTGCTCGGAGGGTGGTGAAAGGGTGACCGTGGTGCCCAGGGAACAACAAAAAGATTTCCACACTTGAGATGTAAATTGTAGCCCCTGGTCAGACACAATGTCCAGGGGAATGGCGTGAAGGCAGATGACATGGATTGTGAAAAGGCTGGCAGTCTCTGAGGTGGAGGACAGTTTGGAGAGGGGTGCTAAATGGATGGCCTTAGAAAACAATAGTGAGGATGACTGTGGTACCATTTGAGGGGGGAAGTCCAGTGACAAAGTCCAGAGCTACGTGTGACCAAGGGCGGCTGGAAACCGGGAGGGAATAAAGCAGCCCAGCGGGAGGGGAAGAGTCAGATTTGTTTCTGGTGCATACTTGACAAGCCTTGACATAATCCTGGACGTCCGTCCGCAGCGTGGGCCACCAGAAGACCCGCTGGATGAGGTTGATGGTCCGGGAAACCCCTGGGCAGCAGGCAAAATGATATGTATGACCCCACCTGATAACATCGCTGCGGAGGCTGGCCGGGACAAACAGCCAATCCTCGGGTCCCCCCTCAGGTTTGGGCTCAGTGGCCTGGGCCTGTCGGACCCTCTGCTTGATCTCCCAGGTAAGACCACCTAAGATACATGAGGAGGGCACAATGGGTCGGGGGAGGGAGGAGGGGGCTGAGTGGTCAGGGGTAAACTGGCGGGAGAGAACGTCAGGTTTGATATTGCGAGAGCCCGGCCTATAGGTGATGGTAAGATTAAATTTAATGAACAATAAGGCCCAACAGGCCTGCCGGGCATTTAATTGGCGGGCCGACCGAAGATCCTCTAAATTTTTATGGTCGGTCCACACAACAATAGGATGAACCTCTCTCTCCAGCCAGTGCCTCCACTTCTCCAGAGCCAATTTAATGACCAAGAGCTCTCAGTCCCCTACGTTGTAGTTCCTCTTGGCCGGAGTGAGTTGACAAGAGAAATACGTGCATGGGTGGAGCTTCTGATTGGAGGTCGAGCGCTGCGAGAGGACAGCGCCCACCCCCGAATCAGAAGCGTCCACCTCTACAATGAATTGGAGCTGAGGGTCGACCTGGGCCAAGATGGGAGTGTTGGAAAATAGGCCCTTCAGTTTAGAGAAGGCCCATTCAGCTGCTTCGGACCAGGTGAAAGGCACCTTAACCGAGATCAGCTGAGTAAGAGGCTATGCCTCCCCACTGTAATTTCTAATGAATCGACGGCAGAAATTTGCAAATCCTAAGAAGCGTTGAAGCTCCCTACGGGACTGGAGTGTAGGCCAATCAAGCACAGCCTTCACCTTGGCTGGATCGGCCCTCAGCAACTATAAACCCCAGGAAGGAAGTAGAGCTGATGGAAAGCTCGCATTTTTCAGCCTTCACAAAGAGCTGGTTTTCCAGGAGCCGCTGTAACACAGTCCTGACATGGACTGAGTGCTCCTTTGGCGTGTGCGAGAAAATCAAAATATCGTCAAGATAGACAAAAATGATTTGATTAACCATAATGCGAAGGATATCATTACAGGTACATCTCAAAAAGTTAGAATATCATGAAAAAGTTCAATATTTTTTGTCACTCATTTCAGAAAGTGAAACCCATATATTATATAGACACATTACACAGAAAGTGATATATTTCAAGTGTTTATTTATTTTAATTTTGATGATGATTGGCTTACAGCCCATGAAAACCCCAAATTCAGTTTCTCAAAAACTTAGAATATTACATAAAATTAATTTAAAAAATATTTTTTTAATAGAAATGTTGGCCGACTGATAAGTATGTCCATGTACACACTCAATACTTGGTCTGGGCAAATTTTGGATTAATTACTGTATCAATGTGACGTGGCATGGAGGTGATCAGCCTGTGGTACTGCTGAGGTGTTATGAAGGCCCAGGTTGCTTTGATAGTGGCCTTCAGCTCGTCTGCATTGTTGGGTCTGGTGTCTCTCATCTTCCTCTTGACAATACTCCATAGATTCTCTATGGGGTTTAGGTCAGGAGCGTTTGCTGCTGACCTAATCGGCTGCAGACCGACTGCCCTGGCAGAGTGACAAGACACAACTCATGATGTTCCCCTCGCTCTCCAAGCAATCAAAAGCCCAGGAAAACTCACTAATAAATCTATCAAAAGTGTAGCGAGGACCCTCTGCACTGTCTAAAATAGACTGAGCCCAGCTGAGGGCTCGGTCTCGCAGCAGGAGGGTCATGGAATAAATTTTGGATGTGTCATCCGGGTACTCCCCACCCACCTGCCGCAGATAAAGCTGAACCTGACACAGAAACCCCTTACATTTCCCCACCTCCCCCGCGTACGGGGCAGGTGAGGGAATGGAGGTGGTTCGGCGGATAGTGGAAGAAACTGGGATAACAGGCGGGGGGAGAGGACCCGAACGAGACATGACTAAGATGGCTGGTGACCGTGCTCAGCTGCTGCGTAATGGTCTGCAGCTGTTCAGTCAGCACGGCCACCTGCCTCTCTGTTATGTCGAGGTGGTAGAGGGCGGAGTGCTCCGCTGATGCAGCACCTGCTGAGCCTAATTCGTGGTTGGCTCATTCTGTCATGATTACAAGAAATATCAGCTCACGTGCAAGATGCTACACCAGGGAATGCACACAACACACAGAGGCAAAGTTTAAACACAATTTTATTGAAAAGAGAGAACGCAGGATTAGCAGGAAAAACAACTCACTCGCCAGAGGAGAACCCAGCCTGTAAGGAGGGAGACAAGAGCAGGTTAGTATGAGGAGGGAGGCAGAGAATAATGAATAATAGGAATATTCTTACGAATGGGAGCAGAGAGCCCAACAGAGGAGCCCAGTAGGCAAAGATGATTTGGAGAGGAAGCTGTGGATGAGTATAGGGCTGGGGAAATGTCTGACCGGGTGGAGTAGGCGATCTGGAGAGATGACGATGATGACGGAGCAGGTGAGCGCACAACGACCCCGGGGAAAACACGGCAGAGATGGCAGCAACCTGAGAAGGTGAAAGAGAGAAAGAGATTAATATCTGGGTTCCTTGACAATTAAACCTTCATTTACTTTATTTTCTATGGCAGTATACCCAACGAGCCAGCGCTGGAGCGTTCACAAACTGGTCCTTTTAAGCGCTGGCAGTGAAGAGACAGCAGGTGCGTCCACTCACGCAGGTGTATTGATTACCTGTGGAGCCGGGGAACCTCCCACAGGAAGGGAAGGGGAGCGCGCTCACCCGATCATAACAAGTACAGCTTGGTAATTTGGCTACGCCTGGCAGTTATTGGTAGCAAATATTTGGTAGCAAGTGAGTAGTTCATGTGTTGCAATCTGTTTTATTCCAATTAAAATCAACAAAGATTTAATTACGTCTGCGCTCAATAACCTGGCAACTTGACATTATAGCTCATGGCTGGAACGGCATAAAACCACAGCCTGATGTTTGTACATTAATTCTAAGCATGGGTTACACAAACACAAAACAAAACAAATCTATTGCTGGTATGCATATTTTGAATATTACACTGTATGTAGGCAATCCATTTTTTTTAACATTATGGTCATTACGCTTCAACTTTTGGCTTTAGCTTTATGCACAGTATCATTTATATCATTTAGGCAATGGTTTTGTTTATTTTAAGTGTATCAGACAAATGTATGAAGGATGCTTATAATAGCTGCCGTAAGACTGGAACATACAATGGCAGCTTTGCATTATGCTTATAATACAAAGTTTTTCTATATTTCACCACATGCCAAATTTTCGTCTCTCATATTTTTTTTCTCTTTTTCTTCTGCCTGAAATACTGTTTTATTTGCTTACATTTTATTTCCCACGTATCAAGTGTTGCAACAGATTTATACCGTACATGTGATCTAGATGCTGAAATGTGGGGTGGGAGTAAACACATTACTCAGCATTATTGTCTGACAACACATGAGCGGGGAGGACACTCCTTTCATTTTTCCTCTCAGCTCTTCCTGTCTTTTATTTGATTGTTTTCTTGTAGTCAAACAAAGCAGAGCTGCCAGCTACTTTAAAAATGACACCAATCACTAACAGCTTAAAGCAGCAGCCAGTCAGCCTCTGTGATTAGCGCTGCGCTAACAAACTGCCCAAGCTGACAGGTATTTATATTTTACTCAGTCGATGTGTGCATGTAGGCTTTCCTGAGGAACACTTATCATCTGTGCAGTTTTGCATATTTGGGGTTTGTCATTTTGATTCATTGCCTGTCTTTTAACATGAATCTACATAGTCTGCCTGCCTAAATTCATGGCATGTTTTCAGCGTCTTGGATGGAAGACACTTAATTTTTTGTCTCCTGTGCTTTGAGCAGGAACATAAATCACTGTCAAGTCCCCCTCTCCTTGTTCTCTGTGTCTTCATAGATTACAGATTACAGCCAGCCCCTTATAAACCAGTTTCTATGAACTCTGAAGACTGTTTTCTCATTGTCCTTCTCTTTGTGTTTTCTGGATTTATTCACAATATAGAGGGTTATAAGAAATAATAAACTACCTCCATCCAATGAAGAGGTCTTAATCCCAGCAGCCTGCAGTATAAAACCGTGCACACATTCCACTCTCTTGTCTGTTTTTCTGACTCACCAACGACTTTGCTGCAATTTTTCCTGCTGTTTATGTAGCAGTTATCTGTTTCAGAGAATTTGGGGCTGACAGTGGCATGCTTTTTTCCCTTTTGCCATTTGCACCATTCATGCAAGTGTTTGCAAGAGTATTTGTGAAAGCAGCTGGTGAACATTAACAACTATTAACAAATGTTAGCAACAGTGTTTGCAACAATTAGCAACTATTGACAACTCTTTTGTTTGAGACCTTTTGCCAACTCCGGCTAAAATACATCAAGTGATACTTCAGCCCAACCCGATACAACAGGGTGCACAAACCCTCCCCAGCATTCAGTTTCTCCTGTCCACTGTGGAAGACCCATGCCCTTATCAGTTACACAAAACATATATTGAATAACAGAATATATGGACACAAAACACGATACAGCTGACACACCAGCCAAACCTATGTCACACAGCTACGCGGCAGAAGCTTCCCACCTCATCCCTGCTCACATGAGCTCCACAATGCAAAACGTAGACCACACACTCTTAGGCTAAATATATGCAGTGTATTTTCTTTTGTAACTCAGCATGTAAATGTAGGGAGCCCTATGTACCTTCACCTAGAGACGGTGCGCGAGCGCTCATTGGGAGAGCTCCTGTTTCTTTTGATTCTCTTGACATTTACTGGATTGATATTACAATTATTATTGGCTCTCCTTACTTTAAGTTCATGTTTGGTAGTATAATAAAAGTCTAGAGCTTTACAGTTTTCTACCTGTAGATGATGCAGGCCTAAACAGTCTCACAGAGACCAGTAGTGTGATGCTGAACTGGACAGCAGCCGGTGTTGGGTGGTTGCACTGTTGAGACTGTAATCCTCTTTTCACGAGGGTAATTTCATTTGTTTACATGTATACTAAATCAGTTTGTATTCACAAAATAATTTATGTGTAGTAGTGGGCATGCTGTAGCAGATGTGTCAGTGGACAGCAAGCTTTTTTTCCCGGAGGCTCAGGCTCGGAGTCTGTTTGGAGTTTTTTTTTTAACCCTCTATCCATATTTATTTTTTGCTATCTGGTGAATAAAATGATGATTCCTCTCTTGTTGTGTCTCCTTTTTTTTTTTTCTTTTCAAAACTCTGTTTATTAGTTTTCAATGCAGCAAAATAAATTCATACAAGGGGGTTAGGGCAAGTATTAAATGTATCATCAACAGAGTAAAACCCAGTTGAGTAATTCAATAATATAGGAAAACTCAGTCCTATTGAAATTAAGTAGATTACAGGGAGCAAAGATCAGATTACAATACCCTCCCCACTCATTACATATTTAAGTTAGAAATAACATTAAACATTAAGAAACAGAAGACAGCCAGTCAAACAAAATAAAAAAGACACACACAAAGCAACAAAGGGGGAAAAAAAGCCTGCCATGCCCAAGCAAATCATGTAAGGTCAGAGATATTAGAAGAATCTAACTGTTTAACATATTTTTTTTTTAAAAAAAGGGCTCCAAGTCCTATAGAATTTCTCATTAGAGCTTCTTAACACTTGTCGAATCTTCTCCAGGTTGAGGCAATTGAGGATTTCTTTCATCCACTGGGTGCGTGAAGGAGCTGTTGGAGATTTCCACTTAAGTAATATTGAACGTCTCGCCAACAAAGTAACAAAAGCAATAAAATTTGATTTTGTTGATGTAAGCAATACAGTCGAGGCAATCCCAAACAAACCCATCAAAACATTAGGTTCAATATGTTTTCCAATAACATTTGATAGGGATTTGAAAATAATTTAAAAAAAGCACAGACCACAAAAACATCCTTGGAAAGAAACACTCCTTATATGGATATAATTCCTTATATCATAGCTGTGATCAGCTGTGGTTTAAAAGACAGCGAGTGGTAGTCCAAGGAATGAATTTTCTGAAATCATCTGTGTTTTATTTTAATACATTCCAGACTTCAGAAAACAAAACATATTTAGGAAAAGTCATGGACTGACAGGCTGGTAGATTTTGTTCAAAGTTATTCACATAATAAACCCCCAAACTTTCAGTCAGACCGTCTAGTGATTCCTGTTCACTACTTGGTGAACCAAGAAGACCTGTAGCAACATATGTTACAACCATTTGCAGACACTTAGAACTATTTTGCAAATGTTTGCAACTGTTTTCAGAAAGAGACATTTGTCAAAAAAATTCAAACATGTCAAATTTTTTGGCCAACAAGAAAAACTGTTTGCAACCTGTTTAGCAACCTTACACAAACCCTGACGAACCCTGATGAAACTCCAAAATCCCTACATTCACCAGCATTTGTGGCTCGTGAGATACAGGGGTGAGAGATCACTGAAAGATTATTGCGAGATCTGACCATTTTTTTCATCCCTCAATGGCCTCCTATGAGCTCCACTTCTGTGTAAAAGCTGTTCTCGACTTCTGGAAATGTTTCTTCTTCAGAGGCAAGACCCAGAGGCTCCCTGTCACCCAAGAAATGTTCATCAGTCTCCATGGTCACCCAAGGAACTCTCAATGATCCCTCAATGATCTCATTTGGTCTCTCAATGATCTCTCAAGGATCTTTTGAAGATCTCTATAGATCTCCATGAAGATCTTACAACAATCTCCCAAACATGTACACAGAAATAGCTTTTTTGAGGCTATAGGAGATCATTGAGAAATCAGGCCAATGAATGTAGGGCTACTAATAAAAAATGTTTTTAGCTTAATCTATGACCCTTTATCTGTTCTTTAGTTGCTGCCTTTTACTTTGACTTCATGTTTTCTTGCTGGAATTGGTGTCTAGTCTGATTTTGTCAGAGAATATTATAGATGGGAGATTAAAATAAACTTTGGCCAGTCATAAACTGCATTAGTTTTGTTTAATGTTGTGTCCATGATTTGGCAGTGGGGTAATATGGAGTCAAATTTATGAATCAAATGGAATGCAATGAATCTTACAGTGAAGCAGGGACACCACAATAAAAAGGCCCGCTCTAAACTGAAGCAAAAGCTATTAAACTGAGTTAAAAATATACAACCTTGAACTAAACCGGAGCTGGACAAATAAAATTAAAACTGCACTCAACAGAGATGCAGATCCATGCTTCTCCTTTACATTCTCTAAAAACAAGTCTGAGTTTCTCCCTCTTCTCTTCCATTTCAAGAGATACATAATGTAATCATATGTATGCATTAGTGCACTCCTTTATTTGAAGCAAGTCAGCTTTGGGGCCATGAAATAATTTTTTTCACTTATGAACAGTGACGTGCAGAGACATTTCAGGTGCATGTGTTCAACCAATCAAAAAGGGGTCCTCCTAAAAATTAGGAAATACTCTCATGGAGACGTTTAATACCTCACAGATTTCTACACAATTATCAACTCACAAAGAGACCATGGTCTTCATTAGGAGTGGGAATCTTTACGCATCTCAAGACTCGATTCAGTTATGAGTCAGGGGCCTCCAATTTGATTCCAAAACGATTCTCGGTGCACCTTTTTTCTGTTCAGCATATTTTTTCTCCCGCTGTGTGACAATTCGGTACTTTTAAAGCAGAGTATTTGCAGTGACCCATGAATCAACTTCTATTATCTATTAATAAAACAAATGGAAGAGAAATGTGGCAAATCACATGGAATGTTACATCAGCATATATTCCACTTCGGAACACCTACATAAAAAGTGCACCTGTGGGTTAGATAGGTTTGCCACTGATGTGTTGAACTTTTTTCAACTTTAAGCTCTGTGTTCAAAGTTTTGGACACAACGCTACTAAGAGTTGTTTTGTGCCAAGGGCGCTGAGCGCATTAAATGCTGGACTACATAGGAAATGAACAGAAAATAGTTGGCCGCAGCAAAAAAACTAGAATGGAAATGCAGCCTAAATTTTAGACTTCTAATGACCTACCGGTGCTTCCATCGTCTGCTGGCCCGCTCCATAGTAATGCATCTCTGATTTGTGTCGTGTCATAAACTGTCCACAGGCAGGGCTCATGCGCAGATCACACAGAATTAATTGGACATCAAAATATCTGGCATTAAACACATTTGTTTGGTATCTCCATGGGGGTAACTTCAAATCTATACACCTTAAAAAAAAAGCTGTCCAGAGGGGCACTTGAGAGGGCAAAGGGCGGGCACTAGAGCACCACCTGGGGTCTGTCTGTACACATGTCTGCTGATGAAGTTGGGAGTGTTTTGGCATACTGATTTGAAATCCCCCCTCCGTGGCTCGCTACCTTATCATCTGGAATGATCCCAGGAGCTATGTTGTCGAGGGCAACTTGCCCCTGGTAGGTCTCCCCAGGCAAACTGTTCCTGGGTGAAGGGCCAGACTAAGAGCGGTCCAGTGGATCTCCATGAAAAACGTTACATCAAGGACCCTGTGTAACCAAAGGAGGCACATGGGTCCACCCTCCAGTGTACCCACCACCTGCAGGAGGGATCATGGTGCTATGTGGACTGGGTAGAAGTCTGGGCTACTCTGCCTGGACTGCCCCCATGACCCGGGTTCCTGGATGAGCGGTAGAAGATGGATGGATGGATGGATTTGAAATCCATACTTGAAGTCAAGGTAGATGCGGCAACACACCACCATCAATGGTGGCGTGAAAGGTCTCCTTTATCGTCTCTGTTAATCATGTCTCTTCCAGTTGGTTGTATACACAGTACTGTCCAACTTCTATTTTTGAGCATGCAACCTACAGTGTTTTTATATACAAATGATCACAGTCTGCACAGTTTATAGTGGGCTTTTCTAGAAATGTCTAACTGGCTACAGCAGACCGATTCCACCACCTGGCACAATGAAACGAAAGGACAACTAACTAATTGGGGGCGGCTGTGGCACAGGTGTTGTGTGGCCGACCACTGATGGGAGGGTCAGGGGTTTGATTCCTGCTCTGTCTGCAGTCTGCATGTCGAAATGTCCTTGAGCAAGACACTGAACCCCCAGTTGCTCCTGGTGGGTCGGGCCAGTACCTGTGTATGGCAGTTCTGCCGCCATCAGTGTATGAATGTGTGGACAGCAGGATCTGTAAAGCGCTTTGGTCATCTAGAGATGAGAAAAAGCACTATATAAGTGAATACCATTTAATTAAAAGTCAAAGAGTTAAAATCCATTTACACTGGGTTAGCGCAGCCAAACGATGCTGTATTTCAATTAAAAACTGCCTGAAACCATCAGTAAATGACTTTGATTCTCTGGGTTGTTGTTGTGTAACACAGCTGAAACAATTGTGTGTGTGTGTGTGTGTGTGTGCGCGTGCATTATATTTCAAACTTAAGGTGGCAAAAAAGAAATGGCCGAGGGTTGTAAAGTTAAGCTCCTCTGGCCTTATCCCCCTGTGAGGGTATTGATCAGTGTGCACAACTCAGCCATCAAACCAAACACATGAAAACGAGTCCTGAGAGTAAAGACACGGAGGGGGCCGCAGTTAGGGAGGAAAACAACACACTGTTACAGCATCACAGGGAATGTAACCGTCTGCTTATTTGAAAATGTCTCTAATGGTCAGGAATGATCATTTAAATTTTAAATCCTAATTTACATAATATATTATAATGACTTAATCCACTGATAACATATAATGGAAATTAGAATGTTGTTTACTAAACCACAACAGTAAATATAGAAATATATAAATTATTATAGGACAGCCATCATGAACAAATTGTGGTTTTAATAATTTACTATAAGTGTTTTTCAAAAAAGAAAGAGTAAATTAAAAATAACTAAATATGGGGGATGTTAATACTGATGTAAGTTAATTGAAAGTAACCTCATTGAATGGTGAGAGACTTTTGTCCTGAATTCATGTTGCTGAAGTTGAACAGCTTTTGCTGCAGGGAATGTTGGACATTTTCCGCTGTAATAATTTGCAGGCAAAGTTGTGTGGATTATAATAGTGTCAGAACGACCTGCAGGAGAGTGACAGAGGAGATAAGATGAGAATAGAGATGGGGGAGAAAATGGATGTATTACTCCATTTTCCCCCTCGTCGGCCTCCGTCGGTCTATGATGACCATGGAAGAGAATCCTAAACGTTTTCCCCCTCTATACATGTTATATATACTGTACATAAATATTTTCTACATTTTGCACAATGACATGAGATTAATTCAATTGATTTTTTTGATATGCAGGTACATCCCAAAAAATTAGAATATCATGAAAAAGTTCAATATTTTTTGTCACTCATCTCAGAAAGTGAAACCCATATATTATATAGATTCATTACACAGAGAGTGATACATTTCAAGTGTTTATTTATTTTAATTTTGATGATTATGGCTTACAGCCCATGAAAACCCCAAATTCAATTTCTCAAAAAATTAGAATATTACATAAAATTAATTTTAAAAAATCATTTTTTAATAGAAATGTTGGCCAACTGAAAAGTATGTCCATGTACATACTCAGTACTTGGTCTGGGCAAATTCTGGATTAATTACTGTATCAGTGTGGCGTGGCATGGAGGTGATCAGCCTGAGGCACTGCTGAGGTGTTATGAAGGTCCAGGTTGTTTTGATAGTGACCTTCAGCTCGTCTGCATTGTTGGGTCTGGTGTCTCTCATCTTCCTCTTGACAATACTCCATAGATTCTCTATGGGGTTTGTCACGAGCCGATCCGGCTTGGCTTTCCCCGGCTCGGCCTCGATCTCTCTGGGGGTTTTGGTTTTTCTGGTTATGTGCATTTTGGTGTATTATTGTACTACTTCCATATCCTTTGCCACTGCCTGTCCGGCAGCTGTGAGTTTGCGTCTGTGACCTACTTTCTCTCATGCTGCTGACAATCTGTCGGTCCAGCCACGCCCCCTCGCTTTCCCTCTGACTCCATCAGCTGTTTCCAGTCCCATTAATCATCCCTTCCGTGCCTCACCCAGGTGTTCCCTATTTGCCACACCAGCGGCGTTTGTTCATAAGCAGCCCTTTGCTGGACAAACGTCGCTGGATCATTGTACGAGCTCACACAGCCAAATCTTCCTCCGTGTAACTGTCGCGTCTTCGAAGGACTTATTGGAGTATGCTCGCCGCCTCACTGGAGAACCAGGATCGCTTGACATAATGTTGGGCCCAGGGAACACGCGCACAGGCTCGAGTGAGATTCAAGAGCTTTATTCAACAACAACAGGTGTTTGGATGCGTGAGTGTGAGGTGTGAATGGATTGTTGGAGGACAGGGAGCGCCGAGGGTGGAACAGTGCACCGTGCAGCCAGGCAACCCTAAGGGCAGAGCAAAGACAAGGGTGAGTAATGATCTTCACCATGCAGTGTTAACACACAAAGTGCTGCTTACTTGCAGATGTCGAGGTGGCTGGCGTTGGCAAGTTGCAGACTCCTGCCTGGAGGACAGCGCCCAGATGCGCGTTCGGCGAAGCAAGGATGGGACAGACGAGGATGAGGCGAAGGAGGGAGTAATCCGCCGCCTGGAGGGTCCACCTGTGCACAGGGGAGAATACTGGAGAACAGGTAAGGAGAAACACAGCTTACATGCGTGAGGAATGATGGCGCAGGCCAGGAGGGAACGGTCCTGCGCTGGAGTAGAGAGCGTAGACAATCAGACGGCTCCAGGCTGAGGCTCTGGGCAGAGCGGGTTAAATAGTTGGAGGCTGACGAGGCGCAGTTGTGCGCGCAGCTGAAGCAGATGACAGGCGAGAGCGAGTTGTGACATCGCTAGGCTGTGAGTAATTGTAGCGTTTCTCTGTGTAGTTGTGCCACTTCACTGGTAGCGTTTCTCTGTGCAGCAGAACTGCTACGCTTTTCCCTGTACAGCCTAGTATCACTATTGGACTCTTTGTTTGCCTGAGCTGCCCAGCCACTTGTGTGTGGTAACCCCTGCACTTAAATCCTCATTTCTCCTTCTCTTCTCCGTGTGCAAAGATAGGGCGCATGGAGGGTTTCTGACAGAATTATCCAGCCAGTCAAAAGGATTTAGCGGGTTAACCCACACATCCCTTTTTCCCCTTTTTTCGTATTTTGCTTGTTGGGACTTACCTGGTGGAGATGTCGTGGGGCCGACAATACCCAATGAGTCTCGGCTGGGAACGCTGCCAGGCTCTTATCGACATCGACGGCCTGATATCGATGGCGAACGAATATTCCACTCCAGCGGGCATCATGTGATATGTCAAACTGGCGGACGCAGAGGTTCAGCGATGACCTTGGCTCTCCAAACATCCCAAGGGAGTTGAGCGGATATCCCAGCTGGCAGCGTGCCGACGTGAGCACGGCGAGAGGGGGAGGAAATCCTTGAGAAAGACTGGGCTCTCGCCAAGGGGAGGGCACTCCCAGGACGCCGCTGAGACTGTCCCCCGCCAGCTCTGCTCATGTCAAACCCAACCCAGCAAATCAAGGACAGCGTCGTTCCACATGGAAGCGCTGGGAGAGGCCTTTTCCTCCGCCAGCCGCCATTGCTTCTCCGGCGGCGGTGAGGTCCGCTGAGGTCACCCCGGGAACGCCCACCTCCGTTGCCATGGAGCCGGCTCCTCCTCCGCCTGTAGAAGAGGGCCGTTTCACCGTGGACACAGAGAGGGACGACAGCCTGCCAGCTACAGCAGCTAACATCAAGTACCGGGATGACAGTCAAGTGTTTTTTCTCTGTTCTCATCATGACAATAATAAACCTTGTCTGTCTCCCGGGAAAGAGGCCCAGTTACAGAAGTCCGCTGGGCTCCCCCTACCGGCTGTAGCTAATAACTCTTTTTCTACCCTCTCTGTGCCTCGTCCTTTATTTCCTGAGTGTCTGCCAGTCAAAGAACCAAGCCACCAGATGATGGAGGAGCTGGTGGTTTTGGACGATCCCTTTCCGGAGCCAGCACGGAGAGGTCCCTCTGCGGAGTGGGCGAACCTGCTCGCCTTTGTCAACCGCCGGGTCGAGGAGAAGCGTCAAAGGACCAGGACTGTCAATACCATCCCGTCAGCTAGGAGACACCAGAAGAACTCCTCATCGCCTTCAGCAGCCCTCTCTGCCCTCCAGATGCTGTGAGGCCTGTTGAGCTCACCCCGGTAACACCCTCCTCTGTCGTCATGAAGACAGCTCCTCCACAAGCTTTTGAAGGGGCCCACGTCACCACTGACATGGAGAGGGAGGACTGTCTCCTGCCTGCAGCTGGGAACAATAAGGACCGGGATGACAGGCAAGTATTTCTTCATGATACACCATCTAATGGCACTGAATGTTGCCTGTCTCCCGGGGGAGAGGCCCAGCATAAGCAGGCCGCTGGGTCCTCTCCTCCAGCTGCCCTAATTAACTCATTTTCCCCCCTCTCCATGTCTCCTCCATTTCTCACCGAGGACCTGTCGGCCCAAGGTCAGGGCCATCCTACGGTGGAGGAGCTAGTGGCTTTGGAGGAGTCCTTCTCGGAGCCAGCATGGAGAGGTTCCCCTGCAGCCACACCGGAGGAATCCCCAGCGTTGGAGCCACTGCAGGAGGACACTAGGACTGCGATAACCACCTCGCCCACTGTGGAGGCTTCTGCAGTGGATTGGGAGCCAGAGCTTGATCTCTTGGAGGCTGGGTCCGGGTGTTCATCGCCAGGATTGACGCAGTCCTGGACAGTGGTGGAGCTCTAGCTCAGGCAAGTTTTCTCTCTTGTTTTTCTCATGTCAGTTTTAGAGAGATCTTGTCTGGCTCTTGGTGGGGGGGGGGAGTCAGGTGCTGCCATCAGCTGCATCTGAACTCACCTCACTGTGTTTGATTGGCCAGCAAACTCGCCTGACCTAAACCCCATAGAGAATCTATGGAAGATTGTCAAGATGAGAGACACCAGACCCAACAATGCAGATGAACTGAAGGCCACTATCAAAGCAGTCTGGACCTTCATAACACCTCAGCAGTACCACAGACTGATCACCTCCATGCCACACCACATTGATAGAGTAATTAATCAAAAATTTGTCCCGACCAAGTATTGAGTGTGTACATGAACATACTTTTCAGTTGGCCAACTGTTATGACCCGAGCGTCGGTTCTGATCGCGCTCGGGCTAAGCTATGTCTCGCTGCCGGCCTTGACAGCTGCGGGCGGTATTATGGCCTCTCCGGGCTCTTATTGTGAAAGTGCTCGGTGGGGCTTCCGCCTGTCAACGGTCGGTCAGCTGAGTGTCATCATTGTCATTAGTGCTTCGTCCATTTAAGCCCAGCACTGGCGTCGGTAGGACGCAGCAGTGTCTGGTCGCTTAACTGGTCACTAACCTGTTTACTTTTCTGTTCACCCACCGCCACGTTGCGGATGCCTGGACTACTTTCACACCTCGTCTGCTTTGGGTTTGGCCGTCGTTCCCCGGTACCAGTAAGTGTGCTTGTTAGCCTTATTCCTGCCGGCGTGAATTGACCTGAAGTTCCGCCTTAGCAACGTGTGTGTTATTATTACCAAGCCTGTCTGTGTGTGACTGTCTCCTGCTCTGGACCTATAGTGTGCTGTATAGCCCTATGCCTCCTGTTAGGTGAAGACTCTTGTCATTATCTCAGCAGCTTGTGTAATCACCTTATCACCGTAATAAAATTCACTGAAAACTCACTGGTGACTCTGTGCGTCTCATGGTGGCTCGCGAGGGCCACCGCATGACAGTACACTGCTGCCAAAACAGCGTTTACGGTGACGCCAACCCGAGACGCTATTCACCAGTGGGTTCGAGTTTTGGACGTTGCTTTTTCCTGTCTGGGTCCTGTGTATGTGAGGAATGCCGTCGCCGAAGAGCCACGTGCTGACAGGTGTTTTGGAAGCCGTGGATGAGCTGCTCATCTCCGCTTCCCTACTGGACTATGACCACGGCATACATTGGTACCTGGACGCCGCCGAAGATGTTCTCTGTCATCTCTCTCCCCGCTACGCCAACCACCCGGAAGTCGACGCGAGGAGGGAGGACATCGCCGCACAACGCGAAATATTCCTGATGATAGAGGAGGAACGCGGCATGAAGCAGGAGAAGAGGCACTCCTGCTCTTTGCCTATGGATCCCGATCCTGCCCTCGATCCGTTTCGGGAGTTCGCACCATCTGGGGGCTGGCGAAGGCGTCGGCGTCACGGCCGGGCGCATCTTCGGCAAGCTCCTGCTCCGGATCCAGTTCCGGGCCGCCGGGATGACCCCCTCAACCAGCCAGCTGCTGAGAGTGAGCTGAGTCCTGTGCCGGTGGGCTCCGTCCTTGGATCCTTTTTTACCATCCAGCGAGCGAGGGAAGGAGCAACGTCCGCTACAGCTGACAACATCCTCCCCCCGGGAGACAGGCAAGTCCAAGTTCACTTTCCTATTGATAATAGTGATCTGTCTTGTCTGACTCCTGGGGGTGAAGCTCGGGGTTTGCAGCTCCCTGAGTCACTTTTCCCAGCTGCCTCTTAAACCTGCTGCCCCTGTGTCTCCTCCTGCGGAGCGGTCCTCGGCGTCAGTCCCACGCCGTCGAACGAGGGGGAGGCCTGCAGCTCTGGGAAATATCCCGGCCCTGCAGCCTTGCTTTGGACAGAGCAGAACGGACTGCAGTGAGGAGCCAGAGCCGACGAGAGAGCGTCCCCAGGGTTCCTCAGGGATGCAGCCCGAGTCAGCAGGTCCAGGGTCCTCTGCCCCCACGCCATACGGGTTATTGGCGTGGACGCCAGCGCGTGAAGATCCAGCTGCAGAGACCATCAGGCCGGTTGTGGAACCCGACGCAGCCGAGTGGGAGCCCGACGACGAGCTTCTTCTTGAACCTGGATCGGCAAAGTCCTGGACGGCTCCAGAGCCCGAGTGCAGGCAAGTGCTCTTTCTTGTTTTCCTGTATGGTGTATTAGAGCATTTTTGCCTGCCTCATGGGGAGGCGAGTGAGGGGCAGCCGTCCGCTGCACCCGAGCTCGTCTCGCTGGGCTCTGGCGCTGCCGGTGAAACTGATCCCGGTCCTCTCCTGTTTTCTGAGCACCTCCACAGCATTACCGGTCCGGAGCCAGTCAAGGTCACGGGACTGGGGGTTCCAGGTTCGGAGATGGAGGTCGTCGCCGGAGCAGTCCTGACCCAGTCGGGGTCCGACGTGTGGGCTGAGATGACCCAGTCGGGGTCCGACGCGTGGGCCGAGGTGACCCGGTCGGGGTCCGACGCGTGGGCCGAGGTGAACCGGTCGGGGTCCGACACGTGGGCCGAGGTGACCCGGTCGGGGTCCGACGTGGGTGCAGCAGTGACCCGGTCGGGGTCCGACGTGGGTGCAACGATGACCCAATCGGGGTCCGACGAGGTCCAGTGGGGGTCCAGCGCAGGTGCGGCTGCGACCCAATCAGGATTCGAGGGGGTCCAGGTTTTTGGTTGTCCCCCTCTCAGGAGCCACCAGCTGGGGGCCATTAGAGGGTTTTGTTTGGCAGATCGGAGCTCTCCTGTTTTGTCGTTTTCAGGTGAGCGGCTGCATGCAATCCCTCCACGGTCCTGTTGGTTGTGGGATGCGGGTCGGCCACCCGAGGAACTGCTTGGTGCGTTCAGCGTCTTGGGTTGGCCACCCAATAAACCGTGCTTGTTACGGGGTGACCTGGTTCGGCCACCAGAGGACTTGTTTCTGGGGGCCTGGGACTGGGGCAGGCCACCTGATCATGTACTGTGGGACTTGATTGAGTCCCCATCGTGCTGTTTGCTCTCTACATGTCTGTTCTTTTCTTCTTCTCTATCCCCTCACCCCCCAGCCAGTCGCAGCAGATGACTGCCCCTCCCTGAGCCTGGTTCTGCTGGAGGTTTCTTCCTGTTAAAAGGGAGTTTTTCCTCTCCACCGTCGCCAAGTGCTTGCTCACAGGGGATCGCCTGATTGCTGGGGTCTTTCTGCAACTGTGGGGGTCCTCCCTACAGTTGATAGTGCTATGAGATGACTGTTGTTGTGAAATGGCGCTATATAAATAAAGTTGAATTGAATTGAATTGAATTGAACTTTCTGTGGGCCCATACGGTGCCAATTCATGTTTAGTACGTCTAGCAATTTTTGTTGTTTCACGTAGTCACAGTCATAGTCAAGTCTAAGCAATTTTAGATTGCCTCTTGTTTTTTTTTGGAAGCCACAGTCATAGTCATAGTCAAGTCTAAGCAATTTTAGATTGCCTCTTGTTCTTTTTTTGAAAGCCATAGTTAGTTATAGTCAAGTCAGAGCAATTTTTAGATTGCCTCATGTTCTTTTTTTTGGAAAGCCACAGTCTTGCCTTAGTCAAGTTAGGTCAGGGCAATCTGGTTTGCCCCATGTGTTTTGCAGTCTGGTTTTGTTTTGCTATTGTTCTTTCCTCCCCTCTTCTTTTGAGGGGCTATGGTCAAGTTTTGTCTTTGTTGTTTTGTTCTCCACTCCTTCTTTAAGGGGCTATAGTATGGGGGTTTTGTTCATAGTTTCCAGGTGTTTACATGTATTTTTGGTCTCGTGTGTTTTTGTTTTTTCATAGTCGCCGTGTTTAGCACGTATTTCTTTTGTGTCCATAGTTACAGTCATGTATTCTTTATATAGTCATGTGTTTCCTTGTTTTGTTTCCATAGTTATCGTGTGTTTCCATGTATTTCTTGTATGTTTTTTTTGGTCTGGTCTTTGTCTTGTTCATAGGTTGGTTTCTCTCCCTCCGCACCTGTCCCCCAACCTCCCACCCTGGGGGGGCGGGGGGGGGCAGGGTGGTTCCTTGGGGCGTTCGGAGTCCGCCCGTGGAGGGAGGGTACTGTTATGACCCGAGCGTCGGTTCTGATCGCGCTCGGGCTAAGCTATGTCTCGCTGCCGGCCTTGACAGCTGCGGGCGGTATTATGGCCTCTCCGGGCTCTTATTGTGAAAGTGCTCGGTGGGGCTTCCGCCTGTCAACGGTCGGTCAGCTGAGTGTCATCGTCATTAGTGCTTCATCCATTTAAGCCCAGCACTGGCGTCGGTAGGACGCAGCAGTGTCTGGTCGCTTAACTGGTCACTAACCTGTTTACTTTTCTGTTCACCCACCGCCACGTTGCGGATGCCTGGACTACTTTCACACCTCGTCTGCTTTGGGTTTGGCCGTCGTTCCCCGGTACCAGTAAGTGTGCTTGTTAGCCTTATTCCTGCTGGCGTGAATTGACCTGAAGTTCCGCCTTAGCAGCCTGTGTGTTATTATTACCAAGCCTGTCTGTGTGTGACTGTCTCCTGCTCTGGACCTATAGTGTGCTGTATAGCCCTATGCCTCCTGTTAGGTGAAGACTCTTGTCATTATCTCAGCAGCTTGTGTAATCACCTTATCACCGTAATAAAACTCACTGAAAACTCACTGGTGACTCTGTGTGTCTCATGGTGGCTCGCGAGGGCCACCGCATGACACCAACATTTCTATTAAAAAACGATTTTTTAAAATTAATTTTATGTAATATTCTAATTTTTTGAGAAACTGAATTTGGGGTTTTCATGGGCTGTAAGCCATAATCATCAAAATTCAAATAAATAAACACTTGAAATATATCACTCTCTGTGTAATGAATCCATATAATATATGGGTTTCACTTTCTGAAATGAGTGACAAAAAATATTGAACTTTTTCATGATATTATGATTTTTTGAGATGTACCTGTATGCTATGATTTAAATTTTCCGTTACTGTATATTAAACAAAAACAAAATAGTCTGTCCCTGTTTCCCATTTTGATGTCTGAACATACAGTAAATGATTCGACAAACATCCATGTAATGTGAGAAAAATCCATTTTTGACTGGCAAAAAATCTCTGAGATTGGCACAGCCATCCTTGGAGATCCAGGAGATTTAAAAAACCCCCAGTATTTTGTGTTTGTTCAAATACCTGTAAAATAGCAGAAATTAATTTTTGTTCTAGTCTTTTAGAGACCAAGGACTCCTGACCTGAGTAGTTTTATGAATAACCACAGCAGTGATGGGAAAAAAGTCTAGAAAAACCTTTTTGAAAATATTTTTTATTACAAAGGTAGATATTCTTTTCGCTGGATAATTATGAGCAACGCTTTGTAGATGTTCTTCTTCATTCAGCAACTTCATAAAGTTATGAAAACACTATTTTCTCATACGGTATCACAACTATGAAATCCTGCAGCACTAACGTTTAAACTAATAATTTGTCCAAAAGCTGATGCTTCATGGAAACCGTCATTCAAACCCTTCACATACAATTCAACACTCGGAGAGCATTTTTAACACTTAAATCAACAGATATTTGATTGTTTAGCCTCTGAAATATTTAACTTTACCCAGGAATTGGTGGATTCATTGATGGATTTCTATAGTCATATTCTTGAGGTCAAGGTTGGTAAAAGGCTGTTGAGTCTTCATTGTTCTATGTCCCTAGACCATGATCACTGTTTAAATTCTAGACAATTAAGCTAATTATTGTATTGAATCTTGGACATGCATGGACACCATGCCAACAAGCTGTTGCCTCCAGGGGTGCACACAGTGTTTCAGCAAAGATTTGCATACATTTCACAACAGGTAGCAGCACTGGAAGGGCTGTGTTTCATGGTCAACACAACACTCCATCCATCACTATCTCCATCTCCATCTTCTACCATTTTTCCAGGGATCCAGGTCACAGGAGCAGCAGTCTAAGCAGAGAAGCCCAGCCTTCCTCTTGTGTATGTTGTGTAGTTAGATATAATATAATGTTAGGCTTTTATTTGTGAAGCACGGGTGGCGGCTCCACCTTCCAGTTCCGCCACCACTCGTGACTATTAAGAGGGCAGCGGGCAGGAGGGGCAGTCTCTTTGCCATCTCTTTCACCTGACGGCTGCGTAGGTGTTGTGTGGTGCCTCTTTAATAAACGTGTTCAGTTCAACATTTGGCGTCATCCTTGGCTCCTTGTCCCGACATAACATTTTGGCAATGAGGATAAAAGCAGGTATGGATGCGTGTGTTACGCCTGTTCGGCTGTTTTTGGAGCTCCCGGGCAAGCCACCTGTTCCCTGGTCGAGGTGGTGCACCGCCTTCCAGACGTACTTGGTGGTGCTAAACCTTGGGATGCTGGAGAAGTTGAGGGCACGTGCATTGTTGGTTCACAATCTTGGATTGGAAGGACAGCGGATTCTGAGCGCGCTGGGTGACTGTGATAGTTTTGAAGAAGTGGTTGAGCTAATGGCGCACCATTTTCGTGCCCCAGAAAACATCATAGTTAGCAGAATTCAGTTTCGACAGCGCCTCCAACAGGTGGGCGAGTCTGTTCAGCGGTTTGTGGCAGATCTGAGGCTGTTGGCCAGCAAGTGCCAGTTCGGACCATTGGAGGAGGAGATGATTCGCGACCAGTTGGCGGAGCATACCAACTGCACTGCGATTAGGTCAAAGCTCAAGTAGGTTCATTTTGTCTTCTTTTAATTATTTACCTTTTGTTCTTATTAAAGACAAAAATATAAAGGAGCTGTCTTTACCTTCTTAACATGTTTCGACTGTGCACTGCAGCCTTCGTCTTATGACGAATAATAATAAATTCAATTCAATTCAATTCAACTTTATTTATATAGCGCCATTTCACAACAACAGTCATCTCATAGCACTATCAACTGTAGGGGGAACCCCCACAGTTGCAGAAAGACCCCAGCAATCAGGCGATCCCCTGTGAGCAAGCACTTGGCGACGGTGGAGAGGAAAAACTCCCTTTTAACAGGAAGAAACCTCCAGCAGAACCAGGCTCAGGGAGGGGCAGTCATCTGCTGCAACTGGCTGGGGGGTGAGGGGATAGAGAAGAAGAAAAGAACAGACATGTAGAGAGCAAACAGCACAATGGGGACTCAATCTATGGGAGAGAACAAACAAATGTTAATGACCAGCAAAAAAAAATATTTCATTGAGAGTGAGGAAAGGAGTGAGGCCCAGTGCATTACTGGAGGTCCCCCGGCTGACTAAACCTATTAGCAGCATAACTAAGGGAGGGTTCAGAAACACATGATCCCTCCCTAATTGTAGGCTATATCAAAAAGGTAGGTTTTAGCCCTATTCTTAAAAACAGAGATCGAGTCTGACTCCCGAATCCAGATTGGCAGCTGGTTCCACAGGAGAGGAGCTTGATAACTGAAGGCTCTGCCTCCCATTGTACTTTTGGAGATTCTAGGTATTACAAGTAATCCTGCATTTTGGGAGCGTAGTGCTCTGTTAGGATAATACGGTAGTATCAGATCTTTTAAATAAAAAGGAGCCTGATTGTTTAGAGCTTTGTAAGTAAGAAGAAGGATTTTAAACTTAATTCTAAACTCTATGGGAAGCCAATGAAGGGAGGCCAGAACCGGAGAGATATGATCTCTCTTTCTAGTACCTGTTAAAACTCTTGCTGCAGCATTTTGGATCAGCTGAAGACTTTTTAAAGATGTTTTAGGACAGCCTGATAATAAAGAATTACAATAATCTAATCTCGAGCTAACAAAAGCGTGGATCAGTTTCTCAGCATCACTCTGAGACAAGATGCTCCTAATCTTGGCAATATTACGCAAATGATAGAAGGCAGTCTTAGAAACAAATTTAATATGTGAATTGAAGGACAGATCCTGA
This sequence comes from Pholidichthys leucotaenia, assembly GCA_020510985.1. NCBI lineage: Eukaryota > Metazoa > Chordata > Actinopteri > Cichliformes > Pholidichthyidae > Pholidichthys > Pholidichthys leucotaenia. The sequence goes on from CM035844.1 coordinate 166,572,479, forward strand.
TCAAAAATAATTCCAAGGTTCCTCACAGAGCTATTAAGAGAAAGAGTAACCGCATCCAAACTGAAAGTTTGATTTGGAAAGGAATTTCTAAGGTTTTTTGGACCAACAAGAATGACTTCAGTCTTATCTGAATTTAATAGCAGGAAATTACAAGTCATCCAAGCTTTGATTTCCTTAAGACAGGCTTCTAACTTGGCTAATTGATTACTATCATCTGGCTTCATTGACAGGTATAATTGTGTGTCATCTGCATAACAATGAAAATGTATACAGTGCTTTCTAATAATGTTGCCTAACGGAAGCATATATAAACTAAAAAGAGTAGGGCCTAGCACAGATCCCTGTGGAACTCCATGACTAAGTTTGAGTTGAAAGAAAACTCATTATTGACATGAACAAACTGGAACCTATCAGATAAATAAGATCTAAACCACTGCAACGAAGTTCCATTAAGTCCAACATAGTGTTCTAATCTATCAAGTAGAATATTATGATCGATAGTATCAAAAGCTGCACTAAGGTCTAAAAGGACAAGTACAGAAACCAGTCCATTATCAGATGCGATGAGGAGGTCGTTAGTGACCTTCGCTAAGGCTGTTTCAGTACTGTGATGGATTCTAAACCCAGATTGAAACTCTTCAAGTAAACCATTTCCCCGCAGGTGGTCAAATAATTGCGTAGCAACAACTCTATCTAAGATTTTTGAAATGAAAGGGAGATTAGAGATTGGTCTATAGTTAGCTAAAGCTCCTGGATCTAGCGTTGGCTTTTTGAGTAAGGGTTTAATTACAGCCATTTTAAAAGCCTGTGGTACATGGCCTAAAGTTAATGAAGAATTGATTATATGAAGAATAAAGCTACCAATAAGTGGGAAGACTTCTTTAAATAACCTGGTAGGAATAGGATCTAAAAGACAAGTTGAAGGTTTGGATGAGGAAACTATTTTGTCTAACTCACAAAGGTCGATTGGAGTAAACTCATCAAGACAGACATCAATAGAAGGAGTTGTAGTAGTTACAGTATTTAAGTTAACTGTGGGAAGAATCAGATTGATTTTATCTCTGATGGATGAAATTTTATTATTGAAAAAGTTCATAAAGTCCTGACTAGTAAGCTCTAAGGGAATGCTAGGATTGACAGAGTCCTGACTCTTTGTCAACCTGGCTACAGTACTGAAAAGAAACCTGGGATTATTCTTGTTCTCTTCTATTAATGCAGAGTAATAACTCGTTCTAGCTTTTCTAAGAGATTTTTTATAAATTAAAAGATGATTTCTCCAAGCTAAATAGATTTCATCTAAGTTAGTGGAGCACCATTTTCTTTATAATTGATGAGTCTTCTGTTTTAAGCTACGAGTTTCTGTGTTGAACCAAGGAGTTTAAGGGGGCCACCAAGTCTAGAGTCTGATGCAGAGAAGCTGTAACACTATCCACCATGTTATCAATTACAGAAGGAGCAAGCTGTCTATAGCTTCTTTCCGTTGTGTTGACACATGGCATAGAGGAAACAATCTGCATAAATTTAGTAACAGCATCATCTGAGAGGCATCTACTGTAATAATATTTTTCTTTAGGAGCCAAATAGTCAGAAATAGTAAAATCAAAGGTTAACAGACAATGGTCTGACAGTACAGGGTTATGAGGAGACACTACGAGATTTTCTATTTCTATGCCATATGTCAGAACAAGGTCCAATGTATGGTGGAGGTAATGAGTAGAATAAGAATTATAAGAATAATTTAATAAGAACAAAAGGTAAATAGGTCAAAGCTGCTTACATTTTCAGGTGAACTGACGCTGTCCACGGCCGTCGAGTTGGCTCAACAACTAGAAGCTGTGGATAAACTATCATGGGAGCTGAGTGAGAACTTGTCACACCGACACCTGGGATCACCGCCGACAGCGCATGCAGTGGGCCCGGACAGCGATGGTAGCGTGGAGGATGATGTGGATTATGCCAATGCTGTGGATATGAGACCTGCCCCGGGGAAGCCCAAATGTCTGGGTTGTGGCCCCATGAAGCACTATTTAAAGGCCAGAGAGTGTCTGGTGAGAGGGAAGTGCTGCGGCAAGTGTGGCCACTTGCATCACTTTGCCAGGGTATGCCGCAAGTTCAAGTGAGGAAGTCCGCGGCGCAAAGAGGACTCTCCCACCCCCACGGTTGATCATGCTGTGTCTCCAAGCACCAACGGACGCACGTACTGTATGGTAGAGTTAGACGGAGTGGAGGTACCTTTACTGATTGACACAGGAGCGGTGGGCTCCGTGTTAAATTGGGCAACTGTGAGGTGTTTTTTCCCACATTACAGGATTGGAGGTGACCCGACACCGCTCTGTGGTTATGAAGGAGGACAGCTGGCCATGGTGGGAATGTTAAGACTGATGGCTCAGTACAAATCGGCCAAGATGTGTGACCTGAAATTCACCGTGACAGCCCGTGGGGAAAACATAATGGGCTGCGACCTGTTTTATGGTCTGGGTTTCGCCATTACAAACAGTGCTGGGGAGGAGTGGTCGGGCTGTGGATTGTGGGACCGACCGATCCTGAGAGCAGAAGACAGGGCGGTGTGGGATGAGAACATGCCTGGCACCCTGGAGAGTGAGCAAGACCAATATCGCCCAGGGTCATCACAGGAGGGTCCCTGTGCCAGAGCTCAAGTTGCCCTGGACGAGGGTACTGGGCAGCACGGCGGGACACCTGTGACGACAGGTGACATCAAGAGGTTGGATTCACCTGTTCCTGGATCTCGGCTGAAGTGGGCCGGTGAACAGGGGGCCACAACGGTGATGGCGGTGGCAAAGTTAAAAGAGGTCAGGGCAAGATTGTCAGGCACGGTAGAACGATGTGCCAAGCAGAGACCCTGCAAGGCCCCTCTGGGAGTTGCGGATGTGGTCCAGGCTCGGGAGGAGGCACGGTCATGGCAGGTACGGGCCAAGCGGCGGTTGGAGGAGCACCAGGGGCAGCTGCATGTGGTGGCCAGACAGGAAGATGCCTATCTCCAACTGTCGGATGGCTCATGGAGGCACCCGAATGAGCTGCTGCGTGCCTGGGAGGAGACTATAGGAAGTGGGCCTGATCATGGGACCCCTCCAGTAGTAACGAAGAGGAGGCGCACCGGGGTCGAGAGAGCCAGCGGCTACCTGGGAGGTGCATTACTTCCAGGGGCAGACTGATGGATGGACAGTCCAGGGTGGGGGGTGGGGGGGGGCAAGGGCTTGTTTGTTTCTACAGTTGGTGTATGATTTAATTTTTATGCATGTGTTTGGATTTTGAGTATTGTTGGGTCACTGTTATACTTGAGAGCTTTGGTGTATTTCTATTCAATATATTTATTGTTCGCATAGAGTTATGGGGGTTAATTTGATTACCTGTTTTAAAGTAGGAAACACGGTGATATTTTGTTTATGCTGGACTTTCATGTAAGATAAGTGGCAGAGTAACTCGCTCCGTCATGTGGGGTGAGATGGCAGTCTACCTGTCTCAATGTAGTGTTAGTTATTTTGAAGTGACTGTGTTAGGGCGTTTGTGTTGTATTATTTAATTGATTTTAGTGCATGACTCGGGTCCTAAATTGGAGTGGGTCCGAATATTGTATGTGTTTTAGGCTTTTGTAAAGGGGGGGGGAGAATGTAATATAATATATAATATAATATTAGGCTTTTATTTGTGAAGCACAGGTGGTGGCTCCACCTTCCAGTTCTGCCACCACTTGTGACTATAAGAGGGCAGTGGGCAGGAGGGGCAGTCTTTTTGCCATCTCTTCTGCCTGACGGCTGTGTAGGTAGTGTGTGGTGCCTCTTTAATAAACGTGTTCAGTTCGATACTTGGCCCCGTCCTTGGCTCCTTGTCCCGACATAAAACTTCCCTCTCCCCAGTACCTCCTCCATCTCTTCAGGGAGGATACCACAATCTTTCCAGGTCATCTGGGAGACATAGGGCCATATTACAATGACACGGGCAGTTAGTCAGTTCTCACTGACACAGAACGTGTTTATGAGTGTTTCCAAGTTCATTTCCTTATCACAATGGCATAAAATCAAACTTTCTGCTGGCACATGATGCAAACAGGCCAGTCTAATTATTCAAAGGTGTGTTTTGGGTAATCCAATCGAAAGCGCTCATGCCCATCCCTTTAATGGAAAGAAGCGCATTATCTAAAGTGAACTGTGATTATGACAGTTTAAGATGGGTGTTGCGCTGGCCAAAGTCCCTGTGTGTGAGCCGATATGCACGTGATAGTAATGCTGCTTGGTAATAAGGAAGACATCAATCACACTTGATGCCCAGTTAGTTATGTTAGAAAGAACAACCGGTGAAGAACGGGCTGAAAAATCAGCTGAATGGTTTAATGTAGTGCACATGGATGCAACACACAGACATGAATGAGTTTCAAACTTCAGGAAAAGAGGATGGTGTCTATGCAAACTTTCATAAACTTTCATTAACAATGGCGTGGCAGTTGCTCCCGGCCATGGGAAGATGGAGTGCTCCATCTCCTGTTGCTTTCACCGACTGAGGATGTCCCCCATCTTGTGCGGGGCTCTGCGGCTCTCTATCCCGGTCCCTCCCAGGTGGGACTGATGGTGAAGATCTGGCACAGCTTTCTGTTCACGGCCGGCCCCGGCCAAGAAGCAAGCCCACTTTCGGTGGCTTCTGCCGACCCCGATGGGTAGCAGTCAGGGATCTTGCTTTGCTCTCACATCCCTTCTGTTCATTCATTCGTTCCCTTAAAAAAGTCCTACATTAATGCCTAATCTATAGACTCCAACATTGAGTCCGCAATTAAAATGAGAGTGTGGCTGGAATAAAAAAAAAAAAATAGTGTGTGATCATCACATAGTTAAAATGATGGGTGATTATATGATGACTGTTAGAACTCTCTCTATTAAAATAAGATCCCAGTGCATGCCTTTTCCTCATGAGCTCCGGAGCTGCGCAATGTCAAAACACACCACTGAAATATCATCAAACAATGCGCTTCTGACGATAGACCTCCTTTTTCCTGTTCCAAAGCGGATTCTCATGGAATGCACTATAATAGTAATGCGCATTAGATTGTGCACTGCCACACATCTTTGAAATGAGGTGCCTCCTCCTAGCGCATAGCAGGCGCACTGTCTACTGGTAATTTGATGGCATGATGCAATGCGACAATGCGCTGACAGAAACTAACAAAAAAACTGGCATACAGCTGAAAGTCTGGTGGAAAACTCCGTGGCTGATCGTCCTAATAGGGCCCTATGTCTCTCCAATGTGTTCTGGATCCTGGTCTCTTCCCAGTGGGATGTGTCTGTAGCACCTTAAGCATGAGGCGTCCAGGAGGCATCCTGATCAGATGCCCAAACCACCTCAGCTGGCTCCTTTTGATGTAGAGGAGTAGCTAACACAAGAGTATAAGCTAATTAATTATCCTCATTATGCTTGCTCTCCCTGAAACTGTTCAACACTTTCAACACCAACAGGCTGCTAACCTTTGACCAAATGTCTATAAGGTAGAGTCCCCCAAGGTTTTTTTTCAGTTTGTCTGTTAGCAGGATTATGCATTAAATACCTGTCTTCACTAAAATTTGGTTTAATGGTGGCACTTGAGCCTTGGAAAAAGGCATTCCGTTTTTGAGTACGTTTGAATTGTGGGGTGGATTCAGAAATATTATTGCAGGGTTTCCTCTGGTAACATTTCTCGGTGGCGGGCCGCCTCGCCAGAAATATTACCGCCACACCAACAAGGAGATATGAATTTAAGAAAAATATATGAAGCAATGACTTTCCGCAAGCGCGCACACGAACAACGCACGTGGCCATCATCTGCGCATAATTTAGAAGTGCCCTGCCCACGCGAGCTTTCCAGTCAGTCAGCAAGCAGCGTCTCGCTAGCAGCAGCAGCATCTTCGTGGAAAAGGAGTCAAAACCGGGAAGTCAAACAGCAGAAATGGACTCTATTTGAAGAGAAACTTTGTGAAGAAGTCCGCCGTTTCTTCGTTGGTGAAAATCTTGGCACGTCAGCGCCTTGGCAGTGCCTATCAGTTGGGAGTGAAACTACAAATGATGGTTGTGTGCATGTGTCAACCGATTGGCCTGGGTAGATGAAAAAAGTGAGCATGTACAGCGCCGCGTGCATGCCAGTCTCATCCAAAGTGTACGCGGACCAAGGAGGACTAGAGGGGAAATGCAGCATAATAAGGCTTGACTGTCCAACAGAAACATGAGTTTATTAATGCACTTTAAACGCGGAAAAAAAAATCATAAGAGGTATGAAAGCACTGGAGGTATTTATCATGGTTTTAACCTGCTGGAAACGGGAGCAATAATGGAAGAGCCGCTCGGCTAAGAGATGTGGTTAGAATTCAAATGCAGCCAGCTTCATATGAAGGGAAAGGCAAGGGGGCTATTGAATTGCTGAGGATATATTTCACCAGCCACTACAATATTAAGTTATGTTCTCAGTTATGTACCGGGCAAGTTAAGATAACTGAAATTCACGAAGTCAGAGACTTTAATCCGTCAGCAGCCTTCAGACAAACTAAAAGTGCCAGCATTTGGATTTCAAAATAAGGGAGGTTTTTCTTGGTGGTGAGGAGATTTCTAAAAAAAACTATAAATATATAGAAATACTATAACAGAAATAACGGCATCCTTGGTCATTTAAGTTAGTTTAAATCATTAAATACAATTGTATTAATTTTTTTTCTTTGTAATGAGAGTTAAATTGTTGTTCTGTTCTGACTGCAAAGTTATGCTCAAAAATATAAATTGTTACAAGGAAAAAGTTAAAAAAATACCACAGTCTGTTTCAAAATTTATTTAAAAAACAGTAATTTTATTTCAAAAAACAGACAAAAATAAGCCATAAAATAATCCACAAATTTATAATAAAGTTTCAACTGTACAAGAAAAGTCAATTTTACAAGAGGAATTACAAATTTGAGGAAAATGGTTTCAAATTTAGATAAATTTACAGAGAAAAGTAGAAAACTAGAAGAAAATTGTTACAAATTTTGGAGAAAAACCTCAAACCTTCAAGACTGAAGTAATTACTCAAGTTTTAAGTGGGTGCTCTTTGTACCCTTAACTAGAACTTTTTGGTTGTCTCCTTTAATTAACATGGTACTTGATATTTTCTAACCTGTTTGTATACCACCATAGACAGAGAGAGAACCTGAATTAGACAGAGCTCAGAGAGGGCAAGATGAGACAGAAGAGAGGAGCCAAGGAGAGGAAAGTGTTCAGGCAGAGGGTCCAGGAGAGGTGAGAGCAGAGGAAGGAGAGAAAGATGACACCAGTAAAAAGTCCAAATACAGGACATCTGGGTGGGACCCCAAATGGCCCAATATTCCAACATTCAAGCCTCGGTTGTACAATACTTCAAATTGTAAGTTCCATATGCACGGTTCAGGTGGTAGAGCGGGTCGTCCAAAAACCGGATGGTTGGCGGTTTGAATCCTGCTCTCCCCAGATATCCTGGCGTTGTGTCCCTGGGCAAGACACTTTACCCACCTTGCCTCCAGTGTCCATAACACTGGGTATGAATGTGTATAAATGTTCGGTGTTGGCTGGAGAGGCCGGTGGCCTGGATTGACAGCCACGTTTCCATCAGCCTGCGCCAGGGCAGCTGTGGCTGCAGTAGTAGCTTGCCACTACCATTGTCTGTCTGGAGTGAATGAATAATGTATCTGTAAAAAGCGTCTTTGAGTGTGTATGATAAAGTGCTATATAAATCTGATGCATTATTATATGCAAAGTTACTGTGCAAAATTAAAAAAAGAAATACATAGTATAAAATTAACATATTCATACATATGTGTTTTCTGCCCCACCCCTGTAAAATATGTTGCCACTGTGCCAAGGTCTTTAAGCCAGAGGAAACACTGTTATTGCACTGTTTTTAATAATGTGAGATCCATCCATTTTCTACCACTTTTCCGGAGGTCCGGTTGCGGAAGCAGCAGCTCAAGCAGAGAAGCCCAGGCTTCCCTCTCCCGGCCACCTGCTCCACCTCTTCAGAGAGGATACCAAAACGTTCCCAGGCCAGCTGGGAGACATAGTCTCTCCAGCGAGTCCTGGGTCTTCCCCGGGGTCTCCTTCCAGTGGGACGTGCCCGAAACACCTCAAGTGGGAGGCATCAAAGAGGTATCCTGAGCAGATGCCCAAACCACCTCAACTGGCTCCTTTCGATGTGGAGGAGCAGCGGCTCCACTCTGAGCCTCTCCCGGATGACTGAGCTCCTCACCCTATCTCTAAGGGTGAGTCCAGCAATCCTACGGAGAAAGCTCATTTCAGCCGCTTGTATCCGTGATCTCATTCTTTTGGCATTATCCAAAGTTCATGACCATAGTGAGGATAGGAATGTAGATTGACTGGTAAATTGACAGCTTTGCCTGAGAGCTCAGCTCCCTCTTCACCACAACAGATCGGTACAGTGTCTGCATCACTGCAGATGCTGCTCAAATCCGTCTGTCACGTCCCAAAAGCCAGTTTCGAAAGCTGGGAATCAGACTGCCGAGGTCTCTGCCTTTGACCGTCACCTGATTCACATTGCACCGGACCCCCATGGTCCCTCCTGCAGGCGGTAAGCCCACTGGAGGGTGGACCCACATAACTCCTTTGGGCTGAGCCTGGCCGGGTCCCATGGGCAGAAACCCAGCCACCAGACACCAGCCATCGAGCCCCTCCCCCAGGCCTGGGCCCCGGTAACCTCATACCGGGTGGGGTACACTGAATCCTTGATTTTTTTATTCATCATGGGAGTCACTCTTAATCTGCCCCTTCACTCAGGACCAGTTTGTCTTGGGAGACCCTACCAGAGACAAATTGCCCCGGACGACATAGCTCCTGGGATCACCAGGGCACGCAAACCCCCCACCACGATAAGGTGGCAATCCATGGGGGGATAATGTGAGATAAGACATTGTTTTTTTAATATACTATACACATTTTCATTTATTTCTGTGATATTTTTGCATGGAACTAAATGAAAAATTCAAGTACATATGGATGGCTCATCTCTAAGTGTGTAGAATTTGTAGATTCAATTAAAAAGCTGGGACTTGCACTTAAGTCTTGGTGGTGTTATGCCCTCTCTGGTTACGTTTTAGTTTGGAGTGTGCCTCTCTCTCTTCAAGTGATCAGTGTCATGTCATATCATCTGCAAACTATACTCCCCCTCATTAAACAGCCATTTCTGGGTGATTGATGAAGATCATTTTTCTGCTGACAACTCCAAGGTGGTTCGGCTATATAAAGGACAAGTTTGGAGAATATGAGGTGTACAACTGCAAATGCACATTTGTGCTTTGCTGCAACACTCCTCTCACCATGCATGACCTTTGAGTGTTTCCTGGGTGGCACGGTGCGTGGTGAATCTCTTTACTGGGAGTTCAGGAATATGCCCTGCCTCACGCTGGCTTCTCCCTGTTCATCTCCACTGACCTTTTCAAGCCACAAGCGGCTCGTCCTACACATTTTCATTGACCCACCCGCTCTCCACCAGCTGCTGTCAGCCTGCATTTCTTCAGCCTTTGTTGACACAGATGAACAGTCGCAGTAGATTGCTCAGAGGCTTTCTTCTCCACTTCCTAAACCATTTGCATGATAGCATCTCTTTTGCTGTTTGGATTGCAGACATGAGGAACATTTTTCTGTGTTTACTGTATTATTATTAGTGAGGTGTTTTTTTTTGAAAAAGGAAAGCTGTAGTTGCAAGAATGTGATGAAGGAAACGTCAGCTACAGTACTTATGCACACAATACTTTCTGGCATAGAAGTTCTCTACTTGCCTCTCCCTCCCTGAATGTGAATTCTTTCACTGACTAATTGCACTGTAATGGGAACATATTTCATTCTTGACACCTAAATGCGATTTTTCCTCCTTCCGCAGGTGTTATTGGCGCAGATATGTGACGTGGTGAACGAGATTGAGCTGGAGAAAGAGCGCTGTGAAAACAGGACCTCCGGGAACGTCACTTCAGGTCATTCTCGAAAACATATTGCCGTCTCTGTGGCTCTTTAGGGTGCGGAGAAGGCTATTTAGAGGAAATGGAGGCATTATGTGTAAATAAATAGGGAGGTGAGGTCATACAGTGTGGGACTTTGTAGATAACGCGCTGTTGGAGCAAGTGGAAATGCAGGTCATATATTTTACAGACATGAATGTGTTGCCTTTGTAATCAGCTGTTACGTTTAAACAGTGCTTAAGTTGTGCATTTGAAAGTTAAAAATAATGTATTGTGACGTTTGCAGGGTTCACACAAAGACAATGGAGCAGATGGCTGTGATCAACCTGATTTATTTTTCACACACCCCAACCCCCAACCTGCCTCTGTGCTACAGAGTGGAGGGGAGGTCATTCTCCCAGACCCCTGTTTCAATCATGGTTACACACACAGATACATCTTGCCCTAATCCTGCTAAACACTGCTGGGTCATCATAATGCAGTTATAATGACACAGCAGTATAACTCAGAAATAACACATTTAACACACACATAACGTTTTCATCTGGCAAAGCATGCTGGGAAATTCACTTAACATGGCCCCAACGTTACACTGCCCCCCCCCCTGGACTGGTTTCTGTCCCCAGAAAAATTAAAGTCCAATTTAAAAGTCCAATACAAACTCATCCAGATGTCGGGGCGGTCTTCGGCGCCGGCGGCCAACACGTACAGGCCCCCTAGTGTCCATCTGGGTCTCGGTCGGGGTATCGGGCCGGGATGGAAGCTCCGGTTCGTCCACCAGCGGTGCAGATGGCCGATACGGGGCGAGACGGTCACGATGAAGGACCACAACCCGGTCCCTTTTTCTAAGCCTCACCCTGTACACCACATCTGACAGTCTCTCCAGGACCACGCATGGCCCCGACCACTGGCTCGCCAGCTTCGGTGATCGTCCTCTCTTCCTCTCAGGGCAGAAAACCCAGACTCGATCTCCCGGTGCAAAGTCCCTCCCCTGACAGCGGGAGTCGTACGCTCGCTTCTGCCGACCCCCTGCCGCTGCCAGGGCCTCTCGAGCCAGCTCGTGCACCGTGTGGAGACGTTCTTTCAAACAAAAAAAATAATCCAATCCAGGTCTTCCCTCCACCTCCGGCTCAGGGGGGCAACCGAATACCAAATCCACCGGTGTGCGCAGCTCGCGTCCAAACATGAGCGCCGCAGGGGTGCACCGGGTAGATTCCTGAGCTGCCGTCCGGTACGCCCACAAAACAAAAGGCAGGTGCAGGTCCCAGTCTCGCTGTCGCTGGTCCACTAGGATAGCGAGCTGGGTGGTGAGGGTCCGGTTGAATCGTTCGACCAGGCCGTCGCTCTGTGGATGCAGTGGGGTGGTCCGGGTCTTCCGGATGCCCAGCCGTTTGCAGACCTCTCCGAAGACCTCCGCCTCGAAGTTCCGACCCTGATCGCTGTGCAGCTCCTCCGGTGCGCCAAACCGACAGAACATTTCATCCACCAGCTTTGATGCCGTCGTAGCGGCGCTCTGATCCGGGACCGCGTACGCCTCTGGCCACTTAGTGAAATAATCCATCGCGACCAGCACGTAGCGGTTCCCCCGGTCCGTGGTCGGGAAAGGGCCCAGGATGTCCACTCCCACTCGCTCCATCGGTGCTCCCACCCGGTACTGCTGCAGGGGAGCGTGGGATCGCTGAGTTGGTCCCTTCTGAGCTGTGCATGTGTCGCAGCGATGAACGTGGAGCTCCACGTCCTGATGACAACCGGGCCAGTAGAACCGGGCCCGAAGGCGCTGCAGCGTCTTTGTCACTCCGAAGTGGCCCGCTCCTACCGCCCCATGAACCAGCTGGAGTACTTTGGGCCGGAGTCGACGAGGAACTAGCAGTTGCCAGACGTGCCGCTGCCCAGCTGGAGTGTGCCACTGTCGATACACCACGCCCTCGTAGCAGCGGAGGTTGGCCCACTGGGAGTGCAGGGCCTTAGTCTCTGGGTCCAGCGGTGACACAACCTCCCAGGCGGGCCGCTGTCCTGCGTCCAGCCACTGCCGAACCCGCGAAATGACCGGGTCTCTGTCCTGCTCGCTCTGCAGCTGCTGCGTGCCAAGAACCTCTGTGACGTCATCGCTGGGGAGAACTGCCTGATCATCTGAGGAGGGGCTGTGCGTCGCTGCGTTATTCCTGCTCGCAGCGGCTCGGAGAGCGGCAGCCCGTGGGGCGGTTTGGTCCCGATCTTCAGCCCGTTGGCAGTGACGACACTCCTCTGTCGCGCAGGGGCGCCGAGACAGCGCGTCAGCGTTGGCATGGAGGCGGCCTGCCCGATGCACAATCTGGAAATTATAATCCTGCAGTGCCTCCAGCCACCTCGCCAACTGTCCATCCGGTTCTTTGAAATTTAACAACCAGGTCAGGGAAGCGTGGTCCGTCCTGAGCTGGAACCTCCCACCGTACACATACGGGCGGAAGTGTCGCAGTCCTTGAATGACAGCCAGCAGCTCTCTGCGAGTCACACAGTAATTTCTCTCGGCTCTGCTGAGAGTGCGGCTGAAGTAAGCGACTGCCTGCTCTCCATGCTCTCCCTCCTGGGATAGCACCGCCCCGATGCCCTGGTTGCTGGCGTCCGTGTCCACGATGAAAGGGCGGTTCGGGTCGGGATACTGCAGGATGGGGGGCTCTGATGAGCGCTGCGCAAAGCTGGGAGAAAGCAGCAGCACAGCTGTCACTCCACTGGAACGTGCGTCCTTTCTGCGTCAGCTGATGCAGCGGGCTGGTGATGGTGGCGAAGTCTTTCACAAACCTCCTATAATAGGAGGCCAATCCAAGAAAACTCCTCAGTTCTCCAACGTTCCGCGGCACTGGCCAGTCTCTCACTGTTGCCACTTTTTCCGGGTCGGTGGCGACCCCCGCTGCGCTGACGATGTGGCCCAAAAAGGTGGTCTCCCGCCGGAACAGGTGGCATTTCTTAGGGTGTAACCGTAGCCCCGCCTGTTTGATGGCTCCCAGCACCTCTCGGAGATTTGACAGGGCGCTGTCAAAATCAGCTGCATGCACCAGCAGGTCATCCAGGTAAACAACGCAGCGACTCCGGGGCACGTGAGCCAGCACTCGCTCCATCAAGCGCTCAAAGGTGGCCGGAGCGTTGCAGAGTCCAAACGGCATCACTTTAAACTGGTACAGTCCCTGCCCGATGGAGAAGGCTGTTTTTTGGCGGGCCTCAGGTGACAGCTCTACCTGCCAATAGCCGCTGCGTAGATCCAGCGAGCTGAACCAGCTGGAGCCGGCGATGTGGTCCAGTGCGTCATCGATGCGGGGCAGGGGGTAGGAATCTTTCCTGGTGGCGTCGTTCAGGCGTCGGTAATCCACACAGAACCGCCACGACCCGTCCTTCTTCTTGACCAGCACCACCGGCGCCGCCCAGGGGCTGCTGGAGGGCTCAATGACATCTGCCTCCAGCATTTCTCGCACTTTTTGTTCCGCCGCTGCCCGCCTTGAAAAGGGCAGCCGGTGTGGGTGGAGTCGAATCGGCCTGGCCTCACCGGTGTCGATCTCGTGCTGCACCAACCCGGTCCAGCCGCATTCCTCATCCTTCGCGGCGAAAACACCCATAAAACAGTCCAATAGCTCCCGCAGCTGGCGTCCCTGTTCCGGGTCCAGCCCGCTGCAGCTCCGCTGAAATAATTCCTCCACCGCCTGCTGCGTCTCTGCTGACACGTTGACCCCTCCCCTTGCTGTCCTTGTGTGCGTTCGTGCTCCCTCTGTCCGCGCTGGTGATGTCATCGTGTCCAGTCCTCGCGGTGGCCTGCCTGGTCCGGTTTGTCTTGGCGATCCCTCGATCGCGCAGGCCCCCGTGTTCCTTCCCTGGGTTCTGCTGTGGAGCGTGATGGTCCGGTTTCCCAGCTGGAGGGACGGTCCCGCGGTGTCGATCTTGGCGTTCCAGGCTGTGAGCAGGTCTAGTCCAATAATACAGGGGTCTTGGATGTCAGCCAGCCAGAACGGGTGTCTTATGTTCTGACCGGCCACCCCCACCACCAAAACTCTCCGCCCCCCCAGTCTGGCGCGCTCACCGGTAGCCGTGGTGACGCAGCGCTTGGTGGGTTCCCACCCCCGTGGGGCCGTCTTGTTTGTGCCCGGCAGCACACCGGGTCGAACCAGGGAGATTGTAGAGCCGGTGTCAATCAGGGCCCGGATCGATGTCTTCCCCAAGCTGCACTGTAGATAGATCCCTGGAGAGTGTCCAATTCGGCCCACGCGTGGTGCCGGCTCCTCGGGGGAAACATCTGCGGGAGGCGGCCTGTTCCCGTTCACGCCACCTCGCTCTAGTTTAACGCCGGCGAGGGGCGTTCTTCTCCGGGGACGTGCCGCCGTGGTCTGCCGTAATTCCTCCTCTTCCTCCTCGCTGTCCATCGTGGCCTGGAAGGTTCTCTGTCTGTGCGTTGGTGCTTCAACTGTGTGATTCATCAGCGGCTCCACCCGCTCTGCTTCCGCCACTGCAGTCTCCCAGTCGCTCGCGGCGTGGATCCGTACGTGGCTCTGGAGCCGGGCCGGGCGGAGACCTTGGATGAAGCTCCGGAGGGCGAGCTTCTCTACCGCCTCCGGTGCGAAATCCGGGTAGCTGCGCCGGGTTAGCAGCCGTATGTCTGCAGCATAGGTTCCTAGGCTTTCCTGGTTGCTTCTACGGCGGCGGGTCAGCTGTTCCTGGGCGTGCTCAGCGTCCACCATTCTTCCAAATCGTCTCTGGAGCGCCCCTTGTAGCGCTGGCCAGCTGTAGCGCTCCTCAGGCAGGAGATCAGAAAGCGTGCAGAGAGCTCTCCCTTCCAGGGCCAGCGCGACTTGCACGGCGGTTTCCTCTGGTGACCAGCCGTTCAGCGCAGCGGCCAGCTCGACCTGGGTCAGGTAGTCATCCAACGTGGCCTCGCCGTTGAAGCGGGGAATCTTGGCCCGCTGCCTAACAGATGGGATGGCCGCCTCCAGATCGATCGTCACTCTCGATCGCCGTGGGATCGCCAGCCCGTCCTGTCCTGAAAAGGGCGGAATGCGGGGCTGGTTTGCTCTGCTCTGCCCGCTCTGTCTTGAAAAAGACAGAAGGCGGGGTGCGCTGGCCCCGTCAGGTCCGCCGCCGCTTTGTTCGTCCCGGCTCCTGGCTCCCGGGGGTGGTGTCTCGGTCCCATCGTTCATCATCAGCTGAGCAATGAACTGCTCCAGCTGCTGGATCTCCATTCTGATCCTGGCATCCATCTGCTCCATCCCACTCCTGACACCAGTGTGACGTTTGCAGGGTTCACACAAAGACAATGGAGCAGATGGCTGTGATCAACCTGATTTATTTTTCACACACCCCAACCCCCAACCTGCCTCTGTGCTACAGAGTGGAGGGGAGGTCATTCTCCCAGACCCCTGTTTCAATCATGGTTACACACACAGATACATCTTGCCCTAATCCTGCTAAACACTGCTGGGTCATCATAATGCAGTTATAATGACACAGCAGTATAACTCAGAAATAACACATTTAACACACACATAACGTTTTCATCTGGCAAAGCATGCTGGGAAATTCACTTAACATGGCCCCAACGTTACAGTATTATTATACTTTGAAATGTTTAATGCTGATTTGTGCTTTTCAGTTTCAGTGCTGAAACGCTGTCACAATATGAAAAATAAAAAGAACATGCCTATTATTTTTTTAGATTACATATTTCTATTCATGCACAACCCCACATTGATGGCTAGGTGGCGCTATAGCCCCGGTCATGCAGCTGCATAGCCCCTGCTAAGCCTTCCTCCCCAAGTCCAAGTTGTGATGGGCAATCTTCTAATCATTTTAAAAAATACAATAACTGATGTCAAGTAAATTATCCATATATGATATTGTATTATATATGGCTGCCTTTCCACAACGTACTAAGGGTAATTGTTATTTATGGGCATGATGACAATGTAGAAAAAATCTGATGAAATCACAGCTCTATTCCAACAACACTGTTTGCCACATCCATTATGAATAAGTAGACTAATTTATATATCCACATGTAAGTAATTCAAACTTAATAACTTTCAGAATTGTTGAAAATTCTCTGAGTTCTTCAACTTATTTGTATCCAGATGAAAATTTGATCTGCAGCAGACATCAAAACATATTCACACAAACGAAATGTTGAGAATACCAGAGTCTATGATACAAAATCACTATGAAAAGTATGTTTTATTTGCTGGTACATGTTAAACCTATAGCTAATGCATATGATTGTGTACATATATGGATACTGCTTTTTAAGGGGTCTAAAATGTATTTTTGTCAGGTCAGGCATTGGCTTGCTTGCTACTGGATAACCATGAAAACCGGTACTACCTGTCTCATGGGTCGGGCCGTTGGCGACTCAACCGGCATCCCCGCCCTTCCAAGGGTGTAGAAGGTGAAACAGGGCATCTTGGCAGAACTAAAAACAATATCTGCCACAGGTCTGTGGTGGACCACTCCCAGTTACACGGGGTGAGCCTGGACATCCTGGCAGATAAACGCATCTGTTGCAAGGTCTGTGGTGGACTGTGCCAGTCAGTGCATTGTGACATGCACTACACAAGGAGCAGAGATAAACAAACCTATCATCTGGTCAGTGTTACGTGTGGCTCTGGGGAGCCACACAATGAGAGCCAAGGGCGAGCCAGTGAGTTGTGATGTTTATTGTAGGCAAGGGGTGAGGGACAAGGAAAGCACAGATACTCATACAGAGGAACACTCACGAGTTGTACAAGACAGGATTAGACGCCAGCACCGGGCGTAGGGGTACGAGGCATGAATACTCACAGAGGGTAACACACATAGGAATGCTGTAAGAGGAGTAGAGGACCGACACCAGACGTAGGGGCTTCAGTCCAACAGTGCTGTATGTCGCCGCCCCGAGTGATCGAGGCTACTCCTTTTTATCCTCATTAGCAGCGCCCCAGCTGATGAGGATTAATTGGCCCCAGCCGTCCCGTAACACTGACGGCTGGGAGCCAGCTGAGACGCTGCCCAATGAGAGGCAGGGATGAGGAGGAACATGGGCTGAGCGCCGGGACCCGGCGTCTCATCCCATGTGACAGAGCCTCCCCCTCACGGTCGGGCTCCGAACGACCAGGAACATCCCAGCCCCCCCCCCCCCACACACACACACCTAGGGTGGGTGGAAGGGAGGTGGAACCGGAGGGAGAGAAGCGGAGAAAAAGAAGAGAAAAAAAACCATGAGTGAATACAGAGTACTGGAGAGATAAAACACAAATACAATACTCCATATTACACGGGGAGAAAATTAACCCAGGAGACAGATGGGGAGAAAACTGAGTACGGGAAGAGATAAAAAAAAAACCCATTACTCAAGAACATCCAAATAACGAGCAGATCGGGCAAAGGGGAAGAGACAAAACCCACCAAAAAAAAGGGGTAACAGGAACAAATAAAGCAATTACAGAGTATGGGTAAAAGAGAACAAACACCACTCCATAATGCACAGACAAAACTAAGATCAAGGCACAAAAAATGGAGAAAAATGCTGAGTACGAACAGTAAAAGCACAATACACAGCACTATAAACATATACATTCACCAAAAGGACAAAAGATTACCCCCGAGTGACCTTAATAATAACAAAAGAGTAGGCAACACCCGAGGAATATGGCAGGCAGAGTCCAAAAATGGCCGAGATGGCTCCGGAGGTCTCCCCGCCCATTGTCCAGTTGGCGAACCGGGGAAGAGGAGATGTTCGGACGGCCAAGTCCAGACCCAGGACCCAAGAAACCAGGCCACCGGTAGCCGTGCAGGTCACCAGAAGCAAATACAGTTCGTCGGGGGGGTTGGACCAGATCGCTGAACGGGAAGTCTTGCAGGTTGAGCCGCTGACCCGCATCACTCAGCCACCAGGACCGTTGAGACGGGCGAAGGGTCAAAGCGGACCCCGGTGGAAGAGGCTCAGGGGAGAGCTGATGACGAGGTAGACAAGCGTCAGGCCGCCGGGAAACAGCCACCTCTTCACCGGACCTGAACAACACTAGGGCCGCACCCACGTCGGGCCCCGATTGGGCCTTAGGCGAACCCACGCCGAACGCCGCTGGAGCAGCACCCACGTCGGACCCCGATTGGGTCTCGAGTGAATCCACGCTGAACACCGCTGGAGCAGCACCCACGACGGACCCCGACTGGGTTGGCACCGCACCAGAACCAACCTCCAACATTGAACCCGGACCCTTCAGCACCACGAGGAACGGCAACTCCTCGCCGGCGACCCTGGAAGAAGGCTCAGAAGAGAAAACAGAACCGGGATCAGGATCACCAGCAGCGCCAGAACCCGGCGAGATGAGCTCGGACTCAGCGGGCGGCTGCACCCGGCTCATCTCCCCAGGAGACAGGCTAAAGTGCTCACAGATAAGAAGGGAGGAAAGAAAGGAGAGCACTCGCCTGATCTCAGGTTCTGACGCCGTCCAGGACTGCGAAGATCCAGGATCCGTCGTCAGGAGGTCGTTGTCAGGCTCCCACTCAGCTGCGTCGGGCCCCGCAGCTGGCACGATGGTCAGCGCAGCTTGAGGTTCCTCCAGCGTTGGTAACCACGCCGACGGTCCACACGGCGTGATGACAGGAGAACCTCGTCCAACTGGACCGAACCGCTCCTCCGTGGAGACCTGGGGACGCTTGGTCGTGGCGCAGACTCCACGCAGCAGTCAGTCCTCCTCCTCCGTCCACAGCATAGCTGCGGAACCAGAACCGCAGGCCCCCTCCTCGTCCCACGACGTTGACCCGGAGCCGGGGACTGCTCGGCGGAGAGAGACACAGAGGATGCAGGGTTGAGATCACAGATTACAGCAGGTGGTGGGAGTTCAGGGAGCTGCGAACCCCGAACTCCACCTCCAGGGGTATGACAGAGCAAATCATAAAACTGATGTGAAAAAACTGGGACTTGCCTGCCTCCTGGAGGTCGGATGGTGCCTGCTGTGGTGGAGATTGCTTCTTCCTCTCCCCGCCGGGCGATAACGGAGGACCCCCTGAGAAGTCGTCTGGGGACCGCTCGTGTTATCTCCATGAGAGGGCTCACCAGGTCAGAATTCCAAGCACACGCAGCAGTCGGGGAGCTCGTCGAGGAGGAGGGGGTGACAGCCAGGGTGAGCCAGCCCGAATGCCTTGGAGTGACAGCGGGGGAACGAGGCTCAGGGAACGGGGCTGTGAAATCTCCATGCTGACGAGACAGAGAGGTGACAGCTGCGTGGGGGGAAAGGTCTTGGCGGCAGCCCAGAACTGGATCCGGAAGGGGTTCGTGCGGAGGTGACTTGGCGATGTGATGACGGCCATTCCCAGGGGACGAAGCGAGGGGGGGACCCAGGAATCACCGCTCCTGAGCAGAGACCGAAGCGAGGAGGGCGTTAAACTCGGGAAAGTTCCATAGCCCTGGACTCCTCTCCACCCATCTCACCGCCGCCGCCACATGCCTTGAGATGGTAAGTGGATGCACAGCGGGGCTCGCGACAGCCACTCGGTCCCGAACAAAACTGCTGTCAGCTACGGCTCCTTCAGGGGAATCCCGAGTGACGTAGAGCAGAACGGGGGAAGCCCTCTGGGCGGCGCGAACTCCCGGGCTGGAATGGAAGCAGGAATGGGATCCGGAAGCGGGGGGCAACGTCATCCACTTCGGCTCCCTGCCGGGATTTCCTTCCAACCCGCGGAGCTCCTCTCTCAGTGCAGCCATGGCGTCTCTCCTGGCACAGGCCACAGGATGGTAAGAGTGATGAGGAAAACTGTCCAGGAGGCCCTCAGCACAGTCCAGATGCCAGCGTCTCGCGTGGGAGGCATCGTGCAGGGTGAAGAGCGTCCTGTCGACAGCCCCAGAGATGGACCTCAGCTCGTCGCCCTGGCGTCGGACGTGACACCTGGGAAACGGCATGCTAACAGCGCTGGCACCCGGACAGGAAGGTACAATTCCACACCAACTCACGGCCGCCGGCAACTCGTTGTCACCATGGGTTGAGATGCCGTCTCGGCACTCAGCCCATGTTTTCCCTCATCCCTGCTTCCCATTGAGCAGCGTCTCAGCTGGCCGCCAGCTGGCAGCATTATGGACGGCTGGGGCCAATTAGTCTTCATCAGCTGGGGCGCTGCCAATGAGGATAAATAGGAGCAGCCTCGATGACTTGGGGCTGCGACATAAACACATTGCTAAGCTGAAGCCCCTTCGTCTGGTGTCAGCTTATACTCCTCTTGCAGCATTCCTGTGTTTGTATCCCGCTGTGAGTATGTACGTCTTGTTACCCCCACATCCGGTACGAGCTGCTTACCTCTGCGCTGTGCAACCTGTGAGTGTACATCTGCATGAGTATCTGTGCTCTCCTCATCCCTTCCCCTTTACCCTGAATAAAATATCACGACTCACTGGCTTGCCCCTGGCTCTGATTGCCCGGCTCCCTAGAGCCGGATATGACAGTATGTCGCAGCCAGAAGAGCTACCGGCGGCCGTGAGTCGCTGTGGAAATGTACCTTTCTGTCCGGGTGTCAGCGCTGCTAGCATGCCGTTTCCCAGGAGTCACTTCCGGCGCCAGGGCGACGAGCTGAGGTCCGTCTCGGAGGCTGTCGACGGGACGTTCTTCACCCTGCACGACGCCTCCAACGCGAGACGCTGGCATCCGGGC
The DNA here is from genome assembly GCA_020510985.1 of Pholidichthys leucotaenia. Classification (NCBI taxonomy): domain Eukaryota; kingdom Metazoa; phylum Chordata; class Actinopteri; order Cichliformes; family Pholidichthyidae; genus Pholidichthys; species Pholidichthys leucotaenia. The sequence continues at coordinate 166,593,060 of CM035844.1, forward strand.
CGTGCTGAGGAATTCCTGGACTGTCACCCTCACTCTCTGTACCATCTGGAGGACAGTGCCAGGATAGACGCTGCAGGTACACAGCGAGAGAAGCTCCACGGGGTGGATGGAAATCCCGGCAGGGAGTCGAAGTGGGCGACGTCTTTCCCCGCTTCGGAGTCCCGTTCCTGCCGCCATTCCAGTCCGGGAGTTCGCGCCAACCAGAGGACTTCCCCCGACCTGTGCCACGTCACTCGGGATTCCCTTCAAGGAGCCGCAGCTGACAGCAGTTATGTCCAGGGTCGAGTGGCTGTCGCGAGCTCTACTGTGTTTCCTGTCACCACCTTCAGGCATGTGGCGGCGGCAGTGAGATTGATGGTGAGGACTTCAGGGCTACGAAGCTTTCCCGTGCTCGACGCCTTCCTCGTCTCGATCTCCGATCTGGAGCGACGAATCCTGGGTTTCCCCCTCGTTTCGTCCCCTGGGAGTAGTCGTCATCACATCGCCGAGTCACCTCTGCACGAACCTCGTCCGGATCCAGTTCTGGGTCATCGTCAGGACCGTTCCTCCCACGCAGCTGTCATCCCTTCGCCTCGTCAGTGTGGAGATTCTACAGCCTCGTCCCCTGAGCCTCGTTCCCCCGCTGTCATTCCTGGACATTCGGGCTGGCTCACCCCGGCTGTTTCCCCCTCCTCCTCGACGCGCTTCCTGACCACTGTGTGTGCCTGGAATCCCGGCCTGGTGAGCTCTCTGCTGGAGACAACGCGAGCGACCCTCAGACGAATTCCCGGGGGGTCCTCCGTTATCGCCGGGCGGGGAGAGGAAGAAGCAGATTCCACTACAGCAGGCGATACTCAACCTCCAGGGGGCAGGCAAGTCATTGTTTTTTCACACCTGCTTAATGATTTGCTCTGTCACATCCCTGGAGGAGAAGTTCAGGGTTCGCAGCTCCCTGAACTCTCCCCACCTGCTGTAACCTGTATGCCTAATCCCGCATCCTCTGTGTCTCTCTCCGCCGAGCGGTCCCCGGCTCCGGGTCAACGTGGTGGGATATGGAGAGGGCCTGTGGTTCCGCAGCTACATTGCAGACGGAGGAGGGGGACTGACTGCTGCGTGGAGTCTACGCCGACGACTGAGCGTCCCCGGGTCTCCACGGAGGAGCGGTTCGGTCCGGCGGGACGAGATTCTTCTGGCTTCACGCCGAGTGGATCGTCGGCAGGGTTACCGGAGCCGGAGGAATCTCAAGCTGCGCTGACCATCATGCTGGCTGCGGGGCCCGACGCGGCTAGATGGGAGCCTGACAACGACCTCCTGACGACGGATCCTGGATCTTTGCAGTCCTGGACGGCGTCAGAACCCGAGATCAGGCGAGTGCTCTCCTTTCTTTTCTCTCTTTTTATCCCCGAGCACTTCAGCCTATCTCCAGGGGAGACGAGCCGGGTGCAGCCGTCCGCTGCGTCTGAGCTCGTCTCGCCGGGTTCTGGCGCTGCCGGTGATCCTGATCCCGGTTCTGTTTTCTCTTCTGAGCCTTCTTCCAGGGTCACCGGCAAGGAGTTGCTGTTCCTCGTGGTGCTGGAGGGTCCGGGTTCAATGTTGGAGGTCGGTTCTGGTGCAGTATTCAACGTGGGTTCGCTCGAGACCCAGTCGGGGTCCAACGTGGGTTCGCCTGAGGCCCGATCGGGGTCCGACGTGGGTGCTGCCCCAGTATTGTCCAGGTCCGGTGAGGAGGTGGCCGTTTTCCTGCGGCCTGACGCCCGCCGCCCTCGTCATCGGCTCTCCCCTGAGCCTCTTCCACCGGGATCCGCTCTGATCCTTCGCCCGTCTCAACGGTCCTGGTGGTTGAGTGATGCGGGTCGACGACCCGACCCACAGAACATTCGGTTCGGTGATCTGGTTCCCCCCACTGGTCTGTTTCCCTCTGGGCAGCCTGGTTCGGCTGCCGGTGGACTGGATTCCTGGGATCTGGGTCCAGAGTTCGCCGTCCGAACACTTCTCTTTCCCTGATTCGCCAGCTGGACAATGGGCGGGGAGATCTCCGGAGCCATCTCGGCCATTTTTGGACTCTGCCTGCCATTCACCTCGGGTGTCACTTTTTCTTTTGTTATTAAGGTCACTCGGGTGTAATGTGTTGTCCTGTTGGTGGATTCGTTTTTATAGTGCTGTGTTTTCCATCGCTCTTGCTCAGCATTTTACTTTTTGTGCCATGTTTTTAGCCTCGTTTTTTGTATTGTAGAGTTATGTTTTGTTTTCCGTAACACCATGCTCTGCAGTTATCCATTTATTCCAGTCACTTTCATTTCTTTAGGTGACTGGGTATTTATATATTCGTGTGTGTGGGTTTTTCTTTGCCTGCACTCAGTATTTCTTTTTTGTCCTGTTGGTTCATTATAGAGTCATGTGCCTTGTTTTCCGTAACACCATGCTCTATAATTGTCATTTGTTCCAGTCACCCTCACTTTTCTTGGTGACTGTGTGTGTATGTACTTAAATTAGCGCTGTGTATAGGTTCCCCTTTATTTAACCGTACTCAGCATTTTTTGCCCTGTACCTTTTTGGTGGTTCTTTTTTTCCTTGCTCTGGGTCACGCATGGTTGGTACTCTCTGGGTAGTATGTAACCGGCGTGCTGACCCGGTTCTTCTCCCCATCTGTACCTGGGTTAATTATTCTGTTTTGTCAGTATTGTATTTGGGTTTTTCTTTCCCGCTACCCTACATTGCCCCATTGGTGTTGTCCTTCCCTTGGCTTCTTCCCCTCCGGTCCGCCTCCCTTCCTCCCACCCTAGGTGGGGGGGGGGGGCTGGGATGTTCCTGGTCGTTCAGGAGCCCGACCTTGAGGGAGGGGCTCTGTCACCATGGGTTGAGATGCCGTCTCGGCACTCAGCCCATGTTTTCCCTCATCCCTGCTTCCCATTGAGCAGCGTCTCAGCTGGCCCCCAGCTGGCAGCATTATGGACGGCTGGGGCCAATTAGTCTTCATCAGCTGGGGCGCTGCCAATGAGGATAAATAGGAGCAGCCTCGATGACTCGGGGCTGCGACATAAACACATTGCTAAGCTGAAGCCCCTTCGTCTGGTGTCAGCTTATACTCCTCTTGCAGCATTCCTGTGTTTGTATCCCGCTGTGAGTATGTACGTCTTGTTACCCCCACATCCGGTACGAGCTGCTTACCTCTGCGCTGTGCAACCTGTGAGTGTACGTCTGCATGAGTATCTGTGCTCTCCTCATCCCTTCCCCTTTACCCTGAATAAAATATCACGACTCACTGGCTTGCCCCTGGCTCTGATTGCCCGGCTCCCTAGAGCCGGATATGACACTCGTCTGGCGGTGACATACTGTTATGTGTGGCTCTGGGGAGCCACACAATGAGAGCCAAGGGCGAGCCAGTGAGTTGTGATGTTTATTGTAGGCAAGGGGTGAGGGACAAGGAAAGCACAGATACTCATACAGAGGAACACTCACGAGTTGTACAAGACAGGAGTAGACGCCAGCACCGGGCGTAGGGGTACGAGGCATGAATACTCACAGCGGGTAACAAACATAGGAATGCTGTAAGAGGAGTAGAGGACCGACACCAGACGTAGGGGCTTCAGTCCAACAGTGCTGTATGTCGCCGCCCCGAGTGATCGAGGCTACTCCTTTTTATCCTCATTAGCAGCGCCCCAGCTGATGAGGATTAATTGGCCCCAGCCGTCCCGTAACACTGACGGCTGGGAGCCAGCTGAGACGCTGCCCAATGAGAGGTAGGGATGAGGAGGAACATGGGCTGAGTGCCGGGACCCGGCATCTCATCCCATGTGACAGTCAGTCACTGCAACAGATACTGGAGTCAGCTTGTCTTGGCTTGTCCTTGCCACTGATAATACCTTTATCTGCCAAGAATGTGCTGCTAGTCCAGCAAAAGCTAGCAGTACTCAAATACTTTGCAAGCAGTTTCATGAAATGGTGAATCAGAAAGCAACTCATATCGGCTCGGATGTTGCCCGGGCTTACAAGGTCCGCGCTGATCTGTTCACACTCCGACAGGCAGCTAAAAGTAAGCTAGGAGCAGTAAGACAAAAGAAGAGGAAAACAGCAGCCTTGTGTGTAGCAGAATGGAATGTATGCACTCTGTTGGACAGAACAACATCACAGCGCCCAGAAAGACAGACCACGCTTGTGGGCCTGGAAATGAACAGGTACAATGTAGACATAGCTGAACTTAGTGAAACAAGATTGCCTGGATATGACAGCTTGGAAGACCATGGGTGCATCTTCTTTTGGAGTGGGAGATCAACTCAAGAAAGGAGAGAAGCAGGAGTGGGCATTGCAGTTAGGAAGGAGATAGCAGCAATGCTTGATGAGGAACCGGTGCCAATCAGCGACAGGATAATGACTATGAGACTCCCACTACGGTGGAAGATGTATGCCACACTCATCAGTGTATATGCCCCAACAATGACCAACACAGAGGAGGTGAAGGAAGAGTTCTACATTGATTTACGTGAGACTATCGGGCATGTACCGACTGATGACAGGCTGATACTCGTTGCAGATTTTAATGCCAGAGTTGGTTCGGACACTGAGAAATGGAAAGGAGTGCTAGGCAGTCATGGAGTAGGCAAGTGCAGTGCTAATGGAGAACTTCTACTTGCATTATGTTCAGAATACAACTTCGTGATAACCAACACTCTATTTAAGCATAAGGATACACACAAGAAGACATGGATGCATCCAAGATCCAAGCACTGGCACTTATCAGACTACATCATAGTCAGACAGAGAGACATAAGGGATGTATTGGACACCAGAGCAATGAGCGGTGCAGACTGTGGTACTGATCATGTTATGCTGAGATCTAGATTAAGGATTTGCAGACAAAAACAGCACTGCAGGACGGGTGTGAAGCCACCACGAAAGCTAAACACTAGTGCACTGAAAGGCCAAAAGAAGCAGGAAGAACTTACACAGAAAATGGATGAAAACTTGAAAGACTGGGACAGCAACAACTTTGAGAATGACATAGAAGATAAGATAAGATAAGCCTTTATTAGTCTCACAATGGGGAAATTCCAGGATTGCAACAGCACAGGGATAGCAACACTCAGAGCAATAATTAAGAAGATAATAAAAATAAAAATAAAAATGAGAAGAGAAATGGGCAACACTGAAGGATGCGGTGTGTCAGACTGCGAGTGATGTATTAGGCCACCCTGAGAGGAAACATCAAGATTGGTTTGATGAGTGGTTTAATCTCTGAACTTCTTGTCAGAAGAACTGACCAAAGTGGCTAGTCAGCAGGCTAAAATATTAGGGCTAATGGAAGAAGTCCGAGAATTAAAATTAACAATTAAGGAAAAAGACAAAAAAATTGCAGACTTGGAGCAACGCGTCGAGGATCTTGAACAATGTTCTCGTATGGATGATCTAATTATAAGTGGACTAGACATTAAATATCAATCATATGCTCATGCTATAGCAGGAATGAGAGGTGAGGAGGCTCCCACAAGTGAATCAGTCTCCCTGGAAAACCAGGTGCTTCAGTTCCTTGATAGCAGAAATATAAAGGTTGAAGCAAATGCAATTTCAGGCCTGTCATGCTTTACCCAGAAAGGATAATAAAACAAAGAAATCAATTGTGATGCGTTTTGTGAACAGACTGGTAAAGAATGATATACTGAAGCAGGCCAGAAAGCTACGGGGAACAGAAGTTTACCTAAATGAACATCTAACAAAAACTAATGCTGAAATAGCATGGCAAGCATGGATGCTGAAAAGACAAAATAAGATACAGGCAACATGGACAAGAAATTGTAGAGTTTGGATCAAACTAAATGGAACACCTGAGGAAGCAAAGAGTATAATAATCAGAGATCTTACTGACTTAAATAAATATAGATGAACACTGATTAAGAAAATTAAGAGACTATGATAATCCATATCCACATACACGGCAAGAATAGTTCTTTTGACATACCATGTCAATACACTTAAAAAAAACTAAACTAAACAAAACAAACCAAAAAACTTATGACTGACTTGAGTAGACATCAATTATCCCCAGTTGGAGGAAGTCATTTGACACAAAGTGAGGAAATTCAAACTCTGGAAATATGCCATTACGCTGAACATAAACTACAAGAGATGGAGAATGATATTGATCCTGATAACCACTTTTTCAATAATATTCATAATCATTGTGAATATTACACTGAAAAGCAATTCAAAAGTCAAGTGCTACTAGATGGTAAACTATCAATAATACACTTCAACAGCAGAAGTCTTAACAAAAACTTTCCACAGATTCAGGACTATTTAAAACAGCTAGACAGAAAATGTACAGCTATCGCAGTCTCTGAAACTTGGCTTAATGAAGAGCAGGCTCCTCTGATGGCAATAGAGGGATATCAGATGTTTCATATTAACAGATCTCAAAAAAGGGTGGTGGTGTTGCATTGTATATTGATGGCCTGTATAGGTGTAAGCTTGTAAATGGAATGTTCTTTGCACTACCAGGGATTTTGGAATGTGTTACTGTTGAGATTGACCAAGATAAAACAAAAAATCTAATTATAAGTTGTATATATAGAATGTCGGGAACTTGGATTGAGACATTCAGAGATAAATTAGTCGAGCTGTACAATAATATTACTAGTAAGAAAATGGTAGTAATTTGTGGAAATTTCAATATTGATTTACTAAATCCATATCAACAAAATGCAATTATAGAGTTCATGAATTCTATGTACAGCATGAGTCTATATCCCACAATAACACATCCCAGTAGAATCACAGTTCACACTGCTACACTTATTGACAACCTGTTTGTTAATATTATTGATAAGAAAATAGAAAGTGGATTTTTGATAAATGATATAAGTGACCATTTGCCAACCTTTGCATTTATCCATGGCCACACGGGGGCCAATACAGAATTTTTTTTTTTAAATCGTTGAGATACAAATTACAAAATGCAATCAGTTCTTTTAAAGAATACTTACTGAAGCAAGACTGGACAAAAGTCTATGTATCAGACGTAAATGAAGCCTATGACACATTTATAAACATTGTAACCACTCTTTATGAAAAAAATTGTCCATTAGTAAAGAAAAAGCTTAAACATAAATTTGCCGATAAGCCATGGTTAACCAAAGGATTACAAAAGGCGTGTAAAAAGAAAAATTTATTATATAAAGCTTTCCTAAAGAAAAGGACAAAAGAAGCAGAGCAGTGGTATAAAACATACAAAAATGACATATATAATAAGATGTAGTAAAAGAGACTATTACAGTAAAGAACTGGAGAAAAACAGAGACAATATTAAAAATACATGGACAATACTTAACAATGTTCTTGGAAATAAAAACAGAAATACAAGCTACCCAACCAATTTTTCAAAAAATAATAAAACGACTCAGAGTGTGAATGCAGTTTCACCTGCAGATTAATTTAATAACTTTTTTGTTAACATTGGTCCTAATTTGGCTCGAGAAATACCCATTACGGCACCCACAGGTGATACAATAAGCAAAAACACTGCTATAAAAGACTCCATTTTCATAAAGAACACAGACGAGAGAGAGATCATTGAAATTGTTAAATCGTTTAAAAGTAAAACATCTACGGACTGTGATGGTATTGACATGCTCTTAGTCAAAACTATTATTGAATGCTTAGTGAAACCACTGACGTATATCTGTAACCTGTCTCTCCAAACAGGTATATTTCCTAATGCAATGAAAATAGCTAAAGTAATTCCGATATACAAGACGGGTGACAGACGGGAATTCTCAGACTATAGACCAATTTCACTATTGCCACAATTTTCCAAGATACTTGAAAAAATATTCTATGAGAGAATTGACAACTTCATACTGAAGAATAATTTATTGTGTGAGCAGCAATATGGGTTCAGACACAAGAGGACAACTGCATTTGCTCTAATGGAATTTATAGAAAAAAATATCAACTGCCGTTGAAAATAAAGAGTTTTCAGTTGGGGTATTCCTGGATCTTAAAAAAGCATTTGATACAGTGGATCATAATTTATTATTAAAGAAACTACAAAATTGTGGTATTAGGGGGGTAGCACTGTCCTGGTTATGTAGTTACTTAAAGAATAGATATCAGTATGTATGTGTTGGTAACAAAAACTCACAGTTACTGAAGGTTACTTGTGGAGTCCCACAGGGTTCAGTTTTGGGGCCATTGTTATTCAATATGTATATAAATGATATATGTAAAGTTTCGGAAAAAATGGATTTAATATTGTTTGCCGATGACACTAATTTATTATGCAGTGGAAGCAATTTGGAACAACTTTTGGATACACTTGGAAAGGAATTAGGAAAGCTTAAACTGTGGTTTGATTCAAACAAATTAACGCTCAATTTAAGTAAGATAAAATTTATAGTTTTTAACAACCATCACAACAACTTAGTATCTAAACTCAGCGTAAATGGTGTAGAGATTGAAATGGTATCCGAAACTAAATTTCTTGGAGTAATAATTGATAATAAACTGTGTTGGAAATCACATATTAATTATATTAAAGGTAAAATATCCAAATCAACTGCAATACTACACAGAGTGAAATATTTGCTGAATCAACCCACACTATATACCTTGTATCATTCATTAATACTCCCATACATGACATATTGTACTGAAGTATGGGGAAATACATATAAAACAAACATATATCCAGTCTTTATGCTTCAGAAGAGAGCTATTAGAATAATAAACAAAGCTGCTTACAGGGAACCAACAAACCCACTTTTTCTTAAATTAAAAGCTCTCAAGTTGAAAGATCTGGTTGACTTTGAAACTGCAGTAATAATGTTTAAAGTGAAGAACCTATCACTGCCCACAAATATCAAAAAGTTGTTCCAAATAAGGGAGAAACAATATCATTTCAGAGGAACATGTATATTTCAAAAACCTTCAGTGAGAACTACCACCAAGCAACACTGTGTTTCAGTGCAAGGAGTCAGATTATGGAACGATTTTGGACCTGAATTAAAATCATGTACAACGCTTGGACAATTTAAACAAAAACTAAAGGTAGAAATACACCAAACATATATACAAGATGACATGTAAAATCACATAAGGATTGTCATATCCAGTCTGTGTTTTGTTGTTGCTTAGTTTTTTTTGTCACATTTTGTCTTAGCTATGTTCTGAATTGTAATCGCTCTTGTTTTGTTTTTCTTTTGAATTCTTGGATGGAATATGGGTGGGGAATATAAGCTGCGGCTTCAGCCATCACCCATTTCGGATAACTTATGTTGAACTGTATAATCAGAGGAGTTATTGTCTAATTTGACCTTGTTGGATTTTCTTTCCCTCTTTGTTATATTATTCTGTTTCTTTTTTAATCTCTACTTTTAATCTATCCGAAATAAAGATTCATTTATTCATTCATGAGCATGATGAACACCTGAAGAAACTACTAGAAGCGAGGAATACAGCTAGGCAGGAAAACCTACAGTGTAACACAAGGTCGAAGAAGAAGAAATACTCAAAGGCTCAAAGTGAGCTACAGAAGTACACCAGAGAGATGAAGTCCAACTGGTGGGATGAAAAAGCGGATGAACTTCAAACTGCAGCAGACAGGAAGGACATGAAAACATTCTTCACAGGTTTGAGAGAAATCTACGGCCCTAAACCAAGAGGATTGATCCAATTAAAGGATATGGATGGTGAAAGGTTTTTGCAGGAGAAAGACAAGATCCTGGACAGATTTGCAGACCACTTTGACCAACTACTAAACAACCCTGGAGATCTCACTGAAGAGGCTAAAGAAGCTCTAGTGCAGCAACCAGCTGTATCAATTCTGGATGAACCACCAAATTTTGATGAGCTAATGGCAGCTATCAGGACAACACAGGATGGTAAAGCTCCATGAAGGGATGGAATTTCAGCAGAAGTGTGGAAATTTGGTGGTGTTCAGCTGACCAACTGCCTGCACAAGCTCATCCAAGAGATATGGGATGCCCAGAAAGTACCTCAAGACTGGAAGGATGCAAGTATTGTGCCTTTGTTCAAGAAAGGTGACAGGAAAGATTGTGGAAATTACTGAGGTATATCACTGCTAGCCACTGTTTGGTAAGATTCTCTCACGTGTACTACTGAACAGACTCAATGAACACATCTCGCAGAATGTACTACTGGAAACCCAGTGCGGCTTTAGAAGTGGAAGAAGCACAATGGACATGAGTTTCTGCTTGAAACAGGTTCAAGAAAAGTGCATCAAACAGAACATGCCGCTTTATGTAGTCTTCATAGACTTCAGTAAAGCCTTCAATACTGTTTCGCGACAAAGACTTTGGCAGGTACTCAAGAAATATGGCTGTACAGAGAAGTTTGTCAGCCTGATCGAGGCACTCCATACAGGTATGCAAGCAAACGTGGCAATGAGTGGTTCAGTATCTAAAGACTTTTCAGTAAGCAACGGGGTGAAAGAAGGGTGTGTGCGGGCACCTACACTCTTCTCGCTATATCTAGCAGCCATGCTTGAGGTGGCCTTCAAAGACATTTCAGAAGGAGTATACATTCAAACAAGGAAAGAAGCAGACTTGTTCAATGTGGCACAGTTTAAAGTAAAGAGTAAGACATCAATAAAGGTAGTAAGAGAAATGCTCTTTGCCGACGATAGTGCTCTAGTTGCACACAGTGTGGAAGATATGCAATCTTTAGTGGAGAAATTTGCAAGAGCAGCTAGCCAATTCAGCCTCCAAATCAACATCAAGAAGACAGAGTGCCTTTATCAACCACCAAAGTTCCAATTATCAACATCACTACCAGAAGAGATCAGCATTGGTACAGAGCCACTAGTCAAGTGCAAGACTTTCAAGTATCTAGGGAGTACTGTTTCAGAGAATGCTACGCTGGAGGATGAACTAGCTCTCAGAATGGGAAGAGCGAGCGCTGTGTTTGGAAACTTAAGGGAGAGACTGTGGAAAAATTGACATGTGTCTATCCGTGTGAAATGCAAAGTGTACAGAGCGACAGTACTGGCTACTCTATTGTACGGTGCTGAAACTTGGACTGTCTACAGATTGCAGGTGAAGAAACTCCACGCGTACATGATGAGACACCTTCGAGTCATAATGAACATCTCATGGAAAGACAAGATAGCCAACATAGAAGTGTTGAAATGAGCTGGTCTACCATCAGTGGAGGACATGCTAATACAGATGAACCTGAGATGGCTCGGACATGTTGAGAGGATGGACCACCAGCATCTCCCTCGGCAGTTACGCTACTCACAGTTATGCAAGGGCAAATGCAATCAGGGTAGACCAAGGCTCAGACACTGTAAAAAGAAACTTGAAGAAGTTGGATATAGACAGGAGTTCCTGGCAGCGGAAGGCTTAGAACAGAGTTGTGTGGAGAAATCTGATCAGACCTAAATGAAACAGTCATTGTTGCCCACGACAGACTGCTACGATGATGATGAAAATGTATTAGGCATTGAAAAAAAATATTGCTCCAACTTCTGATACATACAATTGTAGAACAATATTTTTCTTTTCTTTTTTGTGCCTGGGCCCAGATGATTGAAATCATCTTTTTGAATGAGATGATTATTTTGTCTAGCACACTGACATGCAACATCTGTCAGTGAAATTGGTGCAAATAATGTTGCTGTCAACCTGTGTTCTGCTCCATGGATAATTTAAACTGTGTGGCTGCTGAATGGGAAATGGAAAAACATTTAAACTGACTGAAGTCACGCCGGACCTCCGTCAATAGCAGTATGATGGCAGGGCTGTGCAACAGTGTGGATGTGACGTGACAGGCAGATATATATCCCCCCTTTAAGGTGGATTCACACTACAACGTTTGGACCCACTTTTATTGACACTTTGGCAAATGTCTGGCTCTGCTGGCAAAAGTTGGTAAGTTAAAGATAATTGGTGTTTGTTGGCGAAAGCTGGTGAAAGTCGTGTTCTTTGAAAATTTCCAGCATTCTGAAAATTTACCGATGTTTGGAAATAAACATTGATGAAAGCTGTGCTCAGTTTGTAAAAGTTCCTGAGTGCTGGGCTAAGTTGTGCAGAGCTTGCCTAAGTCATCCTAAGTTAAGTTCCATTGGCAAACGTTGACTGAAATGCCAGTAGAAGCAGATGTTTGTAGACCGAAACTCACTTCAAATGCCCAAGAAGTGTTGTTGTTCATGGTGCTGGAATGCCAAATGTTTTACAACTCTCAAACTCATGGACGAAGAGAAAGACTGGCATCATCTCTGAATTGTAGCGGACAGCTTTCATCCATGGCCAAGCAAGGCTGTAGAGTTAAAAAGCTCTTTTAAAGTTCATAAATTTTTTTGTAAAAGTTGGTGTGCGCTCAATTTAAAAAAAAAAAAAAAAAACTGCTCACGGACGTAATTTCACCAACATTTGGACTAATTTTTCTGATTCGTCAACCTGTCTGTAAAAGTTGGTCCAGACACTATAGTGTGAACCCAGCTTTACACATGGGTGGAGTTTGTTGAGAAATTGTTGAGTGATGAAACAATGGCCACCTCTCCAAATGATCTTTCAATGATCTCTCAGGGATTGCCAAGATCTCCCAGTGGTCTTCAGTGTTCTCCATGGTCCTCAAAGTTTTAACTCATTCCAAAGCAATCTCTCAGTGATCACCAAAGGGAAATGATCTCTCAACAATCCCATCGATCTCTCAGTGGTCTCCCAATCAGAATCAGCTTTATTTACCAAGTACGTAAACACATAGAAGGAATTCTTTGCCAGCAGTTGTTGTCTCTCTAGTACAACCGTGCTTACACAATAAATGTAAACAATAGAAAAAACTCTTATATATAACTCTTAATAACCTTATATTCCTAAGAACTTCTGCTTAGACAAGGCATCTACTTATGTACAGGTGCAAAGTAATAATTATGCATGAAAGTGGTAATTGTGCAATTGTTAACTGTTCAATAAAAGGACTGCTGTGGGGAAGAAGCTGTTCTGGTACTGGTTAGTCCTGGTCTGGAGGGCTCTGAGGCGCCTACCAGATGGAAGCAGTTTGAAAATGTCATGGTGTATGAACCAGCAGGGCACGAAGCAGGACTCAAATGCTGGGCAAGCTGTTGGCATGATGTTTTATTAATACAAAAAGAACACAGCTCGTGGGCTGAAACAAAAACATGGCAAAGCAGCCAAGACAAGATACATGGATCAAGGCAAAAATCAAGGCTAGGCAGAAATGTGTTTTCTCATGCTAGAATGATGAGGACACCAAAAAGAGCTAAGGAGCCACGGCACTTAAATAAGGCAAGACTTAATTAACCAAATACAAAACAGCAGTGGACAGTTAACAAACAAGGATCACAGCTAAGAGAACCCGGAAATAAACAGAAGGCAAAATAAAAGCCAAACCAGAACAGAAGATCATGACAGGAATAACAACAATAAGCAAACATAACAATGACCACAATAATAATAATACTAAAGCAAGACTAAAAAGATAATCCAAACAAACAGAGAGCTATATGGTAAAATCTATGGAACATAAATAGGGACATGATAACGAAAATAATCACAATGACCAAACTAAAGCTGAAACAGGGAAACACAGAACCGAGGGCATAATAAAGCTAAGCAAGAACACAGAAGACCGAAATTCATACAATAACTAAACCCAAAGCGAGTATGTGGGCTGGAGCCCATGTCCCGGTTGTCACAAAATACTCAAACTGTAAATAAGGTGAGGTCATGGGCCCAGCCCACGCTCTGACAGAAAAGTCTGTGTGCGGAGTGAGCTCTCAGTAATCTTTCAGTGAACTCTATTGGTTTCTCATCGAATGCTCAGTGATCCCTCACTGACCTCTCAGCCATCTCTAACTTAAGGGTGGAAAAATTTGGCATTCATTGAAAGATTGCTGAGAGATCATTGAAAGATTTGTTTATTAGTTGAAGGAATTGTTGGGATTCTTCTGCGGGTATTTGGACAGTAAAGATAATTAACCTTCCCCTCATCACAACACTTGATTTAACACAACATCACAAAGCTTTTCAAATCAAACAATCGAGATGGTACCACAGACTTTCAGCTTTAATTCTGAGTTGTAACAATATACAGTATATAGCAGTAAAACAGTTGAAGTATTAGAGACGTTTTTACTCAAAGTCCTTCATTTTTAGAGGCTCAAAAGTATATGGACAGTTGACTGACAGACATGCAATTTTTTTCTTTTATTGCGAATCAAGGCCACATTCTGTTAAACTGCTTCACTAAATTTTTATAATTTTATCATTCAACACATAAAACTGCATGTATACCATCAAATGGTGAAATTAAAGTTAATTCTACGTGAATGACTCTGTGGTAAGAAATGGCATGAAAATACAGCAAAGTTTATAGGGCTCTAATCAGGGTCAGGAAGATGTGATGAGGAAAATGGTATGTAATACATGAATTTCCACATACTTTATTGAATAAAACTTTTCACCACATCTGAATGAAAATTATTTCACTAATCGCACTGAATAGAGGCATATTTCAAAAGAGGATTAGAAAAATAAAACTTGAAACTCCAGGTTGTATGCAGGATTGGAGGCTGACAACAAAGCTAAATTTGCACCAGGTGAGAAGGGTATAAGTCATAGTTAACTAAAGCAGAAGATAACATGAGTGCAAAACAGATAGAAGCAGGAAGTTAACCACATCAAACATCAATAAGAGAAATATCCTTTAAAATAAAGCACAAAGGCACAGAAATAGAAACGAGAAACACACATGGACGGACAATAAGAGGAAGATACATGCAGAGAGAAACATATGGAGCGGCAGAGGGGAAATATTGCCAAAATATGACAAGAAATTCCATGGATACTGCAATACAGACCATGACAGAAATACTTATTCACAAAATAAAAGTGGGTGCCCTATGCTACAACATGTTTAGATCAATTTTTACATTTGTCCTTTTTTTCCTCTGAGGAATTTTACTCACTCTTTTCTTAAGAAAATGTGAAAACATATAAAATGTTGTCTCATTTGAATCAATAAACCATTGCATATACATAATATAATAAAGAGAATCTATTCTATGAACAGCTTGTATGGTTGTAGCTTTCCTTATCTCTGCGGTGACCATCATTTTTCTCCTTTCCTATCTGGTTGCTCAACAGAAAGGCAGTGCAAGTTGTGTTTAGGGGTCACGGCCACATTAAATGACTTACCGAAATGTGCATTCATGCAGTCAAAGCCTATGGTTGTGCAACTTAGCAAAAGTTATTTACTCTAGGGAAAGCACATGACACACTCTTTTTTTTTTCCCCACACAAAAACAACAAAAACCCTGTATATTATAATATACGTAGATTTGGATAATAATTTATATCATTATTTTCTAACCTGGTTCTTCCTGGCCTCTCTCTCGCTCTTCTCCATTATTCTCTCTCCCCTTTGCACTGACAATGATACACAAATACAGTATATTGTGATCAACCAGAAAATAAATAGAATAGAATGAGTGAAATTTGGGGCAGGAGAATTGAGGTCAGTGTGTTGTGTCACAAGACAGATTGTGTCAGTGAGTATAGTAGAAATCCTTCATCTTAGCTGAATTTCTGCATCTGGAAACAAGTCATAAATTACGTGTTTCAATGGACCATGGAAACCTTGGACTAAAGCAATTCCAATATACTGAACATAAACCACAAGACTTGGAAAATGCAATAGACCCTGAAAATAACTTCTACTTTTGTGTATATACTGTAATCATCAGTATGGATACTACACTCACCAGCAGTACAACAGCAATGTCACTACTGGCAACGCATTATCAATAATCCACTTTAACAACAGGAGCCTCAACTTTAATTATCTTAACATTATAGACTGTCTTGCAGAATTCACTTCAAAATTCACAGTAATTGCTGTTTCAGAAACCTGGCTCAAATAGGATTTTATTGATATAGTCAGAATGGAAGGGTATGAAATGTACTACACAAACAGAAAAGGAAAAAGGGGAGGTGGGGTTGCTTTGTATATAGATATAAACTACAAAAGTAAAATCATTAAAAAAATGTCTGTCACTTTAACTTAATGGAATGCATAACTATTGAAATAGAAACTGAGTATTAGCAGAAATTCAAAACAACAGAACCAAAAAAAAAATGAATATCCAAATACTGTTCAGTTACAAAACACAACCACGAATGACACTCTGCAGATTTGAAATGGTTTTAATTACTTTTTTGTCAATGTTGGTCCTGGTCTGGCTAAACAAATCGCAGGAAATGAGGGAGAAGAGTCTGCTGGAAGTTTAAGAAACTGCAACACTGTTACCAATTCTGTAGCTGTGTCTCAATTCAGGTGTTGCAGCCTTGTAGACCACAGCCTTGGAGGCCAGAGCACTCAAAGGTCGGGCAGGCTGCATCTAATGTCTGATTTATGACTGTTAAATGAGACGGTCTAATCTTTGAAGGACGTATGTTTGCGTGACCATACGCTACCCCGTTGCCTAGCAACCATGACAATATCAGTTGAGAGCTTTTTTTCAGACATTTTTGACAGAGAGAAAACTTTTTTAATATCTTTTTTTATTATTGTATTTTCATTACCTTTTACTTGAAAATCTTCACCAGACAGACAGAGAACCATTGTCATGAATTGCCCCTAGGGGCAGAGAGGAGAGACCCACGCGCAGGACTGCAGTTTGTGAATTTATTACAAAAAACAAACACAACATCAAACCCGTGCTCAAAACTAAATCCAACAGACAAACAAAGAAAACTTACAATTAACCACACCAGAAGAAGGGCAGGTTCTGGTGGAGAAAAGGGTAGAGAACTTAAGACTCCGGCGACAAGAAATGAAAATAACAGCCCTTAAATACAACTTAACACAAATGAAACAAATGATGACAGGTGCGAATCACATGAGCGGGCTGGGAAGAAAATGACAATCAGCTGTGAGTCATGAGGAGGGGAGACGGAGCTGACAGTTTGACAGGAGCACCGCCTACCATCAGGTAAAAACATGGAAGCACTCCTGAGAACTGCAACTCCAAAGAGAGAAAGAAAAGAAAAAACACAGGCAAAAATAAAGTGGAAGCAAATAAGATAAGATAAGCGTTTATTAGTCCCACAATGGGGAAATTCCAGGATTGCAACAGCACAGGGATAGCAACACTCAGAGCAATAATTTAGAAGATAAGAAAATAAGAGCAGTGAGTATACATATGTACACATACAGTAAATATATAAATATATATACACACAGTGCGGAGCATTGTAGCTAGATGGACTAAACAGCATAACTGTTTATTTAGTTACCCTACATGGTATGAATGTGTACCCATACATACTGTCACCCTCCATAGCGACTGATATTGTCCTAGCTGTATACTGGAGGGGACCATTTGTGTAAGTCTGTTGCATCTTTTGCATTCAATACTATTAGGTCGTCACGTTTTTTTTGCTATCTCTGCGAGCAGCCCTGCTTAGGTTATACAGTCTGACAGCCGTAGGTAGGAAGGACCTGCGAAACCTCTCGGTCGCGCACCTAGGATAATGTAGTCTACTGCTAAATGAGCTCCTCATTGCGTTCAGTATGTCCTGCGTGGGGTGGGACTCGGACTCCAGCAGAGATGACAGCTTAGCCACCATCCTTCTCTCCCCTATCTTCTCCACTGGGTCAAGGCGTTGCCCCAGGACAGAGCTAGCTTTCTTGATTAGTTTGTTCAGTCTCTTCCTATCGGCTGCTGTAATGCCGTTGCCCCAGCAGACCACTCCAAAAGTGATGGCTGATGCCGCCACTGTGTCGTAGAATGTCTTCAAAAGACATTCAAAAGACATTCACCAAAAGACCTGAGCCTCCTCAGTAGGAACAGCCTGCGCTGTCCCTTCTTGTAGAGTGCGTCAGTATTGTGTGACCAGTCTAGTTTATTGTTCAGATGAACACCCAGGTACTTGTAGGATGTCACCATCTCAATGTCTGTTCCCTGGATGTTTACTGGTGCTGTGAGGGGTTGTCCTTGCCTGTGACAATCCACCACCAGCTCCTTAGTTTTCCTCGCGTTGATCTGGAGGCAGTTCCGATGGCACCAGTCCACGAAGTCCTGGATAAGTCCTCTGTACTCAGCTTCATCTCCGTTGGAGATGAGGCCGACGATTGCAGAGTCATCAGAGAACTTCTGTAGATGGCAGTGTGTTGTGTTGTGTGAGAAGTCCGCAGTATAAAGGGTGAACAGGAAGGGAGCCAAAACCGTTCCCTGGGGGGCCCCCGTGCTGCCGATGATCGTGTCGGACACACAATCCCGGATTCTCACAAACTGTGGCTGTTTAGTAAGGTAGTCCAAGATCCATGATGACAGGTGCTGGTCCACCCCTGCGCGCAGCAGCTTGTCCTTCAGGATCATCGGTTGGATGGTGTTGAAAGCACTGGAGAAGTGAAAGAACAAGATCCTCACCGCGTTCCCGTCCTTCTCCAGCAGGTCTCGATGACTTCAGAGGCAGCAGTGGTTGGTGTGCAGTCGGGGGGGGGGGGAAGGTGGTTGGTCAAACCTATTAAAAAACAGGTTCAGATTGTTCGCCCACTCCTTGCCCCCCGTAGCCTGGGAGGAGGTATTCTGGAGACCAGAGATGGTTTTAAGGTTTCTCCAGACCCCGCCGATGTTGCTCTGTTGCAGCTAAGAACAAAACTACACTGAGCGTAAATAGGAAAAATAAATCATACAAGGAAGCAATACAGAATATGTGAAAACTAGAAATAACATTACAGGCCAAGACCACAGAATACATTATACAAACAAGGAAAAACAAAAAGCAAAGAAACAGAGCATGGTGAAATCCCCCTGTGCACAGATCATGACAGAGCCCCCCCCCCCCCCCCAAGGGGTGGATACCAGACACCCCGGGCAACATCAACAGGAAAAACAAAGGCCCACCCACACTAAGAACCCACGCCACCAAAAGACAAGGAACAATCCCACCCCGGGCGGGAGGAGGGGGATCCAGGCATGGAGGGACTGAAACAAACCAGAGAACATAATAAGGACTCCCATGACTCACATCTTAGCAAAACCCAAGCTAGGAGGAAACAAAAAGAAACAAAAAACCCCAATTAGGATCCACAACAGACAAGACCTAGGCCCCCAAGACCAAGGAGCTAGGCAGTTCCGATGGCTGGCTGAAGTCCCAGGTCTGGCAGATGGTGAGGTGGTAAGAGTCGGGTGGCCTGCCGGAGAATATGGGCCACCCAACCCAACGGCACAGTCCGTCAGGCGATTGACCAGAGTTTTTTAGCCACCTAAACAGAAGGGGTGGCCCAGGAGGCGGTTCCCCCATGGGGAGGCCCAATGATGAAAAGGACAGTGGAGTAGGGGGAACCATGACGATGTTGGACAGAGGAGGGCGAACCACGATGACATCTGGCAGAGGAGAGGGGACCACGACGGCATCAGGCAAAGGAGAGGCGACCACGGTGGTGTCAGGCAAAGGAGGGAGGACCACAACGCCCTCAGACTGGCCTGTAGCACCCTCAGTGGTCCCGGACTGGGACATAGCTGCACCCGCGCTGGCTCCGGAATGGAGCAGAGCTGCACCCACGGTGGCTCCGGGCTGGAGCAAAGCTTCGCCCACAGTGGCTCCGAGCTGAGGAAAAGCTGCACCCATGGAGGCCCCGGGCTGGGACAGAGCACCTGCGACGACCTCAACTGATGGGAAAACAGCACCCTTGGTGGACCCGGACTGGGCCAGAGCTGCACCCACGGAGGCCCTGGGCTGGGATGGAGCACCAGTGATGACCTCGACAGGAGGAGCTGGACCCACCATGATCTCGGGTGGCAAGGCTGGACCCACGGAGACTTCTGGTGAAGCTGGATGATCCTCTGTGACCCTGAAGAAAAGCTCAGATGGCTCGTCCGACGTGGACACAGGAGGTCGGCTTCCTGCAGGCACTGGATCCTGTTCTGCTGAGGCCAGGGGACGCTCCATCATCAGCAAAGGCCTCAACTCGGTCGCAGCGCTTTCCCTCCATCCAGACTGTGGCTGTGGGACTGGCATCAGGTCCTCCAGGGCCACAGGCTCCTCCACCGTCCGGCGGATTAATTCAGGGGCCAGTGGACATTCGGGGGGGAAAGGAGGAGACACGGAGAGAGCAGGTGAACAGTCTAAAGCTGCAGCAGGCGGTGAGGACTCAGAGGACTGCCTAGTCTGAGCCTCACCACCGGGAATCAGGCAAGATAATTCATGTGTAGGTGAATGAGAGTAAAAAAACACTTCCCTGGGTTCCCGGGATGCAATGTCATCTGATGCAGCTGGTTGGAAATCAGCCCCCTCTGTGATGTCAATGGTTGTAGACCCCTCAGCGGAACATGGAGAAGCGGCATCTGCTGACATAGTGACGGGCGGAGCTGGGGAGAAAACAGCCGGACTCTCAGCAGCGGGAGGAGACGTCGAGGAGACGGGAGTTGCAGCAGCAAAGGAAGATGAGTGAGCTGACAGGACAGCTGGCGAGGAGAAACACGAGGAGGAAACTGCTGCAGGAGTTGTCTGACTCAGCGTGGGAGAGACTGCCGACTAAAAAGTAGAGGCATACTTTCGGCGGGATTTCCTTAAGCGATGGCGGGAGACGGGGGCCGGAGACGTCGGTTCCTGGAGAGGTGGAAGAGGTTCCGGTGGAACCGCTTTCAGCTGATGGGCAAGATCCGGGAGAAGCCATGGTTTATATTTTAGGATGAGCTCTGTCTCCGCTAATATTGCCTGCCTGCGCTCCTCCTGCTCCTCAATCGATGGATCGGGACAGTGATCGGGAGGAGGAGGTGGAGCTGCCGCCGGAGAGCAGCGACAGGCCGGAGGCTTCCGTGTCCGCGGGCGCTTGCTCTTTGTCGTTGCAGGCATGGACATCTGAGTGGACTCCCCCAGTCTGTGACTCATAGGTTGTGGGAGAAATATGGAGAGGAGTAGGTCTGTGAGTTCCAGGTGGTCCCACAGGCTGGGGCATGCCTTGAATACCTGCGCCTCGCCCTCCAGACACTCTTGGGCTTCCTCGGGAGTACAGGAGGCACAAGTGTCACAGGACTGAGCACGAGTTGTTCCAGGCTCGGGCTTTAAATTTATTTCTATTTTCTGCATTTTTTCCAAGCCTTGTGACATTTTCTTGTGTTTTTGATTTCTGTTAATTTATCGTTCTATTCATTATTTGTGTGTCAGTATTGTTATTATGTCATCTATTTATGTAGTTTATGATTGTTGGCTTTTTCCTATGACAGGGTAATTATTTCTTCCCTTCCAGACATCCCCACTTTGTTACTTGCTCACTGCCTGCTCTCCTAGTCACCGCAGCTGCGAATACTCTTTAATTAGGTCACCAGTTCACTCCTGTTCCCCGCATCTGCTACTCATTGTGCATCTGCGTTGTGCAACTGCGGTGGCACAGAGGTTAGCACTGCACCAGCACAGCAACTCACCCTTGGCCATGGGATCCCTGGATCGATTCCAGCCCCTGACCAACAGTAATCTGTGTGGAGTTTGCATGTTCTCCCTGTATCTGCGTGGGTTTACTCCGGGATTTCTCCGGTTTCCTCCCAGAGGCCAAAAACATGCAGGTTAGGTTAATTGGAGACTCTAAAGTGGCCCTAGGTGTGAATGTGTGTGTGAATGGTAAAGGGATAGTGCCGTACCATGGCTGCTTCATCCATCCAGGTGGATGCCCTCAATTTCCCCTCTGGGGATCAATAAAGTATACAAAATAAAAAAAAAATAAATCAAAAAATCTCACTATTTAAGCCTGCCTGTTCATTTTGTCCTTGCGGCTATATTGGTTTCTTGTCTGGACAATTCCACTACTTTTGTAACCCTCTTCTCCTCCAGAGCTAGGTGACTCTGGAGTGCACCTTTCTGTAAATGATTCTTGTTTGCATTTTTGTATCGTCAGCACCATTTTTGGACTTTATGTTATTTTTGTTAAAACCAGAAGTTTACAGACACTATTAAAAGACATGCAACCTTTGTTCCTTCACTGTCTTACATTAAATCAGACTACACTGTTTTAGGTCAGTTAGGATTACCAAAATTATTTCTATTTGACAAATAATTTTTATATTTGCTAAATAATTTTTCAAAGAATCTTTTCTTACTTTCTTCAAAGTTTTTCTTTTTTGGCTGCGCCATGGACTTTTTTTTCATCATTCAGCAAAGGAAAGCATAATTTTAGCGATGCTTTTCAGTCTGTAAATCCTCCTTGGTTATACAGTCATGTGAAAAAATTTGGACACCCCTTTAAATATTCAGTTCTTTAATAAGAAATGTTCACATATCTATGTCTAACCTTGTTTTTGTTTGCATTTGCATTTTTTTAAAAATTTATTTTAGCCATTGTAAGTGGGAATGAACGTGGGGGTGTCCTAAAAAAGATGGGGGGGGTCCTAATTTATTCTCACTATTTGTTTAGAATTACATTTTACAGAAAATTTGAAAAAAGTCTTTAATTAACTTTTAATTAGCTTTATTACATGAATCTCCCAGTATTTTTTAACATTGATATTAAATATCCATATGCCCAAATATGTTAAAAAACACACAGGCTTATACGGGGTGTCCTAATTTTTTCCACATGATTGTAGATTTGATGAATTCTTTTATCTTTAAGGGTGAATCTGTTGTATATTGGGGGGGGGTACAGATTATAATAATAATGCATTGGATTTATATAACGCTTTTCATGGACTCCCCATGGACTCCCCAGAGTGGTGGCCTAGTTGGTAGAGCATCCGCCCCACAACCTGGAGGCCGGGGTTCAAATCCCAGCTGGGTCACACCAAAGACCAGGTAAAAATGGTACTTTTTGCCTTCTAGCTTGGTGCTCAGCATAATAGAACGGGGAAAGGAAAGTTAACATGCAGAGCTACCAGAGGACCGACCCCCCACTGTAGCCTTCACTACATACAGTAGCTGTGTAGCCTAGGGTTTTGAAACAGAGATAGGCACCGCCAAACGTCATTGGCATGGGACTAACTAAACTAACTAACCAACTTTCAAAGACACTTTACACTGGATACATTATCCATCCACTCTACAAACAATGGTAGTGGTAAGCTACTTCTGTAGCCACAGCTGCCCTGGGGCAGACTGATGGAAACGTGGCTGCCAATCTGCACCAACGGCCTCTCCAACCACTACTGAACATTATACACATTCATACCCAGTGTCATGGACACTGGAGCCAAGGTTGGTAAAGTGTCTTGCCCAGGGACACAACAGCAGGATGGCTGGGCAGAGTAGGATTCGAACCGCCAACTCTCCGCTCCACTCTATCTCCTGAGCCGCAGATACTGTTAAGAGCCCTTTTTGTTTTTAACCCTAATCCTAACTATAAACACATCAAGCTCCAAGTTTAATCAGAGAGCGTGTATTTCTGCTCCTTGTTGTGTGGACTGACTGAAATGTGCATGAAGCCATGCTGATGTCATTATCTTCTGGTAGGTTGCCAAGGCATGTGGGATATCATCGCCTGTTGGCCTTCAGCCAGCGTCGGGGAGGTGGTGACAATAAGCTGCCCCACCTACTTCAGTTACTTCAGTGATCAACACAAAGGTAAAAACATTTCATTTTCACCTAATGTAAATACACTCGTGATCAAAATCTTAGCACCGGGCGAAAAATTACAAATATTCACATTTTGCACTGGTGGATCGTTTCCAGGTTGTAAGTAGAGCTTTAAAATTCAAAAAGAAGAAACAGGAACAAGAGACAAAAATAGAGAGTAGGCAGTTTATTGATAAACTGCATTTAAACTCAAACAGGCTGTTTAACTGCAGTTTTCAGTAAACTGCTAACTCTCTCTCTTTTTTTTTTTTTTTTTTTTTTGTCTGTTGCTTCTGTTTCTCCCTTCTCTCTGGAACCAGTTACCACTCTGGGTCCGGGAGTCAGACTCGGTCTCTGTTTTTAAGAACAGGGTAAAATCCTTCCTTTTTAATATAGCTTACGTTTAAGGAGGGTTTTTGTGTCTCTTAACTCCACTCTTGTTCTATTGTTATCTGATCCATACTGCTGGTTGACCTCCAATAATGTACTTGGCATCTTACTGTTATGTTCTTTATGTCTGTCCTTTCCATCCTCCCTATCCCCTCAACCCCAGCCAGTCACAGCAGACGACTGCCCCTCCCTGAGCCTGGTTCTGCTAGAGGTTTCTTCCATCCAAATGGGAGTTTTTCCTCTCCACTGTCGCTTAGTGCTTGCTCATAGGGGATTGTCTGATTGCTGGGTCTTTCTGTGACTGTGTGTTTTTTTTCTGCACTGTGGCGCCACAAGACGGCTTTTGTTGTGATGTGGTGCATTATAAATAAAGCTGAATTGAATTGAATTGAATTTGCATTTTGAAACTCTTCTTACAACCTGGTTATGATCCACCGAATACTTGTAATTGTTACCCCGGTCTTAAGATTTTGATAAGGATGGTACAAGATAGACATTGACCACTTGAAAGCAGCAAAACTAACAATGAACTGAATTTGCTTTGCTTCACTGAATTAACTAGTGCATACCTGTGCATGCTTGTGCATGCCTGTAGAAAGCAAGTATGAGCAAGTATTTCTGCATGCTCGCAGAAAGCAGGTGTAATCAAGGGTGTAAGCAAGCATGTCAGCACTCATTCAGTGATGTCTGCCTTTGATCTTTGATGGTGTCATAGCGAGTCCTATGATCTTTGATGATGTCATAGCAAGTCCTATGATCGTGAGTAATGCCTGTCTTTGATCTTTGATGATGTCATAGCGAGTCCTATGATCTTTGATGATGTCATAGCAAGTCCTATGATCGTGAGTAATGCCTGTCTTTGATCTTTGATGATGTCATAGTGAGTCCTATGATTGTGAGTGATGACTGCCTTTGATCTTTGATGATGGCATAGCGATTCCTATGATGTCTGCATTTGCTCTTTGATGATGTCATAGCATGTCCTATGACCTTTGATGATGTCATAATGAGTCCTATGATCATGAGTGATGACTGCCTTTGATTTTTGATGATGGCATAGCGAGTCCTATGATGCCTGAGATCATAGGAACATCATAGGACATCATGTAAACATCATAAGAACATCATAGGCAGTCCTATGATCTTTTAGCAAGTCCTATGATTGTGACAGACACACACACACAGATACACAGACAGAGATTTCTTGAATTATAGAGTGATATTTCAGCCATCAGCTAAAAGTTTTAGATATTTATTCATTAATTCAGATTTTCAGCTGAATTATTCAGATATTAAATCTATTTGCACACAGTGCAGCCTTTGGGTAGACACTTGCTGTGTTGCTCGTATTAAAATGGAATCAGACATCTATTGAACGCACCACAGAAATCTGGTATGGCCTGCGGCAAGGAGCTCAAGTGGGTTTTGATTCATGAAGCTCATAAAGAGTGTAGGTTCATAATTATTTACTGACCTAATCCACACAATGTTAGAGATATAAATATGTATCAGAGCTGACTGATAAAGACATTTATTGCAATAAAATGTTCATTTGTAGTCAGTACAGTTTTATATGATCATAGATCTTTAAGTCAAGTGATAATTTCAGTGAGTTTCCATTTGAATTCACCTCCCCTCAGGCATAAATAACTCCTGGTGGCTTGTGTTGTCATTTTGGCTTCAGATAAGATCTAAGGTCAAAAATACCCCATTGTCTGAGGTTTGCTCCTAGTCGGAGCAACTCACTGGTCATTGGATACACTTGACATGTGTCTACAGAGCTGAGTCCCTGTGTGGTCTGACATGCTGCTCAGCAGCGAGATGTTTTGAATTTGTTGGTAACTGCATTTCTCCTTTAGAGGGACAACACAGTTCACTGTCGTTGCTGGTATGTTTATCGCCACTTAACTGTTGCCTCCAAACATCATCCGTCATTTGCTGTTTATGTATCATCCAGTGAACGCTCTTGTCAAGGGAAATGAAAGAGTTGGAGTTGGAAGAGTTGTCACTGCAATTTCAGATTGTCTTAATATTGATTAAGTGTCATTTTATTGCTCAGGCTTACCTTATACTCCCTTTACACAGCCCGGAGATCATTGGGAGACCATTGAGAGCTCAAAAATTGACCTGATCTCTCAACAATCTCCATCTGTGTAAATGTTTGGGAGATCATTGTAAGATTTTCATGGTGATCTATAGAGATCTTTGAAAGATCACCAAGAGACCAGGAGAGATTGCCAAGGGATCATTGAGAGTTTGTTTGGCAGTCAGAGGTTTCTAGTGCTCTTCTAATCCATTTACATAGGGGTGGAGATCATTGAGAAATCACTGCTAGAGGAAAAAAAAGGCCAGATCTCTCAACAATCTTTCAATGATCTCTCAGCAATCACCAAGATCTCTCAATGATCTTCCAGTGATCTTCATGGTCTTCACAGTTGAGAGATTGTTTTGACAGAAGCACAAGAAGATCACTGAGAGATCTGGACATTTTTTTTCATCTAGCAGTGATCTCTCAATGATTTTTTTTCTTCAGCTCTTTTTGTACCAAGATTACCTTTAAAATCCGTTTCTATTCACTAAATAGTGTGTTTTTGTAAAGGTATCTAAAGATTATAAAAATTCTTACATATTACACTGGAATTATCCCCAGCCCAGCTGAAAAGTAGTGTCCATCCCATTACCCAAGAATTGATATTTTCTAGGACAAGTAGTATCCAAAATTGCATTACTCAGTTCAATACATAGACCTCGACATTAAATTCCCCAAAGGTGGTAGTGAATAGGAGAAGGATTTTGGACAATCTGTTTCTGCACTAGCTCCTTTTGGACTATCAGTGTATTTTGATCTGCTTGGAACCTTATACAATGTGTGTGCACTTTTGTCTTACTTGTCTGAGTCCTTTCTGTATTTTAATTTCTTTGGAATCATGTGTTTCAGTCATGTGCTTTCACAAAGACTTTCTGTTCTTGTTCTGTTCTCTTATACTGAAAAACAGAACAAAGTGAAAACTACACTTTGTTTGCCACTGGTCTACTTAAACTGACACTGAACCTCTTCAGAGAAGTTCCTAAAGCTACAGTACACTGTACTTCTGGTCTGTGTAGTCAAAAGTGTGTTTCCACATAGTCAGTGAGGTCACAGGGGGGTAAATGCTGTGAAACGTTGCACTGATTGTTGCTGTTTTAAAAGTTATAGGTCATGGTGCTGATAAATAGACATCACCTAATTTCCCCATTATGAATATTGAAATTGCCTTCTGGCCAGAGCAAACTGAGCTGATGTTATGGTACTGCCTCCACTGACCTTCTGTCTCTTTCTCTTTCTGCATTTTGCAAGAATGACTGCTCTTCCTAGGCAGTTGCCCTGGATGCTTACCAAACTCACACATAGGGTCTATGTCGACTGTCATATCTGTTATGCCTTAATGAGCTACTCCATCATTGATGGCCTTTTTCATTTTCATAAATTAATAAGACTTCATCTGCAGTTCATTTTTATTTGTCTGTGAACTTGACCTGATCTGAATGTTGGGGCATTAAATTAAACATGTCACAGAGTGGCTTTAGTGCACTAGTTTAAATAATATCTCCTGATCCAAACCTCCCCTTTGAAGCTGCTTTTTTCCTCTCTGGGAGTCATTTTGAAATTGGTGCTGATGGATATCCATTACTTCCTTTCAGCTCCTCCAGGCTTTTTCGTTCTCCTGCCAGTGTGACCCAGAAAGTTAATGTTCATTCTTGCTGCTGGCTGAGATCTGGGCTAATATTACAATATCAGCAAAACTGGACACAAATCTTTACTATCAGGAAACAACTCACTCTCACTGATTGAGGTTAATGTGCAACGTATAGTCTGAGATATCACACAGAAAACAGAACATTCAGTATTCTTTATTAGAATTTTAATTGCAAAACTGGTTGGCAACTAATTGCAATAAGAGTTTCATCGGTTTCTTCATCCCAGCCATTTTTGATTAAATTGTACTTTCATGAGTTGTTTCATTACAGGATACTTGAGCAATTTTTCAAAGAAAAACATGCACTTTTACTAAAGTACTGTACATTTGGTCGTACTCTGAGTAACTTTTGATCTCACTAATTTGAAATGAATCCAAGTCACGTTTTCCTCATCAGTTTTTCTTCTCATTACTCATTTCCATACTTCTGCTGGGTTGTTTCCAAAAAATGTCTGCTAAATACAATTCTTTGTTGACAGCACATTTTCATGTAAAAAGAGGAAATCCATCACTCCTTAAACAGCCTATAAAACTCCCCTGAGCTACTGGCGCATGCTGAAGTTTTCTTCTCCCTCGGGGACAGATTATGCACTACAGGCATCATTACCGCACTGCACAGTCAAACAGCACATCTGATGCCCGGAGAAGTGTGGCACTAAAAATGGAGGCTGCACTAGTGGCAGCACATGTTTAAATGGCACGCTGAAATAGCTATGAGACATTTTATCATATTTTCAGTGTTGAATCTAAAAGAAGTAACTCAGGTTTAAGACAAAATATCATCAATGGTGGCCTAGTGGTAGAGCATCCACCCTACAGCCCCAATTGGGTCATTCCTTAGGGCCCCTTTACACAGCCCGGAGATCATTGGGAGACCATTGAGAGGTCAAAAATTGACCTGATCTCTCAACAATCTCCATCTGTGTAAATGTTTGGGAGATTGTTGTAAGATTTTCGTGGTGATTAATAGAGATATTTGAGAGATTACTGAGAGACAAGGAAATGTCACTGGGGGATTGTTGAGATCAATCACCAAGCTCTGGTTATGTTGAGCTCAGGATAAACTTTGTCATTGTTTCAAAATGTTCTTAAAGTAAGAGTGTCATGTCCTTTTTCAGTCCTGACCTATTGCTCTTTATTATATGTATCATGTCAATGCCTTAACACTGAGTTTTAGGGTTTATTCATAGGTCAGCTTGCACTTTGAGAACATCATTTGTAAATAGGTTGAACTTAAACTTTGGGAGAATTTATACAAGCAAGTGAAATGAGTGCTGTAAATTGAGGCACACACATGTAATTCTTATTAAGCTGTTAAAATATTTTCTTTCCATTTTTAAAACCTTCTGAAATTACAAAATATCAACAGCCTTTTCCAGATATTGGACTATAACAATCCTTTTATCAGCTAACATCTAATCTGTCTTTGATTAGAAAAACAAGACAGACTTTTTATCTGCATCTCTTTCCTAATTTATTTACTTTTAATGAGCTGTCAGTGAATATTTAACCTGGAGTCAACTTATTGCTTCTTTGTGTAAAATCCAATTTGCTTTTTCTTTTAAATGTCACGGCAGCTCAGCTGTTAGGGAACAGTGTAGCTGATTTATTGGTCAGGAACAGGGCCTCCAGCCAGCAAGTTTATCACAGCTGTGGAGGTAATTGAAAAGTTTCTGACCAGAGTCTGTTTTGAAACCATTGGTTTATCAGTCTGAGATGTTTACAACGAGATGCATTTATGGTGCATCCAGAAAGTATTCACAGCGCTTCCACTTTTCCCACATTTTGTTATGTTACAGCCTTATTCCAAAATGGATTAAATTCATTTTTTTCCTCAAAATTCTACACACAATACCCCATAATGACAACATAAAAAAAGTTTTTTTTTGAGATTTTTGCAAATATATTAAAAATAAAAAAAAAACAACTAAGAAATCATATGTACATAAGTATTCACAGCCTTTATTCAATACTTTGTTGATGCACCTCTGGCAGCAATTACAGCCTCAAGTCTTTTTGAATATGATGCCACAGGCTTGGCACACGTATCTTTGGGCTGTTTCACCCATTCCTCTTTGCAGCATCTCTCAAGCTCCATCAGGTTTGATGGGAAGTGTCGGTGCACAGCCATTTTCAGACCTCTCCAGAGATGTTCAATTGGATTCAAGTCTGGGCTCTGGCTGGGCCACTCAAGGACATTCAGTTGTCCTGAAGCTACTCCTTTGATATCTTGGCTGTGTGCTTAGGGTCGTTGTCCTGCTGAAAGATGAACCGTCACCCCAGTCTGAGGTCAAGAGCGCTCTGGAGCAGGTTTTCATCCAGGATGTCTCTGTACATTGCTGCTTTCATCTTTCCCTCTATCCTGACTAGTCTCCCAGTTCCTGCCGTTGAAAAACATTCCCACAGTATGATGCTGCCACCACCATGCTTCACTGTAGGGATGGTATTGGCCTGGTGATGAGCGGTGCATGTCATGAACCGAGCTGGGGATTCTCCCGAACTCGGCTTCATGGCTGTTTTCTGTTTCTCTATGATCTGTGCTTTATGTTACCTTTTGAGTTCCATACTGTTTCATTGTTTAGCCATGTTCTGTTGTATTTTTCGTGCTTATTATTTGCTTTTGGCCATTTGATTATCTTTTGAGTTACTTGTAATTATTCCTTAGTCTACGTTGGTTTTGTGTTTATTTACTTTGTGACTGACAGCCATGCCTCCCTCTCCTGCCTACTCTTGACAGCTGATTCCAATCTGTCATTGTCTGTTCCTCTCCCTGCTCAGGTTTACACACCCGCTCTCACGCACACACATGCACACATACATGCACACATGCATTCACACCTGCACTCACTCAGCCCAACACACACACACTCACACTGACAATCACTCTGGTCATTATGTCATGTTATTTAAGCTCTGTTTCCCCACTGGTAGTTGCCGGATTATTGCATTGTCCATTTGTACAGCCACCTGTATTGTCCTCAGCTTGTCTCCACTGTTTACTTGGATTGACTCAGACCGCTCCAGCCTAGTGAGTACAGTCTTGTTCTCCCCGCTTCCAGTTACATCTGGAGCACATTGAGTTTTCTCTTTTTCTTCCCCCTGCTATCTGTCATGCCAGTAGCACCTTGGGTCCTTTTCTGCATTTGGTACTCACCAGCGAGCTGTAGAGTGTCCTTGCAGTCATCCCTGTATGTCTTGTGCTACTCATCTGTTTGTTTGTTTGTTTGGACTGTTATTTCACGTTTTTGTTCAACAAATGCACACAACATCCCCCTGCGTTTGGGCTTCAGTCTCTCCTGCCTCAGATAGGCAGGAATTCATGACAGAATAATCCGGCCGTAAATTGGAAACCCAGCGGAGGTGTTGTGTGTGTGTTTTTTCACCTTTTGTGTATCCACCAACTTGTTTTTCTGAACAGCTCGCCGTGGACTTTTTCGTTTCTGGACTGAGCCCGGAGGAGTGCTCAGCGGCCGAGCGAGCGGTGGATTTTGCGTCCATGGCTCGTGCCACCCACTCTCCGGAAATTGTTTTTTGTTTATTGGACAACGCTGTTGGGGTGATCAGGGAGTGTCCCAGCCTGTGGAGACACCCAGGGCTGACGGCGCTCCTCACCCAAATATGTGAGACCTGGCAGCGTTCTGAGGAAGTGGTGAGAGGGTCCTCTGCAGCGCAACCCTGCCGATCTAAGAAGCACTCCCGGAGGCCGAGAGTCCACAATCCACATCGCGAGCAGGTGTCCTCTTTTCCCCGCCAGATGTCCCGTCCTACTCCCGGGGAGACGGAGCATGACACTGAGACAGCAGCTGATGTCATCACCTGTCAGGAATTCAGGCAAGTCCTTCTCCGTTCTCTTGCTCTCTCACCTGAAGTGGTTAGCCTGATTCCTGCAGAGGAGCTCCAGATTTTACAATCCTCTGGGGCTCTCCTATCAGCTGATGTCCTCGCTCCTCAACCTTTTCCCTCTGTGTCCCCTAAATTTCCGCTGGTCCCGGGAGGGAGTCGCCGGATGGGGGAGGAGCCAGAGGGCTTAGAGGAGCCTGCTCCACGGCGTATGAGTCATCCTGCGTCGGAGTTCCTGAGGAAGCCCTTCACCTCGTCGGTGGCCGTTTCCCAGACATCATGCCCGACAACACATGCGGAGAACCCAATCCCCGTGCCAGCTGTCATGCCAGTCTGCACCTTCTCTCCTTCTGCCGCAGTCCTCATCACCGAGACGTCCCCTCCCGTCACCGAGGGGATCTCCAGGTTATCCCTGGACATGCCCACTCCAGTGTTTTCTGAGCTGGTTCCTCCAGTATCCACTGAGGGGCCCAGAGCAGCCTCAGACGCGAAGAGGGATGACTGCCAGTCACCTGCAGCTGTTAACACCAAAGACCGGGAAGACAGGCAAGTGTTTTTTTCATTCTATTCAATCTTGTAATGAGTCTTCAGTTGAACCAAAACGCTGCTGCAAGAGTTTTAACTGGTTCTAGAAAGAGAGATCACGTCTCTCTGGTTCTGGCCTCCCTTCACTGGCTTCCCACAGAGTTTAGAATTAAGTTTAAAATCCTTCTTCTCACTTACAAAGCTCTTAATAATCAGGCCCCCTTATATATAAAAGATCTGATATTATCCTATCATTCTAACAGAGCACTACACTCCCAAAATGCTGGATTACTTGTAATACCCAGAATCTCCAAAAAGTACAATGGGAGGCAGAGCCTTCTGCTATCAAGTTCCTTCTCTGTGGAACCAGTTACCACTCTGGGTCCGGGAGTCAGACTGGATCTCTGTTTTTAAGAACAGGGTAAAATCCTTCCTTTTCAATATAGCCTACGATTAGGGAGGGATCTTGGATCTCTTAACCCCCCTTTTATTTTGCTGTTAATAGATTCAGACTGCTGGGTGACCTCCAGTAATGTACTTGGCTTCTCACAGTTCATGTTCTTTATGTCTGGTCTCTTCATCCTCTCTATCCCCTCACCCCCAGCCAGTCGCAGCAGATGACTGCCCCTCCCTGAGCCTGGTTCTGCTAGAGGTTTCTTCCTGTTAAATGGGAGTTTTTCCTCTCCACTGTCGCTAAGTGCTTGCTCATAGGGGATCTTCTGATTGCTGGGTCTTTCTGCAATTGTGGGGTTTTCCCTGCATTTGGTAGTGCTATGAGATGACTTTTGTTGTGATACGGCGCTATATAAATAAAGTTGAATTGAATTGAATAAACCTTGTCTGTTTGCCAGGAGAGAAGCCCAGTTAAAGCAGTCCACTGGGCTCTCTCCTCCAGCTGCAGCTATTAACTTTCTCTCTATCCTCTCCCTGTCTCCCCCATCTTTCCCTGAATGTCTGTCGGTCGCGGAACAGAGCCGACGGATGGTGGAGGAGCCAGTGGCCCTGGAGGATCCAGCTCCAGAGCCCACACAGAGTCAGCCCCCAGCTTCCTCGCTGGATCAATCACCAGAGTTGGAGTCATCACCTGGTGGCACCAGGACCTGCTGTCACCATCATCTCTGCTGCGGAGGCCACCGCAGCAGGGTGGGAGCCAGAGCTGGACCTCCTAGAGGCCGGGCCCGAGACGTCATCACTGGGGTTGTCGGAGTCCTGGACATCGGTGGAGGGCGAGCTCAGGCAAATGATCTCTCTTATGTTTCTCATGTCTGTTTTGGAGAGATCCTGTCTGGCTCTTGGTGAAGAGAGTTGGGTGCAACCCTCAGCTGCATCTGAACTCACTTCGCCGGGCTCCGCCGCTGCCGGAGACCCTAACCACTTCTCGTTCCCTGTTATTCCTGAGCCTTTTTCTAGGGTTGCCAGAGAGGATCTGCCAGTCGCCCCAGAGATCTCCAGGGGTCCAGCCTTCATGGAAGAGGTCATGGGTGATCCGTTCCAGCCTGAAACCTCCATGGGTGTAGCTGTGACTTTGGCCGAGTCCTCCAAGGGTGCGACTGTGGCCCAGCCGGGGTCCACCGTGGGTGCATCACTGGCCCAGGCGAGGTCCACTGTGAGTGCAACGCTGGCCCAGTCGGGGTCCACCACGGGTGCAACTGTGACCCAGCAGGGGTCTCCCATGGGTGTTGCTAAGCTCCGGCCTGGAGCCACCGTGGGTGCAACCATGTCCCAGACTGGGACCCCCACAGGTGCAGCCACTCTCCTTCCTGGGACCAGTGGGGGCGTGGTTCTTCCTCCTCCTTTGCTTGATGTCTCTGAGGGTCCAGGATTTCCACCAAAGGCCACCCAGGGTCCAGCTCTCCTCGTAGAGGTCACCGTAGGTGCTGCCATGTCTCAGACCAGGACCATCGTGGGTGCTGCCATGTCCCGGACCAGAACCACCATGGGTGCAGCTCAGAATCAGAATCAGAATCAGAATCAGGTTTATTGCCATTGTTCATGTAGTACACAAACTAGGAATTTGTCTCGGTACAATGCTGCAACATTAAACATGATAAGATAAGAGAAATAAACTATACATGTAATAAAGTGTAGGATAAGATTAAGTGATACTGGTCAACAGTTAAAATATATATTAGCCAGCAGCAGATACTGTGGAGAACTATATAGTGCAGTCGGTAATGCAGGAAGAAAACAGTGATGATTGACATGAGTCTGGTTGAGCTGCTGTACATGGTGCATGAGAGTCACTTAGTGTTCAGCAGTCTAATGGCAGAGGGGAAGAAGCTGTTCATGTGACGGGAGGTTTTAGTCTGGATGGACCGAAGTCTTCTACCAGAGGGGAGGGGGGCAAACAGTACGTGACCAGGGTGTGAGGGATCGGCTATGATCCGGCCAGCACGCCTCCGGGTCCTGGAGATGTACAGATCCTGGAGAGATGGAAGCTTGCAGCCGATCACCTTCTCAGCAGTGCGCACGACGCGCTGCAGCCTTAGTCTGTCCCTGGCAGTGGCTCCTGCGTACCACACGGTTATGGAGGTGGTGAGGATGGACTCGATGATGGCTGTGTAGAACTGCACTAACATCTTGGTGGGTAGCTTGAGCTTCCTCAGCTGCCGCAGGAAGAACATCCTCTGCTGGGCTTTTTTGATGAGTGAGCTGATGGTCAGCTCCCATTTGAGGTCCCTGGTGATGGTAGTGCCTAGGAAGCGGAAGGAATCAGCAGTGGTGATGGGAGAGCCTGAGAGGGTGAGGGGGGGCAGAGGAGTAGTGACTTTCCTGAAGTCTACAATCATCTCCACTGTCTTCAGAGCGTTCAGCTGCAGGTTGTTATTGCTGCACCAGGACGCCAGCTGGGCCACCTCTCTCCTGTAGGCGGACTCGTCGCCGTTGGAGATGAGCCCGATGAGGGTGGTGTCGTCCGCAAACTTGATCAACTTGACAGACTGGTGGCTGGAGGTGCAGGAGTTGGTGTAAAGGGAGAAGAGTAGGGGGGAAAGTACACAGCCCTGGGGTGATCCGGTGCTGATGCTAGTATAGTCTGAGACAGTCTTTCCCAGCCGCACATGCTGCCTCCGGTCCGTCAGGAAGTCGATGATCCACCTGCAGAGGGAGTCAGGCACGTTGAGCAGGGACAGCTTGTCCCGGAGCAGAGCGGGGCGGATGGTGTTGAATGCGGAGCTGAAGTCCACAAACAGGATCCTGGCGTAGGTTCCCGGGGAGTCCAGGTGCTGCAGGATGGAGTGGAGGGCCAGGTTGACTGCATCGTCTACAGACCTGTTGGCTCGGTAGGCAAACTGCAGCGGGTCCAGGAGAGGGGTGGTGATGGACTTGAGGTGGGACAGGACCAGGCGCTCAAAGGACTTCATGACTACAGAGGTGAGCGCTACAGGTCTGTAGTCATTAAGTCCAGTGATCCGTGGCTTCTTGGGGACAGGGATGATGGTGGAGGATTTGAGGCAGGATGGCACGTGGCATAACTTAAGGGAGGTGTTAAAAATGTCTGTGAATACAGGAGCCAGCTGTTTCGCACAGAGTCTCAGGGTGGAGGGAGACACGCCGTCTGGGCCGGGGGCCTTGCGCGGGTTCAGTCTGGAGAACTGTTTGAGCACATCCTGCTCACTGATGATAAGGGGAGGGGGGGAGGAGGGGGGGTGCCTTAAATGAAGTAGGGAATGTGGAGGCTGTGGAGCTGGAGGGAGGGGGGGAGTTGGACACAGATGACGAGGTGTCAAAACGGGCATAGTGTTGGGACAGTCTCTGACAAAGGGCTTTGTCATCCTGACCTTTAGGAGCCTTAGGTCGACAGTTGGTGATTTGCCTCAGTCCTCTCCACACGGAAGCCGAATCATTAGCAGTGAACTGCTGCTGGAGTCTCTCTGAGTACACAGATTTAGCCCTCTTCAGCTCTCTGTTAAACCGGTATTTAACCTCCCTGTAGCAGTCCCTGTCTCCACTTTTCAGCGCTGCTTCCTTCTCCTTCCTGATCTGTCTGAGCTTAGCTGTGAACCAGGGTTTGTCATTAGAGTAACTCACCCTGGTGCGTGATGGAAGAATGTTCTCTTCACAAAAGTGGATATATGAGTTCACAGTGTCCGTGTACTCATCCAGATCATGCGTGGCTCCTTTAAGCATGCCCCAGTCAGATATTTCCATGCACGTTTCCAGCTTCTCCTCAGCATCACTGGTCCGTATCTTCGTAGTGCTCACAACAGGTTTAGTGAGCTTCAATCTCTGTCTGTATGTGGGAATGAGGTGAACCATCACGTGATCAGATAATCCCAGCGCAGCTCGAGGGACAGCGCAATATGCGTCTTTCACTGTGGTGTAACAGTGATCCAGTGTGTTTAATCCTCTGGTGGGGCATTTAATAAACTGTTTGTAGCGGGGGAGATCGTGGCTCAGATTGCACTGATTAAAGTCGCCAGCCACAATAATCAGCGAGTCTGGAAAACTCCGCTCTGTGTGTTGAATGTGATCCGCGAGCACGCGCTGAGCTTCGCGCGTGTCCGCGTCGGGAGGGGCGTACACAGCGATCATTATGAAAGAAGCAAACTCCCGCGGGGAATAGAAGGGCTTGCAATTGATAACAAGAAATTCCAAGGCAGGAGAACAGTGTTTGGAAATTACCGTTACATCAGAGCACCAGATGCAGTTGATGTAGAAGCAGACTCCGCCTCCTGTGGTCTTGCCGGAAAGCTCTGTGTCACGATCAGCACGGAAGAGCTGGAAGCCGTCGAGGCGCAGCGCGCTGTCCGGTATATTTTCCCGGAGCCAGGTCTCAGTAAAGCAGAGGACAGCTGAGGAGGCGAGGTCCTTAAAACGCATCAGCAGTCTCAGTTCATCCACCTTGTTAGAGAGAGAGTTGGTATTGGACAGAAATATGCCAGGCAGCGCCGTTCGCGAGCCTCTCCTGCGAAGTCGCACGAGAGCGCCCGCTCGTCTTCCTCTCTTCCGCCGTCTCACTTTCCGAGCCAAACAATAAACCAGATCGGCGGCAGGGGCTAGAAAAACTGGGAGGAGGTCCGTGGGGGTGAAAGTCCTGATATTTAAAAGTTCTTCACGGGTATAAGTGCAAGCAGACACACAATTGACAAACAAAAACAACTAACAACTAACAACCGCTACCCCCCAGTTCCCTGCCACTGTGGGAATAGTCGTTTCCTCCCCGTCGTTGTTTAACGCCGGGGCTCCCTCTCCTCAGCTCCCCTCTCCAGTGGTGGGTCTCCTTGTGGGGGACCCGCCGCTTAGTTCGCCTCTCCCGAGCTGGTGGCTAGAGAACCCAGGCCAGCTGCCCGATGTACTGTGCCATTGGGTTGGGTGGCCAAATTTCCCTGGCAGGCCACCCGACTCGTTCTCCCTGACTGTTCGGCTGGCATGGGATGCTGGTAGGCCACCTGATTGGCCTCATCATTTGGACCATGGGGCCTGGGACTCTGGGCAGCCTCCCGAGCCTCCACGCTTTTGCACTTGGGGGGGGTTGACTGTTATGTTTTTCTGTTGTGGGTCCTGAGCGGGGTTGTCTTTTGTTCCCTCCTGACCTGTTTCCCCCTACTTCCCACCCTGGGTTGATAATTGTTGTTCCTGCTGGGGGGGGAGGGGGAAGGGCAGGTTTTTTCTTTTCTTTGATGGTACTCTGGGTGTCTGGAATCCACGGGGGCTCTGTCATGAGGTCAGAGGGGGGCTGGGGATTCTCCCGAGCTCAGCTTCATGGCTGTTTTCTGTTTCTCTATGATCTGTGCTTTATGTTACCTTTTGAATTCCATATTGTGTTTCATTGTTTATCCATGTTCTGTTGTATTTTTGGTGCTTATTATTTTCTTTTGGCCATTTGATTATCTTTTGAGTTATCTGTAATTATTCCTTAGTCTGCATTGGTTTTGTGTTTATTTACTTTGTGACTGACAGCCACGCCTCCCTCTCCTGTCTACTCTTGACAGCTGATTCCAATCTGTCATTGTCTGTTCCTCTCCCTGCTCAGGTTTACACACCCGCTCTCACGCACACACATGCACACATACATGCACACATGCATTCACACCTGCACTCACTCAGCCCAACACACACACACTCACACTGACAATCACTCTGGTCATTATGTCATGTTATTTAAGCTCTGTTTCCCCACTGGTAGTTGCCAGATTATTGCATTGTCCATTTGTACAGCCACCTGTATTGTCCTCAGTTTGTCTCCACTGTTTACTTGGATTGACTCAGACCGCTCCAGCCTAGTGAGTACAGTCTTGTATCCCCCGCTTCCAGTTATGTCTGGAGTACACTGGGTTTTCTCTTTTTCTTCCCCCGCTATCTGTCACGCCAGTAGTGCCTTGGGTCCTTTTCTCTGTTTGGTACTCACCAGCGAGCTGTAGAACGTCTTTGCAGTCATCCCTGTATGTCTTGTGCTACTCATCTGTTTGTTTGTTTGGACTGTTATTTCACGTTTTTGTTCAATAAATGCACACAACATCCCCCTGCGTTTGGGTTTCAGTCTCTCCTGCCTCAGATAGGCAGGCATCATGTTTGGAGGAAACATGATGCCTGGCATTCACGCCATAGAGTTCAATCTTTGTCTCATCAGACCAGAGAATTTTGTTTCTCATGGTCTGAGAGTCCTTCAGGTGCCTTTTAGCAAACTCCAGGTGGGCTGCCATGTGCCTTTTACTAAGGAGTGGCTTCCGTCTGGCCACTTTACCATACAGGCCTGATTGGTGGATTGCTGCAGAGATGGTTGTCCTTCTGGAAGGCTCTTCTCTCTCCACAGAGGAATGCTTGAGCTCTGACAGAATGACCATCGGGTCCTTGGTCACCTCCCTGACTAAGGCCCTTCTCCCCCGATCACTCAGTTTAGATGGATGGCCAGCTCTAGGAAGAGTCCTGGTGGTTCTGAACTTCTTCCATTTATGGATGATGGAGGACACAGTGCTCACTGGGACCTTCAAAGTAGAAAAAAATTTTCTGTACTCGTCCTCAGATTTGTGCCTCAAGACAATCCTGTCTCGGAGGCCTACAGACAATTCCTTTGACTTCATGCTTGGTTTGTGCTCTGACATGCACTGTCAACTGTGGGACCTGTATTGACAGGTGTGTGCCTTTCCAAATCATGTCCAATCAACTGAATTTACCACAGGTGGACTCCAATTAAGCTGTAGAAACATCTCAAGGATGATCAGTGGAAACAGGATGCACCTGAGCTCAATTTTGAGCTTCATGGCAAAGACTGTGAATACTTATGTACATGTGATTTCTTCGTTTTTTATTTTTAATAAATTTGCAAAAATCTAAAAAAAAAAAAACTTTTTTCACATTGTCATTATGGGGTATTGGGTGTAGAATTTTGAGGAAAAAAATGAATTTAATCTATTTTTGTCAGGGCTTGGGCCGGGTCTTGTGCTCTCATCCTCATTTATTACTGTTATCATGTCTTCAGGGCAAGGGCCTTAGCCCTGGCCTTCGCTTTAGGTTTCATTTTGGTATTTTCTGTATTTCACTCTGGTTATTGTCTTTATCCTGGTTTGCCATTTTCATTATTACCTCCGCCAAAGGGGGAGGTTATGTGATCATCGGCGTTGGTTTGTCTGTCTGTCTGTCTGTCTGTCTGTCTGTCTGTCTGTCTGTCTGTCTGTCTGTTTGTTTGTTTGTCTGCTTGTTTGCAAGATAACTCAAAAAGTTATGGACGGATTTTTATGAAATTTTCACAGATTGTCAGAAATGGGGTATCCTACAGATGATTAGATTTTGGTGGTGATCCGGATCACCGTCCACAAGAAAACCGCCATTACGCAAAATGCCATTTTCGTGAATAACTACTAAACCACTAATCCTATCATTGTCAATCCAATTGCTTGTCATATGTTTTCATGGTCAAGGAATCTGAAAACGTACACACAAACACTGTATGGGGGGGAACTGTGGTGCTAAACCGCCATTACGGAAAATGCCATTTTCGTCAATAACTACTGAACCACTAATCCTATCACTGTGAATCCAATTGCTAGTCATATGTTTTCATGGTCAAGGAATCGGAAAACGTACACACAAACACTGTATGGGGGGAACTGTGGTGCTAAACCGCCATTACGGAAAATTCCATTTTCGTCAATAACTACTGAACCACTAATCCTATCATTGTGAATCCAATTGCTAGTCATATGTTTTCATAGTCAAGGAATCTGAAAACGTACACACAAACACTGTATGGGGGGAACTGTGGCGCTTGGCGGAGGTCTGCGCTCTCCAAGTGCTTTTCTAGTTATTATTGTCATCATCATTATGCGCTGCAGTCTTGTCTCCCCTCTGACTGTTGTGCATCCTCTGTGTGTGATTATCTGTGTAGTCCCGCATGTCCTGTGTCTGTGATCATCCCGACCATCTCCATTTGCTCCTGATTATGATCACCTGTTCTGTGTTATATTTGATTGCACCTGTCTCTAGTTATGTCAAGCCCCAATCTGTGTTTCCTCATGTGTGTTGTTAGTCATACTGTGTGATCAATATGCTTGCGTTTCTGACCTGTATCTTGCCTGAATCCGGTCTGATTTTTTAAGTTTTGTTGCAGCTTCCAAGCTGTCAGCTTGTTTTAATGTGTTGTTTGAGCTCCGCCCATCTGGCCAGCTCTTATTAAATCTTTTCCAAACTTTTGAACATTGCATTTGGGTCCAATCAACCATCTCCGGTAATAATTTTGGAGTAAGGCTGTAACATAACAAATTGTGGATAAAGTGAAGCTCTGTGAATACTTTCTGGATGAACTGTACATGAAAGTTTGGCTATATGGCAAGAAAAATGCTTAAATTCCATAATGAGCAGGTTTTTTTAATTATCCCAATTTATATTTAAATAATTTAGTAATTCCATTAATTATCTCAAATCATGGTAGCAAGTTTCAACAATTGGAACAGAACTGTAGGAGGAGTCGATTTCACAAGACAGTACTGTCTTTGAAGTGAGGTGAGATAGGAGGTCGCAAGTCAGGGGCTACAAGTCCTGCAAAAATCATCCCATCTGAGCCAAATTGGAACATGGGCATCATCAATGTATATCAAACCCTGGTACCAAATTTCAGAACAATCGGAACAAAACTGTAGGAGGAGTCGATTTCACAAAAGTGGGACAGACAGATGGACTGACTGCCCCTTTTGGTCTTCGATTGGAGGGGGATAATAAAAGGAAAGGGAGGAGGAGGATGGGGTGATGCTGCTAAAAGTTGTCCCTTTTTTTATTTAGACAAAACACCCATTAAATAGTGATACTATTGTCTATAAAGAATATCTTTAACTTTATTCTCTAAGGTTAAACCAGCGTTGAAAGTTAAATTGTTGTCTTAAATCGTCCTTTCAGGGCAGGACTGAGGACGCCACATGCCAACTGTGAGTTTGCGACATTTATTAATATAAACATGAGCACTGTACAAAAATACTACACTTACACATAAGGGAATGATGAGGAGCACTGGAGGAGAACGGGGTTCACAACTGGTTGGAAAAGAGAACAGCCTGGACGGACCCAGGCTGAGGTGCTTGGACACGCCGGGGAAAAAGAGACAAAACCAGACAGAGTCACACCCAAAAAAGCCGGGGCTCATGTCTTGCAAACGAAGGGGGAAAAGGATTAATCCCAGACAGAGTGCACCCGTTCACCTCTGTGGAGAAAATACATTCACTCAGAGTTACAACAGGTAACTCTGAGGAAGCTAACAGTAGGACACAGCAATGAGAAATGTTGCCGTGTCCTTAAATAGGTGAATAGAAAAGTGAACATTGAACAGTGTTGGACAAGTTACTAAAAATAGTAACTAGTTACAGTTACTAGTTACTTCTTTTCAAAAGTAACTGAGTTACTTTTGAGTTACTGCATGATTAAAGTAACTAGTTACTTGGAAAAGTAACTTTCGCGTTACTTTTAAATGCATACTTAAATCATCTTACACACATAGCAAGATCAAGGGCTCCTTATTTTCATCAGAAAAAAGAAGAAAAAGAAAACTAATGAGAAAAAAGTCTCATCTTACAGAGAAAAAAAATTGTCAGATTTACACAAACTTTTGTAATCAGTAGAAAGTCAGAAATTTACTAGAAATAAAGCTGTAAATTCACAGAGAAAATTTTGGACCCCCTGGTGGGCCGTTTTTGGCCCACGAGCCATATGTTTGACACCTCTGAACCAGCCCATTAAAAATTAATATTTAGAGGATTTACTCCCACAAAATAGTTGCATCTCACAACAGCATGTAAATGAATGAGATAAAATAAAATAGAAAGCATAGATAAATGAAAGTTCACTGCTTACAAGAAGCTTACTGCAACAAACCACAGTCATTTTTTCTCTGTGCGTAAGAAAACATACACACAATTACTTACACAACTTACACATTTACACAACTGCAGACAAATGCGAGCTTCTTGCTCAAAAAATAGTCATGTTTAACCACAGAGGTAGGAGCTGCTGGGGGGCTACTCACGCTTGGACAACAGGTGATCAGGGCTCCATATGAGAAGTCACCACGGCATTTCTTCCCACTGTGGGACAGGAAACCAACCCACAGGGGAGGAGACTGACGGCTGTGACAGCTATGGTAGGATCAGTTTATTTGCACTAAAATATCTATCCATATTAATAAAACGAGTAATGCGAGTAACGTATCTGATCAGATATCAGTAACTGTAACACATTACTGAATTTTTAAACAGTAATTTTGTTACAGAACATGTTACTGCAAAAGTAGTGGCATTACTCCCAACGCTGCCAATGAATGGCAGGTGTGGATACATGAGTGAGAAAATAGACATTATCAGTGGCAGCTGTGCAGTCCGCGAAACAGGGTTTGACAGCAGGACGTACACAGCCCATTGTCAAAATAAAAGCCCAGACCAGAAATAATAAATAAAGATGCAGAGAGTAAAATAACAAAACCCCAAGAAATACA
This sequence comes from Pholidichthys leucotaenia, assembly GCA_020510985.1. Lineage (NCBI taxonomy): Eukaryota > Metazoa > Chordata > Actinopteri > Cichliformes > Pholidichthyidae > Pholidichthys > Pholidichthys leucotaenia. The sequence goes on from CM035844.1 coordinate 166,635,968, forward strand.
AATAATGCAAGATGATACACAAATATATAGACAGGACTACAATGACAAAACTAAGCATACAACACAACTCATAACTAATCATGGACAAATAACCACCCAGAGACAAAATACAGAAGTGCATGAACCCCCAAACTAAGATAACCACAGTAAATACAAAATAAACTAGAAAAGCACTCGGAGAGCGCAGACCTCCGCCAAGCGCCACAGTTCCCCCATACAGTCTTCAGATTCCTTGATCATGAAAACATATGACAAGCAGTGGTTCAGTAGTTATTCACGAAAATGGCATTTTCCGTAATGGCGGCCACAGTTCCTCCCATACAGTGTTTGTGTGTACGTTTTCAGATTGCTTGACCATGAAAACATATGACTAGCAATTGGATTGACAATGATAGGATTAGTGGTTCAGTAGTTATTCACGAAAATGGCATTTTCCATAATGGCGACCACAGTTCCTCCCATACAGTGTTTGTGTGTACGTTTTCAGATTCCTTGACCATGAAAACATATGACTAGCAAATGGATTGACAATGATAGGATTAGTGGTTCAGTAGTTATTCACGAAAATGGCATTTTCCATAATGGCGACCACAGTTCCTCCCATACAGTGTTTGTGTGTACGTTTTCAGATTCGTTGACCATGAAAACATATGACTAGCAATTGGACTGACAATGATAGGATTAGTGGTTCAGTAGTTATTCACAAAAATGGCATTTTCCGTAATGGCGGCCACATTTCCCCCCATACAGTGTTTGTGTGTACGTTTTCAGATTCCTTGACCATGAAAACATATGACAAGCAATTGGATTCACAATGATAGGATTAGTGGTTCAGTAGTTATTGCCGAAAATGGCATTTTCCGTAATGGCGGTTTAGCGCCACAGTTCCCCCCATACAGTGTTTGTGTGTACGTTTTCAGATTCCTTGACCATGAAAACATATGACAAGCAATTGGATTCACAATGATAGGATTAGTGGTTCAGTAGTTATTCACGAAAATGGCATTTTCCATAATGGCGGTTTAGCGCTACAGTTCCCCCCATACAGTGTTTGTGTGTACGTTTTCAGATTCCTTGACCATGAAAACATATGACTAGCAATTGGATTCACAACAATTGGATTGACAATGATAGGATTAGTGGTTTAGTAGTTATTCGCGAAAATGGCATTTTGCGTAATGGCGGTTTTCTTGTGGACGGTGATCCGGATCACCATCAAAATCTAATCATCTGTAGGATACCCCATTTCTGACAATCTATGAAAATTTCATGAAAATCCGTCCATAACTTTTTGAGTTATCTTGCTAACAAACAGACAAACAAACAGACAAACAAACAAACAAACAGACAAACAAACAGACAAACAGACAAACCAACGCTGATGATCACATAACCTCCCTCTTTGGCGGAGGTAACAAATACAAAAAAGACATACAATAACTTGAAGGCTGAGCACAGCACCCGTCCGTGCTCAGGATCATGACAGTGCTCCCACCGTGCTCAGGATCATGACAGTGCTCCCAAGGGTGGAACCCAGACACCCTGATGTAACCTCAAAAAAGAAAGAAGGACCCACCCACAAAGAAGACCCCCCCCCCCCCACCAACAAGAAAAACCACCCACCCCAGGAGGGAGGAGGGGGAACCCAGGCACAGAGGGACCAAAACAAACCAGAAAACAAGAAAAAAAAAAACCTCATAACCCACAACACTGTACAGCAGGTGGCAGAAGAATACCAAAGAAACAGTGTAAAAACTAGAAAAGTACTCGGAGAGCGCAGACCTCCGCCAAGCGCCACAGTTCCCCCCATACAGTGTTTGTGTGTACGTTGTCAGATTCCTTGACCATGAAAACATCTGAGTAGCAATTGGATTCACAATGATAGGATTAGTGGTTCAGTAGTAAAAGCATTACGTCCTTGGCAGAGGTAATAAACTGAAGTGTTGGTGTTGTGTCCATGTCCTGCATCTGCAAACTCCCAGGCTGGGGGCGTTGCAATTGAATGAATGAATTAATTAATCTTTATGTTGAATAGATTAAGAGTACAGGTTAAAAGAAAGTGAATAATATAACAAAGGGGGTAATAAAATCCAACAAGGTCAAATTAGACAATAGCTCCTCTGATTATACAATTAAACATAAGTTATCCGAAATATGTGATGGCTGAATCCGCAGCTTATATTGCCCACCCATGTTCCATCCAAGAATTCAAAAGAAAAAACAAAAGAAGTCATGACACAACTGCGTACAACCCACAGGCCAATGGGTTATGCGAGCGTTTTAGATCACTGAAAGCAGCACTGAGGGCTTCACTGACGGATGCCAATTAGGTAGACGGGTTGGCGTGGGTTTTATTCAAAATTCAAACGTTTATTTCAAAGTCAGGGTTCATATTAAATGCAGAAGTAAAAGGAGTAGAAAATAAATAAATAAAAGTATATACAGATCAGCAGACAGTCGGCGGTCTTGTAACAACAATAACATACAATATTGGACTCAGTATAAAATGGAACGCCACCACTTCCAAATGCTGGAGTGAAGTGTGAGTGACGAGTTGACAATTGCTGATATAAGATGATCGTTACATGGCAGCAACCTTCTCATCAAACTGTAAACATTGTTACGTATCAACTCGCCAAAAGACGGAATGTTCACAGACACAAACATCTTGCTTGCACTCGACCTTCGTGGTACATCTAACTATGGCTGACCGGGGAATTTCTGCCAAATAATCCAGCGGCGGACAGCTGGCCGTCTGAGCTTTTGCAGCGTTGCGCAAACACAGGCACACAGCACGCTGCCGAGCAGCTCGTTTTTGCGCAGCGCCTATGGCTGGCCGGGGAATTTCTGCCAAATAATCCGGCGGCGGACAGCTGCCCGTCTCAGCTTTTGCAGCGTCGCGCAAACACAGGCACGGTGGCGGGCCCAGCCCACCAGTGTTTTCCGCGTGCTTTTGTGCGTAAAACGTTGAAGAACGCGGAGTTTATGTTGGTCAGACACGATGACCAGCGCCCTCCATTGCGCCTGCGCACATGTTGAAAATAGCCGTATGTCACAGTGTTAATTAAAGAATGCTTTAAAAAATTCCTGTATCCAGACGGTGATCCGGATCATCCCCAAAATTTAATCAGTTCTTCCTTGTACCATTTCCAACCATGCCTGAAAGTTTCATGGAAATCCGTCCAAGACTTTTTGAGTTATCTTGCTAACCAACAGACAAACAGACAGACAGACAGACAAACAGACAAACACACAGACAAACCCCGGCAAAAACATTACCTCCTCCTGGCCTTTTCGGCCTGGCGGAGGTAATTAACACAGTTCAGGTGGTCTGCTAGAGTCCAAAGACCACCCGGTCACGAGTTGGAATGTGTTGGGTGGCCTCCCAGAGTCTCTAAGCCACCCAAGCAAAGGACGTAATCTGCCAGGTGGCCTCACAGCATCCCTGAATCCACAGACCACAGAACACAACACACCCCCTCCTGGAGGCAGCAGCTGGAACACGTACTCCTTACGGGCTACAAGGGCTGAGGCATGGGTCAAGTGGACTCGTAGCAGGAGAGTGTTGACCCCTGAAGAGTACAGCTGGCCAGCAGCAACCTCGGACAGCAATGACAACTGACTAGCGAAGGGACTAAACCAGGGGTCGGCAACCCGCGGCTCCGGAGCCGCATGCAGCTCTTTCATCCCTCTGCTGCGGCTCCCTGTGGCTTTGGAAAATAAATAATGAGTATTTAATTAAAATGTATTTTATTTTAGTTCATTAGTTTTTAAAATGTAATTCTAAATTTGAAGATTATGGTGATCTTGTAAAATCTAAAAAAAACGTGTTAAAGTTTAATCACCGTCAGCGAAAATCAACACGATTACATAAGCACTCGTCGCTTCCCCGGAAGTCGTCTCCCGCGATAACCCGGATGTGTTGTGTTCAAGCTACTGCTGTATTGCAGTAGCTTGACAGCCCTGCGATTGGATAGTTGCAAACGATTGGACCAATCAAATGGCTCGTTGTATGCTTTTTCAAAGATTCATGGCGGCATGTTCTCAGGGATGTGATTTTCTGCTAATTCGCTGAATTCCGCTTTATTTTATCTTCCAGGAAGAAAAAGTACGTTAATTACGTTAGCGGCTTGTGGTCCACGAACGCAGTGAAGCTGCGCCCTTTCAGGCAGGACTGGAAGTGGCGTATGGCCACTTCCGGTAATCGGTATGGCCAGGTGGAGAGCCATTAACTCTCTGTTACTGGCGGCGTACAATGGCTGTTTGAGCTGGGCTGCGCGAGGGAGGAAACGGTAATAAAAGTTAACCATCCCCTTTTATGATTCCAAACAGTTTGAAATTGACAGTGCACAGTGGACATTGACTCATAACTTTTGAATATTTCTAAGACTTGGCTACATCAGTGATTGTGCAAAATGAACTGCTCAAGTCTCAATGGAGATTGAAACTGGTGATCTGAAATGAATGCTGAAATTATAAAAAGTAATGGTATGTTGGAATTTTATTTCTATGATGGAACAGATAAAATTAACTGATTTTGATTTGATCAAGTGTTAAAGCATGTGATGGATAATGCTTGTTGGAATATTTTAGGAATGCTGTCTTCTTGGAACATAAGTCAATATTATACATTAATAAGTGGCATTTAGCTGTTTGTTTTATGTCATTTAAGCACAGTTCTGGTACTTAAAAATCATAAAAACCCAGGAGCTTCGGGGGGGCTTTGCCTCCCTTGCCCCCCTGCCCCACCCCACCGGGGCTCTGCCCCGGACCCCGCTGGGGGAGTATGTCCCCCAGACCCCCTGCTGAATTTTCAGATAACTACCCCAACCCCAAATCACTTCGCTGGTTCGTGTTGGAATTCTGAGCTTTCGGTATTGCTTTCAGCGGAATTATGAGATTTTTATCGAAGGATCAGGAATCATCAGTGCTAGAAATAGCACTCTCCTTTCAACCCAATGTCAAACTTCAACCCAATGTCTTTTTTTTTTCGGAGTTCAAAATGTTTTTGTTGCACGCAGAAATATAATTTTGTTTTCTCTGCAGGAGTTCCCTGATTTCATAAATGCAACACATTATAATTTGTTTATACATAGCATAAAGGGAAAAAAAGTTATATGCAGTGTTATTTCATTTTAAGTGTCAAAAGGGTTTTTGTGGCTCCCAGTGTTTTCTTTTCTGTGGGAAACGGGTCCAAATGGCTCTTTGAGTGGTAAAGGTTGCTGACCCCTGGACTAGACGAATGGACAACTGACCAAGGTGGCTGACCAGCAAGAGGACCAGATGAGGGGGATGGCTGCTCAGTGGAGACCTCAGGCAAACGTGGGGAACCCACAACGACCTCAGGTGACAGCAGAGGACCCTCCATGACCTCAGGCGGAGACGGTGGACCCTCAACGACTTCGGGCGGAGACGGAGGACCCTCAACGACCTCAGACTGAGACGGAGAACCCTCAACAGCTTCGGACTGAGACGAAGGATCTTCAGTGACCTCAGGCAGAGGCAGAGGACCCATGGCGACCTTAGTTCGTGGTAGAGGACCCACAGCGACCTCAGGCAAAAGCGGAAGACCCATGGTGACCTTGGGCGAAGATGGAGGACCCATGGTGACCTCTGACAGAGATGGAGACTCAGAAAGAGAGGAAACAGACACCGGTTCAGAGTCACCGGCAGCAGTGGAGCCCGGTGAGGAGAAGTCAGGTGCAGCTGGCGGCTGCAACTGGTCCTCCCTACCAAGAGCCAAGCAAGATCTCCCTAATACAGTTATAGTGAAAACAAAAAAGAGAACTTCCCTGAGCTCGAGCTCCACCACCGTCCAGGACTCTGGTGAATTAGGCTGGCACGTCTTGACTCCAGGCATCTGGCACTCGAACCCTGGCACGGTCACCTCTGACGGGGAATAAGAAAGAAACACAAGAACATTACCTGCAGCAGTAGAGCCCAGCGAGGAGAACTCAGAAGCAGAGGATATCTGCAGCTGATTCTCCTCACCATGAGCCAGACAAACCTTCTCTAGATCGGCAGGTGTTAAAACAGAATAGAGTACTTGCCTGGACTCATGCTCCACCGCTGTCCAGGATTCCGGCGACACAGGCTGGGATGTCTTGAATCTGTTCTTCTGGGCATCTACTTCTGACGTGTCCATCTCCTCCTTCCCGTCCGAGGTGGCCATGGACACCGGAACACCATTACTGGCAGCAGTGGAGCCCGGCGAGGAGAACTCAGGAGCAGAGGATATCTGCAGCTGATTCTCCCTGCCATGAGCAAGACAAGATTTCTCTAAGGCTAATAATGAAGTGACTGAACAGAGAACTTGCCTTGACTTGAGCTCCACCACCGTCCAGGACTCTGGCGACTCTGCTGTGATGACCCCAGCAGCATGCATGATGGTGGATGCAGCCCAAGGACCTCCAGGTGTGGTGACCAATGCTGGTGGAACTCCCGGCATGGCAGCTAAAGCTGGAGGTTGCCTCACTGATGGTGCCGACTCCCGTGCTACTGAAACCAGGGGACATTCTCCTGTTGGTTCAAGTTTCAGGGCGCAGGTAGCATTGTCCTCCCATCTGGGATGTGGCTGCGGGACTGAAAAGGAATCTTCCAGGGCCGCAGGCTCCTCCGTCATCCTGTGGCTCCATTCCAGGACTGGCGGAAACTCAGGGGACACAGGAGGAGACATGGGAGAGGCAGGTGATGAACCGGTGGCAGCAGCAGGCAGTGAAGATTCAGCTAATGTAGGCTGCAGATGGTGAGCCTCACCACTGGGATTAAGGCAAGACCTTTCATTTTTATGTGCAGGAAAATGAAAACACACTTGCCTTATCTCTGGGGGCGTGTTGGTATCTGCTGCTGAATGGCCTCCAGACATGGCGACTAACACTGGTGAAACTTCTGGCGTGGTGGCTGATGCTAGAGGTTGCCTCACCGCTGGCGCAGAGAAGTCAGGGGACACCCTCTTGTCGGCTCAGTCTTCAGGGCACAGGGGGCACTCTTCTCCTGTCCAGAACATGGCTGCAGGGCTGGAACAGAGTCCTCCAGGACCGCAGGCTCCTCTGTCGTCCGGCGGCTCCTCCTCAGCACCGGAGGACATTGAGGAAAAACATGAGAAGACATGGGGGAAGCAGGTGAGGAGACATAAACATCTGCAGCAGCAAGTGGTGAGAGCTCAGCCAAAATGTGTGGCTGCTGCTGAGCCCTCCCATCGGGAATTAGGCAAGGCATTTCATCAAAGGGTGTTAAAAAATGAAAATGTACTTGCCTGGATTCCCGTGGTGGGGTGGTGGCTGCTGCAGAAGACCCAGGCAACTCCCTCTCAATGACTGCAGTGGGTGGAGGCACCAATGGGGAAGCAGGAGGAGCCGGCACTGCAGGCATGATGACTGGGGAGTTCCCAGCTGCAGTGGAGTAGTCCCTCTGGTGTGACGCAGCCGGGTGAAGAAGGGAGGCTGGGCGCGTCTGTTCCCGGGGATGCTCTCTTGTCGGCTCGGGAAGGGACGATGGATGAGGAGGAGCAGGCTATTGGCAAGACCGGCGAGGCACTGCGGTCCAGGGATGCTTCCTCGTCGGCTCAGACCTCGGCACAGCTGGAGGGTCTCTTAAGATGGTGAAGACAGAGTACAGGAGGCCAGCATACCTGGGATAGTTCCATAGACCAGGGTGCACTTCCACGATAGTGACCGCTGACTCCACATGCTTAAACACCTCCTTAGATGAGCTGGAGGCGAGTGTAGTGTCCACAAAACTCTTGATGGGCTCCGTCGCCCAAAGTTCATCCACGGTGGGACCATGGACTACCAGCTTCCCTCGGTTGGTGGAGCCCTGGCGTGCTGGTGACATACTGAGCACTTGCATAAAGCAGGTGGAAGGGGAGAAAATAATTAAGGGAAAAGAAAAAAATGCAAAACTTGCAGCAGCTGGTGTCTACACAGGCCATGTCCTTCTGTCGTAAATCACCCTTTCAGGGCAGGACTGTGGACACCAAACACCAACTGTGAGTTTGCAACATTTATTAGCATAAACACGAGCACTGTACAAACACACTACACTTAGAGATAAGGGAATGATGAGTGCTGGAAGCGAACGGGGCTCATGACCGGTTGGAAAAGAGGACAGCCTGGATTGATCCAGACTGAGGCGCTCGGACACACCGGCAAAAAAGAGACAAAACCAGATGGAGTCACACCCGAAAAAGCCGGGACTCACGTCTGGCAAACGAAGAGGAAAAGGATTAATCCCAGATGGAGTGCACCTGTTCACCTCTGCAGAGAAAACACATTCACTCAAAGTTACAACAGGTAACTCTGAGGAAGCTAACAGTAGGACACGGCAACGGGAAACATTGCTGTGTCCTTGAATAGGTGAATGGAAAAGTGACTAATGAATGACAGGTGTGGGTACATGAGTGGGGAAACAGACATAACCAGTGACAGCTGTGCAGCCCGTGAAACGGTTTGACAGCAGGATGTACACAGCCCACTGTCAAAATAAAAGCACAGACCAGAAGTAATAAATAAAGATACAGAGAGTAAAATAACACAACTCCAAGAAATGTAAATAATACAAGATGATACACAAATATATAGACAGGACTACAATGACAAAACTAAGCATACAACAGAACTTATAACTAATCACAGACAAATAACCACCGAGAGACAAAATACAGAAGTGCATGAACCCCCAAACTAAGATAACCATAGCAGATACAAAATAAACAAATGCAGAAATACAAAAAAGACATACAACAACTTGGAGGCTGAGCACAGCACCCGTCCGTGCTCAGGAGTATGACAATTGTCTTACAGTTTTAACATAGCTGGTGAATTTTCATTTCTAAATTTTACTAGCTGCTACTTCATTAAAATCTTGACATGTGCGGAGGAGAGATAGTGGATATATTGGACAATGATGTTGAAGGCCACAGAGAAGATTGATGGATGTAGTGAAGGAGGAAATGGAGGATTGGTGTGACAGAAGAAGGTACAAGGGATAGGGTGAGATGGAGGAAAATGATCCACTGTGGTGACCCTAAATGGAGCACCTGAAAGAGGAAGACTCCATTAAAACATTTAAAACATACAAATGTGAGTTCAATATCCAAAATGTGACATTACAATTTAATTTCAATAAAAGATGTAAGTGCACCTTTTTTTCAGGTTCACATCGCTGATTGTGACCACAGTAATCCCACCTGGTGTTTGAACTTTATTTGTAAAGAGTAGTCAGTTGGAGGAAGGTTGACTTAAACTGAGCTGTTGTTAGTGAGAAATGTCAGTAATACAGTCATGTTCAGTTCTCTTCCCCTCAAACTGTTACCAAACAATTTTTTTAAACTTTTTTCTTTTGTTGTCTTGCCGCTCTTAGAAACAAGAGAGAAACCAAGGATGATAAAAATTCAACATTTTGCCGTATTTTTTTTTTCTGTTGAACTCTTAGATTGTAACTTTATCTAAAAATAGTCAATAAATCTATTAAGTGCTTACATTATAACTAATAATCTGTCACTTTTCATCCGAAATATAACTTGAGTAACAATCAGTATTTAACCTTTGAAAGAATAATCAGCTGCCAATAATTTCTGTATGGTCTTTGCAAATCCATCGACATAACTGCTAAAAAAGCTATAACTTCATTATTCTGTCATTTTAAGAACTTGTTTTTGCAGCTCAACTGAGTGGATATGATAACACACTTAAAAATAAGCAAACAAGAAAGATGCATGATTCTTTGTTTTAAATAATCTTTCTGTAAACTTTAAATTGTCTTAAGTTAATTGCTTTTGTTGTTTGTGCAAGTAATCACAGCTGCATTGCTTCATATAGCTGATTAAGGTTCTTCTCATGAGAAAAAGATATTTTACAAAAAGTTTTAATGAACTATTGAGTACTGATCTTACTTTTATCCATAAACATCAGCTTTTTCTGACTTCAGCCCCATGGATTTGCTTTCATCAGTATAGCAAAGCCTTAACCATCAGTATTTGATGACTGACCTCTTTTCTATTATTTCAGTGACTCCAGCAGCTAAATCCAAATACACAACCTGAGGAAAACATTTGCCCACTTTCAGTGCCATAGCAAGGGAATTTGACAGAGTTCTATTGATGGAAAAACAGTAAAAGGAGCATGGGATTTGCTTTGAAAGCCTTTTCGCCGCAGTTTCGGGGGGGCAGATCACAGCTTTGCTTGTCCTGAGGCTCTTGTGCTGCACCTGAATTGCAGCTGCAGTGTTAGCCTTAGCAGCGAGTTTGTTAGAAAAGCTGTGAATTTCATTTATAAGTTAAACATTTGGCTTGGTGGAAATGGGCAAATTCCTCTCAGCGTCTTAGTGGTTTAGTATGTAAATTTGAGTAAATGCCAGTGAGCCTTTATTTCATTGAAGTTCTGTATTAATAGGAAATGTAGCAATGGCAGTAAAGTCCAGAGTTTGGCACCTGTTGTAACTGAATGTGTACATTTCTGACAAAACTTTCCAAAGACAAATGTCAACATACTGTACATACAAAAAAAAAAAAAGGTTAATGGCATTACCTGCTGCTATCAAAAACAAAGAACAGTGAATACAGTGAATAAAGTGAGGCACAAACAGTTTGAGGTAACCTCCTGAAGAGATAGAACACCAGACACCAATTCTGTAATGAATCCCTCTAATTCCACATTTTATTTTATTTTTTAAAAACAACATATACCTTGTATAAATTCTAAATAGATGTAATAACATTGCCGATCCCCTGACATTTAATCTATTTCCATCATTATGTAGTTGGAAGGAGTACTTTGAGGAGCTGATGAATAAAAATGAGAAAGAAAGGGGAGGACTGGTTTTAAAGAAATCTGAAATGTAAATAAAGATAATTGAGAAACTCTTAAAATAATAAAACAGTCTGTCATATGAACACGATCATGTTTCACTGTGTATAAAATGCTTTCATGAGTCTGACAGATGAATATCTTTCTTCTCTCAAATGTATAAATTTTGTCATTAATTTTTTCCTCTAATATTTGTGTATATATTGTCATGATGCTTTATGTTCCATTTTGATGTCTTTGTGTTTTCCCTTGTTGTTATGATTATTATTTGCATTAGTATGTGTCTTCTGTGTTTCCCCTGGTCCGCTGTGCTCATCCACTGTTGTCAATATTATTGTCCTTTGTGTCCTCAATCCTTAAGGTGTGTTCACACCAAATGCAAACGGGCGGCACGAATCCATACAAAGTGAATGGGAAGACGCGAGTACGTGCAAATTTGCGTGGTTGCGCATTTGCGTCAGCTAGCTAGCTAGCTGCTAGCTAGCTTTGAGATTCTGCTGTCACTGGAGTAAAATTATCACCATTGCAGAGTAAACTAGTTAGAAAATGAAACTCACTCACCGGGAGACAGGAGGACCGGGAACTCTTCAGCTGAATCAGGATTTTGGAGTTATCTACCCACGGTTTCCGGCCACGGACGTCCTAGCAAGCTAGCAACATAAACACCCATCATCTGTGAAGTTTTGGAGGCTTGAGATGACATTTTCAGGTGAGCACCCAGTCAAATAATGTAAACCTAAGCAAGACATTATTTGGGGAATTTCCACAGCAGGTTGAACACAGCTGCAGAAGTATTAAAGACAACTTTCCCTGTCTACATCTCACTGTTCATGTCTGTTGGTGTGTTTACATTGATTTATAATGTAATTGTGCCATGCGAAAAATTTGCCTGTTCGCGTTTGGTGTGAACGCACCTTAAGTCTGTTGTGGCGTCCCTGTTGTCCCTGTTGTTATTGTTCTGTGTCCCTCCCCTGGTCTTCTGTGGATATCTCGTGTGTATCCCCCTGTACTTGTTTATCTATTGCTCCCAGTCCCTCATGTGTTCCGTACCAATAGCCACTTTCCCTCACCTGTGTTGCTGTTTAGCCCCCGATTATCTCCCAGCTGTCTTGCATCCCTGTAGTTATTAGTTACTCTATATAGGTGAGTCTGGGTTATATTCTTGGTGATGTCATTTCCCCCCTGTACATCGTGTTGCGTATTATTGATCCTAGTGGGTGTTTTTTTTGTCTTGACAATTCCTAGTGTTACAGTCTGGTGTACAGAAGAGAGAGAGTTTAATTCTGTGTGGACAGCTTGATTTGCGTTCATGTATGGTTGTTGCGGAGAGAATTTCTCAAGAACACAAGGAGAAAAACAGCCGCTTCATTAGTGTCTACAGGCCCAGAAAAAGTCATAAATGTGATTATCTAAAATCAGCACTTTAATTATCCTTAAAAATGAGAAACAATCATTGAATTCCTGCTCAATAACCTTAAAATTAGTCGCTTGCGCAATCAATGCTGGATTCACCAGACATTCACCAAGATTCACCAGGGCTTCACGGTGGCGCAGTGGTTAGCACTGCGGCAGCACAGTTTACCCTTGGCCCGGGGATCGTGGGATCGATCCCAGCCCCCTGACCAACAGTGATCTGTGTGGAGTTTGCATGTTCTCCCCGTGTTTGCGTGGGTTTACTCCGGGATTTCTCCGGTTTCCTCCCACATGCCAAAAACATGCATGTTAGGTTAATTGGAGACTCTAAAGTGGCCCCAGGTGTGAGTGTGTGTGTGTGAATGGTTAAGGGATAGCGCCGTATCGTGGCTGCTCATCCATCCAGGTGGTGGATGCCCTCAATTTCCCCTCTGGGGATCAATAAAGTATACATGGCCGGTCTGAACTAGTGAGATTATTTTCACCATCACAACTCAATACTTCCTGAGTTATGTAAAAATAAAAGCCCGCTACAGCGATTCAGTTTTCAGAATGGTTGTTTCTGTTATGTGCTTTTATTATGAAACCGGATATACTTGTCCGAAATGAGCAACATACAGCCGACAATTTGTCCTCACAATCTGTAAAGAAAAAAGAAAAAAAATGGTAAAAGGAGTTCAAATGCGTGAAAAGAGGAGAGAAGATTCTGTGACAGTGATGTAGAGGAGAACCTTTTCTTTTAAGGATATTTTCAGCTTTTTCTCTGTCGGATAATGCTAGCTTGTTACCTATGGGGGTTTTGGACAGTAAATTGTAAGTGCAGACTGTCTATCAATGCCACACTTTTTTTTTTTTTAAATTATAGCCAACATTTAGCTCTACGGAAGAAGGTATTTTAAAAAAAACCCCACTCTGCTGTAATTATTTCAAGTTTTCTTAATTTTCACCAAATGATTTTTAAAGTAAGTACTGGCGATCTGTCCAGGGTGTACCCTGGCTCTCACCCAAAGATGCTGGGAGAGGCTCCAGCACCCAAAAAGGATTAAGCGGAAGAAGATGGATGATTTTTAAAGTTATATTAATTAGATAGTTTAGAATTCTTTTAGTTTTATTTCAAAATAAATAAAGAAGAATATCAGACAACCAATTATCAGACAATCAATCCACTTGTTGTCAAATTGAGAGTCTGGAGAACAGGTGAAGGATACAGATTTATATTATATTAATACTGTAACGTCGGGGCTGTGAGAAAGGGATGGGGATTCTCCCGGCATGCTTTGCGCCTTGGAGGATTCAAAGACTGTTATTATTCCTGTGTTCTGTTATTGTTGTGCCATTATAACTGTGTTATAAGACCAGTTGTGATAGTGTTCCCTGTGTGTGAGAGATTATGTGTCTGTGTCACCCTGAGGGAGATGAGTGTCTGTGTGAATAACCTCCCTTCCGTTCTGTGCAATGAGTCAGTAGAGAATAAATTCCTGTTGTGTCACAAATCCTCTCTCATTATTTGTGTGAACCATTGAAATGGGATTGGTGTCAGGAGTGGGATTACTGAGAGATGGAAGGAAGGATCAAGGCAGAGATTCGGCGACTCAAGCAGCTCATCGCCCAGACAGAGATGCAGATGAAGACGGACAGCAGAGCAGACACGCCAGCCCCCAGAGATACTCGCCATGACAAATGGGGAAGTGGACCAGACAAAGCAAGCGTGCCCCTTTTTCTGCCTTTTTCAAGGCAGAAAACAGGGCGGGGAGCGCCAATGGGGGAACTATGAGCCGGCGATTCCACTGCAACCTAAAGGCAGTGATTGACAGGGAGGCGACCGCCCCACTGACACACCAACTGGCCAAACTTCCCTGCTTTGGTGGCAAAACCCAACTGGACGATTATCTGGTCCAGGTTGAACTAGCCGCTGCGCTGAATGGCTGGACACCTGAACAGACAGCTGTGCAGGTCGCACTGGCTCTGGAGGGCAGAGCTCTCTGCACGCTGTCTGATCTCCAGCCTGAGAAACGTCACAGCTGGTCAGCGCTACAAGGAGCACTGCGGAGGTGGTTCGGGAGAGCGACCCATGCCGATCACGCCTGGGAACAGCTGGCCAGCTGCCAGCGGGACAACTGAGAGAGCCTGGGAGCCTATGCAGCAGACATATGGCTGCTGACACAGCGTGGGTAGCCGAATTTCAAGCCAGAGGTGGTGGAGAAGTTTGCGCTACAGAACCTCATCCAAGGGCTCCGCCCGGCCCAGCTCTAGGAACACATCCGGATTCAAGCAGTGAGCAGCTGGGAGATGGCCATGGCAGAAGCAGAGCGGGTGGGGCCGATGATGGATTATGCAGCTGACGTGTCATCACTGAGGCAGAGAGCTTTCCAGGCCACAGCTGAGAGTGAGGATGAGGAGGAATTGTGCCAGACCACAGCTGTGCGGCAGACGAGAATACAATGACGGCAGTGCGAGGATGGTTGCTTCCTCTGCGGGGAACCAGGACACATAGTGCTTTACTACCCTGCACTCACCCAGCGACAACTGGCTTACCGGCTTTAATCCTAGAGCAAGATGGCACAGATGGGGACCTGCCGCATCCCACAGACATTTTCCTGGATAGACGGCTGGGCCAACTTGGACAATCACCAGGGCTGTACCTGCAGTGCAGCCTGGACAGCACACCAATCTGGGCCCTGATCGACACCAGTTCCACCATCTCCCTGGTCCGACCCAGGGTGCTGCGCAGTACAGATGGACTCGGACCGCAAGGGTGGGAACCCACCAGGTGCTGCATCACCACAGCCACCTGTGAGCTTGCCAGACTGGGAGGGTGACGGGTCCTTGGGGTGGGAGTGGTCGGTCAGAACACAAACCACCCATTCTGGCTGGCTGCCATCCAGGACCTGTGCATCAATGGACTAGATCTGCTTGCAGCATGGGGCGTGAAGATCAACACCGCCAGCTCTTCTGTCATTCTGGGGGCTCAGACCAACACACTCTGTGGCAAGAGCCAGACGAGGAACCAGGGGACTCACATGATCAAAGGGCCGGTGCCGTCAGCGCAGGCCGAGGATTGTGACCCAGCAGTCTCACGGGCTCTCCAGACCGCGACGGCCCAGGATAGCACAGCGGTTAACAGCTCTTCAGATCATTGGGCAGCTCTCCCCAGTGATGATGTCACAGCAGCAGCTTCAGCACGAGTAGGGTGAGGTCCTGTCATCTCCCAGGTCCGGCAGCGGCTGGATACGGACCAGCGGCCAGCCCAGAAGGCTGTGTCTGTGCTGGACCCAGAGACCAAGGCCCTGCTTTCCCAGTGGTCCAACCTCTGCTGTCGTGAGGGTGTTGTTTATTGGCAGTGACAGTCTCTAGGTGGGCAGCGTCACATTTGGCAGCTGATGGTTCTCCAACAGCTCCGCTCCAAGGTGCTCCAGTTGGTCTATGGGTTGGTGGGGACGGGCCACTTCGGGGTGAAGAAGACTCTGCAGTGTCTTCGGGCCCGGTTTTACTCACCAGGGTGTCGTCACTACGTGAAGCTCCATGTCCACCGCTGTGACACCTGCATGGCTCAGGAAGGAGCGACTCAGCAATCCCACGCCCCCTTGCAGCAGTATGAGATGGACGGCAAACCGGGGTTGGATTATTTGTTTTGCTTGAGCGAACATCTGCACGCAGTACACGAGCTGGCTCGGGAGACTCTGGTAGCGGTGGGGAGTCGACAGAAGTGAGCATATGACTCCCGCTGCCAGGGGAGGGACTTTGCTGGACTTTTCCTGAATGGAGCAGAAAAAAGGACTGTCACCAAAGCTGGTGAGCCACTGGTCAGAACCGTGCGTGCTGGTCGCCGACAACAGTGGCTGCCCCGACACCTGGACGGATTTGTATTGGGCTTTTGAGTTGGACTTATTATTCTGGGGACAGAAACCAGTCAACTGTTCTGTGTAATGAGTCAGTGGAGAATAAATGCTTGTTGTGTCACAAATCCTCTCTCATTATTTGTGTGAACCCTTGAAATGTC
Source organism: Pholidichthys leucotaenia (assembly GCA_020510985.1). Classification (NCBI taxonomy): domain Eukaryota; kingdom Metazoa; phylum Chordata; class Actinopteri; order Cichliformes; family Pholidichthyidae; genus Pholidichthys; species Pholidichthys leucotaenia. The sequence continues at coordinate 166,652,186 of CM035844.1, forward strand.
ACAATACATTTAAATAAAGAGCATTACAAGGATGTCATGACTACCTCTGACAGGCAGGTAAGAAAGAGGACTCAGAGTGCAGACATTACTCAAGTGCAACATGATTTATTAACAGAAAACTCAGAGAAACAAAAGACAGCACGGGGGCTGGAAAATAACTCAGGGGTCTAAAGGCAAAACACTCACGGGTGTAACTCGGGACATTAGAAAGCTGGCAGGGTGGCTCAACAACAACGCTACACAGAGTACCAACATAGACTGACATATATAGGGGAACTAATAACTACACAAACGTAGGACAGCTGGGAAACCAACAGGAAACCCCTCTTCTAGAGGAATGACTGTGTTTTTCAACTTTATTTGAGCCACAGCACATTTTTCCATTGAAACCATTTGGAATTTCCCCATTGTGGGACTAATAGAGGCTTATCTTATACAATCAGGGCTAAAGAGTAACACGTGAGAGCAATTGGCTGTAGGTACAGAAGATGTGAGGAACTGAGAAAAATAGGTAAACAAAACCAGGGGATACACACGACACATCAACTCAAGGACCAGAGGAAGCACAAAGACAATAACAAATAACCACAGTGACAGACAGGGCATGACACAGGAGACTAAGGACTGAGGGAAAACACAAAGGGCAATCAATGCAAATAATAAGGGAAAACACACAAATAACAAATTAACTTAAAGCGTGGGCATGATCCCCAGATCATGTCCAGATTACAATAGAGGAACCATAAAAAGGATGAAGGTGGATTGTCCTCTCCAGGTTGGGGACAGGCTCCTGCCCCAAATGGAGGAGTTTAAGTATCTTGGGGTCTTATTCACAAGTGAGGGGAGAATGGAGCGAGAGATTGACAGACGGATCGGAGCAGCATCTGCAGTGATGTGGACGTTGTACCAATCTGTTGTGGTGAAGAGGGAGCTGAGCTCTAAGGCAAAGCTGTCAATTTACCAGTCAATCTACATTCCTACCCTCACCTATGGTCACGAGCTTTCGGTAATGACTGAAAGAAAGAGATTGCGGATACAAGCGGCTGAAATGAGCTTTATCCATAGGATCACTGGACTCACCCTCAGAGATAGGGTGAAGAGCTCAGTCATCCGGGAGAGGCTCAGAGTAGAACTGCTGCTCCTCCACATTGAAAGGAGCCAGTTGAGGTGGTATGGGCATCTGATCAGGATGCCTCCTGGACGCCTCCTATTTGACATTGATTTTTATTTGAACATTCTAAAAAAAAAAAAAGAAGAGAATTCAAAACAAAACAAAAAGACAAGCCAAAAATAAAATGTTCAAAAGGAGTGGGAAGAAGCCAACGCTTATATAGTCCCACCCCTTTTCCATACCCAACAAATTACAGTATCACTCTTAATCATCATTATCCCACAACCACATTCACCATAATACACCCATAGTCAAATTATAAAACAAAAATGACACAACAATGACAGTCCATATTGACAACAATACCAACATCCAACAATATTACAACAACAATAAACATACACTTCTGGCATGTTCAATACAAACACAGACAACACCATTACCTTCACAATCACCATAACACAACAACAACCTTCCCTCACTGAAAACACAATGTAACATCACTGCCCTTCATTCTCATACTGCTCAAAAATCATTTCTTTATATGTTGATTTAAACATGTGGATGTTTGGACATTGCCTGTGTTTCTACTCCAATCCATTCCACAATTTTACCCCACACACAGACACACAAAAACTCTTCCGAGTAGATCTTGCTAAGTGCATTTTAAATTTTGTGTTCCCCCCTAAATTATATTTCCCTTCTCTCTCCCTGAAAAAATTTTGTATATTGTGTGGCAAGAGGTTTTTACTGACTTTAAACATTAATTGTGCTGTGTAATAATGAACCAGATCCCATAATTTCAATAACTTTGAATGTCAAAACAATAAATTAGTATGTTCGAGGTACCCGACTTTGTGTATAACACGGACTGCCCTTTTTTGTAATATTAACAATGAATTAAGTTTACTTTTATAACTGTTACCCCAAACCTCTATACCAGGGGTCGGCAACCCGCGGCTCCGGAGCCGCATGCTGCTCTTTCATCCCTCTGCTGCGGCTCCCTGTGGCTTTGGAAAATAAATAATGAGTATTTAATTAAAATGTATTTTATTTTAGTTCATTAGTTTTTAAAATGTAATTCTAAATTTGAAGATTATAGTGATCTTGTAAAATCTAAAAAAAAAATGTGTTAAAGTTTAATCACCGTCAGCGAAAATCAACACGAAGTCGGAAGTCGTCTCCCGCGATAACCCGGATGTGTTGTGTTCAAGATACTGCTGTATTGTAAACAGCCCTGCGATTGGATAGTTGCAAACGATTGGACCAATCAAATGGCTCGTTGTATGCTTTTTCAAAGATTCATGGCGGCGTGTTCTCAGGGATGTGATTTTCTGTTAATTCGCTGAATTCCGCTTTATTTTATCTTCCAGGAAGATAAAGTACGTTAAATACGTTAGCGGCTTGTGGTCCACGAACGCAGTGAAGCTGTGCCCTTTCAGGCAGGACTGGAAGTGGCGTATGGCCACTGGTAATCGATATGGCCAGGTGGAGAGTCATTAACTTTACAACGGCTGTATGAGCTGGGCTGGCGCGAGGGATTAAATGGTAATAAAAGTTAACCATCCCCTTTTATGATTCCAAACAGTTTGAAATTGACAGTGCACAGTGGACATTGACTCATAACTTTTGAATATTTCTAAGACTTGGCTACATCAGTGATTGTGCAAAATGAACTGCTCAAGTCTCAATGGAGATTGAAACTGGTGATCTGAAATGAATGCTGAAATTATAAAAAGTAATGATATGTTGGAATTTTATTTCTATTATGGAACAGATAAAATTAACTGATTTTGATTTGATCAAGTGTTAAAGCATGTGATGGATAATGCTTGTTGGAATATTTTAGGAATGCTATCTTCTTGGAACATAAGTCAATATTATACATTAATAAGTGGCATTCAGCTGTTTGTTTTATGTCATTTAAGCACAGTTCTGGTACTTAAAAATCATAAAAACCCAGGAGCTTTGGGGGGCTTTGCCCCCCTTGCCCCCCATCCCACCCCGGACCCCGCTGGGGGACTATGTCCCCCAGACCCCCTGCTAAATTTTCAGATAATTTCCCCAACCCCAAATCACATCGCTGGTTCGTGTTGGAATTCTGAGCTTTCGGTATTGTTTTCAGTGGAATTATGAGATTTTTATCGAAGGATCAGGAGTCATGAGTGCTAGAAATAGCACTCTCCTTTCAACCCAATGTCAACCTTCAACCCAATGTCTTTTTTTTTTTGGAGTTCAAAATGTTTTTGTTGCATGCAGAAATGTAATTTTGTTTTCTCTGCAGGAGTTCCCTGATTTCATAAATGCAACACATTATAGTTTGTTTATACATAGCATAAAGGGAAAAAAAAGTTATATGCAGTGTTATTTCATTTTAAGTGTCAAAAGGGTTTTTGTGGCTCCCAGTGTTTTCTTTTCTGTGGGAAACGGGTCCAAATGGCTCTTTGAGCGGTAAAGGTTGCTGACCCCTGCTCTATACAATAAGTCAAGTATGGAAGTACTAATGAGCAATACAAGATATGAAGTGATTTATAATCTAGGACCTGCTTAATTTTATTTAAAGTTGCAATATTTTTTGCAACTTTGTTTTGTATGTATCTGACATGTGGTTTCCAACTAATTTTATCATCCAGTATTACACCCAAAAACTTGATCTCCTTAACTTTTTCAATAACTACATTATCTGTGTGTTTATATATCTATATATTTATTCCACCTAGCTGCAATGCTCCGCATCGTCTGTCTATATATTTATGTTTATATGTACATATGTATACTCGCTGCCTTTTTTTTTTCTTGCCTTCTGATTGTTGCTCTGAGTGTTGCTATCCCTGTGCTGTTGCAATCCTGGAATTTCCCCGTTGTGGGACTAATAAAGGCTTATCTTATCTTATCTTGTCTATATGAATATGTATATCTTCTTTATTTTTACAATTACCAAATATCATTACCTTAGTTTTATCTATATTTAGTGATAATTTATTACAATCCATCCATTTTTTAAGCTTATTTAATTCATTATTTAGAGTATGGATTAGTTGATTATAATTATTTCCAGAATAAAATATATTAGTATCATCAGCAATTAATATTATTTTTTAATAATTTAGAAACTTGGAATATATCATTTATATATATGTTAAATAATTTGGGGCCCAATACTGACCCCTGGGGGACCCCACAGGCAATTCCCATACACCCAGACAGATATTCTCCCATCTTCACAAATTGTTGTCTCTCAGATAGATAACTTGTAACCCATTTCAGAGCCATTCCCCTAATACAATACATTTGCAATTTATTAAGAAGTATTGAATGATTTATTGTATCAAATGCTTTTCTAAAATCTATAAACACACCAATTGCATATTTTCCTTGATCTAATGCATTTATTATTTCCTCTGTTGCTTCCATTATCGCCAACGATGTTGTACTCTTGGCTCTAAACCCATATTGGTTCTGATTCAGCACATCTTGTTTATTTAAAAAGTTTTCTAATCTGTTGTTGAAAAGTTTTTCCAGAATCTTTGAAAATTGTGGGAGAAGCGATACTGGTCTGTAGTTTGTGTATTGGTGTTTATTTCCTTGCTTGAATAATGGTATTACTTTTGCTATTTTCATTTTCTGCGGGAATGAGCCAGTTTGAAATGATAAATTACAAATATATGTGAATGGTTTTAATATACCATCAACAGTTCTTTTTACTAGTGCCATATCAATACCATCACAATCAGTAGATAATTTATTTTTACACTTTTCAACAACAGATTTTACCTCTAGTTCATCCACTGCTGTAAGAAAAATTGACCGAGGGTTACTTCCAATCAAAGTCTCACTCACGGTGTCTCTTTCTTGGTTTGGAATTTTTGCTGCCAACTCTGGCCCAACATTTACAAAAAATGTATTCATTTTATTTACTACCATATTCTTATTATAAATATCACCACAATTATCAGTAAAATACTCTGGATATATCATTTTCTTAGTTCCATTTTTCCTTAATTTATTTAATATATCCCACACTCCTTTTATATTATTTTTATTTTCATTTAACATTTTCCTATAGTATAATTTTTTACTAGTTTGTATTATTTCAGTTAATTTATTTTTATATGTTTTATATCTTTTTTCAGATTCTTTAGTTCTTAATTTAATGAAATTTTTATAGAGATAATTTTTCTTTTTACAAGCATTTTGTAACCCTTTGGTTAACCATGGGCAATTTTTGTGTATGTGTTTTTTATTAATTTCTTTAATTGGACAGTTTTTATCATATAATGATTTAAATATATCAATAAATTTATCATATGCCAAGTCCACATTTTTCTCTCTATAGACAACATCCCAATTCTGTAACATTAAGTCTTCTTTTAAATCACAGATTCTGTCTTCTGTTCGTATTCTTTTATAGATAATCTTTTTATATAATTTATTATTATTATTACTCTCATTAGCCCCATAATTAACATCTAAAGAAACAAATACAGGCAGGTGGTCACTAATATCATTTATTATTATACCACTCACCATACTATATTCAATAACATTGGTAAAAATGTTGTCTATCAGGGTAGCACAGTGTGTCGTTATTCTCGTAGGTTTTATAATCTTTGGAAATAAGGTTAAGCTATACATTGTATCTAAGAAATCTTCAGTTGGTTTGTGTTGTTTTGTTTTCATTAAATCTATATTAAAGTCACCACAAATAAAGATATCTTTTTGTCTTATTTTTGCATACATCTTTTCCATCCCATTTTTAAATTTTTCCATATCAGATCCCGGTGCTCTATATATACAACTTACTATTATATTTTTTCTTTTTTCCAATCGTAATCTCAATTGTTAAACATTCCATACTTTCATTCACTGCTGATGTCATGCTGTCCACTTTTTTACTTTTTAATTTTCTATCAACATACAGTGCTACCCCACCACCACTTTTACATTTCCTATTTTGTGTGTACATCTCATATACATATAGTTCAAAATTTACATCTTTTTCTTCATTAATCCATGTTTCACTTATTGCAATAATCCTAAATGGTGTATTAAATTGATTTAAAAACTCCTTAATACTATCAAAGTTTGCATAGAGACTCCTACTATTAATATGTATTATTGTTAATGTTTGATCCAAATTCATAATTCCATTTAATTGTTGTTCTTCATAATAAACACATTTATTATTAATATGATTAAAATAGTTATTGTCTGGGTCAATATTTCCTAAAATATCCTGTGGTTGCTGCTCAGTATTGACAAAGTTTCCAGCTTCAATTTGCCCCACTACACTTTCATCATCAAATGAGGAGGGATGATTGGTTAAAGTACTAATCATAAATTATGACAACCATGTACACCAAAAGGAAAAAAGGAAAAGAACACAAAATTTCCACTCATGATCCTACTGCACCATTATTCCTGAATCAGGGCTAAGGTTTAAATCTGTCCAATTCCTCCATTTCTCTAATCATTATTACTTTAGCGTCTTCTGGAGTGCCAAGCAGTTTTATCCACATCTTACAGTTTCTTGTCCATGTCGACTGTATTTTTCCTTGTTTTCTGAGGGCCCTGGCTTGTCTAGCTATTTCAGAGTTCTTTTTTGTTAAATGTTCATTTATGTAGACAGCCGTTCCTCTCAGTTTTTTTGCTTGTCGCAGAAGATCAGTTTTTGCTTTCCTACTGACGAATCGGATGATGATCGCTGGTTTTCCTTTACTGTTTTTTTGGGGTAACATGTGGCAAGCCGAAATAGTCTCATTGTCCACAACAATGTTTTTAGAATTGAAAAAGGTTAATACCTGCTGCTCAAGAGTGTGTGATTCTGCCAGTGTCTCATCCTGCCCATCCTGATTACCAACTCCAGCTGTCACACGCTCAGACCGCTCACAATGACGTCATCCATTCTTGTATGTTGTTCTAATTCATCCACACATTTTTCTAAGAATTTAATTTTCTTGTCCTTGTCCATAATTTCAGCCTTTAACTCACGCACTTGTTCCATAAGGTTAACAAGCAGCGTTTGTTGTTTAGCTATTTTAGATATTTCTTCAGACATAAAGTTTAGTGAGAGTTTAATCTCCTCCAGTCCCTCTCCATGTGTCCGATTCTTTTTTGGAGGCATAATGACTAGTTTGATTAGGATCAAGGGAGAAGCTCACCTGTTGACTAGTAATTGGGTAACTGGATCTGCCGGTGAAGCCGAGGAGGCCAATGCTCCCTCGGTTGCTAGTGGAGGCCTCCAGCTAGTGTTGTTCTATCAGGCGGTGAATCCGAAGCTCTCCCAGTGGCTAACGGAGACCGTTAGCTTGGGTCGTAGCCTGGTAGCAGGTATCTGACAGTAAAGCCAAAGCTCTCCCGGTGGATCCTGCAGCTGATGATAGCAGGATAATTTCTGGTGCTACCAGTATCTGGTCCAGCCGACCTCGGATCCGGCTGAAGCCTCAGTTAGCTCCTCCGCTGAGCTCCGCCGCTGTAGTTGAGGTCCAATCTGGCTGGAGTCTCGGTCAGCTTCTCCGCTGTTAGCTCCACCGCTTACCACCGCACGGTGAAGATGTCCCGCAGCTCAGACGATCCGCTGCAAAACTCCCGTTGCAGGTATTTATCAGAGGATTCCAGTTGCTCCTTAAAGCCTTCCAAGCCTTCAGTCGGAGCTTCACCCTGTCACCCTCATATTCAGCTTGCCTGTCGGTCTTTCATGTGTGATCAACAGAGGTGTTTGTGATCAACAGAGGTATTTGAGGTGTTTTGGGCACGTCCCACTGGGAGGAGACCCCGGGGCAGACCCAGGACTCGCTGGAGAGACTATGTCTCCCAGCTGGTCTGGGAATGCCTTGGTATCCTCTCTGAAGAGCTGAAGCAGGTGACTGGGGAGAGGGAAGTCTGGGCTTCTCTGCTTGAACTGCTGCCTCTGCGACCCGGACCTCCGGAAAAGCGGTAGAAGATGGATGGAAGTAGCTTCTTTTAAATAAAACTTTTATCTCTAATTTATTAAAATATCAGGAACTAAAGCTGTGATCACTGTTGAAAGTGGGAGATGGATGATATTTTTTAGATTTAAACACTTTATGAATGTGCTGATAATTAAAAAAAAAACCTATACAAAAATATGGTCAAATATTCAAAAATTTAATTTTCTGCACAAAATAATTTGTAATATATTTCTAAATCTTTTATTTCATGAATGAAGTTATATATATATAAAGTTTGACAGTGCTATGCTTCTTATAAAGTATAATCTTTATTTTAAAGGTCATATGGGCCTCAGCCACTTCTTGTCATGTGTCTGAGCTCAGGTTTTCTCTGAGTTCAGACCCTCACTTTATTTTTAGTATTGTATGTCCGATTAGTTGATTTTTGTTAGTTTTCTGTATAAAATTTGGAATTGGTTTCACTTGTGCATCCCCTTTTCCCAGACACTTCCTTCCACTGCCCACCCTCTCAGCTCAGCTGTGGGCAGCTGGTTAATTAGGCTCCTGCTCGCTCAATGATTCACACTTGCAGCACATCTCTATTTAAGCACTGCTGTTTCACTGTGGCCGTGCAGCTATTGTCTACCCACATCTCCACCAGCGCTCCATCCACTCTGGTGAGTTATTCTGTAAGTAATTTCTGTTTGGCTCTCCACTAAGTTTGTTGGAGCACTCTATGTTTATTCTTTATTTTTTGCTCGCCACTAAGTTTGTTGGAGCACCTTGTGTTTATTCTTTTCTTTAATAAATTGCACTGACACAATTCAGCGTTTGGGTCAGTCCTTCTGCTCCATAGGAGCAAACATGACAGAAAATAGCCGCCCTGCCACGGTGAAACAGCAGTGCTTAAATACACACAGGGAGATGAGCTGTAGGTGTGAATCACTGAGCGAGCAGGAGCCTAATTAACCAGCTGCCCACAGCTGAGCTGAGAGGGTAGGCTGTGAGCAGTGGAAGGAAGTGTCTGAGAAAGGGGGAGGCACAAGTGAAACCAGTTCCAAAGTTTATACAGAAAACTAATAAAAGTAAACTGATCGGACATTCATTCATTCATTCATACAATACTTAAAATAAAGTGAGGGTCTGAGCTCAGAGAAAACCTGAACTTAGACACATGACACTTCTATTTTAGTCGGAGACGGGCAAAATGGTTCTTCGTCTGGCAAAGGTTGCAGACCCCTGCCTTGGGAGAATGATGAATGACTCTGGGTCAATTTATGTCAGTTTACTGACAATAGATAAAAACCCATTAAAGCAAACAGTTTAGGGAAAAGATTACATTAAAATGAGGCATGTACAGTAGTCTGCACTGTAACCACAGTAGACTTTATCCTTTTTATCAGGTGACCATGACCTACTGGTTTTTTCTTTCTTGGCAGATAGCTCAACCCTGCAGCCCATGACAATGCTTCACTTAGATAACCAGGCAGCATCCCGATAAAGCCTTTCCTCCTGCATGACAATTCTCTTATTAAGGTGATAGCACTTTTACAGTTTGTCTGCAGTCCTGATTTTTTTTCTCAGGCTTTTGTGGATTTGTTATTGTGTGTTCAGTCTTTGTTCAGGAAAAAAAAGTCAAACAAATGACATGGGTCTGGGGCTTAAAAACAAACATCCGTTAATGAATTTACTGGAGTTTCTACTGAAACTGTTGACAGACAAAATCCTTCTGCTGTCAGTTTTATGCCAGTTGGATTTGAAACTGACAGTTGCCTTAATTATTAATGCTGTAGTCTGTTTGATTGGGATTATTGTCTGTCACCCAATTATAAACCCAAAATAGCATCAAGTAATGGCTGACCGTGGAAGCTAACTTTTTTCATATCGTGTAACTAACACAAAATATCAATTCTAAAGGCCGTTTCACACTGGTGTGATGCAAAAATGAAGTGTAGCAGTGTGGAAAATCTGCTTGTAATTTTTTACACACATCAACTGTAATGAATGGAAACTTGTATGTTATGTGTACTCTGAATGCACCATCTCAATTATCGTGAGACTTGGAATCTCTGGAAGCGTTATTAGATGATTACCGTGCTCTGTAATGGTGTCAGTGTGTTGAGCCAGCAGATTGTTCAATAGAGAAGCCTTTAAGAGTACTCTGAGTCACTTTTATTTCAGTTAGATGTCAGAAAGACATCACATGGTGTCAGAAGTGGCCCTGGTGACAAGAACCGACTGCCACGTCGAAGCTTAACCCACCGAAGGAGTTCAAGTTTTCCAGCCCTGGCAAATGGCCAGAGTGGAAACAAAGATTTACGCGCTTCCGAACAGCAACAAAGTTGAACAAGGAGGACGGAGAAGTACAGGCGTGTTCACTTATTTATGCCATGGACAGTGAAGCAGAAAAGATATTCAGCTCATTTGAGTTTGCTAAGGAGACACATAAGAAGGACTATAACGTTGTTTTGAAAAAAGTTTGACAACTGTTTTATCCCGAGACAGAACTTGATTCACGAGAGGGCCTGCTTTTATCAGCAAAACCAGCTGCCCAGAGAGAGAGCCGAGGCCTACATAAGGACGCTGTATGAGCTAGCAGAGAATTGTGAGTTTGGCGACAAAAGAGATGAACACATCCGTGATAGACTGGTCGTGGGGATTAGAGATAGAGTTACCCCAGAAGTTCCAGTTCACATCAGAACTGACACTAGCTCAAGTTATCCAGCAAGTACGGCAGAGCGAGGAGGTCACAACACAGATTAGCCTTCAGACCAAACCACCAGAGCTGCATATGGCAAACATTAGCAGTAGCAGCCATAGGCAGGAATGCCACTATAAAGAGGATATAACAAGTGGAGCATTAGCCACTACAAAGAGCAGAAAGAACTGTGGCAGGTGCAGAACCCAGCATGAGAGACTGAAATGTCCAGGGTTTAAAAGCATGTGCAAAAAGTGTAATAAAAAGGGACATTGGGCACGAGTGGGTCACACCAAAGCAGTGAGTGAAGTCATGGAGAGCATGAGACAGTTTCAGTTTCTAGGGGAGGTTAGCGGGAAGCTAGCCCAGATAAATGGACTGTCACACTTGACATTGGTCATTCATCCCTTACTTTTAAAATAGATACAGGGGCTGATGTGACAGTTATAAGTGAACAGACATTTAAATCACTCCCCAAAAACTTACAAATTGAACCCCCCAGAGACATGTTTTGTTGGCCCAGGTGGGGAACTCAGATGTGTTGGATATTTTAAAGCCACTACAGTCTACAGAAAGAAAGACTACACATTTCCAGTGTATGTAATCAAAGGACACAGTAGCAATTTGCTCAGCAGACCTGAGGCAGTAAAGATGGGTTTAGTGAAAAGACTAGAGCATGTCAGTGCTGTGTTTGGAACCTGTGGCTTGTTAAAGACTGAACCTGTTAAAATCATCCTCAAACGTGATGCAGAGCCTTATGCTGTGCACACTGCCAGATGTGTACCATTGCCACTTATGCCGCTTGTGAAGAAAGAGCTGCAGAGGCTAGAAAAAGAAGGAATTGTTGAGAAGGTAACACAGCCCACCGAGTGGTGTGCTGTAATGGTTCTGGTTTTAAAGCCAAACAGAAAATAAGTACGGTGCTGTGTAGATTTAAGACGATTAAACTGAGCAGTCAAAAGAGAAAAGTATTTGCTACCAACAACAGAGAAGATCATGTCACGACTTTCAGGATCCAAGGTGTTTACATCACTGGATGCAGCCAGTGGATTTTCCCAGATTCCCCTCGATGAGGGCAGCCGCAAGCTAACCACTTTTATCACCCCATTTGGAAGGTATATGTTCTGTCGACTTCCATCTGGCATCACAAGTGCACCAGAAATCTTTGTAAAATGGCAGAAACTCTACAAGGGCTAGAAGGAACAGAGGTCTACATGGACGACATCTTCATCCATGGAGAATCAGAGGAAATTCACGATAGACGTCTGGAGCAGGTTCTGAAAATGAGCGAGGCCGCTGGGCTCAAATTAAATAAAGCCAAATGCAAATTCAGACAGCGACAAATTCGTTTTTTGGGACACATTTCTGATGAGATCGGTGTACGACCGGATCCTGAGAAAGTAGCCGGGGTAGAAAAATTCCTGCAACTGCAAAATGTGGCAGAACTTAAATGATTCCTGGGGATGGTTAACTACATGGCAAAATTTATCCCAGAACTCTCCTCATTAGGACAACCATTATATGAACTGCTCAAGACTAAAGTGGAATGGCTGTGGGGACCGACACAGCAGACCACTTTCCAGAGATTAAAGGCAGCTTTAGCATCTGCACCAGTATTGTACCTCTGATACCACCAGACCCACTGCAGTTTCGGCTGACACCAGCAGTTATGGGCTGGGAGCCATTTTGCTGCAACTACAAGATGGTGACTGGAAATCCGTGGCATATTGTTCAAGATGGCTACAGGACGCTGAGACCAGGTATGCCCAAATAGAAAAAGATTGGCTAGCGTTTGGGCTTGTGAACATTTTGAAAAATACGCTGTTTAATGCTGAGGCTGAGTATGCCCCAGACAAAACCTTGGCTGTGGCTGACACCCTCTACAGAGGCCCACTACCACAGGCTGAGAAAAATGCATCTAGTGAGGATGTGGCAGCACATATAGACATTGTTTTGAAACAAATACCTGCCACTCCACAGTGAATGCAAATGATCATAATCCACACAGCTACTGACCCCCAGCTTCAGGTGGTAAAGCAGTACATTCAGTCAAGATGGGCAGAGTATGAAACAGGTTCCTGAGACTGTGAGAGTCTTTTACCTTGTGAGGGGCGAGTTGACAGAAATAGATGGATTAGTGATCAGAGGGAATTGCATTCTTACCTCATTGTGGAAAGAGATGATAGGATTCATGATGGTCACCAGGAACTTGTCAAATGCAGGGAAAGAGCCAACCAGTCAGTGTGGTGGCCACACATTTCACTAGACATAGTGACAAAAGTAACTCAATACGAGTTTTGTAGAGAGAATAGGAGCGCACAGATGAAAGAGCCATCAATGCCAACTGAGCTACAATCCAGACCTTGGCAGAAAATATGAGTAGATCTGTGTGAATATAAGAAACAGTCCCATTTGATTGTGTCAGATTATTACTTGAGGTACTTAGAGATCCTGCACTTACCAGTGACCACCAGCAGTCAGGCTGTAGAAAAACTGAAGGCCACTTTCGCATGTTAAAACCCCTTGATGCCTGTTGTCGCGAATTCGCATCAAACCGCTTCCGCTCCAAATGCAACCAAAATACAGTCTGTATTCCTCCACTTCCGGTTGGAGCACTTCCAACACATACCTAGGAACCTTTTGCAAGCATTAGTTTCTCGTAGGAACGGTCAGAGACGGAGCACCATCCATTTCCTGATTGCTAGGGTTAGGGTTAGGGTTAGGGTTTGGGTTAGGGTTGGGGTTAGGGTTATAGTTTGGCAGTCATGAGAGTTGAAAATACTGAAAATAACTTTGTTGCATAAATAAAAGATTCTTCATACTTGAGATGGGAACAGGTGCTTTTTTTTAACCATTTTTTTTTACCATAGATGCCTGTTTTCGCTAATTTGCATCATACCTAAAATTATATCTATTTTATGTGCTATAGTCAAATTAACTTTCTCAACTTAATTTAGCATCTACTTGAAAGCAAAAACACAAGTGAATTTTTTTTTTTCATAATTGGAAATAAATTCAGGCGTTAAGGGGTTAAGGCATTCCTGATGTGATTGTTAGTGATCTGGAATGTCCCCACTGTGGGACTAATAAAGGCTTATCTTATTTTATAATGGACCTCAACTGGTATCGGATGAGTTTAGACAGTTTAGTGGGGTTTATGATTTTGTCCACATATAACATCCAGTCCACACTATGTGCAGAGCAATGGACAGGCTGAGAGGGCTGTTCAGGTAGCAAATTGTATCCTGAGGCAGAAAGATCCCCTCCTAGCCTTGATGATATATAGAGCCACACCGTCTTCCTCTACTGGAGTTAGTCCAGCAGAGTTGCTGTTTCGCTGGAAGAGCCGAACAATGTTACCAACTTTGCCAGCAAACTTGAACCCAAAATGGTGTGAAAAGGAGGGAATAAAGCAAGCTGATGCAGCTGCCAAGTTGAGCAGGCGTATCAATACAACAAATGGATGGACATAAGGAATTTGCCTGTGCTGAGCTCAGGAGACAGTTCTCATGAAACTGGACAATGAGCATCAGTGGTCCATACCAGCGATCATCAGTGGACCCAGTTCCACCCCAAAGTCATATGTGGTCGAAACCCCAAGTGGAGCTCGGTTCAGACATAATTGATGTCACCTGCTAAAAGCACCAGGAAATATGAATGACAATCCCTCACCTTCAGGTCAGGTGAATAAGGAGATGGTAGGTGAATCTGCAACAGAGAGGAATACAGAGCTCCCACATCCTAAAACTGTGACAGAAATACCTGTTCCACCAGGGTTTACAGAAACCACTACTGTCACTCGCTCTGGTAGCATGAGTAAACCACCTATAAGGCTTGATCTGTAAGAACATCTCTTTGTGGAAAAAAATGTTGTTGCTTGTTATAAGTGGAAAAGTGTATTAACCTGGTTAAGGGGTGCACATGTTATAATAACAGTAATGTTAGTGGTAAAAAAGTCTGTTTGAGTGACAAGTGTTAACTGATCTGAAAAGGAAATAAGGTTAACCTGTTGAACTCTGACTTCCGCGGGCGGTCACGTCTCTGCGTCTTAGTGTGTCTCAGTGCGCACTGAAAAAAAAAAAAAAGCTGTATTTCCGGTCTTCCAGTACAGACACAGCCTTGTTACAACCTGAGAAAAAAGCTGTGTAATATATTCATTTTTTGTGGTATTTTTACAAAATTTTGACCTGAGCTTGAAAACACTTGGTTCTACATTTCTTTTGTGTTTTCCAGCCAGTATCTGACAGCTGTATGTTATTTGCAAGCATTTGTATCTAAAAAAAACACCCAGGCAAACTTTCTTGTTACTCAGTGGCAGGAGCACTTAGAGAGATTATGACTGTTTTGCCAAAAAATTCAGTGTTTTCTTTTAAATGAGACTAACCCCATGAAGATGCTGCAAAGGGTTGAAGAACTGCTTTTGATTTACTTTGGGCATGTTATTTTTAGGCGTTTTTAGGGAAGATGAACAGAGTTCAACAGGTTAAAAGAAATACAGTTTAAAAAAATGGTGTAATTTTCCAGGATGGATAAGTTCAGGGTTGAACCCAGCCACAGGGAGTGCAACCCAGCCACAGAGGGTGCACAAGTCAGTGTGCTCCTCATGCCCAGTGGCGTATCCAGAAAATCTTTACTGGGGTGGCCAAGGTCAGACTCAGAGCCTATATGGGGTGGCCAAGTCAGGAAGAAGTTTAATAGTTTATTGCCACGTGACTGTTTAAATATCACACTGCTTTTCTTCAACATATTTTTAACTATTAATTTAGCTCAAACTCATGTTTGCATTCAACAGATTTTTTTTATTGAATTCTTGATGTTTGTTTTGTCACTTTTAGAGCTCAAACATTCCATGCAATGAACAGTCTTACTTTACTCTTGCACAGATCAGATTACTTGTCCTGTCAAAGTGCTGTCACAAACTATAATACAAGCAGGCTCTGTGTTAACCCACCTAAAAGAGGCTAATTCTCCTGTTTTGGTGATGGCTTGCAAAAACTTTTTTGAACCTATCCATGTCAAGTGATTTAGCTCTTCTGGCCTCAATGCTAAGAACATGTCATGAACCCTCCTGTGCGCTTCTCCAATACGCATGGCGAGGGGGGAAATAATGAGGATTTATGTGCTGATTACCACACACATTTATTAATATGACGCTCAGACAAGCAGTTACAGTTAATGTTCCCTTGAGAGCTTAAGAAGTCCTTCTGGGCGCTCAACAGACAACAGGGGAGAAACACCGGGGAAAAACACGCACAGTAGTTTACTCACAGAGCTGGAGCAGTCTAGTAGTCCCAAAAATATTTCCTGAGGGAAACCGTCCTCAACTTCACTAGGCGGAGACGCTCAGGTGCAATGCATGACTGGAAGCAGGCTCCTTATGAACATGCATTGCTGGTTCCACAAATTGGGTACACCTGGGCGAGGAGCGGGGAGATGGCACACGGGAGTGGGAACAGCTGGTAGTAATAGAGAGGGGGCGTGGTCAGACCGGCAGACAGCTAGAGAGCGCTCACTCCAGCGTGAGCCCAAGAGGCTGCCTCACCGCTGCCGGCCAGACAGCAGTGGTTATGGGTACGGCAGAGTACACAGAAATGCATATAAACATACGTACAACGTGGCACGTACCCACAGAGAGGCCAGAACCGAGCCGGGGGAAACCAAGCCGGCTCGGTTCCTGACAGAACACCCAGGTTGCTCAGTCTGTTGTCTGACATAGTTGTGCGCAAATGAGTCTTGATCAGTTTAAGAGCAGAGGAGCTTCACTCACATGCTGCAGTACTTACTGTCATGACTCGCCGCTCATCATCCGCCTCAGCTGTGCGCACACCTGCGCCTCGTCAGCCACTGGCTATTTAGCACACGCAGCCCTGTGCAGCGGTCTGGAGCCGTCTGTTCGCATCGGCACTCTTTCCCAGCTGGATCGTCTCTCCACGTAAGGTGAACTACGCTTCCACGTAAGCATCATTCTCCTTACCTCCTTGCAAGTCTTCTCCCCTGTGCACAGGTGGATTCCTTGGCGGCGGATAACCCCGTCATCACCATCCCTTCCCTCATCGTCATCACTGGCTCAGCAGGACGCTGTCTCCCGGGCTTCTCCCTTGGCCAACGCCAGCCACCCGTCACCTACAAGTAAGCAGCACATCGCTCATTGTACCTGTCTTGGTGTGATGCCCTTTACCCTTGTCCTCTGCTCTCTCCATAGGGTTGCCTGGCTGTACGGCGTACTGCTCTGTTCCTGTGCATCTGCGTTCACCCACATCACATACCCATACCTCATCCATCCATCCATACATACATACCTGCTTGTTGAATAAAGCTATTGAATCTTCCCTGAGCCTGCGTGCGTGTTTCCTGAGCCGGACATTATGTCAGTACGGCTCCAGCAGAGCGGCTCAGCAGACAGCGGGCTTGCACGCCGCCTCTCCACCCTCGAGGCTCGGGTGGATTTAATAGCCCACCAACAGCAGGTGATTTTGAATCAATTAACAAACATTACTCACCGGTTAGTCCGTGTGGACCCCCAGCAGGTGTTCCCTCCTGCTCGTCAGGGAGGAGCAGCTACGGCCGCTTCCGTGGCTGGCCAGCCTGCCGCGGGAATGCCAACCCGACTCACGCCGATTCCAACCCCCGCCCGCTTCAGCGGTAAGCTCGGCGGAGCCCGGGGTTTCATCTTCACTCCGCCCTCCCAAGAGAGCAGACGCTTTTTTCTTCTCTCCTGCTGATTTTTTCCTCCCCTCCTACTGGATCCCAGCTTGCTGTTGTTTGTCTGCGTCTGACTGCGACCGCCGAAAAGAAATTATGGAGTTAATAAGCTGGGCTTTGAACACAATTGACACTATTTTTTCAACAAGGAAAAGTGCTCCGGGGGAAGCTGTTTGCCCCGCTGGAACGGCTCCAGTGGGCTATCTATGTGACACAGGTATTTGGAAAATGCTGTGTCTCTCTAATCTCTCTATCGAAGATATTGAAGATTTGTTTATCTTCGTAATCTTGGTGATTGGGATAATTCTGATTGGGACGGGAATTGTCTTGGTTTACCGCAAATTGCTGAAGATGGATTCAACCTATCAAAATGCTGGCCAGGCGAGGTGCATCCAACAAATTGAGAAACTGGAGAAGACCCTGATAGCGACTACTGGAGAACTGTCTCGTAAGGTGGATTACATCATGGGTTCGCTCAGGTCTTTCCACGACGAGTTCAAAGCTGCGCAATGAAGGATTAATGTACTGAATCTACAGAAGAAATACAAGTCTTCTCTGTGATCAGTCCTATTTGGCATTATTATTCCCCATGAAAATTCCTCCTGGCTGTCTGCAGACTGTGTTTTTTTTCAAAATCATGAGCACAAGGCCTTGGACAGCCAGCTGCAGCGCCAGATAAGACTGGGCGCCAGACAGACAAAACATCTTCTGCCAAGGGTCCTTGGGTCTCTCTTATTATCATCAACACTGCTCAACACCGCACACACATTGATTCATGAACTGATTAAAGATATACTGTACACTGCTCTCTTGTGTCTCGTGAATTCTGAGTTGTTGCTCTGTGCTATTGAGAGATTTTTTTTCATTGTAATCACAATCTGCTTAAAAATAAGCTGTATTTTGATAACGAAGTTTTTTTTCTCCTCCCCCCTTGTGTCGTTCCCTCCCTTCCCCTCCCTTTCTTATCTATCTCTGTTTGATGAGGCGCCTTTATGGCTGCCGTGTCGTTGTGTCGCGCGCATGCGCACCAATGTCAAGTCAAGTTCCTCGTGTGTTTTTTTACATGCTTGGCAATAAAGTTTATTCTGATTCTGATTCTGATCTTGCAGTGCGAGTCGGTGTTTCTGTGCATTCCCGGGGATTTTCCCTCAGACCATAGCCGAATTGGTTACATAGCTAATCTCCTGGAGGGGCGAGCGCTAACTTGGGCTTACGCCGTCATGGCGAAGCCCAGCTACGCAAACCTCTCCTACGACCAGTTTGTGCGGAGTTTCCTCAAGGTCTTCGATCATTCCCGGCATGATAGCGTCCTCTCTGACCGGCTCCTTGGTCTCCAACAGGGAGGCCGATCAGCGGCGGATTACGCTATTGACTTCCGGGACGCAGCGGAGGAGGTAGACTGGGGTGAGGCGTCACTCTGTAGCATCTTCCTCCGCAGCCTCAACTCTGGTCTGCGGGATGAGTTGGCCAGCCGAGATCTTCCGGAATGGCTGTCAGAGCTAATCTCCCTGACTATTAGCTTAGACAACAGGCTGCGTGAACGGACCGCCGAGCGGAAGTTAGTTGGCCGCTCGCGTGTAGGTTCTGTCCGCATGCCCCAGTCTCTCCCCCTGGCGTTACCCGCTCCAGAGCCCTCTGAGGAGTCGGAGGCAATGGTAGTTGGCCGGTCAAGGCTCCCCCTAGCGGAGAAACAGTGCCGTCGGGAGCTGGGCCTCTGCATGTATTGCGGAGGTGATCAGCATACCGTGGAGCACTGTCCGGAGAAGCCAAACGGGGTGGTCCGCGAGTCACAGTAGGGGGTCTCGCAGACTCTAACCGGTCGAATCCCCTCACAAGTTTGTCACTGCCCATACGATTCTGTCACAATTCCACAGGGCACCTCACACACGCACTGATGGACTCAGGAGCAGAGCAAAGTTTCATTTCTAAGAGCCTGGCAACCCAATTTGGCATACCCTGCCACCCTCTGGCCGCTCCTCTCAGTCTGGTCACCCTCTCCCGTGCGCCCCTTGGGCAAGTGACTCATCGTACCCAGCCGATCTCCGTAATTATCTCAGGTAATCACCGGGAGGACCTCACCCTGTATGTCATTTCCTCTTCAGTGTCACCTGTCATCTTAGGCTACCCCTGGTTGCGCCTGCACAACCCAGTGCTGGATTGGCAGACAGGAAGAATTGCCTCCTGGAGCTCCTTTTGCATGGGCACCTGCCTCCAGTCCGCAGCTTGCGCCCCGTCCTCCCCACCTCCGGCCTCGGACGCCGCGTCTCTGGACCTCACCCTGGTGCCCCCGGAGTTCCATGACCTGGGCCTCGTGTTCAGTAAGTCCAGGGCGATGTCTCTCCCTCCTCACCGGCCCTACGACTGCGCCATCAACATCCACCCCGGGGCCCCCTTGCCATCCGGACGTCTCTACAGCCTGTCAGCGCCGGAACGGGAGGCCATGGACAGTTATATCAAGGAGTCACTCAATGCAGGTATCATCCGCCCTTCTTCGTCCCTGCTCAGCACAGGTTTTTCTTCGTCTCGAAGAAGGATGGGTCCCTTCGCCCCTGTATAGACTTTCGGGCCCTAAACGACATCACGGAGAAGGACCGCTACACCCTGCCACTGATGGACACCGCCTTCCACTCCCTCCAGGGGGCGACCTGGTTCACTAAGTTGGATCTCCGCAGTGCTTATCACCTCGTCCGGATCTGGGAGGGAGATGAGTGGAAGACGGCCTTTCGGACGCCTAGTGGTCACTTCGAGTATCTGGTAATGCCGTTTGGGCTGACCAACGCCCCTGCCATTTTTCAACGCCTCATAAATGACGTCCTACACAATTTCCTGGGCCTCTTCATGTTCGTCTTCCTGGATGATATTCTCATCTTCTCCAGGTCACGGGAGGAACACCAGGTCCATGTGAGGCGGGTCCTACAGCGGCTGCTGGAGAACAGGCTATATGTTAAGGCCGAAAAATGCGAGTTTTACGCCAAGACCACTTCCTTCCTAGGGTTTGTAATCTCGCACAATCAAGTCCTTCCCGACCCCGCGAAGGTTAAGGCAGTGGTCGAGTGGCCCACGCCGACCTCCAGAAAGCAGGTGCAGCAGTTCATTGGGTTTGCCAATTTTTATCGCCGCTTCGTCCCCAACTTCGGCGCCATTGTTGCCCCTTTGACCCGCCTCACTTTTCCCAAGACCTCCTTTCGGTGGACCGAAGAGGTTGCAGAGGCTTTCGAGGCATTGAAGACGGAGTTCTCCTCCTCCCGGGTCCTGACCCAGGTTGACCCCGCGCTGCAGTGCCTGGTCGAAGTTGACGCGTCTGATACGGGAGTGGGGGCGGTGCTTTCCCAGCGATCGCCCACCGATGGGGTCAAGCAGCCCTGCACCTTCTTCTCACGGCGCCTGTCTGCGGCTGAGCGCAATTACGACATCGGGGACAGGGAGCTGCTTGCCATCAAGCTCGCGCTGCAGGAGGGCTGCCCAGCCGTTCGTTGTGTTAACGGACCATAAGAACTTGGAATATTTAAGATCTGCCAGATGACTGAATGCCGGCCAGGCGCGCTGGTCCTTGTTCTGTTTCACTATCACCTACCACCCTGGTTCTAAGAACGGCCTGCCCAACGCCCTTTCCAGGCAATTTGCTCCTGAGATCCCGGAGGAGCCGGGTCATACCATCCTGCCCAGCTCGTGCGTCGTGGGGGCGATTTCCTGGTCCATCAGGGACAAGATCTGGAGGGCGCAGGAGACCGAACCGGATCCTGGCGGCGGACCGGAAGGGAAGCTCTTTGTTCCATCGACTGTCCGGGGGGAGGTCATTCATTGGGTTCACACCTCCAAACTCGCCTGTCACCCCGGCGTCTCCCGGCTAGTGGATCTCCTCCAGCGTTCCTTTTGGTGGCCGGGTCTCCAGAAGGACGTCGCCAACTACGTCCGGGCGTGCCCCGTGTGTGCCACCGGCAAGTCTGCTAATTCTCCCCCCGCGGGTCTGCTCCAGCCCCTGCCGGTCCCAGGCAGGCCCTGGTCTCACATAGCCCTCGACTTCGTCACCGGTCTCTCTTTCTCTAACACCTACGACGCCGTGCTGACCATCGTGGATCGGTTCTCCAAGGCTGCCCACTTCGTGCCGCTCCGGGGTCTCCCTACGGCACGGGAGATGGCAGCTCTTCTAGTCCAGCACGTAGTCAGGCTGCATGGGATACCGGTAGACGTCGTCTCTGATTGGGGGCCCCAATTCGTCTCGGCGGTATGGAGGTGTTTCTGCAACGCTCTGGGGGCTACGGTGAGCCTCTCCTCCGGTCACCACCCGCAGTCCAACGGGCAGTGTGAGCGTGCCAACCAAGAACTGGAAGCTGCCCTACCCTGCGTCACCTCCTCCAACCCGTCGTCCTGGAGCGCACACCTGGCCTGGGTGGAATATGGCCACAACACGGCACGGTCTTCTGCCACGGGGATGTCCCCCTTTAAGCTGTCCTTGGGGTACGACCCACCTTTGTTCCCTGAGCAGGAGGGCGAGTTGGCCGTTCCCTCCATCCAGGCACACCTAAGACGCTGTCGGAGTCTGTGGACCAGAGCGCGCGATGCGCTATTACGCACGGCGGCGCGCAACAGCTCGACGGCGAATCGCCACAGGAGACCGGCCACTGCCTACCAGGTGGGCCAACGAGTCTGGTTGTCCTCACATGACATTAACCTCAAGGCTGAGAAGAGGAAGCTGGCCCCACGCTTTATGGGCCCTTTCACCATCTCTAAAATTGTCAACCCGGTGGCTGTGCGTTTTGCCCTCCCCCCCTCCCTCCGTATATGTCCCACCTTCCACGTTTCAAAGATGAAGCCCGTGGTCTCCGACCCATTCTGTCCTCTGCCCAAAGCGCCACCCGCGCCTCTGATGATCGACAGCCATCCGGCCTGGAGAGTCGCCTCCATCATGGACTCCCGGCGCCGAGGTCGCGGGCTGCAGTACCTGGTAGACTGGGAGGGATTCGGTCCTGAGGGGAGGTCCTGGGTGCGCTCTTCCTTGGTGTTGGACAGGAGTCTCATCACGGAGTTCCACCGGGCGCACCCGGACAAGCCAGCGCCAGGAGGCGCTGCTAGGGGGGGAGTACTGTCACGACTCGCCGCTCATCATCCGCCTCAGCTGCGTGCACACCTGCGCCTCGTCAGCCATGGGCTATTTAGCCCACGCAGCCCTGTGCAGCGGTCTGGAGCCGTCTGTTCGCATTGGCACTCTTTCCCAGCTGGATCGTCTCTCCACGTCAGCTGAACTACGCTTCCACGTAAGCATCATTCTCCTTACCTCCTTGCAAGTCTTCTCCCCTGTGCACAGGTGGATTCCTTGGCGGCGGATAACCCCGTCATCGCCATCCCTTCCCTCATCGTCGTCACAGGCTCAGCAGGACGCTGTCTCCCGGGCTTCTCCCTTGGCCAACGCCAGCCACCCGTCACCTACAAGTAAGCAGCACATCGCTCATTGTACCTGTCTTGGTGTGGTGCCCTTTACCCTTGTCCTCTGCTCTCTCCATAGGGTTGCCTGGCTGTACGGCGTACTGCTCTGTTCCTGTGCATCTGCGTTCACCCGCATCACATACCCATACCTCTTACATCCTTCCATACATACCTGCTTGTTGAATAAAGCTATTGAATCTTCCCTGAGCCTGCGTGTGTGTTTCCTGAGCCGGACATTATGTCACTTACTGGTAGGGCTATAGCTATCTTGCACAGACGAATGAGGCTCAAGGAACACTGCAAATTCAACAATGCTGGACAATTTATGCATTCCACCTTGAGGTTTTCTTTGCAAAAGCCTCCTAGTTTAGTGAAGTTCATGACTGAGACCTTCCAGCTCATGTTCATAAAATCCTCCTAAGCAAAACATTGCTTCCTCTTGAAGAAAATTTTGACTTTTGGGATCCAGAGCTTGTAATCCTCTCATTATGTCACAGCTGTCTTTAGAGAAATGCCTATCTAATTCTCCAAGGATGGTGTGTACAACAGGATAGAAGATTGTTCTCTGAAAGGTATTCTTGTCACCACTGTTGCATTTGTGCTGACCTATTGTAGATGCTATGACAGACCCACCAAGTCTGGAACTGACTTTTTGAGACCTCTTTTTCTCTGCATTTTCAGTTGCTATACTGCACTTTGTGGCAGTGTTAACAATATCACTCCATAGACTGTCAACAAATGATTCACTTCTGTACTTTTTAAATGAGTCTTTAAGTGCATTAACTAAATCCACATCAATAGCCAGGTCAAGTGAAGGAGATTGGAGCATGTCAGATAGCAGCTTTGCATCATAAAGAAGCCTTTGGAAAGTTGCAAGAAGACTGACAAAGCTTAAATCTGAGACAGTAAACCCCTGGCATCCACAGATCTTTCACCACTATTTTCTGTAGCAATGTCATGAAGAACATGAAGTACAGCTGGTAATCTGTCCATTAAATTCTTGCAGGCGTAGTATCTACAAGCCCACCTTGTGTCACTAAGCTTCTGCAACTCTCTTGGCTGACCTATGTACATTTTGTTTTGAGCATCCAGCCACTTCTGATGAACACAGGACCCAGACATGTAAACATAAATCTTCCGCAGCAAAGAAAAAAAAAACAGTCAGCCTCTGGGACTGCCTTCACAGCATCAAGTACCAAAATGAGGCAGTGTGCATTACAGTGCACATAAACTGCATGTTTTGCTTCAGCCTTTATTCTGGCTGCCACTCCAGAATGTTTCCCTTGATTAAAAAGAACATGGCATATTCCTGCATATTTATCCAGGACACACAGGAACTATCTGAACATCACCTACCATGATGTGCAGACAAAGCTGACTGCTCTTCACCCCTACTGTCTCTAGGCTGCTCACTTGATTCTCACTCCCTTCTTTTTTTGAAGAAGCTTTGAATGTCTCTGTACCTTTTCATGTCTATTTCTCTATTATGCCTGGGAAAAAACCCCCAATACCAATCATTAACAATCAACAATGCATGCAGCAGGATTAAATTAAACTTTGGTTAGTGGTCAGTGTGTGAAATACAGGTATTCGTGGGTGCCTGGAAACCCTTAAATAATAGATTTAAGCCCGATTTTAATGATTACAAAATAAGCTCATTTTTACACAGGTTTGTTCTGCATAAGCTTCAATAACAGCCTTGATCATTTTTTAACATTGCTTAGTAAAAATGGAAAAAAAAAATATTGCAGTCACACCATCTGGCATTTAAATCAAAAACTGTATAACAAAGAATTTTGTCATACAATCTTTTAAAATGCCCTCTCGCCACTGCAGAACTAATTGGTATTACAAACAAAAATAAATCAACACAGCTGCAGTTCTTCTTTGTTGTAGCTATTTGAATCTACTGGCTAAAGTTCAGAAGTGGATATTAATTAGTTAGATTTACTCAAGTGCATAATGCTCAAATAACATTTGTGCAAAATTGTAATTTGATTAATTTCATTGTAGGATGCTTTTTACTCTTTGCTTGATTACATTTATGAAGAAAAAAACTACACTTTTACTTAAGTACATGTAGTGATACACTGAGTAATTTCATTTCACTGATTTGTAAACGGGTTAGACATGTTCTTGTTTATACTGCAAAAAATGGTTCTTACCAGAAATGACTCCATCCTTAGTAATATTAGCGAATTTTTAAATTTTAGTTCATTAAAATCATAAGTTAAATCCGGGATCAGCAACTATAAATTTTTGTCTGTTCCTTCTTTATATAATTGGTTTAATGTGGTACATATGGATATGTTGCTCAGTTTTCCAAAGACTAACATATGTAAGAACTTTCCAAATTGGTTAAGAGTAAAGTCACAAATATAACAAATATACAAGAAAATGTATAGCAATGTTTACAAATAAATAGTGAATTTGTGGCAGAAAAGTCATAAATCTTTGCTTAGAAGTCACAATCTATAAAAAAAAAAAAACATGCTCTACAGTTGAAAAGTCCATTAACCAAAACACAATGGGATAAGTGGGCCGAGTTGGGTACAATGGGAGACACGAGCTCCGGGCGGAAATAACTGGAAAATAATAAAAACACAATAAAAAAATACTCTCAAACTCTTAAAATCAATATTAAAACTACTATTTACTGTGCTAAACTATTATTTACACTGTAAAAATGCCAAAATCAGGAGCAAGTATACACAAACTCACTGCTCCAAATAAAAATAAAAAAACACTCCAAAAATCTCATACTATTATTTACACAGTAAAAACACTGAAATCAAATCAAAATAGACAAACACACTCACATGTTGAAGGTCCCTCCATCTGCTGCAAGCAGCTGTGACAAATTGGTATTTTCAAAAGGATCTCACTGTATTATTCCAACCCGCTGTACGATGTCACTTCTGGGATTACCATAATGTATCATATCAATGGAAAGGGCAACATCTCAGCTTTCAGAATCCGTTGAAGTGAGTGCACTAGAATGAAAGCTGAATGAGTTACGGAAAACATGTAAAACTGCCTATCAAATCAAGGGTGGCCACAGGGATGGCCAATCAGATTCCAGGGGTGGCCCTGGCCACCCCCCAAAATCACCATTGCTAGTGCCGGTCCCAAGCCTGGGTAAATGGGGAGGGTTGCATCAGGAAGGGCATCCAACGTAAAACCTTGGCCAAATCAAACATGCGAATCATGACGAATGAGACTTTCATACCAGATTGGTCGAGGCCTGGGTTAACAACGGCCTTCACCGGTGCTGTTAACTGACAGGGTGCTGGTGGAAATTGGGTTACTGTTAGTTGAAGATTGAGGAGGAGGAGAGGGGGAAGGCATGTTAGGAGGGAGAGAGAGAAAAGGAAAGGTAGAAGTGTGGAGGTGAGACTAGGGATGTTAAATGTAGAGGCAATGACTGGCAAAGGCAGAGAGTTGGCTGATATGATGGAGAGAAGAAAGGTAGATATACTGTGTGTTCAAGAAACCAGATGGAAGGGAAGCAAGGCTAGAATCACTGGAGGTGGATTTAAACTGTTCTACCACGGTGTAGATAGGAAGAGAAATGGAGTAGGAGTAATCTTGAAGGAAGAGTATGTGAAGAGTGTTCAGGAGGTAAAGGGGGAGTCAGACAGAATCACGAGTTTGAAGCTAAAAGTCAAAGGTGTGATGTTGAATGTTGTCAGTGCATATACCCCACAAGTTGGATGTCAGGTAGAAGAGAAAGAGGAGTTCTGGAGTAAGTTGGATGAAGTGGTAGAGTGTTCCCAGGGGGTAGAGAGTGGTGATTGGAGCAGACTTTAATGGGCATGTAGGTGAAGGGAACAGAGGTGATGAGGAGGTTCTGGGTAGGTATAGTTTTAAGGAGAGAAAGTGAAAGGACAGATGGTTGTGGATTTTGCTAAAAGGATGTAAATGGCTGTGGTGAACACATATTTTAAGAAGAGAGAAGAACATAGGGTGACTTACAAGAGTGGAGGAAGGTGCACACAGGCGGACTACATCCTATGCAGAAGTAGAAATCTGAAAGAGATGGGAGACTGCAAGGTGGTGGCAGGGGAGAATGTAGCTAGACAGCATCAGATGGTGGTAGTGTGTAGGATAACTTTGGAAAGCAAGAAGAGGAAGAGAGTGAAGGCAGAGCCAAAGATTAAGTGGGGGAAGCTACAGAAGGAGGAAGGTCGCACAGAGCTCAGGAAGGAGTTGATACAGGCTCTTGGTGGTAGGGAAGAATTACCAGATGACTGGGAAAGTACAGAAAAAGTATTGAGGGAAATGGGTAGAAAGGTATGTGGTGTATCCAGTGGACAGAGGAAGGAAGACAAGGAGACTTGGTGGTGGAATGAGGAGGTACAGGAAAGTATTCAAAGAAAGAGGTTGGCAAAGAAAAAGTGGGATAGTCAGGGAGATGATGAAAGTAAACAGAAGTATTTGGAATCTAGACGCATGGCAAAGAGAGGTGGAAAAGGAAAAGGCATATAGTGAGTTGTATGAGAGGCTGAGCACTAAGGAAGGAGAAAAGGACTTGTATCGATTCGCTAGACAGAGATTGAGCTGGAAAGGATGTACAGCAGGTTAGGCTGATTAAGGACAGAAATGGTAATGTACTAACAAATGATGAGCGTGTTGAGAAGGTGGAAGGAGAACTTTGAAGAGCTGATGAATAAAGAAAATGAGAGAGAGAGAGAGGAGGATAGATGAAGGAAAGATCGTGAACAAGGAAGTCCCGAGGATTAGCAAGGCAGAAGTGAGGGCAGCTTTGAAGAGGATGAAGAATGGAAAGGCGGTTGGTCCAGATGACAAACCAGTGGAGGTATGGAGATGTTTAGGAGAGATGGCAGTAGACTTTTTAACTAGATTGTTTAACACAATTTTGGAGACTGAGAGGATGCCTGAGGAGTGGAGAAGAACTGTTGGAGTTGCATTGTGTCTTTGTGAATCTCAACAAAGCATATGATAGGGTGCCAAGAGAAGAAGTGTGGTACTGTATGAGAAAGTCAGGAGTGGCAGATAAGTATATGAGGGTGATGCAGGACATGTATGAGGACAGGTGGTGAGGTGTGCTCTAGGAGTGACAGATGAATTCAAGGTGGGGGTGGGGTTACATAAGGGATTGGCTCTGAACCTCTTCTTGTTTGCCATGGTGATGGACAGGCTGATCAGTGAGGTCAAGAAGGAGTCTCTGTGGACCATGATGTTTGCAGACGACATTGTGATCTGTAGTGAGGGTAGGGAGCAGGTGGAAGAGAACCTGGAGAGGTGGAGATATGCTCTGGAGAGAAGAGGAATGAAAGTCAGTAGAAGCAAGACAGAATACATGGGTGTGAATGAGCGGGAGGCAGGTGTAACGGTGAAGATGGAAGGGATAGAGGTAGTGAAAATAGATGAAATTAAATACCTGGGGCTAACCATCTAAAGCAATGAAAAATGCACTAGAGAGGTGAAGAGAGTGCAGGCAGGGTGGAGTGGGTGGAGACGAGTGTCAGGGGTGATTTGTGACAGAAAGGTAGCAGCAAGAGTGAAAGGGAAGAGTTACAAGATGGTAGCGAGACCTGCTATGATGCATGGTTTGGAGACAGTAGTGCTGACAAAAAGACAGGAAAGGGAGCTGGAGGTGGCAGAGTTGAAGATGCTAAGGTTTTCATTGGGAGTGACTAGGAGGGACAAAATTAGAAATTAATATATCAGAGGGACAGCTCAGGTTGAGTGCTTTGGAGACAAAGTAAGAGAGGCAAGGCTGAGATGGTTTGGACATGTGCAGAGGAGGGATACTGGATATATTGGACAAAGGAGGTTGAAGATGGAGCTGCCAGGTAGGAGGAAAAGAGGAAGACCACAGAAAAGATTCATGGATGTAGTGACGGAGGACATGGAGAGGCTTGGTGTTACAGAGGAAGATGCAAGGGATAGGGTGAGATGGAGGCAGATGATCCGCTGTGGTGACCTCTAAAAGGAGCAGCCGAAAGAAGAAGAAGGATAAGTTCAGGGTTGGGATAACACAGTGACAAAGTTTCTTCTTTGATGGGAGAGAAATAATGAATGGAAACTCCTATGTTATGTGTACCCTGAATGCACCATCTCAATTACCGTGAGACTTGGAGTCTCAGGAAGCGTTATTAGATGATTACCACGCTCTGTGATGGTGTCAGTGTGTTGAGCCAGCAGACTGTTCAATAAAGAAGCCTTTGAGAGTACTCTGAGTCATTTTATTTCAGTTAGATGTCAGAAAGACATTACATCAACTATTTACACAAATTTCCAGTGTGCAGAGTTTTGTTGTACTTTGGCTGCTTCAGGCACTATTTTAGGCTGACGTGGAGCAGTTTGAAGTTTTTTTGTGTATGCTACCCACACTGCTTATTTACTGTATATTTCACAAATGAAAGTGACATCACAAAAGAAAGAATGTCATTGGTCCAATGTATGTTTCCACAGCTGAAAGTCGACTACAGACAAGGTGTGTGCAGATATTTTGAATATTATGATAGACAGATAGATAGATTTGTTCTCCTTATATACAGTGGTGTGAAAAAGTGTTTGCCACGTCACAATTTATCATTTTTTTTGTATGTTTGTCACATTTAAATGTTTCAGATCATCAAACAAATATAAATATGAGACAAAGATAACACAAGTAAACACAAAATGCAGTTTTTAAATTAAGGTGTTTATTATTAATGGGGAAAAAATATCCAAACCTACATGGCCCTGTGTGGAAAAAGTGATTGCCCCCTAAACCTAGTAACTGGTTGGGCCACCCTTAGCAGCAACAACTGCAATCAAGCGTTTGTGATAACTGGCAATGAGTCTTTTACAGCGCTGTGGAGGAATTTTGGCCCACTCATCTTTGCAGAATTGTTGTAATTCAACCACATTGTAGGGTTTTCGAGCATGAACCGCCTTTTTAAGGTCATGCCACAGCATCTCAATCGGATTCAGGTCAGGACTTTGACTAGGCCACTTCAAAGTCTTCATTTTGCTTTTCTTAAGCCATTCAGAGATTTTTTTTTTTTTTTTTTTTTTTTTGTTACTTATTTGTACCCGTAGGTAGACTTGGTTTGCAGTCTGGTGACAAGCCACCGGCTGCTGGTCGCTGCGTGCGCGAGCGCCCTAAACCTACATGTTTTTGGTGTGCGGGAGGAAACCGGAGAAATCCCGGAGTAAACCCGCGCAACACGGGGAGAACATGCAAACTCCACACAGCTCACTGTTGGTCGGGGGCTGGGATCGAACCCACGATCTCATGATCCCCGCGGTCCCCCGGCCGAGGGTAAAACTGTGCTGCCACAGTGCTAAACCACTGCGCCACCGTGCAGAGATGGACTTGCTGTTGTGTTTTGGATCATTGTCCTGCTGCAGAACCCAAGTGCGCTTCAGCTTGAGGTCACGAACAGGTGGCCGGACATTCTCCTTCAGGATTTTTTGGTAGACAGCAGAATTCATGGTTCCATTTACCACAGCAAGTCTTCCAGGTCCTCAAGCAGCAAAACAGGCCAAGACCATCACACTACCACCACCATATGTTACTGTTGGTATGATGTTCCTTTCCTGAAATGCTGTTACTTTTACGCCAGATGTAATGGGGCACACACCTTCCAAAAAGTTCAACTTTTGTCTCATCAGTCCATAGAGTATTTTTCCAAAAGTCTTGGGGATCATCAAGATGTTTTCTGGCAAAACTGAGACGTGCCTTTATGTTCTTTTTGCTCAGCAGTAGATTTTGTTTTGGAACTCTGCCATGCAGGCCATTTTTGCCCAGTCTCTTTCTTATGGTGGAGTCATGAACACTGACCTTAACTGAGGAAAGTGAGGCCTGCAGTTCTTTGGATGTTGTTGTGGGGTCTTTTGTGACCTCTTGGATGAGTTGTCACAGCGCTGTTGGGGTAGTTTTGGTCAGCCGGCCACTCCTGGGAAGGTTCACCGCCTTTCCATGTTTCTGCCATTTGTGGATAATGGCTCTCACAGTGGTTTGCTGGAGTCCCAAAGCATTAGAAATGGATTTAAAACCTTTTCTAGACTGATAGATCTCAATTACTTTGTTTCTCATTTGTTCCTGAATTTCTTTGGATGGCAGCATGATGTCTAACTTTTGAGGATCTTTTAGTCTACTTCACTTTGTCAGACAGGTCGTATTTAAGTGATTTCTTGATTGAGAACAGGTGTGGCAGTAATCAGGCCTGGGTATGGCTAGAGGAATTGAACTCAGCTTTCCAAAGATGTGATAAACCACAGTTAATTTATGTTTAACGGGGGGGGGGGGCACTCACTTTTTCACACAGGGCCATGTAGGTTTGGATTTTTTTTTTTTTTTAACCTTTAATAATAAACACCTTCATTTAAAAACTGCATTTTGTGTTGTGTTATTTTTGTCTAATATTTATGTAAATTTGTTTGATCTGAAACATTTAAGTGTGACAAACATACAAAAAAAATGAGAAATCAGAGAAGGGGCAAACACTTTTTCACACCACAATAGATAGATGGATGGATAGATGGATAGATGTACCTTATTTATCCCAAACTGGGAAATTAGTGTAACAGCAGCACGACAGTAGATGACCCAAAACCAACAGAAATGCACATAGCATAATTGAAAAGGAGTTACCCAGGGAAGTACAAATGCTTAGATAACTTTATATACTACATAGGCTACTACTGGGTTAAATAGATGACGACCCTTATGAATCTATGGCTGTTACTGACTGTACAAAGAAGTATTATAAAGTGCAGCGTGAAATGCGAGGTACCAATTAGACTGTAAGGTGCAGTATGGCAGCACTGTTATGACCAAAATTCATTAGAGTGAGTTATTGTACAGTGAAACGGCATGTGGCAGAAATGATTTCCTGTACGTAACTGTTTGGCAGTGGAGCTGTAGCAGTCTGCTGGAGAAAGTGCTCCGCTGTCTGTCCAGTGTGTGGTGAAGGGGTTGATCAGGGTTGTCTATGATGGATAACAGTTTGTTCAGTTTCCTCCTCTCCACCACAGTCTCAAAGGTCTCCGGCCTGAGTCCAATTACAGAACCAGCCTTCCTGATAATCTTGTCGTCTGTTGGTGTCGCTGACTCTGATACTGCTACCCCAATAAACAGCAGCAAAGAAGATGGTGCTGGCAGCTACAGTCTGGAAGAAAAGCTCCAGCATCTCGCTGTACACATTGAAGGATCTCAGCTTCTTCAGAAAGTAGTCTGCTCATCCCCTTCTTTTACAAAGCGTCGGTGTTAGATTTCCAGTTCAGTTTGTTGCGATCTCAACACCCAGGTATATGTAGTCCTCCACTACCTCCACATCCTCCCCTCCAATCCGCAATGGCTGTGAAGGCATCCTCTTCTTCCTGAAGTCAATCACCATCTCTCTGGTCTTGCTGATGTTCAACCTCAGGCTATTCTGCTCGGCCCAGTCCACAAATCTGTCTACCAGTGCCCTGTACTCCCCCTCCTCTCCCCCGCTTATACACCCAACAACAGCCAAGTCATCAGAGAATTTCTGCAGGTGGCATGACCCGGTGTTGTACTGAAAGTTGGTGGTGTATAAGACGAAGAGAAAGGGAGAAAGCACAGTCCCCTGTGGAGTTTGCGTATCACTAACCACCACATCAGTCAAGACACTGCCCAGCCGAACAAACTGTGGCCTACCTGTCAGGTAGTTGGTAATCCAGGAGAACACAGAGCTGTCAACCCTCATCACCCGCAGCTTCTCACCCAGCTGTAGCAGCTGAAGGGTGTTGAATGCACTGGAGAAATCAAAGAACTTGATTCTCACAGTGTCTCCTCCTCCGTCCAGATGCAAATGCACTTGTTGCAGCAGGCAGATGACAGCGTCTTCCACTCCTAAATGGGGCTGAAATGCAAACTGCAGAGGGTCCAGCCACGTCTTCACCTGCAGCCTCAGGTGGGCTAAGACCAGTCTCTCCAGGACCTTCATCACATGAGATGTGAGGGCAACTGGTTGATAGTCATTCAGGTCCAATGGAGACGACTTCTTGGGGACAGAAACCAGGCAGGACATTGTCCACAGCACCAGTACTCTATCTAGACGGTGATGATCAGGCGAGCGTGCTCCCCCTCCCCTCCCGTTCCTGGTTTCCCACTCCGGATTATTGGACGCACCTGCATGATTACACACCTGCTGCATCTGATGAGCCAGCATATTTAAGATCCAGCGTGTGGAGAGCTCATCGCTGGATTGTCTGGGTTTGCAGCCACAATCTATGTCAAGCTTTGTCTCGTTATCATTGTTATCGTATACTTACCTAGTGTGTCTTGCTCCTCAGGTTGCTGCCACCCGCAGGTGTGTCTCCAGAGCTGATCACGCTCGCCTGATCAAGAAGATCAGGACGTCCACCCAGGTCTCTACCTTTCCTCTGTCCCCTGGTGCCTGCTGGAGTTCTCTGCTGGACTCCGCTGCTCAAGCCGTAAGTGCGCTTTCCCACATTATTCTCCCTTTGGAGAATCTGTCCCTTATTATCTCTGTCTGCTCACTCCCGTAGGCTATGTGCGCTCCAGGGGGCATCTGTCTTGTGAAAATTAAGTTGGCGTTTTTGTGTTCCGCTTTCCTTGAGTTTTGCATTTTTATTTTCTGTGAGTTTTTTAATAAAATTGTGAAACTTTTCATTGGAGTCTGAGTGATCGTTCTGGCAGCTCTGCGTTTGAACCTAACCCTGATCTGAATCATGACAGAGACTCAGGCCCAGGTTGTATAGGTGTTTCAGTACCGGAGCTAGCTGGTTGACGCAGGTCCTCAAGATCCAGGCAGAGATGCCATCAGGGCCTGCAGCCTTTCGCTAGTGAAGTCTCTCCAGCTGTTTCCTCACCTGGCCTGTAGTTACAGTGATGTGGGGTTCGGTGCTGATGTCTTCAGTGGAGAGGAGGGTGGTGAGGGGGAGAGAGGTGCTACACAGGGGAGTGAGGGGGGAAAGGTGTGTGGGGGGGGGGTCTGGCTGTGTTGTGGGGGTGACAGTCACGTTGAGTTGAACCTATTAAAAAAAACGATTCAACTCATCAGCTCTCACAAGGCTCCCCAATGTCTGTCTGTCTCGCCACTTACACCCAGTGATGTGTTTCATTCCAGTCCACACACCCCTCATGTTTTTCTACTGAAAAATTAAATAAATTTCTGTGTGATTCGTTTCCAGATGAAATTCTGTATTTGGTGTGAAATGGCCATAAAATAGCTAATGCATTTTATCACAGAAATTCAACCACCTGTGCTTTGATCTGGTTTTGTGCTCAGGTAAACATACTGTAGCTTGCAACTCCTTTTATGTCTTTCCTGTTGCTCTGTTGCATTTTTGTTGCACAGAAATAAAACACAAATCAACACTGAGTCTAAAAAAAGGTGTTTTTGTGGGGGCATGGTATGGGGGTTTTCTCCAGAGAAAGCAAGGGAAGGAAAGAACAATGGACTGAAGGAGGAGGTGTCACAGGGAGATATCAGACGGGACTGTTGGGTCTATGTGCCTCCCGGGGAGAGATTGTGTCATCCAGCTCGTTGCCTCGCCTGCCTTCTTTCTCCACATTGGTGACCCTAAGACATGCCATGGAAAGCGAGCCGAGCACCGCCCCAGAGACTGCCTGGAGGGACAGCACCAGCACTGCGTGCATGGTCTCAGTCATGGTCCCAGACTTCTGGTTTCACAACTCGACCACATGGTTTTTGCACATAGAAGCCCAGTTCGCACTCCGCGGGATAACAACAGACAATACCAGATAATACTACGTGGCCGCTGCACTGGATGCGCGCGCCACACAACAGGTGACAAGCCTGCTCCAGGAGCCGCTGGCCCAAGGAAAATATGAAGCGCTCAAGAGGATGCTTCTCCACCGCTATACCCTTTCTGACAGTGAGAGGGCAGAGAGACTCCTAACGTGTTCGGAGTTAGGGGACAGATCAACAGTGGAACTAATGGAGAGCATGTTGGCGCTGATGGGGAAGGATGACAAATCCTTCCTGTTCGCCCACTTGTTCCTCAGGAACCTATCAGCTACAATGATTGCGATCCTGGCCAACTCACCACGGCTGGTTGCCAAGGACTACTGTGCCCTGGCACAGGAAGTGGACTGCATCATTTTGGCAAACAGAGCTCTCAGTGTGCAGACAGTGGCACCGGCATCCATGAGAGACTTCAGCAAGGTCGAGGAGCCGTTCGTGGTAGCCCGGACGGACACTAGAAGACGAAGGAACGGGCCAGTCTGTTTTCATCATCCCCGTTTCGGCTCGAACGCCCAACGCTGCCTGTCACCATGCCAATTCAAGAAGCCAGGAAGACGTCACGATCGGAATTCAGTGGCAGCTGCAGCCAATGGTGACAGGAACAGACTGCTTTATGTCACGGACACACGTTCAGGGAGACAATTTTTTTGGCGGACTCCGGCTCCCAGAAGAGCCTCATCCTGCTGGTTAACACAGACAAGGTGGCAGGACGCAGCGGTCCCGAGCTCACGGCCGCCAACGGTTCCACCATCAGGACATTTGGCGAGCGGACACTGACGATATGCTTACACGGACGCAACTTTCAGTGGGACTTTGTGATAGCTGCATGTTCCGGCCCCATTTTAGGAGCAGATTTTTTTTGTGCTTATGGGTTGTTAGTTGATGTTGCTAATAGGCGATTAGTAGATGCAATCTCTTTCCCATCACTGCCCTGTACACCTCTGGGTCGACAACACTGGCTAACGTTACAGCTCCAGCGGGTAAGTGCCAACAGTTACTCGCACAGTTCCCACCACTCACGGTCCCGACTTTTTTGGCTACGGTAATGAAACATAGGGCCGAGCACTTTATAATAGGAAAAGGTCGGCTGGTGTTCACACAACCTCGGCGTTTGGACGCAGCTCAACTGGCCAGCGTGCGAGAGGAATTTGCAAACTTAGAGCAGTTGGGCATCGTCAGGTGCTCCAACAGCCCGTGGGCATCCTCGCTTCACATAGTGCCTAAAGCCGATGGGTTGTGGCAACCGTGCGGAGATTTCCAGCGCTTGAATAATGCCACGGAACACAATTGTTTTCCCATTCCACACATCCAGGGTTTTTTCGTGCACCTGGCCGGGGCGCGTGTTTTTTCGAAAGTGGGTCTGGTCCGTGGATACCATCAGGTGCCGGTGCGCGTGGAAGATGTTCCAAAAATAGCTGTAATAACTCCTTTTGGCCTTTTCGAGTTTTTATGCATGCCGTTCAGATTAAAAGGCCCGGCACAGTCTTTCCAGAGGATGGTGGACGCAGTGCTTCATGGCTTGTTCTTCGTCTTCATCTACTTAGACAACATTCTGGTAGCCAGTGCGTCCAAGGAGGAGTACATCGCCCATCTCAGGACAGTTTTCCAGAGGTTCGAACCACACAGGCTGATAGTCAACCCGGCAAAGTGCCAGTTTGGTGTGCCAGTGATTGATTTCTTGGGCCACCGCATTTCGCCGGAGGACGCGATCCTGTTACCAGATAAGATGCGTGTGGTGTCGGATTTTCCATGTCTGCAGACTGTGAGAGCACTACAGGAGTCTTTGGGAATGATTATTTTTTATAACCGTTTCTTTCCCCGAGTAGTCCAGCTGATGCAGTTGTTGTATACCATGCTTAAAAAAAAGAAGCCTGCGGAAACCATTGACTGGACTCTCGGGCGAGACCAGGCTTTTGCAAACGCCAAAACAGCGCTGGCGGTTGCCGCGTTGCTAGCCCACCCAGATCCGTCTACATGGATAGTGCTCACTATGGATGCATCTGATGTTGCCATAGGGGCAGTGGTGGAGCAATGCATCTCAGGTTCGTGGCAGCCGCAAGCATTTTTTAGCCGAACCTTGCGCGACAACAAACACAAATACAGCACGTTTGATAGAGAATTGCTGGCTCTCCACCTGGCGACACGCCATTTCCAGTTTTGGCTGGAGGGGCGCCAGTTCACCACATTTGTGAACTATAAGCCGCTGATGTACACGATGGTCAAGGTCTCGGAACCATGATTGGCCCAGCAGCAATGGCATCTGGCCGCAATTTTGGCATTTACTACCAACATTCAACACGTTGCAGGTAAGCTCAACGTCATGCCTGTTGGATGCGTTAATCGCCCCGGTCTATATGGGAATTGATTTCCCTGCCATGGCCGCAGAACAAGCTGGGGCTCGGATATTTGCGCGCTCCAGTCTGCGCCAACTGGGTTAAGGCTTGAGAAAAAGGGTGGTGCAAGAATGGTGCCCTCCCTTGCTCTGTGACATCTCCAAGCTCTTGATGCCATCGTGGTTTTGAGTCAGTCCACTCCCTTTCACATCTGGGAGTGCATGCTTCGGTGAAGCTAGTGGGGGTGAAATTTGTCTGGCTGCGCTTGCCCAAAGATGTGAAGGAGGGGGCTGCAGCTTGTTTTGCATGCCAGCGGGCCAAAGTGCACAAGCACACCAGAGCCCCCCTCGAGCCATTCCAAATCCCGGCCAGGAGGTTCGACCACGTCCATATGAACTTGGTGGGAACCCTCCCGTCGTCGCAAGGTTTCACGCACCTCTTAACAATCGTGGACCGCATCACGTGCTGGCCTGAAGTGGTCCCGCTGGCTTCTACCACGTCCACAGAAGTGGTTTGCGCTTTTTGTTGGCTTGGGTTGCACGTTTTGGATCTCCATCGGACATCATGTCTGACAGGGGTCCACAATTTGTTTTAGAACGCTGGTCCGCTATGGCTCATAGCCTGGGGGTCAAAATTCACCGCACTACCGCATACAACCCCCAGGCTAACGGGTTATGTGAGCGTTTTCATAGGTCGCTTAAAGCAGCGCTCAGAGCTTTGCTCATGGACACAAATTGGTTCAACCGCCTGCCTTGGGTTCTTTTAGGGTTGCATTCTGCACCTAAGGAGGATTTGGCAGCCTCTCCGGCAGAACTCGTTTTTTCTCAGCCGCTGTGGATCCCCGGAGAGTTTTTACCAGAAAACCCCGCATCCGAGGCTGATCCGCCCGCGCAATTTTTACACAGTACGGAGGCTGTGAGCGTACTGGGCCTGGCCCAACATTGTTTTCCCTACACATTCATCCCCAAAAGCTTGCAGAACGCCAGTTTTGTTTTTGGCAGGCATGACGCGCACCGGGCCCCGCTGCGCCCACCGTACGATGGACTGTTCAGGGTGTTGGAACCTGGGGCGAAGCATTTTGTGTTAGACTTGGGGGGACGTAGGGAGACCATCTGCATCGACAGGCTGAAGCCCGGTTTTGTGTTGGCAGATGAGCAGGTGGTGTTGGCCCAAGCTCCCCATCGTGGACACCCACCGTTGGTGGCTTCGCAAGGTGGCGATCCCTCGGCAGGGACCTGCACTCGCGAAGCTAATGTGTTTTCCCACCCTCCCTTTTTCCCTCCACAGACTGACGTGCCCTTCAGTACACCTCACCAGCAGGACAGTTCGACTAGATCGGCAATTCCCCGCTACAGCTGCTATGGGCGTCGGCTCAAGCCCAAAGGATGGGGGGGGGGGGGGTTAGTGCCCCTTCTGGGTGTTCGGGGGGGGGGGGTCTGTATGGGGTTTTTCTCCACCCAGAGAAGGCAAGGGGAAGGAGAGAACAATGGACCGAAGGAGGACCTCATCCTTCGGGGGGTATCAGATGGGGCTGTTGGGTCTATGTGCCCCCTGGGGAGAGTAAGAGCTGCCAGTGCCACTGAACAGAAGAAGGGTGTTATGTTATGTTAATGTGCCACACAATTCTTTGTTCAAACAACATGTTATGATCGGAAGTGCCGGGTCTCCATGCATGGGAATAAAGATATAAAAGAGGAATGCACAGAAACCCTGGATTCTCTTTTGCTGTAAGTTATGTTGGAGGAAGAATAAAGTTTCTGTGTCATCCAGCTCGTTGCTTTGCCTACCTTCTTTCTCCACATTTTTTTTACTCAGGGTCCTCAGAGGATTCATTCCAGCATTTCTACAACGCCACTTCAAAAATCATTTGAAAACTTCTGTGCAGTTAGGAAGGAAAGGAAGTGGAGGATGTTGTAATAACGAGGCTAATGCTGCGTGTGACGCTTTCACAAACTGAGAAATTGATTTATGGTTAAAAAGTGATACAGACAGAGACTATGGGGAGACAAGATGACAATCATTCAAGTGTGACACTAACAACAGAGAGATTTCGATCGTGACCTCTCTCTGACTGCATTGAATGTGTAAATCCTGTGAACATCCTGCTCACCATCCTTTCCTCTGTGGCGCATTGCTATAACATTTCTTTTAATTGGCTTTGTTTCATGTGCAAAGAAACCCAGCCATCAGCGGCATTGTGGTTAACCCATTAACATGAGCCTTTAATATACCACAAATGAATAAATCATGAAAAACATCATAAATTAACCAATGGCAGGCTATACGTCACAGATTATGCTTTCTTTGGAAGCTATAAAAGGAAGGTTTTTTGTGAGAATTTAAACAATTGAATTTATGTTTTGTAATAACACAGAATCGGTATGCTTAAAAATGTGGCTCTATAACCACAATGCTTTAAAGTCAGAATAAGAAAAGAAATACAGAAAAAAAGAGGGCACTCAGAGTGCATACTGTTATGTCTAAGTTTGGAGCCAAGGAGGAGACCAGCAGTAGAGCTGAACATAAGTTTACTATACAGGACGCTGTGCATCCAACTACACTCGCAGCTGCTGGCAGAAGAAAAAAACGGAAGAGACCGCCCCCCTACCTGCAGCCCTAATTATACGCACGGGGTTGGCGGAACCGGAACATGGAGCCACCACGCCGTGCCACACAAACAAGAGTTCCAAACATAATACAATATATGAACAATAAATAACTACATTACATTCCCCCCTTTCCTGTAGAAAAGGTCCAAAACACACACATACCATTAAAACCCACCCCAATTTGGAACCCGAATCATCTGCTAAGCATACCTGTACTAAAAATCACTAAAGTGGCATTCACACACAATATCTAAAATTAGTGGGGACAGGTAGACTGCCGTCCTACCCCCCCATACAGTGAGGCAGGTTATTCTGCCACCTATGCGATATAAAGCCTTATTCATGCTGCATTTCCCCTCTAGTCCGCTTTGGTCCGCGTGTGCTTTGGACAAGCCCGGCACGCAGGCAGCACTGTTCATGCTCACTTTTTTCATCTACCCAGGCCAAGCGGTTGACATGTGTGCACAGCCATCATTTGTAGTTTCACTCCTGCCCGATAGGTAGCGCCAATGCACTGACGCGCCAGGATTTTCACCAACCAAGAAACGCTGCTTGCTTTCTGCTGCTTGACGTCCCGGTTTTCATTCCTTTTCCACGAAGATGCTGCTGCTACTGAAGTATTTATGTATGATTCATGTATGTTTATTCTCATCTTCCGCTTCCTCGTTGTCTTCTTCGTCTACTTTGTTTTGGTATGCTGTGCCGATATCGCCACCTCGTGAATGGGACGTTCAGTCTTGTGCATGTGCTTTTCAACACGTTCAGGTCATGGGCAGGCGGCGCGGTCACAAAATTTGGGCTGTACACTGTTGTCCGTGGTCGACCACTGCGGACACTAGCGGCGTGGAGACGATGATGTAAATTTCATCACACAAGGCTTCTGGTTATAAGTATGCGGACAGCAGAGGTGCAGCCTGAATCCAGCTTAAAAGTCCAGATTTAAGCAAAAAGAAAATTGCTGCCATGTCTCCTAATTAACATAACACAAAATAATCCCAGAACTATAAATACAGATTCAGAACAAATAACCCACAACAAAACACAGCCATAGCTCGGTGAGGATGGCCCGTGGACCCCCCCCCCCCCCGCCCCAAGACCCTTCACCATTCAGCCCGCCCCTGGAGGTAGCTCGCTTCCCGGGCCACAGCTAGTCACCTCGATCCTGGTGTGCCTTCTTTGGGACATGCCGTAACTCATTAGGATGATGCCACGAGCCATCCAACAGCAGAAGGTAACCATCGTGCCACTCGCCCATCACCTGCAGCCAGCCCTGGTACTGCTCCATCTTCCACTTTTCTCTTACCTGCCTGGACCTCACCTCCACCTGAGCCTGAACTCAGTCCGCGACTCCATGCAGGGCCCTGAACGGCCTGCGGTGTCTCTGCCTGGCATTTGCTGTCCCAGTGCCACTCGTTCCTGCCCTGACTGCTTGTAAATCAGCTGCGGACCCTGCCAATGTGGCCCCATGTTCACTGGCCCGCCACGGCCATGCTCCGGGAACACCTGGTACCATCGTTTGGGCATTGCTCGCCGCTGCAGACTCTCCCCCATGCCACCCGGTACCCTCATCCAGGGCGACTCGGACACTGGCACCGGGGCCCTCCTGCGGCGACCCTGAGGGCGACAAGGCCTGTCCACTTTCCGGAGTGCCCATCAGTTGTTCATCCCACACAGCGTCGTCTCGAACTCTTGGAATCGGTTGGTCCCACTGTCAGCAGCCCAACCACTCTTCCCCAGTGCTGATGGAAAACCCGAGGCCATAGAACAGGTTGCAGCCCATGATGTTCGTGCCGCAGGCCGTCATGACAAATTCCACATCGGCCATCTCTGCCGGCTTGTACCGAGCCGTCAGACTGACAGTACCCACTGTGGCCAACTGTCCTCCTCCATAGCCGCAAAGCAGCGCCGAGTCACCTCCAATTCTGTAGTGGGGAAAACATTGTCTAACTGTAGCCCAGTTCAGCAGAGAACTCTCCGCCCCCGTGTTGATCAGCATCGGTACCGGTACTCCATTCAACATCACTGTGCAATGTATGCGCCCACTGGTACTCGGTGACACAGTATGTATTACTGTCGGGGCGGGAGGGGTCGAATTTCTGCGTGGGCTCTCTTGTTCTGCTGACTGGCATACTCTCACAAAGTGAAGACGACCACACCTGCTACAGCGCTTTCCTCTTGCCGCACACTCTCTGGCCTTGTAGTGGTGCTTCGTGGACCCGCAGCCCATACACCTGGGCCTCCCTGGGGCAGACCTTATCTATACACCATTGGCATCCTTGGTGTCCTCCTCGACGCTCCCATCGCTGTCCGGGTCCACTACCAGTGTAGCCATGGGGGATCGTAACTCTCGCGGTGACAGACACTCGCTCCACTCCCGAGTCAGTTTATCCACTGCCTCCAGCTGAAGGGCCAAGTCGATGGCCCCAGATAGCGTCAATTCACCAGGAAATATAAGCAGCTTGGACTGGACCGCAGCACAGTTGGTATGTTCCGCCAACTGGTTGCGAACCATTTCTTCCTCCAACAGTCTGAATCAACACTCAGCGGCCAGTTGCCTCAAGTCCGATGCAAACCGCTGGATGGGTTTGCCAACCTGTTGGCAGCGCTGTCGGAATTTAATCCTCCGGACGATGACGTTGTCCGGCGCCCTGAAATGGCGCCCCATCAGCTCAACCACTTCTTCATAGCTGTCTGCGTCACCAAGCATGCCCAAAATCCTTTGTCCCTCCATTCCCAGGTTATGCACAAGCAACACATGTGCCCTCAACTTCTCCATCCTTCCCAGGTCCAACGCCACCATATACGTTCTAAAGGCGTCGTACCACCGAGGCCACAGTACAGGTGGCTCACCTAGGAGCTCCAAAAATGGCTGAATTGGTGTCCTACATGCTTCCATGTCTTCGGTATTACCCGCATTTTTTTTGTGTGGAAACTATCTGGTGCTTGGCTGGCTATGAAGACACTTGCAAGGTTAAATGGGAATTCCAATTTGGCTGTGGGTAGTGTGTGGTTGTCTCTATTTCTGCGTTTAACTGGCAATCTTCCTCTCACTTTAAGACGGTGATTAAGATAATAGACTTTTTTCATTTCTTTAATAACTTCTTTTCAATATCACAGTGATTACTATGTTTGATTACATTTAGTTAATTATTACCTCAGCCAAGGGAGGAGGTAATGTTGCCAGTGGTGTTGGTTTATTGGGCTGTTGGTTTGGCTGTTGCCAACATAACTCAAAAAGTTATGAATGGATTTTGATGAAATTTTCAGGAAAGGTGTGTAATGGCACGGGGAACAGATGATTAGATTTTAGTGATGATCTGAGAGTGCACACCTCCACCAAGGGCTTTGTTTGTATTTGTGCAGCAAGATTACACAAAAACTACAGGGTTGATTTGGATGAAATTTTTACCAGAGGTGGTTCTTGGGCTAGAGAGGAACCCATTATATTTTGGTGATGATCTGAGAATGCATACCTCTGCCAAGGCTCTTGTCTTCTCAGTGTGTTAGCAACAATACTCCAAAACTAATGGACAGACTTGATGCAATTTTCACCACAAGTGGCTCTAGGCCGACACACAAACTCATTACATGGGAGACAGAAGGAGCGGAGTTATGTGCTCTCTGAGTTCTTTTCTAGTTTAGTAATTGAGTGTAACTAGTTACATTATTCAAATACATATACTTGTTAGAATCCGGACATGGCTGTGTTCATGTCCTCGCTTTGTTATTTGTTTTTTGTGATCTTCGGGACATGAGTTCAGCCATGTCTTCACCCTCAGTTCATTGTGTTTTCCTGCCTTAGCGTTAGTTTAGGTATTGTTTATTTTCATTATCATGTCTCTAATGTTCTGTAGTCTTGGCTTCTGCCCTGCTTTCTATGCTTATTATTATCATTAGTATTTTTGTCCCGATGTACTCTGTCTGTTCAGCCCTGCCTGCCCTGTGCTTCTTTATTCTCACCACGTGTTTTTGGTTTACTGTGATTTGTCTCCCCACCTTCACTCACCTCTGGTAACTGAGACAAGAATGTATCACAAAATGTTCAAAGTTCAGGATTTTCAGTCCTTTCTTTTTTTTTTTTTAATAATCTTTTTCATTCAGACCAAGATAGTCTTAGCCAACAGTTAAATAAAGGTAGCATTTCTTACACAGCAATTCTCAGAGTCCACCACACTTGTTGCTGTGATGAAACCAATAAAGGCAGAGGACACACGAGTGATTCGAGGGTTAATATCAACAACTGACGGGAACAATTTCAGAGGCAGAAATGAGTCAGTGAGATGTGGTAAGCAAGGCCATTCTTTTCACAATTTTCTCAAACAGCTCAAGTTTAACTTGATTCTTAGTCTTCCTACAAAGTCATGTTGCACAAGGATGTTTGTATAGCAGAATACCGGAGTGGTGGCTCAGTTGGTAGAGCATCCGCTCCACATCCGGGAGGCAGGGGTTCAAATCCCGGCCGGGTCATGCCGAAGACCATATAAAAGTGGAACTTCCTGCCGTCCAGCT
This sequence comes from Pholidichthys leucotaenia, assembly GCA_020510985.1. Classification (NCBI taxonomy): domain Eukaryota; kingdom Metazoa; phylum Chordata; class Actinopteri; order Cichliformes; family Pholidichthyidae; genus Pholidichthys; species Pholidichthys leucotaenia. The sequence goes on from CM035844.1 coordinate 166,696,200, forward strand.
TGGTGCTCAGCAATAATGGAATGGAAGAGGGAAATTTGTGGCGGCGCCTTGCATGGCAGCGGCCCTCTGATTCTACACTTGGGGTGTGTGTGATTAACACTGTAGATAGGTAAAACACGATCTCGTTCTACTGTACTTGATTGGTTGTACAGTTGAATGACAATAAAGGGTGATTTAATTTAAATCAAGGCAACAACAAAAAGTGAAATTTAAGAAAGATTAAATATTTTAAATCAAGACTACATGTTTTTGGTTTTTTTTTTGTCTGACAAGATATTTCTTCTTGTTGTGTTGTTTTCTTTAAGAAAATGTAACTTATTTTGAGATCATCCATCCATCCACTACCGCTTGTCCGGGTTGTGGGGCAGAAGTCCAAGCAGAGTAGCCCAGACTGACGTGCAGTTCACATAGCACCGTTGTCCCCATGATCCTTCCTCCAGGTGTTGAGCTCACTGGAGAGCGGACTGTGGATACACCGGGTCCTTATTGTCGTTTTTTTTTTTTTTTTCATAGATCCACTGGGCTGCTCTTGGCCTGGTCCATTTACCCAGGACCAGTTTGTCTTGGGAGACCCTGCCAGGGGCAAGCTGCCCCGACAACATACAGTAGCTCCTGAGATCATTAAGGCACACAAATCCCTCCAGCATGATGAGGTGGTTTTCCATGGAGGGATACTTTCTTACTTGTTATAAGCATTTTTTTAAGCAAAATTATGTTACTCTGTTGGAAGATAAATGTTCTTGTTTTAAGTAGGACTATCTATTGCTGGATAATTTTTGCTTATTATAAATAAATTACAGTATATGTCAACAGAGCAAGAAAATTTTGCTTAAAAATTGCTTAAAACAATTAAAAATGATTTCAAACTAAACTTTCTTACAGAAAACTACAAACCTTGAAGGCATAGCTTGACAGTCAGAAACAAGCATTTAGCCTTGATTTAAGATATTTTGTCTTACTTAGAGTTCACCTTTTTCAATGTAGTTTTGGCTACTGTAACCTTGAAAGTCTAAATGAGGTGGTGTTTCAATCCACAGTCCACTGCTTCTTTTTGCAAGTTTTGCAGAAATACAAGATAGCCACATGCAGAGAGAAGGTAAGTTAGCCCTTGCTATTCTGTTATAATAGACTTTGGGCATGATCTTAAAATATTGTGTGGCTCTGTGCAGAGATGAGTTTTGATTTTTTTTTTTTTTTTACCAGAATAGTCATTAATTTTCTGAAAATACTTTAAAAATCATCAGGCCATGTGATGGATTGGCGATCTGTCCAGGGTGTACCCTGCCTCTTGCCCAAAGACGCTGGGATAGGCTCCAGCCCCCCCGTGACCCAAAAAGGATGAAGCAGTTAAGAAGATGAAAAGGATGAATGAATGAATGAATTTTAAATATCTGGTTTGTTGTTAATGTTTCAGAGATAAGATTATATGGTTCCCCCATGAATCATCACCTTATTGTGGTGGAGGAATTTGTGTGCCCTAATGATCCCAGGAGCTATGATGTAGGGGCAACTTGTCCCTGGTAGGATCTCTAAAGGCAAACCTGGGCGAAGGGCCAGACTAAGAGTTTGAGGTTTGAGGGCAACTGGCTGGTGGCCGGGTTTCTGTCCATGAGACCTGAGTAAGCCACATGGGTTCACCACCTGTAGGAGGGATCATGGGTACTATGTGGCCGGGGGAGAGGTCTAATCTCCCCTCTTTGACTGATGCTCTCACGACTGGATAAGCAGTAGTGGATGGATGGATGATAATATTTCAAGAAATGTGTCTTTGTGAGAGGTGGGAAATTCTGGATTCAGCAATTTAAAGTTTAGTCACATATTGGTTCCAGCTACTCACTAACATAGCTGATTCTGATAAGCACAGCTCTGCAGCCAGGGAGATGAGCTCATTACTTCCACCTCAAGAGCTATCATAGTAGTGCCCTGAGAGTGAAGGACAGAACTGAGTGACAAATGATAGGGTGTCAGATACACTACTCACAAAAAGTTAGGGATATTTGGCTTTCGGGTGAAATTTCAGGATGCACCTGGGTGGTGCGGTGGTGCAGTGGTTAGCACTGCGGCAGCACAGCAACTCACCCTTGGCCATGGGATCCCTGGTTTGATCCCAGCCCCTGACCAACATTGATCTGTGTGGAGTTTGCATGTTCTCCCCGTGTCTGCGTGGGTTTACTCCGGGATTTCTCCGGTTTCCTCCCACAGGCCAAAAACATGCAGGTTAGGTTAATTGCAGACTCTAAATTGGCCCTAGGTGTGAATGTGTGTGTGAATGGTAAAGGGATAGCACCGTACCGTGGCTGCTTCATCCATCCAGGTGGATGCCCTCAATTTCCCCTTTGGGGATCAATAAAGTATACAAAATCAAAAAAAATGCATTCTAACCTTTACAGGTGAACTTAATTTGACCTTCTCTAACCTTTTGAATGCACACATCCAACTGTTCAATGTTTCAGCACTTTTTGCATAACTTGCTGTTCTCTCACAAGGTGCTTAACGGCAAAATTCACAACAGGTGTTTGATCCGTGAATCGACCAGTACATTTTCTCTGCATCAGGGTGATCAGCTGTTAATATACCATCAAGCTCATGTTCGGCGTTTGGGTCCAGTCGTTACCAGCCGTGACACTTAAATGCCCTACTTTCATGATATAATATCACTGTAGCTTGAACTTTTTACATTTTCCATAAATTTCACCTGAAAGCCAAATAGCCCTAACCTTTTGTGAGTAGTGTATATAGGGTTACCAACAAGAGACTGCATAGACAGCAAGTCTTCCAGCTAACAGTTGAAAAAGGATGTAAGTTCCTCAGATCAGAATATGGCCATGGGTACTGTTGTGCATCACTTCCTTTCCCTTTTTTAGAAAATCCAAGTACAGAGGTGGGTGGAATATGGTAGACAAATATCATTTTGATCATGGAGTCCTAAGTTATTGTTCTAATCTTGACTTTGTGTCTCTGCCAATTTTCACTTTCTTGTTCTGACTCACCTGTTTTCACAATTAACTTCCCTTAGGGATTTAATGCACATTTATTTAAATTTATGGTGATGGTAATGGGTAGGATTATGCGCTAAAAATATTAGATTAAGGTTAAGAAAAGGGTTACAAAAAGATGAGAGTTTAACTTACACACGTTGCAACTGTAACCCTTCGTCATGTTTCTTCATGGCATTATTTATTCAACCACTAGAAGTTGCTTAATTTAAATTTATAAGACCTGCTGGGGAAAAAGATGATATAGGGTGTGTTGTATTGGAGGACAGTCTTGACTGGAAAGCCATCCATCCATCCATCCATCCATCTTCTACCGCTTAATCCTTTCGGGTCGCGGGGGGGTTGGAGCCTATCCCAGCATCTTTGGGCGAGAGGCAGGGTACACCCTGGACAGATCGCCAGTCCATCGCAGGGCCAACACAGAGAGACAAACAACCATTCACTCTCACATCCATACCTAAGGACAATTTAGAATCCCCAGTTTTGATGCCAATTAACCTAACTTGCATGTTTTTGGCATGTGGGAGGAAACCGGAGTGCCCGGAGTAAACCCACGCAGACACGGGGAGAACATGCAAACTCCACACAGAAGGGTCACCGATGGTCTGGGGGTGGGATCGAACCCACGATGGTCAAGGGTGGAATCGATCCCATGACCTTCTTGCTGTGCTGCCACTGTGCTAACCACTGCGCCACCGTGCTCACACCAAAAATAAACAAGAAAAGCAACAAATCACTTTAGTCTTTTAATATTTGGAAAACAAATATTGTGCAACAATGGAAAATGTTGCCACCTTTCAACCACTGATTTACTTTGGAAACACGGTGGTGTGGTCATGGTGATATTTCCTCAAATGTTTTACTCCAGACTGGGCTGAGTGACAAGATAAGAATCAGGTTGTCAATATTTGAAACAGCCAAGTACCTTTCTGCAGCTCCAGATAATGCATAGGCCAATAATGGCTCATATTAGTAAGAGAGAGTCTGGCAACCCTTTGAAGAGTTAGAAATGTTCTTGTTATTTGCACCAACCTAAAAAGCCCATACAAGGTCACCAACTATGTCACAGTGCATTTCGCACAGGAATACTAACTAACTAACTAACTAACCTGCACTTATATAGCGCTTTTCTAGTCACAAAGACCACTCAAAGCGCTTTCATTAACACTAACCCTCTATTCTAAGGGCCTATAGGAAACAGATATCTAGGGACAATTTAGAACAGCCAATTAACCTAACATGCATGTTTTTGGCATGTGGGAGGAAACCGGAGAAATCCCGGAGTAAACCCACGCAACACGGGGAGAACATGCAAACTCCACACAGATCACTGTTGGTCGGGGGCTGGGATCGAACCCACGATCCCACGATCCCCACAATCCCCCGGCCAAGGGTAAACTGTGCTGCCGCAGTGCTAACCTGCTAACCTGCGCCACCGTGCAGCCCATACAGAAGTATACAGAAGTATTGAACCAATTTTGAGCAACTGGTGGGTAGATGGAGGACTTCCACTGTTTGGATGGCTCTGACCTCTTTATCTCCTCTCCATCTCCAGGCAACCTCTCCAAAACCTGCACAAAAGATGGCTGGACTGAGATGCACCCTATTGACATTGCTGCGAACTGTGGATACAATCTCAACAGCACTAGTGATGATGTGAGTAACTGACACACACAGTCTGAGTGGTAACAGGTCACAGAGTGGAGCAGCTCAGCTGGAAACTGTGTCAAGAGCCAGTGGGAAGGAAGGAACTGAATGAGCTCTTTTCTCTGCTCTGTTGGTGGGTGTTATCGAATCTTTCAGAGAAACTGCTATATTGACTGTTTGTCTTATATTTGTTCCATGCTTTCATTCAACCATTGTTTAGTGTGACTTGTTAATTTACAGCCAACATAACATGGTGACAGCCTTTGTATGTACTAATTGTAAGTTAACTATTTAGAAATGCGTCATGAATGACCCTACGGGCAGGAAGGCAGACCCAGGCGCTGATTGAGTTGTGACATTTAATAACCAAGAATAACACAAACTACAAAAAAGGTGCCAACAATACAAAATGCCAAACAAGAATAGCTTACAGCATAAGCCTCAGAGCAGGGCGTGCTCTGGAGAAGTAAAAACACTTCAGAAGCTGGAGACGTGGTGTAAACAGAAGTTGAACCAATTTTGCCTCAGTAACACAGTGAATAGGCAGAGCTTAAATGCACAGAAGTGAATGAGCTGCAGGTGTGAGTCACTGAGTGAGCAGGTACCCTAATTAGACCAACTGTCCACAGCTGAGCTGAAAGAAAGCAGACTGTGAGCAGTTAGAGGGAGTGTCTGGGAAAAGGGGAGGCCCAAATGTAAACAACCCAAAAATACATACAGGAAACTAACAAAATCAAACTAATCAGACATACAATACTTAGGAATGATGTGAAGGTCTGAGCTCAGAGAAAACCTGACCTCAGACACATGACAAAATGTGATTATACAATGGGTACTGACATATTTTTATGAATGCCTTTTTGTAAAATTGCCAAGAAACCGTTACATTTTGATGACTGTTGAAATGTGAAATTTTTAGAGTGCAGAAAAAGAAGATAAGACTTTTATTAGTGCTGTGGCTCTTGAATGGTACCAAGTGCACTCATGGAACACCTTTTGCTCTAGTAGTGTATTCATTAGGGACAATCCATGATTCTCACAGAAGTTTGATAGCAGAACACCATGCACATTCAGATCATGGTATGTGTCTACTGGATCCATCGTTTTGAACATGTTCAAAATTTTTCAAGAAAAATTGTTTGGCACCATAAAAACTATTGGCGAACTGTTATACAACTTTTTACAAACCTTGACAAAACCCCAGCAATTGCATTGTTCATGAACATTCCTCAGCATTCGCTGCTTTGTGAGATACTACCCTGAGGGTGTCCCAGTCTTCTGGGTAAGGTATATCTGTGTCCTTGTGGCTCCACTTCACCAAGGTCCACGAATTGTCCATGAAAACTTTTATTCTGACCCATCCCCTGGGACTAATTTGCCTTGGGGGACACTACTAGGACCTAGCACCCGTGACAACACAGCTCTCAGGATCACTGGTGTACTCAAACCCCTCCATCATGTTAAAGTGGATGGGCTTCATCATCTCTTGTCTAGTCTTAGTCTATGCTTAGTCCAGTATGCTGTGTCAGTAGTGCCTCATGAATGTGAGGCTGGATGTTGCACATGTGCAAAACCAAACTGGTCACAAAATTTGTGCTGCGTATGCTCAGCTGCAGAGGGGCCCTGCAGAGCCTAGCGGACTGGAGACGGTGACGTAATTTTCATCATACGAGCCTCATACTTGAGCAGACACGCAGAGCGGAGGTGGAGCATAAACCCAGCTTTGGTACACAAATGTAGTTCATCATTTTCAATGTATTGCTATTGTGTCACAAAGCAATTTTCTATGTCCACAGAATCGTTCAGTAAACCTGTTAGAACCACTGACTATATAAAGATCATCACAGTACATCACCCAGCGGTTTATAAAGCCCAATAAAATGTATTTACGTCATAGTCTCTAGTTCGCTTGGCTCTGCGGGCCCCTCCACAGCTGAGCTTCTACACAGCTGAGCACTTGCAGCCAAAATTTTCTGACTGTGTTGGGTGTGCGCGTTGACTACACATGCGCAAGATCCAGCCTCCCATTCATGAGGTGGCACTACCAAAACAGCATACAAAGTCAAAGTACATGAAGAAGACAACAAGAAAAATGATAATAAAGCCACAGAAGCCAAGGTACACAATTATACCTTCTCCTCTTTCTTTTTCTTCTTCCACCAAAGGTAGTTAAAACAGGAGTTCCTCATGTCACCTGCATGCAGTTGCCATTGCTGTTGCTATTGTGTCTGGCTCTTGCTTCTCTTCTGTTTTGTACAACCGGTAAACAAACTGATGAGGCGGTGCATTTGCACTACTTATCGGGCTGGGGTGAAACTGCAGATGACGCTTGGCCTAGCAGAGGAAGAAACAAAGCATATATACAGCCGCGTGCACACTAGCCTTGTAAAAGGCATACATGCGTCATAGGCCCACAGAGCAGAGGTGGAGCATCAACAAAGATTTAGATTGATTTGTAAAAAGACAAATATGCAGAACAGATTGTTTAAATTCCACTGCATTTATTTCATTTTTTTGTAACAAAAGGGGTCTTTTTTCATTTTGTTTCCAGTTATATAAGTTTTATTCAGTTTTGATCGCTTTTTCATCCTTAAAAATAGTTGCTAACAACCATTTTCACTTTTGCTTTTCTTGACATCTCTCACACTCAGAAGCTCTTATCACATGGTGCACCTTCTACTCCTGTGAGAGCAGGAAGCAGCCTTACAGCATGTCAGCAGCTTTTGTGAGGCATTTTTTTTAAAAATAAATTTTAATGGACTGGATTATGTTTGGCCCTGCGATGGACTGGCGATCTGTCCAGGGTGTACCCTGCCTCTCGCCCAAAGATGCTGGGATAGGCTCCAGCTCCCCCGCGACCCGAAAGGATTAAGCGGTAGAAGATGGATGGATGGATGGATGGATGGATTATGTTTTTCATTCCTTCCCAATGTCCAATCCTGTGAGTTAAGCCAGGATCGGACTGATACCTATTCTTAAAATCAAATTGGTGCACCTGTCTTTATGATACCAGTGAACCTCCATATGGTGTAATGGTTTTGGTGATCAGTGCATGTGGTACTTTTTCTGTCACACACCTGCAAGTTTCCCTTTTCTGCTTGTTTGCCTTCAAAATGTTTAGCTACTTGTCAAAGATAAAGAATTTATGATCTAAAGCACAAAATATTCTGCCTGCATTAAAATTGAATGCACCAATAAGGTACCATTCTCCATTATTTACTGAAGCTGGAGCATGCCTTTGAATTGTGTCACAGCCTGTTTCATTGACAAGGTCGGTTAGTAATTCCTGCCTCTGTTATCAGCCCTTATGAGTCATTAGAGATCATTCACGATGCCTTCGGGCTCAGTAAGAGAATAAATACATCAAACTTGTGTAGTTTAGTTTTACTGCAGAGAGAGGCAATGTTGTCTGTGTTGATGAGGACGCAGGGTGAAGAGTGGATGTGCGCTACAGGGTGGTAAAAGCTTTCTTGGTAGGCACTTTACTCTCTGAGACAAAGAGGCGGCCTCATTAGTATGCCACATAGGTTGTCTGGAGGGACCTGGCCTGGTGATGTACTCTAAAAAGGAATTTGATGTCTTCTTTCTGCATACTTGCTAGTTGGGTTTTTTTGTTTTGTTTTTTTGTGTGTGTGTCACAGAAAAACAAGAGATCTTAATTTCAAGTTTGTCAAGCAAAAAACACAGGGTCAGAGCTGGAACATAATGATGATACTAGCAAAGAATCTACAGGTTTATATACAAAAGCCACACCTAAAGTAACACCCTCAACTTGCACTAAAATCTTGTATATACTGTATGTTTGATAACTTCTTCAGTAAAGCCTGTAAGGTAATGGAAAGACATGAGTCTGTATTTCAAGTAATCTTTATTTACTAGAACACTTACAGATAATTGAAGTCAAACATGTGCATCTTTGAGAGCATTGTTAAATACACTCTTCAGAAGAAAGGCAACAAATCAAGTACATTAAATGGACAAATATAAATTTCGAGTAGTTTGATTGAGTCCATGTTAATACACACCAGGTCCAAAAGCAGTTCTGCAGTGTTTCCTTCCCTTTGATTTGGACTGATGCTTTGTCCCCCTTTTTCTACAGGGAAAGTTTTATTGGCAGGTGAAGATTGGCTACACCATTGGATACAGTGTTTCACTCATCTCTCTGACCACAGCCATTGTGATTCTCTGCATCTTCAGGTGAGTAGGAATATGGAAATGGGTCCATCTGATTAGCGCTGGGAGGAGTTTGATTCACACTGTATGCCACCCAATAAGTCCTCTAATAGCTACACTTACTGTCATCATTAAGCTCCTGCAGTCCCAATATGACACAAAAATGTGAAAATGTCCTTCAGTGTGAAGGCAATCATCCCCGAGATGCTCTCCTGTACTCCCTCCATGCTCTATATGTCAGCAGCTATGCACTAGAAGATCCTGCCGCTCTAGCGCAACTGCCACGTTTATCACCTTAAGGACCAAGCCACACCTGTGATAGGATGCCACCGCTGCCACTGTGTTCCACCCAGGACCCTGATATGATGCCACCACAATCATTGACCACCACAACCTCACTACAGAAATTTTGTGCATGTTCAAACCTCTCCATGCTCTATCACACATAATGGAGAACCCAGTATTTTCTTAATATGCTCCCAAAAACCTCGCCAAGACCCTGTAAAGACCATCCATTTTGCGGCTGATGTCTTAGGTCGTAGCGTGGTTTTCATCCAGAGTGAAAAACTGGCTAAAAGCCTTGAACTAGCAAAATGAAAACAGTCAGAACGCATTGCATGTACAAAGCACATGCAAAACAATCTACAGAGGTGAACACATTTAAGTCAAAATGCAATGCATTAGTGATCAATATGGTTTTTAATGCCTAATTAAATAAACAAAGAGAACAACTTTTAAAAATTCCATTACCCTATGTTCCATTAATATCCAACGTCTGAACAAGGAGGTTGTAAATGATGTAACTTCTGTGTTAACAGCATACCAGCAAAAACATAAGTCTACAGGTTTTCTCATTTGCTGGAATGCAGTTAATGTGGAAGTGATATTCTAATGTCCTTTTTTGGGTGTCCATCATTCCCGGAAAGCAACATTAAATATATAGTATTTTAATGATTACATAAAGATTAAATTTTGCCAGTATGCCTTCTGACATCACTGTCATATCTATGTCTCTTCTGGTCACTATTTAGGTACAATATGAATTGTTGGACAGCTTGGTAGGACAGTGGTTAGCTCTGTAGCCTCACAGAGCTAACCATGCATGTTAGGTTAAATCCCCTCTGTGGATCACCACCTTATCATGGTGGAGGAGTTTGAGTGCCCGAATGATCACAGGAGCTGTGTTGTCGGGGGCAACTTGCCCCTAGTAGGGTCTCCCAAGGCAAACTGGTCCTGGGTAAAGGGCCAGACTAGAAGCAATCCAGCAGCTATTAATGAAAAATGTTACATCAAGGACCCAGTGCACCCAAGGGAGGCACATGGGTCTGCCCTCCAGTGGGCTCACCACCTGCAGGAGGGCTCATGGGGTCATGGTGTTATGTGAACTGGGCAGAAGTCTGAGCTACTCTGCCTGGACTGATGCTGCCGCGACCCTAATCCCTGGATAAGGGATGGATGGATGGATGGATGTTAGGTTAAATGTCATTGGCTATGAATGTGAGAGTGAATGGTTGTCTGTCTCTGTGTTGGCCGAACAATGGACTGGCGCTCTGTCCATGGTGTAACCTGCCTCTCGCCCAGTGATGCTGGCATAGGCTCCAGCGACCCACAAAGGACTAAGTGGTTAAGAATATGAATAAAAGATGAATGAATCGTGAGGCTTTATGTTGACCATAGGGCCTATACCAGGGTTGGGCAATCATGTGCCATGGAGGGCCATTCCACTGCAGGTTTTTTGTTCCACTCAGTTTCTTCAGCAGGTCTTTAGTTTAGTTTAGTTTAATGTTTATTTGAAAGGAACATTACATACTAATTGTCATGAACTGAGCTTGGATGTTCTCCCAAGCTTAGTTTCATGGCTTTTCTTTATTTTCATATCTATCTGTTGTATTATTATGCCTTTTGAATAATCATACTGTCTTCCATTTTCCTTGTTTTTGTTCAGTCTGTTTTTGTCGTGTCTTGTTTGATTTGTAGTTTATTTCCAGTCTATTCTGAGTTTGTTTATTCCTTTAACTGGTTCTTTGGTCTGGCAGCTGGCAGGCAACTTTTCCTGGTCTGCACTTTGCATGGGCGTTGCCTTCTTTCTCTTCTTCTTCTTCTTCTTCTGATGTTTTATTGCGGTTAGCAAACAGCTTATAGGTGCATTACTGCCACCTTCTGGAATGGAGTGATTCAAAATGGCATTACCCTCCTATATCCTTGAAATTAGACCTGTTGTCCTTATGAACCTAAAAGACCATTATAGACCACATCCCCTGAACTTCTCTGCAAAATCTCTTTAATATTGAGCTGGGTTTTGTTTCTGTATAGACTGTCCACCAATGCTAACTGTGCAAACTGATACTTTGGACAGTGCATAAATATGTGTTCAACTGTTACGTCGTTTCCACAATAATTACATTTTCCATTTGGGTGTTTTTTCATTATAACTAATGTACTATTCAGCCCTGTGTGACCTAATCTTATCCTGGATAAGTAAGGTTAAGCAACCTGCACTGATAGTCAGACCCTATCAAAACTTTTCTGGGCTTTACTTCTTCCACCCAACCCAATGCCAAAACGATTGCCAAAAGCTCATCAGTATACACAGCTAAGTCATCATTAACCCTTTCCTTCTTCATGACATCTAATTCTGGAATGATGAATGCTATTCCCACAATATTCTTTGTTGATTTAGATGCATCCATATAAATCTTTATAAAGTCAGGACAATTACTGTCTAAATAGTTATTGACCTCATTCTTGTTTATCCTCCCTCTTTTGTCATTTGTTACAAGTCTAAAATCCACCTTTACTTCTTCCAGACACCATGGTGGTTCTGCTGAAAGAGGGACTGTTGGACATACTTCTTTATCGGCAACCCTTAGCTCCCTGACTTTATTCTCTATTGTCCATCCAAAACTTCTCATTTGCCTCTTTTCCTTCTCTTGGCAAGGCTTCAGCACACTGTGTACTTGGTGAATGTCACTAAATCCTCTGATGCTGGTCCAGTATGTAGCTGCTATCTGAGTTCTTCTTAACTCCAGAGGCATCTCGCCCATCTCCACCTGAAGCGCTGCTACTGGAGTAGTTTTTATGGCCCCACACCACAACCTCAGAGCTTGGTAATGAATTATATCCAACTTTTTCAATAATGTTTCTGAAGCTGATCCATACATAACGCACCCATAATCAAACACTGACCTAATTAAAGCCACATATAATGTTTTTAAAGCACCTCTATTTGCTCCCCATTCTCTTCCCCTCAAGCATCTAATAATATTTAAAGCCTTCTTAGATTTTGCCACAATTTTCTCAACATGAATATTCCAAGAACAACCCTTATCAAACCACACACCCAAATACTTGAAGCACTCGACTGTTTCTATGTTTTGATTGTATATTTTAAGACTGACTTGTTTACTGTCTTCCTAGTGAAGACCACAACCTTTGTCTTCCCCACAGAAAACCTAAATCCCCATTCCACTGCCCAAGCCTCAACTTTATCAGTCGCCTGCTGCAACTTTTTAACAATAAGTGATAGATTTCTTCCTCTTGTCCGCATAGCACCATCATCTGCAAACAAGGAGACACCAACAAAACTCTTAACTCTACAAAAAAATGTAATTAATCATGACTGAAAACAAAATGGGACTAATAATACTGCCTTGTGGGGTTCCATTTTCTATCACTTGACTTGAGCTATACTGCTTCCCTATTCTTACTGAAATTTTCCTGTCACTCAAAAATTTTTTAATCCATCTTTTCATTCTCCCTCTAATGCCTGGCTTATGTAGTTTGATAATCAGTCCCTCCTTCCACACCATGTCATGTTCCTCCTTGACATCCAAAAACACAGGCATGGGCATTGCCTGTCACTCTGCCAGTCTAACTACTCCCCTCTCATCATCACCAGCTGATCCCAATTGCCATTATTATTCTCTTCTTCCCCTCGCTCAGGTGCACCCACACCTGTGGTCATTCACATTGTTGTCTGTCTGTATTTAGTCTGTTAGTTTCATTCACTCATCACTGCTCTATTGATTGTCAACCTGAACTCTCTTCTGCATCCTACTATTCTACTACCGCGTTCACTGGGCAATGCCGGCCCAGGGACACTAGCTGTAAGTGTTTCATTATTTATATTTTTGAATATTGCACAGTTTTTGGACTGTTATTTTTCTTTAATAAAACTAGTGCATACCCGAGCATGCCCATAAAGACACAAAAACACACAAACAATCATACACAAGAACATCTGCAATGAAACTGTACAAAGTGGATATGCTAAAGTGCAAGAGTTAAGGTGCTACAAACAAAACATTCAAATGTCACACGAGTGAAGTGCTGTTTATGCGTACACACACATGCACCCAAGCACCTCACAGCAACAACAAACAGCAACAAACAAGAGGCGGAGCATATATGTGTGACGCACAGGCACATATACGTATATGTGCATGCCGCAGAGCAACCACTAGTTATGGGTACAGTTTTGGGTGTTTAAAAGCCAATTTTTACAATGAGTCTTTAAAGAGTTTAGTGTGGTGCATTCTCTGATTGCAGGTGGTATATTACTGTATTCCAGATCTTGGTGCCCCTCACTGATAGCACAGATTGAGCAAATGTGGTGCGTCTGTGGAGGACCTCACAGTCTTCTCTAGTGATTGCTCTGGTGGTTGTACTGGTGACAGTCCTCAGTTTAGCATATTCTCCCGGGGGGGGGGGCATAGCCATTTAATATTTTATAGACTGAACAGGCAAATTTGAGAGTTTTATAATTTTCAAATGACAGAAAATTGTGTTTCTTATAAATGTGACAACAGTGATATGTGGAATCTTTTTTTATCAAAGATTTTTATGGCTTTTTTTGTTTAAGGATTCAGTGGGTTTGTTTATGGTTATACCAATGAGTGACCAGTTGGTAAAACAGTAATCGATGTGTGAGAAGATTATTGCATGCAGAAACATTTTGGTGTCAGCGATGGTTTAATTTGTTTAAAATTTCTTAGATTGAATTTGATTATGTTTGAAGTTTTTTTTAAAGTGTTTTTTGAAGGTTAATGGGGAATCAAAAATCACACCGAGGTATTTAAATTGCTCGACTAGTTGCAGCTCCTCCCCTTTTAAGAAAATGTTTGAGTTTGTAATGTTTGATCGTTGTTTGGTAAACATGCAAACAATTGTTTTAGTGTTTAGTAGGAGACATGAATTATTAAGTCCGTCATGGATTTGGGTCATCACTGTTGTCAGAATACAGGCGGCTTCTTGTGTGTTTTTTGCAGGTGTGAATATTACTGTGTCATCTGCATACATTTGTATATGAATGTTTCTGCATGCATTTGGTAAATCATTTATGTATAGGGAGAATAATACTGGTCCAAGTATGGAGCCTTGTGGGACACCCATTTGACATGTCAAATATGGCGATTTGACACTGCTGACCATTGCACATTGCTGTCTGTCAGGTAAATAAGATTTCATCCATTTGATAGTGTGTTCTGAAAAATTAAACTGAGTAAGTTTGGTTAAAAGGATGTGGTCAACGGTGTCAAATGCCTTCTTCAGGTCTAAAAACACAGCACCTACACAATTGCACTTATCTAAGACAGATTTAGTTTTCTCTTAAAACAAGCTAATTGCAGACTCTGTTGAATGGTGGGCACGGAACCCAAACTGTACGTGATGCAGGGGGGTGTTCCCATAATTCAGATGTTCACATAATAGTGTGGCCACCTGTTGTGTATGCAGTTACTCCTTTGTTACTTTACACACACACATTCAACCTTGGATGTGCCACAATAAGCACAGACACCGTAAGTGCGTTTTTAGGAGCCGAGGCTCAGCTTCCATTTTATTGAACTGAACTTGGACTCATTACATCCTAGTGCGCATGCGCGTATTACTTTATACAAGAACTATCAATGCGCAACAATGAAATAAAATAGATCCCAATATCCCATACCTAACACTCCTCCCTTCCAGCATTGATATCCCCACTAACTAAAGGTTGTTTACCTGAGTAAGTATTAATCATAACTAAATACATCTAACCTATCTACTCTCATTCTACCATAACCCATTTCAGTCCTGGAATCGCTCTGGAGGTCTCCGAATTCTCTCTGGATAGCGCCTCTCTGGTGGAGCGTCGGCAGCAGGATTTTGAGGAACAGCAGGGACTGGTGCAGTATCACCTGCATCGGCTTCAGGCCCGCCTGTGGCTTGATCTTCGTCACTGAACTGAAAGTCACCCTGGAATGGTGTAGCGTTGGCATCCATGTTGGTTGCTCCAGATGCATCCAACAGCTGATCCACGAGTCTACGCCACAGTAGGTCTGGCCCGATTTTCACCTCGTAGGTTAACGGTCCTGTCTGTGACACGATGGTACCAGGCTGCCACTTTTGTCCTTTGCTGCGGTAGTCTTTGGCTATCACCTGTTGTCCCACTTGGAAGGTACGCAGTGAGCGCGTCTGGGATCGGAGAGCAGATTCCGTCTGTTTTCTCTGTACACGTTGCTGTAGACTGGGTTTCAATAAGTCTAAGCGTGAGCGCAGGGGACGCCCTAGGAAGAGCATGGCAGGTGTCTGTCCTGTTATTGCGTGTGTACTGTTGCGATAGGCCAGCAGAAAGTTTGCAATCTTCTGCTGTAGCGATGCACAGTCCTTATCCATGGCCTTCATAGACTGTTTGAAAGTCTGAATGAAACGTTCCGCTTGGCCATTAGAAGCTGGATGATATGGCACAATGGTGGTGTGTTGTATGCCATTCCTTTTAACAAAGCGCTGAAACTCTTCAGAAGTGAAAGGTGTTCCGTTATCACTCACAATCTGATGCAGAAGGCCTGTGCGTGAGAACAGGGCCCGTAAGAGTTCAACTGTCTTTGCAGAGGTTGCTGTTTTTGTGCAGAAAACCTCAGGCCACTTTGAATGCGCATCAACTACGACCAGGTACATGCAGTCCATGAAAGGGCCCGCATAGTCGATGTGAACCCGTTGCCATGGTTTTGTAGGCCATTCCCACACATGCAGTGGGGCTGTTGGTGGAGTCTTTTGGGTCTGCTGACACCCGTAGCATGTCTTTGCAATGTCCTCGATCTGTCCATCAATTCCAGGCCACCATACGAAGCTTCTTGCGAGGTGTTTCATTTTCACCACACCTAAGTGTCCCTCGTGTAGCACTGAGAGAACCCTCTGGCGCAGCTTCTGTGGTATCACTACCCTCGCCCCCCACAAAATGCATCCTTGATGCACTGTGAGCTGTTCACGGCGACTGGAATAGCCCGGTAAGGATGAGTCACCCTTGCGTGGCCAGCCTTTCAGTGTCAGCTCGTAGACTCTAGACAATACAGGGTCGCGGCCTGTCTCTCGTGCGATCTCCTCACTTGTGACTGGTAGGGGATCCACTTGTGTCATCTGGAACATGTCCACCGCTTCCTTGGTCTTAATTGGCAGTGCGACTTGTAGTGGCAACCGGGACAACCCGTCAGTGTTCCCATGGTGAAGTGTGCCTTTGTACTCAATGCTGTAGGTGTGAGTACTCAAAAACAAGGCCCACCATTGCAGTCGAGCAGCGGCCATGGCTGGTACTCCCTTAGCTGGATTAAAGATTGAAACTAAAGGCTTATGATCTGTGAGGAGGGTAAAGTGCTTTCCGTATAGATACTGATTGAACTTTTTCACTCCCCAGACCAAACTAAGAGCTTCTCTGTCAATTTGCGCATAGTTACGCTCAGCTGCATTCAGCGATCGGGAGGCAAATGCTATTGGTCGCTCTGTTCCGTCAGTGAACCGGTGTGATAGCACGGCTCCAATTCCGGAAGGGGAAGCATCACATGCAAGCTTGAGCGGCACTTCGGGGTCATAGTGTGTCAACACATTGTCTGAGGTCACCAACTGCTTTGCTTGCTTGAAGGCCTTTTCACAGTCCTGGGACCAGTGCCACTTAGTGCCCTGTTGGAGTAGGGAATTCAATGGGTGTAGCACTGAGGACAGGTTGGGCAAGAATTTCCTATAATAGTTAACCAGGCCCAAGAAAGATCTCAATTGAGAGACATCTTGTGGTGGTGGGGCCTTCAAAACAGCGTCAATTTTGTCTTTGCATTTGTGTAGCCCGTTTTTGTCAATTTTGTGGCCACAGTATTCAATGTCATCCTGGAAGAATTCACATTTTGCTTTGTTGGCATGTAATCCAAATTCATTCAGTCTTTGGAGCACTTTTTCAAGATTTTCCAGATGTTCGTTATCGTTAGCTCCCGTGATCACTATGTCATCCAAATAGCACTGTGTATTCGGTATGCCTTGTAGGACTTGATCCATTGCCTTCTGCCAGATTGCTGGCGCTGAAGCGATGCCGAAGACCAGGCGGTTGTACTGATAGAGACCTTTGGAGGTGTTGATGGTCAAGTACTTTTTGGACGACTCCTCCATCTCCATCTGTAAGTACGCTTGTGCAAGGTCAATCTTGGAAAATCGCTTACCCTGGCCCAGCGCTGCGAAGATGTCATCAATTCGCGGTAGAGGGTACTGTTCCGCCTTCAAGACCGGATTGACTGTCACCTTAAAATCACCGCAGATGCGTACTGAGCCATTACCCTTTACCACTGGCACTATTGGCGTTGCCCATTCAGACCAGTCCACTTTCGATAGGATGCCCTCATTTTCTAACCTTTGAAGTTCATTTTCCACCTTGGGCCGGAGAGCGTATGGAACTGTACGCGCCTTGTGGAATTTGGGTACAGCGTCGTCATTCAGAACAATCTGGGCTTTCAGATGTTTTAGTTTGCCTATGCCATCTTGAAAAACTTCTTCTGCATTTTGAAGTATTTTGTTCAATTTTTCATTTGTAGAGCCATTGCTCTGCTTTTTGGTCACTGTGGCTTGCATTTCTTTAATTGACTGCCAATCCAATTGTACTTCACGAAGCCATTCACGGCCAAACAGGGGCGCACCCCCTCTCTCAATAACATACAGGGGCAGTGCACACTGTTGATCGCCATAGTGCACATTCACATTGATCACGCCCATTGGGGCTACGCGCTCCCCTGTGTAAGTTTTGAGCATTACATCTGTAGATTGCAATTGCAGATGTGAGAAGTGTGCCTGGTAATCCTTCTTAGACATGACTGACAATGCAGATCCAGTATCCAATTCCATGGTCAGTGTTTTTCCTTCCACTTTGGGTGAAACCCATATGATTCCCCTGTTGGGTCTTTTCAATGAGCAGACATCAAAGCAAGCTAAATCTTGTGCACTGTCTGAATCAGATGAGCAAGTTTCAATGTCATGCATGTCTTTTTGTTTATTTTTAAATTTGTGGAACTTTTTCTCCTTCACTGTATCTTTCACTTTCGTTTTGCACACTTTCTGTATGTGACCTGTTTTATGGCACTTGTTGCACTCCTTATCTTTAAACCAACATTCAGATAGAGCGTGTGATTTCTTTCCACAGCGATAGCATGCATCCTTTTTCTGTTGTCTTTCGTCTATGCTGTGCATGTTGCATTCGTGAACATGGCATTCTTGCGCCATCTGCTGCTGCAGCTCGGTAGCGCCTTTAGCAGCTGCTTCCATTGACGTGGCGACTTCAATGGCACGTTTCAATGTCAGATCTTTTTCTGTTAACAGTCTCTTTTGTATGCTTTCGCTGTGCAGTCCGCACACGAATCTATCTCGCAATGCGTCTGACAGATTTCTTCCAAATGAACAATGTTCAGACAGTCTTCTCAATTCTGCCACGAATTCAACAATAGACTCTGTTTTTAACTGATTCCGTTTATGGAATTTAAAACGTTCGGCAATGACGAGAGGCTTCGGATTCAAATGCGCCTCTAAAACAGTGACAATGTCTTTGTACGTCTTATCTGCCGGTTTGTCTGGGGTCAACAAACTGCGTAGCAAGTTGTATGTCTTAGCTCCCATTACACTAAGCAGTACCGCTACCTTTTTGTCGTTTGGAATGTCGTTTGCCTCAAAGTACTGATCCAACCTTTCCACGTATGTTGTCCAGTCCTCCGATGCGCTATCAAAACTGTCCATTCTCCCAATTATCCCCGCCATGGTTGGTGCCGTATTAACCGTCGGGTTTGTACTCTCTGTGTACACTTCGAGTTGCAATGAGTTAGCTTTTATCACAGTCAACAGTCACACTCACGACGACTCGTGTCCTCTCCGTGTCGGAATATCCATTCACAGATCCCGTCCTCGTCGCCAATTGTTGTGTATGCAGTTACTCCTTTGTTACTTTACACACACACATTCAACCTTGGATGTGCCACAATAAGCACAGTCACCGTAAGTGCGTTTTTAGGAGCCGAGGCTCAGCTTCCATTTTATTGAACTGAACTTGGACTCATTACATCCTAGTGCGCATGCGCGTATTACTTTATACAAGAACTATCAATGCGCAACAATGAAATAAAATAGATCCCAATATCCCATACCTAACACCACCCATCTTTCAATTTTTTGGGAAATAACAGGTAAGATGCTGATTGGTCTGTAGTTGTTTGTATCAGTTGTAATTCCTGTTTTGAAAATTGGTCTGACCACTCCTACCTTCCAAGCAGTTGGGACGACAGCGTGTTTGATTGATTGACAGAATGATTAAATGAGTAATTGAACAAATGACAGATTATTTTCTTTTAAAAGATTGGTGTTAAGACCATGTTCATCCATTGCTTTTGAGCTATTCACTGAGCTGATGATATTTGCGACTTAATTTATAGTTATTCCTAATATATTAAAAACTGGTTGTGAGGGGTTAATAGGACTGGAATTATGATCAGGAGGATTAAATGAGTTGGATATTTCTAGCACAGAGTTTATGAAAAAATTGTTAAACTCTGTAGCAATGACCGTGGGATTCTGTACCAATTTGTTATTAATATTAAGTTCCATGTCTCTGTCATCTTTTTTGTTCTATTTATTCGTCAATTGTTAATATTATTCCAGATTTACTGAGGGTGACAACACGGCTGATTCAAATATGAAATATACTGTCTGGGTACATATTCATATTCTGCGGGGTAACTTAACAGACTGTAATGCTGTCTATACCACCTAGCTGCAATGCTCCCGCACTGTGTATATGCCTGCGTACATATGTGTATTCATTTGTTCTTGTTATCTTATCTTATTAATTATTGCCCTGAGTCCTGTTATCCCTGTACTGCTGCAATCCTGGAATTTCCCCATTGTGGGACTAATAAAGGCTTATGTTATCTTATCTTAAATTTTTTTGCCATCTCCTTTTGCATTTTCAGTAATGGTTTTAAAAAAGTTTGCCTTAGCCTTCCTCAGAGTTTGTGTTACCTTATTTCTAGCAGACGTAAATTTTTGTCTGTCTGTTGTTAAACCTGATTTTAGAGCTATTTTAAGAAGTTGATCATTGATCTTCATTCGTTGTAGACTTTTGGAGTTGAGCCATGGTAAGTTGATTCTTCTGTTGTTTCCTTTTTTTGAAAATGCCACGATAACCTCTTTGATTTTCGTTATAAAAAATTGATTGTTGTGATTTATGTCATTTGAGGAGATGATTTCATTCCATTCAGTTTTGTTTATTGCCACTGTTATATTTTGTTGTTTTGTTGTTTGCTCTTATCAGTTTCAAGGATTGCTAATCATTGAAAATACCTGCTGGAGAGACTGGGTGGAACAGAAAACAAGCCTTGGAATGGCCCTCACTGCCCACCCCTGGCCTATACTAATCCAAAAATGACTTTGATGCCATTTTTTTAATTTATCCTTTATTTATACAGGGGAGGACCACTGAGGGGCAAACTCTCTTTTTCAAGGTCGCCCTGTTCACATTCACACCTGGAAGCTGCCCAGTACAACCACAGACTGGTACCTCCTGGCCGTGTGGGCTCCCTTGAACTGGGGGGGAGGGGGAGATGGCCCCCTGTGGGGCTTCCCACATCTTTCTGCCACCTTCCCTGGGTGTGGGGTCCTGGGGGCTCCCGGGGCGGGAGTCAGAGGGCTGGGGAGGGCATGGGCCCGCTGGGGGGGGGAGGCGTCTGGGAGGCCTGTGCCGGGGGCGCGGGCCGATTTCCAGCCCAGGGAAGTGGTGGAGAGGTGAGGGCATTGGCCTTCTGGAGCCTGGGGCCCAGAGGCTCGGGTCCTGCTGGGGGGCAGGGGTGGGTTGGTCTTGGGGCTGGGCCACACCAGCCGTTTTGTAACCTGGCCTCCCTCAGCCATCATGCATGGCTGTCCTGGGGCTTGCTGGCTTTGGGGCATTTGTGCTCTCTGGGGGTTGGTGGCGCAGTCTTGCTTGCTCAGCGTTTTTGGGGTGGGGGTTGCTGTAACCTGCCGCCCTCTTTGTGGGCCCTATTTTGACTGTCATCCACGCATTTTCTTACAGACTTTCCGCGGTGTGCCAGTGTTCTTGTTATTTTCTGTCAGTGCATTATCTGTTTTTACGCTTTGCGTCACGCCATTAAATTACCAGTAGACAGTGCACCCGCTATGCGCTCGGAGGAGGTGCCTCATTTCAAAGAGGTGTGGCGGAACACAATCTAATGGGCATTGCACTATTATAGTGCATTTCATCAAAATCCGCTTTTGATTAGGAAAAAGGAGGTCTATCTTCAGAAGCACGCATGTTTTGACATCACGCAGCTCCAGAGCTCAGAAAATGTCATATGCTGGACAGCCATGGGGCCGTATTACAATAACTGATCAGTTGTCTGACGCAGAATGCCTTTATAGGTGGTTTTGAGTTCATTTCCTTATCACATCCATCCATCCATCCATCAAAACTGGGGATTCTAAATTGTCCTTAGGTATGAGGTAGGAGTGAATATGGTAGGAGTGAATGGTTGTCTGTCTTTCTGTGTTGGCCCTGCAGTGGACTGGCAATCTGTCCAGGGTGTACCCTGCCTCTCGCCCAAAGATGCTAGGATAGGCTCCAGCCCCCCTGCGACCCGAAAAGGATTAAGCGGAAGAAGATGGATGGATGGATCACAATGGTGTAAAAATGAACTTTCCACCAGCGTATGATGCAAAGAGGCCTGTCTAATTATTCAGACGTGTGTTTTGGATAATCCAATCCAAAGCGCTCCTTCCCATTCCTTTAATGCAAAGAGGTGCATTATCTAAAGTGACCTGTCATCATGACAGTTTAAGACGGGTTTTGCGCTGACCAAAGCCTGCGTGAGCCAAAATGCACCCGATAGTAATGCTGCTTGGTAATAAGGAAGGCATCAGTCACAGTTGATGCCCAGTTAGTTATGTTAAAAAGAACAAACAGTGAAGAATGGGCTGAAGAAATCAGCTGAATTGTTTAATGTGTGCATGGATGCAATACAGACATGAAGAAAAGAGGATTATGCCTGTGCAAACTTTCATAAACTTTCATTAACGATGGCGTGGGAGTTGCTGCCGGTGTTACGCAGAGAACTACTCGCTTGCCGAGAATTGCGTCCCATCGTCGCGGACATGCGGAATTTTGCAGGACTTTCTGCCAGAACGCGCGCGACTGTGTGCAACAACGCGCATCTAAGGGACAGATGCTTTAATACCACAAACTCTAAAATATAACCCTCCAGCCAGGCTTGTAACCATTTGTACATTTTTAGAAGTAAAAATTATTACTGACATATTACTCGGCCCAGGAAACATGCACGCAGGCTCAGGTAGATTTGAAAGCTTTATTCAACCAATAAAACGTGTTTGGATGCGTGTATGCGATATGTTATGTGTTGTGGGTGGAAGATGAAGGCAGGGACAGAGCAGCACGCCGTGCAGCCAGGCAACCCTATGGAAGAGACGAGAGCAGGGGCTTAGCTGGGCAAACCACACAGGAGAGTAATAAAGCAATGTGCTTACTTGCAGTAACAGAGATGGCTGGCGTTGACAAAGACCCCAAGCCTGGGAGACAGCGCCCTGCTGAGCGTCCAACGAGGAGAGGTGTTGCAGGGGAACGATGATGGCGAAGGAGAGGATGTCCGCCACCAGGGAATCCACCTGTGCACAGGGGAAGGCTGAGAGGACAGGTGAGAAAATAGACAGCTTACGAGTCGTTGCGGTGGTCAGCAGGCCTGGAGGAAGGAATCTGCTGAGGGTTAGAGCATGAAGGAAGACAGACGGCTCCAGGCCGATGCTCAGGGCGAGATGGAATAAATAGTTGCACGCTAACGAAGTGCAGGTATGCGCGCAGCTGAGGTGGATGCCCGAGAGCGGCGAGTGGTGACAGTACTCCCCCCCCTAACAGCGCCTCCTGGCGCTGGCTTACCTGGGTGCGCCCGGTGAAACTCCGCGATGAGATCTTGATCCAGCACCCACGAAGAGCGCACCCAGGACCTCCACTCCGGCCCATAACCCTCCCAATCCACCAGGTATTGTAGCCCATGACCTCGGCGCCGGGAGTCCAAGATGGAAGCAACACCCCACGCCGGGTCACCGTCGATCATCCTGGGAGCGGGCGGTGACCTAGGAGGAGGGCAGAGTGGACTGGAGAGAACAGGCTTAACTTTAGACACGTGGAAGGTGGGACACACACGTAGGGAGGGAGGGAGGGCCAAATGCACAGCCACCTGGTTGACAATTTTGGTGATCATGAAAGGACCGAGAAACCGCGGAGCCAGCTTCCTCTTCTCGGCCTTGAGTTTGATGTCTTGGGAAGAGAGCCAAACCCGTTGATCCACCTGGTAATCAGGAGCTGGCCTCCTGTGGTGATTGGCGGTGGAGCTGTTGCGCGCCGCCGTGCGTAAAAGCGCTCCTCTCGTCTTAGTCCACACACTCTGGCAGCGTCTCATATGTGCCTGAACAGATGGAACAGCCAACTCACCCTCCTGCTCGGGAAACAAGGGGGGATCGTACCCCAAGGACGCCTTGAAGGGAGACACACCAGTAGCCGAAGACCGCGCCGTGTTGTGGGCATACTCCACCCAGGCCAAGTAGGAGCTCCAGGAGGACGGATTAGAGGAGGTCACACAGCACAGAGCAGCCTCCAGCTCCTGGTTAGTGCGCTCACATTGTCCATTGGACTGGGGGTGGTGACCAGAGGAAAGACTAACCGTGGCCCCCAAGGCGTTACAGAAGCACCTCCATACCCGGGAGACAAACTGAGGGCCCCAATCCGATACAACGTCCAATGGGATCCCGTGCAGTCTGACAACATGTTGGACGAGAAGGTCAGCCGTCTCACATGCCGAAGGGAGACCCCGAAGAGGCACAAAATGGGCGGCCTTAGAAAACCGATCCACAATCGTCAGAACTGTGTCATAGGTGTTAGAGACCGGGAGGCCAGTGACGAAGTCAAGGGCGATGTGCGACCAGGGCCTGCCCGGGACTGGCAGGGGCTGGAGCAGACCCGCAGGTGGAGAGTTTTGAGACTTGCTGGTAGTGCACTGGAGACAATCCCGGATGTAGTTGGTGACGTCCTTCTGGAGACCCGGCCACCAGAACGAGTGTTGCAGAAGATCCACCAGTCGGGAGACGCCAGGGTGACAGGCAAGCTTGGAGGTATGGACCCAGTGAATAACCTCCCCTCGAACCGCTGAAGAAACGAAGAGCCTCCCCTCTGGACCACCGCCAGGGTCCGGTTCCGTCTCCTGTGCCCTTCGGATCTTGTCCCTGATGGACCAGGAAACCGCCCCCACAACGCGCGAGCTGGGAAGGATAGTGTGGTCCGACTCCTCCAGATCCTCAGGGGCGAACTGCATGGACAAGGCATCGGGCAACCCATTCTTCGAGCCTGGATGGTACGTGATGGTAAACGGAAACCGAGCAAAGAATAGAGACCAGCGCGCCTGGCGGGCATTCCGGCGCTGCGCTGACGTCAGATACTCAAGGTTCTTGTGGTCCGTCCAGACCACAAAAGGCTGAGCTGCCCCCTCCAGCCAGTGACGCCACTCCTGCAGCGCGAGCTTGACAGCGAGGAGTTCCCTGTCGCCGACGTCATAATTACGTTCTGCTGCAGATAGCCATCGGGAGAAGAAGGCGCAGGGCCGCTTAACTCCGTCCACTGGTGAGCACTGAGAGAGCACCGCCCCCACCCCCGTGTCGGATGCATCGACCTCCACCAAGCACTGCAGCGCAGGGTCGACCTGGGTCAGAACCCGGGAGGACGAGAACTCCGCCTGAAGGGTCTTGAAGGCGGCGGCTGCCTCCTCGGACCACTGGAAGGGCACCTTCGATGAAGTGAGGTGAGTCAGGGGGGTGACAATGGCGCCGAAGTTGGGGACAAAGCGACGGTAGAAGTTAGCGAAGCCAATGAACTGCTGTACCTGCTTCCTGGAGGTAGGTGTGGGCCACTCGACCACCGCTTTAACCTTAGCGGGGTCGGGGAGAATCTGATTGTGCGAGATGACAAACCCCAGAAAGGAGGTGGTCCGGGCGTAGAATTCACACTTCTCCGCCTTGATGTAGAGTCTGTTTTCCAGCAGCCATTACAGGACCCGCCTCACATGAGCCTGGTGCTCCTCCCGTGACCTGGAGAAGATGAGTATATTGTCCAAGTACACAAAGACAAAGACCCCCAGGAAATCTCGTAGGACATCGTTTATGAGCCGCTGGAAGACGGCAGGTGCGTTGGTGAGCCCAAACGGCATCACAAGGTACTCGAAGTGACCGCTGGGCGTCCTGAAAGCCGTCTTCCACTCATCACCCTCCCGGATCCGAACGAGATGGTAAGCGCTGTGGAGATCTAGTTTCGTGAACCAGGTCGCCCCCTGGAGGGAGTGGAAGGCGGTGTCCATCAGCGGCAAGGTGTAGCGATCCTTAATTGTAATGTCGTTCAGCGTTCTGAAGTCAATGCAGGGGCGAAGGGACCCATCCTTCTTGGACACGAAGAAGAAGCCCGCACCGAGCGGAGACGAGGAGGGGCGGATGATCCCAGCGCTGAGAGACTCCTTGATGTAAGCATCCATGGCGTCACGTTCAGGAGCAGAGAGGCTGTACAGGCGGCCAGATGGCAAGGGGGCCCCTGGACGGAGGTTTATGGCGCAGTCATACGGCCGGTGAGGGGGGAGAGACATAGCCTTGGACTTACTGAAAGCTACTCCCAAGTCGTGGAACGCCGGCGGCACCAGGGTGAGGTCTGGAGGCTCGGAGACCAGCGCTGGCGGAGGGGAGGACGGAGCACAAGCCGCAGACTGGAGGCAGGTGCCCAGGCAGAAGGAGCTCCATGAAAGGACACTGCTGGATCTCCAATCGAGGACGGGATTATGCAAGCGCAGCCATGGGTAGCCCAGGATGACACGGTCCGAAGAGGAGGGCAGGACAAACGGAGTCAGATCCTCACGGTGGTTGCCAGAGATGAAAATGGGAACTGGCTTGGTGCGATGCGTCGCTACCCCCAGGGAAGAGTGAGAGAGAGTGACCAGGTTGAGGGGAGTTGACAATGGCTGACAGGATATGCCCAAACGGGTTGCCAGGCTCTTGGAAATAAAACTTTGCTCTGCCCCTGAATCCACCAGTGCGTGCGTGAGATGCCCGATGGAGTTATGGCAGAATCGAATGGGCAGTGTGCAACAGGATAGGGGATTTGACCGGTTAGAGTCCGCGAGGCCCCTTACAGTGACTCGCGAACCCCGCCGTTTGGCTTAACCGGGCACAGCTCCACGGTATGCTGGTCGTCTCCACAATACATGCAGAGACCCAGTTCCCACCGGCGTTGTCTGTCCGCAAGAGGGAGCCTGGTGCGCCTGATTGCCATGGCCTCTGGCTCATCGGCGGACTCCGGAGCGGGTAACGCCAGGGGGCGAGACTGAGGAGAGCGGGCGGAAGCTCCGTGCGAGCGGCTGACTGACTTCCGCTCTGCGGCCCGCTCTTGCAGCCTATTGTCCAGGCTAATCGTGAGGGAGGTCAGCTCGGACAGCCGGCCTGGGAGATCCCGACTGGCTAGCTCATCCCTCAGACCAGAATTGAGGCTACGGAGGAAGATACTGCAGAGAGATGCCTCTTCCCAGCCAACCTCCTCCGCTGCCACCCGGAAGTCAACAGCGTGATCCGCCGCCGACCGGCTCCCCTGTTGGAGACTAAGGAGCCGATCGGCGAGGATGCTGTCACGATGCGAGTGGTCGAACACCTCTAGGAAGTCTTGCACGAACCGGTCATAAGAGAGGGTTGCGTAGCTGGGCTTCGACATAACGGTGTAAGCCCAAGCTAGCGCTCGCCCCTCCAAGAGATTAGCCATGTAACTGATTCGGCTATGGTTTGAAGGGAAATCCCCGGGAACGCGCAGGAACACTGACTCACACTGCAAAATAAACCCCCGTGCTCCATCGAGTTTCCCGTTGAAGCGAGCGGGGGTCGGAATAGGTGTGAGCCGGGTCGGCGTTCCCGAGCTAGGCTGGCCAGCCGTGGAGGCGACCGGAGCCGAGGCGCCTTGAGGAACTGGGGGGAACGCCTGCTGGGGATCAAGGCGGTCAAACCGGTGAGTGATTATTGTTAATTTGTTGAAAATAACTTGTTGTTGGTGCGCAATCATATCCACCCGAGCCTCGAGGGTGGAAAAACGGCGTGCGAGCCCGCTGTCCGCTGGGCCGCTCTGCTGGAGCCGTACTGACATATTACTCGGCCCAGGAAACACACACGCAGGCTCAGGTAGATTTGAAAGCTTTATTCAACCAATAAAACGTATTTGGATGCGTGTATGCGATATGTTATGTGTTGTGGGTGGAAGATGAAGGCAGGGACAGAGCAGCACGCCGTGCAGCCAGGCAACCCTATGGAAGAGACGAGAGCAGGGGGTTAGCTGGGAAACCACACAGGAGAGTAATAAAGCAATGTGCTTACTTGCAGTAACAGAGGTGGCTGGCGTTGGCAAAGATCCCAAGCCTGGGAGACAGCGCCCTGCTGAGCGTCCAACGAGGAGAGGTGTTGCAGGGGAACGATGATGGCGAAGGAGAGGATGTCTGCCGCCAGGGAATCCACCTATGCACAGGGGAAGGCTGAGAGGACAGGTGAGAAAATAGACAGCTTACGTGTCGTTGCGGTGGTCAGCAGGCCTGGAGGAAGGAATCCGCTGAGGGTTGGCGCACGAAGGAAGACAGACGGCTCCAGGCCGATGCTCAGGGCGAGATGGAATAAATAGTTGCACGCTAACGAGGTGCAGGTGTGCGCGCAGCTGAGGTGGATGCCCGAGAGCGGCGAGTGGTGACAATTACCTCTTGTAAATGTGCTTTAAATTATGTTTATTCGCCAGACATTTTAGTGTTAGAGGGGGTTAGAAATCACAGTGGTCCAAGTCTAAGTCTACATAATAACAGAATAAAATGATTGTGATTTTTTTTTTCCAGATTCCTTGAGACTCTTTGGATTCTTTAGTACATCCACGTTTCAAGTTTGAGGGTCAGTTTATTATGAATGTGTCAAGCTGGTGCAAACTTGTTTTTGAGCATAATTTATTTACATATTATTATTACATATGCATTATTTTTTGATCATTTATTTTCAGTTAATGTTGTAATGATGTTCTAGTTACAATTTTGATGATGACGGAAATTCTTTTTCTTGTATTGTTCATTACTGAGTTAGCTTTCCAGTAAAATGTGTTCAGTTCCAGCTGGTGTCAGCGTGTATTTATTCAACTATGAACTTCTTTGTAAGGGGGGTTCATATTGATATATATGTGTGTGTGTGTGTACTGGACGAGACTTTAAATTTATTTTCATATTTTTCTCATTATTACTTAGGTTTGTAAAAATTCTGGCATATTATTATTACCTGTCATTTTAATTTTCATGTAAGATGACCAATAGCTTCACTTTTAATCATGAATTTACAAGATACAGTATGCATGCATGCATTTATTTATGTATTAATTGAACTGATGACATTTTGGACTTTTTGCAGATGTAGCAGAACAGAGACTGTGTGCAGCTGTACACAGACCGGTGAACTTTTATAAAGACTTAACACACAAACATGAGACAACTGATATTTAATAAGCACTATAAAGTAAAAAGGTAGGAATTTTAATCAAAAGTTACAATAGCTCAACCACAGTGTGATCTGTCAAAATAAAAGGCAGCCTTCAGATTTTTTTATCACTGCTAAAAAAATAATCTGAGACAGTATTCAGTATAGTACTTTTAGAGGAAGCAAATTCAAACATGCCAAGCAAAGAACCCCCCATAAACTTACCTGAATTGGCCCTAGTGTAAAATACTGTTGCAGTCAGAATGAAATTATGATGATTGAAGCTAATAAATGTAGTAAATTTCTTTAATCACATTCTGTGCATTTCCTGGCAACTACTCTTGCCGAAAAATGCCTCCATCCCAAAAGTCACCTTCTGTTGGTCCTAACATAAAACATTTTTTGCAGGAGAATCAGGGCAAGAATACTGGTAACTGGACCAAATTTCATGCATTCAGTCTTTCCACTGTGGAAATAGCAGTGTGTGCAATTTCTGCAACTGCAAATTAATCCTGCCAGAAAATGCCTCCATCCCAAAAGTCACCTTCTGTTGGACCTATCATCAAACATGAGCACAAGCATTCTCTTGGCGGTATAGAGAAAACACTGAAGGAGGAACTTAATACGATGAAAGTGGTTTTGACAGATAAAGAAAAAGAAATTGAACAACACAGCTCAAAGGAAAAGACACTAGAAGAGGAAGCACACTCCAATGTTCAAGATTTGCAGACCCAGGTTCCTAAGTTTCAATCTCAAACTAGTGCCATTATCCCAAGTCCCATTTCCTGAGCTCCGGAGCTGCACAATGTCAAAACACGCCACTGAAATACCATTAAACAATGCGTTTCTGACGACAGACCTCCTTTTTCCTGGGGGCGGCTGTGGTGCAGGTGTAGTGTGACCGACTACTGATCGGAGGGTCATGGGTTCGATTCCCACTGTGTCTGCAGTCTGCATGTCGAAGTGTCCTTGAGCAAGACACTGAACCCCCAGTTGCTCCTGGTGGCCAGGCTAGCACCTGTGTGTGTATGGCAGCTCTGCCACCATCAGTGTGTGAATGTGTGCATGAATGGGTGGACAGTAGGATCTGTAAAACACTTTGGTCATCCAGAGATGAGAAAAAGCACTATATAAGTGAACGCCATTTACCATTTTCCTGATCAAAAGCGGATTCTCATGGAATGCAACATACAGCCGTGGACAAAATTGTTGGTACCCCTCTGTTAATGAAAGAAAAACCCACAGTGGTCACAGAAATAACTTTAATCTGACAAAAGTGGTAATAAATAAAAAAAATTCTATTAAAATTAACCAATGAAAATCAGACAATGCTTTTGAATTGTGGTTCAACAGAATTACTTTAAAAAACAAACTCATGAAACAGGCCTGGACAAAAATGATGGTACCCCTAGAAAAGATTGAAAATAATGTGACCATAGGGACATGTTCAACCAAGATGTGTCCTCTAATTAACATCACAGGTGTCTACAAACTTGTAATCAGTCAGTCGGCCTATTTAAAGGGTGACAAGTAGTCACTGTGCTGTTTGGTGACATGGTGTGTACCACACTAAACATGGACCAGAGGAAGCAAAGGAGAGAGTTGTCTCAGGAGATTAGAAAGAAAATTATAGACAAGCATGTTAAAGATAAAGGCTATAAGACCATCTCCAAGCATCTTGATGTTCCTGTGACTACAGTTGCACATACAGTATTATTCAGAAATTTAAGATCCACGGGACTGTAGCCAACCTCCCTGGACGTGCCCGCAGGAGGAGACGGATAATACGAATGGTAACAAAAGAGCCCAGAACAACCTCTAAACACATTCATGGTGAACTCCAAGGTCAAGGTACATCAGTGTCAGATCGCACTATCCGTCGTTGTTTGAGCCAAAGTGGACTTCATGGGAGACAACCAAGGAGGACACCACTGTTGAAAACAAATCATAAAAAAGCCAGACTGGAATTTGCCAAACTGCATGTTGACAAGCCACAAAGCTTCTGGGAGAATGTCCTATAACCAGACGAGACAAAACTGGAACTTTTTGGCAAGGCACATCAGCTCTATGTTCACAGACATAAAAATGAAGTATACCAAGAAAAGAACACTGTCCCTACTGTGAAACATGGAGGAGGTTCTGTTATGTTCTGGGGCTGCTTTGCTGCATCTGGCACAGGGTGTCTTGAATCTGTACAGGGTACAATGAAATCTCAAGACTATCAGAGTATTCTAGAGAGAAATGTGCTGCGCAGTGTCAGACAGCTTGGTCTCAGTCGCAGGTCACGGGTCTTGCAACAGGATAATGACCCAAAACACACAGCTAAAAACACCCAAGAATGGCTAAGAGCAAAACACTGGACTATCCTAAAGTGGCCTTCTATGAGCACTGATCTAAATCCTATTGAACATCTGTGGAAGGAGCTGAAACATGCCGTCTGGAGAAGGCACCCTTCAAACCTGAGACAAGTGGAGCAGTTTGCTCATGAGGAGTGGACCAAAATACCTGCTGAGAGGTGCAGAAGTATCATTGACAGTTACAAAAATGGTTTGATTGCAGTGATTGCCTCAAAAGGTTGTGCAACAAAATATTAAGTTAAAGGTACCATCATTTTTGTCCAGGCCTGTTTCATGAGTTTTTTTAAAATAATTCTGTTGAACCACAATTCAAAAGCATTGTCTGATTTTCATTGGTTTATTTTCATAGAATTTTTATTTATTATCACTTTTGTCAGATTAAAGTTATTTCTGTGACCATTGTGGGTTTTTCTTTCATTAACAGAGGGGTACCAACAATTTTGTCCACGTGTGTAATAGTAATGCACATTAGACTGTGTGCCGCCACACCTCTTTAAAATGAGGCACCTCCTCCGAGCGCATAGCTGGTGCAGTGTCTACTGGTAATTTGATGGCATGACACAAGGTGTAAAAAAAAATCAGACAATGTGCTGACAGAAAAACACTGGCGCACGGCGGAAAGTCTGTCTGAAAAGTGCATGGATGACTGTCCGGTGCATTCAGCTAATTTTTCAGCCCATTCTTCATTATTTGTTCTTTTTAACATAACCAACTGGGCATCAACTGTGATTGATGTCTTCCTTATTACCAAGCAGTGTATCACGGGCATTTTGGCTCATACACATGGGCTTTGGTCAACGCAAAACCAATCTTAAACCGTCATGATTACAGTTCACTTAAGATAATGCACCTCTTTGTATTGAAGGGATGGGAAAGAGCGCTTTTAATTGGATTATCCAAAACACACCTCTAAATGATTAGACCAGCTCTTTACATTATACACCAGCAGAAGATTTGTTTTTATGCCATTGTTGTAGTTTTGGGGTTTAGCACCTTTATTGTGAAGTGCGGTGTAGTGGCGGCCACTTCCTGTTCCACCACTGCACCGCCCTATAAATAGCAGAGGGCATCCATCACATGGTCTCTTTGACTGGTGCCCTCTGCCTGGTGTCTGCTGTGTGTCCATTGTGGTTCATCACTTAATAAAGCTGAGTTCGTCCAGTCACCTGGCCTCATCCTTTCAAAGGTATTTTACCATACATAATATTTGGCGATCGAGGATTAACTTATGGAGGCGTGTATTACACCACTTCACCCCTTCCTTGAGCTCCTGGGTGAGCCACCTGTGCCCTGGCAGAGATGGTTTGAGGCTTTCATACTTACATCACCGTGCTCAACCTGGGTAAGCTCGATAAGTTAAGAGCACGTGCACTTCTTGTTCACGACCTTGGGAATGAGGGCCAGCGTGTCCTGTGCACTCTTGGGGCTTTGGACTTTTTTGAGGACGTCGTCGAGCTGCTA
Organism: Pholidichthys leucotaenia; assembly: GCA_020510985.1. Taxonomy (NCBI): domain Eukaryota; kingdom Metazoa; phylum Chordata; class Actinopteri; order Cichliformes; family Pholidichthyidae; genus Pholidichthys; species Pholidichthys leucotaenia. The sequence continues at coordinate 166,728,679 of CM035844.1, forward strand.
GCAAGCCACTTTCACACCCCGGATAGCGTGACTGTCCGGAGGATTTGGTTCTTGCAGCGACATCAATGTGTAGGTGAGCCTATCCACCAGTTTGTCATAGACTTGAGGCGGCTAGCTAGCGAGTGTCGTTTTGGGCCGCTGGAGGATGAACTGCTACGTGACCAGCTTGCGGAGCACACAAGCAGTGCCGCTATAAGGGCTAGGCTACTCACGGCGCCGAGTGACTTAACATTGGCCAGGGCTGTCGAGCTAGCTCTCCAGTTGGAGGTCACAGACAAGCTGGCTTCAGAGCTAAATTGGCACCAGTCACAATGGCTGTTGGAGCCTTCCGATGCGGCATTAGTAATGGACTTGGATAGGAAGGATAGCTTGGACTACGACATTACGGAAGCCAATGCTGCCAGCCGAAGGTCTGCCCCAGGAAAACCCCTCTGCAAGGGTTGTGGGTCCGTGAAACACCAAAATAAGGCTATAGACTGCCCTACTAGAGGGAAGCATTGTAGCAAATGTAGATGTTTGAACCATTACGCTAGAGTGTGCCGTGTATTTGAGCCGGAGAGCCCATGGAAGAAATCACTCCACCTGCCCCCGACAACCATCCACACGGTGTTCCCGAGTGCCAACGGGTACATGTTCTGTGCAGTGATATTGGACGGTGTGGAGGTGCCACTGCTGCTCAACATGGGGGCACAGGGGTCGTTGCTGAATTAGGCCACGGTGAAGAAGTTTTTTCCCCCACTACAGGATAAGAGGTCACCCAGCACTGCTTTGGAGGTGGGAGGCTGTGCACGGTTGGAACGTTGGAGTTAATGGTTCGGCACAAGTTTGCGACGATGGCTGACTTCATGTTCCACGTGACGGCCCGAGGCGACAACATCATGGGCTATGACTTGTTCTATGGACTGGGTTTTTCCATTAAAGACAACGCTGGGGAGGAGTGGTCTGGCTGTGGCTGGTGGAACCCTCCGGTTCCTGTGGTTGAGGATGACGTTGTCTTGAACAAAGAACTAACGGACACCACGGCGGTCAAGCAGGACCAGCCTTACTCAGGTTCGGCGCAGGAGGGTCTCAGTGCTGGCGCTTGGGAATCGGTAGAGAGGGGTACAGAGTGTGGCGGCGAGGCACCTGTGTTGGCGAGTGACGCCAGTGTGCTAGCCCCAAATTTCTCCGGAACTTGGCCACAGAGGGATGGAAGATCTGCAGCTATGATGGTGACCCCTACCACAGCTTCAGAAGAGGACGGGGCCAGACCAACTGGCACGGAGAAACCACGTGCCAAGCAGCACCATGTCAGGCCGAGCCGAGCCCCTCTTAGGGTTATGGACTTGGTCCGGGTTTGAGGAGCAGAACGTCCACGGCGAATATGGGCCAGATGACAGCAATTGAAACAACAGGGGTATCTGTGCATCATGGCTAAGCTGGGCGCAGTGTACTTCCAGCTGTCTGACAGCTCAGCGAGACATGCCACTCAGCTTTGGTGTGTCCGGGAAGAGGCGTCTGGTGACGGAGTTGGACGAGAGCGACAGTCGTGGTGGTGAGGAGAGGCGTTTTTGTCCGAGAGATCAGCCACCATCCCGGGGGCCTGCTGCTTCCAGAGGCACATATGCTGAGGGGCTGCCCTGGGCCACCCCAGGCTGGTTCTACTCTTTCTGCCCAAGGGACAGTGTTGTAAATTTTGTTATAGTTCTGTTCTTCATATGTTTATGTATATGGTAAAATGTTATTGTTTTGTGTGTTTTTATTAGGTTAGGAACACGGCAATGATTTTAGTTGATTAATGGACTTTTCTTTAGTTTAACAGGTGGCAGAATAATCCACTTTGCCGTGTGGGCAGGACGGCAGTCCACCTATCTGCCCTATTGTAGGTTTTGTTGTGTGAATGTGTTAGGCCATTTAGAGACATCAGTTTTCGTTTTGTTAGTGAGTGATTCAGGTCCTAAATTGGGGTGGGTTCCAATTGAATGAGTGATTTTGGACTTTCTAAGGGGGGAGGGCGTGGGCGGCCACTTCCTGTTCCACCACTGCACCGCCCTATAAATAGCAGAGGGCATCCATCACACAGTCTCTTCAACAGGTGCCCTCTGCCTGGTGTCTGCTGTGTGTCCGTTGTGGTTCATCACTTAATGAAGCTGAGTTCGTCCAGTCACCTGTCCTTATCCTTTCAAAGGTATTTTACCATCTTAACAGATGTGATAAGGAAACAAACTTGGACACGCCCATAAATGCGTTCTGCATCAGTGACAACTGATCATCCGACCCTGTTGTTGTAATATGGCCCTGTATATTTCCTGGCAAACCACTCACATGCACACACTCACTGCGCACGCTCTCATACACGCGCATTCACACACACATACAGTGGATATAAAAAGTCTACACGCCCCTGTTCAAATGCCAGGTTTTTGTGATGTAAAAAAAGTAAGACCAAGAAAAACAAACTGAAATCGTTTAAGGGGAAAAATAAAAAACTTATTTCAACCAAGGTTGAGCCAAAAAGTTCAACCTTGGTTTCATTGGACCATAACACATTTCCCCACATGCGTTTGGGAGATTTCAAATGTGTTTTTGCAAAATGTAGTCAGGCTTGGATGTTTTTCTTCATAAGATAGGGTCTTGCCACCCTACCTGCCATCAGTGTGTGAATGGGTGGATAGCAGGATCTGTAAAGCGCTTTGGTCATCAAGAGATGAGAATAAAAGCGCTATATAAGTGAATGCCGTTTACCATTTACCCCATAGCCCAGACATATGAAGAAGACAGGAGATTGTTGTCACATGTACTAAACAGCTAGTACTTGCCAGAAATTCCTGCAGCTCCTTCAATGTTTCTGTTGGCCTCTTGGCAGCCTCCATGACCAGTTTTCTTCTCATCTTTTCATCAATTTTGGAGGGACGTCCAGTTCCATGTTGTTCCATGGTATATTTAATGCCTTGGAAATTCTTTTGTGCCCTTCTCCTGACTGATACCTTTGAACCTCTGATGCTTTGGAAGCTCTCTGCAGACCATGGCTTGAGCTGTAAGATGTGACTACAAAAATGTCAGGAAAAGCCTTCTAGAACAGCTGAACTTTATTTGGGGTTAATCAGAGGCACTTTAAATGGTGGCAGGTGTGTGCTGACTCTCATTTAACATGAGTTTGACTGTGATTGGTTAATTCTTAACACATCCATCTAGCTACAATGCTCCGCACTGTGTGTTTATATATCTACATATTATTCCATCTAGCTACAATGCTCCGCACTGTGTGTGTTTATATATTTACATATTTATTCCACCTAGCTGCAATGCTCCGTACTGTGGGTGTTTATATATCTACATATTTATTCCATCTAGCTACAATGCTCCGCACTGTGTGTTTATATACTCATATATTTATTCCATCCAGCTACAATGCTCTGCACTGTGTATCTGTGTGTGTGTATATATATATATATATATACTGTATATATATATATATATAGTAATATGTACATATGTATATTAGCTGCTCTTGCTTTTTTTTCTTGCCTTCTGATTGTTGCTCTGAGTGTTGCTATCCCTGTGCTGTTGCAATCCTGGAATTTCCCCATTGGGGGACTAATAAAGGCTTATCTTATCTTATCTTATCTTATCCACATCCCCAGTTATAACAGGGTGTGCTTATTTATGCAACCAGGTTATTGTAAGTTTTTCCCCCCTTAAAAGATTTCAGTTTGTTTTTCAATTGGGTTGTACAGGTTATAGGTCACATTAATGGTGAAAAAAGTTTTGAAATGATTTATCTTGGTCTCATTTTTTTACATCACAAAAGCCTGACATTTGAACAGGGGTGTGTAGACTTTTTATATCCACTGTATGTTCTTTTACAGGTGCAAATACCAGACTCGTGATGAGACCTTTTCAGCAGAAGAAACAGTTTCTCTTCTGTTTGTTTCAGTTGTGTCAGTTTGTTTTTTTCTGTTTGTTCCTCTGTCTTTTCTTCCCCCCTCCCCACCCCTCACTTCCCCATTCCCCCCTGTCGGGTCTATCATGGGTAGACCCATGATAGACCCGACAGCGATTTATATAAAGCGATTTATATAAAGTATTAAAAGTTATTACAAGAGGGGTTTATGAATAATATACAGTACATAGATATGTACTATATAAAGCTCCTTTTGGCAAAGTAAGTCTGTTTGGCCAATAAGGGAAGTAGATTTCTGTTCTGCTCACCTAGCTGCTTGACAGGAAAAGGGAAAAAAAATAAGATGATCGCTCCCTACTAGCTGATTATCATCTTTTCTTGACAGCTTTGGTCTGGTTGACAGAAAAACAGGTTGTAGACAACAATATAAGATACAGTATCACCTGATATTAAGCTGTACAGTTGCCTGATGTTAAGTGTGTATTGTGTAAATGTCTGTGGCAAACGATGTAACAGTATAATCATTTTGTTTTCCATGCTCCATGGTTCACCTTACGGTGGTAACTGGTGTGACTCTCAGAGCTGATTTCCCGTCATAATTTACACTTACCACTGCCCAAGCAAGACAAGTTAACCACTGGAACCAATTAAGATGACATTTATTCTTGTTCAGATTCGACACCTGCACATGTAATGTCACAGTTGGGAATCTTGTTTAGGTATGAGATGTTTAGCTCTCCTCATATTGTAGAATATAAAGTAGAACATTTTACAGTATTCTAGCTAGATGTCAACTATTTTTATATGTAAGCTATTAAAATTCTGAATTTATGGAAAAAATTGCAAATTTATATATATATAAACTGCTCGGACTGCTGGAGTCCGAGTCCCACCCTATGCAGGACATACTGAACGCACTGAGGAGCTCATTTAGCAGCAGACTACATCATCCTAGGTGCACAACCGAGAGGTTTCGCAGGTCCTTCCTACCTACGGCTGTCAGACTGTATAACCTAAGCAGGGCTGCTCGCAGAGATAGCAAAAAAACGTGACAACCTAATAGTAGTGAATGCAAAAGACGCAATAGACTTACACAATTGTCCCCTCTGGTATACAACTAGGAAAATACCAGTCGCTACTGAGGGTGACAATATGTATGGGTACATAATCATACCATGTAGGATAACTAAGTAGACGGTTATGCTGTTCATTCCATCTAGCTACAATGCTCCGCACTGTGTGTGTTTATATATTTATATATTTATTCCATCTAGCTACAATGCTCCGCACTGTGTGTTTATATATTTATATATTTACTCCATCTAGCTGCAATGCTCCGCACTGTGTGTTTATATATTTATATGTACATATGTATACTTGCTGCTCTTGTTTTTTCTTGTCTTCTGATTGTTGCTCTGAGTGTTGCTGTCCCTGTGCTGTTGCAATCCTGGAATTTCCCCATTGTGGGACTAATAAAGACTTATCTTATATACAGTATATATATTTTTTTTTTATTATTTTTTTTGTAGTTAATCTTGTTTTAAACCATTTGTGTCATGATCTGAGCATGGGGGATTTCGCCGTGCTCAGTCCCATGGCCTTTTTCCATATTTGTATATTTGTTGTATTTTGAGTTCTTAGGTTCCTGTCATTTTATCTTTGGTCCGTTTTCTTATATCTTGTATTGTTTCTTAATTCTATTCATTCTACTGTTCATGTCGTCATAGCCTTGCTACTTATGTATTTGGTATTTGTATTTATCTCTCAGTCTTTATTTGTTGGCATTTAGTTCTCGCTTTACAATTGTACTGTTGTGCTCTCTCTCTCTCTCTCTCTGTCACTCTCATTACTCCCAGCTGACCCCAGTTTATAATCATCTCCTGCCCGCTCATGTGATTCACACCTGGTATCATTTGCTATGATTGTATTCCTGCCTTATTTAAGAGGGGTTTCTTCATTCACCCCTTGTCAGAGTCTCATCAACTTCAGCATCATCTTTGTTACTACCTACTCCGTTAGAACCCGGTCCTGTTCAAACGCCATCCTGTTCTCTTTCCGTTTTTTTTATCTCATCATAAGCTTATGTTTGTGCACTGTTTAAATTTGTATTTTCTTAATAAATACCACAAACTGTAGTCCAGCGCTTGGGTCTCTCTCTCTGCCCCATGGGGGCAATTCATGACAATTTGCACATAACTTACTCTTTATCGATTCCTACAGGCTTCATGGAGTCAGTTGTTTTGATTAAGCAAAAGAAATGTCAAATAAACTCAGCTCCTGCTTAAGGACTCCTGTGTTGAGCATTAGTTTGTGCAATTTGCTATGAAACACACATTACTCACATTGCATTATGACATCATTCCCTGCTGGGTTACATGACTGACAAATTGTAAATCAGACATTTTCTTGTGTATCTGAATGTCAGTTTTACACATCGGACTTATGTTCAATCATGAAAAATGTCAAGAAAGAAACAAATGCTAAACAGATTGTCACTCAAACTTGATGGTCCTTGATCCTTTGACAGCACATCAAATTCTGTGCTCTTGGGAGACAGTCTTGTTTTTACATGAAATGACACATTAATTACAAGCTTCTTAAAAGAAACAGCTTTAGGTTTAGACCTTAAACTTAACAGAGAAATGTATTAATAATAACCCTTAGAGATCGGGTGAGGAGCTCAGTCATCCAGGAGAGGCTCAGAGTAGAGCCACTGCTCCTCCACATTGAAAGGGGCCAGCTGAGGTGATTTATTTGCCTTCTGGACGCCTCTCACTTGAGGTGTTTCAGGCACGTCCCACTGGGAGGAGACCCCGGGGCAGGCCCAGGACTCGCTGGAGAGACTGTCTCCCAGCTGGTCTGGGAACGCCTTGGTATCCTCTCTGAAGAGCTGGAGCAGGTGGCTGATGAGAGGGAAGTCTGGGCTTCTCTGCTTGGACTGCTGCTTCCACGACCCAGACCTCCGGAAAAGTGGTAGAAGATGGATGGATGTATTAACAATATACCTACCTGATATCTAATAGACATGATTCTTTTTTTTAAAGAATCAGGGTTTTTTTGGTTTTTTTTTAGCGATTACACTAGTTTGATGGGGTTTTCATGTTAAACAGTTTTGAAGTGCTTGTGAAGGGAGTTAGCCTACCAAGCATGGTTTATATTGTCATTTTGGTGTACAAGGGGCGCTGCTGAAGACATTCTACAACACGGTGGTGGCATCAGCCATCACTTTTGGAGTGGTCTGCTGGGGCAGTGGCATTACAGCAGCCGACAGGGAGAGACTGAACAAACTGATCAAGAAAGCTAGCTCTGTCCTGGGGGAGCGCCTTGACCCAGTGGAGGAGATAGGAGAGAGAAGGATGGTGGCTAAACTGTCATCTCTGCTGGAGTCCGAGTCCCACCCTATGCAGGACATACTGAATGCACTGAGGAGCTCATTTAGCAGCAGACTACATCATCCTAGGTGCACAACCGAGATGTTTCGCAGGTCCTTCCTACCTACGGCTGTCAGACCGTATAACCTAAGCAGGGCTGCTCGCAGAGATAGCAAAAAAACATGACGACCTAATAGTATTGAATGCAAAAGACACAATAGACTTACACAAATGTCCCCTCCAGTATACAACTAGGACAATATCAGTCGCTACGGAGGGTGACGATATGTATGGAATCAGAATCAGAAAAAATTTATTGCCAAGTACATTAACAGATCACTGATAACATACGAGAGAATTTGACTTGACACAGAAAATGAACCTGCATTTCCAGTGACACGGCTGCATCGGGGACGCGCCTGCCCACAGGATAGAGGGTACAGGTAGCATAAGAATAATACGAGGAACAATAGGAAGGAGCAAAAAAATCATTGATTCATAATACTCGTTGCATAATCAATCAATATTATGATTACAAGGAAAAAAAAAAGCTCTCGATGCACATACGCAAAAACAGGGATTCACAAGACAAAGACACAAGAGAGCAGTGTGTGTATCTTTATTCAGTTCATGGATCAATGTGTGTGCGCTGTTGAGGCAATGTTGATGATAATAAGAGAACACAAGGGCACTTGGCAGGAGATGTTTTGTCTGGCTGCCGCCGAGTCCTTATCTTGGCAGGCTGTCCAGATGGCTGTCCAAGGCCTTATGCTCGATGAGTTTGAAAACACAGACTGCAGACAGCCAGGAGGAATTTTCATGGGGAAATTGAGCCAAATCGGACTGATCACAGAGAAGGCATTTTATTTCTTCTGTAGATTCAGTACTTAATCCTTCATTGCGGGGCTTTAAATCCATCGTGGAAAGACCTAAGCGAGACCATGATGTAATCCACCTTCCGAGACAGTTCTCCATTTGTCGCTATCAGGGTCTTCTCCAATTTTTCAATTTGACAGATGCACCTCGCCTGGCCAGCATTTTGATAGGTTGTATCCATCTTCAGCAATTTGCGGTACACCAGGACAATCCCAGTTCCAATCAGAAAGATCCCGATCACCATTATCACGAAGACATACAAATCTTCAATATCTTCGATAGAAAGATTAGTGAGACACAAGATTTTCCAATTACTTGTGTCACGTAAATAGCCCGCTGGAGCCGTTCCTGCGGGGCAGACAGCTTCCCCCGGAGCACTTTTCCTTGTTGAAAAAATAGTGTCAATTGTGTTCAAAGCCCAGCTTATTAACTCCATAATTTCTTTCTTTCGACGGTCACAGTTAGACGCAGACAGACAACAGCAAGCTGGGATCCAGTAGTTGGGGGGGGAAGGAAAAAAAAGTCAGAGCAGGAGAGGAGGAAAAAGCGTCTACTCTCTTGGGAGGGCGGAAGTGAACAGTGACGATATGTATGGGTACATATTCATACTATGTAGGATAACTAAGTAGACGGTTATGCTGTTTATTCCATCTAGCTACAATGCTCCGCACTGTGTGTATATATATTTATGTGTACATATGTATATTCGCTGCTCTTGTTTTTCTTGTCTTCTTGATTGTTGCTCTGAGTGTTGCTGTCCCTGTGTTGTTGCAATCCTGGAATTTCCCCATTGTGGGACTAATAAAGGCTTATCTTATCTTATTTTCTTTAAATTCCAGTTACCCTAATAAACACCTCTTTCTGGTTCACTGATTCTTAGTCGATAATGTATCTCATGCCAGTCTGATGTATTTTGTTATATTTTCACCATGATGCTACATCAAACCGTTAGCATTAGCTTGGAAAGGTGGTCGGAGCTTGTCTCAGAGGGAAGAGGCTGACAGCCTGCCTGGTGTTAACTTTACTGTCAATCTGTTCAGTTTTGATTGCTATTTGTTATCAATTCTATTCATCACCCACTGGAATATTTGTTCATTTACCAATCCTTGACCATATGTCATTGTTAGATGTTACACTAGCTTATAGTTTACTATAGTTTATTTTCTCTGAGACCCAAGGCAGCTAGCTGACATCTTCTAGCTACCTTGGGCCACCATTTGAATGTTTCTGTGCTTATTGTACTCCAGGTACTGGTCATATCCTGTCGATGACTGAAACCACACACTCCTGTCCACCAGCATGTTTCATTCATTCTTTGAGATGAATTTACGATAGTTGGCTCAGGTTCGTTATCTGAGCTAGGGGCTAGCCAGCTAAGATTAGCAATAGCGACAGAAGAAGGTGAGCAGCGTTAACTGCAGCTGTTGGCCATTTAAAGAGACATGCACTGAAACAAAGAGCTCTGAAGGAGGCTGCAAACAAATGATGATTCACGATTATGCTGCAATAATTAAATGGAATTTTGCCAAAGTATGTCACAAACAATTCATTAAGACCTCTCGGAACTGTCAACATGTGGGGAAAGTGCAGTAAATGGGACCTTTAAAAAGTGAAATTGTCTAAAATCATTTGAGTGAACCACTGTAGTGGAAGCTGAACAACACAACCATTTATTGAAAGAGCAACTGTTGGCAATGACAACAAAATCCGGATAAATGTATATAACTGTAGTTCATTTTAACACCTATGACAGGATGTGAACAAGCTCCTCTGTTATGAGATAAGGTTAAATGTAAACTATGAAGATTATTTTCAAGGGCAGATTAAGGTTTTGGCCTTGTATTGGTTCACAGCTCAATTTCTACTCCCTGCAAATAAGAAACGATTACATTTTTGAAAAATTGAGCTATTTGGGAGATTGCAGTTTGAATACATGCAAAAATGTAATTTTGGGGTGAAATTATTTTAGAGATTGATGCTTTAGAATTTCTAAATGTTTCTGGCAGTCAATTTCAAATTTGCCTCTCTTGTCTTGTTCAGGCTTGTAATAACCATAAAAAAGCATCCATTGTTCTCTATGCACATCCACGCACACAGTGAAAAGGAAGTAGGCGTCTTGATTATGATTTAATTCAGTCTGTAATTGGCTGCTATTGAAGCTATTTACTAGAAGGACATTGGATAATTAGCATGAAGGCCTCTACTGAATTGAGTGAGTGTCTTGTCTTATTGACTTGATTTGTTTCACTTGTATCTCTTTTCTCCATGTCCCAGGAAGCTCCACTGCACAAGAAACTACATCCACATACATCTGTTCGTGTCATTTATCCTGAAGGCCATCGCTGTATTCATCAAAGACGTGGTGCTCTATGAGGTCGGGGAGGTGGACAACTGTTCCTCAGGCTCTGTAAGTTCATGTTTGAGCTGACTCTTTTGAGGTAAATCCTAGAAAACAGATGAGGCCAGAGCTCAGAAGATGAATGTCCACTGTAACTAATTTGTGAACTAAGTTTAAAGGGTCCATATTGTGCAAAATTATATTTTCATGAGTTTTAACTAAGAAGTGATTTGAATTGTTGATAAGAGGGGATGATATAACCCTTGTTAAAAAAATTACCATAATTTCTGGACCAAGAAAGCAACCCAAACACAACTTTTCCTGCCATATGTCTGGAAATCTCATCTGGCACTCTATGTCCAGTTGTTCTCACATTATTTCTCCGAGGGAGTCTGTAGAGCTTGTTAACCATGGCAGATCCTCAAAGCAGCCTAACAATGATATCCAGCTGCTTATCTTCTCTGTATAACTCCCCTTCTACTTGATAAACTTGTCCGTTTACATTGGGGACCACAGTCTAGCTAGTGAATTATTTTCTGGGTAATAACCTTGTGTACAAGATGGTCTTATTTTATTTACTGCTCAGTATGCTTTTATTGTTGCTATGTATATATTTTATTTTAATTTTTTAGGTATTATTGCTTTAGGCATTATTTATTGTTGTAACTATGAGGATGTTAAATTCATGAATGAATTGTGTGATAGTTTGTTTTAGGGAGCAGCATCTTAATTTCGTTGTATTGTTTTTTTAGCAATGGAATGACAATAAAGGCACTTTGACTTTTTGACTTGACTTTTGAATGTAAATTACTAGTACATACCTGTCCATACCCATCCATGCGCGTAGAAACCAAGTCTAAGGAAGTAGTTCTGCATGCCCAGTGCTGAAGGGTGTCCTGTCTCAGATGGCTGTGTTGTTCAGTCATGGCTGCGGCGTACTGCTCGAACCTGAGGTGCTTCATCTTGACAGCATCTTTTGTGACGTGCAGCAGTTCCCCTCACTGTATTGCTGTCCATCTGGTGGGTCCTGTTTTTCTTCTTGTTCTTCTTTGTTCAGACCACTGGTTGAGGGATGGGTGTGTCGTAATTCCAGTTCATGGAGAGGATCATGAAAATTGATCTGAGCAAAAAGTGGCTTTGGACCCTCTTCTGCAAGACCCGTGCATGGCCGTCGAAAGCAAGAAACCGGAGCAACCGGATAAAATCAGTGCTTTGCTTGGCATTGTACTGATTTGTAGTGTAGACTGCCATTCTTCAAGGTTACACATTTTTACTGTGTCAGTACCTCGTTAAAAACAACATTGCCCAGAAAGCGATGCTTTTGCTTAACACTGTATATGACATCATAAAGACATCAAGGCAGGCCTGCTGCTCCTCCACATTGAAAGGAGCCAGTTGAGGTGATATGGGCACCTGGCTGGCTGGCTGGCTGGCTGGCTGGCTGGCTGGCTGGCTGGCTGGCTGGCTGGCTGGCTGGCTGGCTGGCTGGCTGGCTGGCTGGCTGGCTGGCTGGCTGAGCTACTGATGCCCCCAAGGACGCAGTTCAAGGATGGATAATTTTTTTCACACATAAGGAGTTGTTCAGAATTCCTTATAAGAACTCCTTATACAAAGATATAGAGTGATGATAATCAAGTCAGTGGCGGTAATGCACCTGTAAGCTGGTTGCCAACCACCAATCAAATCTAAAAGAAGAAGAAGGTATGGGTACCTGATCAGGATGCTTCCTGGACGCCTCCCACTTAAGGTGTTTCAGGCACGTCCCACTGGGAGGAGACCCCGGGGCAGACCCAGGACTCGCTGGAGAGACTGTCTCCCAGCTGAATGGGACATCCAATATTAGCCACTGTTTAAGAACCGCTTGTTTATTTTTTTGTCAGATCACTTGTTTGTGTGATCTTTTATAAGTTGTATTCGTAATGGTGTACCTTGCACTTTGGGGAATGGGAGTTGTTCAGTCATGATTATAATTTAGTTTATATATGTAGTTTATAGTCTGTCGTCAGTAAACATGCAGTATTATAACAGGACACATTACAAATATTTGAGACCCATTGTAGTGCATCCTTTTATATTTTAGCAATATTATAAGTACAAAACACCAACACACTTTTTGAAGCCAGGTCATGAAGAGACACAGCAGTGACAGAGCGGTGGCTACACTTTTATTGATAAAAATTACATATTTTGACTGAGCAACTCCCCGATGGTCTACATCAAAGTTTCACAGCAGCATGATCACCATTTTCAAGGCAGGCACCCTACGACATCATGCATACATCATAGGGAGCCACTGCTATCGTGTATATGACGGCATCGTCCTATTGTCTATATGACAGCATCAGGAGTCCTGGTGGTTATCATAAAGACATCAAGGCAGGCATAGGACCTCATGATCTACAATACCGTTCAAAAGTTTGGGGTCACCCAGACAATTATTTTGTGTTTTCCATGAAAAGTCACACTTGTTTACCACCATGAGTTGTAAAATGAATAGAAAATATAGTCAAGACATTGACAAGGTTAGAAATAATGATTTGTATTTGAAATAATAATTTTTTCCAGATACTCAACCTGCTCAAAGGAAGGTCAGTTTTATAGCTTCTCTAACCAGCTAAACTGTTTTCAGCTGTGCTAACATGATTGCACAAGGGTTTTCTAATCATCCATTAGCCTTCTGACGCAATGAGCAAACACATTGTACCATTAGAACACTGGAGTGATAGTTGCTGGAAATGGGCCTCTATACACCTATGTAGATATTGCACCAAAAACCAGACATTTGCAGCTAGAATAGTCATTTACCACATTAGCAATGTATATTAGATATTAGAGTGCATTTCTGATTAGTTTAAAGTTATCTTCATTGAAAAAAACAGTGCTTTTCTTTCAAAAATAAGGAAATTTCTAAGTGATCCCAAACTTTTGAACGGTAGTGTACAGTATATGACTTCATGTAGACATCAAGGCAGCCATCACTGTATATGACATCATAAAGACATCAAGGCAGACATGACGTCCTATGATGGAAACATCATAGGAACATCATAGGCCGTCCTATGATGTCCTATGATCACACACACAGATTTCTTGAATTTATAGATAGATTGTAGCACCTGTTTACTTCCACTGTTAATCTGCTGTCACTGAATCACTTTATTACGTATATGTAAATTTTCAGTTTAGCTAAAAATTTAGTTCCCGCAGACTGCCTGTTATGCAGCTGCAGAACATTTGGGGTTAAATTTAGTTTTATTCTGAAAGTTAAAAAGCCACAGATTAATTACAGTGCTGTGAAAAAGTATTTGCCCCCTTCCTGATTTCTTATATTTTTGTTTGTTATTCTTTATATTTGTCACATTTAAATGTTTCAGCTCATCAAACAAATTTTAATATTAGACAAAAAAATCATCTGAATAAATACACCAAAATGCACTTTTGTGGAAAAGTAATTGCCCCCTAAACCTAATAACTGGTTGTGCCACCCTGGTGGCAACAACTGTAATCAAGCAATTGCGGTAATTGGCAATTGAGTCTTTTCCATCACTGCTGAGGAATTTTGGCCTACTCTTCTTTGCAGAATTGTTTTAATTCAGCCACATTGGAGAGTCTGAGCTTGAGGTCATGAACTGATGACCAGACATTCTCCTTCAGGATTCAAGTAGAGAGCAGTGTTCATGGTTTCATCAATTACAGCAAGTCGTCCAGGTCCTGAAGCAGCAAAGCAGCCCCAGACCGTCACCAGCATGTTTGACAATTGGTATGATGTTTATGAAATATTGTATTAGTTTTATGTCAGATATAACGGGATGCACCGGCTTCCAAAAACTTAACTTTTGTCTCGTAACCAAAAAGTCTTGGGGATCATCTAGATGTTTTTTGGCAAATGTGAGACGAGGCTCTGTGTTCTTTTTGGTCAGCAGTGCCTTTTGCTTTGGAACTCTCCCATGGATGCCATTTTTGCCCAGTCTCTTTCTTATTGTTGAATCATGAACCAGTGTCCAAACTGAGACAAGTGAGGCCTGCAGTTCTTTAGACGTTGTTTATTTCTCAATTGTTCATGAATTTCTTTAGCTTGGGGCATGATGTGTTGTTTTTTTGAGATCTTTTTGCCTACTTCACTTTGTCAAACAGGTTCTATTTAAGTGATTTCTTGATTCAACAGGTCTGGCAGTGATCATGCCAGTGTGAGAAATATGCAAAAATATAAGAAATTCAGAAGGGGCAAATACTTTTTCCACAGCACTGTAGATATGAAAACCCCTTTTTAACTATGTGTCACGATCGGAGTGCAGGGGATTCCACTGTGCTCAGTCTCTTTTCCATATTTGTGTAGTGTTGTATTTTTGAGTTCTAGTTATTGTTTCTTAGTGTGACTTATTTTCCTGTTTCCGTTTATTGTAGTTTTGTTATTTACAAATTTGGGTATACTTGTATTTTTCCTTCAGTCTTTATTTGTCATTGCATTATATTTGTATCTTGCCGGTTCCTTCTCTCTCTGTCTCGCAGCTGTCAGAGGCACTTCCGGGTTTTTCCCTGGTTGTGGGTGGTGACCCTGTCAAGCTGTCAGTCCCGTCTCCTCTCCTCATGACTCACAGCTGATTGTAATCACTTCCACCTCCAGCCCGCTCATGTGATTCACACCTAAGGGCATTTGTGATAATTGTTTGCATGCCTACTTAAGGACTGTCTGTTTATTGATTCCTTGAAGGAGTCTCATGAAGGAATCCTATTCCTGTCCTTGTCAGTACCCTGACTCCTCCTGACATTTCATCCATCCTTCTCCCTGTTACGTCTGTTTGTAAGTTTTACTTTGTGCACTTTTGGACTTGTGTTTTTCATTAAAGTGCCACAAACTGCAGTTCAGCGCCTGGGTCTCTCTTCTCTGCCCCAAGGGGCAATTCATGACACATGCTTACCCACTATGTGCTTCAAAGTTGCATCCTAATAATGATACCACCCCACAGAGTTGTTCACAGCATGACACTGAGCTACTATCCAGCATACAAGCGTGAGGTCTGTTACAGAAAGTGTCACATGGTGAGACGAGCCTCAGTGTTTATATCAGGGAGTACACTGGGAGACCATACTGTGCTATTGGGTTGACAGGAGCCAGCTGTTGCCATGGGACTGCTGGAAAAACACAGAAACCAGTCTAGGCATGCGGTGCTCCACATGACCTCAGTGTCACCTTTATAACAGCTGGTAGCTCAGTCACTGCTGTGCGTTTGCATGCATGTGTGGGTGGGTGTTCTGCATGCTTACTTCATCACCCCTCATCTAGAGTTGGATGATTTCCATAGTTATCCATCAGATTAATGCATGATGGCTACCCAGGAAAAGTTTATAACAAATTAGTCAAAGGTACTTATTCTGCCCCATCTTCATTAGGTGTGTTATTGCTGTACCAAAGATATCATCCTTCATTTGCCTGCTGCTGATGTATGCTTTTGAAAACTGAGCTGAGTGATCAATTTGTGCTGATTTGATTTGCACACATAAACTAACAAAATTTTTTAGGATGTCCCAGTCAGTCTGTTTTCTTTCCATCAACATAAAAAAGATAAAAAAAAAAAAAAATAAATCAGTTTATACAGGAAATGAAATACAAAGAAATATACAAATACCTTTGTTTTCCCTGCTTGGGACATTTTAGTTTCCAGCATTGTGTAACATTCACAATTTCAGTTTTGTCAGTGTTAAAATGCCGATTCATTGATTGAAAGATCCAAGAATAAGCCGGAGAATTCTTCAATTCAAAGATGCAACATTTATTCAGAGGTCACATATAAAGCAGGCAGCACTGGGTTCAGTGTGATACAGCCCCCTTGGGAGCGTCGCCAGACTGACCCCGACTTCTGGGTGCAACTTATGTTCATCTTCTCGGATTGGTTGGACCAACCTCGTACAATAGGATGGGCTTGTACGCAACTGTCTGATTGGCCAGTTTAACTCTGACGTGAACAGGCCTTCCGCTATTCGCGTTAACTATCTCCTTAGATGTACAATAAAAGTGTGTGTGTGTGAGTGTTGGTTTGGGTGTGTAACTAATGTAATAGACCTGAATAAAAGAAGGGAGAGAGAGAGAGAGAAAGAGGGCTCTATAGCTCTGCCTGATTCCTGTTTATCAGATTGTGGTTGCGTGACACTTCAGATTGTAGTTTGACACTTAGCATATTTGTTCATAAGAATGTAAACAGAATATGTATAGAATATGTATAGAGCATAATGGAAGATTACCTACAGAATTATTATTTTGGCACTCTAACTTTTCATACGCCTTTCATTCCCCCCTTTGACATGATTTTATCATGTCAACCATACATGGTGTGAGATACACTAGCAGTTAGCAGATGGTGAATAAGGTAGGTTCCTACATTGTGTGTCAATCCAGTCAGTCAACCCAAAATAGGTTTGCATCATTGGTTCTGATACCCTTGCCTCCCTCCTTGTGGACACCCCCAGCGCGGTGCAGTGATGTCTAAGAGGGCATACCGAGGCAACATGTCTTTGTCCAGATGAACTACAGTCACATAATTGTCCTTGTTCACCAAGTCCTGCACCCCCACCGAGATCTCCTCCTGATCATCATGTGAATAGTTCTTTGTCTGGTGAAGTGGATCATGTGGGGGTCATAAGGTCAAACAGGGTCAATCCACGAAGCCCACGAAACATCTTGTCCACCAATTGACCGTTGCCAGGGCTCGCATCATTCAGCTGCAGTCATCACACGGTTGCGACAGGGGTTTGACTTTCCTCTGTGTCTGCTTCCCTGCTTCCTGTATCCGGAGCTGTGGAGCACAGTCGCATCTCGTAGACACACACCGGTACCATCAGAAGCAAAACAACTGTGTGCCCACGCTCTGAGGCACATCTCGTCCCATGATGTTTATAGGACAGTCTGGTGGATGCAGCAGAGAGTAGACAACATCCAGTCCAGCCAGTGAGCATCTCAGTGATGCTGTCCCAGGGATGCCACCCACCTGTGTACAATCAGTGGACAGAGGTAGAGACTGGTGCTGATGCAGAAAATGCTGTCTCCTCCATGTGGCTGAGCTGACTACACCCCAGGTGCTGGAGGTGCGGTGGGTGCGCATGGGTACCAGTCCATCCTTCTTCTAGGGACTGAAGTTGTACAGTCACTAGCTCTACGACCTCCTTTTCTACGTCGCAGGCACTGTCATGATGGTCTGGTGCCCCCCCTGCATGCACCTTCCCTGCACCCTACACCTTTGCTTAGGTGCCGATACAAAGGGCTCGGCCAGGACAGGATCAATAATGGCCTGATGGGTTGTCACTGCAATGGCTGGAGCCTGTACCATTTTATCCTTATTCACTACATCTGTAGTTGACAATGTGCTGTTGTAAGTTATCTCCCATTAGCCTTTGAGTGTATGATTGTCGGCTATGTGCAAGCTACAAGAAGTGGTTGTGTTGTGATGAGTGAGCTGGGTGATGAGACCTATGTGTTGCAGTGTAAGTAGGTAGTAAACAAAATCGTTCAAAGTTAGGAGACATCCTTATTCATGCTTGTTGTATTCAGGCTTCTAGAGCTTCTAACCTTCACAATTATCCTGACTACCTAACCGTAATTAACATGATGTCAATAATAATGCATGAATACTATAAGTCTCACAGCCGTACGTGTGTGTGGTGAGCTATGTATGAGTCATGTATTATCAGTAGCACATTGTGTTTACAAATAATCTGTAATAGCGCAATGGTCTTCCTCGTCATCATCTTCGGTCTTGGGGTCTTCAGCTCCTCTTCTGGACTCAGCAATTAGTTTCTATGAGGAGATATGAGATGTGCAAGATTTCCTGATGACTGCCACTGTGGAAAATTGCATTTGGAGGTTTAGCTCATTTATCAATACATGTGATCCTGACATACAACGAGCACAAAGAGTTAGAGCTTCGTTAATTTCTGAAGGCCCTGTGTCATCAGGGTGTTTCCTACAGGACTGATGATGCTATGGCATCTGCTGCTTTTGGTTTTATGACCTGGTTAACACCCTTCTGGGCTTCTGAATATATGGTCTATAGTGTCATACTCTGCTCCTTTTATTAGATCTACATCTGTTTAATCCTTTTACCATAACAAATTTAGAATTTGCTTTAAATTTTCTCATCCCCTTGTTTGTTAATGTTAAGATTGGTCATGTAGGAGATCTCTGGGTATCAATGTGCACAGCCTTTTGTGCTGTGGTTAAATGACAATGCACATGTTTCTAATTTAGGAAAATATTCTATGTTAAGGTCAGGTGTTGGCTTTCCATGGATGGCTATATTCCCCAACAGAGGTGACAAAATGTCCAACATTTTCCAATCCCTGTGTCTGGGTCTAACCAGTGAGATGTGTGGAACCCCCCCATTGGTTAAAATGTCTCTTATCCTCTTCAATTAGGACAATGGATGCTTCCACACATTCCCTTGTTTACCAGTACAAGTTTTATGACCAATCTGGAGGATGGATCTGCAAAGAATGGTTATTCATAATTTGGATCAGATCTGTTCAATTGCCTATAGTGCATGGGGTACAATGCTACTTTTACGGATTTTGATAGGTATTCTACTGTTAGTTTGCCATTTGCAGATTTTAACTATTACCTTTTCTGACCTTGAAAAGTCCTGTATGTCATTACCCGAAGTTACTACTTTACATGCACCTGCACCATACGAATTTAATCAAAATACCTTGAACCTCAGAGTCAGGTAAATGGAAGATGTCTGCTTTTTTCTAATAATTTAATTTTTGCTAATTTTCTGTATATGTGTAGAAGTGAGGTGACTTATCTGTTTTAGTGTTAAGCATGCAGTCCAGTTTTTCCGTAGTGGGTGTAGCTCATGGGTGCCTCCCCTCAGCAGCCGGTCTCGCCATCACTGTTTCCATTGTGGGTGCGTTGGCCCCTCCTGCTCCACTGCTGTCCTTCCCCTCCTCCTTTTGGCTTCCTTTTATAAAAGAAACAGATTCATGGGGATCCTCAGGCTCCCCGTGTGTCAGCCATTCCATAAATAAGTGTGGGTTTTTCCTTCAAATTTTCTTTTCTTTTCTTATCTAGATTTCCAACTTTCAGTCAAGAAACACTTTAACTCCGTGTGTTGTGTGAATAGTGGCTTGATTGCCCATTGTCAGGTGCAGTGTCTTTTCTACAGCCTTTCTTATAGCGGCTACATGTTTCACACAAGCCGGATGACCTAGTACTTTTCTATCTGTGCCTGTCCCACTCTCCCCCTTTTGAAACAGAACGGCATTAACAAAGCCGTTTTTTTCAATATCCAAATGAGGCCCATGCAGGGGAGGATACCCATTGTGTTGCTAATTGGGGGACCCCCCCCCCAGGGTTTTACTGTTAACATGGCCTCTGCCTCTATTATTAAACCTCTGATCATCTCCTGTGGCCCTGCGGCCGATGCTGATAGGGCAGATTAGGTGTGTGTGTGTGTGTGGGGGGGGGGGTCTGGGTAGGGTGCATATTGTTGTGATGTGAGGTCCTGGGGTGCATAGATAGAGTTTGTTGGGGCATGGGTCGTTTTGGCATCTGCTTAGCAGAGGCTTTATTTTGGTTTTTACCTTATCCACTAGCGGTAGTTATAGGCATCAGTTATGCAAACCTCAATTCTCGTGAACACGTGCTGACTACAGCTGATTCACGAATATTGTTTATGTACACGTAGAGAACATATGAGTAGTTTGCTGAATCTGGAATGGCTTGTTAGCACCAACACAGCTTCCTGGCAAAATATGTATGGCTTACGCTGACTAACACTTAAATGTTCATGAATGAGATTCAATATTTGAGATGCTGTCCGAAGGTAAATGGAAAGCAACAATATAATTTATTGTACTTACATGTGCTCAGTTGATCATCTATGGCCCATCTTTCGATGTCCCTTTGTTTTACATTCTTTTACTGTTGTTGGGGAGGGAGGAGGGGGTCGCTAGGCGATGGCGTGGAGGGGGAGGGTGGACGCAGCTAGTTCCAGCGGGCCTGAAGAGGGACTCACACAGTCACTGGGGGAGGGAGGTGATCCACAGCCATGACCATCGTCTCAGATTAATAGAGAAACAGACAAGCCATTAAACCATGTGTTTTTGTCCTTTTCCGTTTTATCGCGTTTATTGATTATTTTGCTTTTGTTCTCACCGTTGCAGTATGAGTCTCTTAATCTTACATTTTTTCTTTCCTTCTTCCAATCGTTTCTCCATATTTTCTCTTGTGTCCTGCACAAAACTTTAAC
This sequence comes from Pholidichthys leucotaenia, assembly GCA_020510985.1. NCBI lineage: Eukaryota > Metazoa > Chordata > Actinopteri > Cichliformes > Pholidichthyidae > Pholidichthys > Pholidichthys leucotaenia. The sequence continues at coordinate 166,749,388 of CM035844.1, forward strand.
AATTCATCAGCCTTCAATTTTTCTCTAAAACCAAACTTTCTTTTCCATTTTCGTCCACTCTCACTTCCACAATACTCATCTCCACAACTTTTATCTATTTATTTATATATTCATTTATTTTTATTTTATTTATTTAGGTATTTACTTATTTAGTTATTTATTCCAATTTGCAATTTTCCTTTTTTCTTTATTTAAATTACCTCACCTTTATATATTGTCCACCTAGGATTTTTCTACACTTTTATTGTATAAGTAGGATTAAATCTCCTTATTCTCCCCTCTGCCCAAATTAAAGTTGAACCTTTTCTCTACAGCTGATTGGGCAGGCCTTGCCTCACTACATCAAACCGACATTGGCGAGTGTGGGAGGGCTTTATTTTGCCGTGCACAGACTTAAAGCTTTCCTTTCAGCCAGAGAGATAAGGTTCCAAATTTATTAGGAAGATCTGAAGCTCTATTTGGCAGTAGATTTATGAAAGAATGCACTTCCTACATTTGGCCACACGATGGAGGCACTGTGCTGCAGCTTGAAGGCGGTTTAAGATGCTGTTTACTCACACATGAGCACTGAATGCCACGTGGCCGCCTCTGCCCCATGCAACGTGGACGTGCAATATGGCCACAAAGTCTATTGTCCACAAACCATGACTTGTTTTTCAATTCAATTCAATTCAATTCAACTTTATTTATATAATGCCATATCACAACAATAGTCATCTCATAGCACTTTCAAATGTAGGGGAAACCCCACAATTGCAGAAAGACCCCAGCAATCAGACGATCCCCTGTGAGCAAGCACTTGGCGACGGTGGAGAGGAAAAACTCCCTTTTAACAGGAAGAAACCTCTAGCAGAACCAGGCTCAGGGAGGGGCAGTCATCTGTTGCGACTGGCTGGGGGGGTGAGGGGATAGACAAGATGAAAAAAACAGACATAAAGAGAGCAAACATTAATGGAGAGAAGCCGAGTACATTATTGGAGGTCACCCGGCAGTCTAAATCTAACAGCAAAACCCAGGGAGATTTAAGAGACACAAGATCCCTCCCTAATCATAGGCTATATTGAAGAGGAAGGTTTTTACCCTATTGTTAAAAACAGAGATCGAGTCTGACTCCCGAACCCAGATTAGTAACTGGTTCCACAGGAAAGGAGCTTAATAGCAGAAGGCTCTGCCTCCCATTGTACTTTTGGAGATTCTAGGTATTACAAGTAATCCAGCATTTTGGGAATGTAGTGCTCTGTTAGGATGATAGGTAATATCAGATCTTTTATATAAGAGGGGGCCTGATTATTAAGAGCTTTGTAAGTGAGAAGAAGGATTTTAAACTTAATTCTAAACTCTATGGGAAGCCAGTGAAGGGAGGCCAAAACCGGAGAGATATGATCTCTCTTTCTAGTACCTGTTAAAACTCTTGCAGCAGCATTTTGGATCAACTGAAGACTTTTTAAAGATGTTTTAGGACAACCTGACAATAACGAGTTACAATAATCTAATCTAGAGCTAACAAAAGCATGGATCAGTTTCTCAGCATCACTCAGAGACAAGATGCTCCTAATCTTGGCAATATTGCGCAATAGATAGAAGGTAGTCTTAGAAACAAATTTAATATGTGAATTAAAGAACAGATCTTGATCAAAAAAAAACTCCAAGGTTCCTCACAGAACTATTCAGAGTAAGAGTAGCCACATCCAAATTAAGAGTTTGATTTGGAAAGGTTTTTCTAAGGTTTTTTTGGACCAACAAGAATGACTTCAGTCTTATCTGGGTTTAATAGCAGAAAATTACAAGTCATCCAAGCTTTGATTTCCTTAAGACAGGCATCTAACTTGGCTAATTGATTACAATCATCGGGCTTCATTGACAGGTATAATTGTGTGTCATCTGCGTAACAATGAAAATGTATACAGTACTTTCTGATGATGTTGCCTAACAGAAGTATATATAAACTAAAAAGAGTAGGGCCTAACACAGATCCCTGTGGAACTCCATGACTGAGCTTAGAGTTGGAAGAAAACTCATTATTGATATGAACAAACTGAAGTCTATTGGACAAATAAGATCTAAACCACTGCAATGAAGTACCATTTAGTCCAACATAGTGTTCTAATCTATCAAGTAGAATATCATGATCAATAGTAGCAAAGGTTGCACTAAGACCTAAAAGGACAAGTACAGAAATGAGTCCATTATCAGATGCGATAAGAAGGTCATTCGTGACCTTCACTAAGGCTGTTTCAGTACTATGATGAATTCTGAACCCAGATTGAAACTCTTCAAATAAACCATTTCCCTGTAAGTGGTCAAATAATTGCATAGCAACAACTCTTTCTAAGATTTTTGAAATGAATGGCAGGTTAGAGATTGGTCGATAGTTAGCTGAAACTCCTGGATCCAGCGTTGGCTTTTTGAGTAAGGGTTTAATTACAGCAATTTTAAAAGCCTGTGGTACATGACCTAAGGTTAAAGAAGAATTGATTATTTGAAGAATACGGCTACCAATAAATGGGAAGACTTTTTTAAATAAGCTGGTAGGAAGAGGGTCTAAAAGACCAGTTGAAGGCTTGGATAAGGGGATTATTTTATCTAACTCTAAAAGGTCAATTGGAGTAAACATCCAAACAGATATCAATTGAAGGAGTTGTAGTAGTTGCTGTACTTAAGTTTACAGTGGGAATAATCTGATTGATTTTATCTCTAATAGATAAAATTTTACGATTGAAAAAGTTCAAAAAGTCCTGACTAGTAAGCTCTAGGGGATGCGAGGATTGACAGAGTCCTGACTCTTTGCAAGCCTGGCTACAGTGTTGAAAAGAAACCTGGGATTATTCTTATTCTCTTCTATTAATGCAGAGCAATAACTTGTTCTCACTTTTCTAAGAGATTTTTTATAAATTAGGAGATGATTTCTCCACGCTAAATAGAATTCATCTAAATTAGTGGAATGCCATTTTCTTTCTAATTGACGAGTCTTCTGTTTTAAGCTATGAGTTTCTGTGTTAAGGGGTTAGAAATCTCTGATTAGACTTTTTCTTTTTTAAAGGGGCCACCAAGTCAAGAGTCTGATGCAGAGATGCTGTAACACTATCTACCATGCTATCAATTACTGAAGAAGCAAGCTCTCCATCTTTTATTTCTGTTGTGTTGACACATGGTATAGAGGAGACAATCTGCAAAAATTTGGTAACATCATCTGAAAGACATCTGCTGTAGTAATAATTTTCTTTAGAAGTCAAATAATCAGAAATACTGAAATCAAAGGTTAACAGACAATGGTCTGACAGTACAGGATTATGAGGCAACACTACCAGATTTTCTATTTCTATACCATAAGTCAGAACAAGGTCCAATGTGTGGCGAAGGTAATGGGTAGAATTCTCTACTTTCTGGGAAAACCAGAATGAGTCTAATATTGAATTGAATGCCTTATTAAGACAGTCACTATCTACATCAACATGTATATTAAAATCCCCTACTATTCTATCTGATTTCAGCACTAAATCAACTAAAAATTTGGCAAATTCGGATAAAAACTGAGTAGGCTGAGGGAGGACGGTAAACTATGGCAATGAAAATTGGGTTTAAGCTAAGATTGCTAACATGCACCATAGTGAGGACCAGGCCCTCAAAGGAATTAAAACATGTTTTTTGCTTTACATTAACTAGTAATTTCGAATGGTAAATTGTCGCTACTCCACCTCCACAACCAGAACTTCTAGGATTATGATAGTTTAGGTAACCAGACGGAGTTGATTCATTTAAACCAACATAATCATCTTGCCCTAACCAAGTCTCTGTAAGGGATATTAAATCAATCTGATGAGCAATTAATAGATCGTGAACTAGTAGAGACTTGGGAGTTAGAGACCTAATATTTAACAAACCGCATTTAATTTTCACATTATGAGGAGGAAGAGAGGCCGAGTCATTAAATTTAGAGACTTGATGTTTAATTTGAGATTCACCAACTTTTTGTTTAATCACTTTGGGATGTTTATACATTATATTTTTTATTAACTTTGGGGGGAGTAGACAAAGGTTCTCTGAGGGGGAAGACAGGGGCTAAGTTGAGGAGTGGCAGATGAGGAGGAGCTGCAGAAAGGGGTGAATTTATCAAGTTATGTTGTAATTGTCTTGGTTTATAATATTTTGGGTAACGGGAGACAGACAGAATCTCTATGGGGTTATAAATTGAAGACTGGTCTATACAGTGGGGATTATTTGTATTAATAGGATTAATATGAGAAGTGGAAACAAAGAAGGGCTGGTTGGCAGACCTAGGAACTTCGGGGTGAGTCAACGCACCAAATTTCAGTCACTGTGCTAAAAAATGCTGAATGGAATAGAACAGATTGTCCCTTAAAACACGTGCACCAAGTATATTTGGATGGATGCCATCTGGCCTCATAAATGATGGGCGATTCCAAAACAGGTTGAAATTTTCTACAAAAACCAATGTTAAAAGTAGGACATGTAGAACACAACCAGGTATTAAGACTGAGAGTTCTGCTAAAATAATTGCAACCTCGTCTGAAAGGGGCCTAGGGCTCAGAAATAAACACACATCTGCCACAGTTCATAAGAGTGGACAGAAGGCTCTTGAAGTCACTCTTTAAGATCTCCGATGCTTCATCTGGGATGTTGTTGCATCCAACATGTACAATGACAGTTTTAGCGTGGGGGAATTCACTTAATAGGTCAGGGGTAACAGTCTCGATGTCTGACACTAGCCCCAGGAAAAAATTTAGTAACACAGTACCTGCTTCTGACGTTCCTCATAATCGAGTCACCAATTACCAATGTCGTCTGGGGGAGCCTTGCGGGTGGTTTCTGAAATGGTGGATAATTTTGCCGATGTTGTTGTTGTGATGGGGGGGAGATGCGCTCTCTTCTTTTTGGAGCTGGTGTATAGTTTGGCACACCTAAAGTAGTTTTAATCCGGGGCTTGTGGGTTTGGGCCGCTGTTGAAGGAGGAGGAGGAGGGGCGGCCATGGGAGGATGATCGACGTCCAGGTGGGGAAAATCTTCCAGGGAAAGGATGTTGAATCTGTTTTCCAGTAGCAAGGGAAGAGAAGAGGCACGGCCGTGTCTGGTCAATCGCCGATGTTTGCTAGTTGGCCCAACCAAGGTCCAGGGCGTGCATTGAGGAAGCGAAAAACCACCCGGGGCTTTGGGTTTAGCTCCAAGCTGAAGCCAGTGTTTATTGTTGGGGTCCTGGACAGCTGAGGAGACCGGAGCGGGGTGGAAGTGGATGACGATGTGCTGAATTCACCCAGGTAAGTAGCCGTCTCTGCTAACTGCGAGTCGGTTGCCAGGGCTGATGTTCTCCCGAGGATTATAGTGTCTAGGTGGTCTTTAGCCTCCCAAATCTTATAGAGGTTGGAGAGTCTCACTCCCAACTTAGAAACTTTCTTCAGAAGGGATACACAACTGACACATGTCGGAAGGAGTCATGACATTCCAGGCGAGAAGTGGATGGGTAGCTAGCTAAAAACAGCTAAAAACAGGTTAGCCTAGCCTGGTGAAAACAGCCCTGCCAGGGGTCTGATTCACCTGTGTGCCAATCGGGCTTTCTGCTAGGCCAACACTAAGCTAACACTAAGTAAAAAGCTAATATCAGTAAAAAGAGATAAAAAATTTAAAACAAAGTTAATAAAAACAAACAAAAGCGGACAAGATAACGCTTTGATGCGACGTGACGTGATGTTTACAGACGCTGAAAACTTCTTCTTTGCAAAAATGCTCCAAATCTGTCAGATTGCCAGGGCATCTCCTGTGCACAGCCCTCTTCAGATTATCCTACAGTTGTTCGATCGGATTCAGATCTTTTATATAAGAGGGGGCCTTATACAAAGAAACTGGAGCGTTGCCTCCTTAACTTCAGCTGTAAACATGCCAGAATAACCTTACAACTTTAATTTAGCGATCCATTTTAATACTGTTACTTCAAATAATCTCCTCTCAGTATAACCTGTTTTAAACAATCTCACCTCCACTCAGGAGTGGGGGCGAATTGCCTCCCTCCTTTATGGAAAAACACACACCCGCCTTTGTTCCCCACATGGCCCGACGAGCGTCGTTAGTTAAATCATACTATGGGAAAAGTTTAGTAGATATTTCCAACCCCCAGTATTTCTCAAACCACACATTTAACCCCTAAAGACACAGAATTAACAGACATCAGCGTGCACACTGTGGACAATACAAACAACAACTATTTTCAATATCATGGACAGTTGCGCACTAAGGAATGGTTAAAAGATTCTTGCACTGGACTGTAAATTATTACTATTTTTATTATCATGGACAGTTGCTCACTAAGGATGGTTAAAAGATTCTTGCACTGTACTGTAAATTATTACTATTTTTATTATCATGGACAGTCACTCACTAAGGAATGGTTAAAAGATTCTTGTGCTGTACTGTAAATTATTAACAAAAGGTTTTTGTTTTGTTTTTTTTCAGTACAGGCACCAGGCTAGCCCTGGTTCCCTTAATTTGGGAGATGAACACGGGTGATCGCTGATCACCGCTGTTCTCTAAGTCTCGTAATTATTTCGGAACAGACTGCATCCGAAATACTTCACCCACGTGGCATCGTTCCTTAATGGCATTGGATCGGACACTTAAATCCCCCCCGGCATCAGGCTAATCCTGGCTATTTTAATTTGGAAGATGGACACGGCCGTTGTCCCCTAAGTCTTATTGATTTTGGGTACAGACTGCTCCCAGAATTCCACTGACTTGTCCAACTGTATGTAGAGGGCACTTTCACTGAAGCCTCGGCAGGTCTCCAGTACAAAAGGTACCGTATCATACAGCTCAGTGCTATACTGATTTAAACAAGCGTGGCTTCGCTCCCCAGTGGCATCGGGTCGAACACTCTAAATGGCTCCCCCCGGCATCAGGTTACTAACCCTAGGTATTTTAATTTGGGAGACGAACCCGGATGATCATTGACCACCCCGGTCCGCTAGTCTCATATTTATTTTGGTTCAGACTGACTCCAAAATGCTTTAAAATTTGGTGGACCATACACCCGTGAATTGTATGTCCTGATCGCAACCGTCCTAAATCAGACTGACAATAGGACACGTGCACTTTCCTTTGCGTGAAACTATTTGTTCAGACTTTACATGTGACTCCCAATTAAATTATAAAATTTGGAGATCGGATATACCAGTTAATCAGACAACTGTAAATTTAGTATGGCCAAAGTGCAGAAATTCGTGTAAGAAGGTTTTTTGCTTACCTTTCTGTTTGGGCGCCAAAGTCGTCTAAAAAGGGTCCTTCCGATCTGTTCCGGACTCGTCTCAGAATAGTTCAATCCAGGTCACAGCACCAAAATTGTGAAAATCCCGAATCATTGATTGAAATATCCAAGAATAAGCTGGAGAATTCTTCAATTCAAAGATGCAACATTTATTCAGAGGTCACATTTAAAGCAAACAGCGCTGGGTTCAGTGTGACGCAGCCCCCTTGGGAGCGTCGCCAGACTGACCCCGACTTCTGGGTGCAACTCACATTCATCTTCTCAGGTTGGCTGGACCAACCCCGTACAATAGGATGGGCTTGTACGCAACCGTCTGATTGGCCAGTTTAACTCTGACGTGAACAGGCCTTCCGCTCTTCACGTTAACTATCTCCTAAGATGTACAATAAAAGTGTGTGTGTGTGAGTGTTGGTTTGGGTGTGTAACTAATGTAATGGACCTGAATAAAAGAAGGGAGAAAGAGAAGAAAGAGGGCTCTATAGCTCTGCCTGATTCCTGTTTATCAGATTGTGGTTGCGTGACACTTCAGACTGTAGTTTGACACTTAACATATTTGTTCATAAGAATGCAAACAGAATATGTATAGAGCATAATGGGAGATTACCTACAGAATTATTATTTTGGCACTCTAACTTTTCATAAGCCTTTCATCAGTTTTTCTCATTCTCAAACCAACAAAATCCAGATGAATGAACTCTGTGGCATTCAGTTATTATACTTTGTGCACTGCCTGTATGAGTTATGATTAGTTTCTATTATAGCGACAGTATATACAGTGGTGTGAAAAAGTGTTTGCCCTCTTTCTGATTTCTCATTTTTTTTTGTATGTTTGTCACACAAATGTTTCAGATCATCAAACAAATTTAAATATTAGATAAAGATAACACAAGTAAACACAAAATGCAGTTTTTAAATGAAGGTGTTTATTATTAAGGGTACAAAAAATTCAAACCTACATGACCCTGTGTGAAAAAGTGATTACCCCCCTGTTAAAATATAAATTAACTATGCCGGTTTATCACAACTTTGGAAAGCTGAGTTCAATTTTGCTAGCCACAGCCAGGCCTGATTACTGCCACACCTGTTCTCAATCAAGAAATCACTTAAATACAACCTACCTGACAAAGTGAAGTAGACCAAAATATCCTCAAAAGCTAGACATCATGCTGTGATTCAGAGAAATTAAGGAACAAATGAGAAACAAAGTAATTGAGATCTGTCAGTCTGGAAAAGGTTATAAAGCCATTTCTAAAGCTTTGGGACTCCAGCAAACCACAGTGAGAGCCATTATCCACAAATGGCAAAAACATGGAATAGTGATGAACCTTCCCAGGAGTGGCCGGCCAACCAAAATTATCCCGAGAGCGCAGCCACAACTCATCCAAGAGGTCACAAAAGACCCCACAACAACATCCAAAGAACTGCAGGCCTCACTTGCCTCAGTTAAGGTCAGTGTTCATGACTCCACCATAAGAAAGACTGGGCAAAAATGGCCTGCATGGCAGAGTTACAAGACAAAAACCACTGCTGAGCAAAAAGAACATAAAGGCTCGTCTCACTTTTGCCAGAAAACATCTTGATGATCCCCAAGACTTTTGGGAAAATACTCTGTGGACTGACAAGACAAAAGTTGAACTTTTTGGAAGGTGTGTGTCCCATTACACCTGGGATAAAAATAACACAGCATTCCAGAAAAGTAACATCATACCAACAGTAAAATATGGTGGTGGTAGTGTGATGGTGTGGGGCTGTTTTGCTGCTTCAGGACCTGGAAGACTTGCTGTGGTGAATGGGACCATGAATTCTGCTGTCTACCAAAAAATCCTGAAGGAGAATGTCTGGCCATCTGTTCATGACCTCAAGCTGAAGCACACTTGGGTTCTGCAGCAGGACAATGATCCAAAACACACCAGCAAGTCCACCTCTGAATGACTTAAGAAAAACAAAATGAAGACTTTGGAGTGGTGTAGTCAAAGTCCTGACCTGAATCCGACTGAAATGCTGTGTCATGACCTTAAAAAGGCGGTATATGCTCGAAAATCACCCACTGTGGCTGAATTACAACAATTCTGCAAAGATGAGTGGGCCAAAATTCCTCCACAGTGCTGAAAAAGACTCATTGCCAGTTATCGCAAACTTTTGATTGCAGTTGTTGCTGCTAAGGGTGGCCCAACCAGTTATTAGGTTTCGGGGGCAATCACTTTTTCACACAGGGCCATGTAGGTTTGGATTGTTTTTTCCCTTAATGAAAAACACCTTCATTTAAAAACTGCATTTTGTGTTTACTTGTGTTATCTTTGTTTAATATTTAAATTTGTTTGATGGTCTGAAGCATTTAAGTGTGACATACTGTACATACAAAAAAATAAGAAATCAGGAAAGCGGCAAAACAGTTTTTCACACCACTATATAAATACAAATATCTACTCTTTAAAATACTGAGTGTATTCTGTCTGAGATAAAAAAAAGTCCTGACACAGATTTTTCTTACTTCTCCTGGATTGTGATTTATTTTTTTCGCCTGATTCTTTTAAAAAGAGTGATAGCAGTTGAAAAGTTGGTACAAACTGATACAACTGGATGTCATTTGAATGCAGAAACATTGTGTGTAAATCAAACAATAATTGAAGATGGATTCATTCCTCCAAATCCAGACTGAAATTGACTACCAGTCCTATAGCACTGTTGTAGTTTCACTGTGGCCTTGAAGTGCTTGAAGTGCTTTTTTTAATTCAGAATTGATAATCAGAATTGATAATCATCTTCCCCACAGCCGGGTCATACCAAAGACCATAAAAATAGTATTTTCCAACTCCTAGCTTAGTGCTCAGCATAATAAAATGGGGAAAGGAAAGTTGGTTGCCCAGCCACAGAGAAGAGCACAACCTCAAGTGTACTCCTAGTGCCGGTCCCAAGCCTGGGTAAATGGGGAGGGTTGTGTCAGGAAGGGCATTTGGCATAAAATCCTTGCCAAATCAAATATGCTGTGGTGATCCTGACTATATAGGGAGCAGCCAAAAGTAGACGATTCAGAATTAATAATCAACCTGTCATGCAGGGACTGTCAGACAAACATGAAAGGTCCACAAAGAACAAGGTAGCACTTTATAATGCAGGCTGCAAGTTGCAAAGGTACAGGGTAGCTACAGGGTAATCACCGGGAAAAAGAGGAAAATGGTAATCACTGGGAAAAAGAAAAAAACTGTGTAAAAACAGGCAAAAAAAACCCAGAATAAGCAAGAAATAATAAATGGATCTTGGGCTGTGTTACAGCTCAAATTTTATTTGCTATGATTATCCAGGAAATGTACGAGGAAAGAACAGGGAAGAAAACAGGATAGAAAAACATGGTCAAAACATGGCAACATTTACTGTATGTTTCACACTACTTACAATGCATGTCCACTGGATCTGTCATTTCTCTGCTTCCTATTCTGTATCTATGTGAAACGCAATGCAAAGCATTTGGCTGTGGTGTGGTGAGATTTGCCCTGCAGTGTGTTGAGTTGCCCGTATGCAAATGAGGTATGCACCAGCTGTGGTTAAGGTCAAGGTCAAAGATCAGGAGATCTGAGCACTCTTGGTGTAGTGGTTTGGCTGCACACTGCTGTTTCTCCTACTAATCATTTCATTCCTCACAGCTTTACTCACTATCTGCCGGCAATCACCAGAGTCTTCAACTAGCCCCAGCGTCCTCCACTGATCAGGAGATCGTTGACTACTTCATGCTCGCTTCCAGGTGCGTGTACAGCTAGTACCTCTCCTCCAGTGTACCTAAAAGAGGGAAGTAACATTTACTCTGTTGCTTATTCCCGTTTCCCTTCTCCAGGACTTCCCCATGCTGATTGTGTACCCCAACCCCAGTGGATTGGATCCCCGCTCTGTGGAGGCTTAACATGGAACCTCTCAACCTTTTCTCCCCATAAGTTCACTTACTCACGTTCCCTAACCTGTTCTCTCTTTTCCCCCAAGCTCTTCACTCTCCCCCCTTCAAGCACTCACCTATCCTGCTGCGACTCTGAGAGATCCAGCCATCCTGTACACCGCCCCACTCCATGACAGCGCCTGTAAGCAAACAAACAATAAGCGACTTTCACATTACGAGTGCGCATGTGCGGACTATGCAACCTGACATCCGGTTCAAAGGTCAGGACTACCAAACATTCCACTAGCTGTCTTGCTTTTGTATAGAGACAGTACTGTCACACCTGAGCAATTGCTGTTTAAAGTCTGCTTCAAGCTTTAAATCGCCGTTATGCCAGGTGCACACTGTGCTGTAGTGAAGTGTGGGAACGGCATATATCATCTAGAGAGGTGGAAAAAGCAAACTTGCAGCATACATGCGTGTAACTTCGGGACCAGCGTGTGTACGTGTCCGCCCCCATTCATGTTATATACATTCCCCACGGAGCTGAAGGATCCGGACGGACGTAATTGTTGGATTAAAGCAGTAAGTCTGACATGATTGCTTGACCCAGGAGACGGACACTGACACGAGTAGAGTTATAGACAATTATTTATTAACCCAGTGAGGTTAGTGTGTGTGTGGATGTGTGGGTGAGTGTGATGCTGACAGACAGCTGGAGCTGAGCGAGTATCGCTGCGACCTGGCAACCCTGGAAACACACAAGCACAGGGGACTAATGCAGCTCGCAGCAACGGGGAATTATGATGCGTGCTGCTTACTTGCAGGTGCCGCTGTGAGACTTCTGTCCGCTCCATGGCTTGGCGTGGCTTGGTGAGCGTGGAGCTTGGCGTTGTGATGATGATGAGGAGATCCGAGGAGGAGGAGGAGAAGCTCCGTTGTCAGGGGAGACGAGTCCGCCGCCAGGGAGGTCCACCTGTGCACAGGGGAAATTACTTTGACAAGGTAAGGTTTGCCGATGCTTACATGATGTGGCTTGGCGAAGAGGCTTTGTAGTAGCTCTGGCTTGAGGCCGTGTCCGTGACGCGTTGCGTGGCGACGAAGACAGACAACTCCGTGCAGAGCAGTCAGTGACACCAGCTTTTAAAGCCTGCTGGTTATTGGCGGCAGGTGTATGCGCAGCTGGAGCTGATGACGGCCCAGCGGCCGCCATGACAGTACTCCCCCCTCTAGAGGTGCCTCCAGGCACCTGCCCTATCCTACCTGGATGCACCCGATGGAAATTGCAGATGAGCTGCTTGTCAAGGATCAACGCTGGGCGAATCCAGGAGCGGTGCTCAGGGCCAAATCCCTCTCAGTCCACCAAGTACTGAAGACCCCGGCCCCGCCAGCGGACATCCAAGATGGCAGTAACCCCCCAAGCTGGGTGGCCGTCGATCATCCTCGGTGGGGAAGGCACTGCGGGGGGCGGACACAGAGGGTCGGAGATGTAGGGCTTGACCTGGGAGACATGAAAGGTAGGGCAGATGCGCATGGAAGGGGGGAGAGCTAGGCGCACAGCCACCGGGTTAACAATATGTGAAATCACATATAGGCCGATGAAACGCTTGGTTAACTTGCGTTTTTCGGCCGGCACACTGATATTTTTTGTAGACAGCCAAACCTGTTGACTCACCTTATAGTCCGGGGCAGGCCTCCTGTGACGGTTGGCCACCTGAATATTGCGTTCCGTGGTCTTGAGGAGAGCTCTGCGGGTGATGGTCCAGATCCGACGACAACGCCTGGCATGAGCCTGCACCGAAGGGACAGCCATCTCCTTCTCCTCCTCTGGGAACAGTGGTGGCTCATACCCCAAAGATGCCTTGAACGGGGACATCCCAGTCGCTAAAGACACCGTGGCGTTGTGCGTGTACTCGATCCAGGGCAGGAACGTACTCCAAGAAGAGGAACATGAGGATATGACGCAGCGGAGCGCAGCCTCCAGCTCCTGATTGGCTCACTCACACTGGCCGTTACTCTGCGGATGATACCCCGAAGAGAGACTTGCTGTGGCCCCCAACACCGTGCAAAACGCCTTCCAAACCTGGGAGACGAACTGCGGGCCTCGATCCGAGACAATATCCGCAGGGATGCCATGAAAGCGGACCACATGCTGCACCAGGAGATCCGCCATCTCCCGTGCCGAAGGCAACCCCCGGAGAGGCACAAAATGGGCTGCCTTGGAGAAGCGGTCCACTATAGTCAGGACCGAGGTGAAGTGATCAGAAGGGGGCAGGCCAGTCACAAAATCCAAAGCCACATGGGACCAGGGGCGGGAAGGGACCGGCAGAGGATGGAGAAGACCTGCCGGGGGGGAAGATGACGACTTCCCAGTGGCGCACTGGGCGCAGGCCCGGACATACTGTAGCTGGTGACGTCCTTCCTCAGCCCTGGCCACCAGAAGGCTCTCTGAAGCAGGCCGACCGTGCGAGCAATTCCTGGATGGCACGCCAACTTAGAAGCATGACCCCACTGGATGACCTCGCTCCTGACCAAAGAGGGGACGAACAAACGGCCCGGGGGACCCCCACCCGGGTCGGGCTCAGTCTCCTGCGCCCTCCTGACTCTGTCCTGGATCTCTCACACGAGGGCGCCCACCACACAGGATGAAGGCAGGATGGTCTCTTCTTGATCTCCAACGGTCTCTGCCTCGAACTGCCTGGAGAGGGTGTCCGGCTTAGTGTTCTTGCTCCCTGGCCGGTAGATGATCGTGAAATTAAACCGGCCAAAGAAGAGAGACCAGCTGGCCTGGCGGGAGTTCAGCCATTTAGCCGTCCGGAGATACTCTAGGTTTTTGTGATCCATCCAGACGACGAACGGCTGGGCAGCCCCCTCCAGCCAGTGCCTCCATTCCTCCAAGGCAAGCTTCACTGCCAGCAGCTCCCTGTCACCGATGCCGTAGTTCCTCTCAGCAGGTGTTAGGCGGTGGGAAAAGAAGGCGCACGGCCGGATCACCCCATCCACAGGGGAGCGTTGAGAGAGGACCGCCCCAACTCCAGAATCTGAGGTGTCCACCTCCACCAAGCACTGCAGGGCCGGGTCCACCTGGGTCAGGACGCGGGCAGAGGCGAACTCCTCCTTCATCTTCCCAAACGCCGCAGCCGCTTCCTCACTCCAGTGAAAGGGGGTCTTGGGAGACGTGAGGCTGGTCAAGGGCCGGGCGATGATCCCAAAATTCGGCACAAAACGGCGGTAGAAGTTGGCGAATCCCAAAAACCCCTGCAACTGTTTCCTGGACGTGGGAGTGGGCCAATCCACCACCGCCTTGACCTTGGCCGGGTCAGGGAGCACCTGATTGTGTGCAACAATAAACCCCAAAAAGGACGTCGAGCTGGTGTGAAACTCACACTTCTCGGCCTTGACAAATAACTGGTTCTCCAGGAGGCGGTGCAGGACCCGTCTAACACGCACCTGGTGTTCCTCCAAAGTGCGTGAAAAGATCAGGATGTCATCCAAGTAAACAAACACGAAGGAGTTCAGAAAGTCCCGGAGGACATCGTTGATTAAGCGCTGGAAGACGGACGGAGCACTGGTTAACCCAAATGGCATCACCAAGTACTCAAAGTGGCCGCTTGGGGTCCGGAACGCCGTCTTCCACTCATCGCCCTCCTTAATGCGCACCAGGTGATAAGCGTTGTGAAGGTCCAGCTTCGTAAACCATGATGCCCCCTGGAGAGAGTCAAAGGCCGAGTTCATTAGGGGCAGTGTGTATTTGTCCTTGATGGTAATTTCATTGAGCCCCCGCAAGTCGATACAGGGACGTAGCGAGCCATCCTTCTTTCCCACGAAGAAGAAACCTGCCCCCACTGCCGAGGAAGATGGTCGAATGATTCCAGAGCTGAGGGACTCCTTAATGTATGTGTCCATGGCCTCACGCTCCGGGGCAGACAGGCTATACAATCGACTTGCCGGGAGCGGGACCCCTGCCCTGAGGTTGATCGCACAGTCGTAGGGGCGGTGGGGGGGAAGGGACAGCGCCCGTGATTTGCTGAAAACCGCTCCCAGATCATGGTAGACCTCTGGTACCTTGGACAGGTCCGGGGGCGGTGTCATGGGAGGGGTCATCGATACCGAGGGGGCACATGCTGCAGACTGGAGGCAGGCACTGAGACAAAAGGTGCTCCACGCAGTGATATTTCCTGCTTGCCAGTCGAAAGTGGGGTTGTGAAGTCGTAGCCACGGGTAACCCAGGATCACAGGTGAGGAGGAGATAGGCAACACCAAAAACCGGATCTCCTCCCTATGATTTCCAAAAATAATCACTGACACAGGGGCCATCTGGTGGGAGACAGTGGTTAGCGAAGCCTTTGACAGCGTAATGAGGTTGACAGACGGGCGAAGGGGTTGACAGCTGAGGCCCATATGGGTTGCCAGGTCTCCTGAAATGAAGCTTTGCTCAGCTCCAGAATCAATGAGGGCATGTGTCATGTGTTCCCTGTGTTTATAAATTAATCTGATGGGGATAAGGCAACTGGTGAGGGCCTTTTTCCAATTAACGTCCGTGAATCCCCCTACTGCAGGGGTCGGCAACCTTTACCACTCAAAGAGCCATTTGGACCCATTTCCCACAGAAAAGAAAACACTGGGAGCCACAAAACCCTTTTGACACTCAAAATGAAATAACACTACATATAACGTTTTTTTTTTCCCTTTATGCTATGTATAAACAAACTATAATGTGTTGCACGTATGAAATCAATGAACTCCTGCAGAGAAAACGAAATTACATTTCTGCATGCAACAAAAACATTTTGAACTCCCAAAAAGAAAGACGTTGGGTTGAAGGTTACTTTCAAGTAAAATACTCAATGTCTATTTGAGTCCTTCTTGTATTTATGAAAAAAATGCCGAACTTAAATTATCCACCGGCAGCAAACCAAAAATGCCATCCTCTACTGTGTGCCATCATCCTTTTACTGGCGCGTGCAGTCAGCTGTCAACCTGAATAATAAAAGGACTATTTCACCGAACAATGAAAAAATATGAATATATGCAAACTAATAGGCAATTAAAATATTTATCATACTTGGTTAATGTGAGTTCTGCTCCTGAACCTCAGCGCACAGCGTCTGCACATCAGGGCTGTATGACGTCACCTTCATCGTTACACAGGATCATAAGCTGTCATCTGTGAGGCGTGCGCCATGTTTGTTTTTAATAAAGTTCATGTTGGAGAACACCTGCTCACATACATATGTGGATCCAAAGATCGACAGGACTCCAAGCGCATACTTTTTCATCCATCCATCCATCCATCCATCCATCCATCCATCCATCCATCCATTTTCTTCCACTTAATCCTTTTTGGGTCGCGGGGTGGGGGGTGGGGATTGCTGGAGCCTATCCCAACATCTTTGGGCAAGAGGCAGGGTACACCCTGGACAGATCGCCAGTTCATTGCAGAGCCAACACAGAGAGACAGACAACCATGTTCACATAAATGTCGGGGATAGCATTCCATGTTTCGAACACAAGTCTGTCCGGTTTGGGGAGGTTTTTGATATCACTCCATTTGTGATTCTGAGCAAGAATGGCCTTCTGACGGGTAACATCTTCAAGTCAAGCATTTAAACTTGGACACCCATATGTCTTTGTCAGCTATGTCGGCCAGTTCCATCTCAAGATCAGGTTGACTCACACCTGCCAATGCAGTCGTATTTAGTAGGGATGGATCGATGCTTAGGGGAGTGACGGGGAAGGATAATGTGGTTTTTTCCTCTCTGAACTCACAGAATCGTTTCCCAAACGATGTTTGCATTGCGATGATTGCAGAATGTAAATACTCCAAATTTATCATGTTGTGAGCTTGTTTGAACTCTCTCAAATTGGGGAAGTGAGACAGTGTACCTTTCTGTAAATCTCTGGCAAGCGCTGTCAACTTGTGCTTGAATGCCAAAACCTCCCCCAACATGAGCAGGGCTGTGCGTCCTTTCCCCTGAAGAGCTGTGTTCAGCGTGTTCACGTGTGCTGTCATGTCTACCATGAAGTGCAGCTTTTCCAGCCACTCTGGCTGTTCCAGCTGAGGAAAGGTGAGCCCTTTGCTGCCCAGGAAAGTTTTCACTTCTTCCAGACACGCGGCAAAGTGTTTCAGCACCTCCCCTCTGGTCAGCCACCGGACTTTGCTGTGCAGCAGGAGATCAGAATACAGTATATGCTTTCCAGCTCGTCCAGTAACAAACTGAACTGACGGTGATTAAACTTTAACACATTTTATTTAGATTTTACAAGATCACCATAATCTTCAAATTTAGAATTACATTTTAAAAACTAACGAATTAAAATAAACCGGAGTGGTGGCTCAGTTGGTAGAGCATCCGCCCCACACCCGGGAGGCAGGGGTTCAAATCCCGGCCGGGTCATACCAAAGACCATATAAAAATGGTGCTTTCTGCCTTCTAGCGTGGTGCTCCGCATAATGGAATGGGGAAAGTAAAGTTACACACAGAGCTACCAGAGGACTGACCCCCCACTGTAGCTTTCACTACTTACAGTAGCTGTGTGGCCTAGGGTCAGAGAAATGGAGATAGGCGCCGCCCATATACACCTTCAGGTGTGAAGGGATTAACTAACGAATTAAAATAAAATACATTTTAATTAAATATTCATTATTTATTTTCCAAAGCCACAGGGAGCCGCAGCAGAGGGATGAAAGAGCCGCATGCAGCTCCGGAGCCGCGGGTTGCCGACCCCTGCCCTACTGTAACCCACGGCCCTCCCCTTTTCCGATTGGTACATTCAGCTACCCCGTGGGACTCACTGCCACAGTAGAAACATAGGCCCAGATCCCTTCGGCGCTGTCTCTCAGCCGCCAAAACACCCGATTGCCCAATAATCATTTCCTCCTGCCCCGGAAGTTCCTCCAGCGGGGGCAGAGCCGGGAGAGATGGCCGGGAGGAGCGGGGGCGTGGTTTAACCAAGCGGCTGGCAGCCCTACGTTCGGCTGCCCGCTCCTTCAGCCTGTTGTCCAAACTAATGGTGAGTGAGATCAGTTCACCTAATCTGTCTGGCTTATCCCGTGTTGCTAGCTCATCTCTCAGCTCTGAGCTAAGACTGCGGAGAAAAATACTGCAGAGAGCAGAATCCCCCCACCCCACCTCCGCAGCTAACACCCAAAAGTCTACGGCGAAATCGGCGGCGGATTTGCTGCCCTGCCGAAGATTAGGTAACCGGTCTGTTAACACTGCGTCCCGGTCAGTATGGTCAAAAATCTCAAAAAACTCTGCTACGAATTGCTGGTATGTTAAATGGGCATAGCTGGGTTTAGCCATAATCGCGTACGCCCAAGCTAGCGCCCTCCCCTCAAGCAGGTTAGAGATGTATCCAATCTTGCTATGATCTGTGGGAAAATCTCCCGGGACGCGGAGAAAAACTGTTTCACACTGTAGCAAGAAACCTCGTGCCTCCCCAAGTCTTCCGCTGAATCGGGTGGGGGTTGGCACGGAAGTGAGGCGAGGTGAAGGAGGCTGGTGTGTTTGGCTAGTAGGTGGGTTGACAGGGGCTGGCGAGGCCCCGGCGGCTGGGAGGAACGCCTGGCGTCCATCCAGGCGATCCAACCGGCTATTAATCTGGGTTAATTGATTAAGAATAACCGTCTGTTGATGGACAATTAGATCTACTCGTGCGCTAAGAGTGTTAAGACGGCGCGTCAGCGTGCTGTCTGCTGGGTTGTCTTGACGGAGTCGTACTGACATGATTGCTTGACCCAGGAGACCAACACTGACACGAGTAGAGTTATAGACAATTATTTATTAACCCAGTGAGGTTAATGTGTGTGTGTGTGTGGATGTGTGGGTGAGTGTGATGCTGACAGACAACTGGAGCTGAGCGAGTCTTGCTGCGACCTGGCAACCCTGGAAACACACAAGCACAGGGGATTAATGCAGCTCGCAGCAACGGGGAATTATGATGTGTGCTGCTTACTTGCAGGTGCCGCTGTGAGACTTCTGTCCGCTCCGTGGCTTGGCGTGGCTTGGTGAGCGTGGAGCTTGGCGTCGTGATAGTGAGGGGGAGATCCGAGGAGGAGGAGGAGAAGCCCCGTTGTCAGGGGAGACGAGTCCGCCGCCAGGGAGGTCCACCTGTGCACAGGGGAAATTACTTTGACAAGGTAAGGTTTGCTGATGCTTACGTGACGTGGCTTGGCGAAGATGCTTTGTAGTAGCTCTGGCTTGAGGCCATATCCGTGACGCGCTGCGTGGCGAAGAAGACAGACGACTCCGTGCAGAGCAGTCAGTGACACCGGCTTTTAAAGCCTGCTGGTTATTGGCGGCAGGTGTATGCGCAGCTGGAGCTGATGACGGCCCAGCGGCCGCCATGACAAAGTCTATATTATAACATAATTAAATAGTGTTGTGTATTGTTCAAGTGTCTAAACCCTGAAGTAGTAGGTACGGACAGGCAGGCCTGGATCTAGGATATAGTTCTTTGTATATTGGTAATGAAGCTTGATCTACACACACATGTAATTAAGGCCATTGATAAGTAGGCTGGTATAGAATAAAATTGCAAATCATTGAAAATGTGTGGTTCTTAGACTATAGTAGTATCGACCTATAGCTCTAAGTAAGCAGGCTATGCCTTGTAGTGAAATTTACTCAAAATGACAAAACCAAAGTTGAGCTGTCAAACCACTCGTTTACCTTCTTTGTAGTCGTTTCAGAGTCTCGCAAGTAAGGGTGCTTGGTCCTTTGGCAACAAAAAATCTGCTATGTCAGCGTACATACAGGGGGGCCATTTTGGCCAATTTCTGCAATGTTGCCGCGAATACGTGCAACTAGTACATCCTTGCATTTGCGGGTACAACCGGGAAGATCCCCACGCATACAATATGCTCGTAGATCAGGAACTTTCCATAAATTAAATGTATTGATAGAGCATGTTTGGTAGCCATGTTCCCATGATGTTTTGCGCGAGCCGAGATGCGAAAGTCGCTTATTATCATCACTGTGAATTAATTCCCTACTGCTGTTATACTTACCATTGGTTTTCTCTTTCCTTCCATAGGGTTGTCAGACCTCTTGCCGCAGCTCATTTCCCTGCTATATTCAATAAATTTATTAACATGCTTCCTGTTCTCTCTGTTGCCTGGTTTTGGGTCAGTAATTATTGAATCATGACAGAACAATCTCCCGAAGGAGACCCAGCAGCTGCAGATGGAACCTGGGCGGCTCGGTTAGCTATACTTAAACAGCGAGTTGACCACCTAGCATCACAAAATCAGTCATTCACTCAGCTGTCGCGAGTTATGGATAAAGTGAAACAAATGTCACTTGCCATGAGCACTCACCGGGCCACTCAGTAGGTGTGTCCACCCCCGCTTGCTACAATGGGAAATTGGGAGAGGTAGGGGGAGGGGGGTTATCCTACAGTGTAGCTTGGTTTTCCAGTGCGTACTGGACAGTTTTCCCTCCGAGCACAGCAAAATCAGCTATGCGGTAAATCTGCTGGATGGACGAGCGCTCTCTTGGGCATGCACGGTATTGATTAGCCCTGAATACCCCACTTACTCCTTCAACCAAAGCAAGCAAGCAAAGTTTATTTGTATAGCACTTTTCACAGATATATATCATAAAGTGCTTCACTGCAAATTACAATTTACAAATACAAAAAAATTAAAATCAATAAAGATAAAATATTCATATTATTTGGAATTAAAAGAGAAAACAGTGAAGGAATAAAAGCCATTCAATGAGAGCTAAAAGCTTGTATAAACAAATGAGTTTTTAACTCCTTCTTAAAGGAGTCAACAGACTCAAGGCAGCGCAAGGACAGGGGAAGTGCATTCCAAAGCCGTCGTGCAGTGGCCTGGAAAGATCGATCTCCACAGGTTTTGAATTTGGTCCGAGGGACCACCGGGAGTCTCTCATCTGAGGCTCTTTAGCCTGTTTTCCACTAGCCCAGCACACCTCGGTACGGCTCGATTCACTTCAGTACGGCTCGGAATGCTTCTGTCTCCATTAGCACGGTGTTGTGCTTGTGCTGTGATGGTTTGTGTTAGGAGGTTTTAGAAGCGGGGCGGCAGCAGATTCTCAGCGAGGCGGGGCCACACTCCCGTGACGTTACGCACCCGACTGAGTCCTTATTTACACGAGACAAAAAAGGATCCAAGGATTATTGCCTTGCTCGCTCTGTGGTTTTATCTCACAATTAATTTTATCTCATAATTAAGCTGCAACAACACAAGTCACTTTTGTTTTGAATTAACTGCCAAATGACCGAGAAATAATGAGCTGAAACTTGTTTTTATTCGTATTAAATAATGAGACGGTGGCACACTGGCCAACACCAAATTGTATTATTTTTTACATCCTAGGGCATTTTGGATGTACTGAATTAAAAAAATTCATGTTTTTCACCTTCAGGTCAACGTTTGGAACAACAGTATTATTATTTTCCGTTTAGATGATGCTACACTCCTTCTAAAGTATTGTAAATCTCTGAATTTGGAATGCCGATAGAACATTCAATTTACATATACTTGTACCTACTTTGACTTGGTGCTAATTTTTTATGATATTTCAATAAAAAGAACAGAAAGCTTACAAAAAGATTTCTTTTTTGGTCTAGTTAAAAATTACATTACCTTTACAATGGTTGACCCCTGACAGGAAGATCAGCATCATTTTGATCAGACTAGGCAATGGAATTTCTATGTAATTATACTGTTTTATAATTCAGTGCTATAACAGACAAACCACACTTTCCAAAACAATTCCATTTTATTATATACAAAATATTAAAAGAAAAAAAAAACTTTGCAACACAACATGAAGGTTAATCGACATTTTATACACGCCGACCACTGAGTGCCTCTACACCAGCTTCCCAAATTGGGTCACGAAGACCCGGATGAATTAATCCGTCTCTGCCAGCTGTGGGTCAGCAAGGCTTGGTTGAATAATCCGTGCGGGCTGTCGCGGCGGACGCGTGGGATGATTCTACAAGGAAAATGCACACAATAAAATACAGCACGAAAGTGCAATATATACAGAAAAGACAATAGTTTTTAACAAGAATACATAAGCTTATTTCAGCATATTGTTCACATGAATAATTAAAATAAAAGCTTTAGTCCACAGTGTGCTGCAATAAAGCAGCGATCATTATCCACAAATGAACAGCTTTTTTATTGCATAAATAAACTGAGCGTCTTACCGAATATATTTGCGAAAAAACGCACTATAAAAAAAAATTAAAACTCACCGTTAAAGGACTCCGATGTCGAGACCTCCCGGTATATTTTTTCATTCCAGGCGGCTCCGTCTAACTCGCGCTGAATACGTTCGTCTGACAGTGCAGTGAGCAGACACTGCACCTCCTTATTGGTCCATGGAACACCCTTATTACGCGAAGCCATTTTTGATAGAGAATAAATGAAAATAGCACAGCAATACACTGAAAATAAACCACCAACAGTGGTTGCGTGCTGAGTAAAGGCGGTCGTGAAGATTCTTTTTTTTTTTTTTTTTCAAAAACTTTATTGAGAAGGTTGTGAAGATTTGGTAGATGAGGAGGAGGAGAGGGGTGGTTACAACCTGACCAATCAGCGCCGGTTACGACCTGACCAATCAGCGGCGACCAGTCTGTTAACGTCACAACACGGCACAGCTCAGCACTGCTGTACCCTGCCCTGGAGCGGGACTGAGAATCGCGGCTGTTAAACCGTGTTGGGGCTTGTGGAAAAGCATACAAAGCGTGCTGAGCCGTCCCGTGTCGCGCTAAAGCGTGCTAGTGGAAAAGGCCCTTTAGTGATCACGTCGTGGGATAAGGAGTCAAGAGGGCTGAGATGTATGAAGGGGCTTGGCCATTGAGAGCTCTAAAAGTCAAAATTAAAATCTTAAAATGAAATCTAAAAACAACTGGCAGCCAGTGAAGGGACGATAAGACTGGGGAAATGTGTTCCCTTTTCTTCGTCCGGGTTAAAAGCTGAGCAGCTGCATTTTGCACAGTCTGAAGGCAGGCAACAGCAGTTTTATTAAAACACGTAAAAAGAGCATTACAATAATCTAAGTGAGACGAGATAAAAGCATGAATGATCATTTCCAGTTCAGGTGTTGAGACCATAGGTCTAAGTTTTGCTATATCCCTCAGATGAAAAAAGTCCGTTCTGACTAGTTGCCGACCATGGCAGTCCAGTGACATAGCATTGTCAAAAACAACACCCAGGTTACGCAGGCTGGGCTGGACAGAAGAGCCTAGGTGACCTAAGTGTTGCCTTATCAGAGAAATTTTACTATCTGGAGAGATGATCAGTGTTTCTGTCTTGTTAAGATTTAATTGTAGGAATTATTGTTTAACCATTTGTTAATGGCAGACAGGCAAGAGATTAAGTTTGATAAAATGTTCAGCTCATGTTCTTTAAAAGAGCAGTAAAGCTGAATGTCGTCTGCGTAAAAATGGTAAGACACCCTTAAACTGACTGATAATCTGGCCAAGTGGGGTTAATTACAATAAAAACAGAGTAGGGCCCAGAATTGAGCCTTGAGGAACCCCACAGGAAAGTTCTTTAACCTCTGACATCTTCTCGTCGAACAAAACATAAAACCCTCTGTCAGTTAAATAGGATGAGAACCATTTCAGAGCTAATCCTGAAATACCAAACGTGTCCTTCATTCTATTTATTGATATATTGTGGCCCACCGTGTCAAAGGCAGCAGTGAGATCCAACATCAGGACCGAGTACTGCTGCCATCATGATGTCACTGGAGACTTTAATTAGCGCTGACTCAGTGGAGTGCATTTTACAGAAACCAGACTGAAAGGTATCTTAAGATTTTATTTCTCTCTATGAATGTAGTTAATTGCTCGGCTACTACTTTTTCAAACATTTTGGATAGGAAGGGAAGCTTTGAAATGGGCCTGTAATTGTTCAATTCTGTAGGGTCTAAGTTTTGTTTCTTTAATTTGGGTTCAACCACTGCTTGTTTAAAAGAACTGGGAAGAGTGCCTGATAAAAGTGACTCATTTATGATTTCGACAATTAAAGGCCCGATAGTGTCAAATATTTTGAAAAGCAGTGACACTGGGAAGATATCTAAGGGGCTTGAAGAGGGCTTCATAGAGGCCAGAAGACCATTTATATCCAGTAGCATGACTGGAGTGAATAAGGACCACGTGTTAGAGGGGGCCTGATTCAGGCCAAGGTCCTCAGCAGATGGTGTAGTACTTGTTCTAATATCATTCATCTTATTCACCATAAATTTGCAAAGTCATTACATTCAGCATTAGAATAAGCAGGAACCATGGCTTAATCAGGTGAGACAATGGAATTAATAGTGTCAAACAAAAACTTGGGATTTCCCTTGTTTAAGGATATAAGCTGAGCAAAGTAGTTTGTTCTCGAATCCTTCATCATATCATTCAGTGAAGTTATAAGGTCTTTGAGGAGGAGTCTGTGCACCTCAAGCTTGGTGGCCTTCCACAAACGTTCCCCTTACAGCAGCTTCTCCTAAGAGTACAGATCTCTTCATTTAACCAAGGGCATAGTTTCTTAGGAGAAGTATAGCTATATTTAATAGGAGCCATTTTATCAAGTACCAATTGGCACTGTTGGTTAAAGCAATCCACTATAGAATTTACATCATCACATCCTGCAACAAGGTGTGTCAAAAGCTGAAATAAATCTTTCCACTGCCTGCTGGTTAATAATGCGCCTCTGTCTTAATGTTTTACATTCATGCTGTTCCACATTAACTGACAGCTCAAAGAAAACACAGCAATGATCACTGACACAAACATCCTCCACTTTAACATTGTCCAAACGCAGTCCCAGTGAAAAGACGAGGTCCAAGGAGCGCCGCTTTTTATGTGTAGGGCCCGAGATGTGCTGCCTGAAGTTTTGAGCCTCTGTAATAGTTAAAAAGTCTGCACCAGCATTGGAAGACGTATCATTTACTTGTATATTAAAATCACCTAAAATTAAAACTCGTTCTAGTTTAATAATGGAAGATAAGAAGTCTGAGAATTCTGATAAAAACACACCAGCTGGGCCGAGCGGGCAGTAGATTAAAACACAATAAAAAGGAGTTGAGGCACTTATCTTCGATATCTGAAATTCAGATGAAGAGAAACGCTCAGAGTTCACAGACCGGCATTTGAAGCGGTTGTGGAAAAGGACAGCCAGGCCACCTCCGCATCCACGCAGGCGAAGGGTCGCAATGAAGGCGCAGTCTGTAGGGCAGATCTCCTTCAGGTGAGCGAATTCATCCTGTCGTTGCCATGTTTCAGTCAGAAATACAAAATCCAGGTTTTCTTTCCCAATCAAATCGTTCAGGAAAAACGATTTGTTTGAGATGGAGCAAGTGTTCAGCAGAGCCATTTTAATCCGTGATGGCAGCACAGCGTCATGCCCAGCTGACTGAATGTTGACAGCTGTCAAACAGCGGTGCTGTGGAGTAGAAATTCTCCGAAAGCAAAGGCGACGGTAGAACAGGTCATACCAGAGCGGTTGCATGGGGTTGTAGTCCTCCTCAGGTGTTTGCACGTATCCCTCTCGACTTAGGCGGCTGGTGCACCTCAGCCTTCCATGGACGCCGGTTTGGGATCCACGCCTCCATCGCCTTCTATCCGGTGGAGGAAGCAGCAGGAGACTTCCAAGTAACAGGTTAGCACAAACAAATGGTGGAGCAAAGAAGCATCGACCCACTTTGCACTGTGTTGTTCCATAGATGCCTTAATTTGCATCAGCATTGTACAATCATAATGTAGCTCAGAAGGGTATGTTGAAATGGCTTCAGATAGACATAGTAGGAATAAAACTGCCAGCAGCAAAAGAGCAGCAGAGGCCGTACCAGTCACAGGCGCCATCTTGCCAAAAAACACGGCCGAGTTTTTCAGGATTTTTGATCACTCAGACCGAGAAGGAAGCATGTTGGCCCGGCTTACGAATTGTCGCCAGGGTAACCGGTCGGCCGCAGAGCACTCGGTCGACTTCCAGGTGCTCACGGCTGAGGCAAGTTGGGATGATACTGCGTTGAGTCTACGTTTATTAGTAGCCTTAGCTCCCAGCTCTGGTATGAGCTCGCCTACCGGGACGAGCCTGACTCTCTTGACGCGCTAATCACTCTGGTCATTTGCTTTGACAACCATCTCATGGAACGTGTGCGTGAACGCCAACGTCATGCGCGTGCACCCATGTCCACCATGCGCCTCCCAGCTCTCCTCACCTCATCTTCCCGCAACGCTCCATCAACATTGGGTCGATCTTGGCTCTTGTCCGCTGAGTGGTATTGTCATTCCGGGGGAGGGGGGGGCTTTGCCTGTATTGTGCAGGGGACAGTCATTCTGTAGAGGTATGCCCCATTAAGCCAAAAGAGCCAGCCCACCCATCACAGTAGGGGGGCTGGTGGGCCTTTCATCTAAACACCCTCAAACCAAATTCATGTTCCCTGTCCTCCTTCTGTTATCCTCACACGAGCATGCCGATCACACCTTAATCAATTCGGGGGCCGAGCGAAACTTTATATCCAAGGGTCTGGCAACCCGGTTAAGGATACCCTGTTCCCTGCTCCCAACTCCCATTAGGATGGTAACATTATCAGGCAGCCCACTGCTCACCATCACTCACATTACTGCTCCATTGTCCCTATTGGTTTCAGGCAATCACAGAGAGAGGATTTCATTTCTCATTCTCCCCTCATCTAATCCACAGATTGTCCTAGGGTACCCCTGGCTCTGCCTGCACAACCCCACCATCAACTGGCAGAGGAACGCTATCATGTCCTGGGGCACCCTCTACTATACTACCTGCCTACGGTCCGCTGCCTACTCCACTTCAGTGATGCTATCATCCCCGGTGGCCGAGCCACCAGATCTAACTCAGGTACCCCCTGAATATCATGATCTAGCCCGTCAGCAAGGCTAGGGCCCTCTCCCTCCCTCCCCACAGGTTCTACGATTGCCCCATTGAGCTCCTGCAGAGGGTGCGCCTTCCCGCCGGCAGGCTCTACAGCCTTTCCGAGCTGGAGAGGGAGGCCAATGACAAATACATCAAGGAATCCCTCAATGATGGCCTCATTCAATCCTCCTCCTCTGCCTTGGGGGCTGGGGGTTTTTTTGTTAAAAAGAAGGATGACTCCCTCCGTCCTTGCATCGATTATCGGCAGTTCAATGATATCACTATCAATGACAAGTATGCCCTTCAACACATTAATTCAGCCTTTATTCTGCTGTAGGGTTCTACCATCTTCACCAAGTTGGACCTCAGGAACGCCTACCACCTGATAAGAATAGGCAAAGGTGACAAGTGGAAGACGGGATTCCACACCCCCTTCGGTCACTTAGAGTACATGGCAATGCCATTTGGCCTAAGCAACACCCCAGCAGTCTTTCAGCGACTAATTAATGATGTACTCAGGGACTTCCTCAACACCTTCATCTTTGTTTATTTCAGTGATATCCTGACCTTCTCTCATTCCCTAGCTGAGCACCAGATCCATGTTCGCACTGTCCTCCAATGCCTGCTGGAGAACCATTTGTACGTCAAGGCAAAGAAGTGAGTTCCACACCCCCACCACCATGTTCCTGTGGTTCATCATAGCCGAGAGGCGGATTGTACCGGATCCCCAGAAGGTGAGAGCCGTTCTCAACTGGCCTACACCATCCTCCCACAAACGGTTACAGCAGTTTTTGGGCTTTGCCAACTTTTATCGCCATTTCCTATGAAACTACAGCACCATAGCCTTACCCTCACCAGCCTCACCTCCACCAAGATCCCCTTCCATTGGTCCAGGGAAGCGGAAGAGACCTTTTCACTTCTGAAGGCCAGGTTCACCAACCCTCCCATCCTGGCACAGGTCAACCCTTATTATCAGTTAATCGTTGAGGTCGATGCTTCTGATTCTGGGGTGGGGGCAGTCCTGTCCCAGAGGTCGGCCACCAATTGTAAGCTCCACCCCTGCGCCTATTTCTCTTGGTGGCTGAGCCCCGCCGAGAGGAACTACAATGTCGGGGACTGGGAACTATTGGCTGTGAAGCTGGCCTTAGAAGAGTGGTGTCACTGGCTGGACGGCTCCACCTTACCCTTTCTAGTGTGGACGGACCACAAGAATTTGGAGTACCTCAGAACTGCCAGATGACTCAACTTCTGGCAAGCCAAGTGGTCTCTGTTCTCTGGTTGCTTTGAGTTCACCATCACCTATCATCCTGGTTCCTGGAACACCAAACCTGACGCCCTCTCCAGGCAGTTCTCCACCAGACCTACTGAGGCATGCCCCAAGACTTTCATCCTGGCCAAGTGTCTGGTAGGGGCGCTCTCATGGAGGATAGAGCAGAAGGTTCATGAGGCGCTGAAGATTCAGCCTGACCCGGGGGGGGGGGGGGCACAGGGCCAATTGTTTGTACCGCCCATGCTCAAAGGAGAGGTCATTGACTGGTTGCACACATCCTGGCTCACCTGTCACCCAGGGGCGGCCAGAACCCTCGCTCACCTCAAACACACTTTTTGGTGGCCATCCATGAGCAAAGATGTCCGTGAATGCATCAGGGCATGCACTCAGTGCCCCATGGGAAAGTCACTCACCACCCCTCCCTACTCCTGGTTGCATTTGGTCTCACATAGCCATGGACTTCATTACTGGTCTACCCTCTTCCAATGGTCACACTGCCATTCTGACCATCGTCAACAGGTTCTCTAAAGCCGCTCATTTCGCCCCTCTTCAGAAACTGCCATTGGCTAAGGAGACAGCTGACCTGTTAATGGCACACATGGTAAGGCTGCACAACATACCAACTGATATGGTATCTGACCAAGGCCCCCAATTTTGCTCCAAGGTCTGGCGCGCGTTTTACAAGGCTATTGGGGCCACCATCAGCCTTACCTCTGGCTACCATCTCCAGTTGAATGGTCAGTGTGAACAGGTCAACCAGTAGTTGGAGGCAACCCTACGCTGCATCACAGCCTCCCATCCCGCTTCATGGAGCACCCACATCCCCTGGGTAGAGTATGCCCACAACACCGCCACCTCCGCTGCTATGGCCTACTCACCCTTTGAAGCCTCGTTGGGTTACAACCCCCCTCTCTTCCCCATCACCGAGATGGACATCACAGTGCCATCCATTCTCCATCACATCCGGAGGTGTTGCTGCATCTGGAAGGCCACCAAGGAGGCAGTTCTACAGACAGCCAATCAGAATTCCAGATGGACAAACCGACGGAGGAGCACGGTACCCACCTACACGGTCGGGCAGAGAGTATGGCTTTCCACCAAGAATATTCCACTCAAAATCGACTCCAAGAAGCGGTCTCCCTGATTCATTGGGCCATTTCCCATTTCTCACATAATCCAACCTCTCCCCTTCCACGTTTCTCATCTTTAAACCTGTCTCCACAAGTCCACTGTGTCCCCCATCCAAGCTGCCTTCTCCTCCCACTATGGTTGATGGCGGTCTGGTCTACAAGGTCAATCAGATCATCGTCTCTTGTCAGTGGGGTCGTGGAGTCCAGTTCCTAATCAACTTGAAGGGTTACGGACCGAAGGAACGATCCTGGATCCTGGGGTCTTTTATTGAAGATGCCCACCTCATCCACAACTTTTATAGCAGACACCCCGACAAGCCTCAGGTACCAGGGGTCGCCCCTTGAGGGGAGGGTACTGTAGTGGTTTGGCTGCACACTGCTCTGTTTCTCTCACTAATCATCTCATTCCTCACAGCTGTACTCACCATCTGCCGGCAATCACCAGAGTCTTCAAATAGCCCCAGCGTCCTCCACTCATCAGGAGATCGTTGACTACTTCATGCTCACCTCCAGATGTGTGTGCAGCCAGTACCTCTCCTCCAACGTACCTAAAAGAGGCAAGTAACATTTACTCTGCTGCTTATTCCCTTTTTCCTTCTCCAGGACTTCCCCAGGTAGATTGTGGACCCCAACCCCAGCGGATTGGATTCCCGCTCTGTGGAAGCTTAACCTGGACACTCTCAACCCTTTCTCCCCATAAGTGTACTTACCCACATTCCCTAACCTGTTCTCCCTTTCCCCCCAAGATCTTCACTCTCCCCCCTTCTATCCCGCTGCGATGCTGAGAGATCCAGCCATCCTGTACACCACCCACTCCACAACATCACCTGTAAGCAAACAAACAATTCTCATCATTGTGAATTAATTCCTTACTGCTGTCATACTTGCCGGTGGTTTTCTCTCTCCTTCCATAGGGTTGTCAGACCTCTCGCCGCATCTCATTTCACTGCACTATTCAATAAAATTATTGTTAACACGCCACCTGTTCCCTCTGTTGCCTGGTTTTGGGTCAATAATTATTGAATCATGACACTTAGGGTAATTTCCTCAGGCCAGAATGAGCTCTGTTATTGATGGTCTGGTTTTACTGAGGTTAAAAACTGTATCAAACGAACATATTTGAGTTTCAGCTCACTATCATGGAAACTGTAGCTGATTATAGTCACTATGCTTCATTTATCATTGCAATTGTTATGCAAATGTGGTAACAAAAACAATTTATGTTGTACCAGAAAGAAGATAAAAAATGAAATGCACACAGACAAGCTATCAGATATTATTGCATGCAATATGTATAATTATGTTTGCAGTACAGTTCATAAACTTACTGCCACATCTACCGGGGGGGGGGGGGGGGGGCTGACAACTTCGTAGAGGTCAAATTTGAACAAATGTGGTTTATTTTTCAACATAGTCTCCTCTTCGGTCCACACACTTCTTCCATCAGTGTTGCAGCACTTGGATCCTTGCAGTTGAAAAATAAACCACATCT
Source organism: Pholidichthys leucotaenia (assembly GCA_020510985.1). Classification (NCBI taxonomy): domain Eukaryota; kingdom Metazoa; phylum Chordata; class Actinopteri; order Cichliformes; family Pholidichthyidae; genus Pholidichthys; species Pholidichthys leucotaenia. The sequence continues at coordinate 166,780,286 of CM035844.1, forward strand.
GGTCAAATTTCACCACTATGAACTTTTCATCCCCCCCTCCCCCCACATACAAGGAAATCTACAGCATCTATCTATAAATGCAACAAATCTGTGTGTGTGTGTGTGTGTGTGTGTGTGTGTGTGTGAGGACGTGCATCCCAGAGTATGGAGTTGTTCAGTCAAAATATGTAATTTTTATCAATAAAAGTTTAGCTACCACTCTGTTTCCTCATGCTCTGGCTTCTAGAAGTGTGGACAGGGTTTTGGATTGACTCCGTACTGATTGGATAATATGCGGCATCACAACCAGTCACCACAGTGCTTCGTAAACAAAACCAGGAAGTGAAAAGCAACAAATTTGACCAGAAAAAGCGAATACTGAAGATTTAATGCTTAAAAAATTATACTATAATGTTGCCTGCCCAGTTAACAGGAGTCTCGGCTGCTGCTTCACCCGTGTGCCACCGCTGTCCTTTGTGGCATGGTGGGTTCAACATGGTGCTCCTCCCGGTGCCGGTGTGCTCGCACGGATCTCTAAAAATTAAAAGTAAACAGCAATACCAGCATGATTGTGGAGCGGAATGGCCAGATCAATGGCATGTCATATGCAGATACATATGCACACTTTGACTAAATGACAACTGTGACCAAACACCGAAAAGCACCCAAATAATGAAATAAATCATTTTTTATTTACTGACAAATGGGCAACGCTGATGAAACAGTTGTATACAAATGGGTCATTCTGCTTTGTATAATAATGTTCAGTGTTTTGTACTTATAATATTGTTAAACTAGAAAAGCACTCGGAGAGCGCAGACCTCCGCCAAGCGCCACAGTTCCCCCTATACAGTGTTTGTGTGTACATTTTCAGATTCCTTGACCATGAAAACATATGACTAGCAATTGGATTGACAATGATAGGATTAGTTGTTCAGTAGTTATTCACGAAAATGATATTTTCCGTAATGGTGGCCACAGTTCCGCCCATACAGTGTTTGTGTGTACGTTTTCAGATTCCTTGACCACGAAAACATATGACTAGCAATTGGATTGACAATGATGGGATTAGTGGTTCAGTAGTTATTCACGAAAATGGCATTTTCCGTAATGGCGGCCACAGTTCCCCCCATACAGTGTTTGTGTGTACGTTTTCAGATTCCTTGACCATGAAAACATATGACTAGCAATTGGATTGACAATGATAGGATTAGTGGTTCAGTGGTTATTCACGAAAATGGCATTTTCCGTAATGGCAGCCACAATTCCCCTCATACAGTGTTTGTGTGTACGTTTTCAGATTCCTTGACCATGAAAACATATGACTAGCAATTGGATTGACAATGATAGGATTAGTGGTTCAGTAGTTATTCACGAAAATGGCATTTTCCGTAATGGCGGTTTTCTTCTGGGCGGTGATCCGGATCATCCCCAAAATTTAATCAGTTCTTCCTTGTACCATTTCCAACAACCCCTGAAAGTTTCATCAAAATCCGTCCAAAACTTTTTGAGTTATCTTGCTAACCAACAGACAGACAGACAGACAAACCCCGGCAAAAACATAACCTCCTGGCGGAGGTAAATATAAAAGGATGCACTATAATGGGTCTCAAATTTTTGTAAACTTGTCCTGTTATAGTACTGCGTGAGTTTATTGACGATAAACTATAAACTACACATATAAACTAAAATAATAACTAGAAAAGCACTCGGAGAGCGCAGACCTCCGCCAAGCACCACAGTTCCCCCCATACAGTGTTTGTGTGTACGTTGTCAGATTCCTTGACCATTTGAATTGAATTGAATTTATTTATTTCGGATAGTACATTACAGGTTAAAAGAAACTGTATAATATAACAACAAGGTCAAATTAGACAAAGACTCCTTCTACTATACAATTCCACGTGAGTTATCCGAAATGGGTGATGGCTAAAGCCGCAGCTTATATTGCCATGAAACCATGAAAACATCTGAGTAGCAATTGGATTCACAATGATAGGATTAGTGGTTCAGTAGTAAAAGCATTACCTCCTTGGCGGAGGTAATAAACTGAAGTGTTGGAGTTGTGTCCATGTCCTGCATCTGCAAACTCCCAGGCTGGGGGCGTTGCAATTGAATGAACGAATGAATTAATCTTTATTTCAAATAGATTAAGAGTACAGGTTAAAAGAATGTGAATAATATAACAAAGGGGGTAATAAAATCCAACAAGGTCAAATTAGACAATAGCTCCTCTGATTATACAGTTCAACATAAGTTATCCGAATATGTGATGGCTGAATCCGCAGCTTATATTGGCCACCCATGTTCCATCCAAGAATTCAAAAGAAAAAACAAAAGAAGTCATGACACAACTGCGTACAACCCACAGGCCAATGGGTTATGCGAGCGTTTTAGATCACTGAAAGCAGCACTGAGGGCTTCACTGACGGATGCCAATTAGGTAGACGGGTTGGCGTGGGTTTTATTCAAAATTCAAATGTTTATTTCAAACTCAGGGTTCATATTAAATGCAGAACTAAAAGGAGTAGAAAATAAATAAATAAATAAAAGTATATACAGATCAGCAGACAGTCGGCGCTCTTGTAACAACATTAACATACAATACTGGACTCAGTATAAAATGGAACGCCACCACTTCCAAATGCTGAAGTGTTAGTGACGAGTTGACAATTGGTGATATAAGATGATTGTTACATGGCAGCAACCTTCTCATCAAACTGTAAACATCGTTACGTATCAACTCGCCAAAAGACGGAATGTTCACAGACACAAACATCTTGCTTGCACTCGACCTTCGTGGTACATCTAATCTTTATCTTTATTGGGGTTGCGCTCCGCGGCCAAAGATGATTTGGAAACTTCCCCGGCAGAGAGCTTCTTTTTGCGGAGCTACTATGGCTGACCGGGGAATTTCTGCCAAATAATCTAGCGGCGGACAGCTGGCCGTCTGAGCTTTTGCAGCGTTGCGCAAACACAGGCACACAGCACGCTGCCGAGCAGCTCGTTTTTGCACAGCGCCTATGGCTGCCCGGGGAATTTCTGCCAAATAATCCGGCGGCGGACAGCTGCCTGTCTCAGCTTTTGCAGCGTCGCGCAAACACAGGCACGGTGTTTTCCGCGTGCTTTTGTGCCTAAAACGTTGAAGAAGGCGGAGTTTATGTTGGTCAGACACGATGACCAGCGCCCTCCATTGCGCCTGCGCACATGTTGAAAATAGCCATATGTCACAGTGTTAAAGAATGCTTTAAAAAATTCCTGTATCCAGACGGTGATCCGGATCATCCCCAAAATTTAATCAGTTCTTCCTTGTACCATTTCCAACAACGCCTGAAAGTTTCATGGAAATCCGTCCAAGACTTTTTGAGTTATCTTGCTAACCAACAGACAGACAGACAGACAGACAGACAAACAAACAGACAAACCCCGGCAAAAACATAACCTCCTCCTGGCCTTTTCGGCCTGGCGGAGGTAATAATGGTGACTGAACAACTCCATTCCCCAAAGTGCAAGATGCAACACATGAATATAACTCATAAAAGATTATACAAATAAGTCTGACAAGCAAATAAACAAGGGTTCTTAAACAGTCACTAATATTGGATGTTCCATGCATTTTCACTAATTCTGTAATTAATATTCACACAATCACATAAATCTTAGTATTCAGTCCCTTTCATATTTGTCAAAGTCTAACATGGGATTGTCTGCACATACGCTACACCTCTCTGTATTCCACTTTCAAACACAGCCTACATTTGGGCCTGTAAAGCCTAATTGAGCTACTTGTTTTCAGACAAGAATACTTGCTTTCTACGGGCATGCACTAGTACTTATATACTGTAGGCAAAATCTATATTGTTACTACAACTGTAAAAAAATGAATGTAAATAAATGTTACGTACATCTCCATTTAAAGTAAAGTGGGGTGGAAAGTAGGCTGAAAGCATCAAGTAGCTAAAACACAGTTGAGCAAATGTAAGGTTTGGTTTGAGCTGCAGTATTTTAACATATTGAAAAAAAACACTACACAACATACAATATGCAGCATTGTAGATACACAGTATTTCATTATTTAAATTCTTTTGTCTTGACACTACACTACTCTTCTCTTAAGTGTCATGAAGGGGAACACGGGGGGTGGGGGGGAGGCTCTGGGCACACACTTTAGTCTGTCTTAATTATGTTCTGTATTGCTTCTTCTGGGTGTTCTTTGTTTGGAGTGTGATTTATGGTGTTTTTGGTATCTGGGTTTATCCTTTTTATATCTGGTCTTTGTTTCCTGCTATGTTACCTGTGTGCAGGGTTAATGTATTATCTTGTATTTATTTTTTTGTGTTTATATTTTTGTCTTTAGAATTCCTTTGCAGTCTTGGTATTATGAGTTTGTATTATTATCCTCTCTTCAGCTCTCTTCCCAAGTGTTATCTAGTCCATCTTTTATCCTGTCCTTGTCTTAGGTATCGTTTCTAGTATATTCTTGTTCAGTGATTTGTTTCCTGATTTTCATGTATTTCTGCAGTTTCTCTCTAGGTTCTTATTTGTCAGTTTATTTGAGTTGTCCTGTATTCTTAATTATAGTCTTGTCTTTGTATTTATTGTATTTTTTGCACCTCATGGGGTTGTGTTCATTTTATCCTCTCTTTGGTGGTTTTTCACTCGTTTAATAGTTATTTCATTATTAGTTGCTTCTGTACATTCTTTTGTATCATTGTTTAGTCATTCCAGTCCATGCAGGCACTGTGACAGCTCGTGCGTCATTTCCGGGTATCAGATTCTGTTCGAGGGCTGTCACAGTTGCCTCCAGTTTGCAATCATCCTCACTCATGATCCCACAGCTGTTGTCATTTGTTTTTGCCTTATTTAAGACCTATGGCAAGACTTTATCCTCGCAGCAGTCTCACATCTCATCCTGACATTAATCTTACGTCTGTTTGTTTCCTTCGGGTGTTCCCCGTTCCTCTGTAAGTGTTTGTGTCTGTTTTTCATGTTTGTTTATTAAATATGCAAAACTTACAGCTTGCGCCTGGTGTCCTCAATTCTGCCCTCGAAAAGGGCGATTCATGACATTTAGTAGCAGCGTTAGCCTGGTTGAACATGTGAGCCTTTCTTTCATTCATCAGTCATAGCATGTGAGACTGAAACAAGATGTGTAGTCTTTTCAACTTTACTCCATGACTTGTTTATCCTCGGGTCTCCTGTAGTTTTTCTTAGTAGAGCTGAGTGAGGATAAAAAAAAAAAAAGATGGATCCAGCTGTCCCCAGCTACTGCCGCATTCATAACCATTTTTTTAAATTCTGTGGTCCGCTGTCAACATCTCTTTGCTCAAATGGTGCTTCAACCCGTTCTTCTCGTTTTAAATCTTTTCTCAGTTGTGTTCCAGCTGCTTAAGTGTTCACCCTTGGGGTTATTTTCAAAGGGGACCATTCTATTTTATCTGAATGATGATCTCCATGTTGTACTGTATATTGATGTACCTCAATGCCAAACAGCTTCTAAGTAGCTCACGGTGTATGTACTATATAAGAAATATAAGTGTAACACAGTGTAGCATTCCTACTTGGCTTGCCAAGTGGGCTGACCCTCTTGGCAACACAGGTAGAGTGTTGGATTTTGGAGCCAGAGGTTGTGGGTTCAAACCCTTGATTGAATGCCACCAGTTTGGGCTTGACCACCTGTCCCCTTGGCTACATAAGAAATGAAATAGTGTATTTGGTGAATTAAGGAGACTATGAGGGAGCTCGGCCCACCAACACCATAACCTTTTATGTCCGTCTTTGTGCAACAAGTTCAAATGCCGCCTCTATGCCTGGCAGCCGGCAGGAGCAAACTGAATTTTGAATGAATCTCCATCTCGATTTTAGTCAAGCGTTGTTTTGTTGCGCCGTAAGCCAACCAAAAGAAAGGCTGATCTTATAATCGCGTGTTATGGAAATTTAGCGAAGCCCCACTCACTCAGGCAGGAAGGGTACTCAGACTTTGATTTCTGTTGCAAAAATAGTTGCTGCAGCTTGTGTAATATTAAGGAGAGCACCGGTGAACATAAATATTATCAAGATGTGTTGTCATCAGGTTGGGCAACTTATATCTTTGCTGGGCATCTTAATTCTACAGTATATCAGCACACCTGAAAAATGAGACTGATGTACAGTAGCTTGAGAGCTCATATACAATCTGATGAATTATTCTGAGATTAGACACCATAAGAAACCTGCTCAAAAAAGATGCTTTTGAATAAAGAGGCAAGTATTAAAAGTCCCATTAACTGCAAAATGGTGTTTTTGTGGGCTTTAACTTTCTCATATTTCCTTGGGTCAGATGTACACACTTGAAATATTCAAATTACAAAGAAATGCAGACTACCTTTATTTCATTTAACTCTTAACCACTTGCGCTCCGTTGTTCCGCGGGCGGGCAAGTCTCTGCGTCCTATGACGCACGAGGGCGCGCTCGTGCGCCCTCGTGCGCATGACGCATGATAAGGATATTGATGGTGATGATGTAGGTGGTGTGCCCTCCAAGCGCCACTGAAAAAAAAATCTGCAAACACAGCCGCGAACAGATTAGTTCATCTGATTGACCTCTCATTCGACTAATAAGAGCCTTGAATTGGGTTTCTGAAACCTTGAGGAGCCAATGAATGAAAATCTAGGAAGGAGGACCCGCCTACTGTGAACGCAGGAGCCAATTGAAGCACAGAAATTCAGGCTGGGTGAAGCGATATTTACTGCTGCAGAAGGACTCTGTACGAATCTACTACAGACCCAGGCTCACCCAGCAGCATGGAAAACACCCACAAGTGGGACCTGCACTCATTCCAGCAGAATAGACAGAGGCCGACGACAAAAGTCGTAAATCATTTGCCAAAACGGCAATAATGGAATTATGTTGATCGGGATCCACGAGTGGAGTAGCGTCGCGTTCGTCTGACGCGTGGGAAGAGCTGTTCGCCACGACTCTGCTGCTTTGAAGAGGTAAGGTGTTATAAGCTAAATTATTATTTATCCCTGAAAACTGTAATCCAAAAATGACTTTTGACCGATCGGTAAATTACAACTGTACTGCGCACAAAGTGCGTGCGCCGCGATAAACGGTTCATTTGCCGTGTTCGGACCGTGAACGCCCCCCCGTTGCAGAAGAGGAGCGGGGGGGGGGCCACGGTCCGAACGCTCCCCGGTCCGCGGGGGGAAGCATATCAGTCTATTCCATCATGTAGCGATGGCCCTCTTCTGTAGAGAGGGGGGGGGGCGTTCACGGTCCGTTCACAGTTCCCCCCACACACACACACACACACAGAGTAGCGAGTGGGGGGGGGAGCCGCTGTGAAAACATGCAAGGGAAAAAAAAAAAAAAAAGTCTATTCCGTCATGTAGCGAGGGCCGAATTTGGTCCTTTGTAGCGGGGGGGGGGGGGGAACGACCCCCCGCCCACACACACACACACACACAGACACAGCCCTGAGTGTGACCTTTCATTAGAGCCTAAAATGAAGATTCTACATTGAATTATTCAAAAGTTAGACGTTTTTCCAAACTGTGCCATTTGGCACAGTTCCATAATGCCTGGGAACAGCCTGAGAACAAAGCTGTGTAAAATATTCATTTTTTGGGGTATTGTTACCAAATTTGGATCTCAGCTGGATAACACTTGGTTCTACATTTCTGTTGCATTTTCCAGCCGGATTGGACAGCTGTGTGTTATTTACAAGCATTTGTATCCAAAAAAACACTGTGTCCAATTTTTTTTTCTTCAAGTTCAGTATGTTTAGATGACTGTAACTCAGTGGCCGGAGCACGTAGAGAGATTGTTTTTTTTGCCAAAAAATTCAAAGTGTTTTCTTTTAAATGAGACCAACCCCATGAAGATGCTGCAAAGGGTTGAATAACAGCTTTCGATTTACTTTGGGCACGTTATTTTTTGGCATTTTTAGGAAAATTGCCCGGAGTGCAAGTGGTTAAAGAAATTAGTTGATTGCACTTCCTGTATTTTATAATGTCACAAACAACCAAACCCCATCTTCAGGTCTCTAAATCAAGAAAACAAATGCACCTTGACTGTTTTCAGAGTGATACAGACAGCTTTTTTTACAAGCTGTAAAACAACATGGAAATGCTTTTTGGCCTTTAAAACTGCCTCTATATGTCTTTGAGGATGTAAAAACTTACACATAATCTCTGGAAAATGCATAATTCATTTTATTCTTCTTTTGGCTGCTTCCTTTAGGGGTCGCCACGGCGGATCATCTGCCTCCATCTCACCCTATCCCTTGCACTGTCCTCTGTAACACCAACCCTCTCCATGTCCTCCTTCACTGCATCCATGAATCTTCTCTATGGTCTTCCTCTTCTCCTGTCTGGCAGCCCCATCTTCAACATCCTTTGTTCAATATATCCACTATCCTCCTCTGCACATGTCCAAACCATCTCAGCCTTGTCTCTCTTACTTTGTCTCTATACCGCTCAACCTGAGCTGTCCCTCTGATATACTCATTTCTAATCTTGTCCCTCCTAGTCATCATCACCATCATCATCTTAGCAGTCTGACGGGGGCGACAATGACGGTTTCATTTAGGTCTGATTGGATTCCTCCATGCAGCTCTGTCCTTCGCCCTCCGCTACCAGGAACTCTGACCTTGTTAACCCAGGCGACATCCGAGCCAGTATGAGTTGCTTTCTGATTGACCATTTCATGAAACTGCTTGCAAAGTATTTGAGTACCGCTAGCTTTTGCTGGACTAGTGGCACCTTCTTGGCAGATAGAGGTAATATCAGTGACAAGGACAGGCCAAGACAAACTGACTCCAGTATCTGTTGCAGTGACTGACCAGATGATAGGTTTGTTTATCTCTGCTCTTTGTGTAATGCATGTCATGATGCACTAACTGACAAAAGTCCACCACAAACCTTGCGACAGATGTGCTTATCTGCCAGGATGTCCAGTTTCACCCCGTGTAAATGGGAGTGGTCCACCACAGACCTGTGACAGATATTGTTTTCAGTTCTGCCAGGATGCCCAGTTTCGCCCTCCACACCCTCGGAAGGGCGGGGTTGCCGGTTCAGTCGCTGACGGCCCAACCCATGAGACGGGGAGTACCGGTTTTCATGGTTATCTGGTAGCAAGCAAACCAATGCCTGACCTGACATGACTCCTAGTCACTTCCAGTGAAAATCTTAGTATCTTCAACTCTGCCACCTCCAGCTCTGCCTCCTGTCTTTTTGTCAGCACCACAGTCTCCAAACCATACATCATAGCAGGTCTCACTACCGCCTTGTAAATCTTCCCTTTCACTCTTGCTGCTACCTTTACACCTGTCTCCCTCTCATTCACACTCATGTATTCTGTCTTGCTTATACTGACTTTCATTCCTCCTCTCTCCAGGGCATACATCCGCCTCTCCAGATTCTCTTCCACCTGCTCCCTGCTCATGTCCTCATGTCAACAGGCAGAAAATAATACAGAACTAGATGATCATGGATGCGTAATGTAAATGACAGAATAATAACATAGCTAAGAACACAAACTTACATAAACAGAAATGACTGGCAAACTCAATACATATAATACATCCAAAACCAAACATGAAATCAGTAACAACCCAGAAATGAGGAACTGCAGAAAATAATTCAGAAGTAAACTGAAAGCATGAGCACAGTGTGCACCATGCTCAGCATCATGGCAGAGCCCCCCTTCAAGGGGTAAATTCGAGGCACCCCAGAGTAACATCAAAAGGAGAACCAAAAAAATACCCCCACCCCCCAACAGGAATAGAACAAGAAACAAACCCGGAGGGTGGTGGGGGAAACAAGGCTAGGAGGGAAAAAACAAAATCTCACTCAAGACCCACAAAACAGAACAAATGACATGTTCTGGACCCAGGAGACAGACACTGACACGAGTAGATATTGACAATAATTCTTTTATTGTAATGTGAGAGAGTGTAGTGCGTGTGTGAGTGCAAGTATAGAAGTTTGGTCGCTGGAACTGAGCAGTCCGGATGGTGACCTGGCAACCCTGTAACACACAAGCAGAAAAGAATTACAGCTGTTCAGCACTAGCGAGTAATTGTGGATGGTGAGGCTTACTTGGGCGTTCCACAGGTAGCGTCCTGCTGACTTCCAGCGGCCGTGCAGCGTGGTGGTGAATGTGCTCGTGGCTGTGGTGGTGAATGCACCTGTTGCTGTGATGATGAAAGTTCTTGTAGTGGAGATGGTGGTGATTCCAGTGACCGTGACGTTGACAGCTCCTGTAGCTGAAACAATAACAGTTCCTGTAGCTGTGGTGTTAGACATACCCGTAGCTGCGGTGGTAGCGAGGAGCTACGTGATTGAGGTGGCAACGCCCCGTCGGCTGGGGAAGTTGGTCCACCGCCTGGGAGGTCCACCTGTGCACAGGGGTAAAGACAAGGAGTAGAATAGCAGATGGTTTTCTTACGTGGCAGTTCCTGACGAGACGTTCTTGGCTGAACTTGGGAACGAAGTTCTGGCTCATGCTCCGATGAGGACGACAGACGACTCCGTGCCGGGCTGTCAGCAACACTGGCTTTTAACAGCCGCTGATTGGCACCTGTTGGTCTGTGCACAGCTGGGACTGATGAGACAGATGACGGCCCAGAGGCTGCCATGACAACAAAACAGGTGGCAAACAGAACCCTAGGCCCACTGGGCAAAAAAAAAAAAAAAAAAAAAGTCAGGCAGTTCAGGTACCTGACTACAGTCCCAAGACCACCAGATCCTGCGGTGGAATGTGTTGGATGGCCTTCTGGAGTGTTTGAGCCACCCAAGCAAATGGCGTAGTCCGTCGGGTGGTCTCCCAGAGTCTTTGAGCTGCCTAAACAGATGGAGTAGTTCATCAGGTGGCTTCCCAGCATCCCTGAGAGAATAGACCGTGGTGCATGACGTGCCCCCACCTGGAGGTGGCAGTTGGAACCCATACCTACTGCGGACCGCAGGGGCCACACCATAGATGCAATAAATCAGTGGCTGCAGGGAGGAGACATCTGATGATGATGAATGACAAGTGGGGCCACCAAACGAAGAAGACGGCTGATCAGTGGGGAACTCAGGCAAAGAGGACGGCTGATCAGCAGGGAAACCAGACGAAGAAGATGACTGATCAGGTGAAGACGGATGACCTTCAGCGACCTCAGGTGGAGAAGGACCCACGAGGAAACATCTGACCCATGAGAAAACCAGGCAAAGAAGGTGATTGATCGGCGGGGAACCAGACGAAGACAAAGAAGGAGGACCCACGGTGACCTCAGGCGGAGACGGAGGACCCACAGAGACCTCAGGAGAAGACTCGGAAAAAAGGAGAGACAAACACCGGGTCAGAGTCACCGGCAGCACTGGAGCCTGGCGAGGAGAACTCAGGTGCAGCTGGCGGCAGCACTTGGTCCTCCCTACCAAGAGCCAAGCAAGATCTCTCTAGGACAGCTGAAGTGAAAACAAAAAAGACCTTGCCTGAGCTCGAGCTCCACCGCCATCCAGGACTCCGGCAAATTAAACTGGGATGTCTCGAACCCTGTCATCTGGCAATCCAACTCTGGCACAGCCACCTCTGGTGGGAAAGAAAAGAAAAACACTGGAGAATTACCGGCAGCAGTAGAACCCGGTGAGGAGAGCTCAGGAGCAGAGGACATCTGCAACTGATTCTCCCCACCATAAGCCAGACAAGAATTCTCTAGATCTGCAGGTGATGAAATAGAACAGAGTACTTGCCTGGACTCAAGCTCCACCACCATCCAGGACTCCACCAACTGTGCTGCAGCGACCCCAGCAGCAGGCATGATAGTGGGTGCAGCCAAAGAGCCTCCAGGTGTGGCCACCGACACTGGAGGTTGCCTCACCAATGGCGCTGGCTCCCATACCGCTAAACCCAGGGGACACTCATCTGTTGGCTCAGGATTCAGAGCACAGGTAGTGCTCTCCTCCTGTCCAGAACATGGCTACAGTGCTGGAGCTGAAATTTCCAGAGCTGCAGGCTCCTTCATCGTCTGGTGGTTCCTTCCCAGGACTGGCGGATACTAAGAAACAACAGAGGGAGACACGGGAGAAGGAGGTGAGGTAAACACAGCAGCAGCAGAGGGGGAGAGCTCAGCCAAAATGCGGGGCTGCTGCTGACCCCCCCCCCCACCCCCTTCCCCCTGGGAATAAGGCAAGACAATTCATTACTAGGTGTTACAGAATGAAAATGTGCTTGCCTTAATTCCCGGGCTGTGATGGTTGCTGGTGCTGGTGGCCCAGAGGATTTCCTCTCGATCCGCGCAGTGGGCGGGGGTACCATTGCCAATACTGGTAGAGCCGGTCCTGCAGGCATGGTGATGGCGGCCAAATTCACAGCTGCAGTGGAGGAGTCCTTCCGGCAGACCGCAGCTGGGTGGCGGCGAGAGGTTGGGCGTGTCCGTTCCGTGACTGGTGAGCGACAAGAGGCTGTAGGTGTCTGTACCGGGGGACGCTCATTCATCGGTGCTGGTGTAGATGGTAGAGGACTTCTCACTAGGCCACGGAGCATATGTTGTAGATTAGGCACAGAAATGAGGAGACCCATGAGTTCTGGATAACTCCGCAGGCTGGGGTATAGCTCGATAATCTCCTCCACACTCTCTAGAAACTTCAGGGCTTCCTCGGGGGTGCGGGCGAAGCGTGGATCCAAGATTAAATCCTCCACTGTTCCTGCAGTCCAACACAGAGTCTCGCCCAGGCCATAATGGCTCCAGTCTGTGCCCGACAATGTCATTCTGCCAGCACAGACTCAGCAGAAAAAATGGCACGCAAAGTAGATGGGGAAAAAAAAAAACGAGGGAAAAAGGGCAACTCACAGTCACTGGCATCCTGACTGGCAGTGCTATTCTGTCATAAACTGCCCTTCAGGGTAGGAATGAAGACCCAGGTGCTGAACTGTGAGTTGCTGGTGAATTTAATAAACACAAAAGTAGCATAAAGACCAAATACAAACAATTAGGTGAGCAGGATAACAGAGGGTATGATGTGCGGAAACGCCGAAGGAAACGGGGCTCCTGTCTGGGAGAAACAGGAGAAAATAGGCTGGACGGAACGAGGCTGGGAGCGTGCGGAGACACCGAGATACGGAGGCAAAAGACTTGGATAAAGACAGAGCGCACCAGTTTAAAAACAAGGTAACACAGAGAATATACAGGGGATAAGAGACAAGACTTACGTCTGACTGAAGAGTGGAAAATAGCGCAGCAACCAGTGGCGTTACAGCGCCCTATAAATAAGGCACAGAAGAGATGAATCAACTGATTACAGCTGTGGGTCACATGAGCGAGGAGTAATTAAACTAACAACTGACAGCTGTGATGAACCCCAACCTTGAGCTAACACAGGAAGTCAACAAAGCACACTGTCAAAATAAGAACACAGACCGGAAATGGCAAAAGGTGACTGACTACCAATACAAGACAAGGAGAAATGAACCATAAAATGAGGACAAGATAAATACAAGCACAATCAATGCAATAAATATAATATATAAGGAAACTAAATGCAAACAAGAGGTGAGGGCAAAGATGAAGGGAGACTCATGTCAACAGGCAGATAATACAGAACTAGATGATCATGGATGCATAATGTAAATGACAGAATAATATGACTAAGAACACAAACTTACATAAACAGAAACGACTGGCAAACTCAAAATACATAATACATCCAAAACCAAACATGAAGTCAATAATAACCCAGAAATGAGGAAATGCAGAAAATAATTCAGAAATGAACTGAAAACATGAGCATGGTGAGCACACTGTGCTCAGCATCATTACACATATCTTCAACAGCAGATACTGTCTGCGGAAAAGGATGAGTTAATTCATTTGTTTACAATTCATAGTTTAACTTCAGAGAGAAATATTCCTGTGTCATCCATTGGAGGGCAATGTTGGACTTTTGAGTTTCAATGAGGAGTCTTACTTACACCGTGTCATTCTATGACACGGTGGTGGCATCAGCCATCACTTTTGGAGTGGTCTGCTGGGGCAGTGGCATTACTGCAGCCGATAGGAAGAGACTGAACAAACTGATCAAGAAAGCTAGCTCTGTCCTGGGGCAGCGCCTTGATCCGGTGGAGGAGATAGGAGAGAGAAGGACGGTGGCTAAACTGTCATCTCTTCTGGAGTCCGAGTTCCACCCTATGCAGGACATACTGAATGCACTGAGGAGCTCATTTAGCAGCAGACTACATCATCCCAGGTGCACAACCAAGAGGTTTCGCAGGTCCTTCCTACCAACAGCTGTCAGACTGTACAACCTAAGCAGGGCTGCTCGCAGAGATAGCAAAAAGACGCAACAAACTAATAGTTTTTTGAATGCAAAAGATGCAATAGACTTACACAATGGTCCCCTCCGGCATACAACTAGGAAAATACCGGTCGCTATGGAGGGTGAGAATATGTATGGGCACATAATCATACCATGCAGGATAACTAAGTAGACGGTTGTGCTGTTTCATCCCATCTAGCAACAATGCTCTGCACTGTGTGTGTTTATATATTTACATATTTATTCCATCTAGCTACAATGCTCCGCACTGTGTGTTTATATATCTACATATTATTCCATCTAGCTACATTGCTCCGCACTGTGTGTGTTTATATATTTACATATTTATTCCACCTAGCTGCAATGCTCCGTACTGTGGGTGTTTATATATCTACATATTTATTCCATCTAGCTACAATGCTCCGCACTGTGTGTTTATATATTCATATATTTATTCCATCCAGCTACAATGCTCTGCACTGTGTGTCTGTGTGTGTGTATATATATATTTTATAGTAATATGTACATATGTATATTAGCTGCTCTTGCTTGCTTGCTTTTTTTTTCTTGCCTCTGATTGTTGCTCTGTGTTGCTATCCCTGTGCTGTTGCAATCCTGGAATTTCCCCGTTGTGGGACTAATAAAGGCTTATCTTATCTTATCTTACTGTCAGGGTCTGTGGAACGTTATCATAAACCTCAATTTTGCATTCCTTTGGCAAATGGATGTGAGGGGAAATGACTCCAGTTCTTGAGCAGGGATTAACGTATCCCCTTTATGGCTGATGGCATAGGGTTTCACAGCTCTGGTCTTGGGTGAAGAAGAGCAATTCATGACCAGACTTTCAGGTGAAACGATTTCTCCTCAGCAAAGAATGATTCTATAAATTGGAACCAAGCGGTTAACGCTACAGCCATTATTTTTTTTTCCACAATATTTTTATTGAACCTTTTTTTTAACAAACATGACACCAACAATCAAACCCTAACACTAAAGTAAATTAAAAATAAATGTTCTTAAAACACCAACAACCATTAACAAAACAAGTCAAACAATGCTCCTCTGTTCAGCCTAGGTAATCCATTGCATAAGTATACATATTATACATTCACCAATTTGGAATTTACAAGGTCCACACATATCATTCACCTTCTTCAGAAGTTATGTTTAGTTTCTTTACATAATCAATGAAAGGTCTCCATATATTCTCAAACACATTTTCCTTTGATTTCAATATGTATGTTATTCTTTCTAGTGGAAGGTTTGTTAACATCTGTCTTAACCACTGAGTCACATCTGGTCTATGAGTCTTTTTCCACAGTAGTGCAATACATTTTTTGGCGTTAAGCAAACTGAGGTCTATGAATGTACTTTCACTCTTATTAAAGTTGTGCTTTTCTGGATACAGACCCAACAAAAACAATTTAGGATTCAATATGAGTTGTTTTGAAATTAGTTTTTCAATTGTTACCCTCACCTCTTCCCAAAACATTCTAATTTTTCTACATTCCCATAAACAATGAAATAGAGTTCCTTTACTTTCCATACATTTTGTGCATATACGGTGGGGCAAAAAAGTATTTAGTCAGCCACCAATTGTGCAAGTTCTCCCACTTAAAAGATGAGAGAGGTCTCCAATTTTCATCATAGGTATACCTCAACTATGAGAGACAAAATGAGGAAAAAAAAATCCAGAAAATCACATTGAAGGATTTTTAATGAATTAATTGGTAAATTCCTCAGTAAAATAAGTATTTGGTCACCTACAAACGAGCAAGATTTCTGGCTCTCACAGACCTGTAACTTCTTCTTTAAGAGGCTCCTCTGTCCTCCACTCGTTACCTGTATTAATGGCACCTGTTTGAACTCGTTATCAGTATAAAAGACACTTGTCCACAACCTCAAACAGTCAGACTCCAAACTCCACTATGGCCAAGACCAAAGAGCTGTCAAAGGATACCAGAAACAAAATTGTAGACCCGCACCAGGCTGGGAAGACTGAATCTGCAATAGGTAAGCAGCTTGGTGTGAAGAAATCAACTGTGGGAGCAATTATTAGAAAATGGAAGACATACAAGACCACTGATAATCTCCCTTGATCTGGGGCTCCACGCAAGATCTCACCCCGTGGGGTCAAAATTATCATGAGAACGGTGAGCAAAAATCCCAGAACCACACAAGGGGACCTAGTGAATGACCTGCAGAGAGCTGGGACCAAAGTAACAAAGGCTACATCAGAAACACACTACGCCGCCAGGGACTCAAATCCTGCAGTGCCAGATGTGTCCCCCTGCTTAAGCCAGTACATGTCCAAGCCCGTCTGAAGTTTGCTAGAGAGCATTTGGATGATCCAGAAGAGGATTGGGAGAATGTCATATGGTCAGATGAAACCAAAATAGAACTTTTTGGTAAAAACTCAACTTGTCGTGTTTGGAGGAGAAAGAACACCATACCTACTGTGAAGCATGGGGGTGGAAACATTATACTTTGGGGCTGTTTTTCTGCAAAGGGACCAGGACAACTGATTCGTGTAAAGGAAAGAATGAATGAGGCCATGTATTGTGAGATTTTGAGTGAAAACCTCCTTCCACCAGCAAGGGCATTGAAGATGAAACATGGCTGGGTCTTTCAGCATGACAATGATCCCAAACACACCACCCGGGCAACGAAGGAGTGGCTTTGTAAGAAGCATTTCAAGGTCCTAGAGTGGCCTAGCCAGTCTCCAGATCTCAACCCCATAGAAAATCTTTGGAGGGAGTTGAAAGTCCGTGTTGCCCAGCGACAGCCCCAAAACATCACTGCTCTAAAGGAGATCTGCATGGAGGAATGGGCCAAAATACCAGCAACAGTGTATGAAAACCTTGTGAAAACTTACAGAAAACGTTTGACCTCTGTCACTGCCAACAAAGGGTATATAACAAAGTATTGAGATGAGCTTTTGTTATTGACCAAATACTTATTTTACAGAGGAATTTACCAGTTAATTCATTAAAAATCCTTCAATGTGATTTTCTGGATTTTTTTTTCTTATTTTGTCTCTCATAGTTGAGGTATACCTATGATGAAAATTGGAGACCTCTCTCATCTTTTAAGTGGGAGAACTTGCACAATTGGTGGCTGACTAAATACTTTTTTACCCCACTGTATCTAGTATGTTTTTGTTATATCTATTTAACTCGCTACAGCCATTATTATTATGTTTTGTATATTTATTTCTCTGTGGGTCAGCCTCTTAGTTTATTATTATTATTATTATGTGCCAGGTTCTTGTCTCCCCTCTGACTGTTCATGTTTTGTGCATCCTCTGGCACGATCATCTGTGTAGCCCCGCCCATCCTATGTCTGTGATTAATCCTTGCTGTCTCCGTTTGTCACTGATTGTGCTCACCTCTTCAGTATTATGTTTGATTACTCCTGTGTCTATTTATGTCAAACCCCAATCTATGTTTCCTCATGTGTGTTGTTCGTCATACTGCGTGATCAAAATGCTTCTTGTCTGCCTGATCTGTAAGTTTTTTGTTACACCTCCCGAGCTGTTAGTCTGTTTGTTTTGTGTTTTTTGAGCTGCGCCCATCTGGCCAGCTCTTAAATCAATCACTGCCGACTTTAAATATTGTATTTGGGTCCAGTTTTCCACCTAGAGTGACAAAAGCTGATATCCTGGCAGAAACATATCAGGGTTGGCACATTCCACGTTTTTTACCAAAGGTGCACCTTTGAGCTTGTGAGCAGGTTTTCATCTTGGCCTTATACGTTCAGTTAATTCAGATGCTGCATATATCTGGCAGCTATGCCAGGCCTTGCACACCACTCATCCCTTGCAAGCAGCTTTGCATCATCGTGCCTCTCATCAGTCAAAAACGCTTTTAGTTCCTCTCTGAGATCATGCACGCTAGCCAGCACTTTGCTGCTCGACAACCATCAGACCTCAGTATGGCCCAATAAGGTTTTATGCTCTGCTCCATTTCCTCATATAAAGATGCAAATATGCAGTTTTTCTGAATTCTTGTCTTCACAGATTTTAACATCTGCACAACATCATCCAACACAGGAGCTAGGTTTGCTGATAAAATCTTGGTAACAAGCACCTCGCGATGCAAAAAACCGTGTGCAACAGCAACATCTAGGTGTCTCTCTTTCACTCTGCTAATGAACCCTTTGGTGAATCCAAACATGGTTGCTCGATCCATATGGGGCCCAGTTCAGTCTGAATATTTTCTCTTCAAATATTTATCCATCGCTGTTTGTCATGTAGTCAAAGCAACTTCTAGCATGTGTTAACATAGTTATTATCCTCCATAAAACACGTGATGAAAAGAAGAAGGTGGTAGCTTTATTGTATTCATATTGCCACTTACTGACATGGAAGAGTCAGTACAGGCCTCCATGGACAACAGTGGCAAATTATTTTGCATTTTTTTGGACCAATTAAGAAGTGAAATTAGACACTTTCCCAAGGACCCCCTTAACATTCTCTCAAGTACTTCCGGGGGTCCTAGGACCCCTGGTTGAGAAACATGATTTTGGCATTTCTCTTGGCTACTATAATAGATGAAGAAATAATACAGAAATGATACAAATTTGTCCTTTTTTTTAAGAAATACGGTATCATGATGAAATCACAATTAAAACACAATATCAGATCAATATTGGCAGAAACGCAGAGAAAAAAGTTTAATTTGAAGTTTGAAGTGACTGCACAACAGACTTCCTTAATTTTCTAAATGCAGTTTTTGGCCACAACAAGGCATGAGATCATACTGCCCCATCTTCAGTCTAACTTTGTCCCTGTTCAGTATCCATTCAGTTGTAACTCAGACATTATCAAGTGATTTGTGCTCTTGTGTTTGTTGCCAGGTTGGCTGCAAAGCAGTGATCGTGTTCTTTCAGTACTGCATAATGGCCAGTTTCTTCTGGCTGCTGGTGGAAGGCCTTTATCTCCATGCTCTGCTGGCTGTTTCTTTCTTCTCTGAGAGGAAGTATTTCTGGGCCTACATACTCATCGGCTGGGGTGAGAATCACCTCTTTTTCATACTGTTATAAAGAGCTCACCAAGTGTAAGCAAAAGAAGAACTACTACAGGTTATAAACCGTGCTGCAGAGATTCAACAGTACCCCTCATGGGAACTCTTATTGTGCATTTTATTATCCTCAGGTGGTCCAGCAATTTTCATTACAGCTTGGAGCATTGCTAAAGCCTACTACAATGATGTGGGGTGAGAGAAACACTAGAAAACTAACACAAAAATACTTAGGTACAGTCATGTGAAAAAATTTGGACACCCTTTAAATATTCAGTTCTTTATTAAAAAATGTTCACATACAGTGATGTGAAAAAGTGTTTGCCCCCTTTCTGATTTCTCATTTTTTTTGTATGTCACATTTAAATGTTTCAAATCCATCCATCCATTTTCTACCACTTTTCCGGAGGTCCGGGTCACGGAGGCAGCAGTTCAAGCAGAGAAGCCCAGACTTCCCTCTCCCCAGCCACCTGCTCCAGCTCTTCAGAGAGGATGTCAAGGTGTTCCCAGACCAGCTGGGAGACATAGTCTCTCCAGCGAGTCCTGGGTCTGCCCCGGGGTCTCCTCCCAGTGGAACGTGCCTGAAACATCTCAAGTGGGAGGTGTCCAGGAGGCATCCTGATCAGATGCCCATACCACCTCAGCTGGCTCCTTTCAATGTGGAGGAGCAGCGGTTCTACTCTGAGCCTCTCCCGGATGACTGAGTTCCTCACCCCATCTCTAAGGTTGAGTCCAGCAATCCTACGAAGGAAGCTCATTTCAGCCACTTGTATCCACGATCTCATTCTACAGCGGCATGGTGGAAGAGTGGTTAGCACTGTGGCAGCACAGCACTCACCCTTGGCCGGGGGATCCTGGGTTCGATCCCAGCCCCCAACCAACAGTGATCTGTGTGGAGTTTGCATGTTCTCCCTGTGTCTGCGTGGGTTTACTCCGGAATTTCTCTGGTTTCCTCCCACATGCCCAAAACATGCAAGTTAGGTTAATTGGCATCAAACTGGGGATTCTAAATTGTCCTTAGGTATGACTGAGAGTGAATGGTTGTCTGTCTCTCTGTGTTGGCCCTGTGATGGACTGGCGATCTGTCCAGGGTGTACACTGCCTCTCGCACAAAGATGCTGGGATAGGCTCCAGCCCCCCCGTGACCCGAAAAGGATTAAGCAGAAGAAGATGGATGGACAAATCCACGATCTCATTCTTTCGGTCATTACCCAAAGTTCATGACCACAGGTGAGGGTAGGAATGTAGATTGACTGGTAAATCGACAGCTTTGCCTTAGAGCTTAGCTCCCTCTTCACCACAACAGACCAATACAACGTCCATATCACTGCAGATGCTGCTCCGATCCGTCTGTCAATCTCTCACTCCACTCTCCCCTCACTCGTGAATAAGACCCCGAGATACTAAAGTTGGATTCATGCTGCACCTCTGCTGTCCACGTACGTGTAACTGGAAACCTCGTGTGACAAAATTTACGTCATCGTCTCCACTCCGATAGTGTCCGCAGTGCTTGACTATGGATAACTACGTGCAGCCCAAATTTTGTGACCACGCTGCCTGCCCACGACCTGAACGCGTTGAAAAGCGCATGCGCAAGACTGAGCGTCCCATTCACGAGATGGCAATATCGGCACAGCATTCCAAGACAAAGTAGACGAAGAAGACAACGAGGAAGTGGAAGACGAGAATAAACATGCATGAATCATACATAAATACTTCAGCAGCAGCATCAGCATCTTCGTGGAAAAGGAGCGAAAACCAGGAAGTTAAGCAGCAGAAAGCAAGCTGCGTTTCTTGATTGGTGAAAATCCTGGCGCGTCAACACACTGGCGCTACCTATCGGGCGGGAGTGAAACTACAAATGATGGTTGTGTGCATGCGTCAACCCCTTGGCCAGGGTAGATGAAAAAAGTGAGCGTGAACAGCACCGTGTGTGTGCTGGGCTCATCCAAAGCTCTCACGGACCAAAGCGGACTAGAGGGGAAATGAAACATGAATTAGGCTTTAAACTCCTCCACTTGGGGCAGGAGCTTGTCCCCAACCCGGAGAGGACAATCCACCTTTTTCCAGCTGAGGACCATGGACTCGGACTTGGAGGTGCTGATTCTCATCCCAGCCACTTCACACTCAGCCGCAAACCATCCCAGTAAGACCTGTAGGGCATTGCTGGATGAAGCCTACAGGACAACATCGTCTGCAAACAGCAGAGATGAGATCCTGTGGTCACCAAGCACCTCCATTCCCTGGCTGCATCTAGAAATCCTGTCCATAAAAATTATGAACAGGATCGGTGACAAAGGGCAGCCCTGGCAGAGTCCAACTCTTACTGGGAATGAATCCAAAAGTGTGTTGGCAATACGAACCAAACTCTCACAACGGTTATATAAAGACCAGATAGCTCATAATAACAAGCCCGATACCCCATACTCCTGAAGCACCCCCCCACAAAAAAACCCACAAGGGATGCGGTTAAATGCCTTCTCCAAGTCCACAAAACACATGTAAACTGGTTGGGCAAACTCCACGAACCCTCGAGGATTCTCAAGAGGGTAAAGAGTTGGTCCAATGTGCCACAGCCAGGAAAAAAAAAACCACATTGCTCCTCCTGAATCCGAGGTTTGACAAACGGCCGGACTCTCTTCTCCAGTACTTCGGCATAGACCTTCCCAGGGAGGCTGAGGAGTGTGATCCCTCTAAAGTTGGAGCACACCCTCCGGTCCCCCTTTTTAAAGAGGGGAACCACCACCCTGGCTTGCCATGCAACAGGCACTGTCTTTGTCCCTGTCCTCCTCGCAATGTTGCAGAGGCGTGTCAACCATGAGAGCCCTATAACATCCAGGGCCTTGAGGCACTCAGGGCGAATCTCATCCACCCCGGGGCCCGGCCACCAAAGAGATTTTTAACCACCTTGGAGACCTCAACCCCTGTGATGGGCGAGTCATCCCCCTTGTTCACAAGCCCTGCTTCCTCTGTGGAAGGCGTGTCAGTGGGATTGAGGAGATCCTCGAAGTATTCCTTCCACCGCCCAACGATATCCCCAGTCGAAGTTAGCAGTGCTCCATATGCACCATACACAGTGTAGACAGGGAGCCGCTTCCCCCTCCTGAGCCACCGCACAGTTTGCCAGAATCTCTTCGATGCCGACCAAAAGTCTTGTTCCATGGCCTCACCAAACTCCTCCCACACCTGAGTTTTGCTTCAGCAACCACCCAAGCTGCACTCCGCTTGGCCTGCCGATACACCTCCGCTGCTTCGGGAGTCCCACAAGCCAACCAAGCTTGATAGGACTCCTTCAGCTTAACGGCCCCCCTCACCACTGGTGTCCACGACTTGGTTCAGGGGTTGCCACCACGAGATGCACAGACGACCTTGCAGCTGCAGTTCTGGGCAGCTGCTTCAATAATGGAGGTGAACATGGCCCATTCAGACTCCATGTCTCCAGACTCCCTCGGAATGTTGTTGAAGTTCTTCCGGAGGTGGGAGTTGAAAACCTCCCGGACAGGGGCCTCAGTCAGACATTCCTAGCACACCCTCACTATACGTTTGGGTCTACCAGGTCTGAATGGCGTCCTCTTCTGCCATTGGATCCAACTGACCACCAGGTGGTGATCAGTTAACAGCTCTGCACCTCTCTTTACCCGAGTGTCCAAGATATTTCGTAGCAGGTCTGATGACACAATAACAAAATTGATCATCGGCCTGCAACCTAGGGTGTCCTGGTGCCATGTGGACACCCTTATGCTTGAACATGGTGTTCGCTATGGACAAACTGTGGTTAGCAGAGAAGTCCAATAACTGAACACCACTCAGGTTCAGATCGGGCAGGCCATTCCTCCCAATCACCCCCTTCCAGGTTTCACTGTGTCCACGTGCACATTGAAGTCCCCCAGCAGGATAATGGTGTCTCCAAGACGAACACCCTCCAGCACCCCAGTCAGAGACTCCAAAAAGGGTTGATGCTCTGAACTATCATTTGGTGCATAGGCACAAATGATGGCCAGGACCCATTTCCCAACCCGAAGACGCAGGGAAACAACCATTTCATCCACCAGGGAAAACTCCAATATAGAGGCAGCAAGGTGGGGGGGATACAAGAATACCCAGCCCTGCTTGCCGCCACTTGCCCGGGGCAACTCCAGTAGGCCAAGCTCCAGCCCCTCTCCAGGAGACTGGTTCCAGAACCAGAGTTGTGTGTTGAGGTGAAGCCAACTATATCTAGTCGGTATCTCTCAACCTCATGCACCAGCTCAGGCTCCTTCCCCACCAGAGAGGTGACAGTCCACCTACCAAAAGCCAGTTTAGGAAGCCTGGGATCAGACTGCCAAGGTCTCCGCCTTCGACCGTCACCTGATCCACATAGCACCGGACCCCCATGGTCCCTCCTGCAGGTGGTGAGCCCACTGGAGGGCGGACCCATGTAACTCCTTTGGGCTGAGCCCGGCCAGGTCCCATGGGCAGAAACCCAGCCACTAGGCGCTAGCCATCAAGCCCCTCCCCCAGGCCTGGCTCCAGGGTGGGGCCCCGGTAACCCCATACCGGGTGGGGTACACTGAATCCTTGTTTTAGCATTCATCATGAGAGTCTGTTGGATTGTTCTTAGTCTGGCCCTTCACCCAGGACCAGTTTATCTTGGGTGACCCTACCAGAGGCATATTGCCCCAGACAACATAGCTCCTGGGATCACTAGGGCACGCAAACCCCCCCACCACGATAAGGTGACGATCCATGTTTCACATCAAATAAATTTAAATATTAGACAAAGATAGCACAAGTAAACACAAAATGCAGTTTTTAAATGAAGGTGTTTATTATTAAGGGGGAAAAACAATTCAAACCTACATGGCTCTGTGTGAAAAAGTGATTGCCCCTAAACCTAGTAACTGGTTGGGCCGCCCTGAGCAGCAACAACTGCAATCAAAAGTTTGCGATAACTGGCAATGAGTCTTACAGCACTGTGGGGGAATTTTGGCCCACTCATCTTTGCAGAATTGTTGTAATTCAACCACATTGGAGGGTTTTCGAGCATGAACTGCCTTTTTAATGTCATGCCACGGCATCTCAATAGGATTCAGGTCAGGACTTTGACTACACCACTCCAAAGTCTTCATTTTGTTTTTCTTAAGCCATTCAGAGGTGGACTTGCTGGTTTGTTTTGGATCATTGTCATGCTGCAGAACCCAAGTGCACTTCAGCTTGAGGTCACGAACAGATGGCTGGACATTCTCCTTCAGGATTTTTTGGTAGACAGCAGAATTCATGGTTCCATTTACCACAGCAAGTCTTCCAGGTCCTGAAGCAGCAAAACAGGCCCCACACCATCACACTACCACCACCATATTTTACCGTTGGTATGATGTTCCTTTTCTGAAATGCTGTTACTTTTACCCAAGATGTAATGGGACACACACCTTCTAAAAAATTCAACTTTTGTCTCGTCAGTCCAGAGTATTTTCCCAAAAGTCATGGGGATCATCAAGGTGTTTTCTGGCAAATCTGAGATGAGCCTTTATGTTTTTTTTGCCCAGCAGTGGTTTTCTTCTTGGAACTCTGCCATGCAGGCCATTTTTGCCCAGTCTCTTTCTTATGGTGGAGTCATGAACACTGACCTTAATTGAGGCAAGTGAGGCCTGCAGTTCTTTGGATGTTGTTGTGGGGTCTTTTGTGACCTCCTGGATGTGTCGTCATTGCGTTCTTGGGGTAATTTTGGTCGGCCAGCCACTCCTCGGAAGGTTCACCACTGTTCCATGTTTTCGCCATTTGTAGATAATGGCTCTCACTGTGGTTTGCTGGAGTCCCAAAGCTTTAGAAATGGCTTTATAACCTTTTCCAGACTGATAGAGCTCAATTACTGTTTCCCATTTGTTCCTTAATCTCTTTGAATCACAGCATGATGTCAAGCTTTTGAGGATCTTTTGGTCTACTTCATTTTGTCAGGCAGGTCCTGTTGAAATGATTTCTTGACTGAGAACAGATGTGGCAGTAATCAGGCCTGGGTGTGGCTGGAGAAATTGAACTCAGCTTTCCAAAGATGTGATAAACCACAGTTAATTTTTATATTTTAACAGGGGGGTAATCACTTTTTCACACAGGGCCATGTAGGTTTGGATTTTTTTTTACCCTTAATAATAAATACCTTCATTTAAAAACTGCATTGTGTTTATTTGTGTTATCTTTGTATAATATTTAAATTTGTTTGAAGATCTGAAACATTTAAGTGTGACAATCATACAAAAAATGAGAAATCAGGAAGGGGCCAACACTTTTTCACACCACTGTATCTATTTCTAACCTTGTTTTTGTTTTTATTTGCATTTTTTAACATTTATTTTAGCCATTTTAAGTGGGAATAAATGTAGGGGTGTCCTAAAACACTGTAGATGGGGGTGTCCTAATTTTTTCCTCACTATTTTTTTGCAGTTACATTTTACAGAAAATTTGAAGAAAGACTTTATTTCATATTTAATTGTTTAGTTGTATTACATGAATCTCCCAGTATTTTTAACATTGATATTAAATATCCATATGTCCAAATATGTTAAAAAAAAACACACAGGCTTATACAGGGTGTCCTAATTTTTTCACATGACTGTACTAGATACATCTTTTCTATCAATTTTTTTTCTGAACAGGTGCTGGGATATAATTGAGAAGACTGATGTTTTCTGGTGGATTATTAAAACACCAATCTTGGCATCAATTCTGGTAAGTTTAGTATTAGCATTGTTTATTTTTCATGACAAAATGACTTAGGCACTCTGTTAAGAACTTCTGGGTCACTTTGCATTTGCAGACTTCTGATATTTCTGTCACTGTAATTTATGCAAAGTTATTTTGAACTCTTTTTAATATACCAGCACTGCTATACATTAACACAGCTGAGGTTAGTGTGACCTCAGAGTTTTCATTTTATATTGGAAAGTTGTCAGAAGAACCACCAGTAGCATATATTTCATAACCTGACAGGTCATTGCAGACTTTTAGCACACAGAAATCTGCATATAAAGAGAAGTGTTTAAGTCTTTTTTTGAGTTTGTTCTGACATAAAGACTAAAATGAAGATATATACTAACCCTTCCCATGTCCACATGCCAGTGCTAACAAACGTGTGTTTGGTCCTGCCTTTTGTTTAACTGCTTCATTTCACTGGTTTAGTTCAAATACACCATAATAATTCCAGCTGTATACATTACAAATTTTCATTGTAAGTAGTGACTGTCATCATTGTTTGATATATGATATGGCAAATTGCCCAAGCCTGATATGTGTCACCAGTGTGTGATTCATTTTTTTTAACAAGGGGGATGGGGGTATTCACAAATTTAACATAAGATACAAGCTTATAAATCTACAAATTTGGAAGAATTAAGGTGCAAAAATGTGTTAAAGATGCCAATTTAAAAATTAAAAAAGTAGCAAATTGCAATACAAATACAAAGAATAAAAACTCAACCACCATCCAGATGAATGTTGCAAATTTACAAGATAAAAGTGTCATGAATTAGCCCCTACGGGGCAGAGAGGAAAGTCCCAGGTGCTGAACTGCAGTTTGTGGTATTTACTACAGAAAACACAAAGCCCAAACACTGCATGGAAATAAACTTACACGAGAGGAGAACAGGTAGTTGGCGAGATGAACAGGGGAGTACATGTCAGAACAGGGAAGGGGTTCTGACGGGGAACAACGATGAGAATGACAAGGAGTGGATGAAAACAGCTTAAAGCTTAAGCTTATGTCTTAAATAAGGCATGAAATCAATGACAATGAATGACAGCCAGTGTGGATCACATGAGTGGGCAGGTTGGCCTGATTATTAAACGGGTGCCAGCTGACGACCTGTGAACAGAACCAATGGCAGAGAGAGAGACAAATACCGAAAGATAAAGTGGGAGTGTCTGGAGAAAAAGGTTGGGAGCTCATGTCAAACCAAAACATAGATAATACGTCCAGAAAGATCACACAGCAAAATAATAACACAAACTGAGAAAACACAGGAGATAATCAAAAGTAAGTTGAGAGAATACACTGAATGACCATAAGTAAAGTGAGAGCATGAGCATGGTGAAAACACCGCGCTCAGCCTCATGATAAAAAGTTTCAAATTTACAAGAGAAAAAACACAAATTTTTGAGAGTAAAGTTGAAAATTTATAGGAAAAAAGTTGCAAACTAATGACAAAATAGTTGCAGTTTTTTGAGAAAATAGTTGAAAATTTCCAGGAAAAAATTGTAGAATTAGAAGGGAAAAAGCTGCAAATCTTTGAGAGAAAAGTTTCAAATTTATGAGACAAAAGTTGCAAATTTATGAGAAAATAGTTGCAAATTCAGAAGAGAAAACAGTTGAAATTTTCCAGGAAAAAAAATTGCAGAAATATAAGGGAAAAAGTTATGAATCTTTGAGAGAAAAGGTACAAATTTGAGTAAAAAAGCTGCAGATTTAAGAGGAAAAAAGTTGCACATTTATGACAAACAGGTTGCAAATTTACATACATGAGAAAATTTACAATTTTTTGAGAATAAAGTTTGGGTTTGGGGATTTTCATGCATTGCTGCATTTTGTCTCAGTTGTTATCAGTTTCTGTTCATTTATGAGTTGCCTTGAATCCTTAGTTTTGTCATTATAGTCTGGTCTGTGGGTTGGTGAATCATCTTGTATTTATTGTATTATTTTCTATTGGGTTTGTGTTTATTTTATCCTCACCCCTCCTGTTGTTTTGGTTTTCATATTTATTATATTATCTGCATCTTTGGTTTATATTTATTTATTTAATTTTACATTGAGCCTACCCTCACCTCTGCCTTTTGCCCTCATGTGTCTACAATAATATTCAGTTGTATTATTTTGTCATTATCTGGTCTTTGTCTTGGGTTCATTAGTTGTTATTGGATGTTATTATTTCTCTGTGTGACAGCTGTCTGTGCTCACTTGCTGCTGTCAAAACCTGTTTGCAGGCTTTGATAGCTGTCACTGGTCAAGTTGATTATTTCCTCTCTCATGTGCCCACACCTGTTCCTATTTAAGAGCTGCTGCGAGGCTTACCCCCTCGCAGCAGTCTTCTGATTCAGACGTTAATTCTACGTCTTTCCTCATTTCCAGACGGAGTCCACATATGTTTCTATTTTCCTTCGCATTTAAAGGTATCCCCCGTCTCACCGGCATTCCGTCGCCCCAGCCTCTGCTGAATTGTTCCTTGTTCCCAGTCTATTTCCGTAAATTTGTATTTTGTGTATTTTTGTACATGTATACCTTTTCTTTAATCAATGTGCAAACTCACAGCTCCAGCGTTTGGTGTCTTCTGCCTGCCCTAAAGGGCGATTTATGACAGAAAAATCATAAATTTATGAGAAAAAAGTAGCAAATTTAAGAGAAACAAGCAGAAAATTTACAGGAAAAATTTGCAAATTTATGAGTAAAAAAAGTTGAGAATCTTTGAGAGACAAGTTGTAAATTTACGAGTAAAAAGTTGGAAATTTGTGAGAAACTGGTTGCAGATTTACAAGAGAAAAATCCCACATTTTTGAGAATAAAGTGACAAATTTACAGGAAAAAAATAGCAAATTTATGAGAAAAAGTTGCAAATCTGTGAGAAAAGAATTGAAAATATAGTGTCATGATTGCTGCTCCCCTGGGGCAGAGGAGACAAAAACCCAAATGCAGGATAGTGTTGTGCATATTTTTTTAAGCATAAAGTCATAACAAAAGCTCCAATGAGCGAATAGAGCAGGTAAACAGAGAATGAACATAAATACTCTACGGTTCATTGGCGAGTAAGAGGATAAGACCCAAAGCGCTCTCAGACATAACTTGGGAACAGGGGCTTAATAGAGATAAACCCAAGGCGTTCCCAGACGTGACTGCGGAATGGTGGGGAAGCAGTAGTGATGGGAAGGCAGGCACAGGTGCTCCGAACGGTGCTCCAATCTTATCCAGGAAATATTTGGCAAGGCGTGCATCGTGACGTATATGTTGACGTCGGACCACATGACTGGGTTAGGAAACCGTTCATGAAATAAAGTGAGCCGCGATACCCAATGGAAATCCCCGTCCCTCACGTTTTGTGTTGTCACGTTTGACAGTGTAAGGGATTTGTCACAGCCAATTTTCACATGGAGGCAGCAGCAAAAAGATGGACTTCTCCCGTTTAGGAACATTTTAAGCGCATTTCTCGCATTAATGTATTTTCCACAAATAATGGCTATTTAATGCAGCTGAAGTGATGGCTTAGCAGCAAAACTTTTGCACTACAAGTGGGAGGCCTGGATTCAAATCCCAGCTGTGTCATTCTTGTCATTTTATTTTTATTTGCAAGGTGAAGTTTCTGTTGTGTTTCAAAGAGCTTGGATCATTATTCCACATCATTATGCTGAGACACTATTGCTCTTGTGCCCTGCATGAGAATAAGGCCAGAGCTGAATATACTGGGACAGTATAAGACTGTTGAAAATGTATTATTTCTTAAATAAAAATGGATAAGAAGTACAAGCAGACAAAGTAACACAGACACATTCATTGGAGTCACCCCAGTTTTATTATTTCTTTTTTGCCTTATGATCACTGATATTTCTTAAAAGACAGTGCATTTATTGGAATGAAAAAAATACACATTAAACCAATAATACCCTTGTAAAAATCAGCATGTTGTATACGTTTTGTCCACTAGATGGCCTGGTAGGGAAAATGAAGTCCCACTTGAGGCCTCTAGTCCTCCAGAAAGCCTCATTTGGCCATCACTAGAAAGCAGTACTTACAGAATCTCGAAAGAGCGGTCCATGCTCTGGAATAGGGGTGACAATCCAATGAACTGGCGAGATACAGGTGAACAGACAGAGCTTAAATAATGACGACATAACGAGCCAAGTGAGCACAGGTGTGGGTGAGTGTGTGCATGTGTGTGTGTGAGAGAGAGAGAGAGAGAGAGAGAGAGAGAGAGAGAGAGAGAGAGAGAGACCTTTGCCCTTTAAAATAAGCCTTTATTGCACACTTCAAAAAAATGTAAGCACACCAACATCATTCCACCAAGTGTGTCACACTGGAAAAAGTGCAAATTGAAATGTCCCCCCCCCACACACCACACAGAGCATTCCTTGCAGCCCACCTAGTCAAAGATCCAGTTCTGTGACAGTCAATTACAGTCAACTAAATGTCATATACAAGTCTGTTCAAACAGTATCCCAAAAATTTGTGAAACAGGCAGAGGAACGACCGCCATTCATTCCTCCTGTCGGGCGCGCTTGACCGGCGTTCCCCCTGCTGCTTTACGCAGGGCTGTCAGGTGTTTCTTGAGGCGATAACGTTTCCTTTCATCCAGGAGGTCCAGACCAACCTGCCTTCTTAGCACATCAACAGACTTAATGAATTTATCAGTGTCACTGAAGTAGTCAGCGACCCTAATGGCTTTGTTATAGGTTTCATCTGGAAAAGCATTGATTTCGTCCAGTGAATACAAACTCGTGTTTGTACTGCATTTTTCCTCAATAGACCCAGTATTAGACACAGCGTCGTTATCAGATTCCATTTCCTCGGCAGCACAACTCAGCTGACTGCTTGGTTCTCCCGGGCCAGTGGATTCATCATGGGTCACATTTTCCTCGACGCCACCCTCAGCAGCTGACTGTCGCTGTTCCATCCCCCGCTGTGTAACGGTAGCAGCCACCGGAAGCACAGCCGCTGATGTCACACAGCGAGATTCTGACGCACCATCAGGTCAGTGCTCCGTCCCCTCCTCCGAAGCGGCAGCAGCTGGCGGAGGCACAGCCGCTGACGTCACACAGCGAGATGATTGTGACGCACCATCAGTGACCCTCGTGGCACCATCGCCATCAATGCTCCCGGCCGCAAGCTGGGCCATGGGCGGCACAGCCGGGCCGTCCACAGACACAGCGGCAGGCTCCGGAGCAGGGGTAGCGGGAGCGGAGGCCGCGCCGCCCCGCCCGCTGCCTGTGCGGACAAGCGAACCATTTATGGCCCACGTCTCCACATTCAAAACACTTCAGCTGTCCCGAGCTCGCATACACCATATAAGATCCGTCCCCGTGCTTGACCCTGAAGGAGACTTCCAGAGTCTGAGTGGGCGAGTCGAGAAACATGAACACCTGTTGCCTGAGTGATTTCGCATGTTTGAACTTGGTGGTCTTGCATCCCAAAGGCAGAGTTGTAAACGGGCCCGCAAACTTCCCAAATCTGCGGAGCTCCGTCGCCAACTGCTCGTCAGTGATGAAAGGTGGAACACCTCAGAATCAGAATCAGAATCAGAATCAGAATCAGGTTTATTGCCATTGTTCATGTAGTACACAAACTAGGAATTTGTCTCGGTACAATGCTGCAACATTAAACATGATAAGATAAGAGAAATAAACTATACATGTAATAAAGTGTAGGATAAGATTAAGTGATACTGGTCAACAGTTAAAATATATATTAGCCAGCAGCAGATACTGTGGAGAACTATATAGTGCAGTCGGTAATGCAGGAAGAAAACAGTGATGATTGACATGAGTCTGGTTGAGCTGCTGTACATGGTGCACGAGAGTCACTTAGTGTTCAGCAGTCTAATGGCAGAGGGGAAGAAGCTGTTCATGTGACGGGAGGTTTTAGTCTGGATGGACCGAAGTCTTCTACCAGAGGGGAGGGGGGCAAACAGTACATGACCAGGGTGTGAGGGATCGGCTATGATCCGGCCAGCACGCCTCCGGGTCCTGGAGATGTACAGATCCTGGAGAGATGGGAGCTTGCAGCCGATCACCTTCTCAGCAGTGCGCACGACGCGCTGCAGCCTTAGTCTGTCCCTGGCAGTGGCTCCTGCGTACCACACGGTTATGGAGGTGGTGAGGATGGACTCGATGATGGCTGTGTAGAACTGCACTAACATCTTGGTGGGTAGCTTGAGCTTCCTCAGCTGCCGCAGGAAGAACATCCTCTGCTGGGCTTTTTTGATGAGTGAGCTGATGGTCAGCTCCCATTTGAGGTCCCTGGTGATGGTAGTGCCTAGGAAGCGGAAGGAATCAGCAGTGGTGATGGGAGAGCCTGAGAGGGTGAGGGGGGACAGAGGAGTAGTGACTTTCCTGAAGTCTACAATCATCTCCACTGTCTTCAGAGCGTTCAGCTGCAGGTTGTTATTGCTGCACCAGGACGCCAGCTGGGCCACCTCTCTCCTGTAGGCGGACTCGTCGCCGTTGGAGATGAGCCCGATGAGGGTGGTGTCGTCCGCAAACTTGATCAACTTGACAGACTGGTGGCTGGAGGTGCAGGAGTTGGTGTAAAGGGAGAAGAGTAGGGGGGAAAGTACACAGCCCTGGGGTGATCCGGTGCTGATGCTAGTATAGTCTGAGACAGTCTTTCCCAGCCGCACATGCTGCCTCCGGTCCGTCAGGAAGTCGATGATCCACCTGCAGAGGGAGTCAGGCACGTTGAGCAGGGACAGCTTGTCCCGGAGCAGAGCGGGGCGGATGGTGTTGAATGCGGAGCTGAAGTCCACAAACAGGATCCTGGCGTAGGTTCCCGGGGAGTCCAGGTGCTGCAGGATGGAGTGGAGGGCCAGGTTGACTGCATCGTCTACAGACCTGTTGGCTCGGTAGGCAAACTGCAGCGGGTCCAGGAGAGGGGTGGTGATGGACTTGAGGTGGGACAGGACCAGGCGCTCAAAGGACTTCATGACTACAGAGGTGAGCGCTACAGGTCTGTAGTCATTAAGTCCAGTGATCCGTGGCTTCTTGGGGACAGGGATGATGGTGGAGGATTTGAGGCAGGACGGCACGTGGCATAACTTAAGGGAGGTGTTAAAAATGTCTGTGAATACAGGAGCCAGCTGTTTCGCACAGAGTCTCAGGGTGGAGGGAGACACGCCGTCTGGGCCGGGGGCCTTGCGCGGGTTCAGTCTGGAGAACTGTTTGAGCACATCCTGCTCACTGATGATAAGGGGAGGGGGGGAGGTGGGGGGGGGTGCCTTAAATGAAGTAGGGAATGTGGAGGCTGTGGAGCTGGAGGGAGGGGGGGAGTTGGACACAGATGACGAGGTGTCAAAACGGGCATAGTGTTGGGACAGTCTCTGACAAAGGGCTTTGTCATCCTGACCTTTAGGAGCCTGAGGCCGATAGTTGGTGATCTGCCTCAGTCCTCTCCACACGGAAGCCGAATCATTAGCAGTGAACTGCTGCTGGAGTCTCTCTGAATACACAGATTTAGCCCTCTTCAGCTCTCTGTTAAACCGGTATTTAACCTCCCTGTAGCAGTCCCTGTCTCCACTTTTCAGCGCTGCTTCCTTCTCCTTCCTGATCTGTCTGAGCTTAGCTGTGAACCAGGGTTTGTCATTAGAGTAACTCACCCTGGTGCGTGATGGAAGAATGTTCTCTTCACAAAAGTGGATATATGAGTTCACAGTGTCCGTGTACTCATCCAGATCATGCGTGGCTCCTTTAAGCATGCCCCAGTCAGATATTTCCATGCACGTTTCCAGCTTCTCCTCAGCATCACTGGTCCGTATCTTCGTAGTGCTCACAACAGGTTTAGTGAGCTTCAATCTCTGTCTGTATGTGGGAATGAGGTGAACCATCACGTGATCAGATAATCCCAGCGCAGCTCGAGGGACAGCGCGATATGCGTCTTTCACTGTGGTGTAACAGTGATCCAGTGTGTTTAATCCTCTGGTGGGGCATTTAATAAACTGTTTGTAGCGGGGGAGATCGTGGCTCAGATTGCACTGATTAAAGTCGCCAGCCACAATAATCAGCGAGTCTGGAAAACTCCGCTCTGTGTGTTGAATGTGATCCGCGAGCACGCGCTGAGCTTCGCGCGTGTCCGCGTCGGGAGGGGCGTACACAGCGATCAGTATAAAAGAAGCAAACTCCCGTGGGGAATAAAAAGGCTTGCAGTTGATAACAAGAAATTCCAAGGCAGGAGAACAGTGTTTGGAAATTTCCGTTACATCAGAGCACCAGCTACAGTTGATGTAGAAGCAGACACCGCCTCCTGTGGTCTTGCCGGAAAGCTCTGTGTCACGATCAGCACGGAAGAGCTGGAAGCCGTCGAGGCGCAGCGCGCTGTCCGGTATATTTTCCCGGAGCCAGGTCTCAGTAAAGCAGAGGACAGCTGAGGAGGCGAGGTCCTTAAAACGCATCAGCAGTCTCAGTTCATCCACCTTGTTAGAGAGAGAGTTGGTATTGGACAGAAATATGCCAGGCAGCGCCGTTCGCGAGCCTCTCCTGCGAAGTCGTACGAGAGCGCCCGCTCGTCTTCCTCTCTTCCGCCGTCTCACTTTCCGAGCCAAACAATAAACCAGATCGGCGGCAGGGGCTAGAAAAACTGGGAGGAGGTCCGTGGGGGTCAAAGTCCTGATATTTAAAAGTTCTTCACGGGTATAAGTGCAAGCAGACACACAATTGACAAACAAAAACAAACAAAGAGCGCAGCGAAGCACCATGTCGACCGCTGTGGGCGCCATCTTGGATTTTCACCTGATTTTCACCTGAGATGGTGATTCTCATTGATGGGACAGATAAGGGGGACACCTGTGCATACGTTTCCCCGATAACCACACCGCTTACAATCAGGGTGTGGACATCGTCTTCAGCTGCCAGAAACACAACCACAGCTCTATTCATTCGGGAAGCAAAGCAGACCGCGTCAGGGCCCACCTGCTCGGCCACAGCCTCCAGGACCTCCTCCACAGTAACAGCGCTGTCCGGGGGAACGATCCTCACCCCTTGGTGGATAGATGGAGGTGGCTTTCCCAAGGCCGCCATCCTCCACCCAAAAAAACCAAAAACTGGAAAAGCGGCCAGCAGTAGAAAACCGAAAAAAAGTCCAAACAAGCCACGGAGTTCCCTATTTCCACCCTCCTCCTCCGGCGAGAGAGAGAGAGAGAGAGAAAGTTGGACTGAGTGAGCACAGGTGTGAGTGAGTGTGTGTGTGAGAGTGAGCTGAGTAGTAGACACAGATAATAATGGCATTCAGCTGTCAAGCACTGACAGGAGAAGGAGGCGTGGCTGTCAGCTGACGGGGCAGGGCAAACCCCGGAAGGCTCCCTGACAGCTGCCTGTCACAAAATGAGTGAGAAGAGACCAAAACAAACTGGAAGACAATAGGCACCAAAAACATGACAGGAGAAATGCAACCACAACGCCATGAAGCTGGGTTTGGAAAAAGTCCAAACCCAGTTCATGACATATAAAGGGGAAAAAAATTACAAATTTATGAGACAAAAGTTGCAAATTCACAAGAGAAAAATCATAAATCTATGAGAAAAAGTGACAAATTTAAGAGAAAACAGTTGAAAATTCACAGGGAAAAAAATGATAAATTTATGAAGAAGAAAGTTGTGAATATTTGAGAGAAAAGTTGCATATTTATGATTAAAAAGTTGCAGATGTAAGAGAAAAAATGTGAAAATTTACAGGGCAACACCCCCCCCCCCAAAAAAAAAAAAATAATGAAAAAAAAAGTTGCAAATTAATAAGAAGATAGTTGCAGATTTTTGAGAAAACAGTTGATAATTTACAGAAAAAATTCAGAATTATGAGGGGAAAAATTGTTAATCTTTGAGAGAAAAGTTGCAAACTTATGAGTAAAAAGTTGCAAATTCATGATAAAAAAAAGTTTCAAACTTCCAAGAAAAAAGCAGAGAATTTATGACAAAGAAGTTGCAAATTCATGACAAAAAAGTTTCAATTTTTTAAGAGAAAAAAGTAGAGAATTTGACAAAAAAGTTGAAAATTTACAAATTAATAGGAAAAAAACTGCAGAATTATGAGAAAAAGGCAGCAAATTTACAAGGCAAAAATCACAAATTTATGACAGAAGTTGCAGATTTATGAGAAAAAAATGCAAATTTTACAATTTTTAAAATTAATTTCTGCTTAGATTTGGTGGTTCAAAGTCATTGTATCCAGTTCTGTAACATGATATAGAAAGGTTGATTGGAGGCACAATTCTCTTTTTTTCCAGGATGGAGGGGGAATGTTGTCATAATTCACTAGCCAGAGACTCAAATGCAGAGCAGATGCACGAGAGGAACACACAGACGAGAGTAAAAAGTGCAACACATTTTTAATGAAAAACAAAAGTCACACACAAAAGTCGGGATGCACGAGGCAGCACACAGCCTGAAAAGAGAGAAACAGAGGAAATGAAGAAAGAGAAGAGAGAGATCTTACGGTAATGAACAGAGGGCCCGACTCTGACCCAGTGTGCAGAGGAGTTGAAGCTGGCAGCGAATGGTACCAGAGAAACCAGCAGGACCGAGGAATGGCAAAGGGAAGGAGAGGAGCTGTAGGTTGACCGGGTGAAGCAGGAGAATCCAAATGAGATGGTGGAAGGGCAGGTGAGCATGTGTAGCCCCGGAGAGACACACCGCTGCAATGGCAGCAACCTGAGAAGGAGAGGAGAGCAATGGTCAAACTACAGGTGAGATTAAAGCACAATACGTTGATACGTTGAGGTAGCAATACCCAACGGTCCAGCGAAGAAGCACTCGCAGACTGACTCTTTTAAAGCTGGCGGAAGAGGAAGCAGCAGGTGCACCCAATCACACCGGTGAGCGTAATCAACTCCAGAGTGGGAAACAGGCAGAGGAAAAATAACACAGGAGGGGAGGGGAAGCATGCTCACCTTATCATCACAGTGCCCCCGCCTCAAGGGGCACCCCTGGTGTCCCTCCGGGCTTGTTGGGATGAGCCCAGTGGAAAGCTCAAACCATGCCCTTATCATGGAAGTATGACCCGGGGATCCATAACCTCTCCTCCGGTCCATATCCTTTCCAATGGACCAGGTGTTGTAAACCCCAGCCCCAACGACGAACGTCCAGGATCCTCTGAATGGTATAGGTGGTCTGGCCATCGAGGACCTGGGGAGGAGGAGGAGGCTTCAGAGGAGAACAGAGAGGACTGATGGAGATGGGTTTTAATCCCAGAGACATGAAAGGTGGGATGAATGTGGAGAGTTGGTGGCAGCTTGAGCCAAACCATCACATCGTTAATAATCCAAGAGATGGGAAATGGACCCAGGAAATGAGGTGGCAGTTTCCTAGACTCAGTTTTCAGTGGAACCTGTTTAGCAGATAACCACACCATCTGGTCAACAGAGTACCTGGGCACCAGCACACATCTCCAGTTGACGTAAAGACGGTTCCGCTCAGATGAGCGGAGAAGGGCAACCCGAGTGGACCTCCATAGACGGCGGCAGCGGTAAGCGTGGGCCTCAAAAGAAGGAACACCTCCCTCTCTGCCACGGGTAAAAGAGGAGGGGTGTAACCCACAGAGGCCTCGAAAGGCGTCAGTCTGGCGGAAGAGGAGATGGCGGTGTTGTGCGCATACTCCACCCAAGTCAGATGGGAGCTCCAGGTGGCGGGATTGCAGGAAGCTATGTACCTCAGGGCAGCCTCCAGGGACTGGTTGGAATGCTTGGCCTGCCCGTTGCTCTGGGGATGATAACCGGATGTGAGACTGATGGTGGTGCCAAGGGAATGACAGAAGGCTTTCCATACCTGGGATGAAAACTGCGGACCCCTGTCAGAAACGATGTCAGTGGGGATCCCGTGAAGGTGGATGACATGGAGGGTGAGAAGATTAGCAGTCTCTGCAGCTGAGGGCAACTTGGGCAAGGGTAGTAAATGAGTGGCTTTAGAGAATCAGTCAGTAATGATGAGAATAACAGTGTTACCTTGTGATGGAGGAGGCCCGTAACAAAGTCCATGGCAATGTGAAACCAGGGACGGCTTGGGACAGCTAGGGGATGAAGAAGCCCGGCAGGAGGTGAGGAGTCCGATTTGTTAGTAGCACAGACCTGGCATGCTTTGAGAAAGTCCCAAATGTCTGCTCGAAGGGTCGGCCACCAAAAAACTTGTTGCAACAGTTCAATTGGCCAAGAAATTCCAGGATGACAGGCAAAGAAGCTGGTGTGCCCCCACAGGATAACATCACTACAGTGGGAATATAAAGATGGTTAGTAGGACCTCCTTCCGGGATGGGTCCAGAGGACTGGGCCTGCCAGACCCTCTGCTCGATCTCCCAAGAGAGGGCACCTACAATGCAGGAAGAAGGCAGGAAAAGTTCAGGAGAAGGAGAGACAGAAAGAGGGGGAGAGAAAGGTGACAGGTCGAAGGAGAACTGGCGAGAGAGAGCATCAGATTTAATATTATGGGAACTGGGGCAATAAGTAATGGAGAGATCAAACCTAAGAAAAAACAGGGCCCAATAGGCCTGTCTGGAATTTAACCTTCTGGCAGATCTTAAGTACTCTAGGTTTTTGTAATCAGTCCAGACGATGATGGGTTGGTTGGGTCCCTCTAGCCAGTGCCTCCATTTCTCCAGTGCCAGTTTTATGGCCAGCAGCTCACGGTCCCCTATATTGTAATTTCTCTTGGCTAGAGTCAGCCGCTGAGAGAAATACGCACAAGGATGTAATTTCTGATGGGAGGTGGATCGCTGTGAGAGGACAGCGCCCGCCCCCGAATCAGATGCATCAACTTCAACCACAAATTGCAGTTGTGGGTCAACCTGAGCCAAGATGGGCGTATCAGCAAAAAGGGCTTTCAATTTAGTAAAGGCCTGTTCCGCTGCCTCAGACCATTTAAATGGAACTTCCGTTGAGGTCAGCTGGGTTAGCAGCAAGGCTACTTTACTGTAGTCTCGAGTGAATTGGCGGTAAAAAATTTGCAAAGCCCAGAAAACGCTGGCGGTGTTTCCTGGACTGGGAGGTTGGCCAATCTACCACCACTTTAACTTTAGCCAGATCGGCTTTTAATTCGCCTTTGGCTACAATAAACCCCAAGGAAGAAGTGGAGCCGGAAGAAAACTCACACTTTTCAGCTTTCACATACAGTTGATTCTCCAATAGCCATTGAAGAACTGCACAGACGTGAACTGTGTGCTCCTCCAGGTTGCAGGAAAAAATAAGGATATCGTCAAGGTAGACTAAAACAGATTGATTGACCATACCCTGGAGGACGTCATTATCATGCGTTGGAAGACAGCGGGGGCACTGATAAGCCCAAACATCACTAGATATTCAAATTGCCCAAGGTGTGTTTTGAACGCCATTTTCCATTCGTCCCCCTCGCGTATGCGAACCAGATGGTAAGCATTCCAGAGGTCGAGTTTAGTGACTACTCGCACGTGCTGAAGAAGCTCGAAAGCGGAGCTTATAAGTGGTAATGGATATTTATCTTTAGTAGTGATGGCGTTCAGTTCGCGGTAATCAATGCAGGGCCATAGGGACCCATCTTTTTTCCCCACGAGGAAAAACCCGGTAACGAGAGGAGCGGATGAGGGGCGAATGAGCCCGGCATTCAAGTAGTCTTTAATATAGCTCTCCAGTCCAGACAAGCTGTAAAGCTGACTGGATGGCAGCTGCGCGCCTGGGAGGAGGTCAATAGTACAGTCATAGGACCAATGAGGTGGCAAAGAGAGGGCCCAAGACTTACTAAAAACCTCCCCAAGGCCATGATAGACCTCGGGCACAAGACTGAGGTCCGGCGGCTCGGACGGAGAGGAGATTGGGAGAGTGGAAGAGCATGCAGCGGAGCGGAGGCATGATAAGAGACAAAAGGGACTCCAGGAGGAAATGGAATTTTGGGTCCAATTGATTATGGGGTTCTGTTGATGGAGCCACAGATAACCCAGAACCACGGGAGTGGATGAGCTCGGCAAAACGAAAAAAAGAAGGAGTTCACTGTGGTTACCAGACAACAGAACAGATACTGGCTTGGTTTGATGAGTAACAGCGGCTAGTCTGCAGCCGGAAAGGCTGACACATTTAACGGGGTTGGTAGAATTCTAGTGGGAATTTTAAGTTTTTGGACTAGACCAGGGGTCACCAACGCGGTGCCCGCGGGCACCATGTCGCCCGCGGCGACCACATGAGTTGCCCGCAGGCCTGTTCTAAAAATAGCACAACTCGCAAGTGAGCTGCGTCTAAGATGTAATTTTTTCTGCCGCTATTTTTTATTTTATATTTTTTTATATTTTTGAAAATCACACTTGCATTTATATAGATTTTAAAATGACAATGCCTTAAAAATAAAAAAAATGAAAATATGTTTATTATAAGTAAAGTTAAGGTGAACTCTGACCTAGTTCAAAGGTCAGTATTGTGCGCATGACAAAACCATCGCGCTTGTGGAGCGTTAGCTTAGCTAGTGGGCAGTTAAGATGGTGAACAGAGTGCAGTTTCCAAGCCCAAAAACATGGCAAAAAAAAGACAGAAAATTTATCATTTTCAAAGTGAGCGGGAGGAAGAGTTCTTTTTTACTACCGTGAAAGGAAGCTGC
This sequence comes from Pholidichthys leucotaenia, assembly GCA_020510985.1. Taxonomy (NCBI): domain Eukaryota; kingdom Metazoa; phylum Chordata; class Actinopteri; order Cichliformes; family Pholidichthyidae; genus Pholidichthys; species Pholidichthys leucotaenia. The sequence continues at coordinate 166,820,823 of CM035844.1, forward strand.
GTGTGTTTCATTTGCGGGGCGACGGCGAAGCGCATGTGGAGCGACACTTCACTACCCACTCTTTTTTTAATTTGTTCTGCAGTCCGGTGACAAGCCACCAGCCGCTGCGTGCGCAAGCGCCCTTTAACTCCCTAACCTGCATGTTTTTGCATGAAAAACGAGAACATGCACCACCAGAACATGCAAACTCCACACAGATCACTGCTGGCCGGGGGCAGGGATCGAACCCACGATCCCCCGGCCGAGGGTAAACTGCTGCCGCGGTGCTAACCACTGCTCTACCGTGCATATAAGCACTCTCAGTGCTGTTTAGCTTCTCATGAAAGGACAGTGCTGGTTGCTCAAGCATGATTCTTGGCAAGAACTGTATGGATATAATTCCAATGAAGAAGAACACACAAAAGTGTGTTTATCAAATGTAACAGATTTTGAGCAGAATTGCAGCAGATTTGTTCAGTTAAAAATGTGATAAGATTTATTTAATATGAAAGTTGATTTTTCTTAAATGTTGCATAACTTTTTCAAACATGGTTCAACATAGTTCATGAATTAAAAGGGTTTAGTTTTTTATGGTTAAAAGGGACTAGTGAAAACTGGACATTTTTTTAATGAAATGTAGAAGTGATCATCTGAACAATTGCTGAGATTAATAAAAAAGTGTTGAATATTGATCTTGTCTGTTACCCACTCTAAGTTATTGATAATTATTTATTTATGTATATATATATGTGTGTGTGTGTGTGTGTGTGTGTGTATGTATATATATACAGTATATATACAGTATATATACTGTATATATACACACACAATTTGTTATTTTAGAGGAGTGTGTCAAGCTGGTGCCCTTCACATGACTCAATACCCATGAAGTAGCTCTTGGTTTCAAAAAGGTTGGTGACCCCTGGACTAGACCCTATGCAATGAAATTTTGTTCAGCTCCTGAGTCAATTAAAGCTGAGACTTAGAGCTCCACCCCTGGTAACTGAATGAGGTCTGGCAGCAAAAAATTACCGGGGGGATTCGTTAAAGATCCACCCGCTAGACCCCCCACGGCTACTGACGGGCCGAATCTTTTGGCCAAATGGGATATTTAAACGCCAGGTGTTCTGTGGAACCACAATACACCGCGTTCCAAATTATTATGCAAATAGGATTTTAGTGTCATAAACATTCAATTTTTTGTTTTTCAATTAAACTCATGGATGGTATTGTGTCTCAGGGCTCTTTGGATCACTGGTATCAGTCTCAGACGCCTGTCATAATTAGCTGCCATATGATCCCAATTAAAGGAAAACTACTTAAGAAGGATGTTCCACATTATTAAGCGTGCCACAGGTTTCAAGCAATATGGGAAAGAAAAAGGATCTCTGTGCTGCTAAAAAGCATCAAATAGTGCAATGCTTTGGAGAAGGTATGAAAACATTAGATATTTTACAAAAACTTAAGAATGATCATCATACTGTGGAGAAATTTGTAGCTGACTGAGACCACAGACGGGTTTGTGCAGATAAAGGCATAATGAGGAAGGCTTCTGACATAGAAATTCCTCAGATTAAGAGAGCTGCTGCTAAAATGCCATTACAAAGCAGCAAACAGGTATTCGAAGCTGCTGGTGCCTCTGGAATCCCACAAACCCCAAGGTGTAGGATCCTCCAGACGCTTGCAGTTGTGCATAAACCTACTATTTGTCCACCCCTAACCAATGCTCACAAGCAGAAACGATTGCAGTGGGGCCAGAAATACATGAAGACTAATTTTCAAACAGTCTTGTTTACTGATGTGCTGTGTAACCCTGGATGGTCCAGATGGATGGAGTAGTGGATGATTAGTGGATCACCACCATGTCCCAACAAGGCTGCAACATCAGCAAGGAGGTGCGAGTGTGAGAGTGCTGAAAATACTGGCAGACTAACAGCACAGATGACAATACTATGGACCAGCAGTGCGTGACTGGCAAGGGGCCGCTAAGTACATGCACTGCTGGTGATGGTGTGATGAGAAGCACCTGGGTGAGGACCGGGAAAGATGATTAGCGGGGCTGGGAATCAGCTGGTGATAATGAGAGAGGGGACTTGGCCGGAAATAAGTGTGTTTGTGTTTTTTGTACGTCTTCACCTGTTTGGGAATTGTCTGTCTTTCTGTATTAAATGTGCTGTGGTGAACCCTGCACATAAATCTTTGTTATTTCATCCTCCATGCGCTCTTACGCAGCGCACGGAGGGTCATGACAAGGAGCGCATGAGGAGGGTAAGGATGAATGGATTTACGTGCAGGATTCACCACAGCACATGTATTGAACATAAGACTGATGACAACAGTTCCCAAAAAGTTGAAGACTTACAAAAATAAACAGAAACACTTACAGCTGGCGTTCGGGGCTGACATCGCCCAACGAGCGCATGGAGAGGAGACGTGTTAACCACGGTTGCGCCCCAGGGCCGACATCGCTTCAAGGGGCGCAACAGAACCACGGCTGTGTGGAGTGGCTAACACGTCATGATAGTGTTGGCAATATTGGCTGGCTGACAAGACGGCAGATGATACACACAAAACATGAACAGCTGACTGTCAAAGAGAGAGGGCACGTGGGGGTTTTCCAGCCACTGACGCAATTTGTGACGTGCCCAGTTCGGTATTATGTTCATTTTGGGTTCTGATGTGTTGTATTTTTATGGTTTCCGGGTTGTTTTATTTTGACAGCACTGTGCAGCTTCCGGCTGTCAAACTGTTCAGGGCTGCACAGCTGCTGTCCATTCTGTTACTCATGAATGCACACCTGTCACTCATTATGGACTGCTTATAGGGCACGGTAATCCTCTGAAGTTTGTCGTGTCCTTCTTCAATGTGCACCCGTTCTTAGGAGCTCTGTTGTTATCCTGAGTGTGTTTGGGTGCCACTGTCGAGGAGAGTTGGAGAGCTCTGTCCAGGTACGTTTTCCCTTACTTCCAGCCGTGAGCCCCCGCAGCCTTCGGGAGAGCTCCGGCTGGATTTCGCCCCTGGCCAGATGTTCCCTGGCTTCATGTGCCCCTGGACATTGAGCCCAGCTCTCCTCCAGCATTTGCCATGTTTGTGTTCTTATCAGTGCCATGTACTTCATGATTTAGTTTTGGTTTGTTCACGTTCTTGTCTGTGGTTTTGTTAATAAACGTGCAAACTCACAGAGAGTGTTTGGTGTCCTAATTGTGCTTGTGAAACGAGCACCTCATGACAGAAGGACACAACACCCTGGACACCAGCCTCTGTGAGTTTTGCGGGTTTTCTTTTGATTACTTTTTCTTTTTCCCCTGCCATCCTTCGCCTGCTGAGATGTCAGCATGTGGAAGACAACGTTCACGGAACTTGGGGTGGGAGCCCTGCGCCATGCTTGGGGAGATGGATGGACACATCGCCAACGCAAGCGCATCTTCCACCCCGAAAGACGTCTTTTGGAATTTGAGCCTGGCAGCGGCGGTGGTACAACGTCACCCTCGGCTTGTGCTGCATGCCGAAGGGAGGGAGAGGGTGTTCCAGCTAGGGGATCTGCAGTGGGAGTACTGCGTTAGGATCTCAGTCCGTGAATCCAGGTCGGTGCCAATAGAAGGGTGTTCCCGGACTGCAGCGCCATCAGCTCCTCACCAGCCCCAAGTTCCAACGCCCCACCTCCATCACCAGAGACCCAAGCCTCCGCCTCCTTCCCAGGCTATGTCAGTGGTGGGCAGAGGAACCTCATCAGGGCCCACCGCAGCAGCAGGAACCATCAGTCGCCGGGAAATAAGGCAGGTGGGTTGTCATTCTTTTCCCACTCATAATGATATACCTTGCTTTATTCCCGGTGCTGAGGCTCAGCCACTGCAGCCAATTTTAGTTGAGTCCTCACCACCAGCTGCTGTTGACTTACCCTCACCTACCTCTCCCGTGTGTTCCTTGGTGGCCTTTGAGAGCCCATCGCTCCTGGGAAGGAGCCACCAGTCGGCAGAGAGACCAGCAGTCCTTGGAGTTCCTGTTCCTGCCCTGCGGCCACGTCCAGGACAGAAGGAGAGCTCACCTCCAGTAGATGCCATCCTGCCGGGAGGCCCACCAGCAGGGAGCGCCAAGCCTGGAGGTCGTCTGACTTCATCCACCATCACGGCTGTTGCTGGGGTCATTGCAGCAGAGTCGCCGGAGTCCTGGGAGGCTATGGAGCTCGAGTCCAGGCGAGTGCTCTGTTCCGTCCTAACATCCGTAGATCTAGAGAACACTTGTCTGGCTCGTGGTGAGGAGAACCGGTGGCAGATGTCCCCTGCTCCTGAATTCTCCTTGCCAAGCTCCACCACTGCCGGTAACTCTGTTCCGGTATTTTTCCTTTCCTCCCCATCTGAGGTGGTCATGTCTAGAGTGGACATCCAGGCAAAGAGGACCAAGACGCCCCCCCCCCATCTGAGGTAGCCATGCCGGGTGTGGATGCCCAGGAAGGGAGAGCCGGGACGTCCCAGCCTGGATCGCCGGAGTCCTGGACGGCGGTGGAGCTCGAGCTCAAGAAAGTGCTCTTTCTTGTTTTCACATTCTCTGTTCTTGAAAGATCTTGCCTGGCTCTTGGTGGAGAGGTCCAGGTGCGGCCGTCAGCCATGCCTGAGCCCTCCTTGCCGGGTTCCACCGCTGCCGGTGACCCTGATCCGGTGTGTTTGTGTGTCTCTGTGCCTTTGCCACTGCCACTGTCCAGGGTCACTGAGGCCTCCGTGGGTGCTGCTCCCCCTCCGTCCGAGATCTCTGTGGGTGCTGCTCCCCCACTGTCTATGGTATCCGAGGGTGCTGCTGTTCCACCATCTATGGTCTTCAAGGGTGCTGCTGTCCCGCCGTCAATGGTCTCGGCGGGTGCAGCTATGCCCCAGTCCAGGGCCGCCATGGCTGCAGTGCCGCCCCAGTCCGGGGCCCCATTGGTTGACCGCCTCCTTGGCCTGGTGCTCTCACGGGTCAACCTAGTCATCTTGGGGACCTTACTCCAGTCCCAGGCCACTGTGGCAGCTATGCCCCAGCCCGGGGCCACCGCGGGTGCAGCTACACCCCAGTTCAGGGCCACCGCTGGTGTAGCTACGCCCCAGCCTGGGGACGCCGTGGGTGCAGCGCTGCCCCAGTCGTGGGCCCCATTGGTTGACCGCCTCCTTGGCCTGGTGCTCTCACGGCTCAACCTAGTCGTCTTGGAGACCTTGCTCAGTCCCGGGATGCCATGGCAGCTATGCCCTAGTCTGGGGCCACCGCAGGTGCAGCTACACCCCAGCCTGGGGCCACCGCGGGTACAGCTACACCTCAGCCCGAGGCAGCAGTGGGTGCAGTTACACCCCAGCCTGGGGCCACCGTGGTTGCAGCTGTGCCCCAGCCTGGGGCCGCCGCGGTTGCAGCTGTGCCCCAGCCCGGGGCCGCCGTGGGTGTGTCATGGGAGGTTCACGCTGATTGGCTGCCCTTCGTTGCGGGATGTCACCCCCTAGCTCCTGAGGTTTATTGGCTTAAGGATGCTGGGAAGCCGCCTGATGGGCTGCTCCTCCTGCTTCGTTGGTTCTGGAACACAGGGAGGCCACCCGAAGTGTTCCAGCACAGACACCAGTGGTCTTGGGACTCAGGTAGGCTGCCCAAACGGCCCCGGCCAGGAATCAGTCAGGCTTGAGTTCCTGGAGACCACCTGAGGGTCAGTATGTGGATCTTGAGTGTTTTCTTTTGGTTTGTTTTTGTTGTTTGTTTCGGTCCCTCCGTGCCTTGGTTCCCCCTCCTCCCCCCCGAGGCGGGTTGTTCTTCTCATTGGGAGGGCTTGCTGGGCCAATATCATGAACCGCGTTTACATTTAAAGCTGGCAGCATTGTTATTCATGAAATTGTTTTGTTCCTTTACTTTCTGGGAAATGGCTTTGTTGTTTGCTGTTGACTGTGTTTCTGTTTAAGGTTCAGGTTCAGGTTACTTTATTTGTACCCGTAGGTAGATTTGTTTAAGTCCTTTTGTTTCTTTTCTTTTTGTAGTTATTCAAAGAAATTAATTTGCTAATTTGTTTTGAGTTATTATCTTAAGTTTGTAGAAAATTAGTGGCCTTTGTTATATTTCATGTTTGACTGTCTTTATTTTCCTTTTGTTACATTTTTTGAACATACACCCTCACTTTGATTATATCTTAATCCTAGTTTAATTCTTTATAGTCCTATTTGTTAGTTTTTATTTTTTAGTGTCATAGTTATGGTTAGGTTTGGCTTCTTCTTCTTCTTCTTCTTCTTTTAGATTTGATTAGCGGTTGGCAACCAGCTTACAGGTGCATTACCGCCACTGACTTGATTTACGTGTGATGCTTATCAAGATTGGAATCTGGCCATGCCTCACTTTAACTTTGTGCTTTTACTTTATTAATGTTGCCATGTTTTTGGTTTGGGTTTTTGTCACGTCTCAGTGTCATGTTTTCTGTGTGACATTTGTGTGTTTGGGGGGGGGTCTTCTGTGTGTGTGTGTGTGTGTGTGTGTGTGTGTTCCTCTTTTTGATGTTGCCCAGGGGGTTTCTGGGGTCCACCTCTTGAGCGTCGGGGGCGGGGGGCACTGTCATAATCCTGGGCCACAGGGGGGTGCAATTTGGTATTATTATGGGTTCTGATGTGTTGTATTTTTATGGTTTCCGGGTTGTTTTATTTTGACAGTGCGGTGCAGCCTGGGCTGCAAAACTGCTGTACATTCTGTTACTCATGAAACCACACTTGTCACTCATTATGGACTGCTTATAGGGCATGGCAAACCTCTGGGGTTTGTCGTGTCCTTCTTCAATGTGCACCCATCCTTAGGAGCTCTGATGTTGTCCTGAGTGTGTTTGGGTGCCGCTGTCGAGGAGAGTTGGAGAGCTTCGTCCAGGTATGTTTTCCCTTATTGCCAGCCGTGAACCCCCGCAGCCTTCGGGAGAGCCCCGGCTGGATTCCGCCCCTGGCCAGGCATCCCCTGGCTTCATGTCCCCCTGGACGCTGAGCCCCGCTCTCCTCCAGCATTTGCCATGTTTGTGTTCTTGTTTATCAGCACCATGTACATTTCAATTAGCCATGTTGCTGACATGAATCATCCCAGGCAGGTAATTTGATATGTTTGGATTGATAGCAGCACAATGCTATCTTAGGGTTTATGACTTTATGTACAACCTAACAAAGTCTGGTGCATTTAGTCTTTAGTTTCTATTATTTTTTCAGATATTACCAAGAAGCTTTTGATAAAGCTTCATAGTTAAATTAATGGATTTTCTAGAAGTCAGTGTTTACTGATACTCTTTGATCCAACAAGTCCTTCAATTGCTATCACCTTGAAGGTGATGATGTGACCACCTCTCCATGGTTTACTACTTCAAAATGCAACACTCAAATGAGTACAGAGGTGAATGAAAGCACCAAGGTGCTAATGCCTTGGTGCCTGTGGCATGGTAGCATGGGGGGAGGGGGCTGGGCTGTAAAAAAAGTCACACTGCTACATCTACTGGGCGAGCAGAGTTATTACAATCGCTTTTTTCACAGCTGCATTGATGGTAAAGGTGAGTTAAATTTGTGTTTATTTTAAAAAACAAGGCCTTATCTGGAAATAGTGGCAAATTAATTTTAAATGATTTAATTGAATTAATTCACAACAATATGTAACTGAGCAAAGTGTCTTTTTTTCCTTTGTTTAACAAAACTCACATCATCAAGTAATCAAGTATATCCACATGGGTAGAAATGTTTCAGTTTACCACACAGTTAATACTTGGCGGTCTAATAAGTGACAGAAGTATAATTTATCGCCTTTTTATAAAATGTGTCTACATTCCATCAATTGTTTGGCAAGCCACTCGCTCTTATTTTGAAGGGTTGCAAGACCAGATAGGAGCTCTTATTTTGAAAGTTGGTTTGCTAAGTTCTTCACTTAGCGAACGAATGTGCAGAGTTCAGACTTGAAATGTTTATCCCACCCCCCCACCCCATTTGCAGTGCTTAAGGTGAGCCTCTGTTATCTTCCTTTTCATCTCTGCTCATCCATGGTGAGCTAGAGAGCTTCCACTTTCAGACTTCAGCGGCTAAGCTGCAGACAAACCTGTCTCGCAGCAGCTCATTTTAACATGATAAATATTCGAGTCTCCACGAGATTATGGTTTATGAATCGCGGGTGGCCAAATGTACAGATACAATGAATATATTCGGTATGTCGCCCAGCCCTAAGTGACAGGAAGTCATCCATGTGCTGTAAAAAAGTCGCACTGTCGCCTCTAGTGGCCCAGCATAGTTATTACAATACCTTTTTTCCCCGCTCCATTGATGATATAGGTGAGTTAAATTTGTGTTTATTTTGAACACAAAGCCTTATCTGGTAATTCTGGCAAATTAAAAAGTCAAGAAAATATGACAATACAATGATACAAGCCTTTACTTCCGTTTGATTTTGACCAGATGAGCTGAAACAGACAGGCAGACAGACAGATACACACACACACACACACACACACACACACACACACACACACACACACACACAACCAGCCACACACAGACGCACTGAGTGAGGTATAATGAGGGATGATGTAAGACACTAGGGTTCAAATCCTGCTATTCCCTTTCATCTATTCCAGTATTAGAGGTTTCACTTCTTTTATTCAAGTACATTTAGATAAGGCTAAATTTACAGTAATAGTTTGGGCTTGACACTTATACATCTTGGCTAAGTTTAGGGAAGAGGTGAGGATTTTGACCGGGCGAATTGAAACAGACAGGCGGACAGACAGGACGGATATACACACACACACACACACACACACACAACCAGCTACACACAGACGCATTGAGTGATTACTGTATGCATCCATTTTCACCAAGGTATAATGAGGGATGATGTAAGAGACTAGGGTTCAAATCCTGCTATTCCCTTTCATCCATTCCAGTATTAGAGGTTTCACTTCTTTTACTCATGCACATTTAGATAAGGCTAAAATTACAGTAATAGTTTGGGCTTGACACTAATACGTCTTTGTTAAGTTTAGGGAAGAGGTGAGGATTAGTAATGGGATCCACATGTACCAGTTCAGTTTGTTCACTTAAAAGATTTGTTGGAAACATCCGTTCACCGAATCACTCAGCAATGTACTGGAGCTCCAACTGCCTACCACTCACTAAACTGAAAAATGTGGCTGAACAGAGCTGGTGGGTTTCGTTCATAGTGCACTAGTACATGAGAAATGAGAGGTACCTGAACAGAGCGGGTGGGGTTTGTTTTCTGCACAGTACGTTCACTGTGTCAGTAGTCAGTATGTTTCTACTAATTTGCGGTTTTCTCACTCCAGTGGCCGTTCATTGTTTATGTGAAACACTTCGTGGTGCATTATGGGTGTGTCGTGGCACCTTTTTGGGGGGCTGCTGTTGGATTGAATGAACTAAAATTTTTTAAACAAGCAGATATGTGTGTCAAATTAAAAACAGATTCAGCAACTAACCAAATGTTTTCAGACTAATTTTCTGCTGCTTCGATTTCAAGATATTGGAGAAAGTTTACTGTTGAGGCAGTGCCATGTTGCATCTGTTTGACATCCTGCTGCACCTGCCTTCTGGTATACAAGTCATTCAATAAAAAGCAGCTCTGGGTTTCCATGGCTGTAGATGGGCTAGGGGGGCTGTCAATCAATGAATTTTGAGATTCAGAAGTGGTGGATCTAACATGTCATTGGATCAGCATTTTCATAAGTGATTCAGTATAATACGTTCATCTGGAAAGAACTAGTACATTCGAATTGTTCGTGAGCATTATATCATTATAAGAGAGGGTGAGAGTCTACTTTCAACAGTTAACACCTGCCACCCTCCACCATCTCACTGTTTTGTAGTTAGCTGCATAACCACTAAAGGTTGCATTTTTCAAACACAAAACAAGAGAGGGGTAATTTTGCAGGTAAAAATACAGTATATGGTAATTTTCTGCTGGACAGTTTCTTATGGTCACAAACTGAGCTGCAACACCATTCACTTTATTCATTTTTGAGCAATCCAACTAGCAGTTGTTCCAATAAATAAACCAAGTTAATGGGGCTGCAATTCACTTAGTATTACTGAAGACTGTGAGCTGGGCCGGAGACAGCTGAGGTCTATCTGGAGGTGAAAATGATCCCAGGGCACAGAGTGACTCAAGCTAAAACAGAATTGAGTTACTGGGACTAAAAACAATAAAGTCTTAGCCTTTTAACCACATAAGTACCCGAGCAATCCATCAGAGAATGAAGTTTATACTATATAGATGGTGAGCGCTTGATTACTATGGGTTTCAGATGAGCAGATGAATCACCTGAGCTGATCCTGACCCCAAAGACACATACACACAGACAGAGAAAAACAGTGGACTGTAAAAATTAGGAGTGAGGAATACTGGGAAACTCAAAGACAATGTCATCGCCTTGACCATGGGCGTAACTTTGTTTCAAATATTGGGGGGGGTGGGGGGTTGAGATCTCTGCCCATATAAGGAATTTAAAAAAAATATATTTTTTTTTTATTATAGGACCATCAGGCTATCAGTGCAGGGAGTTGTCTCCGGTATCCTCTTTTTCATTTTGAAAGGAAAAGGATTTTTTAAGCAAAAAATGACAGTATACATATCCTAGTGTGGAGGAAGAGTGCAAAATCGTTAACTTTGCTAAAATGACAAGGCTAATATGCCTCTTGGCATTCCCATATTAGTAACAGTTGTAAAAATGATTTCCCTGATTTACCAAATCTATATTCAGCCTTGTAATAGTCTATGCCACTGTGAAGCAGTAGGCCTACTCAATACCTATTATGTGTCAAGTATTTCAGCACTGGCAGAAATCAAGTTTTGATTATTGTTACCTGGTCATGTGTGCATCCTGTGCATCCTGTGCCTCCCCCCCCCCCCTCTCTCTCTAGTCATCAGTGCTCTCTCTCTCCCTCTGGACACCTGTGCTGATTCTCTGGTTACCTTTACCTCCTCTCTCCTCTCCTTCATGGTTCATCCTGCTGCTGTCACATTCTTGCTCCTGATATTAAAAAAAAAAAGCTCAGTTAATGTTCAAATGGTTTAAAAGAGGTACTTCATGGTCAGTTTTGGAGGATGTAATTCATGCTAGATTTTCCAATGCCAAAAACTTGAAAAGATGTACAATATTCTTTACCCCTTCTTTCCTCTTAATAGCATCTTAACAGTGCAATCAGTATTAACTGAGATTAATCTAGATGCTGAATGAGGCTTAATCACCATTATTCTTAACTCATTTTATTTTATTTATCAGTTGTGGTGATTAACACATCTACTCTGACAGGACTAATGTTTTGTTCATTAATTTTTGATGTCACCACCTGCCACCATGTGACCATTTCTTACCAAGCAGATGAACTAATAACACATAACAGTTATCCTGCCTGCAGAGGCATTATGAACACAGCACGCCACACCTTAGGTGTGCCGTTTCATTCATGAAATGGTAGTAAATCTGTGAGTAGATTTGTGACTAAATCATCCTGATATTCAAAACTTACTCTGGATTCATTATTTAGACATTAATTTTTACAATGACATTCAGTTTTCAAATTTAGGATTCAGGTATTTCCCCCCCCCCCCCCATCCAAAAAAAAGGTTAATAACAAATTTTCCTTTACCAAATTTACCAGAAAAAAACAGGCAAATTAAGGAGAAAATAGTATAAATTCACAAAAAGAAAGTAGCAACTAGATGATAGTAAAAAAAAAAAAAAAAAATCAGAAATGTAAATGATTTTACAAATATGTAAGGAAGAAGGCTTATTTTCCTTGTCAAAAGTTGAAAATTTGAGAAAAATGCTACATTTTTATGAGAAACTGTGAATTTAGGGGGGAAACAATGTGGGGGGAAATATTGCATATTCATACAAAAAGTATGCAAATTTACAAGAAAAAATGTCTCTGATTTACATGAAAAGCTGTAAAACTATGACAAAAAAAAAGGTGCACACATGAAAAAATGGCATTAGAAACATCACAGTGCTACATAAAACACTGATGAACTTTATTAAGGGAGAAAAAAGATTGGAGAGACTATTTGGAGCCCCAAAAGTTGGTAGTGAGGACAGCTCTAACTTTAAATGGGTTTATAATATGCTTTTAGTTGATATATAATATATACACATACTCACATATGTATATATTCACTACTGAAGTAACCATACAGGAAAAGCAACAGGCTGGAGGAGGTGACAAATGTTGCAAGAAAAAAAAAAGCTGGAAGATGCATTGCAACTTTTTATTTATCAATTTATTTATATTTTTAGTGCTCCCTTTATTGCAAATGGACCCTTAAACACCAACAAACTCAAAAGGTACAGTGTTAAGGTGATGAATCTTGTTATACTAGGAGCTAAATCACTATACAGTGATGATAATAAGCCATCAATATCTCAGTGTTTGATCACTGCCTAATTTGTGTAATGCTGTCTCGTGATTAAATAAAATGGGAACAGAAAACTAGAAATGGGATTTTAAGCTGAATAATTAAATTCCAAATTAATCAGTGATGCTGTATTGTAGTGCTTTTGAACTCATTTTAACACATTATGCATATGGATTTGAGTGCTGTGTTTTCCTCAATGAGATATTTTTAAAAGTTTAGGCCGATGAAATGCATCTATTCTTTCATTCATCTATTTGGTGTTTATTTCTTATATATTTGTTTAGATACTCTTTTGTGCAGCTGTGGTATTTTAACAGAGAAGAGAAGATCTGAAAATGATCTGCAGGGAAAATAATCAATTTCTTTTAACATGGATATTTAAGAATAGCCTTCAGAGTTACTTAGTCTATAATCAAAAGTGGTAAAGCTGGTTCTTTGATTGAATTTTGTAATTATCAAAATCATGACATTTTAAAAATACAGAACAGTTTAAGGTTAACTTGAATTCTGTGGGGATGACAAGCAATATTTAAAGGCATATATATTTAAGAAGCAGTGGTATAGAGATTTTTTGTACTGATAAATATTCAGAGCTGCTAACATTTTGATGAGAACTGAAACATATGTAAATTTCACTCTAACAGCTGAAGAACAAACCCATTCTGATCGCATTTCATGAATGATTAATACAATATAAAGACCAAATTTGCATGAGAAAAGCCAATCCTTTCTCAAATCGGCTAAATCCTATCAGGCAGCACATTTATTCTGTAGTGTACTCCATAGCGTTAACTCACATTAGCTAACTAGCAACCAACTAACTTCAGACAACAATTCACCACCTAAATCAATATAATATTTACCTCCTTTTGGACAGAGGGGTTTGTCCTTTTATTTGACAACCAACAATTTAAAATGGTTTGTTGCCCTTGTGGAGCTCTTTTCATTCTGTCTCACTTGTGAGCTGAATACATTCTAGACTTAGACGAGTGTCCTCACCTGCTGCCCTTACAAATGACTCTGAGTATTGACCAGAGAAGGTGCATGGACCGGTTGGGCAATACCAAGTCTGCAGGGAAGGGGGGATTTCCGTTGTCTAATTATTAGAAATGCTACTTTTTGTTTCTTGCAGATGAAAGAACAACAACTTCTTCATACTCACTTGTAAATATTTTTTATTAATTAGAATTATATGATTATTGGGAGGTTATATTGGATGGCTTTGATTTTTTTTTTTTGGGGGGGGGGGGTTGTAACCCCCATCCCCTCCATAAATTATGTCTATGTCCTTGACAATGTTACACCTGAAGCAGAACAAATAGATGATATACTATATATATATATATATATATATATATATATATATATATATATATATATATATATATATGAGGAAAACGTACAATAATGTACTTCCTGATGTCTGCTAATGTCCTCCTTTGCCTGCTAAGCTACCTGATGGGAGGTTCAGGTTCGGTTATTTGACCTTGCTGTCAGCTCACTTCTCTCTGCAGCCACTGAGTAACTGATTGGGGGGCTGGGAAGCATCATATGTGTTTGATGTGATGCCAGTTCAGACGACTGACCACAATTAACAGCGGGTATTGTCTCTCATGGTGGCAGTGTAGTCCTCAACTTCTGTCATGTCACTTCTCTAATGTCCACTTCATGTTTGTGAATTATTCTTCACAGATTAACTTCATTCTCTTCATTTGCATCATCCGAATACTTCGCCAGAAGATCAACTGTCCAGACATTGGAAGAAATGAGTCTAACCAGTATTCGTGCGTATGCCTTCTTTTGTTAAAATCACATTTTTATTCTTTTTATTATTAGATAAACTGTTATTGGACTGAATGAGGATGTCTACCTTTTAGTCTTATGTTGTGTTCAGAATGTTCACTCACTCACTCACTAACTCCCTACTCGCTATATGGTAAATTTAGATATAGAGGGCTATATAGAAAACTCAATATAGCAATAAAATTAACAGCTTTCGGACACTACTGGGCTTGTTTTTTGTGGCGCAGTTAATGACATCATCATTGTGAGACAGTAAAACATAATAGACTAACAGTGGTAAAAAAAAATGAATACCTGCATGTAATTTGGAGTAAATATGTATTAAATCAAATCGTTTTTGCTGAATTAATAAATATACAGTAAATACCTTAAGGTAGTTTGTGTGGCCCCAGGCTGGCTGGCCTTGCCTTCCAGGTGGGGCTGGGTCTGGCCCTGGGCCCCTGGTGCTGGGGGGGGGGGGGGGGTGTTCTCCCTGTGGGTCGGGTGTGCGCCAGTGGTGCCTCCTTGCGCGGCGGGGTTGTACCCTCCCCAGGGACCTGGCAGCGTTCTGGGACTGGTGCCCGCGTCCTGGGGGGTCGCCCTCCCCGTCCTCCAGGGCCTGCAGGTGTGGATGTGCGTGTGTACGTGTGTGTGTGTGTGTGTGTGTGTGTGTGTGTGTACGTGTATGAGTGTGTGTGCGCATGCAAGTGTGCGTGGGTGTGAGTGGGTTTGTACGCTGGTGGGTCCTGGGCTGCTCGGTCTGGCGGCCCTCGCCCTGGGTTGGGGGCAGTGGGTGGCCTACTGAACCAGTTTGTGAGCTGGTTTCTGAGGGGGGACGGGCTCCCTTTTGGACTGCCTCCCTCCCAGTCTTATCCCCCCCCCCCCCCCAATTCTGGGTGGAACAGACATCCTCTTGGATACACTTTAGGTTTTGGTGTGGGGGGGTGCCACACTGTGTCGGTGAAGGGGATTCCTCTGCTGCTGCTGCGCAGTGGGGCCGCCCTCACTTCAATTTTAATTGCATTTTAGACACTGAGGGCTTGGAAAGATGGGATCCCCATTGCCTATCACAGTGGCTAGTGGTGATCCAACCACCATCCCCCCCCAATTTTAACTAAACTCTGGTGGTTCACACACCTGCACACAATCACATCACACAACTGACAGACACCCATCATGATTTGTGCATAGGGGAGGGGGGTGGAGGTCTTCCCCCACCCCTGTTGCCCTCCTTCTGCCAGGGGCCTGGGGATCCATCATGTTGTCAAAATCCCTGGGTGCTGCCAAATGAATAGATGCAAGCAAGGGAGTGAGAGAGTGATTGAACAAGAGCGTAAGCGAGAGTGAGGGAGTAATGAGTGGAGGTGGTGATGGTGGGTCAGTTTTGTGTGGCGCTTTGCGTGTGGGGTGGCATCTTGGAGTGCGTGCAGTAGTCCGCTGATCAGTCGCTCAGGTGGGCGCTGGGGGTGGTGGTCTGTTTCTGTGGCCACAGCCCCCCTGGGGTGGCTGCCGGCCTGTGCCGGCGGTCTCCCTGGCCACTGTCGGGCTCTGGTGCGCATTCATGCTTGCTGCATCTTCATCGCAGTCGCCCTAAGTAATAAGGGTGAATGAGGGTGGGTGAGTGTGTAGGGGAGAGCACGAATGGATGTGAGTAGGTCAGAACGCGAGTGAGAGTGAGTGTGTGGGTGAACATGAGTGAGTGTGGGTGACCCTGAGGGCAAGTAGGAGCGAGATTGAGGGGGAACAGGAGTGAGAGATAGTGGGTGGGTCAGGGAGTGCGAGTGTGGGATTGTGTGGGGAAGAGGGTGAGTGAGTGTGTGTGGGTGGGTGCGTATGAGAGCATGAGGGTGTGAATGTGTGAGAATGGGTGTGTCTGCTAGTTGGAAGGTGCTGGATTGAGGGGGTAGTGCCTCTTGGCTACGTGGGCTCCCCTGGATGGTGGGGCTTCTTTGAACATGGGGGTCCCCAAGGTGTGCAGCGATGGCACTGGGGGTGGGGGGTGGGCCTGCTGTGGGGGTGCCTGGGGGGGGGCTCGCTCCGGGGGTACTGGCCAGTCTCCAGCCCCAGGGGGTGGGGGTGCTGGCCTTCCAGCGCCTGGGGCCCGAAGACTGGCGTTGGGCCCGCTGGGGTGGCAGGAAGTTGGCTGGCCCGGGAGTATGGGCCCTCCGCGCTGGCAGCCTGGCCTCCCTCAGCCATCTCTCCTGGGGTGGATGCCTGGCTTTCATGGGGCTTGTTGGCCTTGGACATTTGTGCCCAGTGGGGGTTGGTGGCGTTGCGTTGCCTGCTTGGGGTTTCCGGTGGGGGGGGGGGGGGGGGGGGGGGGGTTGCTGCCACAGGTCGCTCTCTTTGTATGTTTCCTGACAAACCACTCACATGCACACACTTATTTTGTGTGCACTGTCATATACACGCACACGGATGCACACACACAAATGTCTCCCTTTTAACAGGTGCGGATACCAGACTCGTGTTGAGATGTCTTCAGTGGAAGAAACAGTCTGTCTTCTGTTTGTTTTAGTTGTTAGTTTGTTTGTCTTTTTTGTCTGTTCCTCTCCCTTTTCTTTCCTCCTCCCCAGGAAAAAAAAAGGTTGTTTATGTTGTAATGTGAAGCTGTCCTCTTACTACTCTGTTGGCTGTGCATTGCATTATGGGATATATTGGCTAATGTAGTGACCATCTGTTGTACACTACTTTTCAAAATGCATTGTTCCGTCTAAACTCGCTTTTTCAGGGGGCGGGGCTTAAGTGAAACTTTAAAGCAAAAAAAAACAGACATGAAACATTTGAATGATTTCACTTTTGATATGTCTTGTAAGTCATAAAAAACATGTTACAGACATGTTAACAAGAAACATGTCATGGTCCGCTCCACTCATCACCGTCAGCTGCGCTCACACCTAGTTCTCATCAGACGCCGCCTATATCTACTGTGCTGACCATCGGGTTAGTGCGGAGATGTCTCACTGCGCTCCAGGAGAGCTTCATCACCGTTCCCTGCCTTCTCGCTACGGCCAGCGCTCCTCTTCTGCTTCGTCCAAGGAGCCATCCAGGCTGTCACGTGAGCGCTCATTTCCACTCATCTTGTGATTCAGTTCCCCTGTGCACAGGCGGCAGCTTCCCAGCCTCCTCCTCTCAGGCGGCGGACCATTCATCATATCAACTCACCACCACCAGCACGTCAACTCACCTGCCGGAGTCGCTCCACCACCTGAAGAGCACTGTCTTCCTGGCTACAGCTGTCACGCTGAACTGGAGCTAGCTACCATCTGTTCCCACAGTAAGTTCAGTGTAACTGTTTAACTCCAGTCGAGATGCCCAGTAATCCTCTTTCCTTGTGTGTCCTCAGGGTTGCCAGGGTCGGGTAGTGTGACCCGGTCTGCACTACAGTACACGGCGAAACACAACACCGCAGTGGCCAACTGCTGCAGGACCCCAGCCCCAGCATACCAGGGAGGCCAGCAGGTATGGCTCTCTACCAAAAACATTAATCTGAAGGCTGAGCGCAAGAAGATGCAGCAGCGGTTCATTGGACCCTTCGCTGTATCCCACATTGTCAACCCTGTTTTTGTTCGACTTGATCTCCCCCCCTCCCTCCGCATATGTCCTACGTTCCATGTCTCGCAGATCAAGCCTGTGTCTTCCAGTCCCCTGTGTCCCCCCCCCCCCCTCCCAAGCCACCACCTCCTCCACGTATGATCGACGGCAGCCCGGCCTGGACTGTGACTGCCATCCTGGATGTCCATCGTCGGGGCCGTGGATTGCAATATCTGGTGGGCTGGGAGGGCTATGGCCCAGAGGCCAGGTCCTGGGTGCATCCTGACTTTGTCCTCGATAAGAATCTCATCAGGGAGTTTCATCAGACGCATCCAGGGACACTGGAGCAACCGCCAAGAGGCGCTTGTTAGGGGGAGAGTACTGTCATGGTCCGCTCCGCTCATCACCGTCAGCTGTGCTCACACCTGGTTCTCATCAGACGCCGCCTATATCTACCACGCTGACCTTTGGGTTAGTGCGGAGATGTCTCACTGCGCTCCAGGAGAGCTTCATCACCGTTCCCTGCCTTCTCGCTACGGCCAGCGCTCGTCTTCTGCTTCATCCAAGGAGCCATCCAGCCTGCCACGTAAGCGCTCATTTCCATTTATCTTGTGATTCAGTTCCCCTGTGCACATGCGGTAGCCTCGGCGGCGGATTCCCAGTCTCCTCCTCTCAGGCGGCGGACCATTCATCATATCAACTCACCACCACCAGCACGTCTACTCACCTGCTGGAGTCACTCCACCATCTGAAGAGCACTGTCTTCCTGGCTACAGCTATCACGCTGAACTGGAGCTAGCTACCATCTGTTCCCACAGTAAGTTCAGTGTAACTGTTTAACTCCAGTTGAGACGCCCAGTAATCCTCTTCCCTTGTGAGTCCTCAGGGTTGCCAGGCTGTACGGTGTCTCGCTCAGTTCACGGCAGTTCCAGACAACACTCACACCACATTCACATTACCTGGTTGTTAATAAACTTGATTGTATCTATTCGGAGTCTGTGTGTCGTCACTGGGTCATTGAACTATGTCAAAACAAAACTCTTATTTTGGTGGCGTGTCACTTTAACAACACTCAATAAGCATTTAGGAACTGAGGACACTAACTGCTGAAGCTTTGTAGGTGGAATTCTTTCCCATTCTTGCTTGATGTAGGGCTTCAGTTGCTCAACAGCCTGGGGTCGTATGTTGAGCTTCATAATATGCCACACATTTTTAATGGGAGACGGGTCTGGACTGCAGGCAGGCCAGTCTAGTTCCCGCACTCTTTAACTACAAAGCCACGCTGTTGTAACATGCAGAATGTGGCTTAGCATTGTCTTGCTGAAATAAGAAGGGCCATCCCTGAAAAAGATGTTGCTTGGATGGCAGTATATGTTGCTCCAAAACCTGTCTGTACCGTTCAGCATTATATTAATGGTGCCTTCACAGACATGCAAATTGCCCATGCCATGGGCACAAACACACCCCCATACCATCACAGATGCTAGTTTTTCTAACTTAAGGCTGATGACAATCTGGATGGTCCTTTTCCTCTTTAGTCCGGAGGACATGACGTCTCTATAATTTCCAAAAACAATCTGAAATGTGAACTCATCAGACCACAGCACAGTTTTCCACTTTGCATTAGTCCTTCCCAGATGAGCTCAAGCCCAGAGAAACCAGAGGTGTTTCTGGGTGTTGCTGATTTACGGCTTTCACATTGCATGGTAGTGTTAAAACTTGCAACTGTAGACGTAACCATGAATTGTGTTAACTGACAGTGGTTTTCCAAAGAGTTCCTGAGCGTACATGGTAATATCTTTTACAAAATGATGTTGGTTTTTATTGTAGTGCCTCCTTAGGGATTGTTGGTTTTTGGCCTTTCCGCTGATGTGCAGAATTTTTTCCAGATTCTCTCAATCTTTTGGTGATATTATGGACTGTAGATGGTGAAGTCCCTACATTCCTTGCACTTGTACATTGAAAAATGTTGTTCTTAAACTGATGGACTTTTTTGCCCACGTAGTTGTTCAGAAAGTGGTGAATCTCACCCCATCCTTGGTTGTGAATGACTGAGCCTTTCGGGCAGGGCCGACCCAAGGCTTCATGGGGCCCTAAGCCAAATTTGAATTTGGGGCCCCTCTTCTATAAAGATAATTACATGATGCTTCTGTGGGAATTTTCCACAGTTCTAGCAGTATTGCTTGCATCATCTCAATGTCTGGTGTGTTTGACTCTAATATTTGTTTTAAAGGGGTCATTGATTGCACTTTTTCCACATTTTAACAGCTCACACATGCCTTAATGAAGTGTTTGTGACATATTTTGTTCACGTTTTCTTTATTTTTTAATTATTTAATTATTTTTGTATATTTTCTGGCTTTCTTGAAATGCTCTGATTTAAAGCCTGTCACTTTAAGAAACATCCCTCACCTATTCAACTCCGCCCTCCCTCTTACGTCAGTTAGCCATTAGCTGACTAGTTTATAGCCTTTAGCTTTTAGCCTTCTTCTAGCTCGGATGAGCGGCACTGGTTCATTGGTCCACAGTCGATGGTGTATCTCATGTCACTCCGGCCCATCTCCCAATAATTTTGCCATGATTCCCCAACAAATCGCTAGCACCATGCACTGGGTGGCCCCCCAATCGCCGCAACTGACCTGGCCCGGGACCCGAGGCTGCTGGCTGGGCTGAGCTGCTAAGCCACAGGACTCCGCTCTACTCCCACAGCCAGCTGGGGGACGCCCTGTCATGAGGTGGCTCCCCTATGCTGCCCGCGAGATCGGAGTGGAGTCGCACGGAACCCCGGAGGATGGTGGGGGAGCTGGCCGAGAGAGCCAGTAGCCTCCAGCCAGCAGCCTTGGGTCCCGGGCCAGGTTGATTATAGCGACCAGCATGCCAGTGCTGGTGATTTGCTGTGGAATCACCGCAAAATTATTGGAAAATTATATTAAAATAATTTAATTTAATTTAAATAAATAATATAATTGGGAAATTATATTAAAATAATATAAGCTGTGCTTGGTGCGAGACTCCATTCATTCATCCATCCATCCATCCATCCATCCATCTTCTGCTTATCTGGGGTCTGGGTTGCCACATACTTGCCCTCAATCCCTGGTTACCACACTAAATCCTTGTTTTAACTTCTTGATGGATCCACTGGACCGCTTTTAGTCTGGTCCTTCACCTAGGACCAGTTTGCTTTAGGCGATCCTGCCAGGGGCAAGTTGCCCCTAACAGTGTAGCTCCTGGGATCATTAGGACATGCAAACCCCTCCACCACAATAAGATGGTGATCCATGGATGAGTACTTGATTTTAATAAAGTTAAATTATAAATTTACCTCTACAAAATTATTTTTAAAAAAATCCATTGCACATTTTGGAGTGAAACAAAGTAAATTTGCAAATATATAAGGAAAAAGTTTTACATTTGCCTGAAAAATGTTCTGAGTTCAAAAAGAAATGCTGCAAATTTTGAAACCCAATACATTTCAGAAGAAAAAAATTAAATGGGAAATGTAGTAAATGTCTGAAATATCTGAAATTTACAAGAAAAGCTGCAAATTTACAAAAAGGTTGCACATTTACATGAAAAATATATGAATGTAATTTCTAAGATAAGTCAAATTTGTGAAAAATATTATTGCTGATGTAGTTTACTGAAGGAGAAAAAAACCTATAGATATTTGAATATTTACTCTGAATTGTATATAGAATATTTGGAACCCCAAAACTGGTATTTCATTCCAGCCCTCTGAACATCTTTTTTCATGGATAAAGAAAGACAAAAAACAAATGCACTCTTTAATATATTGTCTAATTATTGGCTGATTTTATTACTTATATTAGAGGATGATATTGACTACTTATGTTCTGGTGATTTTTCAAAATGATCAGTAACTGCCTAATTATGTGGGAGAGCCTCACCATCACAGGCTCTCCCATCACCATTGCAGATTCCTTCCGCTTCTTGGGCACCACCATCACCCGGGACCTCAAGTGGGAGCCAACCATCAGCTCCCTCATCAAAAAGGCCCAGCAGAGGATGTTCTTCCTGCGGCAGCTGAGGAAGCTCAAACTACCCACCAAGATGTTGGTGCAGTTCTACACGGCCATCATCGAGTCCATCCTCACCTCCTCCATAATCGTGTGGTACGCAGGAGCTACTGCCAGGGACAGACTAAGGCTGCAGCGCGTCGTGCGCACTGCTGAGAAGGTGATCGGCTGCAAGCTCCCATCTCTCCAGGACCTGTACATCTCCAGGACCCGGAGGCGTGCAGGCCGGATCATGGCCGATCCTTCACACCCTGGTCACGTACTGTTTGCCCCCCTCCCCTCAGGTAGAAGACTTCAGTCCATTCAGACTAAAACCTCCCGGCACATGAACAGCTTTTTCCCCTCTGCCATCAGACTGCTGAACATTAAGTGACTTATTGACTCTCGTGCACTATGTACAGCAGTTCAACCAGACTCATGTCATTCATCACTGTTTTTCTGTTGCATTATCGACTGCACATCATCTGCTACTTGCTAATTTATTTAAAACTGCTGTGACTAGTATTACTCATTATTATTATTATTATTATTATTTATTATTCTACACTTATTGCATGGTTTTAGTCTTTAATTTTTTTTTATTTTTTTTTAGTTTATCTCTTTATCTTATCATGTTTTAATGTTGTAGCACTGCACCGAGACAAATTCCTAGTTTGTGTACTACATGAACAATGGCAATAAATCTGATTCTGATTCTGATATAATTAATTCTTGTTTCCTCTGAGGGGAGGGGGGGGAATACCAAATAACCAATGTATAATGGCGCCGCGGATGGCAGCCACTGGCTTCTGCTCTCTGATGTTTTTGATAATTTTGTGTGTTTTTTTGGACTTCTGCTCTTCTGTCCGAATCACCTATTCAAGGGAGGAACTACTTACACTCAGACTACCTCCCAATGCAACTTCTCCGCCAGTTGCTGCTGCTGATCTGAAGTTTTTTCAGTCAATCTTAGCTGTGGGAGCAGCGGCTATTGGCGCTGGCCGGAAACGAAGGCGGCGTGGTAAACGTGCCGGTGCGCTAGTCAGGCTGAAGAAACGAGGATTTCGCACGCCGCTCCCATCAATCCATCTGGCAAATATCCGCAGTTTGGCGAACAAAATGGATGAACTGCTGCTCCTGACTCACAAAAACCGGGATTTTAGCAGATCTGGCGCCCTTTGTTTCACGGAGTCCTGGCTGAGTGAACACATCCCAGACAGCGCGGTGCGCCTGGACGGATTCCAACTGTTTCGCGCTGATCGCAGCCGAGAATTCTCTGGAAAGACTAAAGGTGGTGGAATCTGCTTCTACATAAACAAAGGTTGGTGTACTGATGTCACAGTGTTGAAGAAGTTTTGTAGCCCTAACCTAGAGTCACTGTTCATAAACTGTAAACCCTTTTATTCACCGCGAGAGTTCTCCTCGTTTATTCTGGTCGGAATTTATATCCCGCCTGCTGCTTCTACAACAGAGGCCCTGCAGCACCTCGCTGACCAGATAGCAGACGTGGAGGAAAAACATCCAGACTCTCTGCTTATCATTCTGGGTGATTTCAATAGAGCTAATCTCACAAATGAGCTTCCTAAATACAGACAGCATATTAAATGTCCCACCAGGGACACAAATACACTCGACCACTGTTACACAGTTTTAAGAAATGCCTATCATGCCGTCCCCCGTGCAGCTCTGGGTTTTTCTGACTACTGTCTGCTCCATCTTATTCCAACATACAGACAGAAACTAAAAACTTCCAAGTCTGTTGTAAGGACTGTGAAGAAATGGACTGAGGAATCAAAGCTGGAGTTACAAGCCTGCTTTGACTGCACAGATTGGAGTGTTTTTGAAGCTGCAGCCATTAACCTAAATGAACTCACTGACACTATGACGTCATACATCTGTTTCTGCGAGGACATGTGTGTGCAGACCAAGACCTTCTGCACATACAACAACAATAAACCCTGGTTCATTCCTAAACTGAAGCAGCTACGTCAGACCAAGGAGGGGGCCTACAGGACTGGTGACTGGACTCTGTACAAGCGGGCCAGAAACATGCTGACGAAGGAGATCAGGCTTGCTAAGAGGAGCTACAGTGTGAAGTTACAAAAAAACTTCTCAGCCAACAACTCTGCTTCTGTCTGGAGAGGCCTGCAGAATATCACCAACTACAGGAGACCATCCCCCCACCCTGTGGAAAACCTCCAGCTGGCTAACGACCTAAACAGCTTTTACTGCAGGTTTGAAAAGAACCTACAGTTCTCACCTCCCACCCACACAAAAGGATTATCTGCAGCCCCAGGAACTCCATCCCTCCTCCACTCTGACCTCCCACCAGCACTAACGATCTGTGAAGAGGAGGTGCGCCGGGTCTTTCAGAGACAAAAGATCAAGAAGGCTGCAGGACCTGATGGTGTGTCTCCGTCCTGCCTGAGAGTCTGCTCCAACGAGTTGGCCCCCATCTTCACCCGCATCTTTAACAGATCACTGGAGCTGCGTGAAGTGCCTTCCTGCTTCAAACGCTCCATCATCATTCCAGTTTCCAAGAAACCCTCTGTTACAGGATTAAACGACTACAGACCTGTTGCCCTGACCTCTGTGGTCATGAAATCCTTGGAGAGATTGGTGCTGAACCACCTGAAGGTCATCACAGGCCCCCTGATGGACCCACTGCAGTTTGCCTACCGGTCAAACAGGTCAGTGGATGATGCAGTGAATATGGGACTACATTACATCCTGCAACACCTCGACTCCCCAGGGACGTACGCCAGGATCCTGTTTGTCGACTTCAGCTCAGCGTTCAACACCATCATCCCAGGCATTCTTCATCAGAAACTCCTCCAGCTCAAGGTGCCCCCCTCCACCTGCCAATGGATCTCCAGCTTTCTGACTGACAGGTGGCAACAGGTGAAGCTAGGGAGATTTACATCCAGCTCCCGAAAAATTAGTACTGGCGCCCCCCAAGGATGTGTCCTTTCCCCACTGCTCTTCTCCCTCTACTCCAATGACTGCACCTCAGAGGACCCTTCGGTGAAGCTCCTGAAGTTTGCGGACGACACCACAGTCATCGGTTTGATCCGGGATGATGATGAGTCTGCATACAGGCGGGAGGTGGAGCAGCTGATCCTCTGGTGCAGCCAGAACCATCTTGAACTTAACCCAGCCAAAACGGTGGAGATGACTGTGGATTTCAGGCGACACCCCCCTTCATTCCCCCCACTCACCATCCTCAACAGCACAGTGTCCACTGTGGACTCCTTCAAGTTTCTGGGTACCACAATCTCCCGGAACCTGAAGTGGTCCTCCCATATAGACACTGTCCGGAAAAAGGCCCAGCAGAGGTTGTTTTTTCTGCGTCAGCTCAAGAAGTTTGATTTGCCTCAGGAGCTGCTGGTTGTCTTCTACACCGCCACCATCCAATCTGTCCTCTGCTTTTCCATCACTGTCTGGTTTGGATCTGCCACTAAACAGGACAAGACCAGACTGCAGCGGATCATTAAGTCTGCGGAGAGGATCATTGGTACCGACCTACCCTCCATTGAGAACTTATATCGGTCCATAACCAGGAAACGGGCGGGAAACATCTGTGCTGACCCATCACACCCCGGCCACAAACTGTTTGAACTTCTATCTTCTGGTCGTCGTTACAGATCACTGAAGGTCAAAACCACCCGTCACAGGAACAGTTTCTTTCCTCAAGCCATCACTCTGATGAACTCCTAACATTCACCTAGTCCTACCTGTTGCTGTACTCATGACTTTTCATCCATTCTTACATTGCACATAACTCTCACACTGCTTTTTACTTCATTCACATTATATCACTGAATCTGAGTTCACATTGAAATACTGTGTGACTGTATATTTTTTCATATATTTCTGCAAAATGTGGTTAGTCTGAGTAAATAACTGCATATATTCCTGTATATATTTGCATCCTTTTATAGAAACGTGGACAGACTGTAATTTACTGTACATACTCTGTTGTCATTGAATCCTTATTTAAATCCTCCACCTGAACAATGAGAGCAAGTTTTTAGCCAAAGTCAAATTCCTTGTGTGTTGTGCATACTTGGCCAATAAAGCTGATTCTGATTCTGATTCTGATTCTGATAAGTCCAAAAAGTACTGCTATGAAAGGTTTGATCATTATTTTAAAATTCATCATCAATCCAAAATTCTACTATATTGACACAAAACTGTCTTCTGTGCACACCTGTTTTACATCTGTGTGCCTGAAATACTCCCAGCTTTAGCATGTGAAGCACACCACACTGCAGTCTCCCCCTGACAGCTGCGCACAGATATGTAGCTCTCCTGTGACGGAGTGCATCTCATAAACCAGCCATAATGCATGAGCTATTTTCCCACTGACACTTTTAATGGTGGTGGGGGTTTTTTTTTCCATCCACAGTCCGCTGAGCTGAAATGTAAAATGTAAAGTACTCCAGAGTTGCATTTCATTACTGTGGTGTGCAGGGATAAATGGGAGCAGGTTATAGTGGGGGGAAGAGAGCTGATTTAGCTTCTGCTTTGTCGTTTCAGGAGACTGGCAAAGTCAACCCTGCTTCTGATTCCTCTGTTTGGGATCAACTTTATTGTGTTTGCATTCATCCCAGAGCAAGTGAAGACTGAGCCGCGGCTGGTTTTTGACTTAATTCTGGGATCATTCCAGGTATGAGTCACACCTTGTTTTTTAGGAGCAAGTGACTACAAAAAGTTCTAATAGATTTTAACTTAAAGTCTCGTTCAGAATGTGATGCCAAAGACCAAAGTAATCATTTGGCTTTGATCCAGTGCTGACTGGTGAGTGCTTTTATTAAAGAAACTGTGGCATGTTTCCGAGCACTTAGTTACTTTTTAAAGCCGTGGAGTTATTTTAGCTCATCCTGTAATGAGATTGCCAGACAGCACAGCTGCATTAGCACAGGCAAACATTTCTTCCTCTGCTCATTCCTATCATTCCTCCTCATTATTATTATTATTATGAGCAGCCAATGTGCTGTATGTCACATATTTTATTCTTAAATTAGAAATGAAGTGAACAGGAAATCCCACCTCTGCTTACACTGTTATTGTTGTCTTATCTGTGTTTTTCTTCCCCCTTTAGGGCTTCGTGGTCGCCGTCCTCTACTGCTTTCTCAATGGAGAGGTTGGTAGTACCCCCTTAACAGCTGCGTAAACACTGTTACTATAAACACAGTGTTTCCATGCAGAGGTTGTCCTGCAGCCCTGTGGTCATCCTGGGAAGATGTAGTTTATCTGCTGTTGCTCCCTCGGCGAACCATTCACATTCAGTCCTGACAGGTAGATGGAGAGGCGGGGGCGTGAGTCCTCAGCTCCTCCCCGGGACCTCCTTAGGGCGGCGTACTTTCTGCTAGGTGCCTGCAGGGTGAGGGAGCTGTAAAAAAGTAGTCTTTTTTGGCAGGGAATGACTCAGTGGTGTTTGTGGAGGCTCTCTGTGGGCACATTATTTATGCTTTCTGTGCTGGGCCAGATTGAATCACAGTGAAGGGCTAGATGGGCAAGGCTTGAGAACACACTACTTGAATTTTAATAGGGTGCAACTTTCAGGTGCCCTTCATTAAGTGTTGAGCCCAGATGATGTAGTCTTGCTGAGTTTGAATTTATTGAAGCCTTAAGAATAGGGTGTTCTGTGCTGGGATCATTATTTGTTACAAAGATGTTCCAGTTCACAAATGAAAATAGGGTTGACAAAGCAAGAAAAACGGACTCATTCATAAAGGCACATTGACCAACATGTTCACTTCTCTCCACACAAAACTGGCAAGAGAAGACGATAACTAGAAACAGATGTGGGCACAACTTAGAAATGTAAAAAAAAACAAAACAAAAAAAAACAAATAAACAATGCAGTGTCTTAAAAAATAACTTGCAATTTTATTAATGGCTGGTTTACACAGAAGGAGATCGCTGGGTGACCATTGAGAGATCAAAAATTGACCCGATGTGTCAACAATCTCCTAAAGTCTCAAAAAGCCATTTCTGTGTAAATGTTTGGGAGATTGTTGCATGATTTTGCCATGAAAATTGCCATGAAAGATCCTTGCGAGATCATTGCTAGACCCGGAGAGACTGCTGAGGGATCATTGAGACTTTAAGTGACCAAAGAGGTATATACAGTATATATTTAAGAGATTTCTAGTGCTGTTCTACCACCACAGGTAAATCTCTCAATGGCCTCCCAGTGATCTCCATGGTTGTCAGAGTTGAGAGATTGTTTTGACTCGGTCCAAAACAATCTCTCAACGATTACCAAAGGAAAGCGATCTCTCAAGAAACTCTCAATAAATACTCAAGGAACACTCAGCGATCTCATCAATCTCCCAATGATCTCTCAGTGATCTTTCAGTGAATTCTGTTGGTCATTTATTGAACACTCAGCAGTCCCTCACTGATCTTGCAGCCATCTCTACCTTCTCACTAAAAGATACAAAATTATCTGATTTTGTATTCTTTTAAGTCTTTGATTAGCTGGTTTCTAAGTCAGTCCAGACAGCCAGAGATCAGGTTGTCTTTCCAAGACATGAAGTTATTTAGTCTCTTGTGTTCCAGTGAGTTGAAGAAACTACACTTAGTCTGGCCCCTGGCCTGAGAGGAATTTGACTTAGGAGACCTCTTTGTGGACAAACAGGCCCCAGCAATATAAATTCCTGTGCAAAAGTCTTGAGCCACTTGTCATTTCTTTATTTTTTGCTTGGAAAATACAGTATAAAAAGCAAAAACCAAGTTTGTATAGTTCCAAAGAGCTTGAAAGGCAGTATTTGCTATGACCACTTTTATTCTTTAAAACGGCACACACTCTCTCTTTCTTTTAATTTCTTTAAGTTGTCTTCAGCAACAGTTCTCCAAGCTTCTTGAAGGACATTGCGAAGCTCTTTGTTGAATGCTGGCTGCCTTCCATTCTGTTCTCTGCCAAGATGAGCCAATATTTCAGACTTGGAGTCGTCACTCCTTAGGATCTGTTGGCACTGATTTTCATTCCATTTGTTATGTAATTTGGCACACCTCAGTCTCTTTCTCTGAAACCATTCTGACAGCTTCAGTATATCAGGTCTTTGCTGAATGACTTTCAGATATTGTCAAAATCACCTTTCAAAGCAGAGAAAAAGGCACCACACGCCGGCTGTGAGTTTGCAAATTTATTGGGTGAACAAAAAGTTACAACACAAAAAGGGAAGGAGATGCAGGCAAGCAAAGATGGCTACAGCTAAGGCGAGGGCGTCACCGGCTAAACCTGGGTAAAGTACTGAGACAACACAGGTAAGAAAAAGAGCAGATAGCTAAGGCAAGAGCATCACCGGCTAAACCTGGGAAAACACGTAGCACAAAAACAAAGGACTTACGTGTAATAGTAGAGAACAGAACATAGGTAGTTTGAAGTAGGGTGCTGCACTATACAAAAGTCTGCAGCCTCTTAAATAGGGATAAGAACCTATTAACAAAACAAACAGCAGGTGTGGGTACCTGAATGGGCAGGAGAAGGTGATGATATGGCATTGGGATCAGCTGAGGCAGTGAGAGGGAGGCAAACCCACACTGACAGCTGACAGGGAACGCCCCCCACGAAGCTTCACGCCCCTGACAGCTGTCAACAGTAAAAAGAACAATACTGGGATATAACGAATAAAACTAACATGTCAAAGTATAATTATAACTGAGTACAAAAAGGATAAAATTATAACAAAAACACAAACAGAAAAATGGCAAGAAGGACAATAATACATAAACCCAAAGGGCATAAGTGCAACAGATAAATAAGCAGAAAAAGCCATGAGACAGAGTCTGGCGGAGCGTTCCAGCACTCGGCTCATGACAGAGCCCCCCTCTCAAGGGCTGGACCCCAGACCCCCTAGGGTAGCATCAAAAGAAAAAGAAAGAACCCCCCCCCCCCAACAGAGCGCAGCGACAGCCCATCCAGGGTGGGTGGTGGTGGGGGGCCGACTCGGAGGGACCAAAATAAAACCCGCTCAGGACCCATACCAGACAAACCCCAACCAACTAAGTCCCCCAGACCACAGAGCTGGGCAGTTCCGGTGGGTGGCCAAAGTCTCAGGCCCGGCAGACGGCGTGATGAAAAGAGTCGGGTGGCCTATCCGAGAACGCAGACCACCCGACCCTGGAACACAGTCCCTCGGGTGGTCTGCCAGAGTTTTTAAGCCACCTGAACAGTAGGCGTGGTCCAGGAGGAGGCTGCCCAATGGGAGGAACCAGAGGTGGGCAGGGTGAGGGAGTCAGGGAACCCTTGATGGCGTCAGGCAAAGGATAGGGGGCCATGACAGCATCTGGCAGAAGAGAAGAAGCAGCACCCACGGTGGCTCTGGGCTGGAGCAATGCAGCACCCATGGTGGCTCCGGGCTGGAGTGGAGCTGCACCCGTGGTGGCTCTGGGCTGGAGCGGAGCTGCACCCTCGGTGGCTCCGGGCTGGAGCAGAGCGTCCTCGACGACCTCAGCAGGAGGAACTGGACCCACGGCGGACCCAGCCTGGGCCGAGGCTGCACCCACAGAGGTCCTGGGCTGGGACGGAGCGTCTTTGACGACCTCAGCAGGGGGAGCTGGACCTATGGTGATTTCGGGCGGTGAGCCAGGATTCACGGAGACATCTGGCACTGGTGGCTCATCCTCGCTGACCTTGTGAGAGAACTCAGACAACACAAACAGAGAGGCAGGGTCAGGGTCACCGGCAGCAGCAGAGCCCGGCGAGGCGGGCCCAGGCGCAGCGGGTGACTGCACCTGGCCCTCCTCACCAAGAGCCAGGCAAGATCTCTCCAAAACTGACACAAGAAAAACAAAGGAGAGCACTTGCCTGAGCTTGAATTCCACCATGGTCCAGGACTCCATCGATCCAGACGATGGTGCTCCGGGCTCGGTCTTCTGGAGGTCCAGTTCCGACTCTGCTGCAGTGGCTCCGGCATCAGGCATGATGGATGGTGCAGTCTCAAGACCCCCAGGCAAATTGACTCATGCAGGAGGCTCATCCGGCATGGCAGCTGGGGGTCGGCTCACCACTGGCGCTGGACTCTGCGTAGCTGAAGCCAGGGGACGCTCTGTCATCAGTGCTGGCTTCAGATCGCCGAAGGCGCTTTCCCTCCATCCATGGTGTGGCTGTGGGGCTGGAATCAGGTCCTCCAGGGCCGCAGGTTCCGCCATAGTCCAGCGGTTGAGTTCTGGAGCCGGCAGACACTCAGGGGCGAGAGAAGGAGACACAGAATGGGCAGGTGAGAAATTAGATGCTGCAGCAAATAGTGAGGACTCAGAGGGCTGCATGGTACAAGCTTCAACCCCAGGAATCAGACAAGATAATTTATGTGTGAGAGACTGAGAATGAAAAAACACTTGCCTGTCTTCCCGGGGTGTGATGTCTTCTGCAGCAGCTGGCATTAGTTCAGCCTTCTCCGTAACTACAGTGGATGTAGGCCCCTCAGAGGATTGTGGAGGAGCAGCCCCAGTGGACACAGAGGTGGGCGAAGCTGGAGGAAGAACAGGTGATCTCTCGGGAGTATTCTTCCGGCAGTTCTTCCCAGAACGGCGGCAAGGAGCAGGAGGTGGAGGCGTTGGCTCACGGTGGAGAGGGAGAGGCTCCGGAGTCAGGGGACACTTGATCTTCGGCTCCAACTCCGGTTCCCTTGGTGAGAACTCCTCTAATTCATGAACCAAATCCGGAAAGAGCCATGGTTTAACTTCCAGGAGGAGGTTGGTTTCTGCCAACAAAACCTGCCTGCACTCCTCCAGTTCCTCAGCCAATGGAGTGGGCCAAAGCTCAGGAGAAGGAGGTAGCGCCGCCGCCGGAGAGTGGCGAGAGGCTGAAGGTTTCTTTTTGTGCGAGCACTTGCGCTTTGTTGGCACAGGCGCTGGCATCGGAGTTGTCCCCCCCCCCCCCCCCGGTTCATTGCTCGATGGTGAAAAGAGGAATACGGAGAGAAGTGGGTCGGTGAGCCCCGGGTGGTCCCATAGGCTGAGGCATGCCTCCATACACTCTCAGGCTGCCTCGAGAATACAAGAGGCTTGAGTCTGCAATAGGATGTCCTCCAGCATGCTCACTGTCCACTGCTCCATTTCATTTCATCCCGGGATCACAGACATGATTCTCTAGGTATAGAGGAAAAGAGAAACCAAACAGGGAAAAAATGGAAAAAACAACAATCTTCGCCACCGACGAGTGACAAAAACAAAAAAATCAACCAACTCACAGCTGCTGGTGCCTGCGCTAGCAGCACCCCTCTGTCATAATTGCCTTTCAAGGCAGAGAAAAAGGCACTACACGCTGGCTGTGAGTTTGCAAATTTATTGGGTGAACAAAAAGTTACAACACAAAAAGGGGAGGAGATGCAGGCAAGCAAAGATGGCTACAGCTAAGGCGAGGGCGTCACCGGCTAAACCTGGGTAAAGTACTGAGACAACACAGGTAAGAAAAAGAGCAGATAGCTAAGGCAAGAGCATCGCCGGCTAAACCTGGGAAAACACGTAGCACAAAAACAAAGGACTTACGTGTAATAGTAGAGAACAGAACATAGGTAGTTTGAAGTAGGGTGCTGCACTATACAAAAGTCTGCAGCCTCTTAAATAGGGATAAGAACCTATTAACAAAACAAACAGCAGGTGTGGGTACCTGAATGGGCAGGAGAAGGGTGATGATATGGCATTGGGATCAGCTGAGGCAGTGAGAGGGAGGCAAACCCACACTGACAGCTGACAGGGAACGCCCCCCACGAAGCTTCACGCCCCTGACAGCTGTCAACAGTAAAAAGAACAATACTGGGATATAACGAATAAAACTAACATGTCAAAGTATAATTATAACTGAGTACAAAAAGGATAAAATTATAACAAAAACACAAACAGAAAAATGGCACGAAGGACAATAATACATAAACCCAAAGGGCATAAGTGCAACAGATAAGTAAATAAGCAGAGAAAGCCATGAGACAGAGTCTGGCAGAGAGTTCCAGCACTTGGCTTATGACAGATATTTTACATATGCTGTAGTCTTTCTCTTTTTTAAAGAAAACTGGACAGTGGTCAGGTACATGGACTACGCCAAAAATGAGTGAGAAAGCAGCCAATGTCCAAAGAAACATCCAAAGATGCTGGGATAGGCTCCAGCCCCCCTGCGACCCAAAAAGGATTAAGCGGAAGAAGATGGATGGATGGATGGACACTTTGAAAGACCTTCAGAAAGCCTGGAGTACTTCTCAAGACCACTTAAACATTACAAGAAAATCTGACTCCCTGGAAGCAAAATATAAAGAAATGAGGGGTAGCACAAGACTTTTGCACGGCTCTGTCACACATGGGCTCTTCAGGGTGAGGTGTGGGAGTTTTCTTAAACTGCTGGACCTGCAACCATAACCCAGAGAAACTAATACTGCTTTTGTTGTGTATTTGTTAATATGAAGGCATGAGTTTCCAAAAGTACAATCTGGTGACTTGCATATAAAATCCAAGTATATGTGATTTTGAATTTCATAAAAATCATAAATGGCAAATCCATTTTTTAAATCATGTAATTTCATAAATGTTAAATGGGTGGGTGCTAAAATGTATAATACAATTTTAAAAAAAAAAGCTTTGCAATTTAAAAATTAATTTAAATTTAAATTAATAATTTAAAAATTAAATGCAGTTTGTTAAACATTAGGTCTCTAACTCCCAAGTCTCTGTTAGTCCATGATCTGTTAATTGATCATCAGATTGATTTAATATCCCTTACAGAGACTTGGTTAGGGCAAGAGGATTATGTTGGTTTAAATGAATCAGCTCCCTCTGGTAATTTAAACTGTCAAAATCCCAGAAGTTCTGGTCATGGAGGAGGAGTAGCAATAATTTACTATTCCAAATTACTAGTTAATGTAAAGCAAAAAACACTTTATAATTCCTTTGAGGGCCTGGTCCTCAGTATTGGGCATTTTAGCAATTTTAGGCTAAACCCAATTTTATTTGCCATAGTTTATCGTCCTCCATCAACCTACTCAGAGTTTTTATCTGAATTTGCCGAATTCTTAGCTGATTTAGTACTGAAATCAGATAGAATAATTATAGTAGGGGACTTTAATATACATGTAGATGTAGATAGTGATTGCCTTAATTTGGCATTTAATTCAATATTAGACTCAATGGGGTTTTCTCAGAAAGTAGGAAATTCTACCCATTATCTCCACCATACGTTGGACCTCATTCTGACATATGGCATAGAAATAGAAAATCTGGTAGTGTCTCCTCATAACCCTGTACTGTCAGACCATTGTCTGTTAACCTTTGATTTTACTATTTCTGACTATTTGGTTCCTAAGGAAGAATATTGCTACAGTAGATGCCTCTCAGATTATGTTGTTACCAAATTCACGTACATTGTTTCCTCTATGCCATGTGTCAACACAATGGAAATAAGCTATAGACAGCTTGCTCCTTCTGTAACTGATAGCATGGTAGATAGTGTTACAGCTTCCCTGCATCAGACTCTAGACATGGTGGCCCCTTTAAAAAAGAAAAAGTCTAATCAGAGATTTCTAACTCCTTGGTTCAACACAGAAACTCATAGCTTAAAACAGAAGACTCGTCAATTAGAAAGAAAATGGTGCTTCACTAATTTAGATGAAATCTATTTAGCTTGGAGAAATCATTTTTTAATTTATAAAAAATCTCTGAGAAAAGCTAGAACGAGTTATTATTCTGCATTAATAGAAGAGAACAAGAATAATCCCAGGTTTCTTTTCAGCACTGTAGCCAGGTTGACAAAGAGTCAGGACTCTGTCAATCCTAGCATCCCCTTAGAGCTCACTAGTCAGGACTTTATGAACTTTTTCAATAATAAAATTTCATCTATCAGAGATAAAATCAGTCAGATTCTTCCCACCATTAACTTAAATACAGTAACTACTACAACTCCTTCAATTGACATCTGTTTGGATCAGTTTACTCCAATTGACCTTTTAGAGTAAGACAAAATAGTTTCCTCATCCAAGCCTTCAACTTGTCTTTTAGACCCTATTCCTACCAGGTTATTTAACCCCTTGAACTCTGGTCAGTTTCCCTAAAAACGCCTAAAAATAACATACCCAAAGTAAATCAAAAGATGCTCTTCAACCCCTTGCAGCATCTTCATGGGGTTGGTCTCATTTAAAAGAAAACACTTTGAATTTTTTGGCAAAACAGTCATAATCTCTCTAAGTGCTCCTGCCACTGAGTAACAGTCATCTAAACATACTGAATTTGAAGAAAATAAAGTTCACCTGGGTGTTTTTTTAGATACAAATTCTTGCAAATAACACACAGCTGTCAGATACTGGCTGGAAAATGCAACAGAAATGTAGGACCAAGTGTTATCCAGCTGAGGTCAAAATTTTGTAACAATACCACAAAAAAATATATTACACAGCTTTTTTTCTCAGGTTGTTCCCAGGCGTTTTTGAACTGAAAACGTCTATAACTTTTGAATGCTTCAACATAGAAGCTTCATCTTGGGCTCTAATGAAAGGTGACACTCAGGGCTGTGTGTGTGGGGGGGGGGGTTGTTTGTTCATTCATGAATGAATGAATGAACAAACAAGCCCCCCACACACAAAGAAACATACCACGTAAAAAATGTGTGGCCTTTTTTTTTTACAAGAAAAAATAACCTACAGTGCAATAAAAATTATACTAAAATATCTGCAATGTAGAGGATAACAACTCCCCCACCCCCCCACCCCCGCTACAGAGGAGCTCGGCACACCAAAAAACTTGTGGCCGTGACGCACCGTTGTAATTACCGATCGGTCAAAAGTCATTTTTATTACTATTTTCATTGATAAAGAATAATTTAGCTTATAACACTTACCTGTCCACAACAGCAGTGTTGTTGGCGAACATCTGTTCCTCATTGTCAGACGAACATGAAGCTGGTTCGGTTGTTACAGACTCATGGTTCTGGTCACCCGACCCGGTCAAACCATCTCCGCTTCCATGATTGCAGTTTTGGCGAACAATTTTTCAAAACAAATAAGAACAGTAGTAATAAAAAAAGACTGGCTAACGCTACCGTTACACACAGGTCTCAATGTGTGTCACTCAGCGGCTTAGACAAAACAGATTTTACGCACGGGACGCACGCGTTTCAATCGTCGAACTTCTCTGCTTCAATTGGCTCGTTGTATTTGCAGTCGCTGGTAGGCAGGTCCTTCTTGCTAGGTTTTCAGTCATTGGTTATTCAAGGTTTCAGAAACCCAATTCAAGGCTCTTATTAGTCGAATGAAAGGTCAATCAAATCTAAACCAATCAAAACACTCCTTTGGCTTTCTGTTCGCAGCTGTGTCTGTACTGGAAGAACGGAAATGCAGCTTTTTTTTTTCAGTGCGCACTGAGGCGCACTATGACGCAGAGATGTGACTGCCCGCGGAATCCTGGAGTTCAAGGGGTTAAAGAAGTCTTCCCATTTATTGGTAGCTTTATTCTTCAAATAATCAATTCTTCATTAACTTTAGGCCATGTACCGCAGGCTTTTAAAACTGCTGTAATTAAACCCTTACTCAAAAAGCCAACGCTGGATCCAAGAGTTTTAGCGAACTATAGACCAATCTCTAATCTCCCTTTCATTTAAAAAAATCTTAGAAAGAGTTGTTGCTATGCAATTATTTGACCACTTGCAAGGAAATTGTTTATTTGAAAAGTTTCAATCTGGGTTTAGAATCCATCATAGTACTGAAACAGCCTTAGTGAAGGTCACTAATGACCTCCTGATCACATCTGATAATGGAATTGTTTCTGTACTTGTCCTTTTAGACCTTAGTGCAGCTTTTGATACTATCGATCATAATATTCTACTTGATAGATTAGAACACTATGTGTACAGACAATTTAGCGTTCATACTCACTCAGTGTGAAGCTTGGGCCTCTTTAGATGAATACAAAGCTGATATACTGACAGGAACGTCAAGGTTGGTACTTTCCAGATGTTTGTGCCAGAGTACCTTTGAATGAAATCCATTCACTTTCTCTGTGCTTGTGAGCAGGCTTTCATCTTGGCCTTGTATTCAAGTGAAAAAAGCAGAAGTGATATGTAAGCAGTGGAGGCATTTATGGTGGTTTTAACCTGCTGGATACGGGAGCAATAATGAAAAGTTGCTTAGTAAACGTGTGGTGAGGCTTCATGCTGTATGCAGAGAAAGGCAAGAGTGACTGAATCGCTTAGGATTGACTTCAGCTACTAAAATATCCATCCATCCATCCATAGAAAAGTCAAAATTTTAACACAATATCCATCCATCCATAGATGGATGGATGGATGGATATTATGTACCTGGCAAGTTAAGATGATAGAAATTCACGAAGTCAATGACTTTAATCCGTCCACAGCCTTCAGACAAACTAAATGTGCCAAAATTTGGATTTCAAAACATGGGAATTTTTTCCTGCTGTTGGGTGGTGAAGAGAATTCTAAAAAACTATAAATATATAGAAATATTATAACAGAAATAACTGCATCTTTGGTCATTTAAGTTAATTTGGGCTGCACGGTGGCGCAGTGGTTAGCACTGCGGCAGCACAGTTTACCCTTGGCCGGGGGATCGTGGGTTCGATCCCAGCCCCCGACCAACAGTGATCTGTGTGGAGTTTGCATGTTCTCCCCGTGTCTGCGTGGGTTTACCCCGGGATTTCTCCGGTTTCCTCCCACATGCCAAAAACATGAAGGTTAGGTTAATTGGAGACTCTAAAGGGGCCCTAGGTGTGAGTGTGTGTGTGAATGGTTAAGGGATAGCGCCGTATCGTGGCTGCTTCATCCATCCAGGTGGTGGATGACCCTCAATTTTCCCTCTGGGGATCAATAAAGTATACTAAATCTAAAAAAATCTAATTTATTTCATTAAATATAATTTTATTAAATTTTTTTTCTTTGTCAGAGTTAAATTATTGCTCTGTTCTGGCTCTGTAAACTTATGGTCAAAAGTGTAAATTGTATAAGGAAAAGTCAAAATTTTATCACAGTCTGTTTCAAATTTATTTATAAAAACAGTAATTTTATTTAAAAAACTAAACAAAAATTAACCACAAAAATCCACAAATTTAAAGTAAAGTCTCAAATGTACAAGAAAAGTGGAAATTACAAATTTGAGGAAAATGGCTTCAAATTTAGATAAATTTACAGAGAAAAGTAGAAAACTAGAAGAAAATTGTTATAAATTTTGGAGAAAAACCTCAAACCTTCAAGACTGAAGTCATTACTCAAGTTTTTAAGTGAGTGCTCTTTGTACCCTGAACTCTACTAGAAATTTTTGGTTGACTGATATGTGTGTGTAATGGAATGTGTAGTTATAAAAAAGAGGGTCCTACTCACATATGTGGTGATTTAAAACAAAACAAACCACAATGGTGGATGTCCCATGTTTGTTAATGTTATCAATCTTTTCTTGGGGGGGTTGTGCACTGAAGTGTTTGACAGTTCATTTTTTATTCAGCTAAATGCACTTTGTGATGTGCCAAAGTCAGTTATGACCAGGATGTAGTATATTTTAATTCAAAAGGGAAACAAATGTTAATGCTGCTAACAGTGCACATTGAGTTTTTATGCACTTTGAGATATGCCTGAGTAGATGGGACTAAAATGGTTATTTACAGAATTTTATTTTTTCCATTCTATTTAATTGTTGTTCAAGAGGAAAAGTATTTCTACTAGTTCAAGTTCTGCTCAGTGCCAGCACTGTTATTGTGTTTTTATGCACTTTTGATGTGCCTTTGTCATGTGCCAAGCACACATTTAAAACCAAA
Source organism: Pholidichthys leucotaenia (assembly GCA_020510985.1). Lineage (NCBI taxonomy): Eukaryota > Metazoa > Chordata > Actinopteri > Cichliformes > Pholidichthyidae > Pholidichthys > Pholidichthys leucotaenia. The sequence continues at coordinate 166,859,267 of CM035844.1, forward strand.
ACAATGAATAAAAAGTGTGTATTTTTCGTCATATTGATCTTTGTTGATTTGAAATTTGTCATTCAACAAATTGCTGAACATGTGCGGCCCAGTTACATGTCTTGAATTCAAATTGTGGCCCAACTGATTTTGCAATTGAATAGCCCTGCTCTAGGAGCTCATGCATGTGGGCCAGCACTTTGCCACCCTACAACCATTGGACCTCATTATGGCACAATAAGGTTCTATGCTCCGCTTCCATGCACATATGCAGCTTTTCAGAGGTCTTGTCTTTACCATCTGCATGACATCATCCAACATTGGAGCTAGATCAGTTGATAAAGTCTTGGCAATGAGTGCCTCACCATGCAAAAACTGCATAAAAACATCTAGGTGTCTCACTCTGCTAATGAAGCCTTTGTGTCAGTCGGGGCATGATCTAGGGATCATGCCCACGCTTTGAGTTTAGTTTGTCTTGGTTGTCTGTTTGTTACAATTATCTTTATTCCTTGTGATCTTTGTGTTTATTAACTCCACCAAGGGAGGAGGTAATGTTTTTGGTAGCAGTGGTTGGTTGGTTTGTCTGTTACCAAAATAACTCAAAAAGTTATGAACGGATTTTGATGGAACTTTTAGGAAAGGTGTGTAATGGCACGGGGAACAGATGATTAGATTTTGGTGATGATCTCAAAATGCATACCTCCACCAAGGACATTGTTTGTGTTTGTGCAGCAGGATTACACAAAAACTATGGATGGATTTGGATGAAATTTTCACCAGAGGTGCTTCTTGGGCTAGAGAGGAAGCAATACATTTTGGTGAGGATCCAAGAATGCATACCTCCGCCAAGGCTCTTATCTTCTCACATAGTGTTAGCAACAATACTCCAAAGTTAATGGACAGACTGTGGTGCAATTTTCACCAGAAGTGGCTCTAGACCTACACACAAACCCATTACATTTTGGAGGTGATCCATGAGGGACAGAAGGACCCTTGGACCCTTGGCTTGCACCCAAGAGAGCGCATGCCCTATGGTATGTGCTCTCTTGGTGCTTTTCTAGTTAGTATTTGGGGTGGGCAATATAGCCTAAAAATTATATCATGATATTTCTGTGAATTTTCACAATATTACAGAATACAGTTGTTGTTTTGTTTTTTTTAATTTATGCATAAAGGACAGTTTCACAGGCCTGCATTATTTACCTTCAACATATTCAGGAAAAACAAAACAAAAACTCTTTATTTCTCCATTTTATAATCAGCAGCTGAGATTTAGTTTAAAATATTTTTTAGTTCTGTATCAAATATTTCAAGAATATAAACCATTACATCTTAACTGCACACAAAGGTCGTGCTTTATGCTGAATCACTTTACCTGCATTACTCCCATTGCATGGACCTGTCCTTCAGCTTTTGGCTCTCTGAAAGGATGGGGTTTTTTTTCTCTCTCTCTGGGTGGGTGAATAAAATCAAGATGAAGCAGCCAAAATGAAAGTAAAAATCTACAGCCACTTCAAGCTGCACATTGTTCAACGTTAATACTGCTCCAGTGGTGTTCTGGACATGTGGAAAAAATGCAGGCAGATTATCCACACTGCTCCACTGTTGTTATTGTTGTTGTTTTTTAAACATGACAGCAGTCTGAAACAGAAAGTGAAACTTAAATATTTCCACTCAACTGGAAACGGTCTGATTTCAGTGATACAGCTTCCCGCCATGTTTGTTTTGCCGTTTCTATGCGGTGTGACGTCATCACACAGCAGATCCCAAATATTGCGATATTAATTTTTACACCCGTATCAAAATTTATACCGGTATTATCGTGAATGATACAAAATGGCACACCCCTAGTTAGTATTATTATTTTCATCATGGTCATGTCTTTTAGTTTATTCTTGTCGGTATGTTGGTTTGGGCTTTTATTTTGACAGTGCCTTTTGTTTACTTCCATTTTCACCCACCTTGTTTCATGCCTTGTTAAGTTCTGGATTATTCACGGCTGTTTATTATTTTGATAATTATCTTTGTCCTATTTAAGGGACACCACCCCGTAGGTCGGGGCGGCGTCCTTAAGTCATGCAGCGTGGCCATCACGCTTTGGTATCTTGCCTGTATCCAGCCGAGCTTTTGTGAGTTTTTGGTCCTGCTTCCAATTGTGGATTAGCTTGTGTTTAAATAAGTCATGCAAACCGCCAGTCCAGCATTTGGGTCCTGAATTTTGCCCCTGAGGGGCACAATTGTGACACTTCGGTGCACCCTGCTTCATTAGTACAGGGCCCACTTCAGAGTCTGAATCTTTCCTCTTCAAATATTTATCCATTGCTGTTTTTCAACTAGTCACCACAACCTCTAGCACGTCTTAACAAGGTCATTAACCTCTGTAAAACACATGAAGAAGAAGAGGAAGATGATGAAGTTATCCATTATTGTGTTCATACGGCCACCTACTGACATGGAAGAGCCACTACAGGCACCCATGAACAACAACGGCAAAGTATTTTCAGTTTTTTGGACCAATTAAGAAGTGAAATTAGACAATTTCCCTGAGGACCCCCGGATGATCTTTCAAAGACCCCTGGCTGAAAAATAAGGCCCTAACTGTTACAATGAGTAGTTTCTCAGTTTTTAAGCAACCATGTCTGAAGGCGTGTGCTGTGGCTGTGGGGAAGATGTTCCTCTGCTTCAGACGGGTCACATTATTGGTAGGCATCAAAATGAAACGTGAAAATATTGAAACTGCAACAGTTGTGGTGAACCATCATCTTCACCATCAACTCTCCCATCATCGATGTAAGATCTTAGCAAAAAATTTATGCAACCCTGGGCATAAATAAATGTGGCATTGCATAACTGTACTGAAATGATGTCACAGCAAATGCTACAGGCAAGAAAAAAGTGAAACAAAATACTGTGACATTTATTTCTTTTGGATGGGCTGTGCACAGTGGTCAGTAAGTGTTAAATATTAGCAAACAAATTTGGAGCTGATTAAGTGAGCTGCTGCAGGTTATTGGCACAGGAGCGTACCACAACTTTTACAAAAAAGCCAGGCTAAAATCAAGAATTAAATATAAGTTCTCTACTACAAGTTTGTGTGTAGCTCGCTAACACGCCCTATCGGCTGTGACCGTAACATCCAGCTCCTGAGTGAAAACGTAAATTTATTCATTAGTTTTCAAAAAGAGAGGAAAAAGTCAAGCTCGGTAAAGTCATATTCTCGCTTCTCTTATCTGGCAGATGTCCTTTTTCTTTCTGGTTCTGCTTCCTTCCACTGACATTTGCAAAAAGAAGATAAATGAAAGTAATCTTAGTGTTTGGATTTTAATTTTACTGATCTGCCTCACAGCTGCTTACCTGTTATTTTGTCCTTGTACTAAAAAGCATTTGCAGTTTTTATGTATTTATGTTAGAAATTATTTTCTTTGTCAGCAGGTGTATTGGGTCATTTTTGGTGAACTAAAATGTTTTTTTTCTTTTTATTTTTTGTACACAGCTAAGGGTTGCCTGTATTGTATTTTTTTAAGAAAATTCACTTTTTGTGCATATTTATAAACATAAAGGGCACTTACACCCTGCTTCTCTAAATAACAAAGCTCAACATTTTCATCTGGCATGGATAACAGTTATGTGTCTCATGTGTAAGTAGAAGACATCAGAAAAAAAGTGTTATACCATAATATAGTTATGTGAAGATGGCGCCTGTAGGGTGAGTGGTGTGTATAGAGCAAAGGAGAAACAACTGAGCATTTTAAAGGAAGGATAAAGGGAAATGAAATGAGTGAAATAATGTCTTATTATAATATAGGCTCAATAAACCATACAAAACATTCCAGGTTCCTCATTATTTAGTTTAACATACAACAAAATTCGAATCACTCAACCCTTTTCCCCCACCTTACATTTTTGTTATTTTCTTTTTGCACATGCAAAGTAGTTTAGTCTTTCTTACCAGCTACTTTAACAAGTCCTTATTTTCTTATGTCACCTCAGCACAAAACAACTGATAAACCCAATGCATTTACAAGAAAAAAAAAAGTAGTCAATTTATGATGACCTCACCAACGTATCTGAAGAAAAGACACAAGTTGTCATATTGATAGAATGGTCAGCTCACGTGCAGGTGCCACACCAGAGAAAACAGACGACACAGAGAAGCTAAGTTTTAACAATTTATTAATCCAAAAATGAGCAGAGTTAGGAGAAAATGCATCACTCACCAGAGGAAGACTCAGCCTGTGGAGGGGAGACAAGAGCTGATTAATAGGAGGAGAGAGATTGGGAAAAGTGGAAAACAAATTGCCACTTACGGGAGTTGAGCAGAAAGCCTGGCAGAAAACTCCAGCAGAAATAGACGAACCAGCGGGATGAGGCTGGAAGATAGCAGGGTTGGAGAGGAGCTGGGGATGATGTCTGACTGGGTGGAGACAGGTGGCTGAGGCGAAGATGAGGATGGTGGGGCAGGTGAGCGCACAACAATCCCCGGAGACGCACCGCACGGGTGGCAGCAACCTGAAAGAAGAGAGGAAAGGAGAGGAATTAATTTTCACTTCCTCCCATGGAGGCCTCAAAGGGAGTAATCCAGTGGTAGCAGAGACTGCCGAGTTGTGGACATATTCCACCCAGGTCAGATGGGTGCTCCATGTAGAGGGATTTTCAGATGCTATGCATCTGAGGGCGGCCTCCAGGGACTGGTTGGTACGCTCAGCCTGCCTATTACTCTGTGGGTGGTAACCTGAAGCGAGACTGTAGTTCCCAATGATCGGCAAAAGGATTTCCATACATGTGATGTAAATTGTGGGCCCCAGTCAGACACAATGTCCAGAGGAATTCCATGTAAACGGATGACATGAATGGTTATGAGGTCGGCGGTTTCAGAGGCAGAGGGTAACTTGGGGAGGGGTACCAGATGAATCGCCTTGGAGAAGCAGTCAACAATGGTGAGTATGACTGTTTTACCTTGTGAAGGGGGAAGTCCTGTAACAAAGTCCAATGCAATGTGGGACCAAGGTCGACTGGGAATAGGTAAGGGGTGGAGCAGGCCGGCAGGAAGTGAGGAACTGGATTTATTGCGAGTGCAGATCTGGCATAATCCTGGACGTCCATCCGCAGGGTGGGCCACCAGAATACTCGTCAAATAAAGTTTATAGTCCGGGACACCCCAAGGTGACAGGCAAAGTGGCTGGAGTGGCCCCACTGGATGACATTGCTGCGGAGGGCAGCCGGAACAAACAGGCGATCCCTAGGCCCCCCTGCCGGTTTGGGCTCCATGGACTGGGCCTGCCGGACCCTCTGCTCAATCTCCCGGGTAAGGGCTCCGAGAACGCATGAAGGCAGCACAATAGGCTGGAAGAGGGAAAAGGGGTCTGGAGAGTTTGGGATAAATTGGTGGGAGAGAGCATCCGGTTTGACATTCCGGGAGCCAGGCCTGTTGGTGATGGTAAAATTGAACCTAAGAAAAAATAAGGCCCAGCCGGCCTGCCTGGTGTTGAGTCTGCGGGCTGACCATAGATTCTCTAAATTGTTATGGTCGGTCCACACAACGATGGGATGGACCGCTCCCTCCAGCCAGTGTCTCCACTCCTCCAGGGCCAATTTAATGGCCAGCAGCTCTCGGTCTCCTACGTCATAATTCCTCTCGGCTGGGGTGAGCCGCCAAGAGAAATACACACATGGGTGGAACTTCTGGTTGGAAGCCAAGCGCTGTGAGAGGACAGCGCCCACCCGTGAATCAGAAGCGTCCACCTCCAGGGTGAACTGGAGCTGAGGGTCGACCTGGGCCAAGATGGGGGTATTGGAGAACAGACCTCTTAATTTGGAAAAGGCCTGTTTAGCAGCCTTGGACCAATGAAAAGGCACCTTAACAGAGGTCAGCTGTGTGAGAGGCTGTGCTACCCAACTGTAGTTCCTGATGAACCTGTGATAGAAATTTGCAAACCCCAAGAAGCGTTGAAGCTCCTTGCGGGAATGGGGCACAGGCCAATCCAGCACCGCCTTCACCTTGGCGGGATCGGCCCTCAACTCCCTTTCAGCCACAATAAGCCCCAGGAAGGAAGTGGAGGGGGTGGAAAACTCGCACTTCTCAGCCTTTACAAAAAGCTGATTTTCCAGGAGTCGTTGTAGCACGGCCCTGACATGAACTGTGTGTTCCTCTGGCGTGTGGAAAAAAATCAAAATGTCATCCAAGTAGACAAAAACAAATTGATTCACCATATCGCGGAGGACTTCATTAATGAGGCGTTGGAAGACGGTGGGGATGTTGGTGAGCCCAAAGGGCATCACTAAGTATTCAAATTGCCCCAGGTGTGTTTTAAAAGCCATCTTTCATTCTTTCCCTTCGCAAATACGGACCAGGTGGTACGCGTTATGCAGGTCCAGTTTGGAAAGCACCCACGCGTGCTGAAGGAGCTCAAACGTGAAGTTAATTAGGAGCAGAGGATATTTATCTTTGACTGCTATGGTGTTGAGTTCCCAGTAATCAATACACGGGCGCAAAGATCCGTCCTTCTTGCCGACAAAGAAAAACCCCACCCCAAGAGGAGCCGAAGATGGACGAATGAGGCCGGCGTTCAAAGAGTCCTCAATATATTTCTCCATCGCCTCCCTCTCCGGCCCGGAGATACTATAGAGCCAGCTGGACGGCAGCCGCGCACCCGGGAGGAGATCTATGGCACAGTTGTAAGAGTGATGAGGTGGTAATGAGAGTGCTCTCAACTTGCTAAAGACCTCCCCAAGGTCATGATAGACCTCAGGTACGAGGCTGAGGTCCGGCGGCTCGACCGGAGGGGAGGAGATGGGTAAGGACAGGGAACACTCGGCCAAGCTAAGGCAAGACGCCAAACAAAAGGAGCTCCAGGAAGAAATTGAGTTTTGGGCCGTATTAATAATGGGGTTGTGTTTCCGGAGCCAAGGGTACCCCAGAACCACCGAGATGGATGAATTTGGGAGAATAAGGAACAATAAGGCTTCCCAGTGGTTCCCGAAAAGAAGGACGGATGTTGGCACCGTGGATTAGGTGTTGTAGGCCACATTGCCGCCAGATAGGGTTGTGACATTCACAGGAGTTGATAATTTAGTGATGGGAATGCCCATCCCCATACTAGTCGTGAAGACACAAAATTTTGTTCCGCCCCTGAATCTATCAAAGCCGTAACCCTCCTCTCGACCCCCGGCAGCTGGATTAGGGCTGAAATAGAGAAGTTACTGGGGGGGATGAAAAAGAGTTCCGCCCGTCAGACCCCCCCACGGCTACTGACAGGCTGCATCTTTTGGCTTCAGGTGGCAGTTGTATATTTTGTGCTCTAAAGAGCCACAGTACATGCACGTGCTGGCTCTCCTCCGTTGCTGATGCTCTTCCGGAGCCAGATGGGTCCAGCCAAGAACCATCGCTTCGGAGGAGGAGTCAGCTCCACCTGTGTCAGTAACTGGAGGAGGCACACGTGCAACAGGTGGGTGAGAGGAGGATTTGCGCTCCTTTGCACGCTTGTGGTATCGGTTGTCCAAACTGATGGCCTGATTCATCAGACCATCCAGGGAGGAGGGCACGACATGAACCGCCAGGTCATCGCAGAGGTTGGGATTTAAACCCTGGAGGAAGACGCTGCATAAGGCAACGTCATTCCAGCCAGAGTCTGCTGCGATGACCCGAAACTCCACAGAGAAATCGGCGGCTGACCAACTTCCCTGGCGGAGAGCCATAAGGCGGCTCATGATATTGCCCTCTGTCATAACCCGAGTGTCGGTTCTGGCCACACTCGGGTCTCATATCTTTTGTTTCCCTGGCTTTGGCAGCTGAGGATTCCTTCCAGCTCCTCGGGCTCTTATTGTGTAGGCGCCCGGGGAAGCTCCCTGCTGTCAAAGTCAGCTGCTGCTCCGCTGTCATTAGGAGCAGCTGTGCCGCGTTGGGGTCATTAGCCGCCAGAGATATAAGCGGGTGCTAAATGTCCTCCAACGCGGCAGTCTCTGTTATGTTCTCTTGTTATGTCCACCTGTTACAATCATCTGTTATATTCAGCTACGTTCTGATGGTGCTCCTATATGCTCAGGTATGTTCCTGTTTGCCTAGCTCATCTTTGTTAACGTTGTCGTCTGGCGCATCGGGTGCTCCCCGGCTCAGACTTCACCCAGCCACTGTATGTGTTCTGTGTGTGTTCGTCCTTCTCTACAATAAATTACCACTGCAAACTCACTGGTGACTGAGGCGTCTTGTGATGGTCCGTGAGGGCCGTCGTGACAGTAGACTGCCGCCTAACGCCCGGAGAGGAGGCGTTGTTTCGAGACGCCATTCACCGTGCAGTTTGCAGTAGTGGACTGTTTGTTCCTACCTGTCTGAGTGTCTGCAGCGGGGAGTATGTCGTCATCCAGGGGCCATTGTCGGCGCCTTGGCAGGCAGCAAGCGGAGGTTCTGAAGGAGGTAGACTACACCATCTTCACCGCTACGCTGTTGGACTCTCCCAGCGACATTCGTAGGTACCTGGACCTAGCCGAGGAGATTCTGGATTCTCTTCCCCGCTTCACCAATCATCCAGAGGTAAGCGTGAGGAGAGATGACATCGCCACCCAGCGTGAGAGACTCCGAGGGCTGGAGGGAAATCCTGGCAGGGAGCCGAAGCGGAGGAGACGTCGCCCCTCGCTTCGGGATCCCGCTCCTGCCTCTGTTCTGGCCCGGGAGTTCGCTCCATCCGGAGGTCTTTTCCCACCGGGCATGTCGTCACTCGGGATTCCCCCAGAGAAGCTGCAGCTGACAGCAGACAAGATCTGGGACCGGGTGGCTGCTGCTTGCTCCGCTGGGAATCCTCCAGCGTGTATGAAGCATGTGGTGGCGGCGGTCAGACTGGTGGAGAGGAATCCAGCGCTGCGTGAGTTTCCTGAGTTCGCGGACTTGCTTGCTGCTGTTTCCGCTCAGGAACGGCGATTTCCGGACCTCACCTTCGCCTCACCCCCTACAAGGAACCGTCGTCACTCCGGCTTCCAACCTCGGCTAGAGCCCCGTCTGGATGATGTTCCGGGTCGCCGCAAGGACTCCACCCCCCACACAGCTGTCACTCCTGCGCCTCGTCAGAGGGGAATTCCCGCAGCCTCGTCTTCTCCCGGGCCCTCGCCCGCTGTCCCGTCAGCGCTCCATGCCCGACTGACCCCGGCTGTCGCCCCCTCCTCCTCCTCGCCTATCCTGGCTGCTGTGTGTCACGAGAGCTCCGTTTCGGCGAGCCTCATCCCGGATCCGCCTCGAGTGGCCTTATCTCGTCTTCCCAGAGGGCCCTCTGTCGCCATCCAGCGGGGAAAGGAAGGAACGACGTCCCCCACAGCGGGATCCATCTTACCCTTGGGGGAAAGGCAAGTGCATGATAATTTCTCTCCTTTTGATATTGTTTTGCCTTGTCTGACTCCTGGGGGTGGAGTTCGGGGTATGCAGCCCCCCGAGCTCCTTCCACCCGCTGTGGCTGAAAGTATTAACCCTGCTTCCTCTGTGTCTCCCTCCGCTGAGCGGTCCTCGACGTCAGGCCAACGTCGCTGGATGAGGAGGGGGCCTGCGGTTCTGGAGAGCCTGGTTCCGGTTCCGCAGCCACGCCATGGGCGGAGGAGGAGAGCGGACTGCAGCGTGGAGCCATCGCCGATGAAGAAGCGTCCCCGGGGTTCCACGGAGGAGAGGTCTGGTCCAGCAGGGCGAGATTCCCCTGCCACCACGCCGTGCAGGCCACCGGCGTGGACATCGGTGCCGGAGGACTCTCTAGCTGCACACACCATCATGCCAGCTGCGGAGCCCGACGCAGCTGAGTGGGAGCCTGAAGACGACCTCCTGACTTCTGAGCCCGGATCATCGCAGTCCTGGACGGCGTCAGAACCCGAGCTCAGGCAAGTGCTCTGTTTTATCTTTCTTCTTCACCTTTTAGAGCACTTTTGCCTGTCTCAAGGGGAGGTGAGCCGGGTGCAGCTGCCCGCTGCGTCCGAGCTTATCTCGCCGGGTTCTGGCGCTGCCGGTGATCCTGATCCCGGGTTTTCTCTCTTGTGTGAGTCTTCTCCCAGGGTCGCCGGCGAGGGGCTGCTCTCGCCTGCTGCGCCAGAGGTTCCGGTTTCGGGATTGGAGGTCAAGTCTGGTGCCACGCCGACCGGGTCCACCGGGAGTGCTGTTCCGGTCCAGTTGGGGTCCACCGTGGGTTTGGTTCCGGAGGCCCAATCGGGGTCCACCATGGGTTTGGTTCCGGAGGCCCAATCAGGATCCACCGTGGGTGCTGCACCAGCAGGTCCTAGGTTCGGTGAGGGAGCTGCAGATCCCCATCCACCGGATGCTGGACAGGCTCGTTTTCTTCTTCACCCTCATCTCCACCGTCATCCTCCTCGTCTCCCTGAGGAGCACTACCCATCTCCACCTGGGGCCATTGGGGTCCCGAACGCTCCGCCCGGTTCCCCCTCATCTCCCCCCTTTTCAGCGGGACCACCGGCTACTTCTTCCCAACGGTTCTGGTGGGCTGGTGTTGCGGGACGGCCGCCTGAAGGACTGTCTCGTCGGTTTGGTTCTCTGGGTCGGCCCCCCGACCTATTTGTCTTCCTGTGTGGCGACCTGCTCCGGCCGCCTGAAGGACTGTCTCGTCAGTTTGGTTCTCTGGGTCGGCCCCCCGACCTATTTGTATTCCTGTGCGGCGACCTGCTCCGGCCGCCTGAAACTCTCTTCTCCCGAGCATGGGACTGGGGTAGGCCGCCCGAACTGTCCTCTTTTCCCCTCCCTGTTCTGTGGCCTCTCGTTACCGACTACTCCCCGAACCTTTTGCCCCCATCCCTCCGGGTCTGGACTGCACCCTTCCCGGGTTCCTGATCTCGTCTGTGGGACTGTTGGGGTGTGGGGGGGGAGGGGGATTGTTTTGTGTTTTTGTGGCTCACCAGGTTGTTTCTGAGTTTGGTGGGGGGGTTTTTTCTTCCACCTTATGTCTCTCTAATTGCCAAAAGGTATGTTACCCATTTTGAATTTATTGTGGTTGCCCACATTTTTGGGGATTATGGGTTTTTTTTCCTCCCCCTACCTTTATAGCCTTGTTGGTTGTTTGTCTCTCTCCCTCCTGCCAGCGCCCCATCCACCCACCCTAGGGGGGTGGGGGAGTGGAGGCTTGGGTGTTACTCAGGCCGCTCGGAGCTCGGCCTTGGGGGGGAGGTACTGTCATAACCCGAGTGTCGGTTCTGGCCACACTCGGGTCTCATATCTTTTGTTTCCCTGGCTTTGGCAGCTGAGGATTCCTTCCAGCTCCTCGGGCTCTTATTGTGTAGGCGCCCGGGGAAGCTCCCTGCTGTCAAAGTCAGCTGCTGCTCCGCTGTCATTAGGAGCAGCTGTGCCGCGTTGGGGTCATTAGCCGCCAGAGATATAAGCGGGTGCTAAATGTCCTCCAACGCGGCAGTCTCTGTTATGTTCTCTTGTTATGTCCACCTGTTACGATCATCTGTTATATTCAGCTACGTTCTGATGGTGCTCCTATATGCTCAGGTATGTTCCTGTTTGCCTAGCTCATCTTTGTTAACGTTGTCGTCTGGCGCATCGGGTGCTCCCCGGCTCAGACTTCACCCAGCCACTGTATGTGTTCTGTGTGTGTTCGTCCTTCTCTACAATAAATTACCGCTGCAAACTCACTGGTGACTGAGGCGTCTTGTGACGGTCCGTGAGGGCCGTCGTGACACCCTCACTCTCTGTTCAGCCAAACGTATGGGCGAATTCACTTACAAATCTCTCAAATGTATAATTAGGACCCTCCAGACTGTCGAGGATGGACTGAGGCCAACTAAGGGTCATGAAGTGAATCTTGGATGTGTCATCCAGGTACTCTCCGCCCACCTGGCCCAAATAAAGCCGAACATGACAAAGGAACCCCTTGCATTTCCCCACCTCCCCCGAGTATGGGACAGGTGAGGGAACGGAGGTTGTTTGGCGGACGGTGGAAGAAACAGGGGCTGCAGGTGGAGAAGGAGGACCCGCATGAGACATATGAGCCAAATGGTCGGTGACTGTGCTCAGCTGCTGCGTAATAGTTTGCAGCTGCTGAGTGAACACAGCCACCTGCCTCTCTGTGGCATCAAGGCAGTACAAAGCAGAGTGTTCCGCTGATCCCGCCCCCGCTGAGCTCACGTTCTGGCTGGCTTGTTCTGTCAAATTGATAGAATGGTCAGCTCACATGCAGGTGCCACACCAGAGAAAACACACGACACAGAAAAGCTAAGTTTTAACAATTTATTAATCCAAAAATCAGCAGAGTTAGGAGAAAATGCATCACTCGCCAGAGGAAGACTCAGCCTGTGGAGGGGAGACGAGAGCTGGTTAATAGGAGGAGAGAGGTCGGGAAAAGTGGAAAACAAATTGCCACTTACAGGAGTTGAGCAGAAAGCCCGGCAGAAAACGTCAGCAGAAATAGACGAACCAGCGGGGTGAGGCTGGCAGATAGCAGGGTAGGAGAGGAGCTGGGGATGATGTCTGACTGGGTGGAGACAGGTGGCTGAGGCGGAGATGAGGATGATGGGGCAGGTGAGCGCACAACAATCCCCGCAGATGCACCGCACAGATGGCAAGATGAAAGGAGAGAGGAAAAGAGAGGAATTAATTTTCACTTCCTCGGTTTAAAAGCTAGAGGCACTTGCTAGTTGTAGGCAGTATACCCAACGAGCCAGCGCTGAAGCATTCGCATGATGGTCCTTATAAGCACTGGCCAGGCAGAGGCAGCAGGTGTGTCCACTCACGCAGGTGTAATGATTACCTGCGGAGTCAGGGAATCTCTAACAGAAAGGAGGGGGCGTGCGCTCACCTGAACATGACACAAGTTTTACTATGGAATTACAAATTTGTAAAAAAAACAAAAAAAAAAACAGATGCAAATTTGTGAAAGAAAACTTCACAAATTTATGAGAAAAGCAGAAAATGTGTGATTAAAAAACACAATTTGGCAACTAAAAGTAAACGGATGCAAGAATGCATTGCAAATTTTATATCAAAAAGATGCAAGTTTATTAGAAAAAGTTACCAATTTAAAAGCAAAAACAAACAAAAAGATTCAATGTACAACTGATGAATTTTCAAATTTATATGAAAAATCACATTTGAGAGGACAGAGGGGGTTATTACTAATGACAGGAGAGTTTGTTTGTATGACAGGAATGTGTTTATTGCCTTAGTAGACGGCACAATAAAATATAAAACTGCCTTTAACTGTCTTTAATGACTTCATGTAGACATTCTGGCCAAAAATTCTTCAAAAAATTACTCTTTCTGTATAGTGGAGGTTGTTGACCCCTCGCTTGTGAGATGTTGAGTGATGAGTACCTGTGGAAAACTAGCCACAGTGGCCGGTGAGCAAAAATGTTAACGTCACACCCTGGACTGTAGAAAGCCTCGGAAAGACTGATTTTTACTCCTTATGCTAATGAAATGGCTGCTGCAATAAAGCATCTAACTGAAGTGAAATCAATTAAATGAAATTGTGGCTCCTCTCTGTTGCAGGTTCAAGGGGAGATCAAGAGGAAGTGGCGGCGGTGGCACCTGCAGAGATACATGGGCTCAGACACCAAATACCAACACCCGTCTATTGGCAGCAGCAACAACTTCAGCACCCAGATCACCATGCTGACACGATGTAGCCCAAAAACCCGCCGGGGTTCATCCTGTCAGGACGACTTGTCCAGTATATGATTCACATTTTAGAAAAATACACATTCATTCATGCTCTATAAATTGCTGTCATGTCAAAAGTTTATCGCCACCATGCTAAAAGGGTTTGTTTGAGTGTATTGGACTAAGGAGCATAAAAAGAGAAAAGACATTAGAAACTCAATTCAGCTTTTAAGTGTAGGTTTTTTTAAGTTTAAATGACAATCAGTGCATTACCTCACAAAGAGCTTTTTCATGTTTGAATAGGAATCTTTTATCAGTTTTACAGTTCAGATTGCATACAAATTAATGTGTAAGCCATATAATTTCAGATCATTTAGTCAGTCACTAAATTCTCAGAGTTCTCAAATTTGAGATGAAGTAAAAGGACCTGAATACGGACATGTCAGCAGAAACCCGATTTGGTGTAATTATGAGCTGATTCAAAGTAGTGCATGTACACAGCCACCAGGGAATCCTATTTATTAGTGTGATGTTAGAGCTAAAGAGAAGTACCTCGTCTCTCACTCCTCCTCACTCCTGAAGTGAGTGTGTGTGTGTGTGTGTGTGTGTGTGTGTGTGTGTGTGTGTGTGTCTGTGCTGCTAATAGTGAGCTATGACGAAAAATCTACTTTGAGGCATATTAGGCAGTGGTTCCCAACCTGGTATCCAGGACCCCTCTAATGGGTTGCCAGAGATCACAACCTCTGCTCTGAGGTTGGCAGGTTGTGAAACTTATATCTGTGCATGTTAGAGCCACAGTCCCTAAACAGGAGAAACTGCTTTCTTTTCAAATCTCACATCCCACAGAGCTCCCTTCCCCTCCCCTTGGAGATCTCTCCTAAGCCACTCCTCCAGAACACAGAAGGAGGAATTTCCCTATCATTGAGAAAAAAATAAATAATAATTTGCTTTGAATAAAAGCTTCTTTAGGTATTATATCGCCTCTAGTTTGGCAACTCTGATTAACGTGGAATGAGTATGCACATGCTTTGGGTGTATATAATCAGTATACTTTCGTTCTTTCAATATTTCATTTCTAAAATGAAAACAGAACAGCTGGAAAGCAACGAAATGGAAAAAAAAAAAACTCACTGAATCAGATCCATTATTCCATTTTGGCTAAATTCTGATTTTATTTTGACAAGGCCAAAGCCAACTAACAGCTATGTCTGCTTGTTCTGTTTTTGTTTGACACTGGAAGAATGAAGAGAACACAGGCCTAAGCAGACCTGTCCATTGTCTGACAGACCTGTTGATCAGTCACTTGGAACAGTCCATCCGGGGTAATTGATCAAACATTTCTCAAAATTCTTCCAAGATCATTATTTATTGATGTATGCATTTGAAAAAATCTTAGGCACCCTACCTTTAATTGTATAATCAAAAGTCTTTATAAATCCCCTTTTGATCAACTTATAAAGGTTTGTAATAATTCACTTTATTTTTTTAGTGTGCTTGTGTATGAGCAGGGGTTTGTATGTGTGTGTGTGTGGGGGGGGGGGGGGTCCACTAGATAAAAATTTGGGAACCACTGCTTTACAGCAAACAAGAAAATAGTATGCAACATTTTTTTCCCTCGCTGTGTGGGAAGACAGAAAAAAGAAAAGACTGACTGATGCATAGCAGTGAACGCTATTTCCATAAATGGCGGACAGATGAGACTTCAGACCGAGTGACCAGTGTGACGCTGATTCACGGTGATGGGTTTGGAGCACAATGCCCTTCTCTGCACTATCACTCTCACAGAGGACTGCTTACACTTCGCCTTTGCTTTTATCGGCACAGCCTTTCCTCGTAGTTCGTGAGATTCTGAGCCTGTGATCAGCTGGTTGCTCCGTGCTGTGTATTAGTGAGTGCCCAGTTTCAGTGTTATGGAGTGACCCTGAGTATAATCTCTGGCTGTTGAGCAGCACAGCTGAAGAGGAAATGCCTCTGTGCAAACCATTCCACAAATGTTTACATTTCTGAAGAGTCATACAATGTTTTACAGTTGAGTAAACTGTGTAAATAGAATTTATTTGAGTATTTTTTTGTGCTGTAAGAATATCACCTTGTCTAAAATACCAGCAAGTGTTGTTTGTTAATGTTACAGCATGACAGAATTTAAAGCTTTGTTAGGAATATAAAATTGTCTTGTACAGATAGATGTGTTACTGTTTTATGTTTATGTAACTGGCTGTGGTTTAATAGAAGCGCTTTATAACTGTCCTCAGATTTATAATACAGAGGAATACATACAGGAAACCCCCTTAGTGATCCTCTTCCTAACTGACAGACATAAGCCGAAACTCCTCTGTTATGAAAATGTTTCCAGAATCCTCCTTTAACTTGTCAAGTTCAAACTTCTGTACTCAACCTCGCAGGTCAAGACAGACTATTGAAGCCTGCATGTAAAGTAAAGCGAAGTGACATGGATGGCTGGCTCTGTCACGACGATGCTGTCATTTTGATTTGAAGCTTTCTGACATTAGCAAGTTATGCTTGTTCATTCTAAAGGGGACATCCAGGGGGTCCACCTTCACCTGGAAAAAAGCATAATCTGAACCCATCACTGCTTTGATTTCATTTAGGAATAAGAAATAGCCTAGACCAGGGGTCCACACTTGTTTTTTTTTTCCAGTGGGCCGGAGGTCCTGAGCAGTGAAAGCATGCTGCATGGGCAGATATTTCATTTTTATGTTAGGAGGGACAATAAACAGAACATTTTCTCCAGAGTAAATATTGAGGGGACACTATAAGAATTATTGTTGTCAGTCACAAATTTATGAGAAAGAATGTACACTTATGGGGGGAAAAAGCTGCAAATTTACAAGAAAAAGTTGTAAAAAAAAATTTTTAATTTTTTTTTACAAATTACAAGAAAAAAAATTGCAGATTTATGAGGAAAAAGTGGCAAATTTACAACAAAAAAGTTTTACATTTGCAAATAAATGTAGTAAATTAATGAGAAAAAGTTACAAATTTATGAAAAAAAGCTGCAAATTTTAAAGAAAAAAATTGCCCCTCCCGGACCCCCTCGATTTACGCCCATGTCACCAGGCTGTTCTGCTGTGGGAGCAGATGGGTGAAGGCAGCTACTTTCAGCCAAACAGTAGTGCACGTAATTGCTCCAGAGATGGGTGCGCCCACAGTGGCAGCAAGGCCATGATGGTCGGTCAAATCTGCTGTTTGAACGGAGTGATGACAAGCACAGGTGTCGCTCAGTGTGCATACACAACGTTGAAGGCAGCACAGCAAAGCTGGTAAGCACAGAGAAGTGAAAATATTAAATAAAGGTGAAACAAAATAAACAGTAATGTAGTCCTTCAGTCAAAAACACAGGATTTCTAACACGTAAATATCAGACCTCTAATAAAAACTGGAAATAAGCCTACCGCTGTCTGACGGTCACGCTCTGACTTTCATTTTTGCGTCATGTTTGGATCGCTGGTCCATGGTATCAAAAAGGCTTCGGGTCCGGACGGAAGACCCTCTGGGTCTGGATGCGGACCGGGGTCCGCTATTTGAGGAGCCCAGGCCTAGACCATCTGTTAGGAAGAAAGTTGAAGGAGTAGTTCTAACTTGAAAAAGGTCAACTATGGCCACTTACTGATCTTTAGCCAGTGAGTTTTCATATAAAATTGTTTTAAAAGGCTCTTTCCAACAGCAGCCATGCATGTTAGAAATTATACTTACCCATTTCATTTAAATTTGACATCTGCAGGATCTTTATAAGCATCACTATTCCCTATTGTTATAAACCACTTGTGTCAAGTGGCATTCATTGTTCTGAAGTGCTTTTCTAGATCTCGATTCCAAGTTTTTGGTAAGTTGTGATTGGTTCATGACCAAACGGCAAAGGTGAATACAGTATACTCTCCCCTGCAAAAGTATTGAAACAGTGAGGCCAATTTCTTTATTTTTGCTGTAGACTGAAAACATTTGTGTTATGATCAGGTGAGTGCACTCCCCCTCCCGTCCTGTGGGAGGGTGCCTGGCTCCGCAGGTAATCAAGACACCTGCGTGAGTGGACGCACCTGCTGTCTCATCACTGCCGGCGCTTAAAAGGTCCAGTCTGTGAACGCCCCAGTGCTGGCTCGTTGGGTATACTGCCTAAACTGAAATCTAAGTAAGTAAGATATTCTATATTGTGGAACCCAGAGAAGTTATTGTTTTTCTCTATCTGTCTGATTCTGAGGTTGCTGCCATCTCTGTGGTGTGTCCCCGGGGGTACGTTGTGCGCTCACCTGCCTCCTCATCTTCGTCGGCTTCACCCCTGATCGCCTTCTCCACCCGGTCAGACTTCCACCAGCCTGCAGCATCTGTTCACCCTTATCCTGGCCTTCCTGAGTTCCTCATTGGTGTCTCTGCTCCCACTCGTAAGAATTCCTAAGAATTATTATCACCTGTCTCCCTCCTCGCTCTAACTTGCTCTTATTTCTTTCATTATAGGCGGGTGAGGTGTTTTTCCCGCTACATTTACTGTGCTATTTTTTCAATAAAATTGGGTTTTAACTTTGCTTCTCGGTGTTGTGTGTGTTCTCTTGTGGGGCATCTTCCACGTGGGCTGACTGAACTAGTAAATCATGACAATTTGAGTTTGACATCAAAAGATGAATATGAAACAAGAGATCAACATTTCAGCTTTTATTTCCAGGTAATGCGATCGACTGGTGATCTCTCCACAGTGTATCCCACCTCACGCCTAAAGATGCTGGGATAGGCTCCAACCCCGCCCCCCACCCCTGACCACTAAACCCGAAATTTCTGTGGACGCTCTCTGTTGTCTTTGGACTTGTTTTATCTTTGTTGTCTTTTGTTATCGTTGGTATTCCACCCCCCCACCCCCCCAGTCCTTGGTTATTTAGTAGTGTTCTGATTTCATTGCTGCCGTTCTTAGTTTGTATGTCTGCTCTTATTTTGAAAGCATTCCTTGTTTATCCTTAGTTCCTAGGTCGTCTCTTATTGTGAACTGTTCCTGTTGTGGAGAAAGGAGGCAGGTGAGGCAACGAGCTGACGACACAGGAGCTTTATTCTTTCTCCAACATGTGTTACAGCAAAAGAGAATCCCAGGTCTCTGTGCATTCCTCTTTTATATCTTTATTTACATGCATCCAGACCCGGAACTTCCGACCATAGCACATTGTTGTTTGAACAAAGAATTGTGTGGCACATAAACATAACATAACGTCAGTGCCGCTTCAACACCTTACTTCTCCCAGCAGCTCCAGCATTTACTCCTCTCTCCAGGGGGTGCATAGTCCTTACTGTCGCATCTGATACCCCCTGCTGACACCTCCTCTTTCGGTCCATTGTTCACTGGGTGGAGAAGTCCAACACCATGCCCCCCCCCCCCCCAGAACACCCAGAAAGGGCACTAACCCCCCGTCCTTTGGGCTTGAGCTGTTGCCCATAACGGCTGTAGCGGGGGGTTGCCAATCCAGTCGAACCACCCTGTTGGTGGGGTGTACAGGAGGGCATGTCAGTCTGTGGAGGGAAAAAGGGAAGGGGAGAAAACACATCAGCTTCGTGAGCGCAGGTCCCTGCCAAGGGATCAACAACTTGCGGAGCCATCAACAGTGGGCATCCACGATGGGGAGCTTGGGCCAACACCACCTGCTCGTCTGCCAACACTAAAGTGGGCTTCAGCCTGTCGATGCAGACAGTCTCCCTATGTCCCCCCAAGTCTAAAACAAAATGGTTTGCCCTAGGTTCCAACACCTTGAACGGTCCATTGTACGGTGGGTGCAGCGGGGTCCGGTGCGCATCGTGCCTGACAAAAACAAAACTGGCATTCTGCAAGCTTTTTGGGATGAATGTGCGGGGAAAATAATGTTGGGCCAGGCCTGGTACATTAAAAGCCTCCGTACTATGCAAAAATTGCACGGGTGGATCAGCCTCGGATGCGGGGTTTTCCAGTAAAAACTCTCTGAGGATCCGCAGCGGCTGAGAAAAAATGAGGTCTGCCGGGGAGGCTGCCATATCCAACTTAGGTGTGGAGCACAACCCTAAAACAACCCAGGGCAGGCGGTCGACCCAATTTGTGTCTGTGAGCAAAGCTCTGAGCACTGCTTTAAGCGACCTATGAAAACGCTCGCATAACCCATTAATCTGGGGGTTGTACGCGGTAGTGCAGTGAATTTTGACCCCCAGGCTCTGGGCCATCGCGGACCAGAGTTCTGAAACAAACTGTGGACCCCTGTCAGACGTGATGTCCGATGGAGATTCGAAACGTGCAACCCATGCCGACAAAAAAGCACGCGCCACTTCCACAGACATGGTAGAAGCCAGTGGGACCACTTCAGGCCAGCGCATGGTGCAGTCCACAACTGTCAAAAGGTGCATGAAACCTTGTGACGGTGGGAGGGGTCCTACCAAATCCATGTGGTCATGGTTGAACCTCCTAGCCGGGATTTGAAACAGCTCAAGGGGGGCTCTGGTGTGCTTGTGCACTTTGGCCCGCTGGCACGCAACACAAGCTGCACCCCACTCTTTCACGTCCTTGCGCAAGCGTGGCCAGACGAATTTCGCCCTCACTAGCTTCACTGAAGAGCGCACTCCCGGATGCGAAAGGGAGTGGACCGATTCAAAAACGCGACGGCGTCAAGAGCTCGGAACGGTGGAGGCGTCGCAGAGCAAGGAAGGACACCCTTCTAGCACCACCCTGCTCTCCAGCCTTAGCAGACTGGAGCATGCAAATGTCTGCATCCCCAGTTTGCTCTGCGGCCATGGAGGGGAAATCTATTCCCATGTAAACCAGGAAGACTAACGCGTGCGACAGACAATCGGCCACGACATTGAGCTTACCGGCAACGTGTTGAATGTCGGTAGTAAACTCCGAAATCTGCTGGGGCGACCACAGTTCCAAGACCTTGGAGATCGCATATGTCAGCGGCTTTTGGTCCATGAATGAGGTGAACACACGCCCCTCTAGCCAGAACTGGAAATGACACATCGCCAGGTGGAGAGCCAGCAATTCTCTATTGAACGCATTGTACCTGCGTTCATTGTCACGCAAAGTGCGGCTGAAAAATGCGAGCGGCTGCTACGAACCTGAGATACACTGCTCCACCACTGCCCCTATGGCAACATTAGACACATCTGTAGTGAGTGCTATCTGTGCAGACGGATCCGGGTGGGCTAACAGCGCGGCCTCCGCAAGCGCTGTTTTAGCGTTAGTAAAAGCCTGGACTCGCTCAGGAGTCCAGTCGATGGCTTCTGCGGGCTTCTTTTTTTTAAGGGCGACATACAATGTCTGCATCAGCTGGGCTGCCCGGGAAAAGAAACGGTTATAAAAATTAACCATTCCCAAAAACTCCTGTAATGCTCTCATGGTCTGCGGACGTGGAAAGTCCGACACAGCGCGCATCTTATCCGGTAACGGAATCGCACCCTCCGGCAAAATGCAGTGGGCCAAAAAATCAATCTCTGGCATGCCAAACTGGCACTTCGCCAGGTTAATTATCAGCCCATGTGCCTCCAACCTCTGGAAAACTGTCTTGAGATGGGCGATGTGCTTCTCCTCGTATGTGCTAGCTACCAGAATGTTGTCTAAGTAGACAAAAACGAAGGACAAGTCACGAAGCACTGCGTCCATCATCCTCTGGAAAGTCTGCACCACACCTTTTAATCCAAACGGCATGCGTAAAAATTCAATTTGCTGAAAGGAGTTATTACCGCTGTTTTTGGAACGTCTTCCGCATGCACTGGGACCTGATGGTATCTGTCGACCAGATCCACTTTCGAAAAAACACACGCCCCGGCCAGGTGCACGGAAAAATCCTGGTTGTGCGGAATGGGATAATGATCGTGCTCCGTGGTGTTATTCAAGCGCCAGAAATTGCTGTACGGTCGCCACGACCCCTCGGCTTTAGGCACCATGTGTAGCAGGGATGCCCACGGGCTGTTGGAGCGACTGACGATGCCCAACTGCTCTAAGTTGGCAAACTCCTCTTGGGCTCTGGCCAGTTTAGCTGTGTCCAAACACCTGGCAGGCCTTTTGTCGTTATAAAGTACTCGACCCCATGTTTTGTTACTGTAGCTGAAAAAGTCGGGACCATGAGTGCTGGGAACTATGTGAGCAAATGTTGGTACTTACCCCCTGGAGCTATAACGTTAGCCAGTGTTGTCGACCCAGCTCCCCGAGCTGTGCAGGGCAGTGAGGTAAAAGAGACAGTGTCCACTAATCTCCTATTAGCAACATTGACTAACAACCCATAAGCACATAGAAAATCTGCTCCTAAAATGGGGCCGGAACATGCAGCTATCACAATGTCCCACTGAAAGTTGTGTCCGTGTAAGCATATCGTCAGTGTCCGCTCGCCAAATGTCCTGATGGTAGATTCGTTGATGGCCGTGAGCTCGGGACCGCTGCCTTCTGCCACCCTGTCTGTGTTGACTGGCAGGATGAGGCTCTTCTGGGAGCCAGAGTCCACCAAAAACCGTCTCCCCGAACGTGTGTCTGTGACATAAAGCAGTCTGTTCCTGTCACCATTGATTGTGGCTGCCACTGAATTCCGAAGGTGGCGTCTTCCCGGCTTCTTGAATTGGCATGGCAACAGGCAGCGTTGGGCATTCCAGCTGAAACGGCGATGATAAAAACAGATCACCCCGTTCCTTCGTCTTCTGGTGTCCATCCCGGCTACCACGAATGGCTCCTCGACCTTGCTGGAGTCCCTCATGGATGCCGGTGCTGCTGTCTGCATGCTGAGAGTTCTGGTCGCCAAAATGATGCAGTCCACTTCCTGCGCTAGGGCGCAGTAGTCCCTAGCAACGAGTTGGCCAGGATCACCCTTGCTGTAACCGGTAAGTTCCTGAGGAACAAGTGGGCGAACAGGAAGATTCGTCATCCTTCCCCCTCAGCGTCAACATGCTCTCCATAAACTCCACTGCTGATTTTTCCCCTAACTCTGAATGTGTTAGGAGTCTCTCTGCCCTCTCACTGTCAGAAAGGGTATAGCGCTGGAGAAGCATCCTCTTGACCACTTCATATTTTCCTTGAGCCGGCGGCTCCTGGAGCAGGCTTGTCACCTGTTGCGTAGCACGCGCATCCAGCGGAGCAACCACGTAGTAATATCTGGTATTGTCCGTTGTTATCCCGCAGAGTGTGAACTGGGCTTCTATGTGCAAAAACCACACGGTCGGGTTGTGAAGCCAGAAGGCTGGGAGCTCAATTGAGACCATGCATGCGGCACTGGTGCCCTCCCTTCAGGCAGTCGCCGAGGCGGTGTTTGGCTTGCTTTCCATGGCACGTCTTTGGGTCACCAATGTGGAGAAATTAGGCAGGCAAGGCAACCAGCTGGACGACACAGTAACTTTATTCTTTCTCCAACATATTTTACAGCAAAATAGAATCCCGGGTCTCTGTGCATTCCTCTTTTATATCTTTATTTCCATGCATCGAGACCCAGAACTTCCAACCATAACACATTGTTGTTTGAACAAAGAACTGTGTGGCACATTATCATAACATAACACCGGCGCCGCTTCAACACCCTACTTCTCCCAGCGGCTTCAGCATTTACTCCTCTCCCCCTGGGGGGAGGGGGGGGGGCGCATAGTCCTTACTGTCCCATCTGATACCCCCCGGAGGTCTTTCGGTCCATTGTTCCCTGGGTGGAGAAGTCCAACACCATGCCCCACACTGTGTTTTTTCCTATCTTGACATAGTTCCATTTCCTGTTTTCAGTTTCTCTCCCTTACATTATCGTTTAGTCCCTAATTAGTCCCAGCTGTCCCTCGTTTAATTTATTTCTGTATCACTATTTATACCTGCTGCCTTCCTGTTCTCCTCACGGCAACATAACATTCAGGATATCCCTTCAGTCATGTATGCTCATCAGCTTGTGAGTATTATCAGCCTAGTCGGCTCATGTGTTGCTTGCACTGGAGTCCTGCCTTAGAGTCCATTTTTCCTGCTCTTCCGGAGGCAGAACCCTGACAGGATTAAGCAGGTGAAGATGAATGAATTTCCAGGTATTTACATCTGATATACAACTTGGAAGAGAGTGTTATTTGTAAGGGAATGCCATATTTTTAGGTGAGCAAAGGTATTGGAAGAGATAGACTTAAAATAGATTAAAGTGAATAATACTTAATATATAGTTGCAAATCATTTGCTTGCAATAGCTGCATCAAGCCTGTGGCCCATCAACATCACCATACTTTTGGATTCTTCTTGTGTGATGCTTTTCCAGGCTTTCACCACAGCCTCTGTCAGTTGTTGTTTGCTTTGGGGGGTTAATCCCTTCAGTCTCCTCTTTAGCAGATAAATAGGGTTTAAGTCTGGAGATTGATTTGGCCAATCTAAAACCTTTCACTTCTTGCCCCTGATGAACTCCTTTGTTGCTTTATCAGTGTGTTTTGGATAATTATTTTGCTGTATGATGAAGGATCTCCCAATCAGTTTGGTTGCACCTTTCTTTAAATTGGTAGAAAAGTCATCGAGACCTGCTGTCCACACCCCACTCCACCAACACCCCCCCACTCCCAGCACACAGCCCCCCAACCTGACCCTCACTAAGACCCAGGTGAGGATGGAGCTGAGGAAGATCAAGGCGAGGAAGGCCTCAGGACCGGATGGCATCAGCGCGAAGCTCCTCAAGTCCTGTGCAGACCAGCTGTGTGGGATTGTGGAGCACATCTTCAACCTGAGCCTGAAGCTGGGGAGGGTACCACAGTTGTGGAAAACATCTTGTGTGGTACCTGTACCAAAGACTTCCCACCCCAAAGATCTGAACAGCTACAGACCAGTGGCCCTGACGTCCCACATGATGAAGACCCTGGAGAGACTGCTCCTTGCTCACCTCCGCCCCCTGGTGGGACCAGCGATGGATCCACTCCAGTTTGCCTACCTGCAGCATGGCATTGGGGTGGAGGATGCAGTGATCTTCCTCCTTCACCGTTTTCTGTCCCACCTGGAGAAGCCCGGGAATGCGGTGAGGATCATGTTCTCTGACTTCTCCAGTGCTTTCAGAATCAGAATCAGAATCAGCTTTATTGGCCAAGTATGCACAACACATACAAGGAATTTGACTTGGCTAAAAACTTGCTCTCGTTGTTCAGGTGGAGGATTTAAATAAGGATTCAATGACAACAGAGTATGTACAGTAAATTACAGTCTGTCCACGTTTCTATAAAAGGATGCAAATATATACAGGAATATATGCAGTTATTTACTCAGACTAACCACACTTTGCAGAAATATATGAAAAAATATACAGTCACACAGTATTTCAATGTGAACTCAGATTCAGTGATATAATGTGAATGAAGTAAAAAGCAGTGTGAGAGTTATGTGCAATGTAATAATGGATGAAAAGTCATGAGTACAGCAACAGGTAGGACTAGGTGAATGTTAGGAGTTCATCAGAGTGATGGCTTGAGGAAAGAAACTGTTCCTGTGACGGGTGGTTTTGACCTTCAGTGATCTGTAACGACGACCAGAAGATAGAAGTTCAAACAGTTTGTGGCCGGGGTGTGATGGGTCAGCACAGATGTTTCCCGCCCGTTTCCTGGTTATGGACCGATATAAGTTCACAATAGAGGGTAGGTCGGTACCAATGATCCTCTCCGCAGACTTAATGATCTGCTGCAGTCTGGTCTTGTCCTGTTTAGTGGCAGATCCAAACCAGACAGTGATGGAAAAGCAGAGGACAGATTGGATGATGGCGGTGTAGAAGACAACCAGCAGCTCCTGAGGCAAATCAAACTTCTTGAGCTGACGCAGAAAAAACAACCTCTGCTGGGCCTTTTTCCGGACAGTGTCTATATGGGAGGACCACTTCAGGTTCCGGGAGATTGTGGTACCCAGAAACTTGAAGGAGTCCACAGTGGACACTGTGCTGTTGAGGATGGTGAGTGGGGGGAATGAAGGGGGGTGTCGCCTGAAATCGCCACCGTTTTGGCTGGGTTAAGTTCAAGATGGTTCTTGCTGCACCAGAGGATCAGCTGCTCCACCTCCCGCCGGTCAGGGCAACAGGTCTGTAGTCGTTTAATCCTGTAACAGAGGGTTTCTTGGGAACTGGAATGATGATGGAGCGTTTGAAGCAGGAAGGCACTTCACGCAGCTCCAGTGATCTGTTAAAAATCCGGGTGAAGATGGGGGCCAACTCGTTGGAGCAGACTCTCAGGCAGGACGGAGACACACCATCAGGTCCTGCAGCCTTCTTGATTTTTTGTCTCTGAAAGACCCGGCGCACCTCCTCTTCACAGATCGTTAGTGTTGGTGGGAGGTCAGAGTGGAAGAGGGATGGAGTTCCTGGGGCTGCAGATAATCCTTTTGTGTGGGTGGGAGGTGAGAACTGTAGGTTCTTTTCAAACCTGCAGTAAAAGCTGTTTAGGTCGTTAGCCAGCTGGAGGTTTTCCACAGGGTGGGGGGATGGTCTCCTGTAGTTGGTGATATTCTGCAGGCCTCTCCAGACAGAAGCAGAGTTGTTGGCTGAGAAGTTTTTTTGTAACTTCACACTGTAGCTCCTCTTAGCAAGCCTGATCTCCTTCGTCAGCATGTTTCTGGCCCGCTTGTACAGAGTCCAGTCACCAGTCCTGTAGGCCTCCTCCTTGGTCTGACGTAGCTGCTTCAGTTTAGGAATGAACCAGGGTTTATTGTTGTTGTATGTGCAGAAGGTCTTGGTCTGCACACACATGTCCTCGTAGAAACAGATGTATGACGTCACAGTGTCAGTGAGTTCATTTAGGTTAATGGCTGCAGCTTCAAAAACACTCCAATCTGTACAGTCAAAGCAGGCTTGTAACTCCAGCTTTGATTCCTCAGTCCATTTCTTCACAGTCCTTACAACAGACTTGGAAGTTTTTAGTTTCTGTCTGTATGTTGGAATAAGATGGAGCAGACAGTGGTCAGAAAAACCCAGAGCTGCACGGGGGACGGCATGATAGGCGTTTCTTAAAACTGTGTAACAGTGGTCAAGTGTATTTGTGTCCCTGGTGGGACATTTAATATGCTGTCTGTATTTAGGAAGCTCATTTGTGAGATTAGCTCTATTGAAATCACCCAGAATGATAAGCAGAGAGTCTGGATGTTTTTCCTCCATGTCTGCTATCTGGTCAGCGAGGTGCTGCAGTGCCTCCGTTGTACAAGCAGCAGGCGGGATATAAATTCCGACCAGAATAAACGAGGAGAACTCTCGCGGTGAATAAAAGGGTTTACAGTTTATGAACAGTGACTCTAGGTTAGGGCTACAAAACTTCTTCAACACTGTGACATCAGTACACCAACCTTCATTTATGTAGAAGCAGATTCCACCACCTTTAGTCTTTCAAGAGAATTCTCGGCTGCGATCAGCGCGAAACAGCTGGAATCCGTCCAGGCGCACCGCGCTGTCTGGGATGTGTTCACTCAGCCAGGACTCCGTGAAACAAAGGGCGCCAGATCTGCTAAAATCACGGTTTTTGTGAGTCAGGAGCAGCAGTTCATCCATTTTGTTCGCCAAAGAGCGGATATTTGCCAGATGGATCGATGGGAGCGGCGTGCGAAATCCTCGTTTCTTCAACCTGACTAGCGCACCGGCACGTTTACCACGCAGCCTTCGTTTCCAGCCAGCGCCAATAGCCGCTGCTCCCACAGCTAAGATCGACTGAAAAAACTTCAGATCAGCAGCAGAAACTGGCGGAGAAGTTGCATTGGGAGGTAGTCTAAGTGAAAGTAGTTCCTCCCTTGAATAGGTGACTCGGACAGAAGAGCAGAAGTCCAAAAAAACACACAAAATTATCAAAAACATCAGAGAGCAGAAGCCAGTGGCTGCCATCCGCGGCGCCATCTTGGATTTTTTTTTTTCAACACCATCCAACCGATGATCCTGAAGGACAAGCTGCTGTGCGCAGGGGTGGACCAGCACCTGACATCATGGATCCTGGACTACCTCAATAACCGGACACAGTTTGTGAGAACCCGGAACTGTGTGTCCGACACGATCATCGGTAGCACGGGGGCCCCCCAGGGAATGGTTTTGGCTCCCTTCCTGTTTACCCTTTATACTGCGGACTTCTCACACAACACAACACACTGCCATCTACAGAAGTTCTCTGACGACTCTGCGATCGTCAGCCTCATCTCCAACTGAGATGAAGCTGAGTACAGAGGACTTATCCAGGACTTCGTGGACTGGTGTCATCGGAACTGCCTCCAGATCAACGTGAGGAAAACTAAGGAGCTGGTGGTGGACTGCCGCAGGCAAGGACAACCCCTCACAGCACCAGTAAACATTGAGATGGTGACATCCTACAAGTACCTGGGTGTTCATCTGAACAATAAACTAGACTGGTCGCACAATACCGACACACTCTACAAGAAGGGACAGCGCAGGCTGTTCCTACTGAGGAGGCTCAGGTCTTTTGGTGTACAAGGGGCGCTGCTGAAGACATTCTACGACACGGTGATGGCATCAGTCATCACTTTTGGAGTGATCTGCTGGGGCAGTGGCATTACAGCAGCCGATAGGAAGAGACTGAACAAAGTGATCAAGAAAGCTAGCTCTGTCCTGGGGCAACGCCTTGAACCAGTGGAAGAGATAGGAGAGAGAAGGATGGTGGCTAAACTGTCATCTCTGCTGGAGTCCGAGTCCCACCCTATGCAGGACATACTGAACGCAGTGAGGAGCTCTTTTAGCAGTAGACTACATCATCCTAGGTGCGCAACCGAGAGGTTTCGCAGGTCCTTCCTACCTACAGCTGTCAGACTGTATAACCTAAGCAGGGCTGCTCGCAGAGATAGCAAAAAAAACGTGACGACCTAATAGTATTGAATGCAAAAGACGCAACAGACTTACATAAATGGTCCCCTCCAGTATACAACTAGGACAATATCAGTCGCTACAGAGGGTGACAATATGTATGGGTACATATTCATACTATGTAGGATAACTAAGTAGACGGTTATGCTGTTTATTCCATCTAGCTACAATGCTCCGCACTGTGTATATATATTTACATATTTATGTGTGCATATGTATATTCACTGCTCTTATTTTCTTATCTTCTTAATTATTGCTCTGAGTGTTGCTATCCCTGTACTGTTGCAATCCTGGAATTTCCCCATTGTGGGACTAATAAAGGCTTATCTTATCTTATCTTATCTTAAAAATGTTTCTGTAGACTTCTGAGTTAATTTTACAGCTGCTATCATGTGTTACTTCATCAGTGAAGATTAATGAGCCCATCCTCATGGGGACGGCAGTGGCTCAGGAGGTAGAGCAGGTTGTCCAATAACCGGATGGTTGGCAGTTCAAATCCCGCTCTCCCCAGATATCCTGCCGTTGTGTCCATGGGCAAGACACTTTACCCCCAATTGCTCCTGGTGGGTCTGGACAGCGCCATGTTGGGCAGCTATGCCGCCATCAGTGTGTGAATGGGTGGATAGCAGGATCTGTAAAGTGCTTTGGTCATCTAGAGATGATCATGAAAGCACTATATAAGTGAATGCCATTTACCATCCTGAAGAAGCCATGCAAGCCCAAGCCATGACATCATCTCCACTGTGTTTGACAGATGAGCTTGTATGTTTGGGATCATGGGCAGATGTTTTCTTTCTTCAAACTTTATCCTTTCCATAACTTTGGTAATGGTTAATCTTTGTCTCATCAGTCTATTTTGTCGCCAAATTTTTGAATCCCATCTTTGTACTTTTTGGCAAATTCCAGTCTAGCCTTCCTATTCTTTTTTTTTTTTCTGAGTTGTTTGCAGCGCTAGGCATTAACTTTTTTCCTCACCAGCCACTGTGGCTAGTGATTTTCCAAAGCTACTAGCCACAATTTTGTGGTCGGAAAATTGTGTTTAGGAAAAAGGTGGATTGTCCTCTCAGGGTTGGGGACAGGCTCCTGCTCGAAGTGGAGAAGTTTAAGTATCTTGGGGTCTTATTCACAAGTGAGGGGAGAATGGAGCGAGAGATTGACAGACGGATCGGAGCAGCATCTGCAGTGATGCGGACATTGTACCGGTCTGTTGTGGTGAAGAGGGAGCTAAGCTCTAAGGCAAAGCTGTTGATTTACCAGTCAATCTACGTTCCTACCCTCCCCTATGGTCACGAGCTTTGGGTAATGACCGAAAGAATGAGATCGCGGATACAAGCGGCTGAAATGAGCTTTCCTCGTAGGATTGTTGGACTCACCCTCAGAGATAAGGTGAGGAGCTCAGTCATCCGAGAGAGGCTCAGAGTAGAACCGCTGCTCCTCCACATTGAAAGGAGTCAGTTGAGGTGGTGTGGGCATCTGATCAGGATGCCTCCTGGATGCCTCCCACTTGAGGTGTTTCTGGCACGTCCCTCTGGGAGGAGAACCCGGGGCAGACCCAGGACTCGCTGGAGAGACTATGGCTCCCAGCTGGTCTGGGAACGCCCTGGTATCCTCTCTGAAGAGCTGGAGCAGGTGGCTGGGGAGAGGGAAGTCTGGGCTTCTCTGCTTGAACTGCTGCCTCCGCAGCCCAGACCTCCGGAAAAGCGGTAGAAGATGGATGGATGGATGGATGGATGGATGATCAAATTTGACTATGACATACTAAATTTGACATGAACTAAATTTACAACCTTTTTAAATGTAAATGACCCTCATATATATAAAAAAAATAGCAAGAGAAACACTGTATGTTTAATTATTTGTTAATAGCAGCAAATACTGTAAAATAGTCAGGGAAAAAATATTTGCAACATGAGAGTGAAGTACAGGTAGATTTGGGGTCTTACCCAATTCTCATTTATACCCCTTCCCCTATCCCTGGCCAGGAATAGAGGTTGAAAATTACCACTATGAATTGGGAAACCCCTTCAGGGCCGCATGGTGTCATTAGTAGTTGCTGATGGATTTATTCTAAATGGACACTGACTGTTTTTACCAGGAAAAAGGAAACTGATGAGAAGAAGTCTCGTCTTAAGGAGAAAAAAATTCTCAAATTTACATGAATAATTACAATCAGTTGAAAAAGTCAGAAATTTACCAGAAAGAAAGCTGTAAGTTCACAGAGAAAAATATAGACCTCCTGGTGTGCCATTTTGGCCCGCAGGCCATACGTTTGACACCCCTGGACCAGCCCATTAAAAATACATTTTTAGAGGATTTACTTCCATGAAATAGCTGCATATTACAATAGCATGTAAATGAATAAGATAAAATAAAATAGAAATCACAGATAAATGAAAGTTCACCTCAGAAGAAGCTTCATTTGTTCTTTACAGCAACACATCAAAGTGCAGTCACTTTTTTCTTCCTGATGTAAGAAAACTTAAATTTGCACAACTGCAGGAGCTTCTTGCTCTCAAAATAATCCCGGTTAACCACAGATGTAGGAGCTGATGTGTGTGTGTGTGGGGGGGGGGGGCTGCAGGATTAGTTACTCACCACTGGGACAGCGGGGGATCAGGAGCAGTTGCCCTGGTGACCTGATCACTGAGAGCGGGGACAGGTGTGTTCTGACGACTGCTGTCTGTTCGTCACTGTTTCTTCAGACTGGCCACAAAATGAACTGACCCACGGAGCAGACCGTCCATGGCTTCTCCTGTACCCAGCCCAGAGCGGAGCTAGACTCCCTCCGCTACTTCTCTTGTACCCAGGCTGGCAGCAGAGCCAGACTACATCCATGGTGACAGTGGACCAATGAGCACATACTGTGGGCTGATAGTGCTTATGGGAGTTGTAGTTTCATAGTCTCACATTGTGATTGGCTTATTATTTTAGTTGCCACTTGAGAAAACTACAACCTGCCAAAGTGGCTAGTCGGAGTGGCTGTCTCACCGGCCACTGCTGAAATCCACCCGCCATTGGTGGGTTGGCGGGTGTTGATGTCAAGCCCTGGTTGTTTCCATCTTCTGGTGTAACCTCAATACTTTTGTTCAGGCAGTCTTAGATTGTGATACCTTTGCTCCTGCCCTCTGGAGGCTGTTGCTGATGTCACTAACAGTTGTTTTAGGGTTTTTCTTTAAAGGTCTCACAGTGTCTCTGTCATCAGCTGCTGATGTTTTCCTTGGTCTACCCGTTCAACATCTGTTAGTACACCACTGTTTTCTTTCTCTTCAGGACATTCCAAATGGTTGTGCTGGCTATGACCATTTGTGTCATGGCTCTGATTGATTTTCCATCTTCTCTCAGTTTTACAGTTGCGTGTTTTCATCCCATAGACGGCTCTCTGGTTCTCACGCTGGTTACACTTCTAACTATAAATGCAGTCTTCACAGGCAAAACCCAAATCTGAAACTGAGAGGAGACATTCAGCACGATTTATTGTTTGAATAATCAATGTAACAGGACACACCTGGGTAAACAAAAACACACCCATCAGCTACATGTTCCAGTAATGTTGCTCACATGAAAAATGGGTGGCTTCAAACAAAATGTGCAGTCTTCTAAGTTGTTTATCAGATCCAGATGTAAATACCCAAAAATAAAAGCTGAAATGTTGATCTCTTGCCTCATATTCATGTTTTGATGTCAAACCCAAATGTTTTCAGTCTACAGCAATCAATACTATTCAATACTATTGGAGGGGCGTGTATTTCCTCTCGAAGTTGAAGAAGTATAATGGCTGTTTCTAAGGCTTGTAATTTTCTCCTTTGTATATTACGGCTTCAATTTTTCTTGGACCATAAAAACACTAGTCAATGTTATTGTTTATCTTGCATATTTTTCACACTGCTCCAAGGTGACAGAAAGCAGCTACAAACACACATGGTGCTATTCTGAGGCTAGTGGGTGCTATAGCCCTGTCACATACAGTTGTGCTCATAAGTTTACATACCCTGGTGGAATTTGTGATATTTTTTGGACATTTTTCAGAGAGTATGAATGATAATACAAAAACTTTTCTTTCACTCATAGTTAGCGGGTGGTTGAAGCCAGGTTGTAATTATTTTAGCAGAACTCTCAGTCTTAATACTTGGTTGTATTTTACATGTCCTACTTTTAACATTGGTTTTGTTGACAATTTCAACCTGTTTTGGAACCGCCCATCACTTATGAAGCCAGATGGCATCCATCCAAATAGACTTGGAGCACGTGTTTTAAGGGACAATCTGTTCTATTCCATTCAGCGTTTTTTAATACAGTGACTGAAATTTGGTGCGTTAGCTCACTTTGAAGTTCCTGGGTCTGCCAACCAGCCCTTTTTTTGTTCCCACTTCTCATATTAATCCTATTAATCCACATAATCTTCACTCTTTAGATCAGTCTTCAATTTGTAACCCCATAGAGATTGTGTCTGTCTCCCGTTACCCAAAATATTATAACCCAAGATAAATACAACATAACTTGATAAATACACGTCTTTCTGCAGCTCCTCCTCATCCACCACCCCTCAACTTTGTCCCTGTCTTCTCCCTTAGAGAACCTTTGTCTACTCCCCCTAAAGTTAATAAAAATATAATGCATAAACATTCCAAAGTGATTAAACAAAATGTTGGTAAAACCCAAATCAAACCTCAAGTCTCTAAATTTAATAATTGGGGCTCTGTTCCTCCTCATAATTTAAAAATTAAATGTTGTTTGTTAAATATTTGGTCTCTAACTCCCATGTCTCTACTAGTTCATTATCTATTAATTGATCATCAGATCGATTTAATATCCCTTACAGAGACTTGGCTAGGGCAAGATGATTATGTTGGTTTGAATGAATCAAAAAATTATCTCCTCATCCAAGCCTTCATCCTGTTTTTTAGACCCTGTCCCTACCAGGTTATTTAAAATAGTCTTCTCAATTATTGGTAGCCGTATTCTTCATATAATTAATTCTTCTTTAACTTTGGATTATGTACCGCAGGCTTTTAAAATTGCTGTAATTAAACCCTCACTCAAAAAACGAGCACTCGATCCAAGAGTTTTGGCTAACTATCGACCAATCTCTAATCTGCCTTTCATTTCAAAAATCTTAGAAAGAGTTGTTGCTGCGCAATTGTTTGACCATTTGCAGGGAAATGGTTTATTTGAAGAGTTTCAATCTGGGTTCAGAGTTCATCACAGCACTGAAACAGCCTTAGTGAAGGTCACTAATGACATCCTTATCACATCTGATAATGGACTCATTTCCGTACTTGTCCTTTTAGATGTTAGTGCAGCCTTTGATACTATTGATCATGACATTCTACTTGTTAGATTAGAACACTATGTTGGACTAAATGGAACTTTGCTGCAGTGGTTTAGATCTTATTTGTCCAATAGACTTCAGTTTGTTCACATCAATGATGAGTTTCCTTCCAACTCTCAGCTCAGTCACGGAGTTCCACAGGGATCTGTGTTAGGCCCTACTCTTTTTAGTTTATATATGCTTTCGTTAGGCAATATCATTAGAAAGCAGTGTATACATTTTCATTGTTACGCTGATGACACACAATTATATCTGTCAATAAAGCCCGATGATTGTAATCAATTAGCCGAGTTAAATGCCTGTCTAAAGGAAATCAAAGCTTGGATGATTTGTAATTTTCTGCTATTAAACCCAGATAAGACTGAAGTCATTCTTGCTGGTCCAAAAAACCTTAGAAATACCTTTCCAAATCAAACTCTTAATTTGGATGCCACTACTCTCACTCTGAATAGTTCTGTGAGGAACCTTGGAGTTATTTTTGATCAAGATCTGTTCTTTAATTCACATATTAAATTTGTTTCTAAGACTGCCTTCTATCATGTGTGCAATATTGCCAAGATTAGGAGTATCTTGTCTCTGAATGATGCTGAGAAACTGATCCACACTTTTGTTAGTTCTAGATTAGATTATTGTAATTTGTTATTATCAGGTTGTCCTAAAATATCTTTAAAAAGTCTTCAGTTGATCCAAAATGCTGCTGCAAGAGTTTAAATGGGTTCCAGAAAGAGAGATCATATCTCTCCGGTTCTGGCCTTCCTTCATTGGTTTCCCATAGAGTTTAGAATTAAGTTTAAAATCCTTCTTCTCACTTTCAAAGCTCTTAATAATCAGGCCCCCTTATATATAAAAGATCTGATATTACCCTATCACCCTAACAGAGCACTACGCTCCCAAAATGCTGGATTACTTGTAATACCCAGAATCTCCAAAAGTACAATGGGAGGCAGAGCCTTCTGCTATCAAGCTCTTTTCCTGTGGAACCAGTTGCCACTCTAGGTCCGGGAGTCAGACTCGATCTATGTTTTTAAGAATAGGATAAAAACCTTCCTTTTCAATATAGCCTACGATTAGGGAGGGATCTTGTGTCTCTTAACCCCCCTTTTGTTTTGCTGTTAATAGATTCAGACTGCCGGGTGACCTCCAATAATGTACTTGGCTTCTCACCGTTGTTTGCTCTCTTTATGTCTGTTCTTTTCTTCTTCTCTATCCCCTCACCCCCAGCCAGTCGCAGCAAATGACTGCCCCTCCCTGAGCCCGGTTCTGCTAGAGGTTCTTCCTGTTAAATGGGAGTTTTTCCTCTCCACCGTCGCTAAGTGCTTGCTCACAGGGGATCGTTTGATTGCTGGGTCTTTCTGCAATTGTGGGGTTTTCCCTACTTTTGATAGTGCTATGAAATGACTTCTGTTGTAATATGGCGCTATATAAATAAAGCTGAATTGAATTTATTATCAAACAATTGTGTTTGCTCTTTTTAAATCATAATGACAACAGAAACTACCCAAATGACCCTGATCAAAAGTTTGCATACCCTAATTCTTAATACCGTGTATTGCCACCTTTTTTTTAATTCTTGAGAATAGATCTGAAGGTGGTGGTAAAGGAATGTATTGAAATAAATATAGTATTTTGGGTAAGATATTACTTTTAAGTATATTAATTCTCCCGATCATTGACATTGGTAGTGACATCCATCTCTGAAGTAACTCATTAATGTCTGTCATTAAGGCTTCATAGTTGATACTAGCAGCTGTTTCTAACTTAGGCACAATTTGAATTCCTAAGTATTTAAACTGATTTACAACATTGAATTGATTTACCTCAGGAGCTGGGTGCTTTCTCTGGGTCTCATTTAGCATTAATATTGAAGATTTAGTCTTTTTATTTTTATTTTTTATTTATTTTATATCCTGATATTTCCCCAAAGTTCTTTATTAAATTTAACATGGTCGGAATTGATTTTTTAAAATTCAACATAAACAAAATTATGTCATCAGCATACAGGGAGATTTTATGTTCTGTTGGTTCTACTTTAATTCCATATATTTGTGGATGTAAACGTACTGCCATCGCTAAAGGTTCAATTGCCATAGTAAACAGTAAAGGTGAAAGTGGACAACCTTGTCGATAACCTCTATTAATTTTTATTGATTTTGAGATATTGCTATTTGTTAGGATTTCTGCTGTACCATTTTTGTATATTATCTGAACCCATTTTATGAAATTCTTTCCAAGTCCAAACCTTTGTAAAACTTCAAAAAGAAAGGGCTATTCGACCCTATCAAAGGCCTTTTCAGCATCCAATGATAGGAGAGCTGTATCCGGCGCTTCTTTAATAGAATAAATAATATTAAATAGTCTTCTTACATTATGGAAGCCTTGTCTTCCCATTATAAAGCCATTCTGATCTCGGTTAATAATATTTGGTAATATTTCTTGTAGTCTTCTTGCTAAAATTTTACAGATTATCTTAAGGTCTGCATTTAATAGGCTTATTGGTCTCATGTTTTCACATTTATTAGAAGGTTTGCCTGGTTTTGGCAACAGTATAATTAAGGCATTATTTATATATGGTGGTAATTTACTATTTTGAAATGCTTCTAAAACCATTTCCAAAAATGGTTTTATTAATTTATTCTTAAATTTTTTATAGAGGTCAACTGGAAGACCGTCAGGTCCCGCACTTTTTCCTGATTTCATATTATCAATGGCTAGCCCAACTTCTTCTTGACTAATTTTTGACTCCAGTATCTCCCTATTTTCATTTGGAATACACGGTATAGATAATCCGTCCAAAAACCCATTTAGTTTTGTTAAGTCAGTTTCATTTTTTGTATCATATAGTTTTTCATAATAATCTCTAAAGGCACTGTTAATTTCTAAAGGATCTACGACTGCCTGTCCGTTACTTATAATACTGGTAATTGGTGTTTTAAATTCTAATTGTTTAATCTGCCATGCCAATAATTTTCCTGATTTTTCACCTTGTTCATAAAAGGTTTGCTTCAATCTTAGAAGACTCAAGGCAGCTCTATTCGCTGATTTTTTTGTCATATTTTGTCATTTCCGGTTCCGCCGGACCGGCGGCGCCACACGAGTCGGCTGCCTGTTGCAACAGCCTTTTTTTTTTATCTTCCTTCTTCTTTCTACACCTTTCACTCTGTATATATATCATGGACGCACGGATCGCCCCGGGGGTCTCCCGGGTCGGCGGACGGAGCCACGGTTTGCAGCGGGAGATGTTACAGCGGGGAGGAGCTAGTGCTAGCTAGCACTTGGCCGCCGCCCGGTGCTAATGGGAAACTCGACATACCGGGAGCTGTAGCGAAAACGAAGCGGGTGCCGGGCTGGAGTTTAGGCGGCGTGAAAGAAATATAAGACAGAATAATAAAGAGCGATGGCAAGAACCAAGCAGACCGCCCGTAAAATCTACTGGAGGAAGAAGCCCCCCAGGAGACAGCTAGCCACAGGGCTGCTCGGAGAGGCGCTCTGGCCACCGGCAGAGTGAAGAGGCCTCGCCGTCACAGGCCCGTGGCTCTGAGAGAGATCCGTCGCTACCAGAAATCCACGGAGCTGCTCATCCGTAAGCTGCCCGTCCAGCGCCTGGTGAGGGAGATCGCTCAGGACTTCAAGACCGTCCTTCGTTTCCTGAGCTTCGCCGTCATGGCTCTGCAGGAGACCAGCGAGACCCACCTGGTGGTCTCTTCTTCGCTAAGGGGGTCACCATCATGCCCAAAGACTTCCAGCTGGCCCGCTGCATCCGCGGAGAGAGAGCTTAGACTTTCTGCTGCACGTCCACCAGCCATAATGCTCTGCACTGTGTGTCTATATATATACATTTATAGTAATATGGACATATGTTTACTAGATGTTGTTTTTTCTTGCCTTCTGATTGTTGCTCTGAGTGTTGCTGTCCCTATGCTGTTGCAATCCTGGAATTTCCCCATTGTGGGACTAATAAAGGCTTATCTTATCTTATCTTAACATCAGTGACAGCTTGAAGTCTTTTGTAGTAGTTGTGGATGAGGCACTTTATTTTCTCAGATGATAAAGCTGCCCATTCTTCCTGGCAAACAACCTCCAGTTCCTGTAAATTCTTGGGCTGTCTTTCATGAATTGTACATTTGAGATCTCCCCAAAGTGGCTCAATGATATCGAGGTCAGGAGACTGAGGTGGCCACTCCAGAACCTTCACTTTTTCTGCTGTAGCCAATGACAGGTTGACTTTGCCTTGTGTTTTGGATCATTGTCATGTTGGGATGTCCAAGTGCGTCCTATGTGCAGCTTCCAGGCTGATGAGTGCAAATTTTCTTCCAGTACTTTCTGATAACGTGTTGCATTCATCTTGCCATCGGTTTTGACCAAGTTTCCTGTGCCTTTGTAACTCACACATCCCCAAAACATCAGGGATCTACCGCCGTGTTTCACAGTAGGGATGGTGTACTTTTCATCATAGGCCTTGTTGACTCCTCTCCAAATGTAACGTTTATGGTTGTGTCCAAAAAGTTCAATTTTGGTCTCATCATTCCAGATAACTTTGTTCCAGAAGTTTTGAGGCTTGCCTCTGTGCAGTTTGGAGTATTGTAAGTGGGCTGCTTTGTGGCATTGGCATAGTAATGGCTTTCTTCTCACGACTTGACCATGCAGCCCATTTTTCTTTAAGTGCCTCCTTATCTTGAAACAGCCACACCACTTTTTTCAGAGAGTCGTATAACTCAGCTAAAGTTATTTGAGGCTTTTTCTTTGCATCCTGAACAGTTTTCCTGGCAGTTGTGGCTGAAGTTTTTGTTGGTCTACCTGACCGTGGCTTGGTTTCAACAGAATCCCTCATTTTCCACTTCTTAATTAGAGTTTGAACACTGCTGATTGGCATTCTCAATTCCTTGGATATCTTTTTATATCCTTTTCCTGTTTCATAAAGTTCAACTATCTTCTCCTGCAGGTCCTTTGAAAATTCTTTTGCTTTCCCCATGGCCTGGAATCCAGCAACGTCAGTGCAGCCCTGGATTAAACATTTAGGAGTCTGTCAGGAACCTAGAAACTCACTGATTTTTATTTATTTTTTTTGTTTTTGTTTTATACACACACTAATTACAAGTAAACAGATCACTGATGAGGATGGTTACCTTTAGTAGCCATTTAAACCCAAGTGTGTCAACTTGTGTGTATGTTATCAGACCAAAACTTCCAGGGTATGTAAACTTTTGATCAGGGTCATTTGGGTAGTTTCTGTTGTCATTATGATTTAAAAAGAGCAAACACAATTGTTTGATAATAAATGGCGTCACCCAACCACTAACTACAGTATGAGCTAAAAAAAAAAGTTTTTGTATTATCATTCATATTCTCTGAAAAATGGCCAAAAAAATTACAAATTCCACCAGGATATGCACACTTATGAGCACAACTGTAGCTGCATAGTCCCTGCTAAGCCCCCAATTTGAAGTTGTGGTGAACCATTTTCTAATAATTTCTCTTTTTTTTTATCCCATTCTTATTTTTACATCTTCTCCTTAGCAATGGGGTGGGGTGGGAGGGATGTTGCCGTCCCTGGCTAGAAACATAGAAACAGACATACAGTAGGCCTGCAAACCGCCACTGCAGTATGGTAAGGGGACCTAGTGTGCCAGTACCAAAGGACACCTTGCGCACATGTTTGCTTTGACCAAACAGCAGTATTTGATTGATGTCAAAGAGCTATTCTATTAACTTTTTCAAAATAAGAAGACTAAGCTAACAAGCTACCATAGACCTCTGCTGTTAGAAAAGTTTGTGAACTCTTCAAAATCACATTTCTGAATCAAAAATCAGAACGAATTCACGCCCTGAATGCCTAATCACTTTGTGAGAAACAGATTTGCAGTGTGATGATTTTTTTTCCCTTGTGAACTTGGCCTTAGACCTTTTAACTTCAATAGCAAAGGGTTTTCAAAGTGTATCTAGGTCTACCCCTGTACCAAGTTTAGTGATTGTACAGTATCTTCAGCTCTTTCTGTTTTATTGCATGGACAACCATAGATGCATACAGACAAAAGTGCATAAATTCCCTATCCACACACAGACTATCGTCGTTGTGGGTAATAACCAGTCTCAGTGCATGTTGGAAAAAGTCGGTGAATTTAGCAAACTTCAGGAATGATGATCTTCATAGTGGGAAATCCGGCAGCTGATTATGAGACTTGCACAACAATGAGGAAGTTTTGCATCATTCCTCTATGTTTCAGTTCATCAATATTTCAAGAATGTCTTGGTTGAACAGCCACACTTCATGGTGCTGCATCCTAATTGAATTAAGGGCAAAGCTGAGACCGCGACATTTCCAATCCAGAAATTATTGTTAATGTTATTTTTCAATCTGCTGTTTATCACCCCTTGAAGTTTCAGGTCATTCACTGGCACTTTAACTGCAAGGTTCAAGGTATGGATATTTCCCATTGTGTTGCTGGGCTTTTTTCCAGCCATTTTAGAATTACATCATGTGTTCTTAGCATGATCTTTAGAGCATAGGGACTTGTCAGAAATTTGACCTGACAGGAACATTTTTCCCAGGACTCAATGATTCTTGAGAGAAGCAACCGTAGTTATCAGACTTGTGGGAAATCACCACTTCACTGCAAGATTTTGGGTAAGATATTAGTACAGAGGTTCCTTTCCTTTAGATGCTCTTTTCCTTTATTCCAAAAATCAGACCTAGTTTTTATGAAGGAAAATGCAGAACTCCTGGTTATCCCAAATTCAGTTTTTCTTCACAACCAAGGTGTCACACCTGAGAACAATTAATCTTCCTCTCCGACTCTTAGCTGAAGGAAATGAGCAAGTTCCCACTGTGTGAATTATTACTCACTAATGAGGCTAACTCACTGTGTGACGCCTACCTAGTATTGTCAGGGATGTTTTATGTATTTGTGTAAATATGCCAGAATACCTCAGCTGTACAAAGTCAAGAAGCAATTACAATTTGCAGAGGTTCCAAATTCTTTCACACTTGGCCAGATTTTATATCCTAGTGTTTTGCACACCTGTTATAGTTGTTATAAATGTCCAGTAATGTATAAATGGGATTTGAATCCTAATGATAGTAACAATAGTGGTATAAAAAGAAAACAAGAACAATAACAGTGCACTCCGTCCTTTAGTATGTATGCAATTTATTTATCGCCAAACTGGATATTGTGTTGTGAATAAATAAGCGTTAAGTTGATTTGTTCAGTTTAGTCATGCGAAGCTGGTGTATATCATGGTAAAGCTATAAATGTATTATATGCTGTTATTTGCTTAGGTTCACAATCACGCACACTATGTAATTATGCATATGTTATATACAGTATGTTACAATGGAAACAAGCTGCCAGTTTTTCTTCACTATGAAATCAATTATTTAGAAATATACAAGTAGCTCAATGTGCTCAATATGAAAAAAATCAGTGTTGCTTAAGTGTGCCTCTAAGATGATTTCATGATTATGAAGACACTGTGTTCCTTGAATGTACCATCTCTGTTTTTGTTGCCTAAGTGAGGCTAATTTTCACAAGTGCTCATGGTTACTTGACAGGATCAAGGCCTTAAGTTGATTTGTTATGTATTTGACTTCCAAATGAGCTCAAGTTGTTTTTGGAAATATGCTAATATTTGTAATTGGAAAAAAGTGCTCTTTTGCAGTCTAATAGGAAAAGATCTTCAAGCTCATATGAATGTGTAAACCATCAGATTTTTTTAAGAAAATGGTGCATTCACAACTGACGCCTTTGACCGTGCTGTCTGTAAGTCACACAAAAGAATTATTCAAGTAAATGACTGTACTTTTCACTTCATTGTGTGCTGCTACTGTGCAGGTTACAGTACCCTTGGAAGACTAACCCAAATGGCTTTGACTCTCCAACTCAAAGTATAACGCATTTAATATCATTTACGCAAATTAGCCAACAATTCTAAATAAATGCGCTCAATGATTAAGATATATTTTCTTGTGTTTCTTGTATTTATTTTGCTACCACAACAATGTAAAGACACAAGCCTAAAAATGAAAGAATTGATACATTGGGGGGATGGCCACGTATACAAGTCAACAAATCTAAGTACTCAATGTTTTCTAGGTTCATTTATTTGCAGTGAGTAGTAAAGTGTGCTTAAAACCAACAAGTTCTCCAATGACTACCAAAGATCTTTTTGTCTTTCCAATATGATCCATGAACCATGTAAGATGGTGCCATATTTTAAGGTGCTTCCTCATTACAAAACCAATGAAATCCTTGTACAGATATAGGGCGATGGTGGATGGCACCAAAAATTGTTCTCCCATTTCAGTGTCCCATGCTTGTGTCCTTGGGCTATATTACGGCAATGCAATCTACAATAAATTGTCTCAGGCATGGGGTGTATTTATGAGTGTGTCCAAATCCATTTAGCTATTACAGCGGTGCAAAAATGAATTTTGCACCAGCGCAAAGTGCTGTCCTAACACTCTCAATTATTCAGAGGAGTGTTTGAGGCTTAACAGGGGCACAAGATCAAAGATGTAATACTAATATGACAGTGTTAAAATGGGAGGACAAATCTGTTTCTATTTCTGAGTACAATGCAGTCTCGTTCACAAAGTGAAAATGTGTTTAAGGGCAAGGAGCTTTTAAGGAGTTTTTTTAATCTTCTCCACAGACCTGCTCACACTGGGGAGACTTGATAATTGTGTGTGGATGTGAGCTGTACATTTCAGAGATTATGCCAATCTTTGTCCATGATTTTGACAGAGTTTTAAAAATCCCTTCAGTTACTGTATATTATCATGAACTTTATCAGAACTTCTCTTTTAAACAGAGAAAGAGCGAGCTTGAACTGAGGTCCGTTAATCTCCTCTGCTGAATGCAAAATTGTTGTTTTAACTCAAAACAACTGTTGGGATGCTTAGATTTTGATTCATTCTGTTAAAAGAATGACAGTGAATGAGGTTAAAAATTGAAAAGAAAAAAAAAAAAGAAAAATAGCCATAATTAGATAATGATGAATGTTGGTTTTGTGCTCATCAGCTGGCTCTCTACTGGGGCTGTGGTGGCATCTCTTTCCTATAGGGCAGATTAGTCCCACTGTTGTCCAGTAGTTAATTTAAAAAGATGACGATCTGCTGAATCGTAAACCCACGCACTGTTTTTTTTCTCTGTGCATTGAAAAACTCTGTCTGCTGTGTCTTCAAATGGTTCAGATTTAACTGCCCTCATTTAACAATGGCTAAATGTTTTTGTCAGAACGTGGGTTGGTCCCATGTCCTCACTTTAGCTTCTAGTTTGTTCTTCCTTGTCACCAGGACATCGGTCCAACCCATGTTCTCGTCTTGAGTTGGTTATTGTATAGTTTTCTCTCTTGTATCTTTGGTTTTCATTATCATGTCTACATTTTAAGTTCCGTAGCATTTGTCCCTGCCCAGTTCTCAGTTGGTTATTATTATTATTATTGTCTTAGTTTTTATGGTCTCTGTGTGCTGTCCTTGTCTCAGTTTTTAGTCCTCGTCATGGTCTTGTCTCCCCTGGTCCTTTGTTCATGTTTCATGTGTACCCCCTGCCCGTGATTGTTTGTTCATCCCAGCCGTCCTGTTTTCCCATACCTGTTGTCACTGTTTTCCCATGTGTCGGTTGTCAGTCCTGATTGGTCTCCCCACCTGTTCTGTGTTGTCGTTATTACCCCTTGTCTGTTTGTCAGTGTCTGCCTTTGTCCTGGACGGTGTCCTTAATTGTCATTAGGCATCTCACCTATGCTTCAGTCTTTTGCTGATTTTTTGCATTTTGTCGGGCCAAGCCCGTATTTGTTATATTACACTCTCGAGCTGGTCTGGATTTGACCAGCTCAAAAAAAATCGCAGTGTACTTTAAGTCTCACATTTGGGTCCTGCTTCTAACACCACCATTCTGACAGAAGGACACCATCCCATGGACCCAGTGGACCTGGAGTTTTTTCAGATGGGCCTTGATGAGGAGGAAGTATGGGTGGCTTCACTCATCAAGGACACCCACACCTCCCACATGCCGGAAAGGGCCCTCCACTGCCTAGGGGGCACTGAGCAGATCATTGAGGGCTTCCCCACACTCTGTGACAATATCTCCAGCTCGCTGG
Source organism: Pholidichthys leucotaenia (assembly GCA_020510985.1). Taxonomy (NCBI): domain Eukaryota; kingdom Metazoa; phylum Chordata; class Actinopteri; order Cichliformes; family Pholidichthyidae; genus Pholidichthys; species Pholidichthys leucotaenia. Next base: position 166,903,011 of record CM035844.1, read on the forward strand.
ACTCCTGCGCTCTGAATCCAATTTACTGTAGATGCCCCAGGGGCTGGTGAAGCTGTCACCGGTGGCAGGGGAGGAGCAGAGGGAAGGGGAACCAACACAAGCTGAAGGACATGGCTTGCACCGACAGACACAGCGGCCCGGTTTTCCATCTCCGGTAGAGGTGTTCCAGGCCTTTGTGTCCTCCTCCCTTGACGCTGCACCACACCACCATCCAGCGGCGGCTTATTGTACAAGCCCCATCAAATCCCGGGAGGGATCTCTGACTTCGCAGTGGCAGCAGAACAGGAACAATGGCAAGCACCTTCTCATTTTTTACCAGCTACAAATGAAAGGTCTTGCCTTGTCCTCAGGGAGAGGGCTCAGCGACAGCCACTTACCATTGCTGCTGAGCTATCTCCACTGCTCTCTGCTGTCATCTTTGCTGCCATTTTCATTCACCCCGTCTCGTCTGTGTCTCCCTTCTCTTTATGCCAAAGCCCCATGTCTGAGGTCCAGTCAGCAGCTGCCTCGTCGTGGGATGTGCTACCAGCAGCGGTTGCATCACCTGCTATCATACCTGTTGCTCAACCTGTCATCACGCTTGCAGCTTTGCCAGGTGGCCACCCGGCTCATGGTTCTTTCTCTCCAGCAAAGGTGGCTGTGTCGGGGATGGTTCCCCAGGAAGCTTTATCTGGGTTTGCCGCTGATCACCCTTCATCGTTTGGGCTCACTGCTGATCAGGCAGCTTCACCTTGGTTCGCCGTTGATCAGTCTGCACCATTGTTTGTTCCAAAGGCCGGTGCACCTCCGCCGTCTGTTCCAGAGGCCGGTGCACCTCTGGCGTCTTTTATTGAGGCCAGCATGCCTCCGTCGTCTGCTGTTGAGGCCGGCACACCTCAGTTGTCGCATCCAGGGGCCAACGCACCCCCGCCACCTACTGCTGAGGACGGTGTGCCTCCATTATCTGTGCCTGAGGCCGGTGCACCACAGTCATCGCATCCAGGGGCCGGCACGCCTCCGCCGTTGGGTTCTGGGGTCAGTGTGCTGCAGGCACCGATTGCAGAGCATGGAGCTCCTTTATTTGTGTTTGGTTTGTTGTTTTTTTGAGGGTCATCTGGAAGCCATCCCTTAAGAGGGGGGTAATGTCCGGACGTGGGCTGGTCCCACGTCCTCACTTAAGCTTCTAGTTTGTTTTTCCTTGCCACTAGGACATGGGTCTAACTCATGTCCTCGCCTTGAGTTTGTTACTGTATTGTATGGTTTTCTGTCTTGTATCTTTAGTTTTCATTACCATGTCTGCATTTAGGTTCCGTAGAATTTGTCCCTGTCTGGTTCTCAGTTGGTTATTATTATTATTATTATTATTGTCTTGGTTTTCATGGTCTCGCTGTGCTGTCCTTGTCTCGGTTTTTAATCCTTGTCATGATTTTGTCTCCCCTGGTCCTTTGTTCATGTTTCATAACAGATAATTAAGCAGTGTTTGCCCCACCCTCTTTAACCCCACTGTGGTGCCCTTTAGCAAGGCCCTTAAACCAAACTGCTCCAGTGGAGCTGCTCAGTGGCTACAGGTCAATCTGTGGTTGTACTGGGCAGCTTCCTGGTGTGAATGTGTAACTGTGTGAGTGTGAACAGGGCGTCCTTGAAAAAAAGAGGTTGCCTCTCAGTGGAACTACCCTGTATAAATAAAGGTTAAATTAAAAACAAAAATTCATGTGTACCCCCTGTCCGTGATTGTCTGTTCATCCCAGCCATCATGTTTTCCCATACCTGTTGTCACTGTTTTCCCCATGTGTCTGTTGTCAGTCCTGATTGGTCTCCCCGCCTGTTCTGCGTTGTCATGATTACCCCTTGTCTATTTATGTCAGTGTCTGCCTTTGTCCTGGACAGTGTCTTTATTGTCATTCAGCGTCTCATGCACGCTTCAATTTTGTCTTGCCGATTTTTTGTATTTTGTCAGGCCAAGCCTGTATTTGTTATTTTGCACCCTTGAGCTGGTCTGGGTTTGACCAGCTCAAAATAAACCACAATGTATTTAAAGTCTCACGTTTGGATCCTGCTTCTCACACACCACCATTCTGACAGTGTATAGTTCACCAACCAAGACATGACGTGTCTTTGTGCAAATGGAGAAAATCAAAGAAGATGACTGGGATTGAAATGATATAGACTATATATGTGGACAGAATCTCACAGCAGAGAGATTTGTAGTTTAAAATCTTCAGACTGAAAGTATCCCACCACACCTCCCCTGTGCACTGCATCCACACACTCCTTGTTCCTTCATTCCCCTAAAAAATACATACATTAATGCCTGTTCTGTAGACTATACCCCAACTGTAAGTCTGTAATTAATGTAGATGGAATAAAAATCTATTAAGTGTATTACCATATTATAACTAAAATGATGGGTGATTAGATTATAATTGTTTCAACTCTGTTCATTTGAAATAACAGAAAACCCCAGTGCATGCTCTTTCCTCACGTGCTCCTGTCAGTAGGAGCTGTGATTTCAAAACATACTGCTGAAATTGCATTAACATTATACTTCTGACGACAGACCTCCTTTTTCTTGATCAAAGGCACATTGTTATAAAATGCACCAAATTTCCAATGCACATGACACTTCGTGCTGCCACACCTCTTTTAAATTGGTCCACTCCTCAAGGCTCAAAGCGAGTCCTCTGTCTGCTAGTTGTTAGATTACATGACACAAAGCGTAAAAAACACACTGAGCTGACAGAAACTAACGAAAACACTGGCGCAAGGCAGGAAGCATGGCAGAAAAGCTCGCTGTAGACTGTCAAAACAGAGCTCCTTGTCCAGCCTTTCTCTCACTGCTCTTTATTTTGATTTCCTTGTTCACAAGTCACTGCTGATTTTATGATTAACTTCCTTTAGGTTTTGATATACAGTACATTTGTTTATGGTTACTGTAATGACTAGAGTTGGCACTAAAAATACTTGGTTAGCAATAGGGAAACGGTTAGTTTCAGGAAAAGGGTATATTTTACACACATTACAACTGTAACTCTCTGCTATGTCACTTCATGTCATTTCAAGGCATACTGGAGGTGTCCTAATGTCAAAACACCTGCAGGCAATAAAAATAACCTCATAGGGTGTGTGTATGTGTGTGTGTGGGGGGGGGTTATTTGGTTTTTGGGGTTTCTTTTGAAGGACAGGTTCCCTGAAACAGCCGTACTGCTGTATGAAAACTCAGTCAAGTCAACTTTTTTAAATTCAGGAATGTTTCACCATTCATCCAAATGCCTTTGTCAGTCAGAAATGAATGCACAGAAGGATGTTAACAGACATATGCAGTACACTGAACTGTACATATTGTACTGCACACTGCCGTACACTAAAAGGGCAGTTGGAGGACACGTCTGCCTCCAGGCACAGTGCCTAAATTCTGATGATGTGCACAAAAATGAAATTGTCCACTTCCTCTTTTCATCAAGGTCCATAAAGAGAGGCTTTTGACTTTCTCATTAACAGTTATGTGGACAAATGACACTGAGCACACCCCTCCACCTTAGGGGCATCTTTACAGAGGAATAAGACCAAAAAGTCACAGATACTCTTCAGGTAAACGAGAAGTATTTCTTTTTATGTCTCCTTAACTGATACTACCAGAAGTGGAAATTCTATTAATTTTACTACAAATATCATAACTTTAACTTTTGAGTTGCTTTATATTGAGACTAGCCAAGGATAAATTAAGTTCTTAAATTCACCCCACTGTCATATTTGTACCTTCATTCCACTTATTTAGAGATGACACCAGTGAATACATCAGTTCATTAGTGCAGGTAATGTAAATATAATTATTTTTGCAGGTTTAATTAGAAATGGTCCCAAATGCAATTCTGATGTTGATTCAAGTTCTAAACATCCCAGCCTGCAGCTACAGAATTTAAATTGCATTTTTCTCAACTTTCACATATTTACAAAAGCATATAAAATCATTTACAGTATACGGTATTGTTATTGAGAGCTTTTTTGGGGGGAGGGAAAGAAAGAGCATTTCTTCATCTAAATAGATATGAATCATTCTCACGCGTCAGAAATCAAAGCAAGTCTTGCTCTGCTTCCTCCCAGTCTAGTTACTCCTGAGTTATAGTTGATAAAGATGACAAGTCCAATAAGTTTTCTTTGGTATATGGATTTACTGAGCTAATATGTGTGTTGTCCTTAATGTAGAGTAGTATATTGGTTTAATCACTGCCTTTAAGAACTGAGCACCTCTTGCTGGGCTCAGTAAAATAAAACGGACATATTCAGCAATGTATGACCCTTCCTTGTAAAAATACGGTAATTTGTCTTAATTTCTGGAGCATCTACTATCAGTTTTATTGTAGATAGTGTGGGCTGCTGACATGATGGATGATGTTACTTCAGATTCCTTCTGATTTTCAAAATATGACAAGTGTCTTGCCTGTAAGTGTCTTTTAATATTTATGAATGAGGTTAAAGGTTTATGTGACAAATAAGCAAAAGGAGGAATGGTGAGGGATTCAGCCGACAAGTGAGCTCTGTCCAACTTGAGAAGAGGTATTTAATATTTCTGTTGTCTTCACACCAAACTGACTACTGATTTAAAGAAAGCCTCCCTCAGATCGTGCTGGGAGTTATAATGAATGTTAAATGTGTGGGTTTTTTTAATATACTGTATACAAAGGACTTCACAGGGCACTAATTTATTGAAACAATGATTTCACAACCTTTGTGACTGAGGTTGGCTTCAGTGGGTGTTTTTATTTGTAGATTGTATCCAAAAGCTACTGTGGGTCACCCATTACTTTGTGGGCTACCCTTGAGTTTGATATACACTCCAGAGAAAATAGTCAACTAAAGGAATGGCATATTTTGTATCATGAGGTTATGTATGGATTTTTTTTAATCAGATTAAGACATTTAAGAGAAAATTTACAAGAAAAAAGTTGCAAAATTACTAGTGTTTGGCAGATTTAATGCATTATCACCCAATAACGCAATGTTCCCGTGTCATAAATCACCCTTGCAGGGCAGGAAGAAGACCCAAACGCTGGAGCTGGGCGTTGCTTACATTTATTAACAAAAATACACAAAAACACAACACTTCAGGGATAAACCAGAAAGAGAGGCACATGGAAATGCCGGGAAAGACGGCACTCATGTCTGAGGAATACAGGAGAACAGCCTGGACAGGACCAGGCTGAGGCGTACAGGAACGCCAGAGATAAATGAGGGAAGAGAGCTAGATGGAGCACATCCGTCTGAGAGGAAATATGACACGGGACTCCCGTATGAACACACAGTAGGACGTTGCAATGAGTAGCATTGTAGCCGTCCTTAAATAGGCACAGGGGAAATCAATAAATAATGAGAAGGTGTGGGTGACATGAGCGAGGAGAATAAACCAAATTAGTGACAGCTGTGCTAGACCGCGAACTTGAGCCCAAGCAGAAGTAAACATAGCACGCTATCAAAATAAGAGCACATGAGGATAAGAAAACAAAATGAGGTCAGACAAAATAATACATGAGGAGAAAAATCACCATAATAACCCACCAAAACCAGGATAGGATAGATACAAAAACAAGAGATGCAATTAATATAATATGCATGGAAACCAAATACAAAAGGAGAGATGAGAGCAAAGATGAAAGGAGGCTCTTGTCCACACAGGCAAATAATAATGATAATACAAACTGGATGGTCATGGATGCATAATATCAAAGACAAAATAATAACTAAACTAGGAGCAGAGACTTTTATAAAAAGAAACAAATAAACTCAAATAACAAAATACATCCAACCAACAAGAAAGAATACTAAACTACAATGGGAATTTACAGAAAATAGTCAGGATGAACTTAAGGCCTGAGCATGGCTCTTCACCCATGTTCACCATCGTGACACCCCGTTGATCATGAACAATTTTTTTTTTATCACACTGGAACAAAAACAGGGAAACTTTTGAACGTGGGTACAGTTTAAGTCGGGCAGTCTATGGTGCAATTCAAAACAGATGCATAAAGCCCTATTCATGGCACAAACACCTCATTTTATTTAATTCTGGGTGTTCAAATCAGTTTGCTGGAGTATTGCTGTCATACTATGTGGACATATGGGCCATATCAATGCACAATCCAGATCTGAATGCTGGAGAGAAAAGAAGAGGTCGCTGTGAGAGGAGAAGAGGCAGCTATGCACAAACCCTAACCCCAAGTGGGAGGTTCTGAGGTTCAAGACCGGGACAGCCCTGGTAATGGTGGTTCATCTCTTAAAAGATGAAAGTTGCTTTGCGATCCAAAAGCTGAGAAAAGCACGTCCCCCTTGAAAAGTAGACATGAAAAGGGCAAACAGCTTAGCTAAAAGCTAACCATAAGCAAACACTGTCATCATTATCATCATCATCATCATAGCAGTCTGTCGGGGGCGACAATGACTGTTTCATTTAGGTCTGATCAGATTCCTGTTCCTGTTGTGCTGTCCTTCGCCTTCTGCTGCCAGGAACTCCTGACCTTGTTAACCCAGGCGACATCCGAGCCGGTATGAGTTGCTTTCTGACTGACCATTTCATGAAACTGCTTGCAAAGTATTTGAGTACTGCTAGCTTTTGCTGGACTAGCGGCACATTCTTGGCAGATAGAGGTATTATCAGTGGCGAGGACAGGCCAAGACAAACTGACTCCAGTATCTGTTGCAGTGACTGACCAGATGATAGGTTTGTTTATCTCTGCTCTTTGTGTAGTGCGTGTCACAATGCACTGACCGACATCTGTGGGGGACACAATACACAGTGTTTGGGAGATTTTTCCTCATACCAAGAGCACAGGAGGAAAGGCAGGACAATGGACAGAAGGAGAAAGAGCCCCGGGGGGCAATCAGACTGGACTGTGAAGTTATGCGTCCCCCGAGGACAGAATAACCCAGAGCCACTGAGACCAGAAGTCAGGGGTCAAAGCGGTGCCCATGCATGAATATGATAATGTGCCACACAATTCCTTTGTACACACACTATGCATAATGCGCCAGCCCCAGTTTCTATTTGTGGTTAATAAAGCTATAAAGGCAGAACACAGAGAAACTGGGAGAGTTTTGGGTTTTTTTCCTCAGCCCCAGTGGCCCACGCTGGTGCCAATGGCTGTACATGTTGTCAGAGGGATAATAAAGATCTGTGTCATCCTACGCTCGCGTCTCGCCTCCACATCCTTTCCTTTTACCCTCTACAACACTACTTCCATCAGTTCTGTTTGTGAATGTCTGCTCCCTACAAAACAAACTGGACTATCTACTACTGGAACTTCAAAAGGAGAGGTGAGAGATGCAACTGGCATAACAGCTTAGATAACAACTGGTGTTATGCAAAAGTGGTTGCTCTCTATTTGCACATGCAGTATTTTTGGAGAACATTCTGGAGAGTGGTTTTCATTTATGACATACTAAAAGCTTTAAATAAATCTGCAGCTGCAGAGAAGCATGCACATTTGTCCACACCCAATAAGAGTATGAAAAATTTGAAAAATTACCAATTTATTGTACATTATATTGAAAAAAAAATTGTGATTAAAGCACAATTAATCATGAATAATGCGCAATTTGAAAAGATTAATCGTGATTAAAAAATTTTAAGCATTGCCCACGACTAAAAATTACATATAAAACTGTGAAAAATGTGAGTAAAACAGTATTTCAATTTTTGAGACAATTTTATGTACAAAAAATATAATTTTTTTCACAAAGATGGGAATTTATGGGGAAAATTTTCACAAATTTAGACACAAAACAGTTGCAAATGTGAGTAAAATGCTGCAGATTTATGAAGGGAAAAATGCAAATCTACTAGAAGAGAGTCATATTAAGAAGGAAATCCTCTCTCTGTCAGGAGCCGAGCCCGCATGGTTTCCCCCGGCTCGGTCCTGATCTCTCTGTGAGTCTCGGACCCGTTGGGTATGCATGTATAGTAGGTATTTCCTGTGTGTTACCGTATCCATAGCCACTGCTCTGGGGCCGGCAGCTGTGTGTACTGCTGACTATCTGCCAGCATTGACGCATTGCTGGGTCGTTGTACTTCATATACAGTCATTGGTCATCGTATGAAGTCACGTCAACGAAGGATGGTGTTTCACTTTATGCCTTATTTGGACTACTCGGACAGCTCCAGTCCCATGAGTAAAATCTGTGTGTGTGTTCCCCAGTAATCCTCACCTATGACTGTTGAGCGCCCTGGAGGACTCCTTAAGCCTGTGTGAAATATATGCATTGGAACTGTTTACCAGTTGTTGTGGTTAATAAATGTGTGTGTGGTGTTAACCCAGCATGTAAATCCTCGTCCTTTCACCCCTCCTCTGTGCGCTGTGGAAAAGCGCACGGGGAGTTTATGATAGAACGACCCAGTCCAAAAAGAGGATTTAGCAGGTACACCCACACATCACTCTTTTTCTATTCTTGAACTATTTTCTCACCCACCGGTTTTACCCCACTATGCTGTCAGCACGCTGCTCCCACGCCAGCCGGAGGAAACCAGAGGAGAGGCATCCCACGGTGGAGGAAGAATGGGCGGCGACCTTCATCCAGGAATTTATGGATGAGGCCCATAAAGCCCGCGGACCCAAGGCTAAGTGGAGCAGCCTGGACGCAATGGAGGGAAACCTGGAGGCACATCCTGGTCTCTGGGATTACCCTCAGTATGCAGACCTGATCACGTCAGTCCACACGCTCCAGCGCATGTTTCCTGGTGTGGGGAGATCGGCATTCCTCGCGGAGCCTGAGCGGGAACGCGCTCCACAGCCTGCAGCCGTTCTTTCACCCGCTTTGCCATCAGCGTCGGCCGCCCAGCCAGGGCGTCATCCCGCAAAGGGACACCAGGAGAGGCCCTCCTCGTCTTCGGCAGCCATCATCTCTCCAACAGCTGTTGTGAGGCCTACCAGGGCCACCTCGGGAATGCCCACATCCGTAGCCATGGAGACGGCCCCCCCCTCCACCCGCTGAAGAGGGCCAAAGCACCGTGGACACAGAGAGGGATGACAGCCTGCCAGCTGCAGCAGTAAACATCAAAGACTGGGATGACAGGTAAGTGCCTTTTCATTCAACTCATTTTGATAATAATAAACCTTGTCTGTCTCCCGGGGGAGGGACCCAGTTTCAGCAGGCTGCTGGGCTCCCTCCAACAGCTGTAGCTTGTAACTCCTTTTCTACCCCCTCTGTGTCTCCTCCATTTTCCTCTGAGCGTCTATCGGTCCAGGATTGGAGCCATCAGACGGTGGTGGAGCCTGTGGCTTTGGAGGATCCTGCTCCAGAGTCAGCACCGAAGAGTTTCCCTGCGGCCACACCGGTGGAGTCCCCTGCTTCTTCTCCTGGGCCAGTGCCTGCCCAACCACGGGCTTTCCGACGGACAAGGAGTGGTCGAAACTGCTCGCCATGCTCAACCGCCGGGTCGAGGAAGAGCATCGTGAGAGGAAGGAGCGCCGCGAGAGGGAGGCCCAAGGACACGCTTCCCCGGCTGTGAAGGTTCCACTCCCCACGCCTGCTCAATCCCCGAGCTTGCCAACGGACGAGGAGTGGTCGAACCTGCTCGCCGTGCTCAACTGTCGGGTCGAGGAGGAGCATCGTGAGAGGGAGGAGCGCTGTGAGAGGGAGGCCCAAGGATGCGCTTCCCCGGCTGTGAAGGTTCCACCCCCCGTGCCTGCTCAATCCCCGGGCTTTGCCAATGGACGAGGAGTGGTTGAACCTGCTCACCATGCTCAACCACCGGGTCAAGGAGGAGCATCGTGAGAGGGAGGAGCGCCGCGAGAGGGAGGCCCGAGGATGCGCTTCCCCGGCTGTGAAGGTTCCACACCCTGTGCCTGCTCAATCACCGGGCTTGCCGACAGACGAGGAGTGGTTGAATCTTCTCACTGCGTTCAACCGCCGGGTCGAGGAGGACCATCATGAGGGGGAGGAGTGCCACGAGAGGGAGGCCCGAGGATGCACTTCCCCGGCTGTGAGGGTTCCACCCTCCGCACCTGCTCAATCCCCGGGCTTACCGACAGACAAGGAGTGGTCAAATCTGCTCGCCACGCTCAACTGCCAGGTCAAGGAGGAGTCGGTTGAGGGTCCCCCAGCGCTCAAGCTCCTTGTGACCACTCCGCTTCCCTCTCTAGAGAAGATGGAGCTTCTCGGCACAACTGACTCGCTGTCCAGCGCAGCGCTTCGCATCCCCGACTATCTGGTCCCTGAGCCATCCAGGAGGAAGAGGAGGAGGAACTCCAGCCAGAAGAGGCCTCCGGTCTTGCTGGCGCAGCACAAGGAGGAACGCCTGGAGGGGGGAGACGTCTCAGAAGCCACTGAGGACATCTCGTGTCAGGAGGACAGGCAAGTTATTTCTCATTTAACTTTTATGTTTGATGAACAGTTTTGCCTGCCTCCTGGCGAGGAGACTCGGGGCGGCCAGACCCCTGAGTGCTCCACCCCAGCGGCATGTAGTGCTCCCATACCCGACCTCACCCAACCCTTTCTGTGTACCCCCACGAGCTCGCTGGCACCGGATCCAGGTCGCTTGAGGGGAGAGGAACCAGATGCCCGGGAGAGTCCAGCTCATGGGTCGGCGGAGAGGTCGTCCTTGGCCGCCACGCCAGAGGAGCTGGTGGCAAGGAAGACAGCGTATGGGAGCACCAGGATTGCTACCACTATCACGCCTGCCGCGGCAGGCGTGATAGTGGTAGCAATCCTGGTGCAATCCGCCTGCCTCACTGGGCTCTGCCGGCGATCCTGACCCGGTCTCTCTTTCTCCCTCTCCGGGTTCAGAGCCCCCTGACAGGGTCGCCGGAGAGCAGCTGATCCAGCCAGAAGCCTCCGAGGATCGGGGGTCAGCACCAGGGGGTAAAGGGGAGCATGACCTCCCCAGTTGGGAAAACCACCTCAGGTGCAGTGGAGCCTCAGCCTGAGGTCACCGCCGGTGCAGGGGAGCCCCAGCCAGAGGTCACCGTCGATGCAGCGGAGCCAGCCCAGTCAGGGTCCATAGTGGGTGCAGCAGAGCCAATCTAGTCAGGGTCCATTGCGGGTGCAGCAGAGCCGGCCAGGTCGGGGTCCATCGCAGGATCAGTGGAGCCAGCCCAGTTGGGGTCCATCGCGGGTGCAGCTGTGGCCCAAGCCAGAACCACCGAGGGTGTTGTGGACCTGCCTGAGGATGCTGTGGCTCCCTTCTCCTCTCTGTCCCATGCCGTGGGGGGTTCCTCTCTGCGGTCCAGTCAACCCTCTATGAGCCTTCCGGTGGGCAGGCCACCTCCTGTTTTATCCTGCCGGTCCTGGTGGCTTTACAGCGCTGACCGACCACCTGAGGGCCTGGGGTTCGGGGTCAGATGGCCTGTGCATTCTGGCAGGCCACCAGACTCTGTCCACCATACTGCCTGCTGGGTCTGGGACTCTGGGTGGCCTCCCGAGCCTCTACGTCTTTGGACTTAGGGGGGCAAATTGTGGATCCTGGGCAGGGTCTGGGATGGTCCCAGGGTCTGGGATGTTACCTTGGGTGTCTGGGAATCCACCCCTTAAAGGGGGGCTCTGTCAGGAGCCAAGCTGGCTTGGTTTCCCCCGGCTCGGTCCTGATCTCTCTGTGGGTCTCAGAGCCGTTGAGTATGCATGTATAGTAGGTATTTCCTGTGTGTTACCGTATCCATAGCCACTGCTCTGGGGCCGGCAGCTGTGTGTACTGCTGACTATCTGCCGGCCCGACCACGCCCCCCTCAGTGATCACCATCAGCTGTTCCCAGCCCCATTGACCATCTTTCCCAGTCCTCGCCCAGGTGCCTCCAATCTACCATCCCCAGCAATGCGTGTACTTAAGGAGCCTTTTTCCAGTCACGCATTGCTGGGTCGTTGTACTTCATATACTGTCATTGGTCATCGTATGAAGTCACGTCAACGAAGGACGGTGTTTCACTTTATGCCTTATTTTTTTTTTCCCACAATATTTTTTATTGAACCTTTTTTTACAAACATAGCACAAACAATCAGACACTAACACTAAAGTAATTTAAAAATTAATAAAAACACTAACAACAACAACAAAAAAATGTACTAAAAACACCAACAACCATTAACAAAAGTAAGTCAACAACAATGCTCCTCTGTTTAGTCTAGGTAATCTATTACATAAGAATACATAATATACATTCACCAGTTTGGAATTTGCAAGGTCCACACATATTATTCACCTTCTTCAGAAGTTATGTTTAATTTCTTTACATAATCAATGAAAGGTCTCCATATATTCTCAAACACATTTTCCTTTAATTTCAGTATATATGTTGTTCTTTCTAGTGGAAGGTTTGTTAACATCTGTCTTAACCACTGAGTCACATCTGGTCTATGAGTCTTTTTCCACAGCAGTGCAATACATTTTTTGGCATTAAGCAAACCGAGGTCTATGAATGCTCTTTCACTCTTATTAAAGTTATGTTTTTCTGGATACAGACCCAACAAAAACAGTTTAGGGTTCAATATGAATTGTTTTGAAATTATTTTTTCAATTGTTACCCTCACCTCTTCCCAAAACATTTTGATTTTTCTACATTCCCATAAACAGTGAAATAGGGTTCCTTTACTTTCCATACATTTTGTGCATGTATCTGGTATGTTTTTGTTATATCTATTTAATTCCACTGGTGTAACATACATCCGCATTAACCATTTAAAATGTATCAGTTTAAGACGTACATTTATTGATTTGGTTTGAGCTCCTGCACAAGCCATTTCCCACTGTTCCTCTGAAATTTCAATTTGCAGGTCTTCTTTCCAATAATTCAGTCTTTTCTGTGAGTTTTCACTTGAGAATAGTGTCAATGAGTTATAAAACTCTGAAATAATATCCTTTCTCTTACTATCTTTCGTCAAAATTTTTTCCAAGAATGAATAAGTAGGTCGGGTGAGAGCATTATTTTGATTTGATCGAATAAAATTTCTAAGCTGAAGATATTTTAAAAAATGTGTTCTATTAAGATTGAATTTAATCCTCAGTTCTTCAAAAGACATTATGTTATCTGAGCGTGACAAATATAAGTCTTGAATCTTTTGAATCCCTTTTAAATTCCATACTTTAAATACAGCATCCGCTCTCCCTGGTGTAAAATATTGATTACCCCATATTGGGCTAAATTGTGACAGTAAGTGTGGTTCTTTTAAATATTTTTTGGTTTCACACCATATTTTGATCATGTGCTTTACAATTGGATTTTTAACTTGTATCTGTAATTTTTTTAGCCGAGTCTGAATATATGAATAAGGGAAGAGGTAAAGGTAAATTGTATGATTCCATTTCAGTCCAGTGAGGGAGATCATTTGATGAAAAATAATATGTCATAGACCTCAGTTGTGCCGACCAATAATACAACATAAAGTTTGGACATTTCAGACCTCCACGATCAAATGGTAAATATAGCAAGGACAAACGTAATCTAGCCTTCCTATTGTTTCCATATAAATTCCACTAACTTTTTTTAATTCTTGAGAATAGATCTGAAGGTGGTGGTAAAGGAATGTTTTGAAATAAATAAAGTATTTTTGGTAAGATATTACTTTGAAGTATATTAATTCTCCCGATCATTGACATTGGTAGTGACATCCATCTCTGAAGTAACTCATTAATATCTGTCATTAAGGTTCATAGTTGGCACTGGCAACTGATTCAAGCTTAGGCCTAATTTGGATTCCTAAATATTTAAACTGATTTACAAACATTGAATTGATTTACCTCAGGGGCTGGGTGATTCTCTGGGTCTCATTTAGGCATTAATAATGAAGATTTTGTTTTATTTATTTTATATCCTGATATTTCCCAAAGTTCTTTATTAAATTTAACAAGGTCCAGAATTGATTTTTTAAATTCACATAAACAAAATTATGTCATCGGCTATACAGGGGAGATTTTATGTTCTGTTGGTCCTACTTTAATTCCATATATTTGAGGATGTAAACGTACTTCCATCGCTAAAGGTTCAATTGCCATAGTAAACATAAAGGTGAAAGTGGACAGCCTTGTCGACATCCTCTATTGATTTTATGATTTTGAGATATTGCTGTTTGTTAGGATTTCTGCTGTAGCATTATTGTGTATTATCTGAACCGATTTTATGAAATTATTTCCAAGTCCAAACCTTTGTAGGACATCAAAAAGATAGGGCCATTCGACCCTATCAAAGGCCTTTTCGGAGTCCAATGATAGGAGAGTTGTATCCGGTGCTTCTTTATTGGAATAAATAATATTAAATAGTCTTCTTACATTATGGAAGCCTTGTCTTCCCATTATAAAGCCATTCTGATCTCGGTTAATAATATTTGGTAATATTTCTTGTCGTCGTTTTGCTAAAATTTTACAGATTATTTTAAGATCAGCATTTAATAAGCTTATTGGTCTCATGTTTTCACATTTATTACGGGGTTTACCTGGTTTTGGCAACAGTATAATTAAGGCATTATTCATGTATGGTGGTAAATTACCATTTTGAAATGCTTCTAAAACCATTTCCAAAAGTGGTTTTATTAATTTATTCTTAAATTTTTTTATAGAGGTCGACTGGAAGACCATCTGGGTCCTGCTCTTTTTCCTGATTTCATATTATCAATAGCTAGCCCAACTTCTTCTTGACTAATTTTAGACTCCAGTATCTCCCTGTTTTCATTTGGAATACACAGTATAGATAATCCACCCAAAAACCCATTTAGTTTTGTTAAGTCAGTTTCATTTTTTTTGTATCAGATAGTTTTTCATAATAATCTCTAAAGGCACTATTAATTTCTAAAGGATCTAGTAACTACCTGTCCGTTACTTATAATACTGGTAATTGGTGTTTTAAATTCTAATTGTTTAATCTGCCATGCCAATAATTTTCCTGATTTTTCACCTTGTTCATAAAAAGTTTGCTTCAATCTTAGAAAACTCGAGGCAGCTCTATTCGCTGATTTCTTGTCACATTCTGCTCTCAGAATCAGTAATTCGTTCTCTAACTGTGGGTTACTTCCTGCATACACTTTTTCTTGAAGAATTTTATTTTACGTTCCAATTGGACTCTCTCCTCTCAGGTCTTCTTAGATTTTGAACCTGTATAACTAATAAATATGCCCCCTAATAAAAGCTTTGAAAGCCTCCCACTTTATACATGCCGTTGTTTGTGTAGTATTAATATCAAAGAACTCATCTATCTGTTTTTCTATGTACTTAACAAATTCCTCATCCTGAAGCCATTTATGTTGAAAATTGCCACTTACCTGGATCCTTTGTCAATTTCTTATCTACATATATTAGACAGCAGGGTGCATGATCAGAGATCACAATGTTATCATAGCAACAGTTTTGAATCTGGACCTTAATTCTGTAGAGATCAAAAAGTAGTCTATACGTGAGAATTCTTATAGGTATTAGAAGAAAAAGAATAGGCTTTGACTTGTGGTTTCATTTCTCTCCATATATCTAGCAATCTCAATTCTTTCATAAAATGATTAATGGTCATCCATCCCTTCGGACAGCTCCAGTCCTATGAGTAAAATCTGTGCGTGTGTTCCCCGGTAATCCTCACCTATGACTGTTGAGCGTCCTGGAGGACTCCTTAAGCCTGTGTGAAATATATGCGTTGGAACTGTTTACCAGTTGTTGTGGTTAATAAATGTGTGTGTGGTGTTAACCCAGCGTGTAAATCCTCGTCCTTTCACCCCTCCTCTGTGCGCTTTTCCACAGCACACGGGGAGTTTATGACACTCTCAATCCTTTGGACTATTAAAGTAACTGTTTTTATAGATACTTTTCATATTAAAGTAATTTTGGAGTCTACTCTTACATAAACTAATCAGTTAATATCATAAGATAATTCTAATTTTATTTGGTACAATTTCTAGTTAATTACCTAGTATTCTGGTATTCCAACTACATTACACTCAAACATTGTTTAAATAAATTTTACCCATTTCCATCTTCTCTACCCCAAGAAGGTTGGTCCTTTGCCAACTACATGATTTAGATAGATAGATAGATAGATAGATAGATAGATAGATGTACTTTATTGATCCCAAACAGGAAAAATTTGCACTTTAACTCTTGTGCGACCCCCGGGGGGTCACCCGGGACCCCATCTCCTTGCGTCTTGTCCAGCACCCCCTAGCAGTCTGGGTGTGTGTTTGGTGGTGGTGGTTAGACCGGAAACTCAACCCACTATATCGGCAGCCCCCCTCCATCATATCATAGTGCCCCCTAGCGTCCTGGGGTGGGGGGGTCGAGAAGACCCCAGTCGCCACCAAAAGCCGGAAAGTCAACCCCCAGACCCCTCCATCATATCATAGCGCCCCCTAGCGTCCTGGGGTGGTCATGACTACTACCATCAAATGCAATCCAATCCACCTAGGGGTCTTGATGGTGGTGGAGGTGAGGGCTGTCCACACACACACACACACACACACACACACACACACACACGTCTTTAAAATAAACTAATCAGCCAAGACATAAAATGAAAACAAACAAAAAACAAAAAACAAAATACAAATCCTAAGGCCGGGAAATGAGTTGTGGAACTATACGGACGAGCGATAACATCTGGGGAGGAAAAAAAAAAAAATCCCTCCAAGGCCAGAAAATGCTACAATTACCTACTCCTCGCAGACCCATAGACGGACCAAGAGATTACGTCTTGGGGGGTGGGGGGTCCTTCACGAAACTGGGCCGCTGTACCAAGGTCCCTGTCACAAACTTGGCCTGTCGTCCCCCGAGGACGGACGACAGGAAGTCGCGTTACTAAGGGTCGCTCGCGTCGGGTCCGTGACTGCCAATTCCCTCAACGATGAAAAAAACAAAAGAAGCCCAAGGACCTCACTCTCTTTTCTTTCCCTCTTGCTCGCGTTCGCTCCCTCACATCTCTACGACATGTTGCGCACGCGTCCATGGACCAGGAGGAAAGAAGAAGAAGAAGAAGAAGAGTAGTAGAACGAAGAAGAAGAAGAAGTAGAAGAAATAGAAGTAGAAGTAGATCCCCCTCTCCCGTCGTGTCTTCTTCGGCCCCGTACAGGCTCTGCAGTACTACGGGGGTGACGATTACGAGTCGGTTATATGCGACGCGGCACCGCTCCACGGGACCCCCGTGGCGATACCGGACCGCGAGCGACTCCCAACGTCCCCCGAGAGCCCGCCGAGACAAAGACTGCGGGGATGGCGAGGAAGGACAACGGCAACACGAAGAAGAAGACGAAGAGGTAGAAGAAGACAAAGAGGTAGAAGAAGAAGACAAAGAGGTAGACGAAGGTGAAGAAGGGGAGTCTGACACAGGGGAGGACGATGACGACGACGAGAAGAAGACGAGGAATCGGACATAGAGGAGGACGACGACGATGAGGATGATGATGAGATGAAGAAGAAGAAGAGAAGAAGAAGAGAAGGAGGAGGAGGACAGTATCACTATGACTATCGCGACGCTCCTGCGGAATCGATGACCCTCGAAACGAGGAACATCACGTGGAGCTCGAGGCCTCGCCCGCAGTCGCAGTAGCGCGGGCATCGACGTCGGCCTCGACTTCAGCACCAGGGCCCCACGGGGGATGGCGCGCGAGGCCGTCGCGGACGTGGCCTCGGCGTCCTCGCTTACTTTCAGCCCGAGCTGGAGGACGAGGTGATCGCCATGACCAACCTGGAAGGCGCCAGGAGGGACGTTGCGAGGGCTCGACGGGTGAGGCCCATGGATCGGACCGATCTGCGCGCCTACGTGGGGCTGCTGATCCTTGCGGGCGTGTACAGGTTGCGAGGCGAGGCGTGCGAGAGCCTCTGGGACGCCGAGAGTGGACGCCCCGTCTTCCAGTTCCGTCATGTCCCTCAAGACCTTACCGCTCGTACCGAGCGTCCTGCGTTTGACGATCGCGACACAGAGAGGCCAGACGCTATTCCTCAAGCTGGCACCCATCAGGCGCGGAGGGCGCGTGGCAAGAGGCGGCTGTCGTTCCTGTACGAGCCCGGACCAGAGGTCACCGTGGACGAACGACTGGTTCCCTTAGGGGTAAGTAGCGGTGGTGTTGGGTGTAAAAACAAAACAAAAACAAAAAAATAGAAATCTACTTGCGTCTCACTCTCTCCTCTCCTCTCTCTCTCTCTCTCTCTCTCTCTCTCTCTCTCGACCCCCCCCCAAAAAAAAAAATTTAAAAAAAAATTAATCCACCTTCTCTTGTTTGTTTGTTTGTTTGTTTTCTTTTCCTTTGTGTAACCCCCCACCCCTTCCCCAGGTCGCTGTCCCTTCAGACAGTACATGCCCAACAAGCCGGCCAAGTATGACATCAAGCTGTGGGTGACGTGCGACGCCCGGTCCAGCTACGCGTGGAAGATGCAGGTCTACACCGGCACACCCTAAAAGGGAGGTCTCCCCCGAAAAGAACCTGGCCACCAGAGTCGTTCTCGAGCTCACCGAGGGACTGGGACCCGGGCGGAACGTCACCTGCAACAACTTCTTCACGTCCCTCGAGCTCGCACGCAGGCTCCTCGCCGAACGGGACCTGACCGTACTGGGGACCCTGCGCACCAACAGGCCCGAGATCCCGCGAGAGCTGTTCGACGTCAGGGGCAGGGCGGTCGGCTCCTCGTCCTTCGCGTTCTCCTCGTCCGGGGCTCCTGACGTCGCCCTGGTGTCCTATCTAGCCAAGAGGAACAAGAACGTGCTGCTCCTCGCCACCGCCGACAGGTACCTGTGAGGCCCGCTGCTGAGCGACCGCGCCGATCGCAAACCCCTCGCGGTGCTCCATTACAATTGCACCAAGGGAGGCGTCGACAACCTAGACAAGGTCGTGGCCACATACAGCTGCAGGAGAAAAACCTGCCGCTGGCCCCTGGTCCTGTTCCACAACATGGTGGACGGGTCCGGCGTACAACACCTTCGTCCTGTGGCGGGAGCTCAATCCCGCGTGGATGGCCGGCAGACGCAACAGGCGCAGGTTGTTCACGGAACAGCTGGGCAAGGCGCTCGTGGTCCCACTCGTGCTCAGGAAGAGGAGGAGAGAGAAGGCGAGGGCGAGGGAGAGGGAGAGGGAGAGGGAGAGGATCCCCGCGGCGACGACGACCCCGAGGCCGCCGCACGAGGAGACCCCCGCGGGTCTTTGGAAGAAAAGAGGAAGAGGTGCCCGCGTGTGTCCCAGGAGCAAGGACACCAAGACCAAAACGGTGTGCCGCGGGTGTCGCTCGCACGTGTTCGGAAGATGCGCGCTCACGTACTGCCCCGCCTGCGCTCCCCGCCAACCGCGGTCCTCTCGTCTCCTCCTCCTCCGTCGAATAGCAAGTCCTCCACAAACCACGGGTGGTAGATCGACTGTCTATTCCTTGGAAAAAAAAAAATACAAAGGGGGGTCATATCGACCCCCTCTCACCCAAAACCCCCGAGGTGGAGGGGTCTAGTCGACCCCCACCCCGCCCCCCCATGTCCTCCAACAAAACCACCCGGAGATCAACTATCTATCCTTGGAGAAAAAAAAAACCCAGCGGGGGTCAATATGACCCCCTCAAAAAAATACAAAGGGGGTCCATATGACCCCCATCAAAAAAATACAAAGGGGGTTGATATGACCCCCTCTCACCCAAAACCCCGAGGTGGGGTCTAGTCAACCCCCACCCCTCATCCCCGCCCCCCCCCAAGTCCTCAACAAAACCACCCGGAGATCAACTATCTATTCCTCGACAGTAACACCCCCCACCCCCGCACCCCAAGTCCTCAACAAAACCACCCAGAGATCAACTATCTATTCCTTGGAGAAAAAAAACAGCGTGGTCGACATGACCCCCTCAACAAAAATACAAAGGGGGTCCATATGACCCCCTCTCATCCAAAACCCTGAGGTGGGGGTCTAGTCGACCCCCAACACCACCCCCCCTCCTTCGCGACAAACCACGGGGGAGATCAGCCATCTATTCCATGGGAAAGAAACAGCAGGGTCAATATGACCCCCTTGAAATATCCAAAAGGGGGTCGAGACGACCCCTCGGAAAATACTCAGGGGGGTCGACATGACCCCTTTCACCCAAACCCCGAGGTGGGGGTCTAGTCGGGACCCCCACCCCCACCCAAAAAAAAAAAACACTGGCCAGATAAACTATCCATTCTGGAAAAAAAAAACACAAAAAAAAAAAAACCAGGGGTCCATATGACCCCACCACGCCACCCATCGTTATGTGGCACGTGGGAAACACAAGGGTTAATAGATGCTTGCTTGTGGTATTTTCATTCTTATGTTATTGAAATTTGTTTTCATCTTCTATAAGCGACTTTTGCATTACGAGTGCGCATGTGTGGACTATGTGAGTTCAAAGTTCATGACTACCAAACATTCCGGTAGCTGCCTTGCTTTTGTATAGAGGACAGTACTGTCACACCTGAACAATTGCCGTTTAAAAGTCTGCTTCAAGCTTTAAATCTCCATTATGCCAGGTGCACATTGTGCCGTAGTGAAGTTTGGGAACAGCATGTATCCTCTAGAGCGGTGGAAAAAGCAAACTTGCAGCATACATGCGTGTAACTTCGGGACCAGCGTGTGCACATGTCCGCCGCCATTCAAGTTATATACATTCCCCACGGAGCTGAAGGATCCGGATGGACGTAATTGTTGGATTAAAGCAGTAAGTCTATATTATAACATCATTAAATAGTGTTGTGTATTGTTCAAGTTCTAGCCTAACTGACACGAGTCTAAACCCTAAAGTAGTAGGTACGGACAGGCAGGCCTGGATCTAGGATATAGTTCTTTGTATATTGGTAATGAAGCTTGATTTACACCACACATGTAATTAAGGCCATTGATAAGTAGGCTGGTATAAAATAAAACTGCAAATCATTGAAAACGTGTGGTACTTAAACTATAGTAGTATCGACCTATAGATCTAAGTAAGCAGGCTATGCCTTGTAGTGAAATTTACTCAAAATGACAAACCAAAGTTCAGCTGTCAAACCACTTGCTTACAATCATTGTAGTTGTTTTGGCGTTTCGCAAGTAAGGGTGCTTGGTCCTTTGACAACAAAAAATCTGCTATGTCAGCGTACATACAGGGGGGGCCATTTTGGGCCAATTTATGCAACGTGGCTGCAAATGCAAGCGCAACTAGTTTATCCTTGTGTTTGGCGGTACAACCGGGAAGAACCCTACACATACAATATGCTCGTAGATCAGGAACTTTCCATAAATTAAATGTATTGATAGAGCATGTTTGGTAGCCACGTTCCCATGATGCTTTGCGCCAGCCAAGATGCGAAAGTCGCTTATTGTTTGCATGTTTATATGAATGCTGATGAAATTTTTATGCTTTGTAATGATTCAGTTTATTTTCTATTCATGTAGACAATGTACCAGTTTACTTTTCTATTATTGTTTTTGGTATATTGTCCCTAATTTTAAAAAGGATTTGAACTCTTCCTCATTAAAAAAAATTAGGGTCCCCAAACACAATCTTGCATAGGGCCCCCCCCCCAAAAGCTAGAAAAAGCCCCTGAGTAAAAGTAATTAAAATGCCTGATTAGATGACACACTTCTGCATTTAAACAAGCTAAGGTAATGGTAAACTTTTATTTTGTATAAATTACTTCAAAAATGTGCATGCCTAAATGTAATAAGACATACTGCATTAGACATCTGCTGGCCTTCTGGCAGCTAATTTGTTTCTGTTTCTAACAGCTCAAACCCTGTTAATAACCTTATGTCATTTTTCCTTAGTCCCACTTACTTGCTATGCTCTGCTCCATCCTTTAATTTGTAAGGTGGCACTCCCTTGGGATTAATACACACCACAGTTTATTAGAAAGCCATTGGTCTGTACTTTCAGATCCTACAGTAATCTGTCACTGCCAACACACACACTATGAGCCAGCATCCGGCTATTGTATAAATGTGTGTAAATCAGTTCCATTGAGCTGGAACTGATTTGCACTTACTAATGTGTAAACAAGCATGGGTAATTGTTCCACACATTTATACAATAGCCGGATGCTTGACCTCACTTCGACATTGTACATACATAATTCATTTATGGAATATTGTGACTTGTGGTATTTTCTAATGCCGGTGCATGTGTGAGCCACCCTAGAATAAACCTGAACTAAAAAAATACATTTATTTATTATAATATCTGAAGGTCTTTCCCTTGGGATTCCTATACAGAAGCCTCTCAATGGAGTGGTTGTAGGGCTGAGGAGCGGAGTGATGTTGGTGGCACTTGCCGCAGCCAAGATATATAGAGTGATGATACAGAGTGAAGTACGTGGCGGTAATGCACCTGTAAGCTGGTTGCCAACCGCCAATCAAATCTAAAAGAAGAAGAAGAATTTCAGCCAATCTAGTTCACTATGCAGGCAGGGGTGGATGAAAGCAAAAAGAAATAAAGGAGTTGTAGTGGTATGCTTAAAGGCTGATATATCGAGGCTTAGCTACAACACATATACACAAAAAAGGAAGCAGCACAGCTCAATGGAATATGCTCTGCGCAGAAAAAAGTTTGCTCTAACAAGGAGTGACAATGTTCCAACATATATAGGTCTGTTAGATAACTGAAGGGACTTAGTTAAATGACATCACATGCAGTAAAAATAAAACTTAGTTATTAACGGAAGTTTAAATTGCAATTCAAAATGTTATTGGCAACTGGGGGATAAGCCCCAGACAATATTAGCTAGACAGCTGAAGGGTCTACAAGCCAACAGGGCTATATATTAAATTAGATCAAACTCTGGGAGGATGATAATTGACCCAGAGGGTATAAGTAACTGCTTTAAGGAATTTTTATCAACAACTTTATACATCAAAAGCTAAGGGTAATATCTCGATTGGTTTGAAGGTGCTTAAACTTCCTAAGTGAGTGATGTAGCATGTGAAGCATTAAATGCTGATTTTACCACTCAAGAAATCTTAGGACGCAATAAAGTCATTCCCTAATGGTAAATGTGCTGGCCCAGAGGTTTAGCATGGAATTGTATAAAAAAGCAAGCAGAGGCAGTTAGCTCCCCTCTTATTGAGGATGTATACCCATTCCTTTGAATCTCAGAAATTCCCAAACACCCTATATGAGGCTAACATCTCTTTAACATTAAAAGAGGGCAGGGATGAGATTGAACCTGCCTCCTTTCGACCTAATGCATTGCTGAATTCTGATATGAAGATTTTTACTAAAATGTTAACAAATAGATTAAATAGACATATTGCCTCTATTATCCATGCTGACTAAATGGGCTTTATCCCCAAAAGATTCTTTTTTCAATGTTAGAAGACTAATGAATATTTTGTACCATAATTATAAAAAAGACCATAAGGTTACTGCCCTCTGCCTAGACACAGAGAAGGCGTTTGATCAGTTGGAATGGTCATATATGTGGAAGGTGTTGGAAGAATTTGGATTTGGCTCCCAGTTTGTTTCATGGATTAAAATAGTATATGCCAAACCCTCATCTTGCATTTTGACGAATCAAGAAAGATCAGCCCCCATTTTTATTGCAACGGGGGACCCGCCAAGGCTGCCCCCTTAGTCCCCTGCTTTTCGCAATTGCTATTGAACCTCTTGCTATCAGTATTAGGCAGCAACCCAGTCTCACATCTATACAGCTCGGAGATGTAAATCACCATCTTTCTCTCTATGCCGATGATGTTGTAATCGTTCTTTCACAACCTGAGTATTCCATTCCAATTTTGCTGGACCTCAGAAGAACGGGGAAAATACTGGATGATCCGAGCACGGACAATATCAGCACTCACACCATCCATCTATCCATCTTCTTCTGCTTAATCCTTTTCGGGTCCGCGGGGGGGCTGGAGCTTATCCCACCATGACAAGTAGAATGATCATTACTCTTTAAGAAATTATTTTTTTGTCTCACTTATCTGTCTGACTGGCAGCAAATTTACATGCAGGAGAATAAAAGTTGTGCATCATGGTGTAAGATGAGTCCTGGTCAGAGCATCTAAGGACTGTTTATGAATTGCTGAACATCCCAATAAGCACCAGTGGCAAGTCTTATAACGTTCCCTTAAGGTCTGGAGTCTCAGACTGGTATACACAATATCACAGCTGAGGAATTTTCTTCCACTGTTATAAGAGCACCTATCAAACAAATAACTACACTATTACAGTAGTGTGAAAAAGTGTTCCTGATTTCTCTTTTTTTTTTTGTATGTTTGTCACACTTACTGCAAATGTTTCAGATCATCAAACAAATTTAAGTATTAGACAAAGATAACACAAGTAAACACAAAATGCAGTTTTTAAATGAAGGTGTTCATTAAGGGGGAAAAAAATCCAAATCTACATGGTCCTGTGTGAAAAAGTGATTGCCCCTAAACTTAATAACTGGTTGGGCCACCCTTAGCAGCAACAACTGCAATCAAGTGTTTGCAACAACTGGCAATAAGTCTTTTACAGCACTGTGGAGGAATTTTGGTCCACTCATCTTTGCAGAATTGTTTTTTTTTAAGGTCATGCCACCAGCATCTCAATGGGACTACCTGTATAATAAAAGTTATATGAATTAAAAAAAAAAAGATTCAAAGACTTATTTGTCAATCCTCCTGTATGTCCTGTAGTACAGAACACACAGGACAACTGAAATGCCGTTTCTCTCTCTCTCTCTTAGTGGCATGTGCAATATATAAGAAAAGAAGGAATAAGGATGAAAAACGACAGCAGTCTATGTACAGTAATGCTACCCATAGTGCAAAAAAAAACAAAAGATAACACCCAGCAATCTTATATACAGAAAAAGTGGAGCTGTAATACCCGTAATTGCAAGTTCAGTGTGGTAGTGTAGGTGCAGACAGTAACAGATTGGACTGCACATGATCAATATTGCAATAACAGACAGACAGCAGTAGGTATGGCATTTGTGCAAATGGTTGCAGTAAGGTGCAGAGACATACAGCAGCAGATGTGTTACTGTTGGTGTGCCAAGTCTTTCTGTGGAAACAGCTGAGGTAGTTATTGTGTAGGTGAGTGTGTTACGATCCAGGGATGGGGGGTGGGGGGAGTTGGCAGAGTTCAGGGTCCTGATGGCCTGGCGAACAAAGCTGTTTAGCAGTCCTGTGGAGCGGGCCCAGAGGCTCCAGTATCTTTTCCCCCAGGGCAGAGGGCTGAAAGAGTGGGAGGGGGGGGAGGTGTCGCCTGCAATGTTGATGGCACTGCAGCTGAGGTGGGTGTGGTAGATGTCCCGGGGGGGGGGGGGGGGCAGAGGGGCACTGATGATCTTGCTGACCACTTTCACTGTGCGTTGTAGTGTTTTCCTGCAGGTGGCAGTGCAGCTTCCGTACCACACCGTGATGCAGCTGGTGAGGATGCTCTCAATGGTACCCCGGTAGAATGAGCACTTGTTGGGGGTGGGACTTGTGCTCTCCTCAGTTTGTGGAGGAAATGGAGGTGAGTTTGAGCCTTCTTGGCCAGTGATGTGGTGTTGTTGGACCAGGAGAAGTCTTCTGGAGAATAGCAGGAGAATCTGACCGGATAGATGTAATTTCTCTTAGCAAGTAGAAGGGTCGGCACTTGATGACCATAAATTCAACCAGCGGAGAACAGTGTTTGTGTACAACAGTCACATCTCTGCGCCAAGCATCACTGATAATCACACAGGGTTACAAAAATAATTTTTTTGTAAGTTGTCTGTGTTTTTTCAACTGATTTAAGACAATTTTGCACCACTGAATCCAAAAATGACATCCGTTTCTCTCGATCAGGTGCTAAGTAAAAACCTGTACTTACTTAGTACTTACTTAGTACTGTGCATGTACTTACCTTTATATAAAGGCAAGTACATCTAAATTGAATGTTACATCATCATTGTTCAAAATTTAGAGAATTTCAAGACATAAAAAAGAATTTTGCATCATATAAAGCGAAAATACCCATACATGTAAACAAAAACGTATAAAACAACATGTGGCCATAATTCAAAAAGTTGACCTGATCGAGCAAAACCAATGTGATTTTTGGATTCAGCACATCAAAATTGTCTTAAATCAGCTAAAAAAATCTTAGACAATAAATTTGGTGTTGACCAGTGTTATCAATCCAACTTTATTGTCTAAGGTTTTTTAGCTGATTTAGGACAATTTTGATGTGCTGAAGCCAAAAATCACATTGGTTTTGCTCAATCAGGTCAATTTTTTGAAGTATGGCCACATGTTGTTTTTTACGTTTTTGTTTACATGTACGGGTATTTTCGCTTTATAGGATGCAAAATTCTTTTTTATGTCTTGAAATTTCTCAAACTCTGAAGAGTTTGCATGCGCCAATTTATGACATGTCATAAATTGTCATGATGGCTGATTACTGTTGGACTCTGAAGAGAGACATGCCTGCCGCTGAGCATTCTAGAGGTTTGAATAAACAGAAGTTGAAGCTCTGAATTTTGAACAATGATGACGTAACATTCAATTTACATGTACTTACCTTTATCAGTGTCTACTATTCAATTTACAGTAATCGAAGTTTGTAACATTTAATCAATAAATTGTGTTAGAAAACCATTTTTTCTCATAAAAATCTATTTCGGATGAGAAATATTAACAAAAATCAACCGATAATGTCACAGAAATGTAATCGGTTTAGTCAGAAGATCAGATTTTTTTTGACCTGATCGAGAGAAACGGATGTCATTTTCGGATTCAGCGGTGCAGAATTGTCTTAAATCAGTTGAAAAAACACAGACAATTTACAAAAAATTATTTTTGTAACCCTGTGTAATGAATGTTTTCTATGGATCAGTGCACATTAGATTAATCCATATCACAGAGATAAGATAAACATGGACAGTTTTCATGTCCCACACACTGACACATGTTCAGCAACACCAACATAAAACAACTGTCAGTGAAGCACTGTCTGAAATAGTTTGTTTTCAGCCTGCCATTAATAATGAGTTCCTAATGTAATTCATTAATTAAATTATCTTGCTACGTGTGCAAGACAATCTAAATGTGTCATCACCCGCCGCTCACGGGCATCCACCTCAGCTGCGCGCACACCTGCTTCTCATTAGCGCGCAGCTATTTATTCCACCTCGCCCTGAGCTGCAGCCTGGAGCCATCTGTCTCCCTGCGTACTCAAACCCTCAGCAGCTTCCTACCCTCCAGGCCTGCTGACTCCTCATCACGGCACGTAAGCTGTCCATTATTGTCTTACCTTTTCCTGTCAGCCTTCCCCTGTGCACAGGTGGACCTCCCGGCGGTGGACACTCTCCCCTTCACCTCGCCGCTCCTCTGCCTCGCCGCTTCACCTCGGACGCACAGCAGGACACTGTCTCCCAGGCTTGGGACCTTGCCAACGCCAGCCACCGCAGTTACTACAAGTAAGCACATAACCTTGTCACTCTCCTGTGTGGTTGCCCAGCTAACCCCTGTTCTCCTCTCACTCATAGGGTTGCCTGGCCGCACGGCATGCTGCTCTGTCCTGACCTGCATCCTCCACCCACAATACATTCTTATCCCTCACACACGCATCCATACACGTCACATTGATTAATAATAAAGCTTTCAAATCTGCCTGAGCCTGCGTGCATGTTTCCTGGGCCGAATAATATGTCAGTATGGCTCCAGCAAAGCGGCCCAGTGGACAGCGGGCTCGCACACCGCTTTTCCACCCTTGAGGCTCGGGTGGATATGTTAGCACACCAACAACAGGTTATTCTAAACCAGTTAACCACAATTACTAACCGGTTAGACCGCCTGGATCCTCCTCGGGCTTTCCCTCTGGGTCCTCTCGGTGCTTCGGCTCCGGTCGCCTCCCCGGCTGGCCAGCCTAGCTCGGGAGCGTCAACCCGTCTCACACCCATTCCAACCCCCACTCGCTTCAACGGGAAACTCGGTGGAGCGAAGGGGTTTATCCTGCAGTGTGAGTCGGTGTTTCTGCGCGTTCCCGGGGATTTTCCCTCAGACCATAGCCGAATCGGGTACATGGCTAATCTCCTAGAGGGGCGAGAGTTAGCTTGGGCTTACGCCGTAATGACGAAGCCCAGCTACGCAAACCTCTCTTATGTCCGGTTTGTGCGGGACTTTTTAGAGGTCTTTGACCACTCGCGTCTCAACAGCGTCCTCGCTGATCGGCTTCTTAGTCTCCAACAGGGAGGCCGGTCAGCGGCGGAATACGCTGTCGACTTCCGGGTGGCAGCGGAGGAGGTGGGCTGGGGAGAGGCTTCTCTCTGCAGTATCTTCCTCCGTAGCCTCAGTTCCGGTCTGAGGGATGAGCTTGCCGGTCGGGATCTCCCAGGGCGGCTCTCCGAGCTGATCTCGCTCACCATTAGCGTGAGCTAATGGTGAGCGAGATCTGACAGACTTCGAGAGAGGGCTGACAGACTTCCGCTCCGCAGCCCGCTCAGCTACGTGAGCAGGCTGCGGAGCGGAAGTCTGTCAGCCGCTCGCGCAGAGCTTCCCTCCGTCCAGCTCAGTCTCGCCCCCTGGCGTTACCGGCTCTGGAGTCCGCCGATGAACCAGAGGCCATGGCAATTGGGCGCACTAGGCTCCCTCTTGTGGAGAGACAACGCTGGCGGGAACGGGGTCTCTGCATGTATTGCGGAGATGACCAGCATCCCGTGGAGCTGTGCCCAGTTAAGCCAAACGGGGAGGTCCGCGAGTCACTGTAGGGGGCCTCGCAGACTCTAACCGGCCAAATCCCCTATCATCATGCACATTGCCCATACACTTCTGCCATAACTCCACCGGGCATTTCACACATGCACTGGTGGATTCTGGGGCAGAGCAGAGTTTCATCTCTAGAAGCCTGGCAACCCATTTGAGCATACCCTGCCAACCGCTGCCTACCCCCCTTAACTTGGTCACTCTCTCTCGCTCTTCCCTGGGAACAGTGACGCATCGCACTAAGCCAGTCCCCATCATCGTCTCCAGCAACCACTGGGAGGATCTGACCCTTTATGTCCTGCCCTCCTCGTCGGACCGTGTCATTCTGGGTTACCCCTGGCTGCGGCTGCATAACCCTGTCCTGGATTGGAGAACCGGCAGCGTCCTGTCCTGGAGCACCTTCTGCCTGGGCACCTGCCTCCAGTCGGCGGCTTGTGCTCCGTCCTCCCCTCTGCCGGCGCCGGTCTCCGAGCCCCTGGACTTGACTCTAGTGCCGCAGGAGTTCCATGACTTGGGGGTAGCATTCAGTAAGTCCAGAGCCTTGTCCCTTCCCCCTCACCGGCCATATGACTGTGCGATTAACATCCGCCCGGGGGGCCCCCTGCCATCTGGCTGCCTGTACAGTCTCTCTGCGCCAGAACGCGAGGCGATGGACACCTATATCAAGGAGTCGCTCAGCGCTGGGATCATCCGCCCCTCCTCGTCCCCACTTGGCGCGGGTTTCTTCTTCGTGGCAAAAAAGGATGGGTCCCTACGCCCCTGTATCGACTTCAGAGCATTGAACGACATCACCATTAAGGACCGCTACACGTTACCGTTTGTGGACACCGCCTTCCACTCCCTCCAGGGGGCGACCTGGTTCACCAAGCTTGACCTCCGCAGCGCTTACCATCTCGTTAGGATCCGGGAGGGAGACGAATGGAAGACGGCCTTTAGGACACCCAGCGGCCACTTCGAATATCTTGTGATGCCGTTTGGGCTCACCAACGCACCTGCCGTTTTCCAGCGTCTCATAAACAACGTTCTTCGGGACTTCCTGAGAGTATTCGTCTTTGTATACCTAGATGACATACTCATCTTCTCCAAGTCACGGGAGGAGCACCAGGCCCATGTGAGGCGGGTCCTGCAACGGCTGCTGGAGAATCGCCTGTACATCAAAGCAGAGAAGTGCAAGTTCTACGCCCGGACCACCTCCTTCCTGGGGTTCGTTATCTCACACAACCAGATCCTCCCCGACCCCGCTAAGGTTAAAGCGGTGGTCAAGTGGCCCACGCCTACCTCCAGGAAGCAGGTGCAGCAGTTTATTGGGTTCGCTAACTTCTACCGGTGCTTCATTCCCAACTTCGGCGCCATTGTCACCCCCCTGACCCGCCTCACGTCATCGAAGGTGCCCTTCCAGTGGTCAGAGGAAGCGGCCACTGCCTTCAAGACTCTCCAGGCAGAGTTCTCGTCCTCCCGGGTCCTGACCCAGGTTGATCCCGCGCTGCAGTGTCTGGTGGAGGTCGACGCGTCCGACACCGGGGTGGGGGCAGTGCTCTCCCAGCACTCGCCGGTGGATGGTGTCAAGCGGCCCTGCGCCTTCTTCTCCCGGCGGTTATCGGCGGCGGAGCGTAATTATGACGTCGGCGACAGGGAGCTCCTCGCTGTCAAGCTCGCGCTGCAGGAGTGGCATCACTGGTTAGAGGGTGCAGCCCAGCCTTTTGTGGTCTGGACGGACCATAAGAACCTCGAGTACTTGAGGTCAGCGAGGCGCCTGAATGCCCGCCAGGCGCGCTGGTCTCTATTTTTTGCTTGCTTCCAATTCACCATCACGTACCGTCCAGGCTCGAAGAATGGGTTGCCCGACGCCCTATCCAGACAGTTTGCCCCTGAGGACCCGAAGGAATCTGAACACACCATCCTGCCCAGCTCGTGCGTCGTGGGGGCGATTTCCTGGTCCATCAAGGACAATATTCTGAGGGCTCAGGAGATGGAGCCGAATCCTGGCGGGGGGCCAGAGGGGAGGCTTTTCGTTCCTTCGGCGGTTCGAGGAGAAGTGATCCACTGGGCCCATACCTCCAAGCTCGCCTGCCACCCTGGCATCACCCGCCTGGTGAGTTTGCTGCAACGCTCATTTTGGTGGCCGGGTCTCCAAAAGGACGTGACAAATTATGTCTGGGCCTGTCTCCAGTGCGCTACTGGCAAATCCCAGAACTCTCCACCTGCGGGTCTACTCCAGCCCCTGCCGGTCCCGGGCAGGCCCTGGTCACACATCGCCCTAGACTTCGTCACCGGTCTCCCTGTCTCTAACACCTTTGACACGGTCCTGACAATTGTGGACAGATTTTCCAAAGCCACCCATTTTGTGCCTCTTCAGGGTCTCCCTTCGGCACGTGAGATGGCCGACCTCCTGGTCCAACATGTCGTCAGGCTGCATGGGATCCCGCTGGACGTGGTCTCGGACCGGGGCCCGCAGTTTGTCTCCCAGGTTTGGAGGTGCTTTTGCAACGCTTTGGGGGCCACGGTTAGTCTCTCCTCTGGTCACCACCCTCAGTCTAACGGGCAGTGCGAGCGCACTAATCAGGAGTTGGAGGCCGCCCTGCGCTGCGTGACATCCTCAAATCCATCATCCTGGAGCTCCTACCTGACCCGATCCTCTGCTACTGGTGTGTCGCCCTTCGAAGCGTCCTTGGGGTATGATCCCCCCGTGTTTCCCGAGCAGGAGGGTGAGTTAGCTGTCCCATCGGTCCAGGCACACATGAGGCACTGCCGGAGTGTGTGGACCAAGACAAGGAATGCGCTTTTACGCACAGCGGCGCGCAACAGTTCCACCACCAATCGCCACAGAAGACCGGCTCCTGTCTACCAGGTGGGTCGGCGGGTTTGGCTCTCGTCCCAGGATATTAACCTTAAGGGTGAGAAGAGGAAGCTGGCGCCGCGATTCCTCAGCCCCTTCGTGATTTCAAAGATCATCAACCCGGTGGCTGTGCATTTGGCCCTCCCCTCTCCCTACGTGTGTGTCCCACCTTCCACGTATCTAAAATCAAACCTGTCCTTTCCAATCCACTCTGTCCCCCTCCTAGGTCTCCTCCTGTGCCTAGGATGATCAACGGTGACCCGGCGTGGGGTGTTACTGCCATCTTGGACTCCCGGCGCCGAGGTCGTGGGCTGCAATATCTGGTGGATTGGGAAGGTTATGGTCCGGAGTGGAGATCCTGGGTGCGCTCTTCATGGGTGTTGGATCGGGACCTCATCGCGGAGTTTCATCGGACACACCCAGGTAAGCCAGCGCCAGGAGGCGCTGGTAGGGGGGGGAGTACTGTCATCACCCGCCGCTCACGGGCATCCACCTCAGCTGCACGCACACCTGCTTCTCGTTAGTGTGCAGCTATTTATTCCACCTCGCCCTGAGCTGCAGCCTGGAACCGTCTGTCTCCCTGCGTACTCAAACCCTCAGCAGCTTCCTACCCTCCAGGCTGACTCCTCACGGCACGTAAGCTGTCCATTATTGTCTTACCTTTTCCTGTCAGCCTTCCCCTGTGCACAGGTGGACCTCCCGGCGGTGGACACTCTCCCCTTCGCCTCGCCGCTCCTCTGCCTCGCCGTTTCACCCCGGACGCACAGCAGGACGCTGTCTCCCAGGCTTGGGACCTTGCCAACGCCAGCCACCGCAGTTACTACAAGTAAGCACATAACCTTGTCACTCTCCTGTGTGGTTGCCCAGCTAACCCCTGTTCTCCTCTCACTCATAGGGTTGCCTGGCCGCACGGCGTGCTGCTCTGTCCTGACCTGCATCCTCCACCCACAATACATTCTTATCTCTCACACACGCATCCATACACGTCACATTGATTAATAATAAAGCTTTCAAATCTGCCTGAGCCTGTGTGCGTGTTTCCTGGGCCGAATAATATGTCAAAATGTGCATTTAAAAGTAACGTTAAAGTTATTTTCAAAGTAACTACTTTAATCATGCAGTAATTGGTTAAGTAACTCAATTACTTTTGAAAAGAAGTAACTATGTAATTATTTAAGATAAGATAAGATAAGATAAGCCTTTATTAGTCCCACAGTGGGGAATTTCCAGAATTGCAACAGCACAGGGATAACAATACTCATAAGTAATTCAAATATTCAACATTCAAAATTCAATATTCAATAATTCAAAAGATAAGATAAAAAGAGCAGTGAATATGCACATGTACACAGAAATATACACAGTGCGGTGCATTGTAGCTAGGTGGAATAAACAGTATAACAGTCTATTCAGTTACCCCGCATGGTATGAATATGTACCCATATAGTATACACTACCGTTCAAAAGTTTGGGGTCACCCAGACAATTATTTTGTGTTTTCCATGAAAAGTCACACTTATTTACCACCATGAGTTGTAAAATGAATAGAAAATATACGTAGTCAAGACATTGACAAGGTTAGAAATAATGATTTGTATTTGAAATAATAATTTTTTCCAGATACTCAACCTGCTCAAAGGAAGGTCAGTTTTATAGCTTCTCTAACCAGCTAAACTGTTTTCAGCTGTGCTAACATGATTGCACAAGGGTTTTCTAATCATCCATTAGCCTTCTGACGCAATGAGCAAACACATTGTACCATTAGAACACTGGAGTGATAGTTGCTGGAAATGGGCCTCTATACACCTCTGTAGATATTGCACCAAAAACCAGACATTTGCAGCTAGAATAGTCATTTACCACATTAGCAATGTATATTAGATATTAGAGTGTATTTCTGATTAGTTTAAAGTTATCTTCATTGAAAAAAACAGTGCTTTTCTTTCAAAAATAAGGAAATTTCTAAGTGACCCCAAACTTTTGAACGGTAGTGTATTTCGTATTTGAATCAGCCTAGTTGTCACCCTCAGTAATGACTGACATTGTCCTAGTTGTATAATGGAGGGGACCCTTATTGTGCAAGTTTGTTACGTTTTGTGTATTCAGTACGACTTCTACAAGCAGCCCTGGTTAGGTTATAAAGTCTGACAGCCGTAGGTAGGAAGGACCTGCGAAACCTCTCGGTCGCGCACCTAGGATGGTACAGCCTACTGCTAAATGAGCTCCTCGGTGCGTTCAGCATGTCCTGTGTGGGGTGGGACTCGGACTCCAGCAGAGATGACAGTTTAGCCACAAATCCTCCTCTCTCCTATCTCCTCCACTGGGTCGAGGTGCCACCCCAGGACAGAGCTAGCTTTTTTGATTGGTCTATTCCATCTCTTCCTATCGGCTGCAGTGATACCATTGCCCCAGCAGACCACTCCAAATGTGATGGCTGATGCCACCACCAAATCGTAGGTCTTCAGGAGCGCCCCTTGTACACCAAAAGACCTGAGCCTCCTCAGTAGGAACAGCCTGCGCTGTCCCTTCTTCAGTATTGTGTGACCAGTCCAGTTTATTGTTCAGATGAACACCCAGGTACTTGTAGGATGTCACCAACTCAGTGTCTGTTCCCTGGATGTTTACTGGTGTTGTGAGGGGTTGTCCTCGCCTGCAGCAGTCACAGCAGTCCACCACCAGTTCCTTAGTTTTCCTCGCATTGATCTGGAGGCAGTTCCAATGGCACCAGTCCACGAAGTCCTAGATAAGTCCTCTGTACTCCGCATCATCTCCATCAGAGATGAGGCCGATGATCGCAGAGTCGTCGGAGAACTTCTGTAGATGGCAGTGTGGTGTGATGTGTGAAAAGTTTGCAGTATAAAGGGTGAACAGGAAGGGAGCCAGAACTGTTCCCTGGGGATCCCCTGTACTGCCGATGATCGTGTCGGACACACAATCCTGGGTTCTCACAAATTGTGGCCGGTTTGTGAAGTAGTCCAGTATCCATGATGATAGATGCTGGTCCACCCCTGCGCGCAGTAGCTTGTCCTTAAGGATCACCGTTTGGATGGTGTTGAAAGCACTGGAGAAATCAAAGAACATGATCCTCACCGTGTTCCCAGGCTTCTCCAGGTGGGACAGGGAACGGTGTAGGAGGAAGATCACTGCGTCCTCCACCATCCTGCCATGCTAGTGGGTGAACTGGAGTCGATCCATCGCTGGTCCCACCAGGGGGCAGAGGTGGGCAAAGAGCAGCCTCTCCAGGGTCTTCATCAGGTGTGATGTGAGGGCCACTGGTTTGTAGTTGTTCAGGTCTTTGAGGCGGGAGGTCTTTGGTACAGGTACCACACAGGATTTTTCCACAGCTGTGGTACCCTCCCCAGCTTCAGGATCAGGTTGAAGATGTGCTCCACAATCCCACACAGCTGGTCTGCACAGGACTTGAGGAGCTTCGAGCTGATGCAGTCCGGACCCGAGGCCTTCCTTGCCTTGATCTTCCTCAGCTCCGCCCTCACCTGGGTCTTAGTGAGGGTCAGGTTGGGGCAAGGGGCTGTGTGCTGGGATCGGGGGTGTTGGTGGTGGTTGTGGGGGGGGGGCAGCAGGACTAGATGACGGTTGAGGAAGCAGTGGTTGGTGTGCAGGTGGAGGGGAGGGCGGTTGGTCAAACCTGTTTTTTTTTAATTTATTTTATTTGTTTATTTGACAGGGACAGTGCAATAAACATAGACAATTAATCAAATGACAATCAATCTAATGTGTTGCACAAAGAGTGTATAGCTATTAGCTAATTTGCAACTCTTGTCCCTGGATGGGTTTTAGAAAGAAGAAACAGGTAAAAAGAAAGAAGGATTAGGAAAAGAAAAAAAATGAAAACAGAATAAACAATAACCACATACATCAATGCAAACAAGATTATAAATACACAATATAAAAACCTGGTTCACATTTGCCTATTTCAGGTCTCCCTCCCTTCGTCACTCACTATAAACAAACACATTCATTCCTTCCCTTCATTCACTCTCACCCTGCAGACAATCATTTCATACATGGGTACATTCTTGTTTATTTTTCAGCCAGTTTTTAACCTTTGTAGTAAATGTTTTAAAGTCCGTTATTATTTTAATTTCATTTGGCATTGTGTTCCAGATATGACTGCCCTTTACAGAGAAAGCTCTTTGTCCAAATGTGGTTCTGCGGTGGGATATTTTACAGTTATTGTTAACAGAACTCCTGGTGGCTCTGCTGCTGTCCTGTCTTTGGATGAAACCAGCAAGTGGCTCTGGCGCTGATTTATGGAAACATTTGAAAATTAATTTCAGAAAACAGAGGTCAATGAAATTCTCAAAACTCAATAGATTGTATTTTTTTTTAAATATAACAGTGATGCCACCTAATGGGCTTTTTATCCAAGATTTTTAGAGTTTGATTATATAATGAACCTATATGTTTTATTGTGGAAGGAGCTGCTTGAGCCCAGACTGTCAAACAGTATGATATAAGAGAAAAAAAACCATAGAATGCATATACAGTACAGCTGCTTGGTATGGTATGTAATATCTAATTAATTTAAAGCAGTTCAGATTTTTTTTTACTGTTTTAGAAATTTTCTTTATATGAAGATTAAATTTGAATTGAGGATCTAGTACAATGCCAAAGTATTTGAATTCTGTAACTAAACTGATGTCTTGATCATGTATATTAACTTTAAAATGTTGCAGGTTACATTTTTTGATTGAAAAGCACATTGAAACTGTTTTCTGAAGATTCAGCAATAAATGGTTCTGGAAGAGCCACTCTTGGACATCAACCATACTTGTAGACAGTACATCTGCAGCCTGTGCTGGAGTCTTGGCAGCTGGGTAAATAACTGCATCATCTGCATAAAGTTGACATGTTGCAGCTGAGCAGTGTAGTGGCAAGTAATTAATAAAAATGCTGAAAAGTAAAGGACCAAGAATGGACCCTTGTGGGATACCCATACGGTTGTTTAAAAATAAGGATTTATCCTGGTGAACTTTTACACACTGTTCTCTATTCTGGAGATAAGATGCAAACCATTCTAATGTATCTGGAGAGAAGTTAAAAGATACCATTTTGGGAACCTGAACCTGTTAAAAACAGGTTCAGGTTGTTCACCCACTCCCTGCCCCCTGTGGCCTGGGAGGAGGTATTCTGGAGCCCAGAGATGGTTTTGAGGTTTCTCCAGACCCCGCAGATGTCACTCTGTGGCAGCTTGTCCTCCATCTTCTTCCTGTAACTGTTCTTACCCTTTCTAATCTTCCTCCTTAGCTCCCTCTGTATGGACTTCAGCTCTTCCCTGTTTCCCAACCTGAAGATCTTTTTCTTTTCTTTCAGTAGGGACTTTATCTCAGGGTTGATCCAGGGTTTGTTGTTTGAGCAACACCGTATGGTCTTGGTGGGTACGGTGTTGTCCACACAGAAGTTGATGTAGTCTGTGATGGTGTGTGTGAGGCTGTCAATATCCTCACCAAGTGGATCGCAGAGCTGCTCCCATGCAGTGGTTTCAGAACAGTTCTTTAGAGCATCCCTTGCCTCCTCAGACCATGCTTTCACTGTGCGGGTAACCGGAGGTTGTCTGTGTACTAGGGGTTTGTACACAGACAGGAGGTGAACCAAGTTGTGATCCAATCTCCCGAGTGGGGGGACTGGCGATGAGGTGTACGCCTCCTTAGCATTTGCATAAAATAAGTCCAGTGTTTTATTGTCTCTGGTGTGGCACGTGACATACTGGGTGAACGTAGGCAGAATTGAGGACAGTGAAGTATGGTCAAAATCACCCAAGATGAGGAGGAGAGCATTTGGGTGTTGTGTTCGCAGCCTGCTAGTGACTGAGTGGATGGCGTCACGCACTGCCCCAGCGTTCGCAGACGGATTTGCATAAATAACAATGCAGATCATGTGTGAGTATTCCCTAGGGAGGTAAACTGGCCGCATGCTAACAGCTAGCAACTCAGTGTCTTTGCTGCAGTGTTGCTCTTTAACCGTGATGTGCCCAGGGTTACACCATCTGTTGTTTACATATATTATCACCCCTCCAGCCCTTGTCTTCCCACTGTCTGGTGTCCAGCCTGCCTGTATTAGGTGGAAACCCTCCAGTTCGATGTTAGCATCTGTTGCTAGTTCTGCTAGCCACATCTCAGTAAACAACATCATGCTAATCTCTCTGAAGATGCTCTCGTAATGGGACATGACTGCTTGCTCGTCCATCTTATTAAGTAGCAATCGTACATTCCCCATGATAATGGATGGAAGGACGGGTTTGTACCTTGTATTCCTCGCTCGTCAACTTACTCCAGCCCGACATCCGTGTCGTTTTTGCCTTATTTCTCTTGGTATGCCGAGTTTTTACCTTAGCACCATGGGCAGTTAGGTGCTAACAGCTGATTCTTGCCATACCATCTCCTGCTGTAAACAATGGCTTTGTCCACCGGCTTGGGAGACATTTGCGATATGAGCTGAATATCAGACTGATATCAGCACCAATGCCGCGATCTGTGTCCGTGATGGATAAGGTGTCGCAGGATCAGAAAGTTTGACCAGAAAAAGACAGATGGTAAATTAAAAAACAAGAAGAAAAACTCAGAATTGAGCCGCTGTTGCAAAAAGGCAGCCGACTTGTGTGGCGCTGGATAATTTAATTAATGAATGAATTACATAAGGAACTCATTATTAATGGCAGTTACTACTTTTCAGTAACTTGCCCAATACTGCTCACAAGTAAGTTGGACACACAGAGCTTGACAGGGAAGGCTACAAGCACCCAGAAAAAAACAATCATGTGCCCTCGTGAGCATATGGACCAGCAGTGGTGCGGTAAGTCCATACTTCCAAACTGTCACATGGGCAGCCAAGCAGAGTAGCTCTTCAAGTTGTCCATGCCACTATATAGTGTACAGCCATGCATGGTTAAGCTTAGTGGATTAATGGTAAATTATAGTGAATACTGCAGTTTGGGCTGGTATCCATAACAATAGCAACACACCAATACTTTTGATCAAGTGCCAGGTAAGACAGGAGACCTGTTACAAGTCTTGTAGAGTTAAACAAACAAACAAGTGTGTTTTTAATGTTCTGGGTCATTGGTAAAAATTGGCAGAGAGAGAGGACAATGATTTTCCACTTATGATATTGAAGACCTCAACCAAGAGACTGCAACACTTTTGGCACCTGGAATGAAAGACTGATGATGCATTTGAGATTAATGGAAAAGGGTGAAGCAGAGCCATCAGATGAGTAGCGAACCAGAGAAAGATTAAGTGACTCACCATGATTAAATACCCCAAGGCTCAAAATAATTTCATACAGTCCTACTACCTCACAGGACTCCCTGCCATTACATTAAACTATCAAGACAATCCTGACCTTCTGAAAAGGTTGTGTTGGAGGTTTTTTTGGCTGCTACAGTCAGGTTACAAAAGTGGCTGCTAGCCTTTTATTCACCCCCTACATTCTGAAGATGAATTCATATAATCCTTACATGCACCCCATGTCAGTTTGAACTGCTTATTCAAGTGGTTGTTCTTTAAAAAATGATACTGGAGTTTTAGAATATTAATGTCTTCCACTAAACTTGAGATTAATTTGATCAAATTGTAGGAGACGTTATGTCCATAATCCGTAACCCAATGACGGGGCTGGAGGTGCAATACAACTGAACTTTACTGTATAAACTCACAGACACAAAGTGCTCCGTACAGGCAGAGGTGAAGGTCAAAAAGAGACCATGTCTCTTCCCTCCTTGGCCTTTTATACTAAGGGTGGTGGCGGAACCGGAAAGGTGGAGCCACCATGCTCATCACACAATAATATAATATTTTAATATATCACATTTTTCCCCCCGTAGAAAAGTCCAAAACACATACACGCTAATTAGGCCCTCGCAAATTTAGTACCCGAGTCACACTCTATTGACAAACAAATAAAATAAGCCTATCCATGCACTCAAAAAACTAAAACTAGAGGGGGACAGGTGGACTGCTGTCCCACCATCACACGGCCAGACGGATTATTCTGCCGTCTTTGGGATTAAAGGGTCCATAAAACAAAATAATTCCGTGTTCCTACTATAAAACAAAAACAATCCCATGAACTATTACACAAGGAGAAAAATTTCAATGAAACAAACACACACAACCCGTTAACATGCACTTTCATACACCACTATAACATCCCCAATAATGCCACCCAACCCAGGCAAACCCACTAATACACACCCCTACACATGGTGAAACATACATTACATGGGTATTTTTTTTTCACATGGGCACTTGTTATAGCAGTCCAACATGAGAAACATGCCAACAACATTGCCCGGGCAATTCTACATTTAACCCAACCCATCACCCCTTGCTATCGTACAGTCTCGATAGAGAAGCCACCCCCCGGGGGACTCGTCTGGCAGGTCCCACCCAGAGCTCCTTCTTTTCTTAGTCCCTGGAGAAGAGCCACATTGAGGCCCCAACACCTCCTTCTCCTCGGTAATGCACCGCATCTCATTGGGGTGTCACCATGAGTCATCTGACAACCGAAGGTATCCATCCTCCCGAACAGCCACCACCTTCAGCCGCCCCTGGTCATCACGTCGCTTCCTCTTCCCGTGGGCACTTCTCAGTCGAGCCTCCTCCCTGGGTCGAACCCTGTCACCGACTCTTAGAGAAACTCTCCTCGACTTCCAAATCAAATCAAATCAAATCAAATCAACCTTTATTGTCATATTGCTGTACATACAACAGTAGTGCAGGCAAGATGAAATTGCGTTTCTCTTGGCATCCATATAAGTTAAAGAACATGATTTAAGACACACTCACAAATATCTTCACCCCCCACCCCACCACATCCATTTACGCATCCCTGAGACATACTTGAAAAAACTAACTATCTATAATATACAAATAATGTACATAATGTTCATAGGTGCAGCAGTGTATACGAGAGATTCCGGATCAACTGTTCAGCATCCTAACAGCTTGTGGAAGGAAGCTGTTAATCAGTCTGGTGGTTCTGCCTCTGATGCTCCGGAATCGTTTTCCAGATGGCAGAAGTTCAAAGTGTTTATGCAGAGGGTGAGAACATTGTCCTTGACAATGTTCAGTGCCCTGTTCCTACAACAGTTCTGAAAAAGTTCTTGGACAGAGGGGAGGGAGACTCCAATTACCCTCTCAGCTCCCTTAACTATCCTCTACAGGGCTTTTTTGTCTGACATACTGCAGCTGGAGTACCATGTAGCAATGCAGTACGTCGCATGTCCACGATGTCTTCCACGGGCTTCCTCACTGGGCAGCGCCACACCGGCAACCCTCCATGAAGCCTGACTCGGCCTACAGTGTTCCTGTGTGGCACACCGATTACCCGTGCCAGCCGGTCCTGCCCCGCTCTCTTTCATTTTAAACGTTGGCATAGCTGTTCCAGCCCTGTGCTTCTCAGTGTCTCCAGGCCGAATCCCGGAAGTAGAGGGGGTCGTCTTCACAGCCTCACCCGCCATTACGGGCGTTCCACCGTGCCGCTCAGTTCCCTCACCTAGAGTAACATGAGCCCTGGCACCGGAACCCTGCCCTGATGGCCCTGGGTGGAAATTGTCCTGTCCATCTCCCAGAATACTAGGCCAAGTGTCGTCCCAAACCACATCGTCGACCACTCGCGGAACCGGCCGTTCCTGCAAACCAAAGCCTGACCATTCCTCTCCGTTGCTGCTGGTGATTGAGAAACACAGTCCATAAAACAGATTGCAGCCCATCACATTCGACCCACACTTGGTCACCACGAACTGAATATTGGACACCACCGCTGTCTCGTACCTCACCATCAGCTCCAGCGAACCCACGATGGACAGTCTATGACCGCCATAGCCACAAAATGGCGTCGACAGACCTCTCACACGATGGTAGGGGAAATAGCTCTTCACAGTAGACCAGTTCAACACGGACCTCACTGCGCCCGTGTCCACCAACAACAGCACGTCCTCGCCGTCCAACATAACAATCAAATATGTATGGACTTCTGTGCTTGGTGATACAGTGTGAATAACCATAGGAGTCGAGGTGGGGGAATCCATTTCATGTCATCGCTCCCCTCGTTCAAACCTCTTACAGGCCCTGGCGAAATGATGTAGGAGCCCACATTTGCCACATGGTTTGCCTTTTGCCGGACACTCTCTCGC
Source organism: Pholidichthys leucotaenia (assembly GCA_020510985.1). Taxonomy (NCBI): domain Eukaryota; kingdom Metazoa; phylum Chordata; class Actinopteri; order Cichliformes; family Pholidichthyidae; genus Pholidichthys; species Pholidichthys leucotaenia. Next base: position 166,944,551 of record CM035844.1, read on the forward strand.
CTTGTACCGGTGCTTGGTAGACCTGCAGCCAAAACATCTTGGCGATCCCGGGGCGGATCTAATTTTAATAGTGGTAGCGTATTCTTCTTTGTCTTCCACGATATCATCGCTATCCAGGTCTACAAGCTGTGCCACTGATTGTGAGTCGGGTTGCCCCAATGCTGTTCTCCCACCAAGATCTCTTGAGTTTATCTGCTGCTTCAAACTGCTGGGCAATCTCCACCGCTTTGGCCAACATCAACTCACTGGACTGCGTAAGGAGTCTTGACCATGCAGCTGCACACAGTGTGTGCTCCGCCAACTGATCCCGGACCATTTCTTCTTACAAGGTCCCAAACTGGCAGCCCCCAGCCAGTTGGCTGGGGGTCAACAACATACCGCTGCACCAACTCTCCAGTCCACTGGTGGCGCTGTCGGAACTGGATCCTCCGGACTATGACATTTTCCGGGGCGTGAAAGTAGCGCGCCATTAGCCCAACCACGCCCTCGAAACTGTCACTCACTCCTAGTGTACTCAGAATGCGCTGTCCCTCCATGTCAAGATTATGGACTAAAATTGCTCGCGCATGCAATTTCTCCAACTCACTGAGGTTCAATGCCACCAGATAATTCTCAAATGCGGCAAACCACCTCTCCCACGGCACCGGCAGCTTGCCAGGATGCTCCAGAAATGGCCAAATGCCCGAAATACCTTTATCCATACTTTTATCCTCATCGCCAAATGTTATGTCCATAATCTGTAACCCAATGACAAGGCTGGAGGTGCAATAGAACTGAACTTTATTGTATAAACTCACAGACATACAGTAAGGCGCTCTGTACAGGCAGAGGCGAAGGTCAAACAGAGGCCACGTCTCTTCCGCCTTAGCCTTTTATACTCAGGGTGGTGGCGGAACCGGAAAGGTGGAGCCACCACCCTCATCACACAATAATATTTTAATGTATCACAGGAGACACTGAGGTCTTTTTTTTTTTCATTTTTTGCCTTTTATGAACCTATTAGATTTTGGCAGTGATCTATGAAGGCATACCTTCACTAAGACCCTATCTTGCAATCTATGGATGGACAGAGGTACAGACAGACAGATGGATGGACAGACAGAGGGAGGGAGGGATAGTATCTGCTCTCTGAGTGGCCTCTAGTTTGAACATTTATTCATTTCTATTAGCAAATTGAAGCCACTCTACGTTTACCATCCACTTTTAATATAATCTACCCAATTTCTACTTCTGGCTGCCACATTTAAGGGTTGGCACAGCGGCTCATCTGTCTCCATCTCATCCTGTCCCTTCATTTCATCTTCCTCTGTAACACCGACCCTCTCCATGCCCTCCTTCACATCCATGGCCGAATTTCATTGTCCTTCATAGTCGTAATTTATGGGGGGATCGGGGGGTTCCAGCCCCCCCCCAATCAAATCCATCCAATATAACCCCCCATAATCATATAATTATAATCAATAAAAAATATCTACAAGTGAGTATGAAGAAGTTGTTGTTTTTTCATTTGCAAGCAACGAAAAGTAACATTTCTAATAATCAAACAATGTACCCCCCTTCCCTGCAGACTTGGTATTGCCCAACCAGTCCATGCGCCTTCTCTGGTCAATACTACTCAGTCATTTGTAGGGGCGGCAGGTGAGGATGCTTGTCTAGTCTAGAATGCGTATGGCTCACGTGAGACAGAATGAAAAGTGCTCCATAAGGGCAACAAGCCATTTTAAATTGTTGGTTGTCAAATAAAAGGACAAACCCCTCTGTCCAAAAGAAGGTAAATATATTGTTGTGTTAGCTGGTGAATTGTTGTCTGAAGTTAGCTGGTTGTTAGTTTGCTTATGTGAGTCAAAACTATGGGAGTGCACCATATGTGCTGCCTGGTAGGATTTAGCTGATGTGAGAAATGATTAGCTCTTCTCATGCAAATTTGGGCCTTACTGTTATGTATGTAAAATGAGGGACAGGAGTCTTGTCTGTCATGCAGCAAGTTCACCTTTTATTATGAGAACTGAACTATTTATACACAAGGGCCGTGCCCGCCTGACGTCACACCAGGGGCGGGTGCGACAGCACACACACACACACACCACACTCACTACACCACAATTCTCCTCCCCCTTTCAAAAATGCAATCCACACACACAATCAAGACCCTTCCCAATTTAGGACCCAAATCGTGCACTAAGGAACAAGGAATTATGAAGTGCAGGAAAATGGCCTATCACATTCACACAAAATAACTCAAACTAGTGTTTTTCCACTTCTTTTTTAAGAAGTATATATATACAAAAAATAACTAAATTGGACCATGTCTCTAAAATAAGTAAAGTAATCCCATAACATACATACTCACATGCACACCAGCAAAGTATATGTATATATATTTACATTAAGAGTAATCAAGTCACACCTATGTCCACCAGCAGCCAGGGGTAACACCGGCCCAGGGGACCAGGGCAGCCCCAAATCATGCACACCCCTGGCCGCTATAGATAAGACTGGCTCAGAGGTCCAGGGCAGCCCCACAGCATGAGGCCGCCGTCTGCCTCTGGGATCAAAACTAACCTCTCCTGCAAAAATGTCACTCTTCACCACAAACTGCCTCATTCCTCGGGACCCGCTGTGTTGCTGTCCGGCACACCGTCTCGCTGTGCTCGTCGGTCCGCTGCTAACCGCTTTCAACACCGCCGCAGCTGCCATCATTGTCCCGAACACTCCGGCCCCCCATGTCTGAACTCCGAGGAGACCCGAAGCCTGCTCGTCGGCACCACTCACTGCCTCGGGCACCTCGCCGTAACGCCCGGCACCCTCGTCCGGGGCGGCATGAGCTCCGGCACTGAGACACTGCCTGACCTCCATGGCGCACGGTTGCTGTTGCTCACTCCCGAGACTCACAGCATCGCTTTCGCCGGTGTCGTTTCCCAACACCTCGCCGCTGCTCCCAGCACCCTTGTTCCAGGCGCTCTGCTGTGCTGCTTCCGTGTCCGGCTGCTGTTGCTCTCCCTCAGGGCTCTCAGTGTCACTCTCGTTGGCGTCACTCTCATCGGCGTCACTCTCCAACCCAGGCGTTTCGTTGCTACTCTCAGTACCCTCATTCCAGGCGCTCCGCTGCGTCGTCTCCGTGCCCGGCTGTTGCTGTTCTTCCCCGGGGCTCTCAGGTTCCATGGTCCCGCTCACTTGCTGCCTAGCCTCCAGCTGCGGGGATGACTCCTGCTGCTCTCCCTCTCCGCTGTCGCTGCACACCGCGCCGTCTGACTCACCAGCGCTATGGTCCTGTACCGTGCTGAGCTCCTTCAGTGACCGGGGACTCCTCCATTTGTGGCCCCGGTCCTACCTCGAAGTCTAGCTGGTAGCTCAAAGCTTGGTTTTGGTGCAAAGTTAGCTTAGCGGCTAACCTGTCCATAGGCACAGAACAGATCATTAGCTTCCCCCAGCTAACTAGCTTAGCCATTCCTGGCGCCAATAGCTCCATTACCTACAGCTTCATGGTCCTCGTCTGCTCATCGAAGTACTCGGCCAGCCGCTCAACAGCATCCTCATAGTACTCCGTTTCACCCAACGTACCGAGAATTCTTTGGCCCTCCGTGCCAAGATTGTGGGCCAGGAGTGCTCACCGTCGTCTCCCGTCGAGCCTACTTAAGCCCAGCGCCCTGATGTAATCCTTGAACATGGCCCTCCACTGCAGCCACAGGATCACCGGCTCTCCCGTGTACTCTAGAAAACGGTGCTAGTGGTGGAGGTAGCCCATACACTCCCATAATTTTTATCTTCATCGCCAAATGTTATGTATGTAAAATGAGGGACAGGAGTCTCGTCTGTCATGTAGCAAGTTCACTCTTTATTATGAGAACCGAACTATTCATACACAAGGGCCGTGCCCGCCTGACGTCACACCAGGGGCGGGTACAACAGCACACACACACCCCACTCACTACACCACATTTACATTGTATTACTCATTCATGAAACGTGAGCAGAATGGATTTGTTTGTCAACTGTTCGAGTGAAATTTACATACAGTGGGGAAAAAAAGTATTTAGTCAGCCACCAATTGTGCAAGTTCTCCCATTTAAAAGATGAGAGAGGTCTCCAATTTTCATCATAGGTATACTTCAACTATGAGAGACAAAATGAGAAAAAAAAATCCAGAAAATCACATTGAATGATTTTTAATGAATTAATTGGTAAATTCCTCGGTAAAATAAGTATTTGGTCAATAACAAAAGTTCATCTCAATACTTTGTTATATACCCTTTGTTGGCAATGACAGAGGTCAAACGTTTTCTGTAAGTCTTCACAAGGTTTTCACACACTGTTGCTGGTATTTTGGCCCATTCCTCCATGCAGATCTCCTCTAGAGCAGTGATGTTTTGGGGCTGTCGCTGGACAACACGGACTTTCAATCAATCAATCAATCAATGCATCAGATTTATATAGCGCTTTATCATAGACACTCAAAGACGCTTTACAGAAATTAAGGGTCATCCACCACCTAGATGGATGAAGCAGCCACAATACGGCGCCATCCCTTTTAACTATTCACACACACACACATTCACACAAAGGGCCACTTTAGAGTCTCCAATTAACCTAACCTGCATGTTTTTGGGATGTGGGAGGAAACCGGAGAAATCCCGGGGTAAACCCATGCATACACGGGGAGAACATGCAAACTCCACACAGATCACTGTTGGTCGGGGGCTGGGATCGAACCCACGATCCCACGATCCCCACGATCCCCCGGCCAAGGGTAAACTGTGCTGCCGCAGTGCTAACCACTGCGCCACCGTGCAGCCCATCTTTGGAGGGACTTTCAACTCCCTCCAAAGATTTTCTATGGGGTTGAGATCTGGAGACTGGCTAGGCCACTCCAGGACCTTGAAATGCTTCTTACGAAGCCACTCCTTCGTTGCCCAGGCAGTGTGTTTGGGATCATTGTCATGCTGAAAGACCCAGCCACGTTTCATCTTCAATGCCCTTGCTGATGGAAGGAGGTTTTCACTCAAAATCTCACGATACATGGCCCCATTTACTCTTTCCTTTACACGGATCAGTCGTCCTGGTCCCTTTGCAGAAAAACAGCCCCAAAGTATGACGTTTCCACCCCCATGCTTCACAGTAGGTATGGTGTTCTTTCTCCTCCAAACACGACAAGTTGAGTTTTTACCAAAAAGTTCTATTTTGGTTTCATCTGACCATATGACATTCTCCCAATCCTCTTCTGGATCATCCAAATGCTCTCTAGCAAACTTCAGACGGGCCTGGAGATGTACTGGCTTAAGCAGGGGACACGTCTTGCACTGCAGGATTTGAGTCCCTGGCAGCGTAGTGTGTTACTGATGTAGCCTTTGTTACTTTGGTCCCAGCTCTCTGCAGGTCATTCACTAGGTCCCCCCATGTGGTTCTGGGATTTTTGCTCACCGTTCTCATGATCATTTTGACCTCACGGGGTGAGATCTTGCGTGGAGCCCCAGATCGAGGGAGATTATCAGTGATCTTGTATGTCTTCCATTTTCTAATAATTGCTCCCACAGTTGATTTCTTCACACCAAGCTGCTTACCTATTGCAGATTCAGTCTTCCCAGCCTGGTGCAGGTCTACAATTTTGTTTCTGGTGTCCTTTGACAGCTCTTTGGTCTTGGCCATAGTGGAGTTTGGAGTCTGACTGTTTGAGGTTGTGGACAGGTGTCATTTACACTGATAACGAGTTCAAACAGGTGCCATTAATACAGGTAACGAGTGGAGGACAGAGGAGCCTCTTAAAGAAGAAGTTACAGGTCTGTGAGAGCCAGAAATCTTGCTTGTTTGTAGGTGACCAAATACTTATTTTACCGAGGAATTTACCAATTAATTCATTAAAAATCCTTCAATGTGATTTTCTGGATTTTTTTTTCTCATTTTGTCTCTGATAGTTGAGGTATACCTATGATGAAAATTGGAGACCTCTCTCATCTTTTAAGTGGGAGAACTTGCACAATTGGTGGCTGACTAAATACTTTTTTGCCCCACTGTATGTTTGAGCACGCCTCAAAATGTTAGCAGCTCTGAACAGTTACAAAGTACAAACAAAACTATTGTACCACTGGTCCTTAAATATAAATGCCTTTAAATATTGCTTATCATCCCCAGAAAATTCAAGTTAATCTTAAACTGTTATGTATTTTTAAAATGTTGTGATTTTGATAATTATAAAATTCAAATAGAAGGCAAGTTTTACCACTTTCGATTATAGACTAAGTCACTCTGAAGGCTATTCTTAAATATCCAAGTTAAAAGAAACTGATTATTTTCCCTGCAGATCATTTTCAGATCTTCTATCCTCTGTTAAAATACCACAACTGCACAAAAGAGTATCTAAATGAATACGTAAGAAATAACACCTAATGAATGAAAGAATGGATGCATTTCATCGACCTAAACTTTTTAAAACAGTATCTCATTAAGGAAAATAGAGCACTCTAAATTTTATCCATATGCATAAAGTGTTAAAATGAGTTCAAAGGCACTGCAATGCAGCATCACTGATTTATTTGGAATTTAATTATTGAGCTTAAAATAACATTTCTAGTTTTGTGTTCTGATTTTATTTAATCACAAGACAGCATTAGGCAGTGATCAAACACTGAGATATTGATGGCTTATTATCATCACTGTATAGTGATTTAGTTCCAAGTATAACAAGATTCGTCACCTTAACACTGTACCTTTTGAGTTTGTTGGTGTTTAAGGGTCCATTTGCAATAAAGGGAGCGCTAAAAATATAAATAAATTGATAAATAAAAAGTTGCAATGCTTCTTCCAGCATTTTTTTCTTCCAACATTTGTCATCTCCTCCAGCCTGTTGCTTTTCCTGTATGGTCACTTCAGTACTGAATATATGTGTGTGTATCTATATACATTATATATCAGCTAAAAATAAATTATAAACCCATTTAAAGTTAGAGCTGTCCTCACTTCCAACTTTTGGGGCTCCAAATATTCTGTCCAATCTTTTTTCTCCCTTAGTAAACTTCAGCGTTTTCATGTGTGCAACTTTTTTATCATAGTTTTACAGCTTTTCCTGTAAATCAGAGACATTTTTTTTCTTGTAAATTTGCCTACTTTTTGTATTAAAAATGCAGTATTTCCCCCATGTTGTTTCCCCCTAAATTCACAGTTTCTCATAAAAATGTAGCATTTTTCTCAAATTTGCATTTTTTGTCATGGAAAATAAGCCCTTTAACTTACATATTGGCAAAATTATTTAAATTTCTGATTTTATTTTTTTGGGGGGGGAGGGGAGTATCATCAGGTTGCTTCTTTCTTCTTATGAATTTATACTATTTTCTCCTAAATTTTCATGTTTTTTTTTTTTTTTTCTGGTAAATTTGGTCAAGGTAAATTTGTTATTTACCTTATGGGGAGGGGGGGGGGCAAATACCTGAATCCTAAATTTGAAAACTGAATGTCATTGTAAAAAATTAAATGTCTAAATAATGAATCCAGAGTAAGTTTTTAATACCAGGATGATTTAGTCACAAATCTACTCACAGATTTACCTTAGGTGTGGTTTTGCTGAGATTTTGTCTTGGAACTCTGCCATGCAGGCCATTTTTGCCCAGTCTCTTTCTTACAGTGGAGTCATGAACACTGACCTTAACTGAGGCAAGTGAGGCCTGCAGTTCTTTGGATGTTATTGTGGGGTCTTTTGTGACCTCTTGGATGAGTCGTCGCTGCGCTCTTGGGGTAATTTTGGTCGACCGGCCACTCCTGGGAAGGTTCACCACTGTTCCATGTTTTTGCCATTTGTGGATAATGGCTCTCACTGTGGTTTGCTGGAGTCCCAAAGCTTTAGAAATGGCTTTATAACCTTCTCCTGACTGATAGATCTCAATTACTTTGTTTCTCATTTGTTCCTGAATTTCTTTGGGTCACAGCATGATGTCTAGCTTTTGGGGATCTTTTGGTCTACTTCACTTTGTCAGGCAGGTCCTATTTATATGATTTCTTGACTGAGAACAGGTGTGGCAGTAATCAGACCTGAGTGTGGCTCGAGAAATTGAACTCAGCTTTCCAAAGATGTGATAAACCACAGTTAATTTATGTTTTAACGGGGGAGGGGGGCAATCACTTTTTCACACAGGGATATGTAGGTTTGGATTTTTTTCCCCTTTAATAATAAACACCTTAATTCAAAAACTGCATTTTGTATTTACTTGTGTTATTTTTGTCTAATATTTAAATTCGTTTGATGATCTGAAACATTTAAGTGTGACAAACATACAAAAAATGAGAAATCAGGAAGGGGGCAAACACTTTTTCACACCACTGTACAACACACTATACAGTGAAGATGAAAATAGTTAATAGTTAATCACTCGGTGGAGAAGCAGACCCACAATGACCTCGTGACCTGGACCTTAAAATGAATTAATGCCTACTATCCCTGTACCATGTTTGGAGTTGATGTACGCAGTTCTTGTTTAAAGCGTCTGGAAAAGACAGACCGATGCATGCCCTGACTACCGTTGGTGTGGGTAATGAAAGTTGAAGTATCTTGTTACAGGCCAAAGCTGATACAGCATTCATGAAAAACAAGTACTGCTGTATGTGAGCATGAAGGAGGAGAAACTTGTATGTGAGCCAAAGAACTGAGAGACAAACATTTCATCCGGACCACCCATTCTTTTAGTCTGTTTAGTCTGTTAGGGTTAAAGTGGTGACTTCCCTTCAGCTGAAGCTTCTGCCCATTAGGATAAAAGTGAGAGAGCCCACCAAGAATATGGAGCTGATCATTTAATTTAGATACATGTTGGCCATGTTGGTACTGTGGAATATAATCACAGTAACACTTAGAGATAGCTAGAATGTGCCCCTAAGTTCCTTTCAACAAGAAAATGCAAATTCCTTGATATGTAGAAATGCCACAAATACCAAAGAGGAAAATGTCTATGGGTTTCACAATTTTTTCTTCAGCGTTTTCAGCCAAAGTCAATATTATAACATAAGTGGATTATCAGTCAAACAATGTTGTCACCGTTGGAAACAATGAGAACTCACTCTTATTTTGATTTTTTTCTGCATGAACAGAAAAAAAAAAAAAATGAAGGGGAAAAGCTGTATGGCTACACATTTAGAATATTGTGGAAGGGCGCCATCTGGTGCAGGAATGCAAAAATACTACTGGGTCTCAAAAAAATCAGATCATATGGATTCAGTGATTTGATCATCAAAAAAAAGTTTGAAATTACTCACTTTGTTATAAATATAGAAAATACAAAGTTATCTTTCTTGATGTAATTATTAAACAAAAAAACTTTGGCAATATTCCAATTTCTTCAGATGTGCTTGCTTGCTTTAAAGCCTTACTGTAGTTCATTTGTGCTTTTGACATTTTTACCTCCACCAAATATGTGCTAAATTGTCTGTTAGCAGGACTACGCAAAATCTACTGAAGGGATTTTGATGAAATCTTCACCAGATGAGGCCCTTGGGCTATGGATGAATCCATTAGATTTTGGAGGCAACCCGACAACACATACTGGCAAGGCAGATGGCAGTATGGACGGACAGAGCCTTGGTATGCACTCTTTGAGTGCCATCTAGTTTCGTATGCATATTCTGATTTTCTTCTGAAGTCAAACATCAACACTTTAAAAATCTGGGCTAAAAGAAAATCAAAGAACATTTTTTTTTTTACTAAGTTAGGAAAGCAACTGTGGTGTGAAAAATCCCTTAATTAAAGGGGAACAACGTGGAAAAAAAGACAGTTTATTAATGAAATGTCAGTTTTACTACATCAGAAAAAGCCTTATAATCACCAGTTTTTGGCAGTTATTATGAATGACAGATTCATCACAATCCACCATTATAAACTAACCAGAGCCATTAAAAACAGCATATTAGACATGGATGAGCTTCCAAAGTTTAACTCGCACTACTGATGCTATAAAAGAGACAGAAGAATGTTGTGTGTTTAAGCTTCACTGAACATTTCTACCATTAGGACCTTAATCAGACAGTCCTTCATTTAATGCAAGAGTTAAAAAACTCTTCAGCATCATTTGGTTCAAGACTTATGTCTACATCACTGTGTTTTTATACGATTCATTTGGTCAACAACACAACTGTGCATTTCCTGTAGTGAAAAACTGAGTTGGCAAATTGTTCTTGTATCAAAAATATTTCATCGCCACCAAAGTTCTGCACAGGAAAAAAAAAAAATTACAAATAAAAATAATCTGAGCATTGTTAAATCACAACCCGGTCAAAGAAAATGCTCCTGATGTTTTGATTAGAAGAAAAATTGAAATATAAAAGCATAAATGTGCAGATAGAGCATCACCCGCATCACCTGCAGCCACAATAAAACTAATGTTCTTATTTTGGTTTACAGATTGTTGGACAAATCTTAACTTCTTTTGCTTCAAAAATCCACTCTGATATTATCTAAAAAGAAATGAAAGGGTGGATTCCGTACAAATCTAAATAAGCTAATAAATTATTTTCTTGTCTTAATGGACTAAGTTATTAACTACTACAAACATTACTGTGCAAGTAAAAAAGAAAGCAAAAAAAAAACTAATTGGTCTATAATTAGTCTGCTAAAAAACTAAAAGCCAACCATTAAAAATAACAGAATATAAATATGTTTAAACCAATTCAGCAACATATTTTATTAAAACAAATTATCCATAGCTATCAACAAAAAAAACACCCCGAAATAATAGTGCAGATTTCCCCCAAAATGATAGAATTTATCATTAAATCAGTGCTTTTATACTCTGCCCAAAACATTAAAAAAGAAAGAAGGAAAAAAATAACAAAATTACGTTCATTTCCTTCAGTTCCAGACATGATTTTGAACTTTTTTTCCTAATCAAAAACTGATTAAAAACATTTTTTTCACATATCATCTCAAAATCCCATCTTAAATAAACATAAGAGTAATATCCTTAAAATCAGAAAATATATGAAGTAAATGAATAATGAAACCCAAAGCCGGGAACTTTTCTGATGTGTAGCTGAGCATTCATTGTAAAACAAAACATTTACATGTACACATTTAAACAAAATTTTTAATGAAGCTTATAAGCCGGAAAACAAAATTGCCCCCCATCCTTAAACACAATTATTCTAGTAAATTATAAGCATTATAAGTAAGCAGAATAATTTAAGTGGCACATTCCTACCAGTGCAAGATGGACGACCCTTCAGAAAAACTCGGGTGTGACTAATTCACAGAGTAAAGTCAGTTTTAAATTTTATGATTCCAACCCATCACTCTGAACTGGAAAAGTGATGCTGCAAAGGCAACCCCGCAGCCTGTGGCAGTGGGAGGAACACTGAGCTGGACTGCGAGCAGACATGCGGCCTATTACAAAATAACAAGCACAGCAATATTTTACTATTTACCACCGAGTTCTAATTGTAAAAATTTGGTCAGAACCTCTGACTGGAAAACCCCTTTTTTTTCTTTAAAATGTTTTTTTTTTTTTTTTTGCTTTTGGAAAAGATGGGTGTGACTCACACTGATGTGTTTTCATGTGCATGTTTCTTTTTTCTAGACTGAGGTTAACCTTGTTTTATAAATCCACAAATGACTGGATTTAAATTTTCGATTTGAAAATGATGTTCATAATGTGCAAATACATACAGTACTGTACAGTACTGTATAACAGAATATTTTCTAAGAAAATAACAACCTGTAACTGTCCAAATGTATTTGATTCTATGTTAAAAGTCCATATTTTTGTTCCTTTCGTTCCTGCTGGTATCACCTGCATTCAAACTAGAGCAGTGCGACACATTAAATGGTCCTGTGCGCCTCAGACCCCACAGTCATTGGTTCTGTCTTGGAGCTTGCGGGTCAGGATGTGGACGGTTGAAAGGAAGGCGACGGAGACGTGGAAGAGGAGCTGCCATGCGTTCCTCAAGCCGAGGAGGTACAAGTTGCATAGGACGATCACACTCAGCAGAGAGAAGCACTTGAGTCGCTTCAGAGATGAGTGGAACAGGTAGAGGTGGCACTAGGAGAGAAGAGAGATAAAAGAGAGCTACAACCTGACTGACATGAGCTTTGTTTATTTTATTTTTTTTTGAGTATGAATAGCAATAGACTAAAAAAAAAGATGGACGACAGAAACGGCCTGCCCATCTCAATCGCCCTCTGGTGGCTAGCGGCAGTAAGACTTTAAGCCCCCACACTCACTCATCATGACTCGCGCATGGGAGGTGGGGGTCTTCCTCCACCCCTGCTGCCCTCCTTCTGCCGGGGGCCTGGCGCCTGGCTGGTGACCTGGGGCCCGTCATGTTGTCATCATCCCAGAGCGCTACCACGAGTGAATAGGTTCGAGCAAGGGAGTGAGCGAGAGAAAGAGAGAGTGAGTGAGCAAGTGAGTGAGAGTGAGGGAGTGATGAGTAGTGATGGTGGCGGTGGGTCGGATTTGTGTGGTGCTTTGCATGTCGGGTGACATCTCTGGGCGCTTGCGGTGGGTCCACTGATCGTTCGCTCTGGGCGGGCATTGGTGGCGGTGGGCTGTTTCTGTGGCCGCAGCTGCTCTGGGGCGGGTTGGTGGGGGTGTGGCTGCTGGTCTGTGCCGGCGGCCTCCCCGACAGCTGGGCATTGGTGCATGCTCGTACCCACTGCATCTGCGCCACGGCCACCCCAAGTGTTAAGGGTGAGTAAGTGTGAGTGTTTAAGAGAGAGCACGAGTAAATGTGAGTGAGTCAGAGCGCGAATGAGAGTGTATGTATGAGTGAGTGTGAGTAGAAGGAAGCACGTGTGAGTGTGAGCGACTTGTGAGGGCGAGTGGGAGTGGGTGAGAGTGAATGAGTCTCAGTGTGGGAGTGAGAGTGCGAGTGTAAGACTGTGTGAAAGAGAGGGTGAGTGAGTGAGTGTGTGTGAAAGCATGAGGGTGTGAATGTGTGACAGTGGCTGTATGTGCTTGTGGGAGTGCTGGACTGAGGGGATGGCGTCTCCTGGTACCTTCTGGCCGTGTGGGCTTCCTTCGACTGGGGGGGCTGGCCCCCCGTGGGGTTACCCACACCTTTCTGCCACCTTCCCTGGGCGTGGGGGCCTGGGGGCTCCCGGGGCACGGGTCAAGGGCACTGGGGTGGGTGCGGGTCCTCTGTGGGATGGGGGGAAGAGGGGTGGGCCAGTGGCGCAGGCCAGTTTCCGGCCCGGGGGTGGGTGGCCTTCTAATGCCTGGGGCCTGGGGCCCAGGGGCTGGCGTTGGCCCCACTGGGGGGGTGGGGATGGGTTGATCTGGCGGTGGGGGTGGGGGCGCACCGCGCCGGCCACTTTGCAGCCCAGCCTTCTTCAACCATCCCTCCTGGGGCGGTTGCCCAGCTGTCCTGGGGCTTGCTTGTTTCCGGGCATTTGTGCTCTGTGGGGGTTGGCGGCGCTGTCTTGCTTGCTCGGGGTTTCCGGGAGGGGGGGTGTTGCTGTGACCTGCCGCCCTCTTTGTATGTTTCCTGGCAAACCACTCAGATGCATGCACACACACACACACACACACACACACACACATCTCTCTATTCTTTTACAGGTGCAGATACTAAACTCATGATGAGACCTTTTCAGAAGAAGAAACGGTTTGTCTTCTGTTTGTTTTAGTTGTGTTTTTTCTGTTTGTTCCTCTCTCTTTTTTCCCCCTCTCCACCCCTTGCTTCTCCATTCCCCCCCGTCAAGTCCATCAAGGGTAAAACAATTTAAAGTGTCTATGACACGATGTAGGAAGTATGGCTCAATATTCAGTATGAATTTATCTTCAATCGTCCACATAGTTGGTTCTGTTGGCTTAGAACGCTAAATAAGTGGAAAAATATTGTAAGTGAATTTAAATTTAGTGCCATGTTGCAGTAACGCGATATCCGGAGACTCGCCTCGTTTCCGGATATGACGTCATGAGAGGAGTTTAATCTCGGCTGATCCGTGTGCTGTCAGTGTAAACAAGCTGTTTAGCTTCTGTATCAGCAAAGAAATGCCAAAACGCTGCGTGGCGGCTGGGTGTTCTAATTGCCCCAGTGAACATATACGCCTGTTCGCATTCCCAAAAGATCCAGATCTTCTTATAAAATGGGCGAAGCAACTACAGAGAACAAGGGACAAATGGCAACCAACACCATCTTCTGTACTCTGTAGCGATCATTTCACTGCAGACAGTTTTGAGGAGGCGCCTGCTATACAGGAATCTTTAGGCATGAAAGTTCGTTACAAACGAGTTCTAAAACTGCCATACCTACAGTTTTTAAACGAAAAATCACAGCTCAAGACGATATCAATCTATCAAAACAGCGCAGAGAAGCAACAGTGTCAAAACTCGCCTGGAAAAGAGTAAGTCCCTCTGTTTATGTTTAAGGTGTGATAGAGGTGTGAGGACACATCAGATCTGCAAAACAATTGGGGTGTTTAGTTAAAAAGTATCTTGTTGCATTATTTGTAACTTGTAAACTTTGACAAACACATACAGTTGTGCATTTTTTATATTTTTTAAACAAATAACCAGCTAAGGGGGTATTTACTTGTATTATTAGCATATTTGTGATTTGTGTGTATTTTCTTCTACTCTTGAATAAAAAAAAAAAAGAATCACGGGCCTTTTGGTGAATTTTTTTTAAAACCAAATTAGGGGTAAAAGAGAATAACCACTGAAATGAAGGAGCCCAGCTCTCGGCCGTCTAGCCACTTCGATTTACAACATAGCAAAGGTACATGATCAAAGTTGCACATCCAGTTCTTTTAGATCTATCTGTATATTACCATTCAGTGTTTTGGAGGTGACCGATGTCCATCTCTAACCCTTCACCGTCGGACCCTTCATCCTCTGAAACGTGTGAGTCATCGTCGCTTCCTGAATGATATGGTTCAAATAAATAGGGTTGTTGTCCTTCGTTAGAACCAACTCGCTCTTCTTCATCACTCAGTCCTGTCTCTTCCTCAAAAACTATTGACAAATCGCTCAAATCTTCGCTGAAATCACTCACAACTTCCTCCGCTTCAGTGTACTCAGCCATGCTTGTTTACATATTGGGTTCCTCTCATAACGTCACAATATGGCGGCGCTGTTTGACCCGATTTCGACAAATGAACATCGCAATCTGCTGCATCACGATGTAATTTATGGTAGTATATTTTGTCTACACAATAAAAACACAGTAGTTCTGCTTTCTAATGATGTCTTGGTTGAATTATGTCACGGACTCTTTACGTAACGTATTAAAAGTTATTACAAGAGGATAGGGCTGCACAATTATGGCCAAAATGATGATCGAGATTATTTTTGATCAATATTGAAATCACGATTATTAATCATAATTATTTATTAACTTTAGGAGAAACACAGATTATATAAAATGCTTTTTTTTTTTTAATTCATCCTATTTACCAAATGCTAGATGAAGCCTGTGGCCAAGTTTCTGAAGCCTTCGTTGCTCATACAGTATTTAGTGGACACGTGTCTTTGGCCAAATAAAATGCTATTGCATCAGTTACTTTAGTGCGTCTTTGGGAGGCGGGTGGATACGGTGAAGCTCTGTGCAGGGTTGATACTATGGTTGCCTGGGTCGACACTGGACACAGACTGTGATTTACTGAAGTGACATTAGCTTTAGCCTTCATGCATTTATCGTACTTGTGTTTGTGGTGTTTTGTCAGGTGGTTGAATAAGTAAGGCTACGGTCACACCGCAGGTCTTGATGCTCAATTCCGATTTTTTACTGAGAGCTGATTTTTTTGTGTGGGCATTCACATTATAATTTAAATGCGACCCCCATCAGACTGGAGTATGAACGGTCTCCAGCTATGAAGTGAACCACATGCGCAGAAGAAAACACATCAGACACAGCGCTGTGTTTGAGGAAGTAAATATGAGCACCGAACGATTGAGGGGACAGAACTTCTTCACCTTTGATGCAGCACAGCAAAATAAATGTTAAAAAACATTCAGAAATGTCTATGCACAAAATAAATGAGGCCACCTTCATTCCTCTCCATGCCAGATTACCACTTTTTTTTTTTATAAATGTGCCGTTACTGTGCACATATAATGTCTATTGGCTTCAGCCCTGAGCTCTCCCCCCTCCCCCTCCGCCCACAATTTTGAAGCTATTGTGCAGTCTGAGCTGACAAAAATTACAATCCAGTGATAAAGGGAAGGAGATTGATTAAAAAGCGAGCACAAATCAGCTGTGTCTCCCTGAAGACTTCACAAAGCTATGGAGGACGTCACAAAGCTATGAGGAGAATGTCGCAGAGCTATGAGGAGAATGTCACAAAGCAATGAGGAAAACATAATCAAGTCTGTGGCGGTAATGCACCTTTGAGCTGGCTGCCAACCGCCAATCAAATCTAAGCGGAGAAGAAGAAGAAGCTGTGTCTCCCATGCCTGCGGCATCTGCCAGCACAGAATATAGCGTCTGTCTCACTTCAATGAGGAAAAAGTCAGATGAAATGCAACATGACCGTTCAGACGGAGGTCACTTTGGAAAATATCAGATACGATTCGGAATTAGGACCACGTATGAAAGTGGCCTGGGTCTGGTGTGAAAAAATCAAATCTGTGTTGTTCAGACAGTCATTAAAAAAATCTGATATGGGTCACATTTGTGCAAAAAAATCAGAATTGGGCCTTAAAACCTGCAGTGTGACCATAGCCTTAGATGTGTTGCCCTGCGGCGCAGACACAGCTCTGTGGCACTCTTTGCATATAATTTCCTTTTAGTCAGCATCACTTGCCCTGAATCCAAAACACATCCAGACAACGGATGATGATCCTTTCGAGGCACTAGCTCCTCGCTTCCACGTGTTGCCATACTGTCACCTTCTGCTCCCGACATCTGGTTTGTGTTTCACCATCACACCAGTCCGCTATTGAAAACTGGAAGGGCTGATGACACGTTTTTGACATTTTTTAGCATGTTGTGTAAACTCAAAAGTCATTGTCTATGGTCAATATAATATTTACAACAGCGCCTGCATAAACTAGTTATCATCAAAAAACCACAGCCGCTGACCGGACTGTAGTGCCGCCCACCGAATTAAGGGCGGCACCCCAATGACGTAATCGACAGAACGGACTCCGGTGTTGTTGACTGGAATGACAGCAGCTTTGTAGCTCACAGTTTCTCTGGTTTCTTGTTTTAATTTTACGGCTATGCCTTCGCATTGTGTCGCAGGCTTAGATAAACAGCAGGCCATGAAAGACCACATCACACGCTTCAGCTCCAACTGTCATAAGCCTCCTCGTGCGCTTCTTGTGTGCTTTTAGGCAGGAAGAGCGCAGAGGAGGAGAAGGATTAACGGATTTACGTGCAGCTTTGGCCTACTTTCTGTGATCCCATGCTGACATCTCACTGGTCCGGCCACGTCCCCTCTCTCATTATCACCAACTGATTCCCCTTCCGCTGATCACGTTTCCCGGTCCTCGCCCAGGTGCTTCTCATCACACCATCACCAGCAGGGTGTTACTGACAAACGGCCGCGAAGTATACGCACTGCTGGTCCATAGTATTGTCATCTTTGCTGTTAGTCTGCCAGTATTTTCAGCACTCTCACGACATTAGTCACTCCATGTTCGCCGTGGTTCTCATGCATCCTTGAAGCGATGTTGGCTCTGGGGTGCACCTGTGGCTAACATGTCTCCTCTCATTCGTTCTCTGGGCGATGCCAGCCCCCGAACACCATCAGTAAGTGTGTTTGTGTTTTTTGTACATCTTCACCTTTTTGGGAATTGTCTGTTGTTCTATATTAAATGTGCTGTGGTGAACCCTGCACGTAAATCATCGTTATTTCATGCTCCCTCTCCATGCCCTGCGTAAGAGCGCACGGAGAGGGAGGATTTATGCGTAAATAACGAGGATTTACATGTGGATTTACACGTAGGATTCACCACAGCACATGTATTGAACATAAACACTGATCCCAAAAGGTGAAGACTTACAAAAATAAACAGAAACACTTACAGTTGGCGTTCGGGGCTGACATCGCCCAGCGAACATGGAGAGGAGACATGTTAACCACGGATGCGCCCCAGAGCTGACATCACTACAAGAGGCACAACAGAACCACAGCTGTGTGGAGTGGCTAACACATCGTGATAGTGTTGGCAATACTGACTGGCTGACAACACGGCAGATGATGCACACAAAACATGAACAGCTGACTGTCACTAAGTCTGACTCGCTAGGCACAGTGCCCGCTTGGCACGGCTCAAACCTATACGGTTTGATGCCCCCAGATTCTTCATTGTCATCCCATTCTTCGGAACTATAATCGTCTGAAGATTGGACAACACAAACCAATTCCAGACTACATGTGCTGGAACCATCGTCAATGTTTTCAACCGCTTCCATCCTGTGTGTACAAAGGGCAGCCAAGTGCTGTGTTCTGTTGATGACATGACTACGTGGCACCGGGGTTTTCCAGCCACTGACGTAATTGGTGATGTGGCGCTCATGAAAACGTTGGATATTCGCATGAAAAAAAGCCTGTTTGACTTAGAACTGCACAGACCAACCTATTTTGTCATATTGTATTATGTGTTGAAAAATTGGAGGAAGTCAAAAACGTGTCATCAGCACTTTAAGGCTGCCATTACAGGGTGCGCTTGCTTGTCAGTTCTGCAGATTAAGGTTGCCCTAACGTGCGTTCGCCCCCTGGTGGTCGGCTGGCTGTTGGTTGAGAAAATGCCTGATTTGATATGCAGCAGAGCCCACATTTTAAATGTTAATATCATCGACGATCACGTTAATTTAATCGTGGCAGGCAAAATCATGACTGCGATCAAAATTCGATTAATTGTGCAGCCCTACAAGAGGAGTCTATAAATAATATACAGTACATAGATATGTGCCATAAGGACTGGAAGAGAAGCGAAAAAAAAAAGTGAAATTTAAAACAATGTGTCATGGATTTAAGTGTCCCCTGAAGTTTATATTTCCTAAAATTGTGACTTAGATTAACCATTATAATTCAATAAGTGACTCCATGAAACACTCATAGCTGCTCTGCTCATTCACAGACCAGAATATTCAGGCTGTTACCTTGTTAAATCAAAGGGAATCTTGGTTCTTTTGCATGGGCGGTGCGGTGGCGCAGTGGTTAGCACTGCACCAGCACAGCAACTCACCCTTGGCCATGGGATCCCTGGTTCGATCCCAGCCCCTGACCAACAGTGATCTGTGTGGAGTTTGCATGTTCTCCCCGTATCTGTGTGGGTTTACTCCGGGATTTCCCCGGTTTCCTCCCACATGCCAAAAACATGCAGGTTAGGTTAACTGGAGACTCCTAAAGTGGCCCTAGGTGTGAATGTGTGTGTGAATGGTTAAGGGATAGCGCCGTACCGTGGCTGCTTCATCCATCCAGGTGGATGCCCTCAATTTCCCCTCTGGGGATCAATAAAGTATACAAAATCAAAAAAAAAATGTTCTTTTGTTGTTAAAATTGTGTTAACAGGAGTTGTTAGTTCCTATCCAGCAGGTCAGTTGGGGCGGTATCAGTGTTGCTGTTAAAGCCACGTCACCCTTTAACCCTTTGGTTTCCATCTCAGCAGCAGCTCTGTTTGAATTGTCCTTAGAAGGGAACATGTAAATGAACAGAGGTGTGAAGTTTGTCCCAGCTGTTCCCACTGATGTCATGGGGGGGTAATCTGTTGGGTGTCATGGGGTGTCATGTGTTTACTCCTCCTGGGTTAACTGGATTATTTCTGCTGCTGGGGGATCACCTATTCCTCTTCTTCGTCTCCTTTTCCCTGCTGGTTAGTGCAGATCTGCAGGATTTAACACCACCAAACACCACTGTTTAGATCCTCCTCATAGCTGTCATTTAAAAAGGGCCAACACATGCCAATTTATCACATCCTTTTCCATGTAAATTAGAAACATTTTGTTGTAAATGTGAGGATTTTTCTCATAGTTTTGCAGGATTTTCCCTGCTGAGTACCAGCCATTTTACTCAGAAATGTGCAGCTTCTTACTTGAAAATTTGCAGCTTTTTATTATTCATAATTTTGCAGCTTTCTCCTCATGAATTAAGAACTTTTCTTACTCTTGAATGTGCAGTTTTTAAAAAAAACGCTTAAATTTGCAGCATTTTACTCAAAGCTTATATTTGCAGCGTTTTGTTCCTAAATTTGCAGTGTTTTAGGTGATAAACAGTTGGAAATTTACACCTTTTTTGTCTTTTTGCTAAAGTTGCAGCTTTTTACCCATAAAATTCCACTTTTTTCGTCAGAAATTGGCAGCTTTTAACTGAGACTTACATCCCCCCCCCTTTTTTTTTTTTGACAGGTCAGGTATTGGCTTGCTTGCTACTGGATAACCATAAAACCGGTACTACTTGTCTCATGGGTCGGGCCACCGGCAACTCAACCGGCATCCCCACCCTTCCGAGGGCATGGAGGGTGAAACAGGGCATCCTGGCAGAACTAAAAACAATATCTGCCACAGGTCTGTGGTGGACCACTCCCAGTTACACGGGGTGAGACTGGACACCCTGGCAGATAAATACATCTGTTGCAAGGTGTGTGGTGGACTGTGCCAGTCGGTGCATTGTGACATGCACTACACAAAGAGCAGAGATAAACAAACCTATCATCTGGTCAGTCACTGCAACAGATACTGGAGTCAGTTTGTCTTGGCTTGTCCTTGCCACAGATAATACCTTTTTCTGCCAAGAATGTGCCGCTAGTCCAGCAAAAGCTAGCGGTACTCAAATACTTTGCAAGCAGTTTCATGAAATGGTCAGTCAGAAAGCAACTCATACCGGCTCAGACGTCGCCCGGGCTAACAAGGTCTGCGCTGATCTTATCTGTTCACACTCCCGACAGGAAGCGAAAAGTAAGCTAGGAGCAGGAAGACAAAAGAAGAGGAAAGCAGCAGCCTTGTGTGTAGCAGAATGGAATGTTGGACAGAACAACATCACAGCGCCCAGAAAGACAGACCGTGCTTGTGGCCCTGGAAATGAACAGGTACAATGTAGACATAGCTGCACTTAGTGAAACAAGATTGCCTGGATATGACAGCTTGGAAGACCATGGGTACATCTTCTTTTGGAGTGGGAAATCAATTCAAGAAAGGAGAGAAGCAGGAGTGGGCTTTGCAGTTAGAAAGGAGACAGCAGCAATGCTTGATGAGGAACCGGTGCCAATCAATGACAGGATAATGACTATGAGACTCCCACTACAGCGGAAGATGTATTCCACATTCATCTGTGTGTATGCCCCAACAATGACCAACACAGAGGAGGCGAAGGAAGAGTTCTACAGTGATTTACGTGAGACTATCAGGCATGTACTGACTGATGACAGGCTGATACTCATTGGAGATTTTAATGCCATAGTTGGTTCAGACACTGAGAAATGGAAAGGAGTGCTGGGCAGTCATGGAGTAGGCAAGTGCAATGCTAATGAAGAACTTCTACTTGCACTATGCTCAGAGTACAACCTTGTGATAACCGACACACACAAGAAGACATGGATGCACCCAAGATCCAAACACTGGCACTTGTTAGACTACATCATAGTAAGGCAGAGAGACATAAGGGATGCATTGGACACCAGAGCAATGAGAGGTGTGGACTGTGGTATTGATCATGTTATGCTGAGATCTAGATTAAGGATTTGCAGACGAAAACAGCACTGCAGGATGGGTGCGAAGCCACCACGGAAGCTAAACACTAGTGCACTGAAAGGCCAAAAGAAGCAGGAAGAACTTACACAGGAAAGGGATGAAAACTTGAAAGACTGGAACAGCAACAACTCAGAGAATGACATAGAAGAGAAATAGGCAACACTGAAGGATACGGTGTATCAGACTGGGAGTGATGTATTAGGCTACCCTGAGAGGAAACATCAAGATTGGTTTGATGAGCATGATGAACATCTGAAGAAACCACTAGAAGTGAGGAATACAGCTAGGCAGGAAAACCTACAGTGTAACACAAGGTCGAAGAAGAAAAAATATTCAAGGGCTCAGAGTGAGCTACAGAAGTACACCAGAGAGACGAAGTCCAACTGGTGGGATGAAAAAGCGGAGGAACTTCAAACTGCAGCAGACAGGAAGGACATAAAAACATTCTTCACAGGTTTGATAGAAATCTACGGCCCTAAACCAAGATGATTGATCCAACTAAAGGCTATGGCTGGTGAAACGGTTTTGCAGGAGAAAGACAAGATCCTGGGCAGATTTGCAGACCACTTTGACCAACTACTAAACAACCCTGGAGATCTCACTGAAGAGGCTAAAGAAGCTCTAGTGCAGCGACCAGCTGCATCAAGTCTGGATGAACCACCAAATCTTGATGAACTAATGGCAGCTATCAGGACAACACAGGATGGTAAAGCTCCAGGAAGGGATGGAATTCCAGCAGAAGTGTGGAAATTTGGTGGTGTTCAGCTGACCAACTGCCTGCACAAGCTCATCCAAGAGATATGGGATGCCCAGAAAGTACTTCAGGACTGGAAGGATGCAAGTATCGTGCCTTTGTTCAAGAAAGGTGACAGGAAAGATTGTGGAAATTACCGAGGTATATCACTGCTAGCCACTGTTGGTAAGATTCTCTCACGTGTACTACTGAACAGACTCAATGAACACATCTCGCAGAATGTACTACCGGAAACCCAGTGCGGCTTTAGAAGTGGAAGAAGTACAATGGACATGATTTTCTACTTGAAACCGGTTCAAGAAAAGTGTATTGAACAGAACATGCCCCTTTATGTAGTCTTCATAGACTTCAGTAAAGCCTTCAATGCTGTTTCGCGACAAGGACTTTGGCAGGTACTCAAGAAATATGGCTGCACAGAGAAGTTTGTCAGCCTGATTGAGGCACTCCATACAGGTATGCAAGCAAACGTGGCAATGAATGGTTCAGTATCTAAAGACTTTTCAGTAAGCAACGGGGTGAAACAAGGGTATGTGCTGGCGCCTACACTCTTCTCGCTATATCTGGCAGCCATGCTTGAGGTGACCTTCAAATAAACCTCAGAAGTAGTATACATTAAAACAAGGAAAGAAGCAGACTTGTTCAATGTGGCACAGTTTAAAACCAAGAGTAAGACATCAATAAAGGTAGTAAGAGAAATGCTCTTTGCCAACGACAGTGCTCTAGTTGGACACAGTGCTGAAGATATGCAATCTTTAGTGGAGAAATTTGCAAGAGCAGCTAGCTAATTCAGCCTCAAAATCAACATCAAGAAGACAGAGTGCCTTTATCAACCACCAAAGTTCCAGTTATTAACATCACTATCAGAAGAAATCAGCATTGGTACAGAGCCACTAGTCAAGTGCAAGACTTTCAAGTATCTAGGGAGTACTGTTTCAGAGAATGCTAGGCTGGAGGATAAACTACCTCTCAGAATGATAAGAGCAAGTGCTGTGTTTGAAAACTTGAGGGAGAGACTGTGGAACAATCGACATGTGTCTATCCGTGTGAAATGCAAAGTGTACAGAGCGACAGTACTGGCTACTCTATTGTACGGTGCTGAAACCTGGACTGTCTACAGAGTGCAGGTAAAGAAACTCCATGCGTACATGATGAGACACCTTCGCGCCATAATGAACATCTCATGGAAAGACAAGATAACCAACACAGAAGTGCTGAAACGAGCTGGTCTACCATCAATGGAGGACATGCTAATACAGATGAACCTGAGATGGCTCGGACATGTTGAGAGGATGGACCACCAGCGTCTCCCTCGGCAGTTACTCTACTCACAGTTATGTGAGGGCAAACGCAATCAGGGTAGACCAAGGCTCAGATTTAAAGACACTGTAAAAAGAAACTTGAAGAAGTTGAATACAGACAGGTGTTCCTGGCAGCGGAAGGCTAAGGACAGAGCTGCGTGGAGGAATCTGATCAGACCAAAATGAAACAGTCATTGTCGCCCACGACAGACTGCTATGATGATGACATAGATATGTGCTGTATAAAGCTCCTTTTGGCAAAGTAAATCTGTATGGCACAATAAGGGAAGCAGATTTCTGTTCTGCTTACCTAGCTGCTTGACAGGACAAGGGGGGGAAAAAAAAACTTTAAGCCCCACCTCCCT
Source organism: Pholidichthys leucotaenia (assembly GCA_020510985.1). Lineage (NCBI taxonomy): Eukaryota > Metazoa > Chordata > Actinopteri > Cichliformes > Pholidichthyidae > Pholidichthys > Pholidichthys leucotaenia. The sequence goes on from CM035844.1 coordinate 166,968,574, forward strand.
CTACTATTGTGTTGTGCCAAGCTAAAAGCTAGAACTCCTCCTTGAATACATTTTTTTCCAAAGATTGTTTCTGTCTTCATGGTTAACTTTTATCAAGCTGATTTATGTTCATGTGTTTGTTTTTGGAGCAGTTTGGTTTTCATTAATTATCTGACAAAAATGGGGTGTTGTCATGACAGTGTGGCTGCCACTAATGGGCAGCTGCATGTGTGAGAACTCAACACCAATTCTCCGTTTCCTTGTTTAAACTCAAAAGATTCAGGCTGCAAATAATATCACAAGCACAAAACATCAACGCCATAAATCCAAGAACTAGCGCTCCACTTTTCTACAATGGATCTAAGTAGTGCCGTGCCGTCCATCTTTATTTTTGAATCTATGTGAACAACTGTGTTACAATGTTTACCTGTGAAACACAGCAGAGGAATGCCAGAAAAAACGCCACTACATTCCAAACGCCTTCATAATCATCCTGTGGAAGGGAAACATTACACTTAATGAGAAGTGCTGGTTTGTTAATCAGGCCAGGTAAATAAAAACATTAATGCATCGCAGGGAGCTCATCCATCTTGGAATACAATTGTCGGACTCAGAGGAAACCCATGCAGGCAGTAAGTTAAAATATTTTCATTGAAAATGTTGCAGTCACACACTAGCTATCTCCATACCTGGAATGTGTACTCCATGAGGTGCACACCACGGATCAGATTTAAAGATGCGCACATAATATTAAGGACGAGCGAGAGGATGCCCGGGGCCGTCACTGGTTCAAGTCTGTGATTTTGACCTGAAAAGTAAAAGAGAGTGATGCTAAAAATGGCTCATTTCTGCATTACAATTGGCACCAACACAGAAAAATGAAATTGCCGTCAATCATGGAGACCTGGCTAAGTGAAAAGCCTGGGTGTCTTGTTGGATTGAATTTTGAGAGTAATATCAGCAATGTTACAAAGGTAGCTTTCTTATAATTTAAGAAAATTTTCAAGAATCACACCCTATCGAGAAGATACCAACAAACTTACCTGCCGGCGCTGCTCATTAAAAAAAAAAAAAAAAAAAAATTCAGCAGCACAAGTCATAATCAGAACCAGGAAGAGATTGGTTACCCATTATACTGAGGCTAGATTTCAAAATTCTTTTACTTTTTTAAAGCTGAAAATGGTTCAGCCCCTTTCTGTCAGAAGACATGTAAAATTACAGTATGTCCCAAACCTTGCACTAAGGTCTCTATGTCTGTGTCTTCGTCTTCTCTAGCCCCTCACCCCCAGCCAGTCGCAGAACATGACTGCCCCTCCATGAGCCTGGTTCTGCTAGAGGTTTCTTCCTGTTAAATGGGAGTTTTTCCTCTCCACCGTCGCTAAGTGCTTGCTCACAGGGGATCGTCTGATTGCTGGGTCTTTCTGAAATTGTGGGGTTTTCTCTGCATTTTAAATTAAATCACCCTTTATTGTCATTCAACTGTACAACCAATCATATACAGTAGAACGAGATTGTGTTTTACCCATCTACTGTGTTAATCACACACACCCCAAGTGTAGAATCAGAGGGCCACTGCCATGCAAGGTGCCGCCACAAATTTCCCTCCTCCATTCCATTATTGCTGAGCACCAAGCTGGACGGCAGGAAGTTCCACTTTTATATGGTCTTCGGCATGACCCGGCCGGATGCTCTACCAACTGAGCCACCACTCCGGTGGTATTTTGTAACGCTATGAGATGACCTTTGCTGTGATGTGGCGCTACATAAATAAAGCTGAATTGAATTGAATTCTGGCTTGTTAAATGCACCACTAATGAAGTGCAGAAATGATAGTGAGACAGCTTTTCATAGTGGTGCACCAAAAATTTGGAATGTATGTATACTACAGGGTTGACGTGCAACATTTTTTAATAACTTTAAGAAACACAGAATATAATATACATAATTTTAAGAACACAAAACCCATTTCTATGGTAGTTTAGTTAATTTAATAATAATAATAATAATGCATCAGATTTATATAGCGCTTTATCATAGACACTCAAAGACGCTTTACAAGTAGATACATTATTCATTCACTCCAGACAGACAATGGTAGTGGCAAGCTACTACTGTAGCCACAGCTGCCCTGGGGCAGGCTGACGGAAACGTAGCTGCCAATCCAGGCCAACGGCCTCTCCGGCCACCACCGAACATTTAAACATTTATACACATTTATACCCAGTGTTATGGGCACTGGGTATGAATTTAGCTCCCAATCATATTTATATATTTATTTTAGTTAATTTAGCTACCAATCATATTTATACATTTATTTTAGTTAACTTAGCTACCAATCATATTTATACATTTACTTTAGTCCATTCTTTTAACCTTTTAATCACAATTTTAATGCATATTTGTACTACTTTTAACATGTATTTTCAGCTTTATCTTTTATTACCTCCGCCAAGGAGGTTATGTTTTCATCGGTGTTGGTTTGTCTGTCTGTCTGTTTGTCTGTCTGTTTGTTAGCAAGATAACTCAAAAAGTTATGGACGGATTTTCATGAAATTTTCACAGATTGTCAGAAATGGGGTATCCTACAGACGATTACATTTTGGTGGTGATCCGGATCACCATCCACAAGAAAACCGCCATTACGCAAAATGCCATTTTCGTGAATAACTACTGAACCACTAATCCTATCATTGTCAATCCAATTGCTAGTCATATGTTTTCATGGTCAAGGAATCTGAAAACGTACACACAAACACTGTATGGGGGGAACTGTGGTGCTTGGCGGAGGTCTGCGCTCTCCGAGTGCTTTTCTAGTTCTTTCCTGTTCTTCATGTGAATGACCTTGAGCTGCATTTTATGTTACAAAATGTGTTATAAAATAATGTTCATTACCATTATTATTATTTATTACATACAGTATAGTCAAATGTTTAAATAATAGGATCACTTTGAATTATAAACACTAAGTCTCACCAGGTCCAACACCTTGTTCCATATGCCCATTTGCAGTGCCATTAGCTAGCGCCACATCATCCAAATTAATTATTTGGGGTGGATGAATCCTGAGATCCTCCTGGACTTCTGCCAGAGTCACTTCTAATGCCGGACCGCCGCTCTGGTTGTACTGTTGCTTTAGCTTCTGTATGGTGCCATCTGTCAAAATGCAGCAAGGTTTAGATTTGTGTTGCTGCAATAAATGTGATCATTTTTGGCAATGCATTCAAAAGCCTAATTCAAAGAAAAACTCATTTCCAATCCCAAAATTCAATCTCAAATATTGATGATACTTCTCTTCCCTCACCAAATTCCAAAAATGGATATGGCCTAGATGCCAAGGCAACCACAGTGCTATTGAAGCACGCTGCAAACTCCCAGCGTAGATCTTCCAGGAAGCAGAAGGCTTTAGCAACAGGGAGGCTGCAGTGGCACACGCTCATGTAGGACACTCCCTCTGAAGAGACGAAGCTGAACAGGTGAGAGGAGACGAGGTGTTTAGTAAACAAACAGCCCGGCACAGTGTGACACGGATCCCTGCATTCAGAGAGTGTGCACTGAATCGTTCTGCAGCCGAATCCTTACTATATGTTCAGCTCCTGGCCCTTGACCGTCCCTCTGCCTGGGAAGCGGGCCAGTGCCTTGCTGATGGTCTTGAGCTGTTGCTTTCTCTCCTGGAGCTCTCTGTTGTGTTCAAAGTCTGTAGAGGCTGACAGGGGGAGTCCATCCCTGACCCGAACCACAAAGGCAAACAGGATCAGAGACATGATCCTCCTGGTCCATGAAGAACACGCGGTCTGTATGGAGCAAGAAAAAAAAAAAATCAGGACATAATCGTGGTATTGATCAGGCAAACACAGAAGCAAGTCTTGCTTTATTGTAACCATGATGATAACACCTTAACAAAGTTGCTTTAAAATTTCTGTCTAAATTAACTTTAATCTTAGTGATCATGGAACATTAAAACCACCTTTTTCTATATTTGCTATTAAAATGATTTTATAACTTTAGTATTGTGGGAGCAACCTAAAAATATTAATTTAAGACGGACAGGAGTGTCCAGTTGTTCAGCACTGAACTGCTTGTTACTGTAGGTCACAGTAAATTATCTGGCCTGCTGATATAGTAGTCTGACAATAAATTTAATGCACCTTTAATGTGATCTGTTTCAACATCAGTAACGGTGTAGTGGACGTGCCTTTGCTTTTAAAAAGTATAATTAATTTCTGATGCCATCTTCTTTTTAAGCTAGCACAATGGCTAGAAAATAATAAAAAAGATGAACACCAATAATTTCAAGGCAGATGAGAAACTTAATATTTATTTGAGGTATTCAACTAAAAACAAGTCTTATATGCCAAGAGTTTTTCCAAGTATACAATATAGACCTTTTATGTGTTACTTGTTATTTTTGCCAGTGGGGGGAAAAAACTGTGATTACTTTAGTTATAAAGTTTTCATTTTAAACAAACATCCTGCTCACAGCTACCACAGAAAACTGGAAAAAAAAAAAACACACGATATCTGCACACTACTCGCATGCCTTTTTAATGCTTAGATTTCTTCAAATAATGTTAATACTTCTAAATAATAATGACTGCCTAGCCCCTGACTTTAGTCATTACCCCTATGCTGGGGCTCACCGTGAATGAATTTGACGCCCCTGACAGATGAAGCAAAAATGCAGTAAACTAAAGGAAGTGTCTATTGATACAGAAGCTGTCTCCCTATATGAAGTGTCTATTGATACGGATGAGTTGACAATCTGACGAAACCTTTTCAGATCAACTCCAAGCCTGCTGCAGATGTGGCTTAGGCGAACAGTGCAGCCGACGTCTGATCGGAGGGTTGGTGGTTAACGTCCTGTTCTCGTCGCCACGCCCACACCATTTTACTTGACATGAGATGGAATTTAGAACTAAAATTAAGAGGTTAGCCTTAGGATTTGGGAGTAAGTAAGGTTATAAAGGTAGTAAATAGATATTAATTAAAAAATTGAAACAAATAAATGACTCAGATTTCCGTACCTGTAGCCTGCTGCCTTTAAGGTACAGCATTAATAGAATGTTCTGGCCAATCAGATTTGAGCCATATCTATAGCAAGAATTCTACGGGTACGGTTCTGTACCCATAGCCACCGCCTAAACTAAACGGTGACTACTGTACCTGAGCACAATGCTATTTTTTCTCTTTTTTTAGTCTTCTGATTTTCTGTATAGCACCAGCCAGGTGTAGCACTCCCAATTTATTTTTTTTTAATCTCTGAATCTTTATTTTGGATAGACTAAAAGTAAAGATTAAGAAGAAACAGAATAATATAACAAAGGGGAAAAAATCCAACAAGGTCAAATTAAACAATAACTCCTCTGATTATACAGTTCAACATAAGTTATCCGAAATGGGTGATGGCTGAAGCTGCAGCTTATATTGCCCACCCATATTCCATCCAAGAATTCAAAAGAAAAACAAAACAAGAGCGATTACAATTCAGAACAAAGCTAAGACAAAGTGTGACAAAAAAAAACAACTAAGCAACAACACAATGCAGACTGGATATGACAATCCTTATGTGATTTTACACGTCATCTTGGATATATGTTTGGAGTATTTCTTCCTTTAGTTTTTGTTTAAATTGTCCAAGCGTTGTACATGATTTTAATTCAGGGCCAAAATCGTTCCATAATCTGACTCCTTGCACTGAAACCCAGTGTTGCTTGGTGGTAGTTCTCACTGAAGGTTTTTGAAATATGCATGTTCCTCTGAAATTATATTGTTTCTCCCTTATTTGGAACAACTTTTGGATATTTGCGGGCAGTGACAGAGTCTTCACTTTAAACATTATTACTGCAGTTTTTTTTATGATTTGAATTTTATTGGGTTTTCAATTTAGAAAATAAAACAAGAAACAAACAAACAAGCCAAAAAAAAAAAACCCATCAAGAACGAATATACCCAGTGAGAGGATAGAACATTCCAGTTCCACCCTAGTACTCCTAAGATGATTGGCTTAATTTACAACACCTATAAAGGTGAGATAGGATCCCCACTTATTGTAAAAGCTGTCCATCCTGTCCAAAAGTTTGTATGAAAGGCGTTCTAGTGCAGCAAGCTTGCCCAGCTCCCTGAGCCACTGAGCTACGGGTGGGGCAGAGGAAGATTTCCAATAAGAAGTAATCAACTTTCGGCCCACCATCAAAGCAGTCTGAATCCACTCGGCGTCAGAGACTGGGTCCTGAATAGCTGATGGATCCCCAAGGACAAAAAGACTCTGAGTGAATGGCACTTCTTTCTTGACAATTGTCATAATATGTCTGTGGATCTCCAACCAAAAGTCCTGTATTTCCGGACAACTCCAGATCATATGGATAAGTGTACCCTCCCCCTGTAGACATCTCCAGCAGCTTGATGAATGAATATGATTTGCTCTAAACATTTTATAGGGTGTCCAGTATTACTGCAGTTTTAAAGTCAACCAGATCTTTCAACTTGAGAGCTTTTAATTTAAGAAAAAGTGGGTTTGTTGGTTCCCTGTAAGCAGCTTTGTTTATTATTCTAACCACTCTCTTCTGAAGCATAAAGAGTGGATATAAGTTTGTTTTATATGTATTTCCCCATACTTCAGTACAATATGTCATGTATGGGAGTATTAATGAATGATTCAAAGTACATAATGTGGGTTGATTCAGCAAATATTTCACTCTGTGTAGTACTGTGATTGATTTAGATATTTTACCTTTAATATAATTAATATGTGACTTCCAACACAATTTATTATCAATTATTACTCCAAGAAATTTAGTGGTAATTCATTGTATTACCTTCACAATACAATGACAGTAAAGGCCTTCTTATTTCTTTTCTTCTCTCTTTCTCTCTCATATATATCCTTATTCTTCTGTTCAGTTCTGTTTGTGTGGGGCTTATAAGTTTTTTGTGGTTATACATACATACTCTCTGTACTTCCTTACTACTGTATTTCAGTGTAATGAATTTGAATTAAAAAAACAATAATAAAAAGATATTAATAAACATTAAATTATTAAATCTGCATTTTATTATTATATGCTTTGATGATTTTTGACGAGATTCTGTATAGCCAATAAAACATTATTATTATTTCTTAGTATAGTAGTTATTGGTGGTGGTAGCAGTACTATTTCCTTATAATATCGAGTTTTTGGTTCGATATACATGACACACAACCCTTGTTCCTCTGCTGCTATACAATTCAGAAACAACGTCCCCAAAGAAAATAACATCATTAAATTTGTAAAATGTGCAGCATCAAACAATTTCTGCACTAACATAGATGGTAACTGAAAATAGTAACTGCGTAGTTATAAAATCTGTGCTGTTATCTTCCCATGAGTGAGGGTTATTTGGATGACTTGAGTCTGTTTAGTCCTGGCTGAATGAAACGATCGCGTTAACAGCTTTTTGCAGCTTACCTCAGTCTCATGGCTCTCATGCTGCACCCAGTCTAATATTGTAGGTTAGCTGACTATAGCATCATAGAGAAACACACCACAGCAGGCAGACAGGGACTTAGCTTTGGTTCAAGACAAGAGTCCTGTCGATTATTAATAAATACGACCGTCCTAAATACCCTAATGTAACATATAGTCAATGTATAAGATTACATTCGTTCAGCTAGCTGACTAAAAATCTTCTTCCTGACACAATAAAACCACAACAAATCTTCTACGGTAGCCGAAAGGGACATAACTAATCGGAACGAGCTTGTCGACCTCAGCTGAAAGGGAACTGAGCTCAGTAGCTAAGGCTAATCGACGACCGCTAATTGCTCGGCTAGCTACTGTAAACGGGCAAGTTATATTTTCACAACTTTTGATAACATTTAGTATTATTTTGGTATTTTACGTCAAATGTGAGCAGTCATTTCACCTCAAATTTAACGTTAGCTGCTTAGCTAGCTTTAGCTAGCACCCAGCTGTTAGCTCAACCATTTTGGAAATGTTAACATTTGTGCGTTGAAGATGTTTGTTTTGTAGTTAGGGGGGATAATTTGTTGTTGTTTTGTTGCTGTTGTTTGATTTGAAACTACATTAATGTCTAATCAAATCTGAGCTACGATGTGTCCTGCTGACTGTTAACACAAGTTCTGAATGAGAGGGCATTCTGTATTAATGGATCTGGTGTTTGTATTTTTATAACTGTCCTCACTCATTAGATAAGGTGACCTTTATCTGTATAGCTCAAGCAAAATCAGAAGTGCTCTAAAAAGATAAAACAAAAATAGGTATATATAAAGTAGATCAGAATAAAACCAATCGGGCGAAAGCCTGTGTCTAAAAAACGTTTTAATACGCCTTTTTGAAAGAATCCACATTTTCTGCCAGTTTTGTGTCCATGGGGAATCTATCCCAAAACTTTGGGCACTGTGGAGAACACACAGTAACTCCTTGTTTTTAACTTTGATGCACCTGCTAATGGAGAAATTAAAATGCTGATCAAATAGTAAACAGAGATGTGTCCAGGAGGATTTTTAGGAAAATGGAGCTAAATGTACATTGTGTTGCAATCTTGGTGTAGTTGTCACAATTTGGCAGTAGAAAATGTTCTGCCAACCATTTAATGCCAGTCTAGCAGTAATGGAAGGACAGACAGCATCTCCATCTGATGAGATTTGGTTGGTGTGTTATTACTAACTGTTAATGACCAAAATAATTAAGAATATATTTTCAAAATGTGTGAAAGTTGTGGAGAAAATGCCCTAAGGTTCTCTTGAAGTCAGTTATTGCTGTCTATTGTTAGCAGGGTAGATTTACAGTCCACAGTTAAAGGTTTGTAACCTGATATGATGAAGACTATGCAGCTCTGTGTTGGGGCAGTGGTGGATTCCATTGCTAAGCGACTGGCCCCATATCCACCTTATTCCTGAGGGCACTGCTGTAGAAACGATTATGGGTGCAACTCCCGGTTTCGGCTGAAGTAGTGTTAAAGGTCTGATGACACGATTTTGACAATTTTTTTGCATGTTGTGTGAACCCAAAAGTCATTGTCGATGATCAGTATAATATTTACAGCCGCGCCTGCATAACATAGTTATCATCCAAAAAACCGCAGCCGCTGACTGGACTGTGGCGCCCACCGAATGAAGGGCGGCACCACCATGACGTAAGTGACAGAACGGACGCCGGTGTTGTTGACTGGAATGCCAGCAGCTTTGTAGCTCGCAGTTTCTCTGGTTTCTTGTTTTAATTTTATGGCTGTGCCTTCGTGTTGTGTCGCAGGCTTAGATAAACAACAGGCCGTGAAAGACCACATCACGCGCTTCAGCTCCAACTGTCATAAGCCTCCTCGTGCGCTTTTACGCAGGAGGAGTGTCAGGAGCCGAGCCAGCTTGATTTCCCCCGGCTCCGTCTAGACCTCTGTGTGGGTTTAAGTGCCGCTGTTTATGTATGTATAGTATGTATTTCAGTGTGCTTTCCTCTCCTTAGCCACTGGTTGGCCGGCAGCTGTTAGATGGCCACTTTAACCTACTTTCTGTGAGCGCATGCTGACAGCTCGCCGGTCAGGCCACGTCCCCTCTATCATTATCACCAGCTGATTCCCAGTCCCGCTGACCATCTTTCCCGGTCCTTGCCCAGGTGCTTCTCATCACACCATCACCAGCAGTGCGTGTACTTAGCGGCTCTTTGCCAGTCACGCACTGCTGGTCCATAGTATTGTCATCTGTGCTGTTAGTCTGCCAGTATTTTCAGCACTCTCACGATGTGTTAGTCACTCTGTATTTGCCGTGGTTCTCATGCGTCCTTGAAGCGATGTCGGCTCTGGGGTGCACCTGTGGCTAACACGTCTCCTCTCATTTGTTCTCTGGGCGATGCCAGCCCCCGAACGCCATCAGTAAGTGCATTTGTGTTTTTTGTACGTCTTCACCTTTTTGGGAACTGTCTGTCTTTCTGTATTAAATGTGCTGTGGTGAACCCTGCACGTAAATCCTCTTTATTTCATCCTCCCTCTCCATGTGCTGCGTAAGAGCCGCACAGAGGGTCATGACAAGGAGCATACGAGGAGGGGAAGGATGAATGGATATATGCGCAGAATTCACCACAGCATATGTATTGAACATAAGACTGATGACAACAGTTCCCAAAAAGGTGAAGACTTACAAAAATAAACAGAAGCACTTACAGTTGGCGTTCGGGGCTGACATCACCCAGCGAATGCATGGAGAAGAGACGTGTTAACCACGGTTGCGCCCCAGGGCTGACATTGCTTCAAGGGGCGCAACAGAACCACGGCTGTGTGGAGTGGCTAACACGTCATGATAATGTTGGCAATATTGGCTGGCTGACAACACGGCAGATGATGCATGCAAAACATGAACAGCTGACTGTCAAAGAGAGAGGGCGCGTGGTCGGACTGGTGAATCTTGGACAGTGCCCACCTGAAAGTGGTTCAAAATGGCACATAAACCACATGTACAAAACATAAAAACAACAAGAACTCAAAAGATAATACTAATAAACCCGATGCTTGAGCCACAGAGAATATACTGCTATGATTTTATTGAAAAATCAGGTTTATATAAATTATATTTATGAACAAATAATTTGTTGTAATATCTGTAACAAAAGCATACCACTCAGTGTTCCCCTGCCTTGTGTTTGCCACTGCTGCTGCGGCGGGCATGTGTGCCTCTCCACTGTCACTCTCTGAGTCTGACTCGCTAGGCACGATGCCCACTTGGCACGGCTCAAACCTATACGGTCTGATGCCCCCAGATTCTTCATTATCATCCCATTCTTCTGAACTATAATCGTCTGAAGATTGGACAACACAAACCAATTCCAGACTACATGTGCTGGAACCATCGTCGATGTTTTCTACCGCTTCCATCCTGCGTGTACAATGGGCAGCCAAACGCTGTGTTCTGTCGCTGACGTCACAACATGGCCGGGGGGGTTTCCAGCCACTGATGCAATTTGTGACATGGCGCTCATGAAAACATCGGATATTTGCATGAAAAAAGCCTGTTTGACTTAGAGCTGCACAGCCCAACCTATTTTGTCATATTGAAATTATATGTTGCAAAATTAGATGAAGTCAAAATCGTGTCATCAGACCTTTAAATCAGTCAGCAAGAGTGAAGTAGTGGGGCATTTAAAGTAGCGTTTTTCAAAGTTTTTCAAATTCATTTTAATGTATAGTCCACATACAGTGGGGGAAAAAAAAGTAGTTAGTCAGCCACCATTTGTGCAAGTTCTCCCACTTAAAAGATGAGAGAGGTCTCCAATTTTCATCATAGGTATACCTCAACTATGAGAGACAAAATGAGGAAGAAAAAAATCCAGAAAATCACATTGAAGGATTTTTAATGAATTAATTGGTAAATTCCTTGGTAAAATAAGTATTTGGTCAATAACAAAAGTTCATCTCAATACTTTGTTATATACCCTTTGTTGGCAATGACAGAGGTCAAACATTTTCTGTAAGTCTTCACAAGGTTTTCACACAGTGTTGCTGGTATTTTGGCCCATTCCTCCATGCAGATCTCCTCTAGAGCAGTGATGTTTTGGGGCTGTCGCTGGGCAACACGGACTTTCAACTCCCTCCAAAGATTTTCTATGGGGTTGAGATCTGGCTAGGCCACTCCAGGACCTTGAAATGCTTCTTACGAAGCCACTTCTTCGTTGCCCGGGCTGTATGTTTGGGATCATTGTCATGCTGAAAGACCCAGCCACGTTTCATCTTCAATGCCCTTGCTGATGGAAGGAGGTTTTCACTCAAAATCTCACGATACATGGCCCCATTCATTCTTTCCTTTACACGGATCAGTCGTCCTGGTCCCTTTGCAGAAAAACAGCCCCAAAGTATAATGTTTTCACCTCCATGCTTCACAGTAGGTATGGTGTTCTTTCTCCTCCAACCATGACAAGTTGAGTTTTTACCAAAAAGTTCTGTTTTGGTTTCATCTGACCATATGACATTCTCCCAATCCTCTTCTGGATCATCCAAATGCTCTCTAGCAAACTTCAGACGGGCCTGGACATGTACTGGCTTAAGCAGGGGGACAAGTCTGGCACTGCAGGATTTGAGTCCCTGGCGGCGTAGTGTGTTTCTGATGTAGCCTTTGTTACTTTGGTCCCAGCTCTCTGCAGGTCATTCACTAGGTCCCCCCGTGTGGTTCTGGGATTTTTGCTCACCGTTCTCGTGATCATTTTGACCTCACGGGGTGAGATCTTGCGTGGAGCCCCAGATCGAGGGAGATTATCAGTGGTCTTGTATGTCTTCCATTTTCTAATAATTGCTCCCACAGTTGCTTTCTGCACACCAAGCTGCTTAGCCATTGCAGATTCAGTCTTCCCAGCCTGGTGCAGGTCTACAATTTTGTTTCTGGTGTCCTTTGGCAGCTCTTTGGTCTTGGCCATAGTGGAGTTTGGAGTCTGACTGTTTGAGGTTGTGGACAGGTGTCTTTTATACTGATAATGAGTTCAAACAGGTGCCATTAATACAGGTAACGAGTGGAGGACAGAGGAGCCTCTTAAAGAAGAAGTTACAGGTCTGTGAGAGCCAGAAATCTTGCTTGTTTGTAGGTGACCAAATACTTTTTTTTTTTTCCACAATATCTTTATTGAACCTTTTTTTTTTTTTAACAAACATGATACAAACAATCAAACACTAACGCTAAAGTACTACAAAAAAAAAAAAAAATGCACTAAAAACACCAACAACCACCAACAAAATCAAGTCTTCAACAATGCTCCTCTGTTTAGTCTAGACAATCCAATACATAAGTATACATATTATGTTCACCAGTTTGGAATTTACAAGGTCCACACACATCATTCACCTTCTTCTTCAAGAGTTATGTTTAAATTTTTTACATAATCAATAAAAGGTCTCCATATATTCTCAAACACAATTTCCTTTGATTTCAGTATATATGTTATTCTTTCTAATGGAAGGTTTGTTAACATCTGTCTTAACCACTGAGTCACATCTGGTCTATGAGTCTTTTTCCATAATAGTGCAATACATTTTTTGGCATTAAGCAAACTGAGGTCTATGAATGTTCTTTCACTTTTATTAAAATTATGCTTTTCTGGGTACAGACCCAACAAAAACAGTTTAGGATTCAGTATGATTTGTTTTGAGATTATTTTTTCAATTGTTACCCTCACCTCTTCCCAAAACATTCTTATTAATCTACATTCCCATAAACAATGAAATAGGGTTCCTTTACTTTCCATGCATTTTGTGCATGTATCTGGTATATTTTTGTTATATCTATTTAACTCCTCCGGTGTAACATACATCCGCATTAACCATTTGAAATGTATCAATTTAAGGCGTGCATTTATTGATTTGGTTTGAGCTTCTGTACAAGCCAATTCCCATTGTTCCTCCGAAATTTCAATTTGCAGATCTTCTTTCCAGTAGTTTAATCTTTTCAGTGAATTTTCACTTGAAGATAGTGTCAATGAGTTATAAAACTCTGAAATAATACCCTTTCTTTTACTATCTTTCATCATCATTTTTTCCAAGGATGAATAAATAGGTCGAGTGAGAGCTTTATTTTGATTTGATCGAATAAAGTTTCTAAGTGTAAGATATTTAAAAAAATGTGTTCTATTGAGATTAAATTTGATCCTCAGCTCTTCAAAAGACATTATGTTGTCTGCACATGGCAAATATAAATCCTGAATCTTTTGTATCCCTTTTAAATTCCATACTTTAAATACAGCGTCCGCTCTCCCTGGTTTAAAATATTGATTACCCCATATTGGACTAAATTGTGACAATAACTGTGGTTCTTTTAAATAGTTTTTAGCTTCACACCATATTTTGATCATATGCTTTACAAATGGATTTTTAACTTGTTTTTGTAATTTTTTTGCCGAATCTGAGTATATGAATATGGGAAGAGGTAAAGGTAAATTGTATGATTCCATTTCAGTCCAGTGAGGGAGATCATTTGATGAAAAATAATATGTCATAGACCTCAGTTGTGCCGACCAATAATACAACATAAAATTTGGACATTTCAGACCTCCACGATCAAATGGTAAATATAATAAAGACAGACGTAATCTAGCCCTCCTGTTGTTCCATATAAATTCCACTAACTTTTTTTTTATTCTTGAGAATAGATCTAAAGGTGGTGATAAGGGAATGTATTGAAATAAATAAAGTATTTTAGGTAAAATATTACTTTTAAGTATATTGATTCTCCCGATCATCGACATTGGTAGTGACATCCATCTCTGAGTTAACTCATTGATATCTGACATTAAGGCTTCATAGTTGACGCTGGCGACTGATTCTAGCTTAGGCATAATTTGGATTCCTAAATATTTAAACTGATTTACAACATTGAATTGATTTGCCTCAGGGGCTGGGTAATTTCTCTGGGTCTCATTTAGCATTAATATTGAAGATTTAGTTTTATTTATTTTATATCCTGATATTTCCCCAAAATTCTTTATTAAATTCAACAAGGTTGGAATTGATTTTTTTAGATTCGACATAAACAAAATTATATCATCGGCGTACAGGGAGATTTTATGTTCTGTTGGTCCAACTTTAATTCCATATATTTGTGAATGTAAACGTATCGCTATCGCTAAAGGTTCAATTGCCATAGTAAACAGTAAAGGTGAAAGTGGACAGCCTTGTCGACATCCTCTATTGATTTTTATTGGTTTTGAAATATTGTTATTTGTTAGGATTTCTGCTGTAGCATTATTGTATATTATTTGAACCCATTTTATGAAATTATTTCCAAGTCCAAACCTTTGTAGGACTTCAAAAAGAAAGGGCCATTCAACTCTATCAAAGGCCTTTTCGGCGTCCAATGATAGGAGAGCTGTATCCGGTGCTTCTTTATTAAAATAAATAATATTAAATAGTCTTCTTACATTATGGAAGCCTTGTCTACCCTTTATAAAGCCATTCTGATCTCGATTAATAATATTTGGTAAAATTTCTTGTATTCGTCTTGCTAAAATTTTACAGATTATCTTAAGGTCGGCGTTTAATAGGCTTATTGGTCTCATATTTTCACATTTATTAGAGGGCTTACCTGGTTTTGGCAGCAGTATAATTAAGGCATTATTTATGTATGATGGTAAATTATTATTTTGAAATGCTTCTAAAACCATTTCCAAAAAAGGTTTTATTAATTTATTCTTAAATTTTTTATAAAGGTCAACTGGAAGACCATCTGGTCCTGCACTTTTTCCTGATTTCATATTATCAATGGCTAGCCCAACTTCTTCTTGACTAATTTTAGACTCCAATATCTCCCTGTTTTCATTTGGTATACACGGTATAGATAGTTCGTTCAAAAACCCATTTAGTTTTGTTAAATCAGGTTCATTTTTGGTATCATATAATTTTTCATAGTAATCTCTAAAGGCTCTATTAATTTCTAAAGGATCTATAACTACCTGTCCATTACTTATAATACTGGTAATTGGTGTTTTAATTTCCAATTGTTTAATCTGCCATGCTAATAATTTTCCTGATTTTTCACCTTGTTCATAAAAAGATTGTTTCAATCTTAGAAGACTCGAGGCAGCTCTATTCGCTGATTTTTTGTCGTATTCAGCTCTCAAAATCAGTAATTCATTCTCCAACCTTGGGTCACTTCCTGCATACACTTTTTCCTGAAGACTTTTTATTTTATGTTCCAATTTAGCTCTCTCCTCTCGAGTCTTCTTAGATTTTGATCCTGTATAACTAATAATATGTCCCCTAATAAAAGCTTTGAAAGCCTCCCACTTTACACATGCTGATGTTTGTGTAGTATTGATGTCAAAGAACTCGTCTATCTGTTTTTCTATATACTTGACAAATTCCTCATCCTGAAGCCATTTATGCTGAAATTGCCATCTACCTGATTCCTTTGTCAATTTTTTATCTACATATATTAGACAACAGGGTGCATGATCAGAGATCACGATGTTATCATAAAAGCAGTTTTGAATCTTGGACCTTAATTCTGTGGAAATCAAAAAATAATCAATACGTGAGAATGTCTTGTAGGTACTGGAATAACAAGAATAGGCTTTAACTTGTGGTTTCATTTCTCTCCATATATCTAACAATCTCAATTCTTTCATAAAATGATTAATAGTCATCCTACATCCAATGTGCGTACAATCCAGTCCTGTTGATCTATCCACACCTGGATTCAATGTACAATTAAAATCCCCTGCTATTATATGTTGCCCTGTAAGTGATGATAAGATGAGAAATAAATTAGCAAAGAACTTCTGATCATCTATATTGGGACCATATAAGTTCACAAGATTTATATTTTCTAATAGCAAAGAACCTTGAATGATTACATATCTTCCAAATTTGTCTCCAATTACATTTTTCACTTGAAAAGGAACTGATTTATGTATGAGAGTCATAACTCCCCTGGCTCGGGATGAAAATGAAGAGGTGAATACACTTCCCTGCCATCTACTCCTAATTCTTTTAACATCCTCCTCTATCAGATGAGTTTCTTGTAAAAACACAATTCTTGAACCCATGTCCTTTATTTTATTCATAACTTGTTTAAGTTTTTTTAAATTTTGTAGACCTCTGCAATTCCATGAAGTTAAATTAAGATTAACACTTTGGTCCATGATCAATAGAGAGTTTGGGATTACCTTGCAGTGTAAACATGCTCATACAGAGAAGCAAAAACATGAGTGGTTGAACATTCATCCTACAAACTACACACAAACAAATTTCCCCTTCCCACACTTGTGGCAAACCCCCCAAAATCAAAAGAAAAATTCTGTCTCCCGATATAGCCATCGACCGTTCCACACCCACGGGGAACAGCCTAAGCCACTCCTTCTTCATCCTCCCAATCACCCTAACTCTACTGCTTTTAATGACGTAACATTAACTCTCCTCTGTAGTTTTCCAACTTAACTCCAAAATTTTTAACAACTTTGTACATCATAGTTTTTTTTTTTGTTTGTTTTGTTTTTGTTTTGTTTTTTTAATATATAATACAATCTATATTTTGTAAACTTACTATTTACTTCAAGTCAGTCAGATGCCTGTGCAAATGCTTAATTATTCTACCTTATATTTTGTTCATGCTTAGCTCCCACCAGTCTCTTCTTCTTCTTTGATCTTCTTGATGAACTCCTGCGCCTCCTCTGGGGTCTTAAAGATGTGGGTTCTGCCCTCATACGTGGTCAGCAGTCTCGCAGGATAGATTACACCATGACGAATCCCAAGGTTGCGCAGCTCCTTACGTACGGGATCAAACTGCTTCCTCAATTGCTGGATTCCTGTGGCCAAATCTGGGTAGAACCGCACCTGCTGGTCCTGGTGTTTAATCTCTCCTTTTTTAGCTCGTGCAGCGTTGAAGATCTTCATCCTGTCTCTGTTGCTAAGAAACTTCATAATTAAGGTCCTCGGCGGTCCCTTATCTCTCTGTGGGCCAATACGATGTGCTTTTTCCAGAACCACTGCTGATTGCAACTCCTCGCTGCCCAGCACCTCCGGAATCCACTTTTCCAGAAAGGAACATACGTCCCGACCTTCTGATTCCTCTGGAAGACCCACCAGCCTCAAATTATTCTGTCTCGACCGAGATTCCAAATCCAAAATATTATCTTCCAGAGATTTTTTTTTTTTTTCCAAAGTGCGCACCTTTAATTGAAGACGGGTGACGTCATCTTCAGCACTAGCGAGACGGAGCTCCATCTGCGCCGTTCGTTCTACACAGTCACCCAATTCCTTTCTTATTCCTTCCAACGCTGTCATAATCCCATCAAATCTAGAGGAAAAGTCCGCTCTCATTGAACTCATGGCAGCCATCAGCGCATCTGCGCCATTCCCCGCAGATATCGCAGCGTTGCCAGCCTCCTCCGCCATATATGGAGTTTTGTTTGCTGCGTCACAGACCTGAAAGTCCGTTAATTTGGACTGTTTCGGCGGCTCGCTTTTTCCTTTTCCTGGTTTTCCAGCCTTAGGCTTCGCCGACATATCTTCGCCCAAATGCTGGGATACGTTCTGTCCCAAATGAGAGAGTTATTTGCCGATTTTTTTTTTTCCAGGAGCAGAGCAGAGCGAGACACGTCCGTCCTACGTGGCAGCCATAACCGGAAGTCCCAAATACTTATTTTACCGAGGAATTTACCAATTAATTCATCAAAAATCCTTCAATGTGATTTTCTGGATTTTTTTTTCCTCATTTTGTACATGTTTTGCATTCAAGTGGCAGCTAATTTCAGCACTTGTAGCTTTTGTATTTTTTTTTTAATGTTTTGGCATAGTTCTGGTACTTGTTGCTGGTGTTCGTGGTTGTGCCATAGACTGTATAAATGGAGGTTTCTCACCGGCAATGCGTAGATCATGCTCTAAAAACTAAAAAGGACTGTTGGTGTGATCGGTGGGACAGACACAAGAGCACCAGGTATGTTTTCACTTGTATGAATGTCACAGATCTGACGTTTATGCGTCATATATGTCACCAGATGCAAGGCTACATGAAGTAAAATAACAAATAAAAAAAAGTAACAGTTTACTTCCTAAGGTTTAATGATTTAAGAAAGATAACAAATAGTTTTTGGGGTTTTTTTGCATTTGTTGCGCTGCCTTGTAACGATATGGGGACAGAGGCTTTTCGATCATGGCGCCCAGGTTATGGAATGATTTACCCCTGGACATTAGACAAGCACCTTCACTGTCCATTTTTAAAACACGTCTTAAAACACATTTTTACTCCCTGGCCTTCGACCCAGTATGAGACATTGATTTTATTGAAAGAAATGGATTTTTATTTATTTTTTTTTACTGTGGTTCTTGTGTTAGCGCCCTGCTTTTATGTTCTCTTGCTGTACAGCACTTTGTGTAGCGAGTGTTGCTTTTAAAGTGCTTTATAAATAAAGTTGATTGATTGATTGATATGGACTTGATATTAAGATAAGATAAGATAAGCCTTTATTAGTCCTACAATGGGGAAATTCCAGGGTTGCAACAGCACAGGGATAACAACACTCAGAGCAATAATTAAGAAGATAAGAAAAATAATAATAATAATAAGAGCAGTGAATATGCATACGTACACATAAATATATAAATATATATACACAGTGCGGAGCATTGTAGCTAGATGGAATAAACAGCATAACCGTCTACTTAGTTATCCTACATAGTATGAATTTGTGCCCATACATATTGTCACCCTCCGTAGTGACTGATATTGTCCTAGTTGTATACTGGAGGGGACCATTTGTGTAAGTCTGTTGCGTCTTTTGCATTCAATACTATTAGGTCGTCACGGTTTTTTGCTATCTCTGCGAGCAGCCCTGCTTAGGTTATACAGTCTGACAGCTGTAGGTAGGAAGGATCTGCGAAACCTCTCGGTCGTGCACCTAGGATGATGTAGTCTACTGCTAAATGAGCTCCTCAGTGCGTTCAGTATGTCCTGCATAGGGTGGGACTCGGACTCCAGCAGAGATGACAGTTTAGCCACCATCCTTCTCTCTCCCATCTCCTCCACTGGGTCAAGGCGTTGCCCCAGGACAGATCTAGCTTTCTTGATCAGTTTGTTCAGTCTCTTCCTATTGGCTGCTGTAATGCCGTTGCCCCAGCAGACCACTCCAAAAGTGATAGCTGATGCCACCACCGTGTCGTAGAATGTCTTCAGCAGCGCCCCTTGTATACCAAAAGACCTAAGCCTCCTCAGTAGGAACAGCCTGCACTGTCCCTTCTTGTAGAGTGCGTCGGTATTGTGTGACCAGTCTAGTTTATTGTTCAGATGAACACCCAGGTACTTGTAGGATGTCACCATCTCAATGTCTGTTCCCTGTATGTTTACTGGTGCTGTGAGGGGTTGTCCTTGCCTGCGGCAGTCCACCACCAGCTCCTTAGTTTTCCTCGCGTTGATCTGGAGGCAGTTCCGATGGTAACAGTCCATGAAGTCCTGGATAAGTCCTCTGTACTCAGCTTCATCTCCGTTGGAGATGAGGCCGACGATCACAGAGTCGTCAGAGAACTTCTGTAGATGGCAGTGTGTTGTATTGTGTGAGAAGTCCGCAGTATAAAGGGTGAACAGGAAGGGAGCCAAGACTGTTCCCTGGGGGGCCCCCGTGCTACCGATGATCGTGTCGGACACACAATCTCGGGTTCTCACAAACTGTGGCCGGTTAGTGAGGTCGTCCAGGATCCATGATGACAGGTGTTGGGCCACCCCTGCGCACAGCACCTTGTCCTTCAGGATCATCGGTTGGATGGCGTTGAAAGTACTGGAGAAGTCAAAGAACATGATCCTCACCACATTCCCGGGCTTCTCCAGGTGGGACAGAGAACCTGAAGGAGGAAGATCACTGCATCCTCCACCCCAATGCCATGCTGGTAGGCAAACTGGAGTGGATCCATCGCTGGTCCCATCAGGGGGCGGATGCGAGCAAGGAGCAGTCTCTCCAGGGTCTTCATCAAGTGAGACGTCAGGGCCACTGGTCTGTAGCTGTTCAGATCTTTGGGGTGGGAAGTCTTTGGTACAGGTACCACACAAGATGTTTTCCACAACTGTGGTACCCTCCCCAGCTTCAGGCTCAGGTTGAAGATGTGCTCCACAATCCCACACAGCTGGTCTGCGCAGGACTTGAGGAGCTTCGTGCTTTTTATTAGCACTTGAGCATGCATTAATTTTTAAATTATCACAAAATATAGATCAATAAAGTTTTGACCAATTGTCAGAAAATGTCTGTACGTGTTAAGTTAAATAACAAGCATTCATAGCATGACAGCAGCATGAGCATTTTAATTTTTACACCGATAAAACCAGTAAAACAGACTTACCCTGACATTGAAACACCCAAGCACAGTGTTGAGATTGTTTGTGGCTCTGACTAGATTCTACATCTGCTCTAAGGTAAATTTGATTATGTCCAACATATTTTAACAAAATGCATCCAACTTTGTTGCGGTGGAGACACTGATGTATCTCAGAGCTTTTATTTGTTTACAGCATTAGCATCTTAGCAGCAGAGCTAACTAATGGAGCTACTCTCTGCAAGGCCACTTTTTAAGGTCATCTTCCCATCCCTCGATAGTCAGGGGAAGTGGTATGATTATATTACTGTTTTTAAGGTACAAAGGGCTGCGTTCCCGCATTTTTGATGCCAGAGTCATTGTTTTTTAACAAGGAAAAGTGTCCCGTTTCAGTGACAACCACGCATTCTAAACTAGTACCGGAAGTTGTGCCCATAATTCACGCAACGCATCATGGGGGCTAGGAATAAGGTGGAAACATTTAGTTTGTTTTCTACTGTACAGATTTGTGTAGATGCAAATTCTCAAATCGTTTTCTACATTCTGTCAGATGAGATCCTCTGTTACTTTCTATTCACACACTTCCTTCTGTTGTTCCTGTCAATCTACAAAATATTTAGAAAACTTAAGGTGTAGTGAAGAATGTGATAATGACCATAGGAAATTCTAGTTGTCATATTTTTAAAAATGTATTATTCCCTTGCTATACTGTTAGTGATTAGAACATTTGTAGAAGTCAGTCAGTATCATTCTGCCAAAAATGGCTGATCTCTATTCCTCTTAATCAAGCTCTTTTAATGCAAACCACCCCATATGATTATATTCACTCTGTGATCTGATAATGGTTACATGCCAGCCATAGAGAGTATATCCATCACTTACAGTGCATCCGGAAAGTATTCTCACTTCACAGCGCTTCACTTTTTCCACATTTTGCGATGTTGCAGCCTTATTCCAAAATGGATTAAATTCATTTTTTCCTCAAAATTTTACACACAACACCCCATAATGACAACATGAAAAAAGTTTTGGGTTTTTTTGAGATTTTTGCAATTTTTTTTTAAAACTAAGAAATCACGTGTACATAAGTATTCACAGCATTTGCCATGAAGCTCAAAACTGAGCTCAGGTGCATCATTCTACAGCTTGATTGGAGTCCACCTGTGGTAAATTCAGTTGATTGGACATGATTTGGAAAGGCACACACCTGTCTATATAAGGTCCCACAGTTGACAGTGCATGTCAGAGCACAAACCAAGCATGAAGTCAGAGGAATTGTCTGTAGACCTCGGAGACAGGATTGGCTCGAGGCACAAATCTGGGGAAGTGTGCAAAAAAATTTCTGCTGCTTTGAAGGTCCCAGTGAGCATAGTGGCCTCCATCATTTGCAAATGGAAGAAATTCTGAACCACCAGGACTCTAACTAGAGCTGGTCGGCTGTCTAAACTGAGCGATCGGGGGAGAAGGGCCTTAGTCAGGGAGGTGACCAAGAACCCGACAGTCACTCTGTCAAAGCTCCAGCATTCCTGTGTGGAGAGAGGAGAACCTTCCAGAAGGACAACCATCTCTGCAGCAATCCACCAATCAGGCCTGTATGGTAGAGTGGCCAGACAGAAGCCACTTCTTAGTAAAAGGCACATGGCAGCCCGCCTGTAGTTTGCCAAAAGGCACCTGAAGGGCTCGCAGACCATGAGAAACAAAATTCTCTGGTCTGATGAAACAAAGATTGAACTCAATGGCGTGAATGCTAGGCGTCATGTTTGGAAGAAACTAGGCACCACTCATCACCGGGCCAATACCATCCCTATTGTGAAGCATGGTGGTGGCAGCATCATGCTGGGGGGATGTTTTTCAGTGGCTGGAACTGGGAGACTAGTCAGGATAGAGGGAAAGATGAATGCAGCAATGTACAGAGACATCCTGGATGAAAACTTGCTCCTGAGCGCTCTTGACCTCAGACTGGGGTGATGGTTTATCTTTCAGCTGGACAACAACCCTAAGCACACAGCCAAGATGTCAAAGGAGTGGCTTCAGGACAACTCTGTGAATGTCCTTGAGTGGCCCAGCCAGAGCCTAGACTTGAATTCAATTGAACATCTCTGGAGAGATCTGAAAATGGCTGTGCACCGACACTTACCATCCAACCTGATGGAGTTTGAGAGGTGCTGCAAAGAGGAATGTGCGAAACTGCCTAAAGATAGGTGTGCCATGCTTTGGCATCATATTCAAAAAGACTTGAGGCTGTAATTGCTGCCAAAGGTGCATCAACAAAGTATTGAGCAAAGGCTGTGAATACTTATGTACATGTGGCTTGTTAGTTTTTTTTATTTTTAATAAATTTGCAAAAATCTCAAAAAAACTTTTTTCATGTTGTCATTATGGGGTATCTCGTGTTTAGAATTTTGAGGACAAAAATGAATTTACAGTGATGATCCCTCGCTACTTCGCGCCTCACCTTTCGCGCCCTCGGTGCATCGCGGATTTTTCAAAAATATTCATCAAAAATTCAAAATTGAGAAAAAATGGGCGGGCGCTAGCAGAAGGCAGGGAGACTACATTAGAACATCAGGTATCAACACGGAGAGCCCGCACAACTCAAAATCCACCTCTCTGTTCGCTGTTCTCGTGTTGGCTCAGCTCGGGAATCTCGCAAGCTGATTGGCCGAGACGTTTTACCCAGCTTCTCTCCCTGCCGAGCGCCCATACCCAGCGAAGGAAGACCGCATTCATTGTTCTTTATCGCTCGTGTTGCTTAGTCACGCCGCGTGGAACTTTTCGCTGTTCTCTTGTGCCTTTTTGTACGAAATAGTCTTCCCATCGAGCCACTACGCCGCCTCCTGCAGCTTCTCCAGCTCTATCGGAAGCTGCCCTCGACGATCCTGCGCCTCTAGCACCTGACGATGAGGCGTCACCTGAGAAGCAGTAAAGCTCTCATTAACCTGTGCAGTAAATCATCTTCATCTTGAGTTACGTATCTTGTTATAAGAATAAAAGAGTTCTAAAAACATATTTATGTACACTTTATTTACATCTACGTATGTATGTACACTTACACACACACACACACACACACACGTATCATATGAGAGATGGTGTGAGAGAATGAACGTACGTATTATTTATGGGTGACGTCATTAGGGGTGACGCTACTTCGCGGTTTTTCACTTTTCGCGGTCGGTTCTGGAACCCATTAACCGCGATAAGTGAGGGATCACTGTATTCCATTTTGGAATAAGACTGTAACATAACAAAATGTGGGAAAAGTGAAGCGCTGTGAATACTTTCCAGATGCACTGTATCAAGCAATTTCAAAGAACAAGTAATCCAGACATGACTCTTTTTTAATTGCTTTAGGACACTGTTATTTCTCATGGTGTTGTACTTTTCATTATCAATGACTAGTTCATTTTTTCTTTTTAGACCTACTCACAATATGCAGTTTTCCCAGGCCTAATCCCAAAATTCATTTCTTCTCAATGGTGTGAATTTTTCTTGCCATGCTTTGTGGCCCACTAACTTGGATTGGCCCCCCTGGGAGAGGTGGGCTTCAGCATGGCACAGATTCCGATGTAGGATTATATGCATTTATACTATGTGTATATGACATACAGTATAAATGGCACCATTGTTCCTGCCAACAGTCATTGTAATGTGTGGTGGTGGCAATGTGAGAGAGCTCTACTGAAGCAAAACAACTCTAAATATGCAAAATCCATAAAGTTGAAGTGCTTACTGTGTTGTTCTCTACTGTCTGAGACCATGCTCCTTGTTAAAATAATGATAATAATACAACACACTGATTATGTAAATCTCATCAGTGTGTTGCATTACAAGGTCATTACATATCTAAAAGCAGTAGCGAGTGTTCAGGCCCAGCTCGAACATTAGTGATCTGAGTGCAGGAGAGGATGATGGAGAGGGTACAATCATGCTTTGGCATGCCACAGACCAACTGGTCCTACTGAGAGAGTGCTACTGAGAAGATAGCTGAATGAATAGTTTTAATAGTTAATGGTATTTTAAGAATTTTTTGAATTGTAGATTTGTGGTGTTGGCATTTGACACAAATTCAGATGTGTTCAACTAAGAAGCTATAGACTCACTGTAAATAAATATTTTTAAATATATTTCCTGTTTCATGCTCTTAACCCGAATAGCAGCAGTATCGTTTTAGTGCTTGATAACAGAGTTGGAGTTACTGTTGTGCTCTGCTTGGTTTTCCACAGCCTGTACATTTCCTCATTGGCTCTTCTCTCTCTCTCTCCCATCACTCTTTCCTCCCCTTTCTGTTTGTGTCCTCCCTTGCTATCGTTTAGTCTCAACATTCTTCTCGGTGTGCTGTTCCTTCCTTAAACAAACGGCACACCTTCCTTCCTTAAAGAACTAGAAAGGGGGTTACTAATGCTGTCAGAGTAAAGAGCAGCCTTATTTTTTCATGCTTAGATTTAGTTCTTTCTTCGTTTTAGGTCACTTTGTGCTTTGATCACAATGGGGGTGAAAGACCGCCCCCAGTGCTACTTTGATGTGGAGCTCAACAGGGAGCCAGGTAAGGAAAAAATCTTCTGAAGTTACAGGTGAGGTGATTAGTTGGCCACAGTAAATAACCTTACTCCTTGTTCATACTTTCAACTTGTATCATAAAAAACCTTTGAATTGATCTTATGTGCTGCATGCAGATGGTTTCTGTTTCTCAGAGAGTTTGATTGACATTAACTTGGTTGTGCAAAAAGGAAACTATTACCAAGGGCAACGTTGGCTTGATTAACTGGTTTGACATCACCACAGATATTTCGCCCCAAAGTGATTTGCATTGTGTAAAACTGATCTGAATTTAAAGCCACAGTGGGCAGTGGTGGCTCAATGGTTAGGGACATGGACTGGTGAGCAGAGGGTCGCGGGGTCAGTCCCTGGACCGGCAGGATTAGATCATGGTGGGACAGATAACATAGCAGTGTTTGCCCCACCCTCCTTAACCCCACTGTGGTGCCCTTGAGCAAGGCCCTTAACCTCACCTGCTCCGGTGGAGCTGCTCATTGACCGCAGGTCAGTCTGTGGTTGTACTGGGCAGCTTCCAGGTGTGAATGTGTAAGTGTGAGTGTGAACAGGGCATCCTTGAAAAAGAGAGGTTGCCTCTCAATGGAACTACCCTGCTCAAATAAAGGTTAAATAAATAAATAAAAGCCACAGTGGATAATTTTTAATGGCCTTAGATTGAAGCAATGCAGTTGGCTGATGTTAAGGGTTAAACACTTCCTCTCCACGCTTGGGAATAGTGTCATATTCACCATTACTGTGGAAAAGTTTCTATAATGGCTGAGCTTCTCCACAGGATCCTTACACTTGAGCTGCTTAATTGTAATCCTTAATTGCGTCCCTGGCCTAATAAAGATTCTTCTCAAGTTTTTTTTTTTTTTTTTTTTTTTTTTTTTTTTTGTAATGCTGAGTTAATACTGAAAATGCTTTATGCTTGAAGCTTTCTAAAGGGATTCGTCATTTATTAACTTTGTTCTTTTTGTGTGTTTTGTAGTCGGACGTATAGTCTTTCAACTTTTTTCGGACGTCTGTCCCAAGACAAGCAAAAACTTTCTCTGTTTGTGCACTGGTGAGTAATGTCATACTTGGGCATCATGCTTTTGAAACATTTAGTCAGTTGTGTGATCAAATAATTGTCCTTTTAAAAAGTTATTGGCATCATTAAAGTTGGTCTGCCATTGTCATCACAGAAGTACAACTAGTCGAGGTACATGTGGTACAACCAAACTGTATAGTTATAAAGATCATCCATATTATAGAATAATAACAGAGAAAATGACGTGAAATGAAAGTAAAATAAACAGTTGGCTCCATCCTTTCTGTGGCCATCGTATGCCTTTAGAGAATGAAGTGTTGCTGTAGTGAAAAATGGTTCAGTGACAGATCGAGTCAGTGGGGAGTGGGGGGGTCCTGTCTTGAAATTTGAGACTACCGAGCAGAACAGAATGTATTGTAGGAGCAGTGGTCTACCTCAAGAAAGTCATAAATCTGCAGATGGACAACCCATCCATTATTTCTCATTTTTTACCCCACCAGGCCGATGGGAATATGACACCAGCAACATAGGAAATGTTTCGTCTGTTAGGCAATTCCACCAGTATAGGCCCCATTTCCATCAAAGATACTTGAATTCAGATTTAAAGGAACTCGTCCCATAGTGTGTCTCTCCGCCATTGAAACTGCCTTAAAAGCCACCAGAAGAGTTTACAGAAGAAGTGCATAGTTCTCTGGAAACTAGTGGGTCTTAACCTCCACAATGGAGACATGGTGGATGAGGGGACCAGCTTCAGGAATGGCCCAACCCCTTACAGTGCTGTGAAAAAGTATTTGTCCCCTTCCTGGCTTTTTATATTTTTGCATATTTGTCACACTTAAATGTTTCAGATCATCAAACAAATTTTACACAAATTTTAGACAAAGACAACATGAGTAAATAAAAATGCCATAGTTAAATGATGATTTCATGTATGAAGGGAAAAAAGCTATCCAAACCTGGCCCTGTGTGAAAAAGTAATCCTCCCTCGTTACACCATGAATTAACTGTGATTAACCACATTTTTTTGAAAGCTGAGTTCTATTTCACTAGCTACACCGAGGCCTGATTACTGCCAGGCCTGTTAAATCAAGAAAAGTGAAGTAGAATAAAAGAGCTCAAAAAGTAACATATCTTGCAGCGATCTAAAGAAATTGAAGAGCAGATGAGAAACAAAAAACCCAGAACAACATCTAAAGAACTGCAGGACTCACTTGCCTCAGTTTGGACACTGGTTCATGAGTCAACAATAAGAAACTGACTGGCAAAAATGACATCCATGGGAGAGTTCCAAGGAGAAAACCACTGCTGAGCAAAAAGAACACAAAGGCCCATCTCAAATTTGCCAAAAAACATCTAGATCATCTTCAAGACTTTTAGGAAAATGTTCTGTGGACTGACGAGACAAACGTTGAACTTGTTGGAATGCGTGCGTCCCATTACATCTGCTGTAAAACTAACACAGCTTTTCATAAAAAGAACATCACACCAACAGTTAAACATGGTGATGGTAGTGTGATGGTCTCAGGCTGCTTTGCTGCTGCAGGACCTGGACGACTTACCGTAATTGATGGGACCATGAATGCTGCTTTCTGCCAGAAAATCCTGAAAGATGTCCAGTCATCTGTTCAAGCTCAGTCAGGTCAAGCTCAATCCCTCCAGTGTGGCTGAATTAAAACAATTCCGCAAAAACAGTCGGCCAAAATTTGCCAATAGTGATGTAAAAGAGTCGTTGCCAGTTAGCACAAATGCTTGATTGCAGTTGTTGCCGCCAGGGTGGCACAACCAGTTGTTGGGTTTAGGGGGCAGTTACTTTTTCACACAGGGACAGGTAGGTTTGGATGGCTTTTTTCACTTAATAAATGAAATCATCATTTAAAAACTGCATTTTGTATTTACTCAGGTTATCTTTTTGTAATATTACATTTTATTTAATGATCTGGAACATTTAAGTGTGACAAATATGCAAAAGTATAAGAAATCAGGAAGGGGGCAACTACTTTTTCACAGCACTGTATGTTTTACCCAGAGTTGTTACAGTGGAAATGAGGCTATATACAACATTTATTGGTGGTGCAGTTTCTGTGACTTTTTGCAGTAGCTAATGTCTCCATTTAGACATTAGCAATGTATACCATAAAAAAGTCTTATGCTGAAGCCATTGGGGCAAAAAAAAAAAAAACCTAAAAGATTAGCAACCTAAGCTGCTCGTTTTAACAGCGGTGCTGTCCCACTGTGCAGAAAGCAACCTTAAACACATCAGCACATTTAATTAAATCCCCACCTTTATTTCTCCATTCACCAAAAAGGAGAAGGCAATAGATTTGGACCAATATTATGTCCCTGCAGTATTAGTCCAGTGAAAGGCGTAGTAATGAATTCTGCTCTAAAGTAACAGGATCCCTGCCCAAAGGCTTATAGTTTACTGAAACTCACCACCCACTTCACATTCCTTTGTTCAATGTAAACCCCATGTGGCAGTATTAAAGATCAGCATTTCTTAAAGCCATCTGGTTCACACAAGCACCCTCTACATTAGCAGCGCTGTTGAATATGTTCTCTAACATGCATGTAATTGCAGGTGAAAAGGGAACGGGGAAAGTCACAGGGAAAAAGCTGTGCTACAAAGGCTCCACATTTCATAGAGTTGTGAAAAACTTTATGATTCAGGGAGGCGACTTCACTGAAGGTAATATAAATGATTCTGATTTAATCTGAAGGTTTAAGGTGCAGTGTGTAAACAAAAACAAAGGGAAAAAATGAACACATTATTAAAGCATTGTTTCTTTTACTCCGATGTACCATGGCCAGGACGAAAACCACATTGCTCCTCCTGAATCTAAGGTTCAACCAACGGCTGGACTCTCCTGTCCAGTACCCTTGCATAGACCTTCCCAGTGAGGCTGAGAAGTGTGATCCCCCTAAAGTTGGAACACGCCCTCCAGTCTCCCTTCTTAAAAGAGGAACCACCACCCCAGTTTGCCATGCCAAAGGCACTGTCCCCAACTTCCACGCAATGTTGCAGAGGTGTGTCAACCATGACAGCCCAACAACATCCAGGGCCTTGAGGTACTCGGGGCGAATCTCACCTACTCAATGGGGCCCGGCCACCAAAGAGTTTTTTAACCACTTCGGCAACCTCAGCCCCCTGTGATGGGAAAACGTGGTTTCCATCCTGGCTGTGGCACATCGGACCAACTGTTTACCCTCTTGAGAATCCTCAAGGGTTCGTGGGAGTTTGCCCAACCAGTCCACATGTGTTTCGTGGACTTGGAGAAAGCATTTGACCGCATCCCTTGTGGTCTCCTGTGGACGGTGCTGCGGGATTATGGGGTATCGGGCTTGTTGCTATGAGCTATCCGGTCCCTATATGACCATTGCAAGAGTTTGGTTCACATTGCCAACACCCAGTCAAACTTGGTTCCAGTGAGAGTTGGACTCCACCAGGGCTGCCCTTTGTCACCAATCCTGTTCATTACTTTTATGGACAGGATATCTAGGTGCAGCCAAGGAACGGAGAGTGTCATGCTTGGTGACCACAGGATCTCGTCTCTGCTGTTTGCAGATGATGTCGTCCTGTTGGCTTTATCGAGCAATGACCTACAAGTCTTGCTGGGACAGTTCGCTACTGAGTGTGAAACAGCTGGGATGAGAATCAGCACCTCCAAGTTCAAGTCCATGGTCCTCAGCCGGAAAAAGGTGGATTGCCCTCTCCGGGTTGGGGACAAGCTCCTGCCCCAAGTGGAGGAGTTTAAGTATTTCGGGGTCTCATTCACGAGTGAGGGGAGAACAGAGCGAGAGATTGACAGAAGGATCAGAGCAGCATCTGCAGTGATGCGGACGTTGTACCGGTCTGTCATGGTGAAGAGGAAGCTGAGCTCTAAAGCAAAGCTGTCGATTTACTGGTCAGTCTACGTTCCTACCCTCACCTATGGTCACAAGCTTTGGGTAATGACCAAAAGAATGAGATTGTGGATGCA
Source organism: Pholidichthys leucotaenia (assembly GCA_020510985.1). NCBI lineage: Eukaryota > Metazoa > Chordata > Actinopteri > Cichliformes > Pholidichthyidae > Pholidichthys > Pholidichthys leucotaenia. Next base: position 166,998,856 of record CM035844.1, read on the forward strand.
AGCAGCTGAAATTAGCTTTCTCTGTAGGATTGCTGGACTCACCCTTAGAGATAGGGTGAGGAGCTCAGTCATCCGGGAGAGGCTCACAGTAGAACCGCTGCTCCTCCACATTGAAAGGAGCCAGTTGAGGTGGTATGGACATCTGATCAGGATGCCTCCTGAACGCCTCCTACTTGAGGTGTTTTGGCCACGTTCCACTGGGAGGAGACTCCGGGGCAGATCCAGGACACGCTAGAGAGACTATGTCTCCCAGCTGCTGCCTCTGCGACCCAGACCCCGGGAAAAGCGGTAGAAGATGGATGGATGGATGTTTATGTTACTATCCAATCACTTTGCTGAATGGATTATGTATTTGAGATTGTTGCCATCTTCAGCTTGATGTCAAACATTTTTACACACCGTACCTTTAAATCCAGCAATGAATTCTGTTGAAAAGTTGTTTTTTCTGTGGTATTGATTTTGCTGCCAGTTATCAGTTGTATTGGTTACAAGTAAAATTCGAAATGTACCAAAAAAAGGTGAAATCCTAATAATCTTATGAGATTACCAGATTAAACATGCACTAGAGTTTAGGTATAGGTGTTAATAGCAAGACTCCAAGAAACTGCATGTCCTCCATACACATGAATGACCTGTTCTCCTATAAAGAATCATCACTTTTTCTGTAATTTGGTGAAGTGTATGGTCTTAATAATTCAAATTTGAAAGTCCCATACTGTGCAAAATAGTGTTGTCATTGGTTTTATTATATTAAAAAAAACACCCATAAGTCACATGGAATATTAATGCAGTGGTGTGAAAAAGTGTTTGCCCCCTTCCTGATTTCTCTTTTTTTGTATGTTTGTCACACTTTAATGTTTCAGATTATCAAACAAATTTAAATATTAGACAAAGATAACACAAGTAAACACAAAATGAAGTTTTTAAATGAAGGTGTTCATGATTAAGGGGGAAAAAAAATCCAAACCTACATGGCCCTGTGTGAAAAAGTGATTGCCCCCAAACCTAATAACTGGTTGGGCCACCCTTAGCAGCAACAATTGCGATCAGGCGTTTGTGATAACTGGCAATGAGTCTTTTACAGCACTATGGGAGAATTTTGGCCCACTCATCTTTGCAAAATTGTTGTAATTCAGCCACATTGGAGGGTTTTCAAGCATGAACCGCCTTTTTAAGGTCATGCCACAGCATCTCAATCGGATTCAGGTCAGGACTTTGATTAGGCCACTCCAAAGTCTTCATTTTGTTTATCTTAAGCCATTCAGAGGTGGACATGCTGGTGTGTTTTGGATCATTGTCCTGCTGCAGAACCCAAGTTCGCTTCAGCTTGAGGTCACGAACAGATGGCCGGACATTCTTCTTCAGGATTTTTTGGTAGACAGCAGAATTCATGGTTCCATTTACCACAGCAAGTCTTCCAGGTCCTGGAGCAGCAAAACAGCCTCAGACCATCACAGTACCACCACAGCAGGACAATGATCCAAACAACACCAGCAAGTCCACTTCTGAATTGCTTAAGAAAAACGAAATGAAGACTTTGGAGTGGCCTAGTCAAAGTCCAGACCTGAATCCGATTAAGATGCTGTGGCATGACCTTAAAAAGGTGGTTCATGCTCAAAAACCTTCCAATGTGGCTGAATTACAACAATTCTGCAAAGATGAGTGGGCCAAAATTCCTCCGCAGCACTGTAAAAGACTCATTGCCAGTTATTGCAAACGCTTGATTGCAGTTGTTGCTGCTAAGGGTGGCCAAACCATTTATTAGGTTTAGGGGGCAATCACTTTTTCCACACAGGGCCATGTAGGTTTGGAATTTTTTCCCTTAATAAACACCTCCATTTCAAAACTGCATTTTGTGTTTACTTGTGTTATCTTTGTCTAATATTTACATTTGTTTGATGATCTGAAACATTTAAGTGTGACAAACATACTAAAAAATGAGAAATCAGGAAGGGGGCAAACACTTTTTCACACCACTGTATATTCACTTTGTAAAGGAATTCACACTGTCTTTATGGCACACCCATCACTTTGTGATGTCATAAACTAGGGGTTTGCATGATACCAGTGTAAAAATGAATGTCCTGACATTTTGGAGTCAACTGCCTGATTGCATCACACCATTACGTTGTTGACATGTCTACTATGGTTAAATAAACATGGTGCGGGAAGAGAGTTGCAGCTCCGTGGTAGACATTGCCTGAAAATGGATTTGTTGTGTGAAAATCTTGTTTTTAGCGCTATTTCTGACTGCTGTTATGTTGAAAAAAAACGATATAGCAGTGCGGATAATCTGCCCACAAATTTTTCCACATATCAGCAACACCAAAGTGGTGCACAGCTTCTAGTGTACAGTGGTCTATTTTCGTTCCAGTTTGGCTGCTTCAGGTTAAATTTATTCGACCACCCGAAGCAAAGAACAAAACATATTGTTCAGTGTGATGAGAGCCAAAAAGCCAGAGGAGAGGTCTGTCAATGAAGACTTTCAACGCGGATAAACTGATTCAGGATATAAACCACCACATCTAATTGTACTTAAGATGTGGGAGTTTATAGGGAATGGGCAATGACGTCATGCCGTGCTGCATTTTAGGCCGTTGTCGCCATTGTCATGGTCCGGCTTGTTTGTTTACCTGTAGTGTAGGCAACTGCTAATGTGAACACACATACGTGCAATGGAATGGAGCAACCAGAAAATTCAAATTCCCTATTCAGAGAAGCTGAATAAGGAAGCAAAGGAACGCTACCTATAAAAAATTTAAGAAATAAATGGATAGATCGATATGAGCACAAGAAATGGACCACGGATCACGACCAACTGCCTGGATTTGCGCTGTCAGATGTGTTTGCCTACCTGGTTTGTGGGGTGAGCACATAAACCCATGAGCAATTTAAAAACTATAAATCATTAGTGACTCATGTTCAATTAGTCAATGGATGGGTCCAGCCACCTCAAATATTCTGGGTGAACGACCAGAAAACCGTCATTTAGCATAAAGGTAAGCAGTCTTTGTTTCTACAAAGTCGAAATCCGTCGAGATTAATGTCTAGCATACCCAAAAATTATTTCTAACATATGAGTAATGCTCTTTGAACCCATGTGTAACTAATTGAACAGGTTTTTCACTTATAGTTACCATATAATGGTGTATTTGCAGCTTTGGTTCACAGGAAAAACCATACAAAGCTCTGCTGCCGCCTGTAGCGTACACACACACACGTACTTGTTCATATAATGGGAACTGTCAGAGATGTGTCTGAGCACTTTCAAGCTACAGGATAAAGATTTTTATCTTTGACTACAGTCTGTAACATCAGCTGTCCAGAGTTGTTCTGATAAATATGCCAAAATATCAGAACACCAGAGGAGGTGGATCCAATCAGCTGATCGTGCTAGCGCACTGAAAAAATTACCCGTATAATTAGCTGCTATAAAAACATCCTAAAAATCAGGACAGTGATGTTTTTATAGTCACCTGAAAGAGGAGAATCTACTTAATTTAATGATACCAAACATTATGGATTTCAGGCCCCAGCTGATATTAAATTCATGCTTAATGAAGGCAACAAGTAATCACAACTTCAAGAAAAAAATCAAAGAAAATCAGCAACATGAAAGCCTCCCATTAAAAAAAAAAAACTGCTCCAGATTAGCAAGAGAAATTCAGAATAGCAGAGATGATGTGGGGAAATTTATTTAATTTTGTCCTGTGTGTTTTTACACATTATTGAGAGATGACAGAGAGCCGTGGCTGAGCTGCAGTCAAAGGCACGGTGCGCAAGACAGCTGCTCTGGAGAGGGGACGTCTTTCTGTACTTCTACATATTTTTTTAAATCACAACTTGCCTTGGTGAAAATTCCGTGAACACACAACCATGTGTGCAGGAATATTGTGGAAGCTGATGTCTTTCATTCTGACCGCTGAAATCCAGTGCATCCAACACCTCTTTTTTAGCTCAGAGACCCATTCTCTCCACTTTTCTTCCAAGTTGGGAAGTTAAAAAAAGCATATGCTATTATCAACCTTTTTCCACGCCAGTCATGAGAGCAGTTGTATTTGATAATTCTGCAAAACTTCTCTATTCTAACGTTGCGTGGTACTCGGACGAATAATAATGTGATTGAAAGGACCACATTGGAAGTAAGTGTTTTGACTTTCTTGTGTCATCCTGGATTTTGTATGACGTTTTATATGTATATTTACATTTCCTGTGTTTGAATAACATATTCAGTGTCATTTTAAGGCTGCGTGTCCACAGAGAAAGTAAAAATGCTCTCACCCTGTTTTCTTGAGTGCTTTTGATGCACATATTTAAAAAAGTACTCTGCCCGGTATCCTGGCAACCGCTTGACCTGTCACTCAAACCGTGCTGGGATTTCACAGATTTTGCTCTGAAACGCTCCGCTCACTGGAATAAATCACATCAAACTGGTATGAAAATACACGTCCCCTCCAGGCTTTGGCTGTTAAATATTGCTCATGGTGTACTTTTAGGCTGATTCTGATCGGGTGGTGGGAGAGGTGTGCAGCTGATGAGAGCTGCAGCGCTCCGAAAGTTGAACTTTTTTCAGCTTTCAGCGCCATGACTGCTTAGGGCGTTTTTGTGCTGAGGGCACTGAGCGCATTAAAAGCTGGACTATATAGAAAATGAACAGAAAGTAGTCGCCCACAGCAGAAAAATACGCATTTGGTGGACATGCAGCCTAACCACATTCATTACTCACTACTTAGCACAAACAGGCAGAACACTTTTCCCACAATTCCTTGCAGTTTTTCTGTCAGGTGACATCACACGCTTATTCTCTATATCATTTTTTTTTTTTTTACAATATTTTATACCGAATTAACAAAAAATTAACCTTCAGGGACCCTTCAAATATTAGCCACACTGGTACCACTAGGCACAAAAAATGTGCTTTTCATAAGGTAGGTATAAAAAAAAATTATACATTGATATTATATCCTACTTTCATTGAGCTAAATATTTTCACCTACATGTGACCTAATTATTGATATCAAATATTCATTAACTTTAAGAGTTTAACGCTTTAAATGCCATTTTCTTTTTGTCATGATGCTACCGTGTGTTTAGATGGAAAAACAGAAAAATGAACTATTTTCAATATACTACATGCAAATTACATTACTGGTTGAGAATAGTAAAAATGATAATTTCTAAGGCAAAAGCCCAGACTGACACTAACTAACTAACTAACCTGCACTTATATAGTGCTTTTCTAGTCACAAAGACCACTCAAAGCACTTTCACTAGTACTAACCCTCTATTCTAAGGGCCTATAGGAAACCTATCTAGGGACAATTTAGAACAGCCAATTAACCTAACATGCATGTCTTTGGATTGTGGGAGGAAACCAGAGCCCCCGGAGTAAACCCACGCAGCACAGGGAGAACATGCAAACTCCACACAGAAAGGTTCCTACCCCTGCCAGCCTGGGGATTTGAACCAGAAACCTTCTAGCTGTAAGGCAACAGTGCTAACCACTGCACCACCGTGCTGCCGACATAATGACACCCATAATGACACCCAGATATAATAAAAAGCATGTATTGTGCTTTAATGGCAGTGAGATCAAAAACTGCAGTTTGAATTGGCTTCAGTGGCGCATTTTTTTGCACTTAACAGTATGAGTGAAATGCTTGTTCAGAGTGTATTTTAGACTTACTGTAGGAGCTGAGCTAGAAATAACAAGATCAAATAATAATAATAATAATAATAATAATAATCCTTATCAGAAATTATGTAAATGTGGCTGCAGTTCACTCAGGAACCACAAGGTTTCACAGAAATGTAAGTTTTCAAAACTTCTACACAGTGCCTTTAATGTAAATTAGCTGCAAAATATTTATTTTACTTTATCAATCTCTGCAGGAAATGGAAGAGGAGGAGAGTCCATATATGGCGGCTACTTTGAAGGTAATGGAAATAATGAATTAATAAATAAGCTGTTTACACTGATGATTTTGAATTGTGTATCTAAATACTAAGCATGAGCGTATCATTGCATGTGCCTTTTTGGGATTATTGTGTGACTCGTGCCCTGTGTAAGCGTCTGTTGACCTTCACTTTTCCGTTGTATACTGCTGTCTTTTGCCTAGTCATGTTAGTAGGCTTTATCAGATCAGCATGGAGAGTAGGCATTTTCTTTACTGAAAGCTACAATCTTCCTGCCTAAAATTTTCAACATATTCTTTTATTTATAGAGTGGTCTTTTGCAAAATGAGAAGGTAAGAGATGTACACAGCTCAGTAACACCATGCCAACATCGTCCCCACCACCTTCCTCAGTCAGTCAGAGCAGTGCAAATGCTGGCTAAAACACAGATGCGCATTTGTGCTGAAGGGGTTTTCCATTCATACTGCTACCCTGTCAGTCAGCCAAAGCCTGCTCAAATTACACTTCATGTTAAATATGGGGTATAAATAGCCACAGCATCATAAACACAAACACCTTGGCATGTAATCAGTCATAGACAGGTGGTGTTAATTGATAATAAAACTATAATATATTACACGGCAGAAAAACTGTATTTGCACTCAGAGCACACATGGGTTTAATATATTGTAGGCATGGTGAGAAATAGATTTTAATAGTTTTTCCCTTTATTCATATGGTGAGGAATGACTGACATTGCCTCTTGATAAAGTGTACTAGCATAAAGATTTTCCTGAATAAAGTTTAAAGGGCTTCAGCCAGAAAAGTTGCATCTTCTTCTTTACTGCATTGAGGATAAACTCAGAAAAATAATTGTGGTCCTATTTGGTTTTGACGGTGTTTCCCTTATTAGCAGCAACATCAGTTTTTGTTTCTGCCCTGTTTAAGAAATGCTAATCACTTTATTATAGCATACTCTACACTTGAAATGAATGAAATCCACACATATGACAGATTTTGGTTTGTGGCTTCAGAAAAGGACTTTAGTAAAGAGTTCACCCAAAAAAGCCTTTACTAACCAGCTAATTTTTAGACTGGTAGGTTAAGTGGATAGTAGAAAGTTTTGGTGGTGTTATATATTCTTTTCCTCCTTGATTATTTCCGTTATCAGAAATGGGAGAATGCACTCTGAGATTTCTCGTCCTCTGTTTCTGCTCCTGACAGATGAGAACTTCAGTCTCAAACACGACAGAGCCTTCCTGTTGTCGATGGCCAATCGGGGGAAGAACACCAATGGTTCACAGTTTTTTATGTGAGCAACTTCCTGTACAGTATTTATTATATAGCTCAGAATCCCTTGCTATTTATTTGGTGTTCTTTATAAAGTTTGCTTTAAAGTCTCCTCCTTTGTGTGCAGTTAGATTTCTAAGTGCAGAGAAACATTGGATTCATTCCTTTTTTTTACCTACAAATGTGTTACATTTTTTCTCTTGCCATTTTTGTGTAAAATTTACAGAAACTCTAGCATCCTGCTCTTCCAAGGTAATGTGTCTCTAAGGCTGTGTTTCTCTCTTTCTCTCTTCTAACTGTATTCACCATTCTGTAGCTTGTATTTGCAAAAACTTTCTGCACAGTACCGAGTTCATTTTAGACGTGCTCAAACATTTCACAAATGACTTGAGGTGACTCATGTTTGGATGAGTAGACTTCCAGTAGAACAGTTTGAGATTTCCTGCGACTGAAGAGTTGAAGGAGGGAATGTATATGCAACTTGTCTTTGTATAATTATTATTTTTTATAAGCATATTTTTTGTTGTTACTGTACATAGCACAATGAAATTGAGGAACATAATTACTTTGAAAAATATGTAACCACTTCCAACACTAAAGTGTCAAAATACTTGTTTTTAAAATGTATAAGAGAGTGTGGTCTTACAAACTGAGATTCCCCCTTTGGTACAATAGCACCCACACTTTATCAGACATATTTGTTTATTCTTATTTTTTTCCTGTTTTTTTTCCATGACCACACCACTGCCTTTGGTCGACTCCTGTCTGGGCTTCCTCCTGGTTAATCCTTAAACAGCACAACAAAGATGGCGCCTCATCTTGATGGGTAGGTTTGACAGAAATGTGCCAGTAGTAAAGTTTGTTTGGTTTAATTTAATCTTACTTATTTCTTCTTCTTTGAAACACCCAGAAAAACTGGTTTCAAATGTATGTATGTCATTGAAATCAACACTCCATTGTCTTAATTGTAGACTTTGACCTAAGTTCTGATTAAACTAAGGTAGTGGGTTGGCTTGTTCTTGCCCATGACATCATCATGTGTTGGTAATTAGGGTGGGGACATCTCATATTTCTGTAGGCTACAAGTGTGTCAGAGCTCTTCACAACATTTCTGTTAGAAATATTATGTTTGAGGGATTTCAGTGCCAATGATCCAACATCCTACACAGTGTTATGCAAGAGGGTTTTTTTTTTTTTGCTTTATTGAATGAAAGCACCAAGGTGCAGCTGCCTCGGTGCGACTTCTACTGGCCCATCCTAGTTATTACAATGCCTTTTTTCGCGGCTTCATTGAGGGTATAATGGTGAGTTAAATTTGTGTTTATTTTGAAAATAAATGCTTATCTTGTGGCGAATAGTATAATAAGGCACGGCGAAGTGAAGTTTAAAAGGGTGTTTTATTCATCCACCATCACGGGACGGTGTGGGTGACCCCCACAGCCTTCGGGACAAGCAGAGCGCTCAGCTGGAGCAATTAGCAGAACAGTGAGATGTATGGACTGATATCAATGGGCAGCCTCTCCTTCCTGCCAGTAATCCTGCTTTTGATATGTGTGACTCTCATGTAAATGTCCCATGCATTCCTGCTGTACTGTGATGCTAATGTGCCATGCATGCATTGCCTAGCTGGGTATATAAGTGACTGAATATCGCTTGCTCTCTGTCTTACTGCTCTTGTGATGACACGCATTGCCTGTTTGCTGACTAGAGACTGAGGGCTCACTCCAGCACGCTTACACAGTGCTGGAGTGAGTCCCGTGATGGTGGATGAATAAAACACCCTTTTAAACTTCACTTCACCGTGCCTTATTATCGTGGAGAGAGGACGAGGTGCGTGCGCGCTCGTGTAGATGCGGAGGAGCGGTGAGAGGGAGTAGACGCTCTTTGTCCCTCGGTCGGTCCCAGCGTGGATGTCCCGATCTCAGGCGAGGGTCGCACCATGACGCTTTCTGCAGCCTTCCCGGTCGTGGATGATCTCCGGAGAGTTCGCCTGGTGTTGGCTCTGCGTTGAGGTCTCCCGTGTGGCAGAAGGGAGGGCAGTCCATTTGCGTCAGGCAGCTGCGTTCATTCGTCGTCGGGAGTCACCGCCGGGGGCTGCGTTTGTTCATCGTCAGCGTGTTCTTGTCTTCGGACGGGGTCACCAGTGTGGCGGATGATTATGGTAACCCGGTGTGGAGGCACGAAATAAGTGCAGGCACGGCGAAGTGAAGTTTAAAAGGGTGTTTTATTCATCCATCATCACGGGACTCACTCCAGCACTGTGTAAGCGCGCTGGAGTGAGCCCTCAGTCTCTAGTCAGCAAACAGGCAATGCGTGTCATCACAAGAGCAGTAAGACAGAGAGCAAGCGATATTCAGTCACTTATATACCCAGCTAGGCAATGCATGCATGGCACATTAGCATCACAGTACAGCAGGAATGCATGGGACATTTACATGAGAGTCACACATATCAAAAGCAGGATTACTGGCAGGAAGGAGAGGCTGCCCATTGATATCAGTCCATACATCTCACTGTTCTGCTAATTGCTCCAGCTGAGCGCTCTGCTTGTCCCGAAGGCTGTGGGGGTCACCCACAATCTCAAAATTCTGGCAAATTAAAAGTCAAGAAAATATGGCGATATAATGATACAAGCCTTTAGTTCCACTTGATTTTGACCAGGCGCACTGAAAAGCTGGTGACAGACAGGCAGACACACAGACACATTGAGTGATTACCGTATGCCTCCATTGCACCGAGGCATAAAAATAAAGAGTGTACTGTGCTCAAGCAGGACATATTAGATTGAAAATCAGCATTCACTGACAGTGAAGACAGTGAAATCAGCTGACAGTTGGTATCAAGTTTGATTTGGTGAATCTGTTTTGCATCTGTGCAGAGTTCACGTCGTGTTTGGTCTCGTCATCTCCGGGTTTGAAGTGATAAAGAAGATCGAAAACCTCAAGACTGATTCAGCTAGCAGACCATACGCTGATGTGAGAGTGGTGGACTGTGGACAGCTGATCACCAAGTCTGCAAATGATGGTAAGTACCCTGACACGTTTGCTTTTGTTAGGGTAGTGTCTCACTGGGCTGCGACAGTTTGAGACTAGTTGGGAAATGGCATTCTCGAGAGAGTTTCCAAAATGTCTCCAAACTTTCTCAGTAGTTCTCATTTTCCTCTCCTGAGTCGCAGAGTCTCGCACTCATCTTGCAGGAATTTTGAACATGTTCAAAAAAATTTGTGCGACGGCTTTTCTCTCAGAACAGTCTGAGCCATCACAGATGTCTCAAATCCATCTCGACCTTGTCTCAAACCCTACTCAAGTTAGTTTCTGCGAGTCCAAAAGTGCAAGGAAAGTAGGACAACTTTGCAGTGGGTTGGGGACCTTTGAAACTAAATTTTGACTGATTGGAAACAAGCACCTGCAGCAGTTGTGACTGATTGGAGAGGTGGAATGGCCAGCAGCAGGTGTTTATTATTACACCAAATCACTGCCCTGAGCCTAATACTGGTGCTTATCACACCTTCGTTTTTTTGAATAATACCCTGGTTGGAGAGGTGTCATTTTCAGTCTATCCATCATCATGTTGTTTATATATACTGTATGTGCTTGTCATTTACTGATACTGTGAAAATTGTGGAGTTGTTATTATTGGTTTCTTTGCTATCCATAAGTTCGGGGGATCCGGCTAATTCCTGGTCTTTTTTCTGTATTAGAGCTACTGTTGTTTCTAGTGATTGCTAGTAGGGGTGTGCCATATCGTATCGTTCACAATAATACCGGTATAAATTTTGATACTGGTGTAAAAATGAATATCGCTATATCTGGGGTCTGCTGCATGATGACGTCACACTGCGTAGAAACGGCAAACTGCTGCGAAGTCAGACCGTCTCTAGTTGAGTGGAAATATTTAAGTTTCACTTTCTGTTTCAGACTGTTGTCATGTTTGAAAAAAAAACAAAAACGGTGCAGCAGTGTGGATAATCTGCCTGCATTTTTTCCGCATGTCCACAACACCGCGGGAGTGGTATTAACATTGAACAATGTGCAGCTCAAAGTGACTGTAGATTTTTACTTCCATTTTGGCCGCTTTATCTTGATTTTATTCAACCACCCGAAGATAGAGGAAAAGAAAAATATCCGTTCAGTGCAACGAGAGCCAAAATCCCTAGGACAGGTCCATGCAATGGTCGGGAGTAATGCAGGTGAAGTGATTCAGCATAAAACCCAACCTCTGTGTGCAATTAAGATGTAACAGTTTATATTATTTTCTTGTAATATTTGATACAGAACTAAAAAATATTTTAAACTAAATCTGAGCTGCTGTTTATAAAACTGGAGAAATAAAGAGTTTTTATTTTGTTTTTCCCAAATATGTTGAAGGTAAATAACGCTGGCCAGTGAAACTGTCCTTTTCGCATAAATTTAAAAGAAGAAAAAAAAAAAAACTATTCTGCAGTATCGTGAAAAATGTTATCGTGAAAATTCACAGAAATATCGTGATATCTTTTTTAGGCCATATTGCCCACCCCTAATTGCCAGTTTATTGTATACATGTGTTTGTATTGTGTTAGTCATTTTACATGTGTGCTCCTGTGCAATACTCAGGTGGGAGAGAAGCTGAAGTGGGCAAGCAGTGAAAACATCACTATTCTATTGTTTGTTGTGGTTCCCAGGCATGTGTAATTGCATTGTGTATATACTAGGGGGGGCTGAAAAGTTCATAGTGGTCAAATTTGACCAAATAGGGTTTATTTTTCAACATAGTCTCCCCTTCAGTTCACACACTTCTTCCATTGGTGTTGCAGTGCTTGGATCCCTGCGGTTGAAAAATAAACCACATTTGGTCAAATTTGACCACTATGAACTTTTCACCCCCTCTCGTACGAGTTTGACATCAGACGATAAAATGATCACTGGAATGGAGACACACCCTGTATTTATAAGGCAGAGAGTGTGCAGTTAGCACATATATCTGTCGTGTGAGTGTTGGGAAGCCACTGCGGGACTGTCATGAGTACAAAAAAAACCCCTAAATTTTGTCTTGCACATGTTGCGAGGATGTCCTGCAACACTTGTAGATGGATAGATAGATAGATAGATAGATAGATAGTTTATTTCGAACACAAAAAATATAACAAAAAACAAGCAAATAGCAAATGCAATAAAGTTACAGTATACACTGTTCAAAAGGGAGAAGGAAGAAGTGAACACTTATTAATTCCAACTCCTCTTTTCCATCGATACACCCATGTGAATTTTATACAAATTACCACCTTTAAGACCCCAAGTAAACAATTTACTGTATTTTTTACAGATCAACATTAACACCCGTCCATTCTAACATACAATGAAGTCCATATATCAAAACCAGTCTCAAACGACACAGATACACACAGTGCTGTCCCACCCACCATTCCATAGTGTCCCATAATGTCCCAGAGTGAACATAATGAATCGTACATATAAATTCTACCCTTCTAACATATATCCTTTCAACAAATGGTGCTTATACCTCTTTTTAAATTGATTTCTGTTTGTACATAGTTTCAGTTCCGGCTCCAGACTGTTCCACAAATCCACCCCACAGACAGATATGCACATACTTTTCTTGGTTGTACGTATCTTGGGTTTTGTAAAGTTTAAGTCTCCTCTCAAATTATGATCGTTGTCTCTTTTTTTAAATATTTTTTGTACATTAGTTGGGAGTTGATTGTTAATCGCCCTGTACATCACTTGTGCTGTCTTAAATTTAACTAAATCGATGAACTTTATGACATGTGACTTCAAGAACAACGAATTGGTATGGTCTCTATATCCTGCATTGTTAATTATCCTTATAGCTCTTTTTTGTAATGTGCATATTGCCTGTAGGTTGGTCTTGTAGGTGTTTCCCCAGACTTCTACACAGTAGTTAAGATAAGGTAAAAACAGTGAATTGTACAATAAGACCAATGATTTATAGTCCAAGATGTGTCTTGTCTTCCCCAGTATGCCTATACATTTTGCTAATTTAGCCCGGATGTGACTGATGTGAGGTTTCCAGCAGATTTTACTGTCTAGAGTCACCCCCAGAAACTTATTTTCCTGTACTGTTTGTATTCTGGCATCATCTATCGTTACCATTATTTCATGATTTATTTTATAATTTCCAAACACCATAATCTTTGTTTTTTTCAGATTTAGAGATAATTTATTTTTGTTGAACCACTGCGTTAATTTTTCCATTTCAGTTGTGACCACCTCTAAAACCTGCTGCAAATTCTCACCAGTGCAAAGGATATTTGTGTCATCCGCAAACAAAATAAATTTTAGAATTTTTGATACTTGGCATATGTCATTTATATACAAGATAAAGAGTTTGGGTCCCAAAACTGACCCCTGGGGCACATCACAAGTGATGTCCATGCAGGGTGATTTGTGCTCTCCAATTTGTACAAATTGTTGTCTGTTACTTAAATAACTTTCCACCCAACTCAGTCCTACCCCTCTTATCCCATACCTTTCCAGTTTCCTTAGTAGTATTCTGTGGTCAATGGTGTCAAAAGCTTTCTTTAAGTCTATAAATACTCCTGCAGCAACCTTTTTTTTGTCTATACAACTAGTAATTTCTTCTATAAGTTCGGTCAGTGCCAAAGATGTAGATTTATCTGCTCTAAAACCATGACATGTATGCAAACACCCGTAGAACTTTGGCCAAAAACTTCCTGGGAGTTTGTGCAACATTATTGTAACATTCATGAGACTGTGTTATTCCAAGTGAAAATTGTCGCAAATTCTCAGATTTCTCACTTTTTTTTTTCTCAATCTTTTTTTGACAGAAGAATTTATCAACACAATGTACAGTATGGGCTTACATCCAACAATTACCGGACCTAGCAGAATCAAGTCACACAGTGCCACACTAACAGATAACATATTCACAAATATTATGGAAAATAATATCAGGAGTGGGCTTTTATTGAATGATATTAGTGACCACCTGCCGATTTTTGTTGTCTATCAATGTGATTATAGGAAGAAAAAGTATACCAAAATATTAAATATAAAAGAATAAGAACTGAAGAATCTATGTATTTACTGACAAAGGAATTATTAATACAAGACTGGAAGATGGTTTATGATGAAAATTATATAAATAAAGCATATGATAAATTTTTACAAATATTTCAATCATTGTACAATAAAAACTGTCCTATAAAACAATACAGTGACAGACAACAAAAGAAAAATATTCCTTGGGTCACCAAGGGATTACTAACTGCATGTAAAAAAGAAGAATACATTATATAAACAATTCATTTAAGTGCAGAACTGTGGAGGCTGAGATCAAATATAAAAGATATAAAAATAAGCTTACTAATATAATGGGGACCTGTAAGAAAGAATACTACAACAGAATATTAGAGGATGATAAAAATAACTTAAGAGGAATATGGCAAGTACTCAATGGGATTGTTAGTAATCGACCTAAGAATGCTAATTATCCAGAATATTTTATTGAAAATGGCAATATGATAAATAATATGGAGGATGTGGTCAGTGGTTTCAATAAATTTTTTGTAAACGTTGGTCCTGAATTAGCAGAATCAATAGTGACACCAGAAACAAACAACAGTGGTTCTGTAAATGAAATAGAAGATAGAAATCCAATCACAATCTTTTTGGGTGCAGTTACTGAAAAGGAAATTGTCGAGACTGTGAGTAAATTTAAGAACAAAAAATCAACGGACTGGAATGAAATTGACATGACAATAGTAAAAAAGGTAATTGAAGGAATTGTTAAACCACTCACCCACATCTGTAACCTGTCATTTCAAAGTGGTACATTTCCAAACAAAATGAAAATAGCAAAAGTAATACCACTATACAAAACAGGAGACAGTCATTATTTCACAAATTACAGGCTAGTCTCTTTACTCTCACAATTCTCCAAAATACTTAAAAAAATCTTCACTAAGAGACTGGATGATTTCATTGAAAACACAACCTCCTTACGGACAGCCAGTATGGTTTTAGAGCAGATAAATCTACATCTTTGGCACTGATCGAATGTATTGAAGAAATTACTAGTTGTATAGATAAAAAAAAGTTTGCTGTAGGAGTATTTATAGATTTAAAGAAAGCTTTTGACACCATTGACCACAGAATACTACTAAGGAAACTGGAAAGGTATGGGATAAGAGGGGTCGGACTGAGTTGGGTGGAAAGTTATTTAAGTAACAGACAACAATTTGTACAAATTGGTGAGCACAAATCACCCTTTATGGACATCACTTGTGGTGTGCCCCAGGGGTCAGTTTTGGGACCCAAACTCTTTATCTTAAATGACATATGCCAAGTATCAAAAATACTGAAATTTATTTTGTTTGTGGATGACACAAATATCCTTTGCACTGGTGAGAATTTGCAGCAGGTTTTAGAGGTGGTCACAACTGAAATGAAAAGGTTAACGCAGTGGTTCAACAAAAATAAATTATCTCTAAATCTGAAAGGAAAAAAAAAACAAAGATTATGTTGTTTGGAAATTATAAAATAAATCATGAAATAATGGTAACGATAGATGATACCAGAATAGAAACAGTACAGGAAAATAAGTTTCTGGGGGTGACGCTAGACAATAAAATCTGCTGGAAACCTCACATCAGTCACATCCGGGCCAAGTTGGCAAAATGTATAGGGATACTGGGGAAGACAAGACGCATCTTGGACTATAAGTCATTGTTCTTACTGTACAATTCACTGTTTCTACCTTATCTTAACTACTGTGTAGAAGTCTGGGGAAACACCTTCAAGACCAACCTACAGTCAATATGCACATTACAAAAAAAGAGCTATAAGGATAATAAATAATGTAGGATATAGAGACCATACCAGTTCGTTGTTTTTAAAGTCACATGTCATAAAGTTCATCGATTTAGTTAAATTTAAGACAGCACAAGTCATGTACAGGGCAATTAATAATCAACTCCCAACTAATATACAAAAAATATTTTTTTTAAAAAAAAGAGACAATGATTATAATTTGAAAGGAGACTTAAACTTTACAAAACCCAAGATACGAACTAATAAGAAAAGTATGTGCATATCTGTCTGTGGGGCGGATTTGTGGAACAGTCTGGAGCCGGAACTGAAACTATGTACAAACAGAAATCAATTCAAAAAGAGGTATAAACATTATTTGCTGAAAGAATATATGTTAGAAGGGTAGTATTCATATGTACGATTCACTATGCTCACTCTGGGACACTATGGAATGGTAGGTGGGACAGCACTGTGTATATCTGTGTTGTTTGGGGCTGGTTTTGATGTATGGACGGTATGTACGTTGGGATGGATGGGTGTTAATGTTGATATGTACAAAATATAGTTAATTGTTTACTTGGGGTCTTAAATGTGGTAATTTGTATATATTTCACATGGGTTGTATTTATAGAAAAGAGGAGTTGGAATTAATAAGTGTTCACTTCTTCCTTCTCCCTTTCGAACACTGTATACTGTTACTTTATTGCACTTGACATTTGTTTTGTTTTTGATTTACTTTTTTGTTTGAAATAAAGTATCTAGCTATCTATCTAATCTCCAACTGGTTGCAAGCCATCAGTCCATTGAAATATTTACCCTTAAAGATGAAGTTAGCAACTGAAAACCTAGTGAATTTTGAGTGAATATAACAATAGATGATCTTTTGGGCCCGGAGACCCTCCCAGTTTGACAGTTTCAACAAATATGACAAAAATTCACTTTTATAAAAGTTACTAATTTCAGCATTAAAGGTCAGGATTAAAGTTAGCTTTATTATTTGTTTTTATTTGCTTGTCTGTGTTGAGTCCAGAGGTGTGCTCATGTGTTTGCTCTTGTGTCCTCAGTAGTTGTGGGAAGTGTTAAGGTCAACCCATCCAGGTTAAAGTTTTTATAGACCCAGAAAAGCCATCATTTGCTTTACTAACATTTGTTTTTCAAGACATAATGGTCATACAGTATATTGGGGACTATCTTTAGCCAATATTTGAAATTGGTTTTCCTTTTCTAACATTTGTTGATTTGTGTTTGTATAAGTTATTGTTCTTAAAATACAAAAGCTTTATGCCGGCTCTATAACATGTTATATACAGTCACGTGAAAAAATTAGGATGCCCTATGAAAGCCCGTGTTTTTTCAACATATTTGGACATATGGATATTTAATATCAATTTTAACAATACTGGGAGATTCAAGTAATATAACTAAACAATTAAAACTGAAGAAAAGACTTTTTAAAATCTTCTGTAAAATGTAATTCTAAAAACATGCAATTTCTTTTGAGGAATAATTAGGACATCCCCACATTTATTCCCACTTAAAATGGCTAAAATCACACACAGGTGCAGGGATGTGATTTTTCCGCTAATTCGCGGAATTCCGCTTTTTTTTTTTTTTTTTAATCTTCCTGGAAGATTAAAAAAAAAAAAAAAAGGCGGAAGTACGTTAAGTACGTTAGCGGCTTGTGGTCCACGAACGCAGTGAAGGTGTGCCCTTTCAGCCAGAACTGGAAGTGGCGTATGGCCGGGTGGAGAGCCAGTAACTCTCTGTCGAACACCCTGTATTTACGCTCACTGTCGTGCAAAGACCTGCTAAAATAGGTGAGCGGCTGCCAAGAACCGGCAACGCATTGCGTCGGTAGTGAGTGCTATCCGAGCCACCGGGTCTGGGTGCGCCAGTAGCACAGCGTTCGCCAGAGCTGTTTTAACCTCAGAGAATGCCTGCTCCCGCTCAGGAGTCCAGTCGACTCTGTCCGCCAGTTTCCGTTTCTTGAGTGCGGCGTACAACGGCTGTAATGAGCTGGGCTGCGCGGGGGAGGAAACGGTTATAAAAGTTATTACCATCCCCCAAAACTCCCGCAGCGCCCTGACATTGATGTTGAGGAGAAAAAAATAGCAAAACAATTTAGTTAGATTACTTTTATGATTCCAAACAGTTTGAAATTGACAGTGGACATTGACTCATAACTTTTGAATATTTCTAAGACTTAGCTACATCAGTGATTGTGCAAAATGAACTGCTCAAGACTCAATGGAGATTGAAACTGGTGATCTGAAATGAATGCTGAAATTATAAAAAGTAATGGTATATTGGAATTTTATTTCTATTATGGAATAGATAAAATTAACTGATTTTGATTTGATCAAGTGTTAAAGCATGTGATGGATAATGCTTGTTGGAATATTTTAGGAATGCTATCTTCTTGGAACATAAGTCAATATTATACAGTAATAAGTGGCATTCAGCTGTTTGTTTTATGTCATTTAAGCACAGTTCTGGTACTTAAAAATCATTAAAAACCCCAAAGCTCCTGGGTTTTTTCAGATAATTTTCTGATAATTTTCAGATAATTTCGCCGACCCCAAATCACATCCCTGCAGGTGTATCACATCAGGTGTACATGATTGGAACATTGTTACTCAGCATTTGAAGGAAGCTTGTCCTATTTAAACCTCAGACATTTAGTTTGGTGTGCTCCTGACTGTTGTAGTGAGAGGGAACACCATGGTGAGATTGAAAGAGCTGTCTGAGGCCTTCAGAAAGAAGATTGTAGCAGCTTAAGAGTCTGGTAAGGGATTTAAAAAGATCTTAAAAGAATTTTAAATCAGCCATTCCACTGTCCGGAAAATAGTCCGCAAGTGGAGGACATTCAAAACAAATGCCAACATGCCCAGGTCTGGCCGTCCAAGCAAGTTCACCCCGAGAGCAAACCGCAAGATGCTAAAAGAAGTTTCCAAAAACCCTAAAATGTCATCACAGGACCTACAGCAGGCTCTTGCTACTGTTGATGTGAAAGTGCATGCCTCTACAATCAGAAAGAGACTGAACAAGTTTAACCTGCATGGGAGGCTTGCCAGGAGGAAACCTTTGCTCTAAGAGAACCATGAAGGCCAAACTGAAGTTTGCCAGAGAGACCATAGACAAAGACCAGGACTCCTGGAATAGTGTTCTTTGGACAGATGAGTCTAAAATTGAATTATTTGGACATCAGAACAGAGGACATGTTTGGAGTATACCAAATACAGCATTCCAGGAAAAGAACCTCATACCAACTGTGAAGCATGGAGGTGGAAGTGTCATGGTTTGGGGATGCTTTACTGCAGCAGGATCTGGCCAGCAAACCATCGTAGAATCCAGCATGAATTCTACCTTGTATCAGAGAATGCTTGAGGACCAGATGAGACCATCTGTAAAAAAAATTAAAGCTGAAGTGGAACTGGACCCTGCAACATGACAATGACCTAAAACAGACCAGTAAATCCACCAAGGACTGGCTAAAAACTAAGAAATTGCAAGTCCTGGAATGGCCGAGTCAAAGCCCAGATCTTAATCCCATTGAGATGCTGTGGGGTGACTGGAAACGAGCTGTACATGCAAGAAACCCCTCAAACATCTCGTC
This sequence comes from Pholidichthys leucotaenia, assembly GCA_020510985.1. NCBI lineage: Eukaryota > Metazoa > Chordata > Actinopteri > Cichliformes > Pholidichthyidae > Pholidichthys > Pholidichthys leucotaenia. Next base: position 167,018,446 of record CM035844.1, read on the forward strand.
GGCCTCCGTCGGTCTATGATGACCATGGAAGAGAATCCTAAACGTGTACTCTGCTGGAACAGCACCGCCTGTGGCTGAACAGGCCGATGCGCACCGGTGTTCTACCTTCCAGCGTTGGGCATTGGTAGGATTCAAGCCTGGGCAGGAGGATATGGAGGACAAGATGTTACCCATGCAGCATGTCCCCCCTCTCCATGTCACTGATGAATCTAAAGGAACAGCAGGGCTGCTATAGTTTGGCACCAACGCCATCGCAGGAGCTGCCAGAACAATGTTGAGCACAACAGAGAACTGCCTTAGGGGCTCCGACTCCGGATTTTTCCTCAGGCGTTGACTCCCGAAGCCTTTCCCGTGACCGGGTGTGCCGCAAGGCAGCGGAGGTTTGAAATCAGGGTTTACCTTCCCCTAGATGGGCTACCTTCCCAGGTTGACAAGCCACCATCTACCCGAAGCATCTGGTTTTAAGGCGCCAGAGATCCGCCCTCGCCCCTTCTCCTATTAGTAAAAGCAGTTCCGCCGGGCTTAGAGACTAAACCACACGGTAAGGCTTAGGAGTTGAACTTAGTTGTCAGAGGCTTTTCGAGACGCACGCCATAAGGAGCATTTTATGAGCACTGGGAGCTTAACCCCAGTGCTGCTCCTGGCTATGACAACCTTGGAACCATTGCCCTCACTGCTGACATTAATCAACAATTTTGGTAGTTTTTTCTGGATTTTCAATAAACTGGGATAAAAGTGAGTTGATGCCTGCCTCCACAGTGGTTAATATGTCATATCTGCAGTCTACCCATTTTAAGATAAAAACTAACAACATTTCATACTTAGGTGTAACTGTAACAAAAAAGTTTGAAGATATTTTACATTTGAACTGGCAAAATAAAATTATGCAACTTAAACACAATATTGATTTTTGGAAAACCCTCCCACTCTCCTTGGTGGGAAAGATTAACACAATTAAAATTGTAGCCCTGCCATGCTTTCTTCATCTTTTTCAATCAGTTCCATGTTTCATTGGTCAGTCCTACTTTAAACAACTAGATTTGATTATTATGCTCTTTAATTGGGGTTATAGAACTGCTAGGATTACAAAGATCTAATAAAACCTAAAGAAGAGGGTGGTTTCTCCCTACCAAACATTGGATTATACTACTGGGCTGCTCATCTGTCTGTCATTTCATGGTGGAAGAAGGGCCCTCCTCCTACTGCAGACACTTGCCCGCCATGGTTATGTATAGAACAGGGGTGGGCAGTGAGGGCCATTCCACTGCAGGTTTTTTGTTCCACCCAGTGTCTTCAGCAGGTATGTGCTCTCTGATCAGCTTCAAGGATTGCTAATCATTGAAAACACCTGCTGAAGAGACTGGGTGGAACAGAAAACCTGCAGTAGAATGGCCCTCCATGGCACATGATTGCCCACCCCTGGTATAGAACGATTGTTAAGTAAGAAAACTTCACTGCCTGTGCTTATCAACAGTCACCGTTCAGTTAGCAAACTCCATATCCATAAGTTTCATAATCAGTAACGCCCTGCGAATTTGGAAACAGCTTAAAAAACATATAGGCTTCAGAAACTCACTTAGACACCCCCGTTTGTGAAAATCACTCTTTTGAACCCAGACAAAATGACATAGTTTTTCTGAGGTGGAAACAAAAAGGTTTGTGTAATTTAGCGGAGCTCTATATCCAAGGTAACTTTGTGACATTTGCACAGTTACAAGCTACATTCAGTATCCCTACATCAGAATTTTTCAGATATTTACAGATTCAAGATTATGTAAGGAAAAACGTACCAAATTTTGAAATTTTGACCAAAAATGTCACTCTGATGCAATAAATGAATGTAGTCCAGATAAGAACAAGGCTGTCTTCCACTTTCATCAAATCATATTAAACGTGGACTCAGTAAATACTTCAACAATCAAGCAGGCTTGGACAGACGAACTGAATGTTGAATTAAATGAGATGTGGGCAGAAAGTTTACTGAGTGTTCATGATTGTTCAGTTAATGTCAGACATACTTTTATACAGTTTAAGTCTGTACACAGACTGTATTACTCCAAAGAAAAACTACACAGCTTCTTTCTAAATATCTCACCAGTGTGTAACAAATGCATGGCAGCAATCACGAACCTAACTCACGCATTCTGTTCCTGTATTAAGCTCAGCCCATTTTGGAAAGGCATATTTCATTGCTATTCTGAAGCATTTGGTAGAAATTGGAAACCTGACCCATGCCCAGCTATCCTTGGAGTGACCACTTCTTTAATATCTGTAATCAAGTATGAAAGGAGTGCAATTCTGTTTGGAATGGTTATTGCAAAGAAGCTCATTCTGAAACTGTAGAAGATGGACTCTGTACCCACATATGAAATGTGGCTTGGCAAAATGGCAAACACACTTTATTTGGCGAGACTGAGATTTTACAGTGAGGACAGACTTGATGTGTTTGAGAAGATTTGGAACCCTAATCTAACATTCCTCAAAGGTAAAGAGTAGTATAATGTGTATGTATATTAGTGCCTTGCAATCCAACTGTATATGCTGAGATATATGAATGTGGCCATGTTATTTTCTTTGAAATGTGCTTTTTGTTCGTTGTTTGTTATAATCAAAAGCAATAAATATATTTTCAAAAAAATGAAAGCTTGGTTGGAAGATCTATGCACAAAGTTACACACTGGTTTTGTCTTTTGTTTCCAGTGCAGATTAACCTGCACTGCCCATTGTTGTAACTGGGCCATATTTTAATCCTTATTCTGTTTTACTCTGGGTTTTGGATGCCCAGTTCCACCACTGGCATTAGTATGGGGGGGCTGTAACGCGAGCTATTGTTTCATGGGATCAGTGAGGCAATCTCTGTAGAGTTCAGTTGGCTTCAGCCTACCTGACTTTGCCAGGACCGCTTTCATTACCTCTAATGTCGACTTAAACAAAGCTTTCATTGTAACGGTGTCATACCAACTTGAAAAAGTACTCCTGCTATTTGAAGTCCTTTGTCCCTATCTTTTACCCAGAATAGTTACACATTTTAAGCAGATGTTCTTATTTACAGTTGTAGCCTCTAATGCATAAGAATTGTTTTCAGTTGGTGAGAAATGTAAGAACTTGCTTCAAATATATAGCTTCCTCCTAACTTCAGATATGATTTCACCTCCAAATGGCCTCTTCTGAAGCATGAAAACATATATTTTATTTCATCTTAATACATTCTGTTATGTTTCTTTCTTTAGTGCTTCAGGCTAAGCGGAAGAGAGCAGTTCATTCTGCTGACTTGTCCTTCAACTCCCATGACTCGTCCTCCCAAGTCTCTTCAGTAGGGTCTCAAAGTGAAACGGAAGAAAAGCCCAGCCAAAACAAGCACAAGAGAAACACAAAAATTAAACAGCCTAAAAAGAAAAGGAGGGTGTTGAAGAAGGAGAGAAACGTGAATGCTCCTCCTTCTAAGCAAGGGTAATCTTTATGGTCATATTTTCATATTTATATACTGTATAACTGCATAGTTTTGTTCTGCTTTAGTCTATAATGTCAGTGATGACAGTTTTAAGTCAGAAAGGTAGTGTTTTTTGCTTCACAAAATGTTTTACACTGTGTGGTGTTGTTACTACTCTCACAGCCCTGTGGAAGGAGAAGTCCTGGAGGGAGGGAATGAAGTGGAAGAAGAGAAAGAGCCAGGTGGGAAGAGGGAGAAGCCTGTCGTTCGACCGGAGGAAATCCCACCTGTGCCAGAGAACCGGTTCCTTCTACGAAGAGACATGCCTTCTCAGGAGGGGAAAACAGAAATGTCAGTTCTGTATTGTCCTTCGTTTATATGGTATAATTAGAAATATATTTTAGCTGTTTACATTTGTTTTAATTTTCCAATTTACTCCCTTTTTTAGAGTTGTGAAAGAACCAGCAACACATTCAAATGTTCAAAAAACAGCTGTGTCAAAATCTGGACGGAAGATCAAAGGCAGAGGAACAATTGTATGCTCGCTTCAACCAAAAATAAATATTGAAAATACAACACATTCTGAATTTTTGCAAGCTGACCACACTAGCAAATTCTATAAAATTGTGGTGTCCAGCCTTGAGTTAAAGATATAAAGAACTTCATCATTCTTTGTCTTTTACTTTTTCAGAGGTATCACACTCCCACGAGGTCTAAATCACGCTCTGCATCTGTGGAGGAGCGTGGGAGCAGTGAAACTCCACCTCACTGGAAAGAAGAAATGAAGAGAACTAAAATGTATCAACCTCCACACATTGAGAGGTGGAGCAAAGGAAACAGGTCGGACTTCCTATATCACTTGTAAACTTTGAATGCCATTAGTTTCCCTTTTATTTTCCTTCACACATCTCTTGAATTAACAGCTTGAATGACAATTCTTCAAGCAGATGGGATGACAGAAGTGAGTCTGCATGGTCCCGGTCTGGATACCACTCCTCAAACCACAGCTCTGAAAGATCAAGTCAGCACTACCAACAGAAAAAAGTGAAGAAAAAAGCGAAACATAAAAAAAAGGCCAGGAAGCACAAACATAACAAGAAGAAAGATTCCAAGAATAAACATGAAGAATGTTACCCATCAGATGGGGAAAGGTCGTCTTCAGAAAGGACGCCCAGGAGATCCCGATCTCCAACTCGTTCTTCCTCAAGTCCACATCATTCTTCAATCAGAACGAGACGGCGATCCTCACAGTCCTCCAGAGATTCACGATCCTATTCTAGGTCCTACACATACAGTCGGTCCAGATCTCGAGGAAGATCCAGGTCTTACTCAAGTTCAAGAAGTATATCTAGATCTAGAAGTCGATCACTCTCCAGATCCAGGTCGCCGTCTTATTCTAGGTCGAGGTTCAGATCCAAATCTTTGTCCCATCCAAGAAAGAGGAGTTCATCAAGATCTCCCAGAAAGAAAAAGCCAGGCAGTACCAAACCAGATGTCACCGGAACTAAGAAGTTTACTGAGGGCACAGCTGCATCTGTGCCAAGTCTGCCAGTAGTCCCAGCTCCCGAAAGTGTCTCTGTTATCCCGCTGAGCGACAGTCCCCCTCCCTCACGCTGGAAACCTGATCAAAAACCCTGGAAGCCCTCCTACATCCATATTCAGGAAATTAAAGCTAAAATTGCTCCCAGTAAGGTTTCCTCCTCGGGACAAATCATTCATGGCATAATAGAAAAGTCTCAGTCTTCAGCTGCATCAAAACCTCTGTCAGGTGAACCAGAAAGTGTAGAATCACACAAACCTGCACAGCGATCACACAGTGCGTCATCCAGAAGTAAGTCCTATAGCCGTTCTTCCAGTCGTTCTAGGAGTAGAAGTTATAGTAGGTCCAGGTCTAGATCCGTTCATCGGAACAAGAGCAGGTCATCGTCCTACAGCCGATCAAATTCTGAGAGCTCCCACACACCAAGTAGCAAAAATAAGAATTCACTAGACAAGGAATGGAAAGAGTACTACAGTACCCTGAAGAGGATAAAAAATTTAGATCATTACATTTCACAGGACAGTAGTCAAGATGCTCACTCTGGAACAGAAAAAAGGATGGACAATGAACATAGTCCCAATATCGGTGGCTGTGTGGAGAAAGAGAAAGGAAGCTCACAGGATCCTGAAATAGAACAGCATTCTTTGATCCCAGTGGAAAACTTTAATAGCAAGTCTGAATGGGATAGTGATAGTGACAAGGTGATCCAAAGCAACAGTGCTGCCCCATCGAAAAGCCACAGAAAGGATGGCCAGTCAAGCAAATTTCTGGAAAAGAAGCTATCTGCCGGATGGAATTCAGAAAGCGATTCTGAAGCTTTGACCTCCAGGACATTAGCCATATCAGAAAAAGAAGAAGGAGAGGCTAGTTCAGAATCAGATTGTGAGACTTCCAGAAAGACATCAGAGGCTGTGATTGCTCTGGCTGGTCAGTCGGAGGAAAGCCCAGAGAAAAGCACAGAGCCAGAGAAGCACAAAAGCAAGAAGAAAGCCAAACACAAGCACAAACATAAAAAGAGAGGTGAGAATAAAACTAAGGACAAAAGCAAGAAGTTGAGGCGAAAACACCAGAAACTGAAAGAGACTTTTCACTGGCAGCCACCTTTAGAGTTTGGAGAGGAGGAAGATGATGATGAAACCAAAAGGGAGAAGCATAGTCCTAGTAGAGATATTAAAGAAGAACATGAGACAAATTTAAATGCAAAGAGCCAACGGTTTCCCAACACAGAAGAACAAGTAAGGGAAGAGGAATGTTGCAACAAAGGTGCTACTCATGCAGAACATTACCAGGAGTCATCCAACAGGACCAACAAAAGCAGCCCTTGCATGTCAAATATCCAAGAGCCACAGTCTTTGGATGATATGGATATTTGTACCCCGGAACATGACGTTGAAATTCATGAACCTCCAGTCACACATGACTGCCAAAACAATGCTTCTGAAACAACCCTAAAATCTACCTCCAAGTCCCCAGAAACGGCAAGCGGGGATATTGCTTTACCTAATGGCAAAGAACAATCTGCTGTAAGTTCCACAACAGCTGGCGAAGAAGAAGAAGCCAAACCCACTGCCACTGTAATCAATTTGAAATGGAGGCCATTGAAAGGAACATCAGCTCAACAGAATGCAAATGTGCCACCTGTCATGGTGAGAAATGTCCAACTTCTGGAGAATCAGACCCTCAGCATGCAAGGAGTGAGAATGGAGATAAAAAGTAAAAGCCGCGTCCGACCTGGATCTCTGTTTGATGAGGTTCGTAAAACTGCACGACTCAATCAGAGGCCAAGAAACCAGGAGAGCTCAAGTGAAGAAAGTTCTCCCTCTGAGGGAAAGACGAGGGGAAATTCACGATCCCCAAAGGAGTCAAGGTCTGCGTCTAGAAAGTCCCGCTCAGTTTCCAGCCAGCGGTCATGCTCCAGAGGCTGGTCCCACTCCTACAGCCGGTCCAGAAGTAGATCTGGCAGCTCCAGCTACTCCTCCAGGTAAAGTGAAGCACTGTGATTAGAAAATTCAAATGAGGGCACTATTAGTAACTCTTTATTCATGAGAAGTTTGTTGGGCCTACTTTGTTGGAGCACGTGTTAAGCAGTCCTCCAACTAATATGCTTACCGTCATCAACATAAATTTCTTCCCTCCTAATATGTCACAAAAATATGTGATGTGTGGTGTTTCAAAAGGGTGAAATCCATGCTTAAGATTACAGTAATAGTTTGTCACTTAAAATGATACAAAGGTAAAAGGTTGCAGAAGGAAGAGGGGCCAACCCTCACATAATAAACTTCTCACCTACATTCAACTTCTCTCCTTCCACCATCTCACTTCATGTAGTTTCACAACCCTTAGAGGCCACGTTTTTCAAAGACGTAACAATAAGGTGTAATTCCTATAAAAGCTGGATTCATTTTGTGTTTGAGAACAGCCCATTTATTTATTTATTTATTTTTTGGTGGAATAAAACATCACACTTTTAGGAGTCGCAGCAGGAGTCGGAGAAGACATAGGAGAGGACGATCCCACTCTCGCAGCACATACCGAAGTTACAGGAGTCACAGGTATATCCCAAAACACACAAGAGGCAACTGAAGCACTGCAGTAAGGAAACTGATTCAATTATGGGTTATAAAGAACGTGCTGGTCACAAGTCATAGAAATGTATTTATATACTCAACCTTCTCAAGACTTCCAGTATTATTTTCCAGCATCAAGTTATGATCTTTAAGTGAAACTTCTGTTTTTTTCCTCATCAGTCGAACCTACAGTAGAAGCCATTCCAGAAGTCGCTCGTATACTCACCGAAGGAGGTCCAGGTAATTAAGGTCCCCAGATAAAATAGCGATAAAATAATTGAGGTAAGGTGACTTGTGTTACAGTATGATAACTGAAAACTAGTCAGTTTGTGATAAAAATTAACATTCAGTACTAGAGGGCATTCAGAGAGTGCATACCTCTATCAAGAAAAGATGTAAAAGGTCATCCAGAATTTGTATGCACGTCTTGATCTGTCTCAAAACCTATTGGGTTCATTCTTGGGTCAAGGGCCACCTCTGATGAAAATTTCATGAAATCCATCCAGTAGTTTTAGCATAACCCTGCTAACTAATAAACAGACAAGTAAATAAACATCATACCTTCAAACTAGTCACTTTGTGACAAAAATCACTGAAATGAATCCCAAATATGTCACATGAATTGTGTAGATCCAAAGAGTTGTTGTTTTTTTTTTGGGGGGGGGGGGCAGTTTCCCAGAGACAGGGCTTTCAGAAATAATGGGGGGCAATCATCTTCTTCAGAATAAAACATCTTTGGTGGAACGCATCACGTGACGCAGCGTCATTTGGCCAATCACAATCAAGATAACGGCATCGTCTTCCGTCTTTCCCATCTTTTGCCGCTGTCAGTGGGAGTTTGGAATTAAGTGTAATGTGGGGGGGTGGGGTGGGGGGGTTTGGAGGGAGCTGTCACAGACAAAAAGAGTAGCAGAGGTGCCCGTTAATGTGAGGGGAACCAGGAACCTTTGTGTCCAGCAGACGGTCAGAGCCCTGTAGACTCCTGTAGGAGTGAGTAAAAAAAGTGCCCTTTTTTTTCTGTAATCGTTGCATAGCATGTCTGCTGCAGCTTCAAAATTAATCTAATTTGACAGATTCATTTCCACTCTGTCGCTGTGCTGTGACTGTAATCTCTTCAACTACTACTACAATATTAAGTAATTTATGTTCATTTTAATGTATCTGGCAAGTTATAATGATCCAAATTCACGAAGTCAGTGTCATAAATCCGTTAACATCCTCCAGCCTTCAGATAAACTAAACCTACCATTTAGATTTCAAAATATGGGAGGTTTTTCCTGTTGTCTGGTTGGTGGAAAGTGTTTTAAATATTGTGAATATATAGAAATATAAGGTCATTTCAGTTAATTTTATCTCGTTAAATTGATTTCAAAGATAAAAAGTATTAATAAAATCATGAGTTGAATTTATTGTTCTATTCTGACTCTGCAAAATTATGATCAAAAGTTTCAATTATGAGAAAAAAATTATATATATCATATTAACATTTATCAGAAAAACAGTAATTTCATTATAAAAAATAGACAAAAAATTAGTCATAAAATAATCCACAAATTAATGATAATAAAGTCTCAAATGTACATGAATAGTCATAATTTTACAAAAGGAAATTACAAATTTATGAGCAAAACAGTTGGAAATTTAGATAAAAACAAATTTACAGAGGAAAAAAATAGAAAACGGTAGAAGTAGAAAATGGTTATAAATTGAGGAGAAAAACCTCAGACTTTCAAGACTAAGTCATTACTCAAGTATTTTTTTAAGTAGGTGCTTTAGTACTCTACTCAACTAGTAATTTTTGGGTGTCTGTTCTTAATTATTAATTTCATAAGACAGCACGGCTTGTACATGAGTACAATTTCTGACTACTATACGCACCTCTGATCATAGAATTTAAGTATGTGTGAGTTAATTACTACAGTATTATGAATGGGGTTTTTTCCCTTTGGGTGTCATGTGTTTCGGTCATTGTGTAAAATGGTGTTTCATTATTTTATAGGATATTTATAGATTAAGTTTACTGCTACATTAATGTGTAGCATTGAAAGGTTGAAAAAATTAGTTTTAAGTGTTATGTGTGTTAAACACTGTAGATAAGTGTGCTTTGTTATTTGAAGCAAGTGTTGTCTTCCCCTTTATTTTCTCCTCAGAGTACACCAGAATGTTTAATTTACGTGTTTACGTGTCTGAGTTTTGCAGGTATGAAACATAAACATTGAAAAATGAAAAGGGGAAACAAATAAAATGAATGAAAGCTGGACCAGTTTGCCACATTGTATAATCTGATAGCTCCAGTTTGTCATTATTTTTATTTTGACGTACATTTGAGGACAGAATTTTTATTTTTTTTTTTAAGTATTTCCCAAGTACTGGTAAACAGCACAAATAATTTAAAACCGTTTTTCAAAACATCCTAGTTTTCTTGAGAAAACATACTTTTTAAAAAAATTTTCTCACAAAAATAAAATTATTTCACAAACCAAAAACTCAGGGTCAGTATTATTAACCCCCTGAAAAAGTGACCTTTGATTGAGCCATAGCATAAACCACTGCTGTGCAATGATGTGCTCTAATTCTGTAATGCTCAAACCTTGTAAAATCCAGTTAAAACTGAGGGTTATCTTCCAATTTACACACAGCATAAAACTTCAGCAAGGGCTTGAGCAGTCACTTGAGAAAGCATCATACCAGAAACAAAAGAAATCAGTTTTGACTTGTGAAAAAGAATTGAAAGTACGAGATGGATATACAGAATTATCACAGCATTTCTAAGTGTCAAGAACTGTAGTGAGAAGTATGATCAAGAAATTCAGAGAGTCACACAGTTCAGAACAAGCCTGGTAGAAGTAGGAATTGAAAGATTTCCAAGACTCTGGAAAGAAAACCAGTAAGAGATGTGTCTAAAGACCCCAGAACAACTGCCAGGACACTAGGGTACGACTTAGCCAAGTTGGGAACCGTAGTCTCAAAGAAGATGGTGACTAGAAACCTGCACAGGAATGAACTGTGAGGTTGCAGGCCAAGGAAAAACTCCACTTCTGCAGAAGAGACACTTTCAAGCCAGACTCAAGTATGCTAAGAACAACTTCGAGAAAAATGCATACTGGAAGTGTGTCCTTTGGTCAGATGAGACAGAAGCAGAGCTCTTTGGCCACAGAGACACTGCTGATGTTTGTAAATTTATTTATATAACACAATTCAACAGCAAAGTGCTTTACATAAAAACAAAATGCATTAAGATATAAAATTTAGTTAAAAGTAAAAACAATAAAAGCACAGTAGTGAGAATTATTAATCATAGTAGGTCATCAAATGCAGTGGCAAACAGGAAAGTCTTAAGATTTGATTTAAAAGAAGCAACAGTGTTGGCAGACCTGCAGTTTTCTGGTAATTTGTTCCACATATATGGTGCATAAAAACTGAAAGCAGCTTCTCCATGTTTGGTTTTAACTCTGGGAACAGAACGCAAACCTGTTCCAGATGACCTGAGCTGCCTGGAAGGTTCATAAAGGACCAGAAGATATGGAATATATTTTGGCCCTAACCCATTCAAAGCTTTATAAACCAATAGCAATATTTTAAAATCAGCTCTTTGAGGGAGAGGAAGCCAGTGAAGCGATTTTAAAACTGGAGTAATATGATCCACTTTTCCGGTCTTGGTGAGGACTCGAGCTGCAGCATTTTGAATCAGCTGCAACTGTCTGATCTTTTAGGCAGACCAGTAAGTACACTGTTACAGTAATCAAGTCTACTACAAATAAATGCATGGACCAGATTTTCTAAGTCACTCTGAGACATTAGTCCTTAAATTCTATGTACAACCCTAAGAACTCCATCCCCACAGTGAAACACAGTGGTGGTAGTATTCTCTAGGGATGCTTCTGTGCATTTGAAACTGGGAATCTCATCAAGGTGGAAGGAATCATGGAGAATGGCAGATCTGTGAAGATTTTCAAAGAAAACCTCAAGCAGTCAGCAGCAAAACTGAGTCTGGGTAATTGCTTTGTTTTCCAACATGACAGTGACCCACAACATGTGTCACTCCTGGTGAAGAAATACCTCCAGAAGACCAAAGTTAACATTATTGACTGGCCTGGTCAAAGCCCTGACTTGAATCCCATTGAAAATCTGAGGGATGAACTGATGACCAAAGTCCATCAAATGTGGAGGAGCTTGAGAGATTTGTCAAAGAAGAATGAGCTCGGATTGCTCAGGAGACCAGTATGAGACTTGAAAACTACAAGTGACTGCAGGCTGTTATCCAGCAAAAAGGGCACACAATTGACTATTGGCATCAGGAGGCTCATAATTTTGACTGGTAGTTTTTGTGAAGTAATTTTGTTTCTCTGTGCAAAGCTAAATAATGTAAGCATCCACAATAAAACTCAGATGTTTGGAAAAGGTGTGTTAAAAGTTCTTTGTGCCATTTAACAGCACTTTTCTAAAAGGAAATACTTTTAGAAGATGAGCTTTTCATAGAGAGCTCATAATTCTGTTCTCAAGTGTGTTTGTAACTTGGATCTGCATTTCAGTCACCACATCATGGCATCAGACATTTTGTAAATAGTCCCAGAATTACACCTGTCTGCTCTCTGGCTCCTTGTTGATGCAGGTCAGACTCCTACGACAGCTATTCCAGTCGGAGTCGCAGTGTGAGCAGGAGGCGAGGGCGGAGACGGAGTGACAGCTACAGGAGTTCAGACCGCCGATCCCGGTAAACTCTTGACAGACACACACTAGATGGTGGCTCTAAGATTAACCTTTTGACTGATCTGTCGTTTTTGTAGACCATATACAATTCAAGCCTGTGTTCAGTTAGTGATAAGGCTTTACGTACTGCTAAATGCCCATAAAGTTGATGTCCATTGTTCACATCCTACAAACAACAATTTCGATTATAATAATTCTGTCATCTGCAGGTCGTATCGGTCCTCAAGCCGCAGTTCCTCCAGGCGAAGGAGTCCCAGTCGTAGCAGTCGGTACAGTTGAGCTGCAGGTCAGGCGACCTGTCTGTTTCACACCTGCTAAGAGGGGAAAAAACACCACAGCGTCTGGACACTGAACACACGGCACCAGATTGTCATCGACTCCCAGATCAGCAGCTGAAGCTCCAGGGGAACGACTCATACTCCATTGTTGATATGATGGCCATGAATGTATTACAATGTGAAAACTGAAAATAACCACTTTACAAGATTACATAAAGACCTCTTTGAAGGGAACAGCCAGCTAAAATGTGCCAGTGCAGCTGCTCAGACAGAATGTTTGAATGAGAAATGTACGAGGGGGGGCTGAAAAGTTCATAGTGGTCAAATTTGACCAAATGTGGTTTAGTTTTCAACTGCAGGGATCCAAGCGCTGAAACACTGATGGAAGAAGTGTGTGGACTGAAGGGGAGATAATGTTGAAAAATAAACCACATTTGGTCAAATTTGACCACTATGAACTTTTCAACCCACCCCCATATGCTACAAATAACATGGGAACTGTAAGTAAGATTATTTTTGTACTGGTTGTGTGTCTACTTTGTGTGTGTGTGTGTGTGTTTTTAATACACTGAATTGTTAAATTGTTGCAATTTAAGTTAGTTTATTCCTCTTGGCTTTGATGGGCTCAGTGAGTTGATGGTTACTGAGGTTGAGTCAAGGTTATGCCTTAAACTTTGAAAGGATGGAAAAATAACTTGCTCTTGGAACTGGCTGTTTCCTTTTTACTTATAGAACTGTACAATGAATGTTTAAACTATTCAAGGTGTTGTAGCTTTGTTTATTTTTATGAAACCTTGATGAATGCTTACATAAAATAAAAGTCTCTCATCTAAGGTGGTTGTTGTCAGGTAGAAGAGAGAGAGGAATTCTGGAGTAAGTTGGATGAAGTGGTAGAGAGTGTTAGGAGAGAGTGGTAATTCGAGCGGACTTTAATGGGCATGTACAGTGGTGTGAAAAAGTGTTTGCCCCCCTCATAATTTCTCTTTTTTTTTTTTTTTTTTTTTTTGTATGTTTGTCAAACTTAAATGTTTCAGATCATCAAACAAATTTAAATATGAGACAAAAACAAACACAAAATGCAGTTTTTAAATGAAGGCGTTTATTATTAAGGGTAACAAAAAAAAATCAAAACCCACATGGCCCTGTGTGAAAAAGTAACACCCCCCCCCCCCGTTAAAATATAAATTAACTGGTTTATCACATCTTTGGAAAGCTGAGTTCAATTTCTCTAGCCACACCCAGTCCTGATTATTGCCACACCTGTTCTCAATCAAGAAATCACTTAAATAGGACCTGCCTGACAAAATGAAGTAGACCAAAAGATCCTCAAAAGCTAGACACCATGCTGTGATCCAAAGAAATTCAGGAAAAAATGAAAAAATAATTGAGATCCATCAGTCTGGAAAAGGTTATATAGCCATATCTAAAGCTTTGGGACTCCAGTGAACCACAGTGAGAGCCATTATCCACAAATGGGGAAAACGTAACAGTGGTGAACCTTCCCAGGAGTGACCGGCCAACCAAAATTACCCAAAGAGCGCAGTGACGACTCATCCAAGAGGTCACAAAAGACCCCTCAACAACACCCAAAGAACTGCAGGCCTCACTTGCAGTGTTGGGCAAGTTACTAAAAAATAGTAACGAGCTACAGTTGCTAGTTACTTCTTTTCAAAAGTAACTGAGCTACTTTTGAGTTACTGCATGATTAAAGTAACTAGTTACTTGGAAAAGTAACTTTCACGTTACTTTTAAATGCATACTTTAATCCTCTTGTACACATAGCAAGATCAAGGGCCCCTTGTTCTCATCAGAAAAAAAAACTGATGAGAAAAAAAGTCATCTTACAGAGAAAAAAAATGTCTCAGATTTACACAAACTATTCTAATCAGTAGAAAGTCAGAAATTGACTAGAAATAAAGCTGTAAATTCACAGAGAAAATTTTGGATCGAGCCATATGTTTGACACCCCGGGACCAGCCCATTAAAAAGACATATTTAGAGGATTTACTTCCATGAAATAGTTGCAGATCACAACAGCATGTAAATGAATGAGATAAAATAAAACAAAAAGCACAGATAAATGAAAGTTCACCGCTTAGAAAAAGCTTACTGTGTGGTGAACACTCATGGGACCTGTTGGACCGGTTCTGTGACTCGCATTTTAGGTCAGAACAAAGGCAGGAATCTTAGCCTTGGTATGCAAGGCTGGAGACGGGGGGGTCGATTAAAGGATGAATGGGAGACAGTGGAAGTGATATCATGGAGAGAAATGCATTGTGACTGTCTTTATTATGCAAGGTGGTGAAATGCATTGTGACTGTCTTTATTATGCAAGGTGGTCTGTGTGACATGTGATCTATGAGGTGTGAAGTCCCTGATATTTAAGGGCAAGAGTTTACTGTTTCATTCTCTTTTTTCTGCTTTGAAATGATGGAGATGTGAATAAAGCTGACTCTGAGAGAGAACTCTGCCTCGTCATTTTCACATCTTCCACACTGGTGACCCGAGATGTATCATGGAAGAAGAAAATTCCCCCGGGCCAGCCGCATCAGGAGCCCCCAGCCAAGCAAATGCCGCTACAATCCAGCTACCGGACTTCTGGCAGAACAATCCGCGCTCCTGGTTCAACGCGGTTGAGGTGCAGTTCAACCTCCGGGGGATATCGGTAGATGCCACGAAATTCTACCACGTGGTCGCAAAGCTGGACAATAACACGGCCCAGCATGTGGAGAGCCTGATCGACCAGCCGCCGGAGAGCGACAAATACGGCACGTTGGAAGGCTGCTCTCATCCAGCAATTCACCCCCTCAGCAGAGGAGCGAGCAGAGAGGCTCCTGGCGCTGACGGAGGGGTAAAACGACATGCCCGTGAGCCTGATGGAGAAGTTGTTGAGGTTGAAAGACTCTGACGATGATCACTTCATTTTCACCCACCTCTTCCTCAGGACTCTACCGCCAGCAGCGAGAGCGGCTCTGGCCAGTTCGCCATTGTTGGCCCTATGGGACTACCGCGCGCTGGGCCGAGAGGCGCAGCGGATTGTCAACGCCACCAAGCCGCGCGCAGCCACAGCCGCTGCAGCGGAACTCGGCGCGATGACCGGAGACGACAGGAGGCCAGAGGCAGCGGTGCCAGACTCACCGACGACGGCGGCGGCAAGGGCCAGGGAGCGTGGACCGGACGTCTTTTGTTTCTACCATCGCCGCTTCGCAGAGAGGCCACGCAAGGATGTACTGCCGTGCCAGTTCAGGCGTTCGGGAAACGCCAAGACCGGGGGTCGGTAGCAGCCGCGGCCCTCGGGGAAGAGAACAAGCTGCTCTACTTGTCGGACGCACGCTCCGGGAGGCAGTTCCTCGTCGACACAGGCTCCCAGTTGAGTTTCATCACACCTTCCTACGCGGACAGACTGGCTGGTTCCGGAGGTCCCCTGGTGACAGCGGCGAACGGCTCGGAGATTAAGACCTTTGGTGAGAAGACTCTGCTTCTGTCTCTACACGGCTGTGCATATGAGTGGACTTTTGTTGTAGCAACAGTAAATTTCAATATGCTGGGGGCTGATTTTTTCTGCTCACATGGGTTGTTGGTTGATCTCGCTAACAAGCGCCTGGTTAATGCACTTTCTTTTGATTCTATCCCCTGTACAGCGCGAGTGGCCCCGCCTACAGCACAAGCCAACGTCACAACAGCAGGCGGTAAGTTCCACACACTGCTCACTCAGTTCCCAGCACTCACGGTCCCCACATTTTCGGCAACAGTCGCTAAGCACGGGGTGGAGCATTTTATTACCACTACCGGACCACCCGTTTTTGCAAAAGCTTGGCGCTTGGACACAGTTAAACTAGCCATAGCGCGCGAGGAGTTCGCCAACCTGGAGAGGTTGGGCATTATCAGACGTTCAAACAGTCCGTGGGCTTCCCCCCTACATATGGTCCCGAAAGCTGACGGATCATGGCGCCCTTGCGGGGATTTCCGCAGGTTAAACAACGCTACAGCGCACGACCGCTACCCAATCCCGCATATCCAAGATTTTTCCGTTCATTTGGCAGGGGCGCGCATTTTTTCTAAAATAGACTTGGTCCGCAGTTACCACCAAGTCCCAGTGCGCGCTGAGGACATACCCAAAACAGCGGTAATAACTCTGTTTGGTTTATTCGAGTTTTTACGCATGCCATTCGGACTTAAAGGGGCTGCTCAGACGTTCCAACGCATGATGGACGCGGTGCTTCGCGATCTCCCTTTCGTGTTCATCTACCTGGACGATATTTTAGTAGCCAGCGTGTCCGAAGACGAACACGAAAAACACCTGGCCACAGTTTTCCGAAGGTTGGGAGATCACGGGTTAATAATCAACCCAGCGAAGTGTCAGTTCGGGGTGGCGCAGATCGATTTTTTAGGACACCGCGTCTCCCCCGAAGGAGCAGTTCCGCTGCCTGACAAAGTGCGCGCTGTGGCAGATTTTCCCCGGCCGCAGACGGTCAGGGCGTTGCAGGAGTTTTTGGGAATGGTGAATTTTTATAACCGTTTTCTCCCCCGCACGGCGCAACTCATGCAGCCGCTGTATGCCGCGCTCAAAAAAAAGAAACCCGCGGATAAGATCAAGTAAGCGTTCTCGGAGGTTAAAGCAGCCTTGGCAAAGGCTGCGTTGTTGGCACACCCGGACCCAACGGCCCACATAGCGCTCACCACTGACGCGTCAGAGGTGGCCATAGGGGCGGTTGTGGAGCAACATGTAGCCGGGGTTTGGCAGCCCCTCGCCTTTTTCAGCAGGACCTTGCGCGATAGCGAACGTAAATACAGCGCGTTCGACAGGGAGCTGCTCACTCTCCATTTGGCCATCCGCCACTTTCAGTTCTGGCTGGAAGGACGCGCTTTCACCGCGTTCGTTGATCACAAACCGCTAACATTCGCGATGGCCAAGGTCTCTGAACCGTGGTCAGGCCGGCAGCAGAGACAGCTGGCCACGATATCAGAGTTTACCACTGATATTCAGCATGTGGCGGGCAAACTCAATGTAGTGGCAGATTGCCTCTCGCGCGCCGTGGCGGCCCCAGTCAGCATAGGGTTAGATTATGTAGCCATGGCCGCGGAGCAGGTTAATGATGCGGACGTGCGCGCGCTCCAGTCTGGACCAACAGGGTTAAGGCTGGAGAACAGGGTGCTGCAAGACGGTATGCCCCCCTAATCTGCGATGTCTCCACTGGACGGCCGCGTCTGGTAGTACCGGCCGCGTGGCGTCGCCGCGTTTTTGACTCGGTTCATTCTTTGGCGCACCCTGGAGTGCGCGCTTCGGTCAAAATGGTGGGAGAGAAATTTGTGTGGCCGAGCCTCCGCAAACAGGTCAAAGAGTGGGCAGCAGCCTGCACGGCGTGTCAACGAGCCAAAGTACACAGGCACACGAGGGCTCCTTTGGAACAGTTTCACATTCCAGCCAAGAGGTTCGATCACGTTCATGTGGACCTCGTTGGACCCCTCCCGCTGTCACAGGGGTGCACACATCTTCTGACAATGGTGGACCGCACCACGCGCTGGCCTGAAGTGGTCCTGCTGGCATCAACCACGGCCGAGGAAGTGGCGCGCGCGTTTTTAACAGCTTGGGTGGCGCGTTTTGGCGTTCCGTCGGACATTACGTCCGACAGAGGTCCTCAAATTGTTTCCGAGCTTTGGTCGACAATGGCCCGCAGCCTGGGTGTCACAATTCACCGCACAACCACGTACAATCCGCAGGCTAACGGGTTATGCGAACGTTTTCGTAGGTCATTGAAGGCGGCTCTCAGAGCGTCACTGATGGATACAAATTGGGTTGACAAGTTACCATGGGTGTTATTGGGGTTGCGTTCTGCACCTAAAGAGGATCTAGAAGCCTCCCCAGCGGAGCTCGTGTTTGCGCAGCCACTCCGGCTGCCTGGGGAGTTTCTCCCAGATAACCCTGCGCCAAACGCCTCCCCGTCTCAGCTGTTGCGGAGTAACATAGAATCAAGCACGCTGCCCGGCCCCGCGCACCACAGTTTTCCACGCGTTTTTGTGCCTAAAACTTTGAAGAACGCAGAGT
This sequence comes from Pholidichthys leucotaenia, assembly GCA_020510985.1. Lineage (NCBI taxonomy): Eukaryota > Metazoa > Chordata > Actinopteri > Cichliformes > Pholidichthyidae > Pholidichthys > Pholidichthys leucotaenia. Next base: position 167,037,017 of record CM035844.1, read on the forward strand.
TTGTTTTTGTTAGACACGATGCGCATCGAACCCCGCTGCGACCGCCTTATGACAGACCATTCAGAGTGCTAGAAACAGGGGATAAGCAGTTTTTGCTAGATTTGGGGGGTAGGAAAGAGAAAATTGGCATAGACAGACTTAAACCCGCTTTTGTGGTCGCAGATGAGGAAGTGCTGTTGGCAAAGGCCCCGCGGCGAGGTAGACCACCACGGAGGGTTTCACACAGTAATGTTTCCCAAAGTAATGTTTCCCCAGAACACCCGCAGAGACTGACGAGGGTTTTCCGCCCCCAGACGGCAAACCCGCAGCGTGACAGCGCCGCAGAGACAGTGAACCCCAGCTACAGCAGATTCGGCAGGAGGCTGAAGCCTATCCAGCATGTGGACTGATGTGTATTGATACTATCACGGCATGCATGTGGTTTTCTTGTTGTTCCGTTTTTCTAAAATGCTGGGGGGGCTTGTGTGGTGAACACTCATGGGACCTGTTGGACCGGTTCTGTGACTCGCATTTTAGGTCAGAACAAAGGCAGGAATCTTAGCCTTGATATGCAAGGCTGGAGACTGTGGGGGGTCGATTAAAGGATGCGTGGGAGACAGTGGAAGTGATATCATGGAGAGAAATGCATTGTGACTGTCTTTATTATGCAAGGTGGTGAAATGCATTGTGACTGTCTTTATTATGCAAGGTGGTCTGTGTGACGTGATCTATGAGGTGTGAAGTCTCTGATTTTTAAGGGCGAGAGTTTACTGTTTCATTCTCTTTTTTCTGCTTTGAAATGATGGAGATGTGAATAAAGCTGACTCAGAGAGAACTCTGCCTCGTCATTTTCACATCTTCCACAACTGCAACAAATCACAGTCACTTTTTCTCTGTGCATAAGAAAACTTGTACAATTATTTACACAGCTTACACATTTACACAACTGCGGACAGTAAATGTGAGCTTCTTGCTCAAAAGCAGCTATGCTCCTAAGAGAGTTCAGTGGTAATCATAACAGCATAGTAAAATCACAAGTCAGTCCTAAACTGTTACAGCACAATTAGTGAACAACTGTTGAGTAGTTTGCATCAGTCTCTGTGCCGTCTGGGTTTTAATCTTCTCCCGAATCTGCTGTGGGTCTGCTTGGGCGTCCTGCTGGGACCTTCCTGTAAGGAATCTGCAGCTTGGGAAGGAGAGTGATTATTTGTTCCCTGCAGGGGGGCTGAGTCTATTCTCTTGGGGGGTCTACCCCGCCGAGGTGCTCTCGCCAACCGTGCAGGCTCGTCTCTCAACAAGAAGGCGGGTTTAAGTCTGTCAATGCTGACTGTTTCTTTTCTATCCCCAAAATCAAGCACAAAGTGTTTATCACCAGGTTCCAGCACTCTGAATGGCCCATCGTATGGTGGGCGGAAAGTTGGTTTTAAAGCTTCATGCCTAACAAAAACGAATTCAGCGTTCTTTAAAGCTTGTGGGACAAAAACCCGTGGAAAAGAGTGATGTGCCGGTCCGGGGAGAGAGTCCGGTCCATTGCTGCCTAAAAACCTCGGGGCAGGGAGATGCCTTGGCTCTGGGTTCTCTGGTAAAAATTCACCCGGGAGCCTGAGAGGTTATGCAAAAACTAATTCTGCTGGAGAGGCTTCTTGATCCTCTTTGGGCGCAGCACGCAACCCCAATAAAACCCAGGGAAGTTTATTTATCCAATTTGTATCCGTTAGTGAGGCTCTGAGGGCAGCCTTTAAAGATCTGTGAAAACGCTCGCATAACCCATTAGCCTGAGGGTGATAAGCGGTGGTGCGGTGAATTGTCGCCCCTAAGCTGCTGGCCATGGCTGACCAAAGCTCCGAGACAAATTGAGGCCCCCTATCAGACGTGATGTCCGATGGGACGCCAAAACGTGCCACCCAGTTTGTCAAAAAAACGCAAGCGACTTCCTCCGCTGTGGTTGACGCCAGAGGGACTGCCTCTGGCCAGCGCGTGGTGCGGTCTATCATTGTTAACAGATGTGTGAAACCTTGGGAGGAAGGTAGCGGCCCCACGAGGTCGACATGAACGTGGTCGAACCTTCTAGCAGGGATTGGAAAAGGCTCCAGAGGGGCTTTTGTGTGTTTGTGTATTTTGGCGCGCTGACAAGAAATGCAAGTTTTTGCCCATTCTTTTATGTTTTTGCGCAGGCCAGGCCACACAAACTTTTCGGCGACCATTTTAACCGAGGCACGCACACCTGGGTGCGCGAGGGAGTGAATCGAGTCGAAAATACGGCGGCGCCATGCAACTGGGACTAACGGGCGAGGTCGGCCGGTTGAGATATCGCATATTAGGGGGGGCACACCGTCGCATAAACCCCTTTCCTCCAGCCTTAACCCTGTTGGTCCTGTTCCGGCCCCGGATTATGAGCTGCATTTTGGTGTGCAATAACTGATGTTTGACACATCTTTAATGTCCTTGCTTTTGACTTTAATGCATCAAACACCGTAAAGACTGAAACATATCAAACACAAGAAACATTATTTTAGCTGTGGACACAAAATTCTAGTATTACAGAAATTAAATCATACTGCATACACACAAATGTAAACATTTATGATCTCAAATTGATAGATTTTTTAGGTTTACTGAGTTGTTGCAAGAAAGCTACCAGCAAAAATTATGCAGCATTTACTGTAAACAAATACAACAGATTATCAAATCCACATTTAAAATTGTATGGTTTGTGCACATCAGATTTTCATATTAGAAACACACACAAAAGTTTCTATTCTTTGGACATGTGCATATTCAAACAACCATCATTAAACTTCAACAGAGTTAAACATTTCACTAACCACTTTGCCGGGTCGCAGCCTTCCGAGGGCAGAAATTCCTTGCAGGCTCTCACATTTTGTCTGCAATTAATAGCCCGGAATAAATACCTTGTAAATTGGTATTTCAGCTAATTTAAAGTCAAGATGTCAATTCAAAAACATAACAATAAAATTGACTAGAACTAGGCATCCAGTAAATAATGAAGGATTGCCAGATTTGCACTTCTAAAAACTACCAAGGCCATGCAGGCCGGGAATTGTAGCAGTGACTGACCAGAATAATACTGCATTTACTTCAAGTCAAAAATACATCCCTATTCACAAAATGAAGCTTCAAAAATTACTTTTTCACAACTATTACAGTTTTCTGCACATGCATTGAGACTAGGTGAAGGGTTACATAGGCATGGATTACCACTGACAGTCACATGGTCTAGTCACACTTCAACAAACTTCAAAAATATCATCATCTCTCAAACAACCTACAAAATATCGGGTAGATAATTGGATATGAGGGATTATTTCATCATTATGACAGTTTCACCCTACCTGGGCTGAGGTAAGCAGCTGGATGGCTTTGGATCTTTGTCTTAGCCAGCCATGCTCAATCCGTCCGTTGTCATATTCTGCTGGGCAGGAAGTCTCAAATCGTCTACTTCCTGTTGTGAATAATGCTTATACCTCATGTATTTTTGATGACAAATTATTTCAATAATTTTTAAATCTCAAAGGACAAATTTCCAAACCTAGGTTTTTAAAAGAAAATATGGAGGGAATAAATAAAAAAAAGGTAGGGAATTCCCAAGGGATTCCCCAGAGGTCAAAGGTCATTTCCATATTGGGGGTTCCCCCAGACACAAAGTAAACAACTTTTGACTGGCACACAGAGCCAGGCTGTGAGTATATATACCTGCCAAAACAAATCTTTGGGAGGCATTGCTGTACAACCAAAGGTCAAATACTAGAAAGGATGTCACTGTTGACATATATAGCGGGGAAATTACAACAGTCACAAGAATTGCCATGTTTCTCACATGGATCAAACAAACACAGCTGCTGCCGTTACAGGTCCAGACAGGAGTGCGCACACGTCCGCGTCACTACTTTGCTCCTCTGCCATGGCTGCATAATCTATCCCTGCGTGGATTGGTGCTGCGTATGTGTCCGTGTTGGTGAAAAGCTCTGCGGCTGCGGTAGTATAATCTGTCTCCTCGCGCTCTGGCGATGTCACAGCGCGAGAGAGGCAGTCTGCTACCACGTTAAGTTTGCCCGCCACATGTCGAATGTCTGTGGTGAACTCTGAAATCGCAGCTAGCTGTCTTTGTTGCCTGCCTAACCACGGTTCGGAAATTTTAGCCATCGCAAAGGTGAGCGGTTTGTGGTCTACAAAAGCCGTGAAACGCCGCCCTTCTAACCAGAACTGGAAGTGGCGGATGGATAAATGAAGCGCTAGCAGCTCCCTGTCAAAAGTGCTGTATTTACGCTCAGTTTGGTTTAGCGATTTGCTGAAGAATGCCAAAGGTTGCCAGATTCCGCTGACGTGTTGTTCTACAACTGCCCCTATGGCCAGGTCCGAAGCGTCTGTGGTTAGCGCAATGCGGGCCGAGGGATCAGGGTGAACCAACAATGTGGCATTAGCTAGGGCACTTTTTACTTCCACGAAGGCGCGTTCGCGCTCCGGGGTCCATTCGACCGCGTTGGAAGGTTTTTGTTTTCTGAGCGCATCATATAGGGGCTGCATGAGCTGAGCTGCGTGGGGGAGGAAACGGTTGTAAAAATTAACCATTCCTAAAAATTCTTGCAGCGATTTGACCGTTTGTGGCCGTGGGAAACTTTTTATCGCGTGAACTTTGTCTGGCAGTGGGACTGCCCCCTTCGGAGAAACTCTGTGTCCTAAAAAATCAATTTGTGACACGCCGAATTTGCATTTGGCTGGATTGATTATTAACCCGTGCTCTTCTAGCCTCTGAAAAACCATAGTGAGATGCCGCTTGTGTTCTTCCTCAGACGGGCTGGCTACCAGCATATCGTCGAGGTAGACGAAAACAAAAGGGAGGTCACGTAATACTGCGTCCATCATCCGCTGAAAGGTTTGAGCAGCGCCTTTGAGGCCGAAAGGCATCCGCAAAAATTCAAAAAGGCCGAAGGGGGTTATTACAGCTGTTTTAGGAATGTCCTCTGCTCAAACTGGGACTTGATGATAACCGCGGACCAGGTCTATTTTTGAAAAAAAGCGCGCACCCGCCAGATGTAGTGAAAAATCTTGAATGTGAGGAATTGGGTAGCGGTCATGCGCTGTCGCATTGTTTAACCTGCGGTAATCGCCGCAAGGTCTCCAAGAACCGTCAGATTTCGGGACCATGTGAAGTGGTGACGCCCAGGGGCTTTTCGAGCATCTGATAATGCCTAATTTTTCAAGGGTAGTGAACTCGTCCCGAGCTATGGCGAGCTTGGTCGCGTCTAAGCGCCGAGCTTTGGTGAATACGGGTGGGCCCGTTGTGGGAATAAAGTGTTCGGCCCCGTGTTTAGCCACTGTGGCTGAGAATTTGGGAATTGTGAGTGCTGGAAATTGGGTGAGGAGTTGATCAAACTTACCTCCTGCTGTGGTGACGCTGGCCTGCACGGGTGGTGGAGAAACTCGAGCTGCGCAGGGAATAGAAGCAAAGGACAGTGCATTAACCAAGCGTCTGTTCGCTAGATCAACTAATAACCCATGTGCACACAAAAAATCTGCGCCCAACAAGTTAAAACTCACCACCGCTACAACAAATGTCCATCTGTAGTTGCGGCCGTGGATGCGGAGGTGCAGGCTCTTTTCGCCAAAAGTGTCGATGCTGGAGCCGTTGGCTGCCACCGCTCCATTGCCCCGGGTGCCCATGGCCCGATCTGCTTGGGAGGGCATGACAAAACTTAGTTGAGCTCCCGTGTCAATAAGGAACTGCTTGCCGGTGTGTCCGTCCGTCACATATAACAGCTTGCTTTTTTCGCCGAGAACCGCTGCTGTTAACGGCTCTCGGCTTTGGCGTTTCCCGAAATCGTGAATTTGCAGGGGGGAACACATTTGTGAGCCTTCTCGGCGAAGCGGTGGTGGTAATAACAAACGTCGCTCCGTCTGTTACGTTTTGGCCATGTCGCTGTCACCGCGGGCTGGTTCTGCTCGGTGGTTTGTGGCTCCCCGTGGCTCCGGGCATCAGCGTTGAAGTCTGCGGATGCTGCTGTGGGTGTCTGCTCCTTGCAGGCGTTGACGAGCCGTTGAGCTTCGTGAGCCAGCACGCGGAAGTCTTGCTGGGTGCTGCATCGCATGTTGGCAAGCGTCCCTCTCATGTGTGGCGGCAGCGTACTGAGGAATATGAATTGGAAGAGGAAGTTGTCATTGTCCTCTTCTTTAAGCTGCAGCAAGTCCTCCATGAGGGCCTTGGGTCTGCATCCTCTGTGGCTGTAGACCGCCAGGATCCTCTCGGCTCTCTCTTCAGCTGAGGGGACGTAATTTGCCACGATGGTTGCTTTCAGTACTTTATATTTGTCTTGGGCCGGCGGCCGCTGGATAATGCTCCGCACACACCTCGAAGTGGCGGCGTCGAGTTTGGCGACGATGTGATAGAACTTTGTATCGTCAGCCGTGATGCCCGCCAGTGTAAACTGGGCTTCAGCTTGCTGAAACCACGAGGCGGGGTCTTCCTGCCAGAAGTCCGGCAGCTTGACAGTGACGGCGTTTGTGTGGACCGTCATTGATGTGTCCGCAGGGTGAGAGTGCCTTGCTTCGGCTCTCTCAGCGGCGCTGGTGCTCGGTTGAGCCCTCTCAATCACTTCTGCCGAGGGGGAACGTCGTCCATCTGTTCCCCTGTCTGCGTGGGCTCCGGCGTCTGCCTGGGTCGCCACAGATGAGTCGATCGCGGGGGAACGCCTCTGGTCCATGCTCGCGTCAGGGTCACCAGTGTAGAAGAGCTTGAAAGAATGAGGCGATGTGATATATAAACCAAAGTTTATTATCAGCTCCTCTAACAAGTCTCATCTAGGTGCAGCAGCAGAAGAAGGAAAGAGAGCGAACACCTTCGGCTCTACGAACTTATACTCGCATATAACAAAAGACATGCATATCAAAAGCTGACATCCCTCATTATCTTAATCCCCCCATTGTCTTCGTACTCCTCCGCCTGGCCCTGGGGGGTCAGGGCAACCCATCCGGTCTCCACCGCAGCGCCTCGGATGCTCTTTGATCTTCACTGGCGGTTGAGACTCTTTGTCCTGTTCTGAGGTGTGAAGTTGCCTTACATATGTAATCACCAAACATTCTCACATGCTTAAACATATGTAGGTTATGGAATATATGATTAATATAGACCACAGCAATCACTTTTTCGCACAGGGCCATGTAGGTTTGGATTTTTTTTACCCTTAATAATAAACACCATTTAAAAACTGCATTTTGTGTTTACTTGTGTTATCTTTGTCTAATATTTAAATTTGTTTGATGATCTGAAACATTTAAGTGTGACAAACGTACAAAAAATGAGAAATCAGGAAGGGGCAAACATTTTTTCACACCACTATAGGTGAAGGCAGCAGAGGTGATGAGGAGGTCCTGGGTAGGTATGGTCTTGAGAGAAATGTGGAAGGACAGATGGTTGTGGATTTTGCTAAAAAGATGGAAATGGCTGTGGTGAACACATTAAGAAGAGAGAAGAACAGGGTGACTTACAAGAGTGGAGGAAGGTGTGCAGGTGGACTACATCTTATGCAGAAGGAAAGAGATAGGAGACTACAAGGTGGTGGCAGGGGAGAATGTAGCTTGACAGCATTGGATGGTAGTCCGTAAGATGACTGGAGAGCAAGAAGAGGAAGAGAGTGAAGGCAGAGCCAAAGATTAAGCGGGGGAAGTTACAGAAGGAAGAAGGCCGCACAGAAGTCAGGAGTTGATACAGTCTCTGGACGGTAGGGAAGAATTGCCAGATGACTGGGAAAGTACAGCAAAAGTATTGAGGGAAACGGGTATAAAGGTACGTGGTGTATCCAGTGGACAAAGGAAGGAAGACAAGGAGACTTGGTGGTGGAATGAGGAGATACAGGAAAGTATTCAAAGGAAAAGGTTTGCAAAGAAAAAGTGGAATAGTCAGGGAGATGAAGAAAGTAGACAGGAGTATTTGGAATGTAGGCGCATGGCAAAGAGAGAGGTGGCAAAGGAAAAGGCATATAATGAGTTGTATGAGAGACTATACACTAAGGAAAGAGAAAAGGAGTTGTATCGATTAGCTAGACAAAGATCGAGCTGGAAAGGATGTACAGCAGGTTCAGTTGATTAAGGACAGAAATGGTAATGTACTAACGGGTGATGAGTGTGTTGAGAAAGTGGAAGGAGTACTTTGAAGAGCTGATGAATAAAGAAAAATGAGGGAGAGAGGAGGATGGGTAAAGGAAAGATGGTGGACAAGGAAGTCCTGAGGATTAGCAAGGCAGAAGTGAGGGCAGCTTTGAAGAGGATGAAGAATGGAAAGGCAGTTGGTCCAGATGACATACCTGTGGAGGTATGGAGATGTTTAGGAGTGATGGCAGTGGACTTTTTAACCAGATTGTTGAACACAATCTTGGAGAGTGAGAGGATGGCCGAGGAGTAGAGAAGAAGTATTTTGGTACCAATTTTCAAGAACAAGGGTGATGCTCAGAGCTGTAGTAACTACAGAGGCATAAAGTTGATCAGCCACTCTATGACGATATGAGAAAGAGTTGTTGAAGCCAGGTTAAGAGGAGAGGTGACAATCAGTGAGCAGCAGTATGGTTTCATTCCAAGAAAGAGTACTACAGGTGCAATGTTTGCTCTAAGAGTGCTGATGGAGAAGTATAGAGAAGGTCAGAAGGTCTTTGTGGCTCTAGAGAAAGCATATGATAGGATGCCAAGAGAGGAAGTGTGATACTGTATGAGAAAGTCAGGAGTGGCAGAGAAGTATGCGAGGGTGTTGCAGGACATGTATGAGGACAGCAAGACAGTGAATCAGAATCAGAATCAGAATCAGGTTTATTGCCATTGTTCATGTAGTACACAAACTAGGAATTTGTCTCGGTACAGTGCTGCAACATTAAACATGATAAGATAAGAGAAATAAACTATACATGTAATAAAGTGTAGGATAAGATTAAGTGATACTGGTCAACAGTTAAAATATATATTAGCCAGCAGCAGATACTGTGGAGAACTATATAGTGCAGTCGGTAATGCAGGAAGAAAACAGTGATGATTAACATGAGTCTGGTTGAGCTGCTGTACATGGTGCACGAGAGTCACTTAGTGTTCAGCAGTCTAATGGCAGAGGGGAAGAAGCTGTTCATGTGACGGGAGGTTTTAGTCTGGATGGACCGAAGTCTTCTACCAGAGGGGAGGGGGGCAAACAGTACGTGACCAGGGTGTGAGGGATCGGCTATGATCCGGCCAGCACGCCTCCGGGTCCTGGAGATGTACAGATCCTGGAGAGATGGGAGCTTGCAGCCGATCACCTTCTCAGCAGTGCGCACGACGCGCTGCAGCCTTAGTCTGTCCCTGGCAGTGGCTCCTGCGTACCACACGGTTATGGAGGTGGTGAGGATGGACTCGATGATGGCTGTGTAGAACTGCACTAACATCTTGGTGGGTAGCTTGAGCTTCCTCAGCTGCCGCAGGAAGAACATCCTCTGCTGGGCTTTTTTGATGAGTGAGCTGATGGTCAGCTCCCATTTGAGGTCCCTGGTGATGGTAGTGCCTAGGAAGCGGAAGGAATCAGCAGTGGTGATGGGAGAGCCTGAGAGGGTGAGGGGGGGCAGAGGGGTTGTGACTTTCCTGAAGTCTACAATCATCTCCACTGTCTTCAGAGCGTTCAGCTGCAGGTTGTTATTGTCGCACCAGGACGCCAGCTGGGCCACCTCTCTCCTGTAGGCGGACTCGTCGCCGTTGGAGATGAGCCCGATGAGGGTGGTGTCGTCCGCAAACTTGATCAACTTGACAGACTGGTGGCTGGAGGTGCAGGAGTTGGTGTAAAGGGAGAAGAGTAGGGGGGAAAGTACACAGCCCTGGGGTGATCCGGTGCTGATGCTAGTATAGTCTGAGACAGTCTTTCCCAGCCGCACATGCTGCCTCCGGTCCGTCAGGAAGTCGATGATCCACCTGCAGAGGGAGTCAGGCACGTTGAGCAGGGACAGCTTGTCCCGGAGCAGAGCGGGGCGGATGGTGTTGAATGCGGAGCTGAAGTCCACAAACAGGATCCTGGCGTAGGTTCCCGGGGAGTCCAGGTGCTGCAGGATGGAGTGGAGGGCCAGGTTGACTGCATCGTCTACAGACCTGTTGGCTCGGTAGGCAAACTGCAGCGGGTCCAGGAGAGGGGTGGTGATGGACTTGAGGTGGGACAGGACCAGGCGCTCAAAGGACTTCATGACTACAGAGGTGAGCGCTACAGGTCTGTAGTCATTAAGTCCAGTGATCCGTGGCTTCTTGGGGACAGGGATGATGGTGGAGGATTTGAGGCAGGACGGCACGTGGCATAACTTAAGGGAGGTGTTAAAAATGTCTGTGAATACAGGAGCCAGCTGTTTCGCACAGAGTCTCAGGGTGGAGGGAGACACGCCGTCTGGGCCGGGGGCCTTGTGCGGGTTCAGTCTGGAGAACTGTTTGAGCACATCCTGCTCACTGATGATAAGGGGAGGGGGGGAGGAGGGGGGGGTGCCTTAAATGAAGTAGGGAATGTGGAGGCTGTGGAGCTGGAGGGAGGGGGGGAGTTGGACACAGATGACGAGGTGTCAAAACGGGCATAGTGTTGGGACAGTCTCTGACAAAGGGCTTTGTCATCCTGACCTTTAGGAGCCTTAGGTCAATAGTTGGTGATTTGCCTCAGTCCTCTCCACACGGAAGCCGAATCATTAGCAGTGAACTGCTGCTGGAGTCTCTCTGAGTATAGAGATTTAGCCCTCTTCAGCTCTCTGTTAAACCGGTATTTAACCTCCCTGTAGCAGTCCCTGTCTCCACTTTTCAGCGCTGCTTCCTTCTCCTTCCTGATCTGTCTGAGCTTAGCTGTGAACCAGGGTTTGTCATTAGAGTAACTCACCCTGGTGCGTGATGGAAGAATGTTCTCTTCACAAAAGTGGATATATGAGTTCACAGTGTCCGTGTACTCATCCAGATCATGCGTGGCTCCTTTAAGCATGCCCCAGTCAGATATTTCCATGCACGTTTCCAGCTTCTCCTCAGCATCACTGGTCCGTATCTTCGTAGTGCTCACAACAGGTTTAGTGAGCTTCAATCTCTGTCTGTATGTGGGAATGAGGTGAACCATCACGTGATCAGATAATCCCAGCGCAGCGCGAGGAACAGCGCGATATGCGTCTTTCACTGTGGTGTAACAGTGATCCAGTGTGTTTAATCCTCTGGTGGGGCATTTAATAAACTGTTTGTAGCGGGGGAGATCGTGGCTCAGATTGCACTGATTAAAGTCACCAGCCACAATAATCAGCGAGTCTGGAAAACTCCGCTCTGTGTGTTGAATGTGATCCGCGAGCACGCGCTGAGCTTCGCGCGTGTCTGCGTCGGGAGGGGCGTACACAGCGATGAGTATGAAAGAAGCAAACTCCCGCGGGGAATAGAAGGGCTTGCAATTGATAACAAGAAATTCCAAGGCAGGAGAACAGTGTTTGGAAATTTCCGTTACATCAGAGCACCAGCTGCAGTTGATGTAGAAGCAGACACCGCCTCCTGTGGTCTTGCCGGAAAGCTCTGTGTCACGATCAGCACGGAAGAGCTGAAAGCCGTCGAGGTGCAGCGCGCTGTCCGGTATATTTTCCCGGAGCCAGGTCTCAGTAAAGCAGAGGACAGCTGAGGAGGCGAGGTCCTTAAAACGCATCAGCAGTCTCAGTTCATCCACCTTGTTAGAGAGAGAGTTGGTATTGGACAGAAATATGCCAGGCAGCGCCGTTCGCGAGCCTCTCCTGCGAAGTCGTACGAGAGCGCCCACTCGTCTTCCTCTCTTCCGCCGTCTCACTTTCCGAGCCAAACAATAAACCAGATCGGCGGCAGGGGCTAGAAAAACTGGGAGGAGGTCCGTGGGGGTCAAAGTCCTGATATTTAGAAGTTCTTCACGGGTATAAGTGCAAGCAGACACACAATTGACAAACAAAAACAAACAAAGAGCGCAGCGAAGCACCATGTCGACCGCTGTGGGCGCCATCTTGGATCGTTACAGTGTAACGTGCTGCTCGACATGGTGACGTCCCACCGGGAGATTCGAACTCACGCCTCCCGCTCCGGAGTCCCGCACCCTACCTGTGTCGCCAATAGGGTCAACCCACTTGGCAAGCCAAGTAGGGTGCTCATATTGAGTTCGCTACACTACTCCCCTCTGGTTCTCGACATCGTCCCGATGTCAGCGCCCCATTACTACTTTGGACAAGAGATCCCACTTCTGACACCAGTGTAACGTTTGCAGGGGTTCACACAAAAAGACCATGGAGCAGATGGCTGTGATCAACCAGATTTATTTTACACACACCCCGACCCCCAACCACAGTGGTGAGGTGTGCTGTACGAGTGACAGATGGATTCAAGGTGGGGGTGGGATTACATCAGGGATCAGCTCTGAGCCACTTCTTGTTTGCCACGGTGATGGGGAGGCTGACAGATGAGGTCAGGCAAGAGTCTCCATGGACCATGATGTTTGCAGATGACATTGTGATGTGTAGTGAGAATAGGGAGCAAATGGAAGAGAACCTGGAGAGGTGGAGGTATGCTCAGGAGAGAAGAGGAATGAAAGTTAGTAGAAGCAAGACAGAATATATGAGTGTGAATGAGAGGGAGGCAGGTGTAACGGTGAAGATGGAAGGAGTAGAGGTAGTGAAAGTAGATGAGTTTAAATACCTGGGGTCAACCATCCAAAGCAATGGAAAATGCACAAGAGAGGTTAAGATGAGAGTGCAGGCAGGGTGGAGTGGGTGAAGACGAGTGTCAGGGGTGATTTGTGACATTCAATTCAATTCAATTCAGCTTTATTTATTTAGCGCCATATCACAACAAAAGTCATCTCATAGCACTACCAAATGTAGGGAAAACCTCACAATTGCAGAAAGACCCAGCAATCAGATGATCCCCTGTGAGCAAACACTTAGCGACAGTGGAGAGGAAAAACTCCCATTTAACAGGAAGAAACCTCTAGCAGAACCAGGCTCAGGGAGGGGCAGTTATCTGCTGTGACTGGCTAGGGGTGAGGGGATAGAGAGGATGAAGAGAACAGACATAAAGAACAAGAACAGTGAGAAGCCAAGTACATTATTGGAGGTCACCCGGCAGTCTGAATATATTAACAGCAAAACAAAAGGGGGGTTAAGAGACACAAGATCCCTCCTTAATCGTACGCTATATTGAAAAGGAAGGATTTTACCCTGTTCTTAAAAACAGAGATTGAGTCTACTCCTGGGCCCAGAGTGGTAACTGGTTCCAGAGAGGAGCTTGGTAGCAGAAAAGGAGCTTGATGACTTCCGGTCTGGACGCCATGGCGACTGCAGCTTAACACTGAAGCTCTCAGACCCAATCCAGGATAACACCTTGAAAATCAAACTTAACGGATTTTTGGAGGAGTGAAAATCAAAAGACAAAATCATCATGTCTAAAGGAAAACAGAAGAAACTGAAATTCTCCAGGCCAGGACACGTATCGGCCGGAGAATCTGAACTGGAAGATCTCCGTTCAGAAGACGAGGAACTGGTGATAGCTAACAAAAGGGTTAGCCTGAAATCACTATTTGAGGAGCTACGACGATTTCGCCGAGATGTTACGGCCGAATTTCGGGAATTCAGAGAAGAATTGAAAAGGACAAACAGCAGAGTGGACCAGGCCGAGAACCGAATCTTGGAAACAGAGGATCGAATAAAAGTGCTCGAAGATTCTGTGCTAGACCTACGCAAAAGACAAGCAGCTATAGAGGCTAAGCTAACCGACCAAGAAGGAAAACAAAGAAGAGACAACATAAGAATTCATGGTCTGATAGAAGGAACCGAAAATGGTTTTAACTCAATGGCAGAATGCGTGGAATCCTTACTAAGAGAGAAATTGGATATTCCACAAACCACCGACTTGAAGATAGAAAAGGCACATCGTTCATTAGCCGCTAGGCCGGCGGCGGAAGCGCCCCGACGTTCGGTGTTGGTAAGATTTTCCAATTTCAAAATAAAACAAGAGGTTGTAAGACTGGCCTGGCAGAAAAAAGGATTTATGCACCAGGAGAGAAAAGTCTACGTGGAACACGATTACGCCCCGGAGGTCCTTAAAAAGCGCAGGGAATACAATGACGCGAAAAAGGTGTTAAGAGAGAAGAAATTGCGCTTTCAGACACCATTTCCTGCTAAGTTAAGGGTCTTCTACGGCGATGAAACGTGTCTCTATAATTCGGCGGAAGAAGCAACGGCTGACATGGCGAAAAGAGGGCTCCCGGTAACGGTATTTAAACCCGCAGCAGACCCGAGTGAGAAGATCAAAGCGCAAACATGGACAACACAAAGACCCTCAAAATCCACGGACCAGCAGCGGGAAACCCAGCACCAGAGCGTCGCGGATAAACTATCCGTTTTCAGGTTGGAATAGCGACCTTTTTTTTTTTTTTTTTCTTTTCTCTTGAATCAATCCGCACATCCAACCCCCCTCATACAAGGTAACAAACATTAAAGGAGATGCATATTCAGCATGTGGTAAAACATTTCATGGAACAATCATATTATTTGAAACAAATAAGTCTTTGTAATAAAAAAAAAACAAAAAACTTGTTAAAATAGAAATGTGACAATAATCCACATGTTCTCCTCATACTAACAAATACTGTTTTTGCGTGAATGTTTGATGTGATGGGGGTGGGAGGGTGCACACAATTTCACAGGGTTTAGGCATAAAAGGAAAAAAAAAAAATCATTACAAGTTTGGATTGGGTTCTGAAACTCACGTTAAAAGCATGGGACTACTTTCAGTGGTAAGAGAGGGCCCTCAACACGTAACAGAGTTTGAGGAATTTCCCTCAGAGCCTTCACTCCATCAAGGCTCTTACAGGGTCTTTAAAAAGACCTCAGCTCAGGAAGTTCTTATGACAGCTTTTTGTTTTAAAGTTTTTTTACACTATGTTCTTAATGTTTTTCTTGTTTTTAATGTTCTTTCAGTTTCTGAGTAGCACAAAAGAGGGCCACCACACAGTTATACTAAACAAAACAACACAATGGAGAAACAGGGTGTAACCAAAATAATTTCATATAATGTAAAAGGAATCCTGAATCCAGTTAAAAGATCCAAGATTCTAGGCAAAATGAAAAAAGACAAAGCAGGAATAATACTTTTACAAGAAACCCACCTAACAGACGTGGAACACAATAAACTCAGTAGACAAGGGTTTAAAATGATCTCTTCATCTTCATATAAATCAGGGAGGAGGAGGGGAGTAGCGACATTGATATCAACCAAAATTACATTTGAAAAAAAATCAGAACACAAAGATAAAGAAGGGAGATACAGTTTGGTAACTGGGCGGCTAGAGGGAGAAGATATCACCCTGCTGAATGTGTATGCTCCCCCAGGGGCTAACTGGAAATTTTATAAAAATGTATTCGACCTAATGATAACTAAAGCTCAAGGTTTAGTGATATGTGGTGGGGACTTCAATCTTAGACTGAATCCATACTGGGATGCTTCTGGTAATTCCCCACATCAAAATAACACCCAAAACAGGAAGACTCGGATGCTACTAAAAGAATTGGGAATCTGTGATGTGTGGAGGGAACTCAACCCCAGTGTAAAAGACTATACATTTTACTCAACTCCACATTCATCTTACTCAAGGATTGACTATTTTTTTATGTTTAATAGAGACATTGGAAGAGTAAAAACATGTAAAATAGGACTGATGGATCTCTCCGACCACAGTCCGATCTACATGGACTTAAATATCCAAAAATACACAAATAATACATTTTCTTGGAGGTTAAATTCAAATGTCCTGAAAGGACCAGTGAAAGATGAATTGGAATCAGATATTCTCAGATATTTGGAAGATAACGATAATGGAGAAGTATCCCCTTTAATACT
Source organism: Pholidichthys leucotaenia (assembly GCA_020510985.1). Classification (NCBI taxonomy): domain Eukaryota; kingdom Metazoa; phylum Chordata; class Actinopteri; order Cichliformes; family Pholidichthyidae; genus Pholidichthys; species Pholidichthys leucotaenia. The sequence continues at coordinate 167,052,866 of CM035844.1, forward strand.
GTGGGATGCATGTAAAGCTGTAATAAGAGGAAAGATTATTGCAAAACTGGCAACCCAAAAGAAACTAAGACAAGAAAAACTATCCACATTAGAGTCAGAACTTAGGAACCTAGAAAAAGAACACAAAGGCAACACTCATTCTACTGACTCGCTCAAGATTAAGGAAATTAAAAACCAAATAAATGAGATCTACACAATAGAAATCCAGAAGAAACTTACATTTCTGAAACAAAAATACTATGAAGCAGGCAGTAAATCGGCAAAATTGCTAGCCTATAAATTGAGGAAACATCAAACAGAAAGAGCAATCTACAAAATCAGAGACCCAGTGTCAAAGGAAATAAAATTCAGAATTCAGGATATTCTTAAAAACTTCGAGAATTACTATAAGAACTTATACTCCCACAAAAAACATAAAAACACATCCGAGGCATTCCTAAACACATTAAACCTTCCCCAACTTACAGAGTCACAAAATAAAACACTACTGTCAGAAATACATCCTAAAGAATTGGAAAAAGCAATTATGAAACTTAAAGCTAACAAATCCCCAGGAGCTGATGGCTATACAGCAGAGTGGTACAAAACCTTTAAACAGCAACTATCTCCTCTCCTCCTGAAAACATTTAATTATGTCCTCCACACAGGGGAAATCCCCCCCTCCTGGAGAGAAGGGGTCATTGCAGTTATACCTAAACCTGAAAAGGATAAACTAGAGTGCTCCAACTACAGACCAATCAGTGTACTAAATCAGGACTATAAGCTTTTTACCATTATCCTTGCCAAAAGGTTAGAAAATATACTGACAGACCTAATTCATTTAGACCAAACAGGTTTTATAAGACAAAGACAGACACAAGACAACATTCGACGCACTTTACACATAATTCATCATATAAAAAAATATAACTTAAATGCAGTCATATTGGGATTAGATGCTGAAAAAGCATTCGATTCGGTTGACTGGTCTTTTCTATATAGAATCTTATCCAGTTTCAATTTTCATAATAACTTCATTAGAACTATACAGGCATTATATAAAAAACCAACAGCTAAAATAAGGATTAACGGTAATTTATCATCATCTTTTGAACTGGAAAGAGGATGTCGTCAGGGCTGCCCCCTGTCTCCACTGCTCTTTGCAATCTTCATAGAACCTCTGAGCCAATGGATAAGACAAAACCAAAAAATTCAAGGTATTACACTTGGTCAGAAGGAACATAAAATAGCACTCTTTGCTGATGACATTTTAATATACCTAGGGCAGCCGGACACTTCTTTACCAGAACTAACCTCAGTTTTTTCAGAGTATGGAGATTTATCGGGGTACAAATTAAATATGCATAAAACCCAAGTTTTAACATTCAACTATGACCCAAATCATTTTTCACTAAGCAAACTCAAAACTAACTGGGAGTCGGAATCTATGAAATATCTGGGGGTCAATATCCCGAAACAACTCAACAAAATTATATCACTAAACTATGATCCACTGGTGACAAAAATAAAATCTGACCTAGCAAGATGGAATATGATACCATTCTTGGGTACTGCACAAAGAATTGAAGCAGTCAAAATGAATATACTTCCACGTCTTCTATACCTTTTCCAAACAATACCGGTAGAACCTCCCAAAAAAACATGGCAGGAGCTGGACAGAAGGATCTCAAGATTCATATGGCAGGGCAAGAGACCTAGAATCAGATATAGAACCCTACAGCTAAACAAAGACAAAGGTGGGCTCGCGCTGCCAAATATCAGGGACTACTTTAAAGCCGCACAAATTAAAACTTTAGTAGAGATATGTAACCCAGTCTACACTGCACAATGGAAGGAGATCGAATGCCAAATAACAAGTGACATCCCCCTACAGGCGATAATAGGGAACAATGCCTTACCTAAGCTTTTGAATAACACTAACCCGTGGATAGAGACCCCGCTAAAAATTTGGTTTAAGATAGTCAGAGAGAATCAAACTAAAGAGCCCTATCGACTTCTGCAATGGATCGCCTATGATCAGGACTTTACTCCTAATAAAACAGACACCAGATTTAAAAAGTGGAAGGAGAAAGGGCTGATAAAATATTACGATTTTTTTAAAGGGCAAATCTTAAGAAGTTTTGAAGATTTGAAAAAACAAGGCCTAATAAATCAAGACCTTTACAGGTTCTTCCAGCTTAGACACCACATAAACAATATACTTAAAAAGGAGGTTTTGGAAAGGGCCCAGTCAGGTGTTCTGAAGGTCTTCTTAATGGCATATAAAGGGATCCCAGGGATCAGATACATTTCTAAAATATACCAAGGTCTTCAAGACTTAAAAGGAGACAACACATCTTATATAAAAGAGAGATGGGAAAAAGAGGGGAATTTCACTTTACAACTGGAAATATGGGAAAAGCTAAATAAACAGCAATGGAAAAGTACCTCATCCCTGCAGTGGAGAGAATTTGGATGGAAAAACTTGGCAAGATTTTTCAGAACACCTGCACAAAACAAATTTACCCATAAGGGATTGAACTGTTGGCGCTTGTGTGGTGAAAAGACTGCAAATCATTTTCATGTGTTTTGGTCATGCCCAGTTATCCACCAATATTGGACCAAGGTACAGACAATATTGGGGAAAATATTCAAAATTACAGTTCCCTTTTCTTTTGTAACTTTGTATTTGGGTTTACTACCGGACTCACTGGAAAGACGAGGAGAAAAATACTTATTCAATGTTTTAATATTGGCAAGCAAAAAAGCTCTAACTAAAAAATGGAGGTTGAAGGACTGTCCTACACCTGAAGATTGGACTAACGTGATCCAAGACATTTACTCGATGGAAAAATTGACATTCGCACTGAGACAGGACATGGATGGGTTCATGAACTTTTGGCAACCCTGGACCGCATATGTGTCTTCCATTAGATCTAATCTTTGACAAATACCATTTCAATAATGGTTCCGCTCTTTTTTCCAAAGCTACTCAGATGCTCTTTTATCTTTATTTACTTACTTTTTCTTTTTGTTTGTTTTTTACTGGTTTGTTTGGTTTTTTTTTATTTGTTTTTTGTTTTTTTTTCTCTTTAATTTCACTTTTTCTTTCACTTTAAAAAAAAAAAGGGGGTGTTGTAAGAATTAATCTTCCAATGTTGTCAGATATCAGAAAATAAGGGAACATGTGATGAAAATGTAAACACTGCATTGCTGTAACGACCTGTATACCCTTTACAAAAACTTAAATTAAAAAAAAAAAAAGAAAAGGAGCTTGATAGTAGAAGGCTCTGCCTCCCATTGTGCTTTTGGAGATTCTGGGTATTACAAGTAATCCAGCATTTTGGGAGCGTAGTGCTCTGTTAGGATGATAGGGTAATATCAGATCTTTTATATACAGTTAGGCCCAAAAATATTTAGACAGTGACACAAGTTTTGTTATTTTAGCTGTTTACGAAAACATATTCAGGATACAATTATATAATCAATATGGGCTTAAAGTGCAGACTCTCAGCTGTAATTTGAGAGTATTCACATCCAAATTGGAGCAAGGGTTTAGGAATTACAGCTCTTTAATACGTAGCCTGTGGAAAATGTGGAAAATGACGAGGCTGAGTTTATCTCACGAGTCAGGTTTATTCACATTCTCCAACAACATCAAAAACAGAAAGAGAAAGAATCCCCCAGACATTCGTCCTTTTATACCCCAGGACATCAAAGCACACAGTCACATTGTATTTAATCCCCAGTAACAATGCGTCTTCCTCCAGGTCTTATCACCTCCACCCAAAGTCAGTGGCAGCCAGGAAATCTCCCAAGGCCATCTCTTTGCATACCACAAAACCACATTTCACATCCTCCTGTCATCCCCAAGGAGGCTCAGTCCTTTGTTCATCTGAGACGTGAAGCATACAGTAAACATACAGTGAAACATATGAAACCCACATATGTGTCCCACAAGCCGCCTCTTTTTCAAGGGACCAAAAGTAATTGGACAATTGACTCAGAAGGCTGCAAAAAAAAAAAAAAAAAAAAACAAGGCTGCATGGGCTCTTCCCTCATTAACCTGTCATCAATTAAGCAGTTAAAAGGTCTGGAGTTGATTCCAGGTGTGGCGTTTGCATTTGGAAGCTGTTGCTGTGAACACACAACATGCGGTCAAAGGAGCTCTCAATGGAGGTGAAATAGACCATCCTGAGGCTGAAAAAAAGAAGAAATCCATCAGAGAGATAGCAGAAATGTTAGGAGTGGCCAAATCAACAGTTTGGTACATTCTGAGAAAAAAAAGAGTGCACTGTTGAGCTTGGGAACTCAAAAAGGCCTGGACGTCCATGGAAGACAACAGTGGTGGATGATCACAGAATCCTTTCCATGGTGAAGAACAACCCTTCACAACATCCACTCAAGTGAAGAACACTCTCCAGGAAGTAGGTGTATCAGTATCTAAGTCTACTATAAAGAGAAGACTTCATGAGAGTAAATACAAAGGATTCACCACAAGGTGCAAACCATGAATCAGCCTCAAAAATAGAAAGGCCAGAATTGACTTTGCCAAAACACATCTGAAGAAGCCAGCCCAGTTCTGGAACAGCATTCTTTGGACAGATGAGACTAAGATCAACCTGTACCAGAATGATGGGAAGAAGAAAGTGTGGAGAAGAATTGGAACAGCTCGTGTTCCAAAGCACTACATCTTCTGTAAAACATGGTGGAGGCAGTGTGATGGCATGGGCATGCATGGTTTCCAATGGCACTGGGTCACTTGTGTTTATTGATGATGTGACAAAAGACAGAAGCAGCCAGATGAATTCTGAAGTGTATAGGGATATACTTTCTGCTCAGATTCAGCCAAATGCAGCAAAGTTGATTGGACGGCGCTTCACCAATGACCCAAAACATACTGCAAAAGAAACCCAGGAGTTTTTTACAGCAACGAAGTGGAATATTCTGCAATGGCCGAGTCAATCACCAGATCTCAACCCAATCGAGCATGCATTTCACTTGCTCAAGACAAAACTTAAGGCAGAAAGACCCACAAACAAGCAACAGCTGAAGACAGCTGCAGTAAAGGCCTGGCAAAGCATCACAAAAGAGGAAACCCAGCGTTTGGTGATGTCCATGGGTTCCAGACTTCAGGCAGTCATTGCCTGCAAAGGATTCTCAACAAAATATTGAAAAGTAACATTTTACATAGGGTTATGTTTATTTGTCCAATTACTTTCGAGCCCCTGAAATGAGGAGCATTTGTATAAAAATAGCTACAATTCCTACATGTTTAATCATATATTTTTGTTCAACCCCTTGAATTAAACCTTAAAGTCTGCACTTCAATTCTGTTGTAGTTGTTTCATTTCAAATCCAATGTGGTGGCATGCAGAGCCCAAATCATGAAGATTGTGTCACTGTCCAGATATTTCTGGCCCTAACTGTATAAGGGGGCCTGATTATTAAGAGCTTTGTAAGTGAGAAAAATAATTTTAAACTTAATTCTAAACTCTATGGGAAGCCAATGAAGGGAGGCCAGAACCGGAGAGACACGATCTCTCTTTCTAGAACCAGTGAAAACTCTTGCAGCAGCATTTTGGATCAACTGAAGACTTTTTAAAGATATTTTAGGACAAACTGATAATAACGAGTTACAATAATCTAATCTAGAGTTGACAAAGGCGTGGATCAGTTTATCAGCATCATTCAGAGACAAGATGCTCCTAATCTTGGCAATATTGCGCAGATGATAGAAGGCAGTCTTAGAAACAAATTTAATATGTGAATTAAAGAACAGATCTTGATCAAAAATAACTCCAAGGTTCCTCACAGAACTATTCAGAGTGAGAGTAGCGGCATCCAAATTAAGAGTTTGATTTGGAAAGGAATTTCTAAGGTTTTTTGGACCAACAAGAATGACTTCAGTCTTATCTGGGTTTAATAGCAGAAAATTACAAGTCATCCAGGCTTTGATTTCCTTAAGACAGGCATCTAACTTGGCTAATTGATTACAATCATCGGGCTTCACTGACAGATATAATTGTGTGTTGTCTGCGTAACAATGAAAATGTATATAGTGCTTTCTAATGATATTGCCTAACGGAAGCATATATAAACTAAAAAGAGTAGGGCCTAACACAGATCCCTGTGGAACTCCGTGACTGAGCTTAGAGTTGGAAGAAAACTCATCATTGATGTGAACAAACTGAAGTCTATCGGACAAATAAAATCTAAACCACTGCAGCGAAGTTCCATTTAGTCCAACATAGTGTTCTAATCTATCAAGTAGAATGTCATGATCGATAGTATCAAAGGCTGCACTAAGATCTAAAAGGACAAGTACAGAAACAAGTCCATTATCAGATGCGATAAGGAGGTCATTAGTGACCTTCACTAAGGCTGTTTCAGTGCTGTGATGAACTCTGAACCCAGATCGAAACTCTTCAAATAAACCATTTCCCTGCAAGTGGTCAAACAGTTGCACAGCAACAACTCTTTCTAAGATTTTTGAAATGAAAGGCAGATTAGAGATTGGTCGATAGTTAGCCAAAACTCCTGGATTGAGCGCTGGCTTTTTGAGTAAGGGCTTAATTACAGCAATTTTAAAAGCCTGCAGTACATAACCCAAAGTTAAAGAAGAATTAATTATATGAAGAATATGGCTACCAATAACTGGGAAGACTATTTTAAATAACCTGGTAGTAATAGGGTCTAAATGACAAGATGAAGGCTTAGATGAGGAGATTATTTTATCTAACTCTAAAAGGTCAATTGGTGTAAACTTATCTAAATAGATATCAATTGAAGGAGTTGTAGTAGTTAATGTACTTAAGTTTACGGTGGGAAGAATCTGACTGATTTTATCTCTAATAGATAAAATTTTATGATTGAAAAAGTTCAAAAAGTCCTGACTAGAAAGCTCAAGGGGGATGCAAGGACTGGCCGAGTCCTGATTCATTGTCAGCCTGGCTATAGTGGTGAAAAGAAACCTGGGTTTATTCTTATTCTCTTCTATTAATGCAGAGTAATAACTTGTTCTAGCTTTTCTAAGAGATTTTTTATAAATTAAGAGATGATTTCTCCACGCTAAATAGAATTCATCTAAATTAGTAGAACGCCATTTTCTAATTGACGAGTCTTCTGTTTTAAGCTACGAGTTTCTGTGTTAAACCAAGGGGTTAGAAATCGCTGGTTAGACTTTTTCTTTTTTAAAGGGGCCACCAAATCTAGAGTCTGATGCAGAGAGGCTGTAACACTATCTACCATGCTATCAATTACGGAAGGAGCAGGCTCTCCATTTTTTATTTCCGTTGTGTTGACCCATGGTATAGAGGAGACCATCTGCAAAAATTTGCTAACAACATCATCTGAAAGACATCTGCTGTAGTAATATTTTTCTTTAGGAGTCAAATAATAAGAAATGGTGAAATCAAAGGTTAACAGACAATGATCTGACAGTACAGGATTATGAGGAGACACTACCAGATTTTCTATTTCTATACCATAAGTCAGAACAAGGTCCAATGTGTGGTGGAGATAATGGGTAGAATTTTCTACTTTCTGAGAAAACCCCATTGAGTCTAAAATTGAATTGAATGCCTTATTAAGACAGTCACTATCTACATCAACATGTATATTACAATCGCCTACAATAATTATTCTATCTGATTTCAGCACTAAATCAGCTAAAAAATTCAGCAAATTCGGATAAAAACTCTGAGTAGGCCGAGGGAGGACGGTAAACTATGGCGAAGAAAATTGGGTTCAAGCCAAGATAGCCAACATGCCCCACAGTGAGGACCAGGCCCTCAAAGGAATTAAAATATGATTTTTGCTTTACATTAACTAGTAATTTAGAATGGAAAATTGCCGCTACTCCACCTCCACGACCAGAACTTCTGGGATTATGATAGTTTAGATAACCAGAGGGAGTTGATTCATTCAAACCAACATCAAATCAAATCAAATCAAATCAACCTTTATTGTCATATTGCTGTACATACAACTGTAGTGCAGGCAAGATGAAATTGCGTTTCTCTCGGCATCCATAAAAGTAAAAGAACATGATTTAAGACACACTCACACATATCTTCACCCCCCCACCCCACCACATTCATTCACACATCCCTGAGACATACTTGAAAAACTAACTAACTATAATATACAAATAATGTACATAATGTTCATAGGTGCGGTAGCGTATATGAGAGATTCCGGATCAACTGTTCAGCATCCTAACAGCTTGTGGAAGGAAGCTGTTGATCAGTCTGGTGGTTATGCCTCTGATGCTCCGGAATCGTTTGCCAGATGGCAGAAGTTCAAAGTGTTTATGCAGAGGGTGAGAACGGTCCTTGACAATGTTCAGTGCCCTGCTCCTACAACGGTTCGGAAAAAGTTCTTGGACAGAGGGGAGGGAGACTCCAATTACCCTCTCAGCTCCCTTAACTATCCTCTGCAGGGCTTTTTTGTCTGACATACTGCAGCTGGGGTACCATGTAGCAATGCAGTACGTCAGAACACTCTCCAAAACACCTCTGTAGAAGGTCCTGAGGATGCAGATGGGGAGAGAGGCCTGTTTGAGTTTCCTCAAGAAGTGCAGTCTCTGCTGGGCCCGCTTCCTGATCCCCAAGGAATTCTTGCTCCAGGTCAGGTCCTGCGAGATCTGCACTTCGAGGAACTTGATGTTCTCCACTCTCTCCACTAAACGGCCACCGATGCTGAGGGGGACGTGTTCAGGCTGTGACCGCCAGAAGTCGATAATCATCTCCTTTGTTTTGTCCACGTTGAGCACCAGATTGTTCTCCCTGCACCAGCCCTCCAGGTCTCTCACTTCTTCCCTGTACATTGAAGGGCACATAATCATCTTGCCCTAGTCAAGTCTCTGTGAGGGATATTAAATCGATCTGATGATCAATTAATAGATCGTGAACTAGTAGAGACTTGGGAGTTAGAGACCTAATATTTAATAAACCACATTTAATTTTTAAATTATAAGGAGGAACAGAGGCCAAATTAATAAATTTAGAGACTTGAGGTTTGATTTGAGTTTTACCAACATTTTGTTTAAACACTTTGGGATGTTTATGCATTATATTTTTATTAACTTTGGGGGGAGTAGACAAAAGTTCTCTAAGGGAGAAGACAGGCAAAGTTGAGGGGTGGTGGTGGAGGAGGAGCTGCAGAAAGACGTGTATTTATCAAGTTGTGTTGTATTTGTCTTGGGTTATAATATTTTGGGTAACGGGAGACAGACAAAATCTCTGTAGGGTTATAAATTGAAGACTGAACCAAACAGTGAGGATTATTTGGATTAATGGGATTAATATGAGAAGTGGAAACAAAAAAGGGTTGGTTTGTAGACCCAGGAACTTCGGAGTGAGTTAACGCACCAAATCCCAGTCACTGCATTAAAAAACACTGAATGGAATAGAACAGATGGTCCCTTAAAACACGTGCATCAAGTCTTTTCAGATGGATGCCATCAGGCCTCATAAGTGATGGGCGGTTCCAAAACAGGTTAAAATTGTCAATAAAACCAATGTTAGAAGTAGGACATGTAAAACACAACCAAGTATTAAGACTGAGAGTTCTGCTAAATAATTGCAACCTCGTTTGAAAGGTGTCAAAGGCCCAGAGATAAACGTATGTCTGCCACAGTTCATAAGAGTGGACAGAAAGCTCCTGAAGTCACTCTTTAAGATCTCTGACACTTCATCTGGGATGTTGTTGCATCCAACATGGACTATGACAGTTTTAACATGGGGGAATTCATTTAATAGGTCAGGGGTAAGAGCCTCAGTGTCAGACACTCTAGCCCCAGGAAAAAATTTAGTCACACAGTACCTGCTTTTGACGTTCCTCATAAACGAGTCACCAATTACCAGTGTCGTCTGGGGGGGCTTTGTCGGTGGTTTCTGAAGAGGTGAATAATTTTGTCAAAGGTGTTATTGTGATGGCGGGGTGATGCGCTCTCTTATTTTTGGAGCTGGTGTGTAATTTGGCACACCTAAAGTAGTCTTAATCCGGGGTTTGCGGGTTTGAGCCGCCGCTGAAGGAGAAGGAGAAGGAGAAGGAGGAGGAGAGGCGGCCACGGGCGGACAGCCAGTGTCCAGGTGGGGAAAATCCTCCAGAGAAAGGATGTCAAATCTATTTTCCAGTAGCAGGGGAAGAGAAGAGGCACGGCCCTGTCTGGTCAATCGACGATGATTGCCTGCTGGTCGAACCAAGGTCCAGAGTGCGCATTGAGGATGAGAAAAACCAACCGGGGCTTTGGGTTTAGCCCCGAGTCGAAGCCAGTGTCTATTGCTGTGGTCCTGGACGTCAGATCAAACCGGAACAGGGGTGGAAGTAGGCGGAGATGCGCTGAATTCACCCAGGTAAGTAGCCGTCTCTGCTAGCTGCGAGTCGGTTGCCGGGGCCGTTGTTCACCCGAGAATTATGGTGTCAGGGTGATCTTCAGCCTCCCGAATCTTATAGAGGTTGGAGAGTCTCACTTCCAACTCAGAAACCTTCCTAAGGAGGGACACACAGCTGGCACATGTCGGGGATGGAGCCATGACGTTCCAGGCGAGAGGTGGATAGCCAGCCAGCCAAAAGCGGCATATGGGTAACAGCTAGAGTGAAAGTGAAGATTTACAAGACGGTAGTGAGACTTGCTATGATGAATAGTTTGGAGATGGTGGCGCTGACAAAAAAGCTGGAGGTGGCAGAGTTGAAGATGGTAAGATTTTCATTGGGAGTGACGAGGAGGGACAAGATTTAGTTTAGAACATTTATTTCAAACATGAAATACAAAAACAAAAATGAAAGAAACATAAATTTTAGCCCATACCGAAAACACCATGTACTGTCAGTCCGAAAAGGAGTAGGAAGTAAAACTTTAGAAATGGGTATATCAGAGGGACAGCTCGTCGTCGGCCTCCGTCGGTCTATGATGACCAGCACCACCTGTGGCTGAACAGGCCGATGCGCACCGGTGTTCTACCTTCCAGTGTTGGGCGTTGGTAGGATTCAAGCCTGGGCAGGAAGATATGGAGGACAAGATGTTACCCATGCAGCATGTCCCCTCTCTCCATGTCACTGATGAATCCAAAGGAACAGCAGGGCTGCTATAGTTTGGCACCAGCGCTGTCGCAGGAGCTGCCAGAACGATGTTGAGCACAACAGAGAACTGCCTTAGGGGCTCCGACTCCGGATTTTTCCTCAGGGTTGACTCCCGAAGCCTTTCCCGTGACTGGGTGTGCCGCAAGGCAGCGGAGGTTTGAAATCAGGGTTTACCTTCCCCTAGATGGGCTACCTTCCCAGGTTGACGAGCCACCATCAACCCAAAGCATCTGGTTTTAAGGCGCCAGAGATCCGCCCTCGCCCCTTCTCCTATTAGTAAAAGCAGTTCCGCCGGGCTTAGAGACTAAACCACACGGGCAGGCTAGGAGTTGGACTTAGTTGTCAGAGGCTTTTCGAGATGCACACCATAAGGAGCATTTTATGAGCACTGGGAGCTTAACCCCAGTGCCGCTCCTGGCTATGACAACCTTGGAACCGAGGGACAGCTCAGGTTGAGCATTTTTGGAGACAAAGTAAGAGAATCAAGGCTGAGATGGTTTGGACATTTGTAGAGGAGGGATAGTGGCTATATTGGACAAAGGATGTTGAAAATGGAGCTGCCAGGTAGGAGGAAAAGAGGAAGACCACAAAGAAGATTCATGGATGTAGTGAAGGAGGACATGGAGAGGGTTGGTGTTACAAAGGAAGATGCAAGGGATAGGGTGAGATGGAGGCTGATTATCCACTATGGAGAGCCCTAAAGGGAGCAGCCAAGAAAAGAAGATGAAGCTCTAGTTGTTTGTTTAACTTTGTATATTGAAAATATTTGAGTTAGGACAATGGCCCCATTTACCTCTCACTTAACAATTGCTGTTTGTACTTGAGCTCTGAAATCCAGCACCATAGTCTTTAAAGATGCACTCAAGTGACTATAAATCCTGATAAAAACAAATCTTCATTTTTTAAATGGTATCTTATGCTCTTTTTTCTACAAACAAAACCTTTCACTGTTTTACAGTTTCATGTCAAAATCTTTTCGCTACATCCCCCCCCCAAACACCAGAATCAGTGGCTAGGCCCAACCCCCATCCCACAAGGCTAACAGTGGCTAGCGCTACATTAAACAGAATAAATCCTATGATAAAAAGACTTACCGGTTGAAGGACATTGTCATGAACGCCCCTCCGGGGCAAAAACAAACCCTAGTGCTTGACTGCAGTGAGACATTTATTAACAGAAAAAGCATAAACAGTCCATAAATAACCGTGCAAGCAACACCAAGAAATGCAACACGAAAAACTTACACAGTTGACTCTCCAGAACTGAGGATTCTCTGGAGGGTGAAGGAGGGGGAGACTGCCCGCACGAGACTTGTCCAGTCTAAACACAATTGTGACTGCTGCAAAGACAGAGTGAAAGAGCAGGGTTTAAATACATGGAATACAATGAGTGGCAGGTGTGAGAGCTGAACTGGCAGGTCAACTAATTGCGTAACTGCTCCCAGCTGATGAGAGGACAGATTGAGAGCAGTGAGAGGGAAAGTAGCAGGTGTCCTAAAACACAATCACTCACAGCTGATGAACTGAAACAGACTGTGAGTGAAAGGTGGGTGTGTCTGGGAACGGAGGAAAGAGACTTGTGTCACCCAAACAACATAACAAACAGGCAAGAAAATAATAACAGGCAGGAAAAATACTCAAAACTACAAGGGGAGTCTGAGCACTGGCTCAGACTCATGACAGAGCCCCTCCTCAAGGGGTGGAACCCAGACACCCCAAGGCAACACCAAAAAAGAACCCCCCTTCCCCCAAAAGAAGGAGTACAGCAAAAAAAAAAAAACACCCCGGGAGGGAGATGGGGGAAAACGGCTAGGAAGGAAAAAACAAACCAGCTTATAACCCGCACCTGCACCCCAACAGACCCCTAGGCTCCCACAGTCCCAGAGCTCCAGGGTTCAGGTGGCCAGACAAAGTCCCAGGCAAGCCAGACGGCCTGAAGGAAATAGTCCGGTGGCCTGCCAGAGAAAATGGGCCACCCGGCCCAGAGACCCAGTCTTTCAGGCGGCCGGCCAGCATTCTTGAACCACCAGGACCGGAGGGGTGATCCAGGAGGCGGCTTCACCACCAGAAGGCCCAATGGCAAGAAGCAGGACTGGAGGAGGGGGACCCCAACAGCATCTGGTGGCAGAGGAAGGGGGACCATAACGGTGTCCGGCAGAGGAGAAATGGCCTCGGCGTCCTCAGGCTGGCTGGCAGCACCCTCGGTGGTCCCAGCTTGGGACACAGTAGCACCCACAGTGGCTCCAGGCTGGAGCATAGCCGCATCCGCAGTGGCTCCAGGCTGGAGCTTAGCAGCACCCACGGTGGATCCGGGCTGGAGCATAGCAGCACCCGCGGTGGCTCCAGGCTGGAGCACAGCTGCACACCTGGTGACTACGGGCTGGAGCACAGCTGCACCCCCGGTGGCTCAAGGCTGGAGCACAGCTGAACCCCCAGTGGCTCTGGGCAGGACAAACGCTGCACCCCTGGTGGCTCCGGGCAGGAGCAACGCTGCACCCTTGGTGACTCCAGGCAGGAGCAACACTGCACCCTTGGTGGGCCAACCGACCCGTGAGAGCACCAGACCAAGGAAGCAGTCCACCAACAGGATACCAGATGGGGATGACAGGGGTAGATCCACAATGGCCTTGGAGAGTGGACGCTGCACCCACAGAGGTCCCGGGCTGGGACGGAGCGTCTGCGACGACCTCTGTTGGGGGAGCTGGACTTCTGATGACCCCGGGCGGTGAGCCTGGACCCACGGAGACATCTGGTGGTTCAGGAACATCTCCAGCGACCCTGGGAGGAAGCTCAGGCAGAACACAAAGAGAAGCAGGGTCGGGGTCACTGGCAGCGGCGGAGCCCGGCAAGGCGAGCTCAGGTGCAGCGGACGGCTGCATCTGGCTCTCCTCACCAAGAGCCAGGAAAGATTGCTCTAACACAGAAAGGAGAAAGACAAAAGAGAGCACTTGCCTGAGCTCGAGCTCCACTGCCATCCAGGACTCTGTCGATCCAGGCGATGATGGCAACTTGAGCTTGGTCCTCTGAAAGTCCAGCTCTGGTGTTACCTCTGCTACAGCGGCCCCCACAGCAGGCATGATGGTGGTAACAGTCCTAATGCCCCCAGGCAACATATCCCATGCTGGTGGCTCATCCGGCGTGGCGGCCGGGGGCTGACTCACCGCCGACCCTGGAACAGGATTCTCCAGGGCCTCGGGCTCCTCCATCATCCAGTGGTTCTGCTCTGGGGCCGGTGGACACTCAAGGATAGGTGGAGGAGACATGGAGAGGGCAGGAGAGTATTCATTTCTTGCAGCAGGGAGAGAGAACTCAGGGGACTGCACGTCCTGAGTCTCTCTACCAGGAATCAGGCAAGGTGAATTATCATTTATTGAGGGTGAAATTAGTAGCACTTGCCTGTCATCCCGGTATCTGATGTCTCCTGCTGCCTCGTCGCCCCTCTCCATGGCTACAGTGGAGTTACGCCCCTCTGTGGACAGAAGAGGAGCCGCCTCAGCAGGCACGGAGGCAAGCAAAGTCAGGGAAGAAACGGCCACACCCTCTACAGTGGGAAAAAATGCAGAGGAGAAGGAGGAGGCAGCAGCTGCAGAAGGAGTAGACGCTGGCGAGGCAGCTGAAAGGGGAAATAACTGAAGAGGCTCTGCTGCGGAAATCTTCTCCCTCTGCGAAGGAGGGACTAGGCTGAGGGATGGCAGTGTTTCTCTGCTGAGATCATCGGGATCGGCGGCAATGAGTGGGAGAAGGAGACGTAGGCTCATCATGGAGGAGAGGCTTTGAGGTCAGGGAACGCTTGATCACTGGCTCCAACTCTGTCTCCCTCGGAAGAAACTCCTCCAATTTGTGGACCAAATCCAGGAGGAGCCACGGCTTAACCTCCAGGAGGAGATCTGTCTGCAGCAGAACTCAGAACTCAGAACTCAGAAAAGATTTATTGCCAAGTACATTCACAGTAAACAACTGATAAACATACGAGGGATTTGACTTGACACTGAAAACGACATAGTTGGCATTTCCGGTGATGCGGCAGCGTCGGTAACGCGCCTGTCAGCAGACTGGGAACAGGAAGCATGAGGGAGGAAGGGATAAACACAATAGGAGAGAGCAAAAAAGCATTGTTTGTCAGAATACCGGTCATTAATGATCAATATTATGATTACAAGAAAAAAAGCTTTCAATGCACAAGTAGCAGACAATAGAATCTATACAAGGACACAAAGAGAGCAGTGAATGAATAATCTTCTCATCAGTTTATTGAGTCAGTGTGAGTGTGGTGTTGAGTGAGGGTGTTTATATCAGTTAAGAACAACAAAGTCTCTTCAGCAGGAGATGTTGTGTCTAGCGTCTGGCGCTTGTGTCCTTGCACAGCAGATGGAAAAGTTTGCCAGACAGCTGGCTGTCCATGAGAGTCAATGCTGCTCACATGTTTTGAAAACAAAAACTGCAGATAATCTGGAGGACTTTGATTGTAAGGGCAGGTCAAATAAGTTGAATAGTACTGACTTCAGAGAAAGAAACTTTATATTCTCTTACAGATTCAGTACTTAAATCCTTCATTGCTGGACGTTGAATTCTTCATGGACGGCTCTCAGCGTGATCATGATGTAATCCATTTTCCTAGACAGTTCTCCATTAGCCGCTGTCAGAGTCCTGCCCAATTGGTCAATTTGATGGTTAAGCCTCGCCGGGTCAGCATTTTGATAGGCTCCGTCCATCTTCATCAATTTACGGTACACCAGAACAATCCCAGATCCAATCAGTAAGATTCTGATGACCATTGCTATGAAGATGTATAAATCTTCAACATCTTCGATAGAGAGATCACACAGGCACAAGAGTTTCCAATTACTTGTGTCCTTCAAATAGCCCAGGACAGCAACAACACCTGTCATCACTCCTCCAGCTCCTTGGCTGATGGAGCGGGCCAGGGCTCAGGAGGAGGAGGCGGAGCTGCTGCGGGAGAGCTGTGAGAGGTTGGAAGCTTCCCTCTGCGCAAGCGCTTACTCTTTGTTTGGGTTGGCTCAGGCGTCGGAGCGGCTTCCCCAGGCTCATCAGTCGTACATGGGAGGGAGTATATGGAGAGGAGTATGTCGGTTGCCTCTGGGTGATTCCATAGACTGGGGCATGTCAACATCACCCATGCTGCGCCGTCCCGACTCTCTCGGACCCTCTCGGGAGAACAGGAAGCCTGTGTCTATGACAAAATGTCCTTCAGGACACACACCGCACGTAGCTCCACGTCATCCAGATTGGACATGGCGAGCTCCAAAAACAGGTGGGTGGAAAAAACACACAAAAGGTGAAAAAATACCCTACTGTAGAAGCTGGGTTTTTCACTGGCGGCAGTCAACTGTCATGAATGCCACTCCGGGGTAAAAACAAACCCAAGTGCTTGACTGCAGTGAGACATTTATTAACAGAAAAAGCATAAACAGTCCAAAAAAAAAACTGTGCAAGCAACACCAAGAAATGCAACACGAAAAACTTACACAGTTGACTCTCCAGAGCTGAGGATTCTCTGGAGGGTGAAGGAGGGGGAGACTGCCTGCACGAGAGTTGTCCAGTCTAAACACAATTGTGACTGCCGCAAAGACAGAGTGAAAGGGTAGTGTTTAAATACATGGAATACAATGAGTGGCAGGTGTGAGAGCTGAACTGGCAGGTCAACTAATTGCGTAACTGCTCCCAGCTGATGAGAGGGCAGACTGAGAGCAGTGAGAGGGAAAGTAGCAGGTGTCCTAAAACACAATCACTCACAGCTGATGAACTGAAGCAGACTGTGAGTGAAAGGTGGGTGTGTCTGGGAACGGAGGAAAGAGGCTCGTGTCTCCCAAACAACACAACAAACAGATAAGAAAATAATAACAGGCAGGAAAAATACTCAAAACTACAAGGGGAGTCTGATCACTGGCTCAGACTCATGACAGACATGCCCAGTTGTATGTACAGTGACCCAGGATAATGGACTGCATTCCAGTCACAATGGACTGGAAACTGCATCAGTCCTTAAAAGCAGTTTCATGATAAAACCCATCTTAATTTGGGTCAGGTTTTCAAAGCAGCTGCCCAAAAATGCTAACTGACTAGAGGCTAACTTCAGTTAGGCCAGAGAATCCTGACTGGCTCAACATTACAGACGTGGCAGCGGCTGTACATACAGTATCTATCACCAAAAACACTTCGTCTGAACTCACCTTTTTTCAGGGGCGGGGCTTAAGTAATAATAATAATAATAATGGATTAGATTTTTATGGCGCTTTTACATGTCAAGTAATGTCTCAAAGCGCTTACAATCAGTCCATTATTCATTCATTCCAGACAGACGTTGATAGTGGCAAGCTACTACTATAGCCACAGCTGCCCTGGGGCAGACTGGCGGAAATGTGGGTGCCAATCCATGCCGACAGCCTCTCCGACCACTACCAAATATTTATACACAGTGTCATGGACACTGGAGGCAAGGTGGGTGTTGTGTCTGTAAAAGAAGGAGGAGGCGAGGCGACAGTTTATGTATTTTATTATATAAGAACAGGAACTGAACAGGAGTCACTCCGTACAGGTCACGGGTCCACAGCAAAGAGACAGAGCCTCTTCTGCCATGGCCTCTTATACTCCCCGTGACGCCACTACCGGAAAGGCAGGGCGTCACCTCCCACTACACCCAGGGCACTGCCATATTGGTACTCAACTACACTCACCGGCCACTTTATTAGGTACACCTGTCCAACTGCTCGTTAACACTTAATTTCTAATCAGCCAATCACATGGCGGCAACTCAGTGCATTTAGGCATGTAGACATGGTCAAGACAATCTCTTGCAATTCAAACCGAGCATCAGTATGGGGAAGAAAGGTGATTTGAGTGACTTTGAACGTGGCATGGTTGTTGGTGCCAGAAGGGCTGGTCTGAGTATTTCAGAAACTGCTGATCTACTGGGATTTTCACGCACAACCATCTCTAGGGTTTACAGAGAATGGTCCGAAAAAGAAAAAATATCCAGTGAGCGGCAGTTCTGTGGGCGGAAATGCCTTGTTGATGCCAGAGGTCAGAGGAGAATGGCCAGACTGGTTCGAGCTGATAGAAAGGCAACAGTGACTCAAATAACCACCCGTTACAACCAAGGTAGGCAGAAGAGCATCTCTGAACGCACAGTACGTCGAACTTTGAGGCAGATGGGCTACAGCAGCAGAAGACCACGCCGGGTGCCACTCCTTTCAGCTAAGAACAGGAAACTGAGGCTACAATTTGCACAAGCTCATCGAAATTGGACAATAGAAGATTGGAAAAACGTTGCCTGGTCTGATGAGTCTCGATTTCTGCTGCGACATTCGGATGGTAGGGTCAGAATTTGGCGTCAACAACATGAAAGCATGGATCCATCCTGCCTTGTATCAATGGTTCAGGCTGGTGGTGGTGGTGTAATGGTGTGGGGAATATTTTCTTGGCACTCTTTGGGCCCCTTGGTACCAATTGAGCATCGTTGCAACGCTACAGCCTACCTGAGTATTGTTGCTGACCATGTCCATCCCATTGAAAGGGTTAATGTATAGTTAGTGCCAGAATAATAATTCTGTAGGTGATCTCCCATTATGCTCTACACATATTCCATACAAATTCTGTTTGCATGCTTATGAACAAGTATGTTATGGTATATTGATAACAGGAATGAGACAAAGGTATAGAGCCCTCTCTGTCTTTTCTCTCTCTCTTTTAAGTCAGGTCTTTAACATTAGATACACACCCAAACCCAACACCCACGCACACTGTTGATAGCACATTCTAGAATGAAGAGGCGTGTTCAGTGGATGGCCTGTTCCCGCCATAGGTAGATTAGCCAATCAGATAGTCGCGTACAAGCCCATCCCATTGTACTGGCTCGCCCAACCCGAGGGGATAATTGTAACCTGCACCCGGAAGTCGGGGTTCAGTCTGACCAGCTCCAGAGGGAGCTGCGTCATGCTGCACCCAGCGCTGCTTGCTTTACATGTGACTTCTAAATAAATGTACCATCCTTTAAATTGAAGAAATCTCCGGTTTGTTCTTGGACCTTTCAATCAAAGAATCGGGTATTTTTCTAACAATTGGTGCCGGTGACCCGGATTGAATCACGTATTCCGAGACGAGCCTGAAAAAACTACATCGGAAGGACCCTTTTTAGTCGACTGTGGCGACGCCTGAATGAAACAAAAAGGTAAGCAGAAAGCCTTTTTACGCAAATTTCTGCAGTTTGGCCATTCTAAATTTACAGTCGTCTGATTAAGGGGTATATCCGATCTCGAAATTTATCATTTGGTTGGGAGTCACATGTAAAGTTTAAATAATAGTTTGAAAAGTTTAAATAATAGTTTGAAAAGTTAAAGGGAGTGCACGTGTTCTATTTTCAGTCTGAGATAGAACGGCCGCGGTCAATGGACATGTATGACGGGTGCATGGTCCGCCAAATTTTGAAACGTTTTGGATTCAGTCTGAGCCAAAATGACGAGACTTAGGATGCCAGGGTGACTAATAATCACCCAGGTTCGTCTCCCAAATGAAAAGAGCCAGGTTTTAGCAACCTGATGCCGGGGGGAGCCATGGAAGTGTTCGACCCGATGCCACTCTGGGAGTGAGGCCGCGGTCATTTAATTTGCTAAACACAAGACACCGCTTGTTCTCGTGGCCGAAAAGAGGCCACGAGAGAAAGTGTCCGCTGTGATTAGAGTTAATCACGGTACCGCTTGTGCATCGGGGGATCTGCCGAGACCTCAGCGAAAGTACCCTCTGTTTGACAAAAGATTAAATGGATCGGCGAGATTGTGGGTTGCAGTCTGTACCCAGAATTGATAAGACAATAGGAGGCAACGGCCGTGCCTGTCTTCCAAATTGAAATCCAGGGTTAGCCTGATTTCGGTTGCAGCAGTGAGTTTATATAAAGATACTCTTAATACGTTATAAGAACCTCAGACTACATCATGAGTGAGTAACGTAACAAGCAGCCGCAAGAATCTTTGTTCCACCTTTAAGTGAGGGTCTGCTCATAAGTATAAAATAATAGCTTACAGAATTGCATAAGATTCTTTTATACCAACAATAGTGAATGCATTCATAAGTACAGAACTGATTTTGTGTCCTTAGGGGATAAAAGTGTGGGTTGGGAAATACTGGGAGCTGAGAATATTTAGTAAAATTTTTTCCCCACAATGATTTAACTAATGGCGGTCTCCAGACCGCATGGTCAGAACAAAGGACTGGACCCACCACTGAGTGGAGGTGAAATTGGTAAAACAGGTTACTGAGAGGAGAATTGTTTGAGGTAACAGCATTAAAATGAAGCGCGAAATTAAAGCTGGGATTAAGGAGGCAGTGCTCCATTTTTCTTAAACTTAAAAAAAAAAAAAAAGCACATGGTTTGTGAACAATAGGCTCAGGGGCCATTTTGCACGTGTCCCATTTACTGCGCATGCGAGGGCGCCATTTTGAATCACCTTCAAGCTGGGGCACAGTGCCTCCATCATGTGGCCAAATATAGGAAGTGCACTATTTCACAAAATTACTGCCAACAAAAACTTAAAATCTTAAGAATAAATCTGGAACTTTATCTCTCTGGTTGAAAGGAAGGCTTTAAAAATTCCATGCATGGTGAAAAAACAAAAGACCTCAGGGACCTGCTAGAATGCAGGTTTGCCCATAATGAGGCAAAGCGTACCCGTTCGGCTTGGAGAGATGAAAGGTTCAATTTTAATTGGGCAGAAGGAGGTTTACAATAAAACTGGAGAATAAGGAGATTTATTCCTCAACAAAACTAGGAAATCCTAGGTGGACACTATATAAAGGTGAGAGAATTTAAATGAAAAATTGCAGGTTGGTATAGATAAGTAAATATATAAATGAATTAAATTATAAATACAAAAATAATTAAATACAACAAACGAAAATATGAATGAATAAAATAAATAGGAGTTTTTGTTGTGGAGATGAGAGTGGACAGAATATGGAAACGGAAATTTGTTCTTGAAGAAAATTGAAAACTGATGAAATGTTGAAGTTTTGTGCAGGACGCAAGACAAAAAATATGGAGAAACGATTGGAGGAAGAAAAAATGTAAGAATGAGAGACTTATGCTGCAACGGTGAGAACAAATGCAAAATAATCAATAAACACGATATAACAGAGAAGGACAAAAACACGCTGTTTAATAGCTTGTTTCTCTCCATTAAATTTGAGACAGTGTTGGCTGTGGACGACCCCTCCCCCAGCAGCTGCCTCCTCCTTCACGCCATCAGTGACCCCCCTCCTCCTTCCACTTCGCTGTCCCACTCCAGCAATCAAAGAAAGCAACACAATGGATCAAAAGAGGAACAATTGAGCACACCAGCAGAGTGAGTCCTCACACATCTGATATTGTATAGTATTCCTGTATATGTATCAAGCCGCTGAGGCTGGTAGAAAATTAAGGTTGTTGTTCTCTATTTGTGAAATGTGGGGTGATTCATCACTCCATTGATCAACCAGTTGAGACTGATTAACACCTATATGAAATGTCTCTAGCCTGTAAGCCCGGCTCCCTGGGGTCGGCGCTATCCTAGACAAGGGCTAGATGGTTGACAAAGGTCCCAATCACAGATCAAAAGAAAGGAAGGGAGAAATTTGCCAGATGGGTCAAACAAATGCAGGACAGAGGAATGTTCGAAGGATGTGAAAACAGCCCCCCCACCAGGGAGACCTAGCTATACAGTATTGTTGCCTTCCATATCAGAGATGTGCCAAGACCACATACTGAGCAGACACAATACATGACCAATCTTCAAAAAAGCCATACCCATGCCCCATCTAAGTTGACCTGTCAGTATGGGCTGCATGACCACAGGAGGTCAGAATAGTCAGAGGCCCCCGTGGGACTAATACTTCCTATGTTAAGCAATTTGGCCACTGAGCTCAAACACCCACAAGGGCCCCCAGGGGGTCCCCCAAAATTAGCAACACAACAGGTATCCTTCCCTACAGGATGTTGAAAAAGAACCGGCTTTGATATTAAGCCGTTCTGTTTCAAGGGGGGAGAGGTCAAGACAGGAACAGATAGAAAAGTTACTAGTCCACTAAGGTTTGAAGGCTACATTAAAGGAATAGAACAATGTATCAAGGAAGAGGAATCCAACGGGGTCAAATTAAACAATGGCTCCTCTGATTGCACAATTCAACATAAATTATCCAAAAAGCGTGATGGCTGAAGCTGCAGCTTATATTGCTCACCCATGCTCCATCTAAGAAACATCTAATAAAACAAAGGCTAGCATCTAAGACCAAAATCTGAAAATTTCTTGACGCTTGAAAGGTCATTATTCCACTGAATATCAGGCAGTGGGAACTTTTGCTACAAGAAAACTAGCCACCTAGTGACCAAGAGAAATGAGGCAGGTTTAGGGCTCCTTAATATTTAAGGGCCAATACATATTTGGAGGTTCCCAGACCCTGCTAACTGTATTTTTTGCACATCTCTACAAATCTGGTGAAATCTAATAACATTGTTAAAGACTTGCAATAGACATTTTAACTTAACATAAGATTTGAGCATGGAGGTGCAAAATATGATAAAAATGCTGATTTACAATCACAAGTTAAGACAAGGGTTGAAAATTTATGCAAAAAGGTATAAGGGTAAAGCTGCAAGGTTTGGAGGAAATTGCACAATTGAGGAAATTTGCCAAATATTACAAAATGTCACAAATTCCTGAAAAGGAACTTGCAAATTTACAAGGAAAAGATCTAAAATTTGTTAGGAGAAAATAACTATTAAGAGAAAAGGTTGCAAAGTTAGAAGGGAAGTGTTTAAATTTGAGAAAAGCTGTAAGCTTACATGAAAGCCACATTAAAATAAGATGAGCCTTTATTGGTCCCACAACGGGGAGATTCTAGGATTGCAATGGCACAGGGATAACAACACTTAGAACAATAATTTAAAAGATAAGAAAATAAGAGCAGTGAATATACATATGTACACATAAATATAAATACACGGTGCGGAGCATTACAGATTTCCTTACACTTTGTATGGAGATGGGGGATGGCAGCGTAACAAGGGTTATGGTTTTGGATCATCCAGAGATGAGTAAAAAGCATTATGGAAGACGATGAATTAAAACAAACACAACCAGAGTAGACTACAGAAACAAGAAGATAATTTGGGGTAAAAAACAGCAAACACTCGGCCGAATAGACTCAAGAATGAAGCATATACATACATATAGCTGTGTGCACACCAGCCCTATCCAAGGGATCATCATAGAGCACGCACAGAGCGGAGGTGGAGCATGAACAAGGCTTTAATGTCCTGTGCACATAGATCTGCAGCTCTGACACACACAAGACAACCAGTGTAGCTTGACAAACAAACCAGCGGTTCACACCCGCATGGTTTGTGTGTCACATGGTTAAGTCCTGATTTAAATGTTATTTAGAATTGTTTTGGAGGCTAATGAAAGCTCTATATTTTTGTATCTAAAATTGTTATAGTTTTGTAGGCATAGTGTTAGTTCATCTGGAGGTTATCTGTTCAGAAGAAAAAAGACAGAAGACTCCACCACACCAAGATACAGTTGACTCTGGTATACTTAAGTTTTCATAGTAATCAGCAGACGTCTTAGGTTAATACATTCCTTGAAAGGCAGATTTTGTTTTCCTTAAATGAAATTTGTAAAGTAGTTAAGCTGTGACTATTGAAACCTTATTGAACAGAACTCTTGGAAGACAAAGGTCCGCAAGGTTCAATTACAGTAGTGCAGATAGTATCTGTTGGCATGGTGGAGAGTTAATCTTATTATCCCATCTTGTATTAATTAGGAAAACTAAACGAAGACTTTGAAGCAGTTCCTTTCTTGACTCAATGTTGGAAATCTAGATAAGAAGGGAAAAGAAAATTTGGAGAAAAACTGAACTTATTTATGGAATGGCTGACACAAGGGGAGCCTGAGGCTCCCCATGGATCTGTTTCTCTTATAAAAGGAGGCCAAGAGGACAAGGGGGGAGGACAGTGAGGAGGAGGAGAGAGAGCACGCCCCACAATGGCCGCTGCTGGCAGGAGAGGCGTCCACCTCCACCACTGAAAACTGGACTGCATACTTAAAGACTAGAACAGATAAGTGGACTCACTTCTACACGTATGCAGAAAATTAGCAAAAATTAAATTATTGCATGTAAAGTAAGAATTCTGGGTAATGACATACAGGACTCTGAGTCAGAAAAATAACGATCAAATTCTGCAAATGACAAGCTACCAGTAGAACACCTATCAACATCTGTAAAAGTAGCATTGTACCCAGTGTACTATAGGCAATTGAATGGATCTGATCCAAATTGTGAACTACCATCATTTGTAAATCCATCCTCTAGATTGGTCATAAAATTAGACTGATAAACAAGGAAATGTGTGGAAGCATCCATTGTCCTAATTGAAGAGGATAAGAGGCATTTCAACCAATGGGGGGTTCCACACATCCCGCTGGTTAGACCCAAACACATGGATTGGAAAATGTTGGACATATTGTCATCTCTAGTGCAGAATAGAGCCATCCATGGAAAACCAATACCTGACCTTAACATAGAATATTCTCCCAAAATAAAACCATAAGCATCAGCACAAAAGGCGGCACAAAGATGCCCAGAAATCTCCTATATGACCAATCTTTTCTCATTAACAAATGAGGGGATGAGGAAAATTTGAATCAAATTCCAAATTGGTTATGGTAAAGGGATAACCAAATGCAGATCTAATAAAAGGAGCAGAGTACGACACTATAGGCCATATATTCAGAAGCCCAGAAGGGCGTTAACAAATGCAATTTTCCACAGTGGGAGTCGTCAGCAAGTCTTAGACCAACTGCTGGGTCGAGAGGAAGAGCTGAGGACCCCAAGACGAAAGATGATGACGAGGAAGACCATTCTGCCATCACAGATTATTTGTAAACACAGTGTGCTAATGATAATACATAAATCATACATAGCTCACCACACGGATGTAGGGGTGTGAGACTTATAGGGTTCTTGCGTTATTTATCTCCATCATGCTAATTACGGTAAGGTAATCTGAATAAGGGAGAAGGTTAGAAGCTCTGAATGCCTGAATACAGCAATGCATGAATAAGGATGTCTCCTAACGTTGAATAATATTGTTTACTACCTACCCACTGAACATATAGGTCCCATCACCCAACACACACACCACAACACAAACACCACATGCAGATTTCACATAGCCAACAATCACACACTCAAGGCTACTGGGAGATAACTTACAACAACACATAGATAACTACAGTTGTAGTGAATAAGGATAAAACTGTACAAGCTCCATGCATTGTGATGGCAACCCCTCAGACCATTATTGGTCCTGCCCCAGCTGAGCCCTTTGTGTCGACACTTGACCAAAGGTGTAGGGTAGAGGGAAAATGCACGCCGGAGAGCACCAGACCATCACGATGTGTGCCCGTGACATTGAAAAGGTCGTAGGGCGAGTGACTGTATGACTTCAGTCCCCAGAAGAAGAATGGACTGGTACCCGAGCGCATCCACCGCACCTCCAGCATCCAGGGTGGAGCCAGGAGCTCGAGCCTTACCAACACCAGCGTGTCCACCTCTTTCCAGCGACAGGGGGGTGGCATCCCTGGGACAGCATCACTGAGCTGTTCACTGGCTGGACTGGATGTTACATACCCTCTGCTGCACCCACCAGACTGTCCTGTAGACCTCATGGGATGAGGTGTGCCTCTGAGAGCGGGGACACAGTTGTTTCGTTCCTGTGTCACCAAGATGGAACTGTGCTCCACAGCTGCAGATATGGGAAGCAGACACAGAGGAAGGGCAAACCTCTGTCGCAACCGTGTGATGAGTGCAGCTGAATGATGTGAGCCCTGGCAAGGGTTAACCGGTGGACAAAGGTTTTGTGGACCGATTCTATTCGACCCTATGACCCCTACATGGTCCACTCCACTGGACAAAGAACAATGATCATGAGGAGACCTCGAGGAGGGTACAGGACCTGGTGACAGTTCACCTCTTAGACATCGCTGCACCGTGCTAAGGTGTCCACAAGGGGGGAGGCACGGGTAGCAGAACCAATGGTGCAAGCCTCTTGGGTTGACACACAATGCAGGGACCTGCCTTATTCACCATCTGTTAATTGCTAGAGTCTCTCACACCATAAATGGTTGACATGATAAAATCATGTCAAAGGGGGGATTGAAAGGGTTAATGTATAGTTAGTGCCAGAATAATAATTCTGTAGGTGATCTCCCATTATGCTCTACACATATTCCATACAAATTCTGTTTGCATGCTTATGAACAAGTATGTTATGGTATATTGATAACAGGAATGAGACAAAGGTATAGAGCCCTCTCTGTCTTTTCTCTCTCTCTTTTAAGTCAGGTCTTTAACATTAGATACACACCCAAACCCAACACCCACGCACACTGTTGATAGCACATTCTAGAATGAAGAGGCGTGTTCAGTGGATGGCCTGTTCCCGCCATAGGTAGATTAGCCAATCAGATAGTCGCGTACAAGCCCATCCCATTGTACTGGCTCGCCCAACCCGAGGGGATAATTGTAACCTGCACCCGGAAGTCGGGGTTCAGTCTGACCAGCTCCAGAGGGAGCTGCGTCATGCTGCACCCAGCGCTGCTTGCTTTACATGTGACTTCTAAATAAATGTACCATCCTTTAAATTGAAGAAATCTCCGGTTTGTTCTTGGACCTTTCAATCAAAGAATCGGGTATTTTTCTAACACCTTTATGACCACAATGTACCCAACTTCTGATGGCTACTTTCAGCAGGATAATGCG
This sequence comes from Pholidichthys leucotaenia, assembly GCA_020510985.1. NCBI lineage: Eukaryota > Metazoa > Chordata > Actinopteri > Cichliformes > Pholidichthyidae > Pholidichthys > Pholidichthys leucotaenia. The sequence goes on from CM035844.1 coordinate 167,079,745, forward strand.
CCATGTCATAAAGCTGGAATCATCTTAGACTGGTTTCTTGAACATGACAATGAGTTCACTGTACTCAAATGGCCTCCACAGTCACCAGATCTCAATCCAATAGAGCATCTTTGGGATGTGGTGGAACGGGAGATTCGCATCATGGATGTGCAGCCGACAAATCTGCGCCAACTGTGTGATGCCATCATGTCAATATGGACCAAACTCTCTGAGGAATGCTTCCAGCACCTTGTTGAATCTATGCCACGAAGAATTGAGGCAGTTCTGAAGGCAAAAGGGGGTCCCACCCGTTACTAGCATGGTGTACCTAATAAAGTGGCCGGTGAGTGTATATACATAATATTAATATCTAACATCCCCCCCCGAAGAAAATAGCAAGCACACTAATTAGGCTCTCCCAAAATTTACAGCCCGACTCATACACTAAGCATCAAAATATACAAAACTATCCACGCACACACCACAGGCCCTGCGGATTATTCTGACATTCCAATCATTGCAGTCTTTAAACATAAAAGGCCACATAGAAAAATTAATCCAGAAGTAATTATATACATTTCTAAAGCACTTCAAGCATTAAACACTCACAACAATATGTACAATAACCTAATGGCGGTCCCAAAACCCCCACCCCAGCACTCCCACCCCACAGCATGGGCACTTCAAACACTCACAGTATTGGGGAAAATTTACATTTCACACGTCAATCTTTGTTTTAACCATTCACACAGCTGTGTTCTTCCTTTCACCACACACGCGCGCACACACAGGGAAAATCACATGAAGGCTATGTGGTTTCAAAGACTAAAACAGTATTAACTTTAACATAAGATAAGATAAGATAAGATAAGATAAGCCTTTATTAGTCCCACAATGGGGAAATTCCAGGATTGCAACAGCACAGGGATAGCAGCACTCAGAGCAACAATCAGAAGGCAAGAAAAAAACATCTAGTAAACATACTGTATGTCCATATTACTATAAATGTATATATATAGACACACAGTGCAGAGCATTATGGTTGGTTGGTGAATGTGCAGCAGAAAGAACATAGCATAACATAACATACCGCTAACCCCCCCTTTAAAGTCCTACTAAGGACCCCCTGGAGCCCCCCCCCCTCCCCCAGAATGTCTGTCCGGCAGCTCTCTCCCAGAGCATCTCCACCGTTTCCACTCTGGAGACGGGCTGCGCTGACGTTTCTCCTGCCCCACTCGCCGCACCTCGTTCGGGTGCCTCCTGGATCCATCAGACAGTTGTAAATAATCATCCTCACGGGCCTTTACCACCCGCAACTGCCCCTGGTCATCACTGTGGTGAATCAGCCACAGCAGCACCCCGTTCCATGGCAGTACTCAGCTGGACTCCGGAACCAAAAGGTGCCTGCTTGCTGGCTCCACTCGCCACCGCAGGTGTCCATTTGTGCCATTCGGTTCCCTCGTCCAGGGTAACACGAACTCTGGCACCGGAACCTCCCTGCGATAGTGCTCCATAGTGCTGGTCCAGCCCGTCTTCACATTCCCCGGGCCAATCACTGTCCCACACTTCGCTGTCCTCCACAGATGGAAAAGGCCGGTCCCACAGCCCGCAGCCGGACCACTCCTCACCCACACCGCTGGCTATTGTGAAACCCAGCCCATGGAACATGTCACATCCTATAATGTTTGACCCTTCGACGGACACCACAAAATGAACGTCACACATTGCAGCTGATTTGTACCTCGCCAACAGATGTAGTGAGCCCATGATGTCAAACGGGTTACCGCCATAGCCGTAGCAGGTCGCCTCCAGTTCACTCACTCGATAATGTGGGGAAAACTCCTTCACCGTGGGCCAATTAAGTAGAGAAATTGATGATCCCGTGTCCAGTAACAGCGGTATCACAATTCCATCTAATTCCACATTGCAGTAAATTCGACCATCTGTGCTTGGTGACATTGTATGAATCACTGTTGGTTCATTCGTGGAGGGGCCCCCCTCCAGTCTTCGGTCCCCTTGTTCAAAATTTTTATAAGCCCTGGCGAAGTGGTGGAACAAACCACACTTTCCACAGCGTTTCCCCTTTGTTGGACAGTCTCTTGCCTTGTAATGGTGCCTAGCGGACCCACAACCATAACACCTTGGCATCCCCAGGGCGGACCTCACTTGGACAGCGGTGGCATATTCTTCATCACTCACGCCATCTTTGCTATCCAGGTCTGTGGCCAGTGCCTTCCACTGTTTCTCCTCCCTCCACAGCTTCTCATCTTCGCCGAGATTTTTGGCCAATTTATCTGCTGCCTCGTACTGTTGCACTAACTCCATGGCGGTAGTCAGTGTCAATTCCTTGGTAAAAGTCAGGAGACGTGCCCTCGTGGAGGAACTGAGGACATGTTCTGCCAGTTGGTCACGGACCATTTCTTCCTCCAAAATGCCAAATTGGCACTCTGCAGCCAGCTGGTGCAGGTGGCTGCAGTTATAAAAAAAACATGTTACAGACATGTTAACAAGAAAAAAAACTTGATTTTTTTTTTTATTTAAGTTTTTGTAAAGGGTATACACGTCATTACAGCATTGCATTGTTTACGTTTTCATCACATGTTCCCTTATTTTTTGTTATTTGACAACATTGGAAGAATAATTATTACAACACCCCTTTTTTTAAGTGAAAGAAAAAGTGAAATTAAAGAGAAGAAAAAAAACCAAAAACAAAAAAGAAAAAAAATGAGCAAAAAACAAACAAACGAACAAACAAACAAAAAAGTAAATAAAAATAAAAGAGCATCTGAGTAGCGTTGGAACAAAGAGTGGTGCCATTATTGAAATGGTATTTGTCAAAGATTAGATCTGATGGAAGACACATATGCAATCCAGGGTTGCCAAGAGTTCAAGAACCCATCCATGTCCTGTCTCAGTGCGAATGTCAGCTTTTCCATCGAGTAAATGTCTTGGATCACGTTAATCCAATCTTCAGGTGTAGGACAGTCCTTCAACATCCATTTTTTAGTTAGTGTGGCGGTTTGGGATAACCCCCACAACAGACTGGGACATGCAGAGCGCGCATCTGGAGCGATTAACAGAACAATAGGCAGGCTTCCTGTGTCTCGCTCCTTCCGCTGGTATCATGCTGTTTTGTATGAATCAAATGCAAACATTCAGGCTTCCTGCTCTTACTGTGATGCAAATGTCCCATGCCTTTCATGTATTGTCTGTAACTGGGTATAAATACTGCACATGTTCTGTAACTCATTCTCTCTTTGACTGCTGTTGCTGACACACACACTCTGTGTCTCTTTGCTGGAGAGCCTGAGGACCCCGCTCCAGTCTGCTCACACTGGGCTGGAGCGGAGTTCCTATGATGGCGGTATGATTCAATAAGCCTATTTAAAACCTCACTTTGCTGCCTTTATTTTATCATCCGCCATATTGGTGACCCCGAAGACGCACACGCTTTGTGCGACGCAACCTTCTGGCTTGGACAGCCACGCTGTCAGCGAACGCAGCACCCGACGGTGATGCTCCAACGACAAGCGAACGCAGCAGCTCCCTTCTGCTTCAGGGAACTCTCCGGACATCACCCACGACCGGGAAAGCCGCAGCAAACTTCATGGTGGGATCTGCACACCTAGATCGGCACATCCACGCTGGACCGGTCGCGCTCACGGCTCCTCCACACGAGAACGCATGCACCTCGTCCCCTCTCCATGATGGCGACCTCCATGGCCGACGGAGAATGCAGCACGTGGACCTGAACGCACCATGGCTGAGCGAGTGACAAAGATCGTCTCCTCCCTCTCACCACTCCAACGCATCTGCACGAGCGCGAGGGACAAAGATCGTCTACTTCCTTTCACCGCTCCAACACATTGAACAGGGATGATTACGCTCCCTGACCCTGTCTCCTCTCCAGCTGGCCCAACAATGCACGGAGCCCCGGCACACGCACCGGGGAGTTACGCGGACGGTGCACCACGCATGGGACGCATACGGCTCTGCAGACCCCCATCCTCCTTCGCCGCTGCACACAGGCCCTTCAGGGTTGCTCATACACCTGAGGCATGCACGCAGCATGCTCGAAGAAGTTGCTAATGGTCTCAGCCACGGCACACATAGGGAATTCGACAGTCTGCGGTTCCCGAGGGCTTTAAGGTTGTGCCCGCACCTAAAGTCAACACGCCAAGTCCCTTTGCCTTTGTTTTTTTCTTACAGCCGCCCCTGCTTTTCTTCACGGCCACTATTAATCCTTGCAGGACTTAATCGCGAGAGGAGTCAGTGACTAATTTTTCTTCTTGTGCACCTCTGCACGTTCAACGGGACAGCCCTTCGACATCGCGGACCCACAAGCAATTTTTGCACGGCTCAGACGATTTCACCGTCTCCTGCCGGCACTTACTACCCCCCACCCCCCTCCACTTCCGCCTGCACAGAGCTTTCCCTGCTCGCTGCCAAAGCTGCACTATCGAGGCCTCGGCCCCCATGCTGAGCCCTCTGGGGGGGGGCGTGTGATGGTTTGGGATAACCCCCACAACAGACTGGGACATGCAGAGCGTGCATCTGGAGCGATTAACAGAACAATAGGCAACCTTCCTGTGTCTAGCTCCTTCTGCTGGTATCATGCTGTTTTGTATGAATCAAATGCAAACATTCAGGCTTCCTGCTCTTACTGTGATGCAAATGTCCCATGTCTTTCATGTATTGTCTGTAACTGGGTATAAATACTGCACATGTTCTGTAACTCATTCTCTCTTTGACTGCTGTTGCTGACACACACACTCTGTGTCTCTTTGCTGGAGAGCCTGAGGACCCCGCTCCAGTCTGCTCAAACTGGGCTGGAGCGGAGTTCCTATGATGGCGGTATGATTCAATAAACCTGCTTAAAACCTGACTTCGCTGCCTTTATTTTATCATCCGCCATAGTTAGGGCTTTTTTACTTGCCAATATTAAAACAGTGAATAAGTATTTTTCTCCTCGTCTTTCCAGTGAATCCGGTAGTAAACCCAAATACAAAGTTACAAAAGAAAAGGGAACTGTTATTTTGAATATTTCCCCCAATATTGTCTGTACATTGGTCCAATATTGGTGGATAACTGGGCATGACCAAAACACATGAAAATGATTTGCAGTCTCTTCACCACACAAGCGCCAACAATTCAACCCCTTATGAGTAAATTTGTTTTGTGCAGGTGTTCTGAAAAATCTTACCAAATTTTTCCATCCAAATTCTCTCCACTGCAGGGATGAGGTACTTTTCCGTTGCTGTTTATTTAGCTTTTCCCATATTTCCAGTTGTAAAGTGAAATTCCCCTCTTTTTCCCATCTCTCTTTTATATATGATGTGTTGTCTCCTTTTAAGTCTTGAAGACCTTGGTATATTTTAGAGATGTATCTGATCCCTGGGATCCCTTTATATGCCATTAAGAAGACCTTCAGAACACCTGACTGGGCCCTTTCCAAATCCTCCTTTTTAAATATATTGTTAATGTGGTGTCTAAGCTGAAAGAACCTGTAAAGGTCTTGATTTATATAGATCTTGTTTTTTCAACTCTTCAAAACTTCTTAAAATTTGCCCTTTAAAAAAATCGTAATATTTTATCAGTCCGGTCTCTTTCCACTTTTTAAATCTAGTGTCTGTTTTATTAGGAGTAAAGTCTTGATCATAGGCAATCCATTGCAGAAATCAATAGGGCTCTTTAGTTTGATTCTCTCTGACTATCTTAAACCAAATTTTTAGCGGGGTCTCTATCCACGGGTTAGTGTTATTCAAAAGTTTAGGTAAGGCATTGTTCCCTATTATCGCCTGTAGGGGGATGTCACTTGTTATCTGGCATTCCATCTCCTTCCATTGTGCAGTGTAGACTGGGTTACATATCTCTACTAAAGTTTTAATTTGTGCAGCTTTAAAATAGTCCCTGATATTTGGCAGCGCAAGCCCACCTTTGTCTTTGTTTAGCTGTAGGGTTCTATATTTGATTCTAGGTCTCTTGCCCTGCCATATGAATCTTGAGATCCTTCTGTCCAGCTCCTGCCATGTTTTTTTGGGAGGTTCTACCGGTATTGTTTGGAAAAGGTATAGAAGACGTGGAAGTATATTCATTTTGACTGCTTCAATTCTTTGTGCAGTACCCAAGAATGGTATCATATTCCATCTTGCTAGATCAGATTATATTTTTGCCACCAGTGGATCATAGTTTAGTGTTATAATTTTGTTGAGTTGTTGCGGGATATTGACCCCCAGATATTTCATGGATTCCATCTCCCAGTTAGTTTTGAGTTTGCTTAGTAAATATTGATTTGGGTCATAGTTGAATGTTAAAACTTGGGTTTTATGCATGTTTAGTTCGTACCCCGATAAATCTCCATACTCTGAAAAAATTGAGATTAGTTCTGAAAAAGAGGTGTCCGGCTGCCCCAGGTATATTAAAATGTCATCAGCAAAGAGTGCTATTTTATGTTCCTTCTGACCAGGTGTAATACCTTGAATTTTTTGATTCTGTCTTATCCATTGGCTCAGAGGTTCTATGAAGATTGCAAAGAGCAGTGGAGACAAGGGGCAGCCCTGACGACATCCTCTTTCCAGCTCAAAAGATGATGATAAATTACCGTTAATCCTTATTTTAGCTGTTGGTTTTTTATATAATGCCTGGATAGTTCTAATGAAGTTGTTATGAAAATTGAAACTGGATAAGATTCTATATAGGAAAGACCAGTCAACCAAATCGAATGCTTTTTCAGCATCTAATCCCAATATGACTGCATTTAAGTTGTATTTTTTATATGATGAATTATGTGTAAAGTGCGTCTAATGTTGTCTTGTGTCTGTCTTTGTCTTATAAAACCTGTTTGGTCTAAATGAATTAAGTCTGTCAGTATATTTTCTAACCTTTTGGCAAGGATAGTGGTAAAAAGCTTATAGTCCTGATTTAATACACTGATTGGTCTGTAGTTGGAGCATTCTAGTTTATCCTTTTCAGGTTTAGGTATGACTGCAATGACCCCTTCTTTCCAGGAGGGGGGGATTTCCCCTGTGTGGAGGACATAGTTAAATGTTTTCAGGAGGAGAGGAGATAGTTGCTGTTTAAAGGTTTTGTACCACTCTGCTGTATAGCCATCTGCTCCTGGGGATTTGTTAGCTTTAAGTTTCATAATTGCTTTTTCTAATTCTTTAGGTTGTATTTCTGACAGTAGTGTTTTATTTTGAGACTCAGTAAGTTGGGGAAGGTTTAATGTGTTTAGGAATGCTTCGGATGCGTTTTTATGTTTTTTGAGGGAGTACAAGTTCTTATAGTAGTTCTCGAAGCTTTTAAGAATATCCTGAATTCTGAATTTTATTTCCTTTGATACTGGGTCTCTGATTTTGTAGATTGCTCTTTCCGTTTGTTGTTTCCTCAATTTATAGGCTAGTAATTTTGCCGATTTGCTGCCTGCTTCATAGTATTTTTGTTTCAGAAATGTAAGTTTCTTCTGGATTTCTATTGTGTAGATCTCATTTATTTGTTTTTTAATTTCCTTAATTTTGAGCGAGTCATTAGAATGAGTGTTGCCTTTGTGTTCTTTTTCTAGGTTCTTAAGTTCTGACTCTAATGTGGTTAGTTTTTCTTGTCTCAGTTTCTTTTGGATTGCCAGTTTTGCAATAATCTTTCCCCTTATTACAGCTTTGCATGCATCCCACAGTATTAAAGGGGATACTTCTCCATTATCATTTTTGTTGGAAAAATTGTATATATGTATATAAACAGTTATCATTTTATTAATGATTCATGAAGCTGAGACTGATGTCCCCACATGTGGGTGGGTGTAGCTGGAGCGTTGTATGCCAGGACTCATCCTTTTCATATCTTGTACCTTTTTGCATATCCTGTACTTTTTTATCTTCTCTGCAATAGACTGTTGTGTACAAACTGTGTGTGCTTTCCCCTGTGTGGGGGGAAAGAATGGGTTGGAAAGCTGTCACTGTCTTATCTTTGTCTATAAAAGTTACTGTACGAGACTGCCTCGTCAGTATCCCACTTGCCCTGTAAAAGGTATGTGTTGATACTCCTTGTGCAAGTAAAAACTTCAAAGGCTCTGTGTGTCTTAAGTCTGATCTTTGATTCAGTCTAATACCTTTTTGTACTCTGTATTTGTGAGGTTATATTTCAGACTTCTGACATAGCTGGTGCCGAAACCCGGGACAGCTGAGATCCAGGTGGAGCGGGAAGGGACGTCCTGCAGGTTGAAAACCGTGCACGGTCTGATGGTATCCATCAGTATTGGAAACCCGACTTGAGGAAACGCTGCCAGAGACTCTCCTTCTCCCGGCTCTATCTGGTGACGGCTGTCCTTACTGATAGAGCCTAAAAAGTAAGTTACAAATTTTTCCCTTTTCAGATTGACTGTAGTAGACGTATATGAAGAATAACCGAGCCCCACAATTCACAATTTCCCATTTTTAAAGAACCACGGGTCAGCTGACGAGCGAGTAATGGTAGTATAAGGCGGCGCCCTGTACTTTTCCTTGTGGTTAAAAACCGCTGCAGGAATGCAGTGGTCTTAGGAAGTAACGTGACGGCGATTCACGGTTACTGACCGGTCAGGTTTTAAAATAAAGAGGGGTGCAGGAGACAGTGTGACGGCGATTCACAACTGTTTGGTGGTCAGGTTTTAAAATAAGTAGGGTGAAGGAATTCACCCCAAATTGGGCGGTAATAGTGTTACAGTCGGCGTACTGATAACATCCCTGACCATGAACCCACCCCAAAAATTGGGCAGTAATAGTGTTACGGTGGGCGTACTGATAATGTTCCTGACCATCTAAAAATGGGGAATTGTGTTAGAAGACCAGATAGGCAGACGAATAAACAGAAGAAAAAACAGGATATGGCGCGCGCAACTGTAAAAAACTACAATAACAGACAAAATGAAAAGGGAAAAATGAAGGATCCGGATAATATTTAATCACTGCTGCAAGTGCTATTTGGTTTATATTGGTAAGGTATTGCTATTTGTGTTATATTGGGAACACTGTAAGTGAGAAGGTAAAAGTTTAATAAAAAAAAAAAAAAAGGCAACAGAGGCGCGAGCGGCTGTTCTCTCTCCCATCAGCAAGGGGAGGGGTGAGAAGCTCTCTCTCTCTCTCTCTCTCTCTCTCTCTCTGTTCCTCGCTCTCCCAAAGGGGGCGGGCGAGGGATAGTGCTCTCTCTCTCTCTCTCTCTCCTTTTGCCTGAGGGGCGGGGGAGAGGCAGATTTGGCCTGTAGAAAAAACAGAAGTGAAGGAAAACTCCGTGGGAGAACGGCTGCAGAATGTTGAAGCTGGTGTAACTAATTTGCAAAGACAAACACAGGATTTTCAGTATAGTTTATGCTCTAATATTGGCAGTGTGGAATCAGGTGTAGTAGATGATGAAGGTACAGTCTTAGCGTCGACGGAAAAACTTACAACAAAAAGAGATAAATATCAAAACCAACCGAGCATCGAACCATTATTAAATGAAAAAGATAATCCTTCCCCAACTTATCAATGCCACGATCCTAAGGAGGGTCCATATGGCAAATTATTTAAAGAAGCCCAAGAGGTTTGGAAAAGGAGGAGGCAAATAAAATCATAAAAATTAGACCATAATATTTAAAGACGGACGGATTAAATGGCAGCAGAACTGGATAACGTTAAAATGGACAATGAGAAAGTTATTTTATCTCTTATCTATTCTTTGTGTGTGTGTGTGTGTGTGTGTGTGTGTGTGTGTGTGTGTGTGTGTGTGTGTGTGTGTGTGTGGTTGATCTGTGAAGAAAGTGGTCTAAATGTGGGTACTTTTACAAAGTTTTGGGTTTTTATTTTTTCAATTTAACTCTGTGGGGTCTTGATTAATGTTGCGTACGTGATAAACTGTTTACATATTTAAAAAAAAAAAAGAAGCAATTTTGACGCATTACTGACCTTTGTCCTTGACTGAAACATGACAGTGCACTTTATAGAAAAAAAGGACTGACATGTGACAATGTGACTACAGGCCATACTATGATCATATTATGATGTCATTTAATAATGCCTAATCACTGAAGATTTTATGTTTACCCTATATCACATGATTTAGAGCACAGAGGATCAAAACAGATTGATAATTAATGTGTCTGTGCATATGATCTGCCAGAGGCTATGGATTATCAGACAAAGGTCTTGGAGAAAGAATCCTTAAATTGATAAGCACTTTTTGAAGCCAAGTATGACTTTGTATGACATTGTAGATAACATAAGGTGTACTGATTCAAAAGACTTTGACTTTACAAATGTAATGTTTATATGATTTTATACTGATATTACTCACCACATAATGGTGCGGTAACAATATATTTCAGAAATGTGACAGCAATGAGGGATGTGCTTCTCCTGATTCAGCGGTGGCCAAGCTGGGTCAGGGTGAACTACATTGCACTCCATAATTTACCAAGGAATGTATGAAATAGGGACATTCCTTGTAAAACATTAAATCAAATTCTAATTAGGCAAAACGTCCGCCTTTCCTTTGACTGAAAGAATGTGACACAATATTTCAAATTCAACCCATCTGTGTTCAACTGGACAAACTGATCTTATTTATCAATGCTGAAGCATATCAAAAATGCACAGATAGTTATTTTGTTTTTCTTAAATGAAATTTGTAAACTATTTCAAGAGATGTCACAAAAAGAAGCTATAATTATTGAGATCTCATCTTTGAAGGAACTGGGCTACCTGCAAATTTTATTTAAAACTAAAAATGGTAACACACTTCCTTTCAGCAAAAGAATCAAACAAATACCCTGTAACTTTGCTGCATGTGAGCCTCCATGTATCAAAACAGGGGGTATCAAAGAAATTAATTAGCAAATAATTAGCAATCCTCAGAAAAATAGATAATGCATAAAAATTATCAATAAATGCAATTTTATTTACATAAGTGCTTTTCATTTCATTTTCTGTAGTGCCCAGGATAAACATATGGCTGCAAATACAGGCTGGGCAATACAGACCACCTTTTTATTATTTATGGGATAATACAAATAATAAGATCATGCCCTCTATTATCCTACACATTTCCCATGTTGTGAAGGAGGGGGTGAACAGCAGCTCTCGCTCTCTCTCTCTACTTAGCAAAGGAAGAAGCGAGCGATAGGCTTGCTCTGTAAAAAATAGAAGTGTGCTTATGCTGTAACGGTGTTGTCTGGGGTCCTGATTGTGTAAAAATTCCACAACCTGCATCACCTCCAACAGCTGAATGAGCTACTAACCTGAATGTAACTTATCTGTATTCTGTACAGACAGTAAATATGCTTATAGCACATGCCACCTGCATACTGTTACCTTGAATCTGCGGGGGTTTGTCACCTCCACAGAAAAACCAGCAAAACATCGACAGCAATTGTTGCAACTATGTAATGTTCTGATGCTACCATGTTCTGTGGCAGTTATTCACTGCCCTGCCCACACTAATGGCACTGACTTGTCTAGCTGCGATAATCACTTGACTGATAACGCTACTCACTGTGCTGCTATTGGTCTTTTAGGAACCGTCTGTCTTATTAATAATGTTGATGTTTTAAAAGACTGTCAAAATAATATGGACCTTCCTCTTGTTTCATGTGTAAATAATTAGATATACATTTGGCTTGTCTGATGAAAATTTGCTCTGCCACCCACATTATACAGATGAGCTGTCCTGGTGGCACATGGCCAATCATGTGCCAACAGGAGGGAAATCAATGATGAGGATGTTGGAAAAACTGTCCTAATATTTTGAAAGAAGTAACAAAAACATGCCAAAAGTGCATCATTTGTTTATAAAATAATGCTCAAGGAGCAATGGAAAGCTACAATATTGGTTGGTGTTGATTGACACCTTCACAAAGTGGACAGGAATTCATCACACATCCTCAGCAAATGCCGCATCTGTGTGTGTGAAACTCTATTGAGTGATGCTCTTTCCGTTTTTGGGTTTCCAGAACTGATTTATGCAGATAATGGAACTCATTTTACAGCACAAACAGTTCAAGACTTAATCCAAGCTGTAAGAAGTAAGATCAAATTTCATAGTATCGGTACAATCAAACAAATGCTGGCAAAAACCACACATGGAAAGGGTATTACTTGGCCAGAAGCTCTGAAATTAGTCAGACTAACCATTAACTCTATACTAGACCCAAAGACAGGATTATCACCTTTTGAATGTGTTTTTTCACCATCCTTATGTATTACCTGACCTCTCACCACTAACCACACCTAACAAATACACAGATCTTGGTGAACATCTCAGGGAATGTTTTGATTCTGTCAGAAGCTCTGCTCCACAGAAAGAAACGGATAACCTGGAGACTATGTCTTCATAAAGAACCACCACCGACAACACTAGACACTCCCACTCCCACTGCAGTACGTATTGCTGAATGACCATCTCGGATTCACCTTTCACACGCTAAAAGACTACGGGTGCCTGTAAGTGAACTAACTAACTTGTTTCCCTGAGTAAGTCCAGTACAAAGGGGGCATGTCCTTTTAAGGACAAGGCCGTCTCAACCCTGGTGAAGAAAGAGGCCCGGAGGGGTACTCTCTCAGGTGGAAGCATGGCACCAAAATTATTGATGACTCTGTGTTCAGCACTTCTCCTGGCAGTGGGGTGGTAATCTCTTTCTGATTCAAGGACAAGGAACCCACGAAGCACGGACAATGAACAATACGCATAACCTATGGTACCAGACAATGGTGGTTTCGGTGAGAGGACTGGGAATCGATACTTCTTGCTATGTGTGTTCATTGCTACCCCATTTACACAAGACTGCAATACCCATGTTTGACTACAATACCCATGATCCCTGTTCCACTGAGTGAAGAGAAAACGCCCGGAGCAACAATAGCGATGAACTCTCGTCTCAGTCTGTCTAATACAAGCAATAATGTTGGACATTGGTTGGTGGGGAATTTGTCAGAAAGGTATCTTAATAGATTGAATGTCACTGTTACTGATTACACTGGGTCTAAGATTAGAATATTTAATATTATTGAGATTGGAACTTCTTTGCTTGCAGTTAAGAAGCCTTTAATGAAAGTAAATCCTACACTGTTTACTTCACCAATCTGCTTTCACAAAAATTGTAGTAAAAACAGTTTCAACCTGGGTATTTCACAAAGATGCAATGATACTAAGGAAGTGACCTGTGAAGTGTCATATTATGATTCTGTTTGTAGAAAATCTTTTGAAGTTACATTGTACTGATAATTGCATATGATTAAAAAGATTAATAAAATAATAAACAGGAGGGAAATGTTGGAAAAATTGTATATATGTATATAAACAGTTATCATTTTATTAATGATTCATGAAGCTGAGACTGATGTCCCCACATGTGGGTGGGTGTAGCTGGAGCGTTGTGTGCCAGGACTCATCCTTTTCATATCTTGTACCTTTTTGCATATCCTGTACTTTTTTATCTTCTCTGCAATAGACTGTTGTGCTTTCCCCTGTGTGGGGGGAAAGAATGGGTTGGAAAGCTGTCACTGTCTTATCTTTGTCTATAAAAGTTACTGTACGAGACTGCCTCGTCAGTATCCCACTTGCCCTGTAAAAGGTATGTGTTGATACTCCTTGTGCAAGTAAAAACTTCAAAGGCTCTGCGTGTCTTAAGTCTGATCTTTGATCTTTGATTCAGTCTAATACCTTTTTGTACTCTGTATTTGTGAGGTTAAATTTCAGACTTCTGACAATTTTCTTCCAGATATCTGAGAATATCTGATTCCAATTCATCTTTCAGTGGTCCTTTCAGGACATTTGAATTCAACCTCCAAGAAAATGTATTATTTGTGTATTTTTGGATACTTAAGTCCATATAGATCGGACTGTGGTCAGAGAGATCCATCAGTCCTATTTTACATGTTTTTATTCTTCCAATGTCTCTATTAAACATAAAAAAATAGTCAATCCTTGAGTATGATGAATGTGGCGCTGAGTAAAATGTATAATCTTTTACACTGGGGTTGAATTCCCTCCACACATCACAGATTCCCATTTCTTTTAGTAGCATCCGAGTTTTCCTACTTTGAGTGTTATTTTGATGTGGAGAATTACCTGATGCATCCCGGTATGGATTCAGTCTTAGATTGAAGTCTCCACCACATATCACTAAACCTTGGGCTTTAGTTATCATTAGGTCAAATACATTTTTATAAAATTTCCAGTTAGCCCCTGGAGGTGCATATACATTCAGCAGGGTGATATTTTCTCCCTCTAGCTGCCCAATTACCAAACTGTATCTCCCTTCTTTATCTTTGTGTTCTGATTTTTTTTCAAATGTAATTTTGGTTGAGATCAATGTCGCTACTCCCCTCCTCCTCCCTGACTTATATGAAGATGAAGAGATCATTTTAAACCCTTGTCTATTGAGTTTAGTGTGCTCCACGTCTGTTAGGTGGGTTTCTTGTAAAAATATTATTCCTGCTTTGTCTTTTTTCATTTTGCCTAGAATCTTGGATCTTTTAACTGGATTCAGGATCCCTTTTACATTATATGAGATTAGTTTGGTTACACCCTGTTTCTCCATTGTATTGTGTGGTGGCCCTCTTTTATGCTACTCAGAAACTGAAAGAACATTAAGAACATAAAAAACATTAAGAACATAGTGTATAAAACTTTAAAACAAAAAACTGACAAAAGAACTTCCTGAGCTGAGGTCTTTTTAGAGACCCTGGGAGAGCCTTGATGGAGTGTAGGCTCTGAGGGAAATTCCTCAAACTCTGTTACGTGTTGAGGGCCCTCTCTTACCCCTGTAAGTTGTCCCATGTTTTTAACATGAATTTCAGATCCCAATCCGAACTTGTAATGATTTTTTTTTTTTAATGCCTATACGCTATGAAATTGTGTGCACCCTCCCACCACCATCACAGCAAATGTTCACGCTAATACAGTATTTGTTAGTGTGGGGAGAACATGTGGATCATTGCCACATTTCTATTTTAACAAGTTTTTGTTTTTTTTTAAAGACTTATTTGTTTCTAATATTATGACTGTTCCATGAAATGTTTTACCACATGCTGATTCTGCATCTCCTTTAATGTTTGTTACCTTGTAGGAGGGGGGTTGGATGTGCAGATTGACTAAAAAAATCGTTATTCCCTCCTGTAAACGGCCAGTTTTTCCTTGTAGCTCTGACGCTGGGTTTCTCGCTGCTGGCCCGAGGATTTTGAGGGTCTCTGTGTGGACCACGTTTGAGCCTTGATTCTTTCGCTCGGGTCTGCTGCAGGTTTAAACACCGTTACCGGGAGCCCTCTTCTCGCCATATCCGCAGTTGCTTCTTCCGCCGAATTATAGAGACATGTCTCTTCCCCGTAGAAAACCCTTAGCTTCGCCGGAAATGGCGTCTGGAAGCGCAGTTTTTTTCTCTCGTAGCACCTTTTTAGCGTCGTTGTATTCCCGACGCTTTTTAAGGACCTCCGGGGCGTAATCGTGTTCCACGAAAACTTTTCTCTTTTGGTGCATAAATCCTTTTTTCTGCCAAGCCAGTCTTACAACCTCTTGTTTTATTTTGGAGTTGGAGAATCTCACCACCACCGATCTTGGTGGCGCTTCCGCCGCCGGCCTAGGGGCTAATGTACGGTGCGCCCTTTCTATCTTCAAGTCGGTGGATTGGGGAGTATCCAGCTTCTCTCTCAGTAAGGATTCCACGCATGCCGCCATTGTGGTGAAACCATCCTCGACTCCTTCTTTCAGACCATGAATTCTTATGTTGTCTCTTCTCAGTCTTCCTTCTTGGTCGGTTAGCTTAGCCTCTAGTCTTGACTGCCTTTTGTGTAGATCCAGCACGGAATCTTCCAGCGCTTTTATTGTTTCCTCTGCTTCCAAGATTCGGTTCTCGGCCTGGTCCACTCTGCTGTTTGTCCTTTTTAATTCTTCTTTGAATTCATGAAATTCGGCCCAACACTCTCGGCGAAATCGTCTTAATTCTTTAAATACCATTTTCAAGCTAACCTTTTTGTTAGCTTCATTCAGCTCCTCGTCTTCTGAATGGAAATCCTCCGGATCAGATTCTTCGGCCGATGCGTGTCCTGGCCTGGTAAATGTCGATTTCTTCTGTTTTCCTTTAGGCATGATGACTTTGTCCTTTGATTTTCACTCTTCCAAAAATCCATTAAATCTGATTTTCAAGGTATTTTACTGGATTGGGTCTGGGAGCTTCAGCGTTAAGCTGCAATCACCATGGTGTCCAGACCGGAAGTCCAAAAAACTTGATTTTTACAAGTGTACCTTGTAACACATTTAAAATGCTGCTGATGCTGTGAAGCCAGGTTTTCAGATTAAAGGACATGCTGTTTTATGTCATCAGCGAATCCCATCAAAGGATTAAAACTGAACATGGGGCTGTCGGCCTTTGTCCACTAACCAAGCTGCATGCCTGACCTTTGACAGTTTTTTTTTAATCCAGAATCACTGCATTTGATTCAGACATTTTTTTAGTAACTGTTGAAATTATCCATCCATCTTCTACCGCTTATCCGGGAATCCAGGTTGTGGGGGCATCAGTTCAAGCAGAGTAGGCCAGACTTCTGCCCAGTTCACATAGCACCATGACCCCTCCTGCAGGTGGTGAGCCCACTGGAGAGCGGACCCGTGCCTCCTTTGGTACACTGGGTCCTTGATGTAATGTTTTTCATGGAGATCCACTGGATCGCTCTTAGTCTGGCCCTTCACCCAGGGCCAGTTTGCCTTGGGAAACCCTATCAGGGGCAAGTTGCCCCAAACAAAATAGCTCCTGGAATCTTTCGGACACTCAAACCCCTCCACCACAATGAGGTGGCAATCCATGGAGAGGTTGTTGCAATTTGTTATATGATTTTGGCTGCCAAATGTTTTGCGATTAGGAATCAGTCTTTCACTGCCGATTCCTAATTTTAAAGAAGTTGCCTAAACAGCCATTTTCTGTAAGAGATGAACAAGCCAAATCTTAAAAGTCTCAGACCATAAACAGAGATAATTTCATCAGTGTTAATGACCAGAAATAATTGTTTGTGTACTTAAAGCTGTGTTGGTGTCTCATTCAGACCTATTAGTACTCTTAACAAATTAGAAAATGTAACAAGAGCAACAAGTTAAAGCAGTCAGTTTCAAGCTTGTGTAAACTCTTACAATGAAACAATAATATCATGTCAAGATCAGTGTGGGGTCTGTGGAAAAAATCATCCATGACCCTTTGCACATGTGGAAGTTGACTGCACGATGGATTCCCCAGTTGCTCCCACCATTCCAGAAGTAGCAACAAGTCACGTACCGGATGCCCTTCCTGACGCAACCCTCTCCATTTTACCTGGACCTGGGACCAGCACAAGGAGTACTCTGGTTTTGTGCTTCCACCTAAGGCTGGGTAACCAACTTTCTATTTATGCTAAGCACCAAGCTGTAAGGTGGAAAGTACCATTTTTATAGGACTTGAACCCATAATCTCCAGGCTGTGGGACAGATGCCTTACCACTACACCACCACTGGGGTCTATGTTTTGTTTTGAGATGTTTCAGATAAATACAAACTATGATGGTGATAATATAAGAAGGTAGTCATAGCTGGTGATTTTAATCTTCACAGAGATGATCCTTCTAATTCTTTTTCTAGTAAATTTTTAAACCTTCTTAACTGTATGGATTTTGAACAACACACAACACAGTCAACTCACAACAAAGGACACACCTTAGACCAGGGGTCACCAACGCGGTGCCCGCGGGCACCATGTCGCCCGCAGGGACCACATGAGTCGCCCACAGGCCTGTTCTAAAAATAGCACAACTCGCAAGTGAGCTGCGTCTAAGATGTAATTTTTTCTGCCGCTATTTTTTATTTTATATTTTTTAAAATCACACTTGCAGTTATATAGATTTTAAAATGACAATGTCTTAAAAATTAAAAAAAATGAAAATATGTTTATTATACGTAAAGTTAAGGTGAACTCTGACCTAGTTCAAAGGTCAGTATTGTGCGCATGACAAAACCTTCGCGCTTATGGAGCGTAAGCTAGTGGGCAGTTAAGATGGTGAGCGGAGTGCGGTTTCCAAGCCCAAAAACATGGCAAAAAAAGACAGAAAATTTATCATTTTCAAAGTGAGCGGGAGGAAGAGTTCTTTTTTACTACCGTGAAAGGAAGCTGCGTGTATTTCATTTGCGGGGCGATGGCGAAGCGCCACTTCACTACCCACTCTTTTTTTGGGGGGGACTTATCTTGTACCCGTAGGTAGATTTGTTCTGCAGTCCGGTGACAAGCCACCAGCCGCTGCGTGCGCAAGCGCCCCTTAACTCCCTAACCTGCATGTTTTTGCATGAAAAACGAGAACATGCACCACCAGAACATGCAAACTCCACACAGATCACTGTTGGCCGGGGGCAGGGATCGAACCCACGATCCCCGCGATCCCCCGGCCGAGGGTAAACTGCTGCCGCGGTGCTAACCACTGCGCCGCCGTGCATATAAGCACTCTCAGCGCTGTTTAGCTTCTTCTCATGAGAGGACAGTGCTGGTTGCTCAAGCATGATTCTTGGCAAGAACTGTATGGATATAATTCCAGTGAAGAAGAACACACAAAAGTGTGTTTATTAAATGTAACAGATTTTGAGCAGAATTGCAGCAGATTTGTTCAGTTAAAAATGTGATAAGATTTATTTAATATGAAAGTTGATTTTTCTTAAATGTTGCATAACTTTTTCAAACATGGTTCAACATAGTTCATGAATTAAAAGGGTTTAGTTTTTTATGGTTAAAAGGGACTGGTGAAAACTGGACATTTTTTATGAAATGTAGAAGTGATCATCTGAACAATTGCTGAGATTGATAAAAATAAAGTGTTGAATATTGATCTTGTCTGTTACCCACTCTAAGTTATTGATAATTATTTATTTATGTGTGTATATATATATATATATATATATATATATATATATATATACACACACACACACACAATTTGTTATTTTAGAGGAGTGTGTCAAGCTGGTGCCCTTCACATGACTCGATACCCATGAAGTAGCTCTTGGTTTCAAAAAGGTTGGTGACCCCTGCCTTAGACCTTGTCATTGTCACGCCGCGCCGCTCATCAGCGGCACCACCTGCACGCACACCTGCACATCATCAGCGGCGAGGAATATAAGCCGCCTCGCCCTGAGCTTCGGCCTGAAGCCGTCAGACTTCTCTACTCATCATCGTGAGTCAACCTTTCCTTCAGCACGACGCCTTCGGTAAGAAGCCCTTACCTCCTTTGGTTTCCAGTCTGCTCCCCTGTGCACAGGTGGATTCCTCGGCGGCGGACAACGCCTCTCCCTCGCCATTCCTCGCTGCTGCACCGAGTCCTGCAGGTGGCTGTCTCCCGGGTCCCGTCCTTGTAGTGCCAGTCATCTGTCCCTTGCAAGTAAGCTCCTCTCTCGCTTATTCTCCTCCTGTGTTGGTGTGTGCCCATCACCCTGTGTCTTTGTGCTCTTTCCCATAGGGTTGCCAGCTGTACGGTCTACTGCCTCTGTGCCCGAAGCAGACGCCGCCACCAATACATTTACATCCCGCAGACACACATCCATTCACCCCTGTTGCTAATAAACTATTTGAACTTCTCTGAGCCTGTGTGTGTGCGTCTCCTGAGCCGTGCGTTATGTCAGTCATCACCTACAGCCTGTCCACTAGTGTGTCCTCTATCATAGACTTGGCTGTCTCAGACCACTTCTGCGTTTTTTAACATCGCCAGTTTTATTCAGCGAGAGACCTGAGTGAGAACTGTGAGGAAGCGCCATCTGACTTCTGAGGTGGCTGCAAATTTTATCAGAGTTTTAAGTGATGTTCCTGCTGAGGTTCTACCCATATCATGGGATTTTATTACTGACAGTTTTAACCATAAACTAAAATCAGCACTGGACTTTGTTGCACCACTAAAGACCAAAAATACAAAAAATAAACCTGTCCCACCCTGGTGGAATGAAGATATAAAACAGCAGAAAAGAAAATGCAAAGCAGCAGAGAGAAGGTGGAGAAAAACAAAATTAACTGTTCACTACCAAACTCTGGGCGAACAACTGAAACTATATAATAACATGGTCAAACAAACCAGAAACACCCACTTCACTAAAATAATAAACACTCACAAAAATAATCCTAGAATCCTTTTCCCCACTATTGATCACCTGATCAACCCTGATTTTAAGAAGTCTGGCAGGATGCCAACAGACTCACTATGTGAGGATTTTGCAGACCATTTCAGAAGTAAAATAGATGTTATTAGGTCTACTCTTTTATCACAAGATACTGTTTTTAGGACTGTGAAACCTTTGCTTTTATCTGAGGAAACGCTGGAGAGTTTTGCCCAGGTTGATGCTGAAACTCTTGGTCGAGTTTTCTTCCAAGTAAATCCAAAGACCTGTCTTTTAGATCCCATTCCCACATCACTTTTAAAAACACTATGTGGATTTTTCCAGGAGGAATTTCTAAACATAATGAATTACTCTCTCCAGACGGGTGTTTTCCCTGCTGCCTTTAAAACGGCAGAGGTGAGACCCCTCCTGAGAAGAGTAATTTAGATCCTGAAATCCTTAATAACTACAGACCAGTATCCAACTTACTGTTTTTAACCAAAATTTCAGAAAAACTTGTTTTTACTCATTTAAATTATTTTTTTTAATATCAAATAATGTATTTGATGAAAACCAGTCTGGTTTTAGGATGAACCACAGTACAGAGACAGCTCTGGTCAGGATTGTTAATGACCTAAGGCACAATATGGACTCACACATAATTTCAGTCCTGGTTCTACTGGATCTAAGTGCTGCCTTTGATAGAGTAGACCACCATATTCTTTTAGCCATAAAAGATCTGGTTTCCCTCTCTGGTATTGTTCTTAATTGGTTCAAGTCCTACCTCACAGACAGGAATTTTTTTGTAAGTATGGATACATGCTCTTCCAGAGTCTACAAAATAAATTGTGGTGTGCCCCAAGGTTCAATTTTAGGTCCAATACTTTTTAATCTGTACATGCTGGCCCTGGGGGATGTTATCAGGAGACATGGCATTAATTACCATAGTTATGCTGACGACACAACTGTATATTGCTGTGTCTCCTGATGACATGGAACCAATTAAGACCCTTTTAAACTGTATTTTAGAGATTAAGTCATGGACAGCAACAAACTTTCTTCAGCTAAACCAGGACAAAACTGAAGTTTTAGTCATCGGTCCAGAAGCTCAGAGAGAGAAAATTTTACCAAAATTATATAGTCTGTCCTTTACCCCATCGCAACATGTTAAAAATTTGGGTGTCATTTTAGACTCTGAGCTCAGTTTTACTCCACACATTAAAAATCTAACATGAACAGGATTTTACCATCTAAAGAATATAGCCAGGGTCCGCCCACTTCTCTTTCGAGCAAACACGGAGATACTGATGCATGCTTCATCACCAGTCGTATTGATTACTGTAATGCCCTGCTCTCTGGTCTTCCCAAAAAGGCTATTTTAAATCTGCAGTTATTACAGAATTCAACTGCATGCGTTCTGATGAGGACCAGACAGCTGGCTCACATCACGCCGGTTTTAAAAATCACTGCATTGCCTCCCGGTGTCCTTCAGGATCGATTTTAAGGTTCTTCTATTGGTTTATAAATGTCTGCATGATCTTGGGCCTTCTTATTTATCAAAATTGCTTTTGGCATATGAGCCACCGTGGTCCCTGAGGTCTCTGGCACTGGTCTTTTAACTATTCCTACTGTCAGAACATGCACCCACGGTGAGGCGGCTTTTAGTTACTACGGCCCACGTCTGTGGAATAGCCTGCCAGAGAACGGGGCTGCCGAGAGTGTCCATGTTTTTAAAAGAAGGCTCAAGACCTACTATTTTAACCTTGCTTTTGATCAGCTTCCTATTTTTAATTCTCTTAATTTCTGATTTTAAATCTATTTTCTGTCACAATCACTTATCTTACTACGAATTAATATTTATGAATATATGTCTGTTTGACTGTATTTAGATGTTGTTTTATTCGTCTGGTCATCTTAACTGCCTAGTCTTTTTTATCAGTGACTTTTTGTCACTCTGTCCAGGCTCTGGCTTTTCCTCATGGGGGGCCCTCCCGTGGGGGTTGGGCCTGTTTCCTGGATGTGGGGCACTGGCCTGTGATTGTCCTTGTCTGCCCGGCTGGGGTTAGTCGTGCGCTATGGTGCCGTGCCTACGGTGTTGACCCCTTGGGTTGGACTTGGGTGGTCCCAGAGGTGGTGTTCCCGTAGCCGTGAACTTGGCACTTTCCCTGCTGGAGATGGTTCCCTAGTGATGGTGCTTGCACACTTGGATCCTCGGTGCCCAGCCATAAACATATACTGTATATATACAGTATACTGTATATACAGTATATATATATATATATATATATATATATATATATATATATATATAAGCTTTGATTGATTGATGATTTATATGTTCTTGTAAAACTAATAATAAAATTAACAATTTACACAATATGCATGATGCAAAAGATGAGTGTACCTTGACAGAAAAGTTGAAAACAGCTGTGGTGTTAATTTGCTGTAGGCCTAAAGTTACCCAGACTTGTGTGACGTGAGAAACAAATGAACTCCCTGACCTCCCGCATCTGTCCGGCGCTCTGACGTCACACGTTTGCAGGAGCGCACGGGGCCGTCTGGGGGAAAGCGCACCCGGGCTTTGCGCTGCGCCACTTTGGCTGCGTGTGCTTACCAGTCCTCCCCCGACCCCGTCCAAAACGGCACACGGCACAAAAGAAACGGCGGCCGTCCCCCGAGTCGGACGGTTTCAAACGGTGTGCCGTGGCCCTTTAAAAACGTCTGACAAAAAAGCCCATATGATCCCCGAGCTCCAATCACCAATTCCTCCTGCAAAAGCAAGCCTCTGCATTTTTGTCTGTCTGAACGCTACAGCAGCGGCAGGAGGAGAAGCACAGTGGGGGGAAAGGATTGAATAGAGCAGCAAACTGGAGAAATGTGACAATCCGACGCTCGGTTTCATGGCGAGGGGCAGATTGCTGCGAAAGGAGTTATTCTGGGACTCCTTTGAGCCTCGAAACGCTGGATCAAAATGGTAGGCTATGGAGCAGCGCTGCGTTTTTTGTTTTTTTTTTTATTATTTTTTTTTTGTCCCCTCTTGATCTCTTGCAATTTTGGAGCCTTTCGGCAGGCCGATCAAACTTCTGCCTCATCACAGCTCCCCACCATCTTCGCATCATTTACAGGGGAAGTTACTTGTAACTTGTCGACATGGCGCAAGTTGGAAATTGAGGCTTCCCGAAAGAATGCGGAGGGCAACAATAGCGACATTGATGCAGGGAAGGAGTTAAATTCCTTTATACAGGCATGGATTCTGGAAAACGGTGTAAAATCGGGCAGTGAGTGGCGCGAATGTGGACAAAATGAGGGGAAGTAAACTGAAATATTTGATGGTGTGAGCCAGACAGGCAGTGCAAGTTTGTCAGGCTGCGTGCTTTGATTGGACGATCAGGCTGAAGGGCTGATGGTGATTATGGTGCTCAGAGGTGTGTTTTTTTAAGTTTGCATGATCGATGATACCCAAGTAGAGGTGAAATGGGCAAAGACTTTTAGTGACAGCTTTGGAAATGCATCCAAATCAGAAAATCCCTAATTTTTTATACTTTGTTTTGTCCTGTCCGGTGTCCCGTGGTTCATTTTTTCCTAATACCGCCATGCCTCCGTGAATAATTTGCCCATTCAAACATACTCCCCCCCCCCCCCCCCAGCTTCCCCCTCAGCGTGCACGACAGGCTGTGAGGAAGATTTGAGCACAGACTCGCAGCTGAGGCAGACAGTCACCTCAGTCTCCGGGGTCATTTTGGGATGCCTCATTACCGAAGCATGTGGTGCCTGATGCAGCGGTGGAGTAATCCCAGCGCGCGCACACATCTGGAGGCTTGGGTTAATATGTGGGTCAGGTCAGCCCTGGTGCTCGCTGGGTGGCTTCTGGTAAAGAGGTTTGGGGTTTTTGCTGCGTTTTTCTTCTTTTTTTGTGTGTGTGTTTAGCTGTTTTACAAGTGCACTAAGAAAAAAATGCATGGATGAAAAATTTGCACAAAAAAAAATACAATGCACGAGAGATGAAAAATGTGTTTCCCAGATAATTTGGTAGTGATGTTAAAGGTGATTATACACCCCCCCCCCTTTACACAGGGATGGAAACCATTGAGGGATCGTTGAGCTCGTTTTTGATCTCTGTGATCTTCAGCGATCTCCACAGTCGCCACAGTCTCCTTAAAGTTTAGTCTAAACTGCACAAGGATCTCCCAAATGACCCCAAAGATCAAAAATTGGCCCAATCTGTCAGTGATCTCTGTGCTGAGCTAATTCTGCTTGTGGTAAATGCTTGCTATAAGCTTTCAATGTCATGTGTGAATTCTCTGGATCAGCTTCATCAGAGTTGGCGTGTGGCTTTAAAGACCAAAACCACGTGTATTTTGTTTTACAGCAACTGTCTGAAACCAGTGTTTCAGTCTGCTCATTAATATTAATGAGCCTCTAATGTGATTTACCAGGGAAGATTAGCCAGGAAGTGCAGCCCACTTGTTTCCTTGGCAGCTTTACTAAATACAGATGGTGTGTATTTCTTTGTGAAGTGAGTGTTTTAATGTTTTACAGTGTAAACAGGGACCATAGCTGTATTTACCTGTCCCAGCAGAGTTGAGGTTTGGGTAGGGCGGACACCTCTGTCTGTCCGGACGGTAACTTCAGAAAGAATGAAGCTAGGGTCACCAAAGTTGGTTTACAGGTGAACCTCAGGTTTAGCATGTGTTGCTATGGTTTTGGGGTCACAAGGTCAAAGGTAAGGTCACAGGGTGACAAAAAGTTCAAAATCGATTATGGCAAATAATGACTTTATTATTAGAGCTAAGGGCAAGAAATGTGTGCACATGTTGGAGTGGTGTCTTGGGCACATGACAAATGTCAAATGACCTTTACATTGACCTTGACACTTAGGTCACTAGGTCACCAAGTTTCAAATTTATATTCTGGTTTATAACCTTTAAAGTTGCCTTATGGTGCATTTATTATCAACTTTAGTGCTAGCGGAATTTGAACATGAGCTATGAGGTCATACAACATCCAAATATGAAGTGACCTTGACCCTAAAGATTGGTAGGGTCTGATTCTAGTTAATCTTGGACATTCCTATTACAATAGGGATTGAGACTAGGGCTGCAGCTAACGACTATTTTACGGCTCGGGTAATCGCTCACTTCAATTGAAGATTACTCGAGTAATCTCATACATTTTTTTTTTTTTTTTGAGAAACTTGCATTGACCAACATTTGCGGAACTTTCTTTCTTAAAGAGCAGGAGTAATTGTACCAAACATGCAATAGGGCTGTCTACACATCCGGGTACTTGCATGTGAGCGCGTAAACCTGGGAAAACGCGGAGGTAAGAAAAAAACGGCAGTTTACCATTGAAACAATATGGCATACCAATATTATGACGAGCTTTCACTGCAAGATTGGATCAGGTATGATCAAAAACTTTAGATGTGTGATCTCAAAAAGTGTCCCTACCGTCTACCAGCCAGTATGTGGAAGAATGATTCAACAGAGTGTCCAGAAACAATATTTATTGATATTTGTAACGCCGAATAAATGCGCCAGCTTGACTGTACATTGGCGGAACACTCCAATAATAGAAAATAAATTGTACCTGCTGTGGAAATCCCCAAAAAGCCATCATGCTTAGGTTTGCAAAATTTATCCGCCGGAACACACAGGAAAAGCAGCCTCCCGTCTCCCGTATGGGAGATGCTGTTTATTTACACTCGTTTGCCCTGTTAATCCCGACACTTCTTTTCAGCTCTACAGAGCTTTGGTCCATTTGTCAGCAGTTGAGTGCCAGTTTTATTTTTAAACTAGTTTAATTGCATTGTTAATATGTTTACTCTGAGGCTGATAAACAGCTCAGTTTGGAATTAATATTTCTGCCCAGTCAACACGTTTCTATGCTAATGATATTTTAACTATTAACTCCTGCTGATGCAAATTCGGGTGTTTTTCGCATGTTCACATTAACTTCAAGTGTAGGCAAGTTACTTTTAATGATAAATAAGAGTCATAGTTTGGTAAACTGACATGCCTGCAGCAGGAGCAATCTTCATTTGTCGCCAGACGGAGACATGGGTCATATCGTCCCTCAGCCAACTCATATGAAAAGGCAGCCCACAAAATCCTCCTTTGTAAATCTCTGCTGGCCGATTTGAATCTAAAAAACTTGTATTTCTGATTGCTGTTACCATGTTTCATAAGATGGTGATGGCTACATGAGCCAGTTGCACACCATTTCAACATTTTCTTTAAATTTAGCTAACATTGCAATAGACATGCATTAAAATCATCATTTTTTTTGATACCTTGACGCGTTGATCTGCGCGTTCATGAGATTGAGGCGTAGACAATCCTATAACACAGGTACACATTTATTGCAATGCTTACTGCAATGTTTATTGCATAGAACGTAACTTTAAATGGTATGTTACACCATAAAGTTCAGTTCACTAGCCGTTAGCATCCACTAGCGGCCGCCGTTAGCATCTGTTAGCATCCGGATGCTAACAGCAGTGGCTATATGTTTTTTGGTTATATAAGCATAATTAGTATAGCTGACTACATTCTATTCATCTTAATTTAAAATCTCAATCACGTACCTTGTCTCGGGTGTGCTGGCTGTGCATGATGTGGGATGATTTCTGCCGAGACACTGTAACATCTGATGTTGTAGCATGCTAGCTCACCGCTGGGTTTTACCATGTACGCACTGCACAATGTTTTCCTTCAATTTGAGCTTGAAATGATACCAGACTTGAGATACTTTTGTCATTTTTTAAAAAATTTTCTTCATCTTTGCCAGCCTGTCACTATGTTGCTCTGACATGGCGCTGTTAAACAAATCTGCGTTTTTTTTTTTTTTTTTGCGTAGCATGACTGGAAGAAGGTCATATAGTCTGGAAGTGCTACATTAAACGACATGTCAACGCATAAATTTTTGAATTGAGAATTTTTTGTAATCGAATTATTTGAATTATTCAAGTAATCGTTGCAACCCTAATCGAGACACTTAGAATTTACCATTGACTTCCACCCCAATCAGGATAGGGCTCCAGGGTGTGCATCTATGTTGAGTGCAATTTTAGTTTGAGGTTAAAACCTACAAAAACACCATTTTGCACAATATGGGACCCTTAAGGGACATTTAACATTTCAGTCTGATGGTTACAAAGTGATTGAATGCATGCCAGGTTATTACAAAAAGAGAAGCATAATTGATACAAATCCAATGTAAACCATAAAATAACTGCTGTCTAAACAAATATGACAAAAACGAGCAACAGTCTCAGGCTTGGGACATGAATCATCAAAGACGCTCCAAAGCATGCAGCATTTTAATTTTCCATTTGTGGCCTGCCCTAAAACAAGTTAGTCCCCACAGACTCTTATGAAATCATGCAGAAACTTAAAAGGAATTACTTTATATTAGAATTTTGTTTTGGCCTCTATTGCAATTTTTTACCTTCATAGAAATGGCACATACGCTGTAATTCAGCTGATTAACTTTATTGTGGTTGAAAAATTACATTGTTAGAAGTGCTTAGAAATGTTGATTGTTTTTCTTGCAAAGGCAGCTATTACTGCTAAATGTCTTCATCTCATGTTGAGGGTTGACAGTTTGATCCCGGAATCCCCTGGTCTGCATGTCTGCGTGTCCTGAACTGATGCAGAATTGCTTCCACTGTTAGCCTGTGATGTATAAAGAATTGCTTGAATGTGTAGTTGCATGGTGGTTAGCCTACTAGTGCAAAAGTGCTTATAATGGTCAGTGTGACCAGAAAAGCAGCATAAAAATAATGTTCTTTACCATTTACTGAGAGTCATTGAATAATAGGGCTTCTCAGAACTGATGCATTTCAGTGAAATTACCTGACAGATGCTGATTGTCAACTGTCTATTTTTCAACCGAGCAGTCACTGCTATGTCTTTGAGTTTTCAAAACTGAACATAACAGAAGGAACCGGACTTTGCAAAATCACAACAGAACGTCTGCCTTGAAGACAAAGTTCAATAGGGAATATAACCTCCATTTGCATTAATGCAGGCAGTAATGCGCCTCCGCATGGACCTCACGAGCCGTCTAATGTTGTCCTGGGGGATATCAGCCGTGGACCCAGTTCCAACCTGGTGTTGTTGCAACCGAACAATGGTTGATGCATTGCAGCCCAATCGGGGCGCCACCTGTCGTGTCAACATTCCGCCCTCCAAAAGGCCCAAAGCATAGTTACATTCGTGACGTGACATTCGTGACGTGACATTCGTGACGTGACAGTCGTGGCGATTTCACAACATAGTGCTATGCATTTTTGTTCATCTTTATATAGGGAAGATGACCACTCCTTAAAATCACCCATTTTTGACTTTTGAGTACCTGAAACAAGCAACAAGCCCAAAAAGACAAGAGCCAGAGCTCAAAGGCAGTGAGTCGTGACAGTGAGAACAACTACTGAAAATGAGTTCTAGACGTATTTTGAGTCATACAAACACTATTACTCAAGCGCAGATAGGATGGAGCCAAAAATATTTATACAAAAATTGTGTTGCATTTTCATTGGCAGCAAGTATAGATGGAGATGTTCATAAAGCCAAAGATGTGCTAAAGTGGAACTTAATAAACTAATGGGGGATGTCATTGGGATTGTATTCATCTTCTAACTGGAATAGGTAGTAGACGCAAAATTATTGAAATCATTTGCTATAAAAAAGTGGCAACTTCCCAATATGACTATATGTCCAGTTTTGAAGGCAGTGACGTCATGTTGTTTTACAATTTTAAAACCACTTATTGTAGCATCCATACTTGGGCAATAACGAGTAGATAGTGAACTCAGTTTATGGAGCTTTGTTAGAATGCTATATACAATAAAATATAGGCTTACGGCGCTCTCCTGCAGGCCAGGTGTCTCCACGATGAAAGAGGACTAGCCTCTCCTGCCCACCTCCTTTATACTAAGAGTGGTGTCACTACCATAAACCGGCAGTTGACCACCCTAGTCCATTCCTCATCCAACCCGGCTGCCATCTTACTAATACCAGCCTTTTAGATACATAACACTTATATCAAAATATGGAGGTCTACCAGGGGTGGGTGATTGTGGATATAACTTAAAATAGTGTGAGAAACCTATGTTCACATCCCTGTCTTGCCTTTTTCTTTCCAACTGTCATCTGTGTTTACTTTCACTTCCACTTTGGCACAGCTTGGTGGAGCAGTGGTGAGCACAGTGGCAGCACAGTTAGAAGGTCACAGGATCGATTCCACCCCTGACTATCGTGGGTTTGACCCCACCCCCTGCCCATCGGTGATCCTTCTGTGTAGAGTCTTTCAGTGGGAATTTATGGTAACTGCATGTTCCAGCCCCATTTTAGGTGCAGATTTTTTATGTGCTTTTGGGTTGTTAGTTGATGTTGCTAATAAGAGATCAGTTGATGCTGTCTCTTTTACCTCACTGCCCTGTACAGCTCAGGGAGCTGGGTCGACAATACTGGCTAAAGTTATAGCTCCAGGGAGTAAGTACCAACATTTGCCATTTCCAGTTTTGGCTAGAGGGGTGCGAGTTCACCGCTGTCATGGACCATAAACCGCTGACGTACACGATGTCCAAGGTCTTGGAACCGTGGTTGGCCCGGCAGCAACAGCATTTGGCCGCAATTTCGGAGTTTACTACTGACATTCAACAATCGCCGGTAAGCTCAACGTCATGGCTGATTGTCTGTCGCGCACGTTAGTCTCCCCGGTCTTCATGGGAATAGATTTCCCTGCAATGGCCACAGAGCAAGAAAGGGACGCGGACATTTGTGCGCTCCAGTCTACGCCTACTGGGTTAAGGCTGGAGAGCAGGGTGGTGCAAGAGGGGTGCCCTCCCTTGCTCTGCGACGTCTCCACCGGCCGCCTGCGCCCAGTGGTTCCAAGCTCTTGGCGCCATCGCGTTTTTGAGTCAGTCCACTCCCCTTTGCATCCGGGAGTGCGCACTTCAGTGAAGCTAGTGAGGGCGAAATTCGTCTGGCCGCGCTTGCGTGAGTACGTGAAAGAGTGGGCTGCAGCTTGCGTCACGTGCCAGCGGGCCAAAGTGCACAGGCACACCAGAGCCCCCCTCGAGCCATTCCAAATCCCTGCCAGGAGGTTCGACCACATCCACGTGGATTTGGTGGGACCCCTCCCGCCGTCGCAAGGTTTTACACACCTTTTAACAATTGTGGATCGCACCACGCGCTGGCCTGAAGTGGTCCTGCTGGCTTCTACCACATCCGCAGAAGTGGCTCGTGCTTTTTTTGTCAGCTTGGGTTGTGCAATTCGGATCCCCGTCGGACATCACTTCCGACAGGGGTCCACAATTCGTTTTGGAACTCTGGTCCGCGATGGGCCAGAGCCTGGGGTCAAAATTTACCGCACTACCGTGGACAGCTAACGGCTGTTATGCGAGCATTTTCATAAGTTGCTTAAATTAAGATAAGATAAGATAAGCCTTTATTAGTCCCACAACGGGGAAATTCCAGGATTGCAACAGCACAGGGATAGCAACACTCAGAAGGCAAGGAAAAAAAAAAAAAAAAAAAAAAACAAGCGCTCAGAACTTCACTCACGGTTACAAATTGGGTCGACCGCCTGCCCTGGGTTCTTTTAGGGTTGCGCTCCACGCCTAAGGAGGATTTGGCAGCCTCCTCGGCAGACCTCGATTTTTCTCAGCCACTGCGGATCCCCGGAGAGTTTTTACCAGAAAACCCCGCACCTGAGGCTGATCCATCCGTGCAATTTTTGCACAGTACGGAGGCTTTTAATGTACCGGGCCTGGCCCACCATTGTTTTCCCTGCACTTTCGTCCCAAAAAGCTTGCAGAATGCCAGTTTTGTTTTTGTCAGGCATGATGCACACCGGACCCTGCTGCGCCCACCGTACGACGGACCGTTCAGGGTGTTGGAACCTGGGGCAAAGTATTTTGTGTTAGACTTGGGGGGATATAGGGAGACCGTCTGCATCAACAGGCTGAAGCCCGCTTTTGTTTTGGCAGACAAGCGGGTGGTGTTGGCCCAAGCTTCCCATCGTGGGTGCCCACCGTTGGTGGCTCCGCAAGTTGGTGATCCCTCGGCAGGGACCTGTGCTTGCGAAGCTGATGTGTTTTCTCCCCCTCCCTTTTTCCCTCCACAGACTGACGTGCCCTCTTGTACACCCCACCAGCAGGGCGGTTCGACTGGATTGGCGACCCCCCCCCCCCGCTACAGCCGCTATGGGCGCCGGCTCAAGCCCAAAGGATGGCGGGGTTAGTGCCCTTTCTGGGTGTTCGGGGGGGGGCTGTGTGGGGGCATGGTGTGGGGGTTTTCTCCACCCAGAGAAGGCAGCTGGGGAAGGGGGGAACAATGGACCGAAAGAGGAGGTTTCACCGGGGGGTGTCAGATGGGACAGTAAGGACTATGCACCCCCCGGGGAAAGGAGTAACTGCCGGAGCCGCTGGAAGAAGGGTGTGAGAGCGGCTCCGGTGTTACGTCATGTTAATGTGCCAGACACATTCACAGTGAGATTCAACGCCGCCGAGTACACAGTCCAAGGACGGATAATTTTTTCACACATAAGGAGTTGTTCAGAACTCCTTATACAAAAATATAGAGTGATGATAACCAAGTCAGTGGTGGTAATGCGCCCGTAAGCTGGTTGCCAGCCGCCACTCAAATCTAAAAGAAGAAGGAGAAGAAGATGATAATGTGCCACACAGGCTTTGTTCTAAACAACAATGTGTTATGGTTAGAAGGTCCGGCTCTCAATACATGGTATCAAAAATATAAAAGAGGAATGCACAGAGACCCAGGAACTCTTTTACTGTACTGTATGTTGGAGATGGAATAAAGTTTCTGTGTCGTGCAGCTCATTGCCTCGCCTGCTTCCTTTCTCCACAAGGGATGTGGAGAAAGGGCTGCACGGTGGCGCAGTGGCTTAGCACTGTGGCAGCACAGTTTTACCCTCGGCCGGGGGATCGCGGGGATCATGAGATCGTGGGTTCGATCCCAGCCCCCGACCAACAGTGAGCTGTGTGGAGTTTGCATGTTCTCCCCGTGTTGCGTGGGTTTACTCCGGGATTTCTCCGGTTTCCTCCCGCATACCAAAAACATGTAGGTTTAGGGCGCTCGCGCACGCAGTGACCGGCAGCCGGTGGCTTGTCACCAGACTGCAAACCAAATCTGCCTACGGGTACAAATAAGTAACAAAAAAAAAAAAAAAGGGTCTACTTTTAAACACATTACGACAGTAGCCCTCCGGCATCTCACTTCATGTCATTACTTAGATGACCAGCAGAGGTCACTTAATATCAAAACCGGTTAGCAGGTTTCTGTTGAATGACAATCTGACAGGGAAATAGGTGACAAAGTATCTAAAAAAGATGCACATTGCTGCGTTAAAGGCTTGTTAAAGTGACACACTGGCAAAAGTCAAGTTTTTTTTCTGTTGTTTACATGTCTGTAAAATGTTTTTTTGTGACTCACATAATGTATAAAGAGCAAAATCTGGCCACAGTCCCAAGTCTGTGTTTTTCTGCTGTGAATTTCCAGTTAAGCTCCCCCCCCCAAAAAAAAAAAAAAAAAAAAACAGGCACTTTTGGACAGAGCATTTCTAGCTATGTAATCATTCCTGCTTAGCGTGATTGGTTAATATTATAACCAATCAGGCTAAGCACTGGGCATGGCTACATACCCGAGTTCACTGCCTCAGGGGACGAGGGAGGAGCCAAGGAGCAAGCAGGATTTGAGGCAGAGCGGAGAGAGTGGGCGGGGAGGGGGGGCGGGTTGAATGGGGCCTTCGAGATGATGAGCTGAGAGAACCGGCTCAAACTGTCACTCCTCTACCTACCACTGGCCATGCTGACAGTCAGCATCCCTTCCCAGAGACGGCGCCAGACCGACTGTGGCCGCTGTTTTCCACTGCTGGGGCTACCGTATTCCAGAGTCTTGTAGCACACGTGGGGCACAGTCAGTTCGGACACCGGAGTCTGCCGGCTGCCGGCTGCCGGAGGAGCCCACAGAGGAATGGGAGGCACACGGTCGGAAGGCCAAACCAGAGAGAGACGTCTGCTCTCAGGGGATGAAGGTGCCAAGACCGCCACCCGTCTGTTTTGCATTCGTTTGACTCGGTTTGGTGAAGGGGTTTTTGGGGAGGACAAAAAAACAAAAACAAAACCCAGGTGCTCCGTTCTGCTCCTGCCATGGAGGACCGAGGAGGAGACATTAACACCCCCCCAACCCCGCCTCTGGAGGAGGGAGGAGAGTTGGCCATTGTTTAGCAAAGCAGCCTTCAGTGTTCTCAGGCCACTGGCCTTGCAGCATACACTACTGGTGGCCGGGGTACTGGTGGAGCTAATTAGAATATTCATAGATCCGTCTATACTTTAGTAGGTGCAAGATGTAAAATCTCTTTCCAAACAGTTATAAGGCAATGAAAGTTTTTTTTTTTTTTGTGGGTAAAAAGCCACAATATACTATTTTGTGCAATACATATCGTTTTTGAGGTGATTTTAGGTGGATTTAGAGCTGCCAGAATGCGTCTTTAAGCATCTGCAAGCTGCTGCGTTATTGTCTTTCATCTGTGCCCTTGTTTAAATGACAAAGGTTATATTTGTTTTTTTATTCTGCAAAACATTTTCTTAGTTTCATGCACACTAAATGTGATAACGCTGTACATTTTTGAACCCTGTGACAGTTTAGTTTCACTCAGCATTGTGAGCTCCTGTGTAGCTCCTTCTCTGTCCTCTCAGGGTCCTGTGAGTTTTATGTAACCGCCTATTCAGGGCATTCCTGCCCACCCTTGACTTTGAAGCTTCACTGTCTCTGGGTGCTGAGCGAGAAAACTGTCTTTAGTCTTTGTGACAAGTGCAGCCATTCCCGGAACCCGGCAACAAACTCCAGCAGACATCTTCGGCCCCTGGAAGAAGGCCTCTCTCTCGCTCTCTTCTTCCTCTCTCTTTCCCTCTTTCTCTGTGTCTGTGTCTCCTAGAAAGTCAGAACGTACTGTAGGTGCTGCTAATTTATGCCCCTGAGATTAAGAACAGTGGACAAGGCTGTGCAGACAGCAAGGTCAAACTCACTGGGCTTATGTAAGGTTTCCTTTGTTCTTGTTGGTTCAAATGGCACAGGCTTGTCTCACATAAGTCCGTGTTGTTTTAACCCTTTCAATAAATCCATGTTTTTTATGCTTTTCTTGCTGTACTAGCAGCCATGTTGTGTTTGTAGCTGGGCAAAGTGGTTACTTTAATAACCCCAATCTGCACTCTAAAGACACCCTCTATTATTAGGCAGGTTTTATTTTCATATGTGAGAATTTCTATTAGTCTTTCATTGTCAGGATTCAAAGATATTAAGAGACTTTGAAAAGAGAAGGGGGGGGCATCTGAAGAGTTTACATCTTTTAGTTGAATTCAGGCCAACAAGAGAG
This sequence comes from Pholidichthys leucotaenia, assembly GCA_020510985.1. Lineage (NCBI taxonomy): Eukaryota > Metazoa > Chordata > Actinopteri > Cichliformes > Pholidichthyidae > Pholidichthys > Pholidichthys leucotaenia. The sequence goes on from CM035844.1 coordinate 167,114,218, forward strand.
AGACTTAGGAGGAGAGTTAAAGCAGATGGGAATTAGTTTTCATACGTACTGTTTTTAAGAAAAAGTAGGGATCCATGATCCTATAGTAGTCATTGCAGAATTTCATTTATTGCTTAGTCAGATGCAGATTAATGCTTGGGTATATAGAGAAATGGCATTGTTTCTTTCAGCTGCTTGTCATTTTATATACCATGCTAATCAATTGCTCAGAAATTTTTGAGAAGTGTATTTATCCTTCAAATTTTTGGATGCTACATGTTCCCTTGTTAATTTATTTATGAATATAAATAAGAAAAATGAAGTTTGTGATAATATTGCAAATGATTACATTATTCTGCTGTATTTAAATCTAATTCCTTCCCTGGTAAATCTTTAAGCATTGCAGCTTGTATTGCATTTTTATTAACTAGGAATTTACAGCTACAAACATGGTGTTTGGCTAATAAGTATATCGAGGGCCATTCCACCAAATGGGTGAAATTTGCATGTTATAACTTTTAGAAATTCAACTTTATTTTTCATTCATTTTTAACCACTTAATACTTTTCGGCTTCAGGGGAGGGCTGGAGCCTATCCCAGCATCTTTGGGCGAGAGGCAGGGTCCACCCTGGACAGATAATCAGTCCGTCGCAGGGCCAACACAGAGACAGACAGCCATTCACTCTCACAGTCATACCTAAGGACAAATTAGAATCCCCAGTTGGTGCTAGTTAACCTAAGCTGCATCTTTTTGGCCTGTGGGAGGAAACCGGGGTGCCTGGGGTCTGCGTGTCTCTCACGCAGGCACAGGGAGAACATGCAAACTCCACACAGAAGGGTCACCGATGGTCAGGGGGTGGGATTGAGCCCATGACCTTCTTGCTGCACTGCCGCAGTGCTAACCAATGCACCACCGAGCTTCCCTTTAATAGTTTTTATTATATTTTCCAAATACTGAATACAGTAACACATATATTTAATTACTTAAAAAGTGTATTGATCAATCTCGGGCAACTTTTATTTTTTTATAAAGTTATTAATCAGAAGATATTTTTGCATTTTTTTCTCAAAATTTCCCAAAATTCAAATGCCTTCTAAAAAGCCTCTTTAAGAGTCTGCCAGCTAATTCTTTTGTAGTCAAGTGTTTGTCTTAACAAAATGGTTGGTTATATGTTCAAATTTATTTTGGACTAAAAAATTATTATATGTGAACACACTTTATACACGACTCATACTGTTGCTTAGTCCTGTTATTTTATGTTTGTTTAACAGGACTGAAAGTAACATGAGTTTTTGCCTAGCATTAGCAAATACTCAAAATATAGCCACGTGGCATCCATGCTAGTTATTTACCAAAAATTAGTATTTGTAAAGGACTCGATCCCACCCCCTGACCACTGGTGACCCTTCTGTGTGGAGTTTGCATGTTCTCCCCGTGTCTGCGTAGGTTTTCTCTGGGTGCTCGGGTTTCCTCCCACAGGCCAAAGACATGCAGGTTAGTTAAATGGCATCAACTGAGGATTCTAAATTGTCCTTAGGTATGAGTGTGAGAGTGAATGATCGTCTGTCTCTCTGTGTTGGCCCTACGGTGGACTGACCACCTGTCCAGCGTGTACCCTGCTTCTCGCCCAAAGAGACTGGGATAGGCTCCAGCCCTTCTGCGACCTGAAAAGGATTAAATGGTTGAAGATGAATGAATCGTATTTGTAAAATAAACAAATATCATCTCAGAAATAATTTGGATAACAAGATTGAACATGGAGATTGACCATCTCAGTCACAGGAAGAATATCATCAAATATAAAGAAGAAAATAGGAAGGGACTTACTTTTAGCCTTCCCATGACATTAAGAAGTAATAAATGTAATTTCCTGTAGAACATGTGGCTTGTGGAATGTTCCGAATTTTTCAGAAGGGGGAATTTTTTATGGTAACAGGACTGAGTGAAAATCTGGGGACACAACTAAGGGGTAGATTTACTAACATGCTGCGCTGTTGCAAAACCCTTTTTTGGCATTAAAAAACTACTGTCGGGATTTACTAAAGGGCGCAGGGCACAGTTAGCGGTAAAAAGGCGTGGACTATGTTAATTTTGCGCCTGGCCTCATTGCATATGTATTTGTGGGAGTTGTCATGTCAAAGCGCAAATTTGAGGGAGGGGAGTATTTAAATGACTGGCACAAGGTGATTTATTAAGGTCTGCGGTTGTCAATCTGCTAAATGCGCCAGGATTTAACACCCCAAAAAAGCTTGTCTTAATTCATCTGTGCCTGATATGATAGTGATTGTTGGTACTAAGGGCACGTAGCCGAAGAGACAGAAGCTTCTCTTTGCGCGTGACTTTATTTGGCTTGACAGAAGAACAGATTGTACGGTCTCCGAGATTGGTGTTATAATGAACTGAACATCAGCTGGCAGTTTTTTTTTTTTTTTTTTTTAAATTTCATTTGGTTATACTGTATATAGCCTACTACATGAAGTGCGGTGGCGGAGTGGTTAGCACTGCGGCAGCACAGCAACTCAGCCTTGGCCGGGGGATCCTGGGTTCGATCCCAGCCCCCGACCAACAATGATCTGTGTGGAGTTTGCATGTTCTCCCCATGTCTGCGTGGGTTTACTCCGGGATTTCTCTGGTTTCCTCCCACATGCCAAAAACATGCAAGTTAGGTTAATTGGCATCAAACTGGGGATTCTAAATTGTCCTTGGGTATGACTGTGAGAGTGAATGGTTGTCTGTCTTTCTGTGTTGGCCCTGCGATGGACTGGCGATCTGTCCAGGGTGTACCCTGCCTCTCGCCCAAAGATGCTGGGATAGGCTCCAGGCCCCCGCGACCCGAAAAGGATTAAGCGGAAGAAGATGGATGAATTTGTATCCATAAAATAAGATCTAGAGCACTTCCTACCTGCAGTGGACATACAGATGGTGTCAGCCGATGATGACTGTTTTTCTCTTTTCTGCGGCGGTTCAGACTTGAACTCTGGAGTTTTCCTCTCCTATCAGCTCCCCCTCCCTCTTGAAGCAAAATCTTCCACATTGTCAATTTTTGTTTTTTTTTCTCTAAATTTCTATATTTGCAGTATTTCTTTTTGCTGTGCATAGAAGTGTTATTTAGTTCACTCTTCTCTCTATTTCTCTCTCCCAGTTCAGGATACACAATATAGGAGGAAAACAACAATGAGAGTATTAACAGAGCACACATATCCATAGAAATGTCCCCCGAAATTGCAACACCGTAACTCAATGGCATTTATAAAAAGTTGTGAACTGGGAGACCTGTAGATTTTGTTAAAACAAAGTTATTCACATAATAAACCCCCAGAGTCTCCATCAGACCATCTTGATGGTTCTAGTGTTAATAAAATAAACACACTGGTCAAATAATCAATTTATTCATGAGTCGTCCTTTTTAAATTAGATACAAATGCTTCATTTATACATATTAAACAAAAAAGTCTGGCATGTTAAATGAAAATCTAACTTTTGAAATATAATGAACAAAAATAAACTATTTTAGTGGGGTTTGCGCTTAAACAAATGCTTTAAAAAATCTTTATATATTATGGTCCTCTGAGCTGGCTGTGCCTGTGTTGATGACCCGCTTCCTCATCAGCTGTGCCTGTGCGCAGTTTTTCGGTGCTCTTGGTGGATGGGTGGTCATTATAGAAATGAAGTGTGTGCGTGTTGTTAGTAGATCACTGGTAAAAATTGTCCACTCCCTTAGGTGCTCTGTCTAAACTGAGCGCTCGCTAATTTGTGCTGCCTTAGTAAATCTGCCCCTAAAATGTGTATTTTAAATACTAATTTATGGCTTTGTTATGGAAAAAAATATTTAAAGCATAGCTAGGACATAGGGTCACACAATAATCCAAAACTAATACAATTTCTGAAGGGGGGATAAAGGATAAAGTGTAGTGCTAAAGAGCAGGACGGGTAACAAATGCTACTTTTTTTTCGGTATTCTGGGCAGTGTTAATCATTTTTTTTTTTACATCATATATCTTAAATATGCAATTAGATCAATTACTGAGCAACATTTGCTCAGTAATAAAATGTATAGTTGTTTTTCATGCATGTTCTGCATGTAATGTCCTGGGAACGTAAAAGGCACCCATTCAGAGGAATGGCTCATAGTTACATATTGCAGTTTTGGTTGTTTTTCCTCCAGTATTTGCACACATGCAGTATACAGCTTAAACATTAGATTGTTCATTTTTCCACAAGTAGGGCTAACATACCAGGAATGTCCCTGCAGTTGTTTCACTATTATGTCTCATAGTCCTCCTGGTTTGTCGGTTGTTTACCTCCATAATAATGATTTTTATACACCAATGGCATTTTCAGCAGTACTATATTCTGTGGATGCCTCTATAACATCTTGAGAACTCAACAGTTGCAACCCTACACCCTAATTGTTCCACCCTAAAGGAATAATGTATTTCACAAAATTTTAACACTATCCTTCTAGTAATGGTTCGAGTTTTTGACATTTACTCTATGTATGATTTGATACCACTCTGTTGTCTCCTTTTATTGTGAGGATTACAAACAGGGAGGAAAAAGACAACAATCTGTTGTTGGGACCAAACATGATTTTGTTTTTGGCCAATAAATGTTGTTTCCATTGTTTACATAAAAACTTGTGGAGACTTAGGATATTGCTTGTTCGTATTTACGGTTCTGAGTTGTCTCTATTTCCTTCACTTCAGTCCCATCAGATACTCTTTTTTTTTTTTTTTTTTTTTTTTTTTTTTTTTTTTTGTTACTTATTTGTACCCGTAGGTAGACTTGGTTTGCAGTCTGGTGACAAGCCACCGGCTGCTGGTCGCTGCGTGTGCGAGCGCCCTAAACCTACATGTTTTTCGTAAGCGGGAGGAAACCGGAGAAATCCCGGAGTAAACCCGCGCAACACGGGGAGAACATGCAAACTCCACACAGCTCACTGTTGGTCGGGGGCTGGGATCGAACCCACGATCTCATGATCCCCGCGATCCCCCGGCCGAGGGTAAAACTGTGCTGCCACAGTGCTAAACCACTTTCTTTGATGTGTTTGTTCACTTACCTGATGAAAGCACAAGTCTTAGTGGTTTTCAGTTATTAAAATTTTGGCTATGATAATGATGTCTAATTAAGCAATATTACACAAGAGGGAGTACAGTATAAATGAATATATAACTGTGGTGATTTGGTTGTAGGCCCAACACGAAGCGGAGGGCCGAAGACATCTGGTCAAAGACACAGGTCACAGTGTGGCTTTTATGCAACAGTCTCACAATCACAGTTTATGAAAAGATGGCAATACAGGACAAAATGATGATTTTTCTTTGTTTAATCAGTTATTTTGCTCCGCCAAGAAAAATAGGCCCCTCTAAATGTACCCACTTAACTGTTACTTCAAGCACTTCACTGGTTGAGTCGGGTTTGTGGGTCACCATAAATCGCACCAGTGGTTGGTTAGCTTGTTAGACATTTAGCTCAGGCCTGTGTCTCCCTGTCTTTATGTCTTTCTGGCTGATTGTTTTGGAAAATGGCAATTTGCTGTTATTTTTTTTAAATGGTGGTGGTTTTTTTTTTGTTTTTTTTATTTTAAAACATCTTCAGATGACAGATGTTTTGAGCTGGTGCCATAAAAATAAAACTGAATAGTAAAGGTTGGATTCCCTGTTTCAGAATCACTTAGATCTGTGTATGGAAGTGGGAGGGGCTTGTTGGATAAAACTGAAAATCCCACCATGGAATCCAGTGTTCCTGTGGCCGTCTTAACTGCTGCCTCTGTTCATTTTAATTTCCTAATTTGCGAGTTCCACTTCTGAGGGTTAGGATCTTGTTTACACAGGTTGTGACTGTAACCCTCCACCCTGTCACTTCATGTCATTGTTTCCACAATCTCTAGATGTCATTTAATGTCAAAAATGCATGCCAGTCATAATTCCTGTTTATAAAAATGACCATGTTGAGCATTTTCTCTTTTAAAGAGAAATTCTGAATAACATCTGAAAGTAGCAGTTTACCTCCTCACCAAGCTTTAGGCCAGCCATCGTCTGATTGGCTCCAACTTGTAAACTGAGGGTTTAAACAGCAGGCGGGTGGAGCTGCTGTGCTCATATAGCATGTGCTCTGCTGTCTTCTGCTTCACTTGTTGATTTGGAGTCACAGAAAGTTGGTGCTCCTCCTGGTACATTTTTTTCCATCCTCTTTCAGCAGCTCATCAAACGGATCAGCTTGAATACTCACAGACACATCGCCTTACCAGAGAAATTCCTCTGATAAGGAGGTCTTTGTAGTCCTGTTTACCTCCTCTCTGCAGTGGAAGGGTTAATGAAGATCTCACAGTTATGCCTCATATAATAGCTGCACGGGTTGTCTTTTGTCTGATAGATCACCTCAGCAACCCCTCTTTCATGCCATGCATCACTGAATTGAACACATTTAGATAAAATATCTTCACTCGTTGTAGTATATTAGTACAGCCATCCACACTTGTGTGCCACAGGTATCTGGCGTCACATTCCTGTGCCTACTGAAGAGGGCATGCTCAGCATGGGAGTGTGCAATTGCGTGCGCTATGCTGGCCTGGGAACAGTGTGTTTTGACTTCATCAGAGCTGTGGTTTGTGAAGTATTGTAACGTGTGTGCGAGGAGGAGATGCCAGCACCATGGGCTGCTGTCTTGGCCAGGCTTCCTGACTCAGCGCTTCCTCTCCCAGCTCACTGGCCCAGACGCAAACGTCCTGGCAGGGCTTCAGTGTGGACGCTCGAGCCTCATCACCCCTCCTCCCTCCTGGCAGCTCCTTTGATTATCCAAACTCTCGTCATCTCACTTTCAAGCGACCCCCGGTCTTCTTTCAGCATCACTTTTGATTAGACAGCACACACGCCCTGTCCTCAGCTTCCTCCATGCTGATAAAACACACCGCAAACTAGTTTGTTCAAAGGACAAATCATTAAATGGATTTCACAAATCATGAGGCTGAGGCAATTCTGCTCATGCTGTCAAATTTTGATATACTGTATGATGCTAAGATGCTGCTCATGCTGTGCTCTCATCCTTATTTTTGTTTGTGCGCCCCAATTTCATGCTTGGGTAAACGCATATCAGTTGTAGATTGGCTTGTCACCTGTGGTTCCATTAACATATAGATGGAAATGTGTTTAAATCCAATGGAGGAAGATGGTAGAACTCCACCAGGGCAAGGCTGGGTCAGGTCCAAACTGCTAGACTGGCACAGAAAAAATCCTACACTCTGGAGGTTGGACGTCTAAGATTAGAGCAGCATTGATGCTGATAATATTGTCTTTATTAATTGTAGCCAGCAGTGAGTGCTGTGGTTAAGGAAATTTAAATATATTAATAGGCTAAAGGGAATAAAATAATTAGCCAAAGTGGTGGAAAGAGGAAAAAAAATAACCAGAAGCAAATTGTCAAGTAATTTTGGATTTTCCTCTTTCACCCAATGTACATTTATTTGAAATCACATCCGGCTTTCATGTGTTGCGGCAGTTCAGGTTCATTGTATAGAGTTCATTTAAGCTTCTTTAGATTTGCAAACATTCTTCACAGCCAGAAACACTGATTTTAATTATTGATTAAAGGGAAGATTGTGTTTCTCTTGCAGCATTGCGCTTGTGCATTTGTAGAACTGTCTTTTCAGTTTTATATAGGCCTTATGCATTAGTCACGAAATTATATTTCTAATCTTTTGCGACTGCTGCTGTTGAATGACCCATATATGTTCAGAAGCAATTATGAGCCATTTTCATTTCTTTTGATACTGTTGTCCATAGCCTATTACCAAGTGCAGATTTTCATTTACTTAGAGCAGTTACATCACCTTGTGCTGAGGTTTCAGCCATCCTGACATACTCCACTATGGTGCTGTGATTATCTGTGCAGATCAAAGTCTTAATGCTGCCTCCACTGTCCTTCACTTTGATATCATGTGCACTTGTTCAAGAAAGCCAATTTTGCCCCAACAACTAGTGATTGATTTGCAATGAAAACATACAGTATGTCCATTTATCAGGTTGATTTCTTAAGGAGTGAAACTATACACTACTCACAAAAAGTTAGGGATATTCAGCTTTCAAGTGAAATTTCAGAATGCATCTAAAATGCACTATAACCTTTACAGGTGAACTTAATTTGACCTTCTCTAACCTTTTGAATGCACATGTCAAACTGTTCAATGTTTCAGTACTTTTTGCGTAACTTGCTGTTCTCTAACAACAAATAATGTTAACAGCAAAATTCACAAAAGGTGTTTGATCCATGAATTGGCCAATAAATTTTATTGTTCAATAACAATTGGTAATTAAACAGTCCTCTTCATCATGCTGTTCACATTTTGACATCATGAGACCAAGACAACACCTAACAATTGATGAACATTATCTCACCATTGCGAGGCTTCAAACAGGATGTTCTCCGAGGGAACTGGCCACTGAGCTTAGAGTCTCAGAGTGTCATCAGCAGGTTGCAACAGAGATACAGAGAGACTGGAAGAGTCACAGAAAGGCATAGAAGTGGATGTCCTTTGGCCACATCTCATGCTGATGACCGCTTCATTGTGAACAGTGCCCTGCACAACCAGATGATGAATGCCACTGACCCCCAGGCACATTTAAGGGAGGTGAGAGGCACCCATATGTCACATCAGACCATTCAAAACCATTTACATCAGCGTGGTCTGCATGCTAGACAACCTGCAAGGGTACCTAACCACACCACCAGGCACAGGTGTCATTGTCTTGAATGGACCAGGGAGCATTTATGCTGGATAAGGGACCGTGTGGCTTCAGTGCTGTTCTCTGATGAAAGTCGATTCACGTTGAGCAGAAATGGTAGCTACCAACAATGTTGGAGATGTCAAGGAGAGCGCTATGTATCAGCCACTATTGTCACCAGACAAGCCTTTGGTGGTGGTGTTGTTACAGACTGGGCAGGTGTGCCTAGTCAATCCAGAACTGTCCTACACCTTGTGAATGTTACAGTGACAAGCTGATACTACCTGATAATATCATTAATCCAGTCATTGTGCCCCTGCATGAACAACACAGGCCTAATTTCATCTTCATGGATGACAATGCTCAAGTTCATCAAGGTCGCATCATTAGGAAATGGCTGCTGGAGGCTGGGGTACCTCAGATGGGAGTGGCCTGCACTTTCTCCAGACCTGAGTCCCATAGAAAACCTATGGGACCAGCTGAGTCACTGTGTAGAGGCTCGTAACCCTGCACCCCACAACCTCAATGGCCTGAGGGCCGCCCTTCAAGAAGAGCGGAATGCCATGCCTCAGTAGATAATAAGTCAACTCGTGAACAGCATGAGACGTCATTGTCAAGCTGTAATTGATGCTCGAGGTCATGACAAGTTATTGAGACATTGATATTTTTTGTTGTGGTATACCCACCACTGTTGTTGGCTTTTGTTTCAATAATTTGTTTGAGATGTGGAAATCACCATTGCATGCTTCTACTTAAATGCCCTACTTTCATGATATAATATCTCTGTAGTGTGAACTTTTCACCCTGTCCATAAATTTCACCCAGAAGCCAAATACCCCTGACTTTTTGTGAGTAGTGTACAGTACTTTGCCTACATTTATGACTGGTTCAGTACCTTATCCGCTTTTACATCAGGCATTTCTGCTCTCACTAGCATATAACACTTGCTTTCCCATCACTCACTGTCCACACTGTCCTCTATAGTAAGATGACTTTATATTGGGATGTCGGTCTATATCTGGCAGCCCCTGACTTTGACTATTATTTGTAAAACTGAAGGTATTTTATTTGCCATTGTATTCCATTGCACGGATTTCACGGGAAGTTGTTTTGATTGTCGTGGCCCAAAAAGCTTGAATTCTCGGGAGCTTTTTAAAAAAGTTGCAATGTTTTGAGAGGTTTTTTTGCACTAAAAGATGTGGAAAGAATTACAAATTTTAAAGCAGATGCTTTTTTCCATAGTTTACTGCAGTGACATTGTATATAAATTTTGATACGTCGGCAGACACTACCTAAATCGTTAAGGTGTGACAGGGCCTTTACATACCGTACTTATTTACTGGCCAATAAAAGCAGGTTTGGTTGTGTAGAATCTAAAAGGAATGGCATTGGGTTAAATTTACTCGATCTCTGTTAAGATTATGGAGAGATGAACATTAACTGAGGTAGCATTATTTTTTTATAATGGTGTCCATTATGTGTATGGTGCAAAGTCAGACAGCAATTTAGGGGTGGTGGACAAAAGTCAATACGTTGTAGTATCACAATAGTTTGTGGTGGTGATCCTGTATCAATTCAGAGAATAGTATTGTGATACTTTTAAAAATTAGTAATAAATATTTGCAGATACAAACTTACCTACTCAGGTACCAGATTATAGTAAAAAACAATTTACTTTTCAATCTACTAGATGGTACTAAATGCTCACTGTCTGGTTAGGTCAGCACAGCAAAGGAGTGACTACTGAGATGTGGCCAGGAGTTGAACAAGGCAAAGATCAGGATGGGAACTCACAATATATGATTATTGATATACTGTGCTCAGGGTATTGCAAGATTGTGATAGTATTGCATCACAGCCCAAGTATTGTGATAATATCGTATCATGGGGCCTCTGGTAATTCCCATCCCTACTATAAATGTTATTCAGAAGATACTATATGCCCCAAATACACAGTAGAAGAACAAATGGATATTATAATTATTATTTCAATGAAAGGATGACAGAAAACCCTGCCACTGCTGGAAGATGACAATGGCTCGATGGAATGTGCCACTGATTGCTGAAAATTTTAACTGGCAGTGACAGCAGTAGAAATGACAAACCAGATATTGACATTCAAATCAAAGTGAGTTGTCAAAAGCCTGAAATATCTTCTAAAATTCCCTCTATCTACCGGAGTCTCTTGAATTAACCAATGGAATTCTGCCACTACTTAGTGCTTCTGTTAAAAGGAATGGACCCACATGTACATCAAGTCTGCCTTTCTTGTTAATTCGTTAAATGCACGTATAAATGTCAGAACCAGTGCTTAACTTATAAAAAACTTATCCATAACTTATTCAACGTACACCAGCATTTTTGCCAAATTTTGGAAACGTCAGCATACACTGCCTAAATCATCTAGGTATGACAGGGCCTTTAGTTCGGATTTTCTGTCACACTGCATTTGTTTGATGTATAGTGTTTGATTTCCACCAATCTGCATTACATGCACAATAAGGCTGTGTGTCCACCAAACACATTTTTTTTCCCGGTGTGGACGACTATTTTCCGTTCATTTCTATATAGTGTGCTTAGCGCCCTCGGTGCCAAAACGCTATCAGCGGTCAGCGTATTTTGGCACAGCGCTGAAAGCTGAAAAAAGTTCAACTTTCGGAGCACCGCAGCACTCATCAGCTGCACATCTCTCTCACCAGCCAATCAGAATCAAACTGAAATTACACCACGATCAATATTTAACGGCAAAATCTTGGAAGGACGTGTATTTTCTTATCAGTTTGATGTAGTTTAATCCAGTGAGTGGAGCATTTCAGAGCAAAATGTGTGAAATCCCCACCACGCTTTGAGTGACAGGTCAGGCGGTTGCTAGGATACCGGGCAGAGAGCTTAAGGAAAACTGGTTGAGAGTGTTTTTACACTGCCTGTGGACACGCAGCCTTATTAGTATGGAGGATTACTGACATAATATCAGCCTAATATCGATCCATCCATTTTCTCAACCACTTAATCCTTTTTGGGTCCCGGAGGGCCTGGAGCCTATCCTGGTTTCTTTGGGCGAGAGGTTGGCTACAACCTGGACAGATCACCAGTCCATCACAGGGCTAACACAGACAGCCATTCACTCTCTCATTCAGAAAGGTTGCTTCTGGGTTCGAACCCACGACCGTGCTAACCACTGCTTCACCAAGCTTCCTAGCCTGGTATCACAAGGTGTAATTGCTCGTCTTAATACCATTATCTATATATAAAAGGGATTCTGTGGTGTGTGTGTGTGTCAGAAACTTTGTCCCCTTGCTAACTCAGTAGCCACTTGACCACGGGCTCTCATCTCTTGCATGGTGATGCCACAGCACCTGAAGAGTGCACCTGACATGGTTTCATTGACCGCTTGACCATAAGAGGTCAAAGGTGACCTTTTTTAGTAGACCTCTACCAGTGGAGGTGTGCACCAGGGAAGGAATCAAGTGCACTTGACATGGTTGGTGGAGTTTAAGGTCCACACGTCTCTCCCCGCAATACAGGCATTGTGGACTGACAGGGAGTTGGAGGTACAGGATGTTGATGGGTGCTGGGTGTCATGGCCGCCAATCATGGCACCTGTGTGCGCACCTGCCTGTTATCTCCTGCGGCCCTATTTATTCCCATCAGGGCCAGTACTGGGCGCGGAGTCGTCTGATTCCTTCCGTGGATCACGCTACAACCTGCCTCTGTGCTTCCCTGCACTGAATTCTCCTGCCTTTGGCTTCCAAGCCCAGCAGAATGACGTCCGGGTCGGTTTCGCCCGGGCCAACAACCAAGTAAGCGCTTTAGCTTCTAAACTTATCCATACCCCTGTGCACAGGCAGAGCCCACAATGGCGGACCTCCTTGTCCCTCCAGGCGGCGGACCAAATTCCACTTCCAGCTATCTGGCCGCAGACTCTGTCTCCCTGGCTCCAGCTACGGTGCTACCTGAAGACTCCTTAACATCTGTTGACAGTAAGCTCAATAACATCTGATGTGCTGCATAGGTGTACTGTAAGCTAACGGCCCTTGTCTCTTTCCAGGGTTGCCAGTCTGTACGGTGCTCTGCTGGCCCAGCTGGAATACACGGATCGCACTACACTACATTACACCTTATAACTGCACTCACGCACCCATTCACTCACGTTAACAAATAAAGAACGTTAATTGTGTGAAACCTGAGTCGTGTCTGTTTTGTGGGTCACCTGAACCATGTCAGTACGACTCCGCCAAAGTGACCCGGCAGACAGCGCACTTGTGCGCCGTATTAACCATCTCGAGGCTTGGGTAGACCAATTAACGTACCAACATCAGGTGATGCTAACACAGCTAACTCGCATCACCGATAGGTTGGATTGCTTAGCTAGCCCACAGGGGTTCCCCACAGCAACAGCTAGCTCCTCAGCTCCCGCTAGTCCTACCGTTGACTCCACCACTAGCCCTTCTCCTAGCCCTCACTCCACAGGTTCCACTAGTCGGCTCACTCCCGTCCCTACTCCCGCCCGCTTTAAAGGGGTGTTGGGAGAAGCCAGGGGGTTCCTCATGCAGTGCGAAATCACGTTTCAGCGGGTTCCCGGAGATTTTCCCACTGACCAGAGCCGCATTGGCTATATGATCAATCTGTTAGAGGGGCGGGCTTTAGCATGGGCTTATGCAGTTATGGCTAGGGCCGATTATGCGTCTATGACATATGCTCAAATTACTCAGAAATTCAAGGAAGTGTTTTGTCACTCGAACCGGGAAGATGTACCCACCTCTCACCTGTTAAACCTTCGGCAGGGGTCGAGGGCAGTCGCCGATTATGCTGTTGACTTCCGGGTCGTAGCTACGGAGGTTGGGTGGGAAGATGCCTCCCTGAGTAGTATATTCCTGAGGAGTTTGAGCCCTAGCCTGCGGGACGAGCTGGCCTGCCTGGAGAAACCCTCCACGCTGCATGAGTGTATCTCCCTGGCCATTAGCCTTGACAGCCATCTGAGGGAACGAGCGGCAGAGTGTAGGACTTCCGGCCGCGCGGAGAATAGGACACGCCGTGCTATCCAGCCCCCCCTACCGGCCCTCCCATCTGCTGACCTCTCTGAGGACCTAGAACCAATGATAGTGGGGGGGGTCGAAACTTCCTGCAGAAGAGAGACAGCGCCGCCGTGAGTTGGGGTTATGTGTCTATTGCGGGAGCAAGGAGCATGACCTGAATTCCTGTCCTAGGCGGCCAAAAGGGGAAGTCCGTGCGTCGAAGTAGGGGGTCTCACGGACGTAAAAGGTAACAGTCCCCTCACCCGCTTTCTCATCTCTATTCAGTTTTGCTTTGGTCACAAAGAACATAATACACACGCACTCATTGACTCAGGGGCCGAGCAGAGCTTCATTTCTAGGAGTCTGGCAACCCGTCTGGGTCTACCTATGCAGCCGTTAAATGCTCCCCTTAAAATTATTGCCCTGTCTAAGGCAGCGTTAGCTACTGTCACTCATTGGGTTGCCTCGGTGCCAGTCATCATTTCGGGCAATCATCAGGAGGAGCTAAATTTATTTGTCCTACCGGTATTATTGTCCCCGGTCATTCTGGGCTACCCTTGGCTGCATCTGCACAACCCTGCTATTGACTGGCGTACGGGAAGTATCGTGTCGTGGAGCCCTTTCTGCCTAAGTGCCTGTCTGCAGTCTGCTGCATGCTCGCCTGCCACGCCTTTGGATGTCCCTGCCTCTCCTCCCCTGGATCTGTCAAAAGTGCCTCCAGAGTACCATGACCTTGGGGCCGTCTTTAGTAAATCCCAAGCCCTTTCCCTTCCCCCTCACCGACTGTATGATTGTGCTATTAATCTGCGGGCCGGCGCTCCTCTGCCATCTAGCAGACTTTACAACCTGTCTGCTCCGGAGCGCGCGGCCATGGACTCATATATTAAGGAGTCCCTCAGTTCAGGTATCATTAGACCTTCATCTTCGGCGGTGGGGGCGGGGTTTTTCTTCGTGGGGAAGAAGGACAGCTCCCTCAGGCCCTGCATCGACTTCAGAGAGCTTAACAACATCACTATCAAGGATAAGTATACTCTCCCCCTCCTTAACTCTGCATTTGATTCCCTCCAGGGGGCTTGCTGCTTCACTAAATTAGACCTGCGCAATGCCTATCACCTGGTGCGGATACACGAGGGGGATGAGTGGAAGACGGCCTTTAGGACCCCTAGCGAGCATTTTTAATATCTGGTCATGCCGTTCGGGCTGACCAATGCTCCGGCCGTCTTCCAACGTCTTATTAATGATGTTTTGAGGGATTTTCTGGGCACCTTTGTGTTTGTCTACCTTGACGACATTTTAATCTTTTCCCAGTCCATGGAGGAGCATCGTGTACACGTCAGGCGAGTCTTGCAGCAGCTGTTGGAGAATAAGCTCTTCGTTAAGTCAGAAAAATGTGAGTTCCACATCTCCAGGACCGCTTTCCTCGGCTTCATTATTGCCCCGAAGGAGATCATCCTGGACCCAGTGAAGGTGAAGGCGGTGGTGGACTGGCCCACCCCCGCATCAAGGAAACAGTTGCTGCAGTTTTTGGGCTTTGCGAACTTCTATCGCCGGTTTATTAAGGACTACAGCTGCATCGCCCTCCCTCTCACCAACTTGACTTCCACCAAGGTTCCATTTCTCTGGATGGAAGAGGCGGACGCCGCATTCTCGGAGTTGAAGGTCAGATTTTCATCTTCGCCTATTCTGACGCAGGTGGATCCCACCCTTCAGTGCTTGGTGGAGGTGGACGCCTCTGATTCCGGGATGGGGGCTGTGCTGTCCCAGCGTTCTCCGGCAGACGGAAAATCCGCCCCTGCGCCTGCTTCTCTCATCGCCTGTCCCCGGCAGAACGAAATTACGATATTGGAGATAGAGAGCTCTTGGCAGTGAAATTGGCCCTGGAGGAGTGGCGGCACTGGTTGGAAGGAGCGTCACAGCCATTCATTGTCTGGACCGATCATAAGAACCTGGAGTACCTTCGGACCGTCAAGAGGCTCAACGCCCGACAGGCCTGCTGGTCGCTGTTTTTTGGACGGTTCGACTTTACCATCACCTACCGCCCTGGGTCAAAGAACACCAAGCCCGACGCTCTGTCTCGTCAGTTTTCCCCGGAGACAGCAGAAAAGGCCGAGCACCCCATCCTCCCTCCAGCATGTGTCGTGGGCGCCCTCGCTTGGGGCATTTGGGACAAGGTTATAGGGGCGCAGGCTGACGAAGCTGACCCGGGGGGGGGGGGGGGTCCAGCAGGCAAATTGTTTGTTCCCACAACGGTCCGAGGGGAGGTCATCCAGTGGGGGCATACCTCAAAATTCGCCTGCCATTCGGGAAGGGCACGCACAGTGGTGCTCCTACGAAGATCGTTTTGGTGGCCATCCCTCCAGAAGGACGTGGGGGAGTATATCCACACATGTCCCGAGTGTGCTACGGGGAAGACATCCTCATCGCCGCCGGCCGGGCTGCTCCACCCCCTCCCTGTCCCAGGTAGACCATGGTCCCACGTGGCGCTGGATTTTGTCACGGGTCTCCCCACGTCTAATAACTTCACCACCATTCTCACACTGGTGGACAGATTTTCCAAGGCGGCTCACTTCATCCCTCTGCGGGGGTTACCGTCTGCCAAGGAGATAGCGGATCTGCTGGTTCAGCATGTTATTCAGCTGCATGGCATTCCTCAGGACATTGTTTTGGACCGAGGGCCCCAGTTTATCTCCAAGGTCTGGAAGGCCTTTTGCACCGCCCTAGGGGCTACGGCGAGCCTGTCCTCCGGTTATCACCCGCAATCCAACGGGCAATGTGAGCGAGCCAACCAGGAGGTGGAAGCAGCGCTGCGGTGTGTCACTGCCGCCAATCCTTCATCTTGGAGCACACACCTCCCTTGGATTGAATACGCCCATAATACAGCGGTATCCTTGGCGACCGGCATGTCCCCCTTCGAGGCGTCGTTGGGTTACAACCCCCCACTGTTCCCAGAAGAGGAGGGGGACATCGCTGTTCCATCGGTTCAGGCCCACTTAAGACGCTGTCGGCAGATTTGGAAGGCAGCCAGAAGGGCACTGTAATGTACGGCGGAACACAACACTGCGGTGGCGAATCGGCACAGGGTTCCGGGCCCGGCTTATCAGGTGGGTCAGCAAGTATGGCTCTCCACAAAGAACATCAACCTGAAGGCTGAACGTAAGAAGACCGCCCAGCGGTTCATTGGTCCATGCCCTATTTGTCGAATTATTAACCCAGTGTCTGTGTGTCTAACTCTCCTCCCCTCCCTCCGCATCTGTCCAACTTTCCATGTCTCTCAGATTAAGCCCGTCTCCTCCAACCCATTGTGTCCCCCTCCCAGGTCTCCACCTCCACCGAGGGTGATCAACGGCAACCCGGCGTGGCCCGTTACTTCCATCCTGGACGTCCGCCGCCGGGGGCGTGGCCTGCAGTATCTGGTTGACTGGGAGGGCTACGGGCCGGAGTGGAGGTCCTGGGTGCATCCCGCCCTGGTGCTCAACAAGCAGCTCATCAGGGATTTCCATCGGACGCACCTGGGTAGATTGGAACGCACATCGAGAGGCGTGCCGTGGGGGGGGGGGGTACTGTCATGGCCGCCAATCATGGCACCTGTGTGCGCACCTGCCTGTTGTCTCCTGCGGCCCTATTTATTCCCATCAGGACCAGTGCTGGGCACGGAGTAGTCTGATTCCTTCCGTGGATCACGCTACAACCTGCCTCTGTGCTTCCCTGCACTGAATTCTCCTGCCTTCGGCTTCCAAGTCCAGCAGAACGACGTCCGGGTCAGTTTCGCCCGGGCCAACAACCAAGTAAGCTCTTTAGCTTCTAAACTTGTCCATTCCCCTGTGCACAGGTGGAGCCCGCAACGGCGGACCTCCTTCTCCCTCCAGGTGGCGGACCGAATTCCACTTCCAGCTATCTGGCCGCAGACTCTGTCTCCCTGGCTGCAGCTACGGTGCTACCTGAAGACTCCTTAACATCTGTTGACAGTAAGCTCAATAACATCTGACGTGCTGCATAGGTGTACTGTAAGCTAACGGCCCTTGTCTCTTTCCAGGGTTGCCAGTCTGTACGGTGCTCTGCTGGCCCAGCTGGAATACACGGATCGCACTACACTACATTACACCTTATAACCGCACTCACTCACCCATTCACTCACGTTAACAAATAAAGAACGTTAATTGTGTGAAACCTGAGTTGTGTCTGTTCTGTGGGTCACCTGAACCATGTCACTAGGACACTATAAACTATATTTACATTTACCTATATTCACTTTTATCTACTTTAATCCGCTCATATAACCCCCTAGAGGTGTATGCCGTTGATAGAATCAAGTGCACCCTGACCATTCGTGTCAGGGAGACGGAAGCTGGAAGCTTTAATCCTCTCATTTGTGCACTGCTTTGAATGTGTTCTTGCATTGCCAAAATGGATTTCTGTTGTGTTCAAATTGTTTCTCCGTTTATTAAATAAACAAGAGTGGAAATAATTATTCATGCCATCGCTGCAACGGGAAAAAAGATAAGATGACAAAACAGTATGTTCACCCACCGCCTCTAAAAATAATGTAATTATTGTGGTTACAAATGTTTTTTGTCTGCTAACTTCCTCAAATATTCTTTTGAGTTCATTGTTTATCCCACTCACTTTGGAAGTGCGGGAAATATAAAGGACACAATTGCCTGCTATAAAAAATAATGTATAAATTATTTTGTATTTAAAATGTTTGTAAAACACCCAGGAAGATGTCTTTTTATGAAGATCCATCCATCTATCCACCAAAACTTTAAAAATGGACCCCAAAAAAACTTCCTTTCCAACAAAAACAACAACAAAAAAATCAAATTGGATCATTATCCAGATCAGTAGAAAAAAATAAGCCATCATATAAAAATTTAACCAGCATCCATATGAACATTGCACATTTACAAGAAAAAAAGTAGCAAATTTATGAGGACAAAAATTGGTAAGTTTGAGAAAGTTTTTACTTTACAAGGAAAAAAAAAGCTAATTTGAGAGAAAAAAAATGTAAGTTTATGAGAAAAGTTTAAAATCTATAAGAAAAGTTGCAAATTTACAAGAAAAAGTCAAATTTCTAGAAAAAATGTTGCAAATTTATAAGTGGGAAAACGGTCACATTTTTTGAGACAGACGCAGCATATTTACAAGAAACAAGTAGCAAATTTCAGGAAATAAAGTAATTTCACTAAAACTAAACAGTAGTCAAAATGAAAGGGCATGCAAGAGCAAAATACTGTCATGACTGAAGATGGTAATGAAGTAATGAGGTAACAAATGTCAGTTATGTGTTTACATGCTATTGTCAGCCCCTGGTGCATTTTATTTTGTGCAATAAAAAACTAATATGAAAACAATACAGGCTTAAAGTTTTACATACCCTTGAGAACATAGGAATACTGAAGCAATAACCCTCCTTGAATGCTACACAAATGCAATGCATTGCTGACATTCGGAAACATCAGCTTTTTCAGTCACGCTACCAACCTCTAGCCTTTATAAATATTACACATGACATTATATAATGCTGACATTGTTGCACGTAGGGTGCTGTCTGGAAAAGGGACCAATTATATGGAAGTCCATCCTATTTAAAACATTGTTACGATGTGTAGTTAGATTTCTGTAGAGGTGCAGGTCAAGTGAAAGTAAGCTGTATATTCATTGCAGTCCAGCTGAGCTCTGGGAGGAGCGGAGGTTTGTCAGCAGGTCCTTCATATCACTGTTGTAGTATCATTAGGATTAAACACTACATGCCGTAGTCACTGGGTATTGCTGCTAGTTATCCAATAAACAGTGGTCATCCAGAGATTGCTAAACTTGATTTCAGTGTGGCATTGCATATGACCATGCCATGTGTGACCTGAGCAGTGCCATGGCATCCCATTAGGTCATTGAACATTGATTTTATTAACTTTTTTTATCATAGTGCTTTCATGATTAATGTAGGGCTTTTTAAAAGCGAGACAGTCACAGTTTTGCCCTTTTTGCATTATCAGTGTCATCACGTATGCAAAATTTCTTATACTTCTGGATGTGGGCATAATTGCATGAATATTATGCAGGTATGCATAGATAGTGTTGTAGGCATGCTGCTGGATGTGATTATGTGCCTGCTACTGTATATTCTTCTACCTCAAGGTCAGCTCTGGGTCCCTGTGTTGATTGGATTTAGGGAGCAGAGGAGGGAGTGTAGACTGCAGACAGAGGAGATCTCTTCCACTAAACACAAGGATAGATTACAAGGCAGCAGGCCCGTGGGCACTGAAATGTAAAAAGCCCCAACCACTCCTTCTAAGAGCAGGATGCAGACTGAAAGAGTCTGCAAAATCTTTTTTTAATCCCACAGTGATTTATTGGCTTTGCCACAGTCATGCGTCCATCCCTTTGAAGGTTTCTCCATTTTTACAGTCGTTGAATTTGCTGCTCTGTAGTTTTTTTGCCTCTTTAATGTTGTTAGAAATTGCCTAAATAGTTATGTGCATCGCAGAATTATATTCAGCTGTATTTATGCAAATTTTGAATATAAGCAAAAGAACCCCTAAATCTCAGCACATGATAAGCAATCTAACTCCAAAATATGCATTAAAAAAGATGCTCTTCTACTCTGACGTAACAATATTCAGGAGAACTTTGCATGCTTTTGAGCGCTCTACGTACCTAGGAGGCATGGGGTGATGTTTTGCCTCTGCCCCCCCTACTGGCTGATTTACCAACTCACTAGTCTCCCTCTGATGGCTCAACACTGTTCCTAATAATTGGCACAAGCAAGCTAGCCCACACACCACTTCAGAAATTACCAATGACTTTGTGAATGAGGTTGTTAGCCTGAAGCATGTGGCTCCACTGGGGTCCGAGCAACTCCCCAAAAGCAGATCTGGATAAGTGCCAGGCCCACTGCCGTGCTCTGAATTGTACATGTGTGATTTGCCGGACAGGACCCATTCACCCACACTCCCACTGGCTGCTGTCATTTGTAGATATTTGAGGATTTGGTCTGCCTCATAAATAGCTTGCACAGTTGTTGATAGAAGCAGGCATGATTTCACATTTTCTTTAATCATGTTTCCAGAGATACGCATTAAAAATAAGAAGAAATTCAGAAACACTGTAATGATAATTGTTTTATATGCATTAGAATAAGAGCCAGTTAGAGGCCACTTTGAGTCCTAGAGGTCCTTGGTACCCATGCCTCATAGGCCTGTCTGCTAACACATCCATGAGCAGAACTCAGGGAGACAGTTCAGTAGCTTTCTGTCCATCAATGCCAGCTGTGCTTTGTCTGTATCCTTGACTAGATAACACTGGAGGATTAAGCTCTGCCACAATACTCATTCAGGGGATCAGAAGTCGCATCCCTGGCGCTTCGTCTCGGGGACTGAACCTGTCATTCGGCGTCAGCAGCAGGGGCTGGTCTGGAGAGCACGCAGAGGACACAGTGTCTGTCATTACCCTGATGACTTTTTAATGGCTGTCTGATTGGACTCGGCGAGAAATGACATGCCCTTGTCCCAATCTGTTTGGTTTTGTTTACGTGTGAGCCGATGCACCCCCCACACACACACACTCACACACACACACACACACACACACACTTATGAGCACTTTGATGCTACGGGGAGGCTACAGTTCCCACTGGAACTGGGTGATCTCTGTGTGGGGAGTTTGTATTGTTGTTATGCTCCACGCTGAACCGATGATGACTCAGGAATATGTGTGCGGAAGTGGCCACTGCTCTCCTGCCATCCCCACGCCACCGAGATGAGGCCTGATACGGTGCCCGCTCTCCTTCCTCTGAGTGTCAGTCACATGGAGCCCTGTGCTGTCCCCTCAACAGGAGGCCTCAGTGTGAACAAAGCTGCTGAGTGTGCTCTTTTTTTTGTAGGTTGAAGTCACACTTCGTGACTCTCTTCCCCGTGGGTTATAAGGGGGGCAGACTGTGAGCTCATGGGAATGTTGTCTTGATGTGAGTGGCGCGTTGAGAGGTCTTGTTCTGTGTGCTGATGTCACGGTGAAAAGACGTTCCCATGCATGGTGGGAATCTTGAATCAAGCAGTACTGACTTGTTTATAACTTAATTTGATGAGTGGTAGAATTGCTGATGTCAGACTAAGTTCAAATGTTTTGAGCTTGTATGGAGATTTGTATTTAATGTGTGATGCAACTAACATTAAAGCTGCTTCTCTTTTACTATAGGAATGATATTTGACCCAGGAAATAAAGCTTCACTGTTTTATAAAGCCCACTTTGGCATCTTAATTTTTTTTTCCTTTTTTATGGCATTTGCAGATAGACTAACATAAATGCGCAAACAAGAACAAACAAACCATAGATATCAAAAAGGAACCCCCTCTTCCATCCCCATACAGTGGTGCTTGAAAGTTTGTGAACCTTTTAGAATTTTCTACATTTCTACATAAATATGACCTAAAACATAAGTCACACAAGTCCTAAAAGTAGACGAAGAGAACCCAGTTAAATAAATGAGAGAAAAAATATTTTACTTGTTCATTTATTTATTGAGGAAAATAATCCAATATTACATACCTGTGAGTGGCAGAAGTTTGTGAACCTTTGTTTTCAGTATCTGGTGTAACCTCCTTTTGCAGCAATAACTGCAGCATTTCCGGTAACTGTTGATAAGTCCTGCACATTAGCTTGGAGGAATTTTAGCCCATTCCTTCATACAGAACAGCTCTGGGATGTTGGTGGGTTTCCTCACATGAACTGCTCACTTCAGGTCCTTCCACAACATCTCAGTTGGATTAAGGTCAGGGCTTTGACTCGGCCATTCCAAAATGTTAACTTTATTCTACTTGAACCATTCTTAGATAGAACAGCTTATGTGTTTAGGATCATTGTCTTGCTGCATGACCTATTTTCTCTTCAGATTCTGTTCATCAACAGATGTCCTGACATTTTCCTTTGGTTTTTGCTGGTATAATTCATAATTCATTGTTCCATCACTGATGACAAGCCGTCCTGGCCCAGATACAGCAAAACAGGCCCAAACCATGGTACTACCACCACCATGTTTCACAGGTGGGATAAGGTTCTTTTGCTGGAATTCAGTGTCTTCCTTTCTCCAAACATACACTTTGTAACACTTCTCACTCAAACCAAAAAGTTCTATTTTGGTCTCATCTGGCCACAAGACATTTTCCCAGTAGCCTTCAGGCTTGTCCACATGATCTTTAGCAAACTTCAGATGAACCAGAATGTTCTTTTTGGAGAGGAGTGGCTTTCTCTTTGCAACCCTGTCACGCACACCATTGTTGTTCAGTGTTCTTCTGATGGTTGATTCATGAATATGAACATTAGCCAATGTGAGAGAGGCCTTCGGTTGCATAGAAGTTACCCTGGGGTCCTTTGTGACCTCGCTGACTATTACATGCCTTGCTCTTGGAATGATCTTAGTAGGTTGACCACTCCTGGGGAGGGTAACAGTGGTCTTAAATTTCCTCCTTTTGTGCACAATCTGTCTTACTGTGGATTAGTGGAGTCCAAACTCTTTAGAGATGGTTTTGTGACCTTTTCCAGTCTGATGAGCATCAACAACCTTTTTTTCTGAGGTCCTCAGAAATCTCCTTTGTTCATGCCATGATACACTTCCACAAACATGTCTTGACACTTTGAGAGATCTTTAAATAAAAGAGGATGCCCACTCACACCTGATTGTCATCCCATTGTTTGAAAACACCTGACTCTAAATTCACCTTCAAATTATCAATATCAATAATCCTAGAGGTTCACAAACTTTTGCCACTTCCAGATTTGTAATATTGGATCATTTTCCTCAATAAATAAATGAAAAAGTAAAACATTTTTGTCTCATTTACAATATTTAACTGGGTTCCCTTTATCTACTTTTAGGACTTGTGTGAAAATCTGATGTTTTAGATCATATTTTTGCAGAAATATAAGGGTTCACAAACTTTCAAGCACCACTGTAAATAGATGGACTGCAGTGAACACTGCCGGTCTCTGGCACAAAGTCCAGTCTCAAAGGATCCACATTATTTAGGACAGGTTTCCATATCTTGTTAACCCCCCCCCCCCCCGTATTGTTTTGAAGGGTGTAGGCCAGTTTTGCCAGAGGGGACATTATTAGGAGTTCCACCACTCCTCCACTGTAGGCCTGTATGTCCAGAATTTGATAATCATCTTTGTTGGTACAGTCATGTGAAAAAATTAGGACACCCCATTAAATATTCAGTTCTTTATTAAGAAATGTTCACATTGATGTCTAAGCTTGTTTTTATTTATCTGTGGAAAAGGTGGTTTAATTGCAGTTAAATAACAAAAATTAACCTTGTTTTACTCATTAAACAAGATATCAACAAAAATGCGTATTCTAACTGAGGAAAAGTTAGGACACCCTACCGCCTAATAGCTAGTGTTACCCCCTTTGGCTAAAATAACTTCAGTGAGACGCTTCTTGTAGCCATCTACCAGTCTCTGACATCGGTCTGAGGAAAGTTTGCCCCACTCCTCAATGCAGAATTCTTTCAGCTGTGAGATGTTTGAGGGGGTTCTTGCACGTACAGCTCATTTCAAGTCACCCCACAGCATCTCAATGGGATTAAAATCAATCAATCAACTTTATTTATAAAGCACTTTAAAAGCAACACTTGCTACACAAACTTTCCAAAAATCTGGGCTTTGACTCGGCCATTCCAGGACTCTCCATTTCTTAGTTTTTAGCCAGTCCTTGATGGATTTACTGGTCTGTTTTGGGTCACTGTCATGTTGCAGGGTCCAGTTTCACTTCAGCTTTAATTGTTTTACAGATGTCTCACATGGTCCTCAAGCACCCTCTGATACACGGTAGAATTCATGGTGGATTCTGTGATGGTGAGCTGGTCAGGTCCTGCTGCAGCAAAGCATCCACAAACCATGTCTCTTCCACCTCCATGCTTCACAGTTGGTATGAGGTTCTTTTCCTGGAATGCAGTATTTGGTCTGCACCAAACACATCCTTTGTTCTGGTGTCCAAATAATTCGATTTTAGACTCATCTGCCCAGAGAACATTATTCCAGAAGTCCTGGTCTTTGTCTACGTTCTCTCTGGCAAATTTCAGTCTGGCCTTCATGCTTCTCTTAGAGAGCAAAGGTTTCCTCCTTGCAAGTTAAACTTGTGCAGTCTCTTTCTGATTGTAGAGACATGCACTTTCACATCAACTGTAGCAAGAACCTGCTGTAGGTCCCATGATGACATTTTAGGGTTTTTGGAGACTTCTTTTAGCGTCTTGCATTCTGCTCTCGGGGTAAACTTGCTTGGACGGCCAGACCTGGGCATGTTGGCAGTTGTTTTGAATGTCCTACACTTGCAGACTATTTTCCGGACAGTGGAATGGCTGATTTCATTTTTTTTTTTTTTGAGATATTTTTAAATCCCTTACCAGACTCATAAGCTGCTACAGTCTTCTTTCTGAAGGCCTCAGACAGCTCTTTGGATCTCACCATGGTGTTCATGCTCACTTCAACAGTCAGGAGCACACCAAACTAAATGTCTGAGGTTTAAATAGGACAAGCTTGCTTCAAAATGCTGAGTAACAATGTTCTAATCATGTGCACCTGATGTGATACACCTATGTGATTTTAGCCATTTTAAGTGGGAATAAATGTGGGGGTGTCCTAATTTATTCCTCACCAGAAATTGCATGTTTTTAGAATTACATTTTACAGAAAATTTTAAAAAGTCTTTTCTTCAGTTTTAATTGTGTAGTTATATTACTTGAATCTCCCAGTATTGTTAAAATTGATGTTAAATATCCATATGTCCAAATATGTTAAAAAAGACACAGGCTTTCATAGGGTGTCCTAATTTTTTCACATGACTATATGTGTAAAGAAATTTCAATCAGTTTGGCATTGTTTTTGTTCTGTGCTTTATCCACTTTAGCTGGCAGAATACACTGAGAGAGTGAAAGCACAAAATTATATCCTAAAAAGTGATCACTTCATCTTTCATGTCAGAGGCATTTTTCTGTTTTTACACATTTTCAGAACGTATAAACCAATATTTCAGAATTCCATTTACGCCTCAGTATTACTCTACACAGCTTTATTGTTCTTCTATCAGTGTCACAGGCCAAAATTTTAGGTGTGTTTTCTATCACCTTTTATTGTTGTTTATTTTAAACTGGTTTTGGTTTGATTTTTGCCATCCGGTAGCCATTTAAAATATCTTGGTTGTTTCATGTTACAAAACCAACCCCTTCCTTAGATGATAATATCGTGCAATATTGTAATATAGTGGCGTAGTGGTAGAGCACCTGTCCCACAGCTGGGAGGCTGTGTGTTCAAGCCCCTGCCGGGTCATACCAAAGTCCATATAAAAATGGTACTGCCCGCCTTCTAACTTGGTGCTCAGCAAAAAAGAATGGGGGAAGGGAAAGTTATGGCAGCCCCTCCTCCAATAGAAGAAGTGTAATTTTGTTCTGCTGTTTATACTTGGCTGTATGGATTGGATGACAATAAACTGCGCTTCTTTCATAACTTGACCTCACTTCCCACAGAGTAAACATGTGTTTGTGGAAATGAGGTAGGTGCAAATTATGTACAAGTGCATACAAGAGCTGTGCTTTCGGTTTTAATATGTCAAATAGACGCGCACTGGTGTTGGTACCGGCGTGAGTTATTGGCTGTTTGGAGCTTTTTTAGTAGTACTTCTAATACAGATACTCAACTGATACCACGTTGATGCACAATGTAGAGAGGTGCAGATACTTGTTGAACAGCTGTTGTGCCTATTGATGACTTGGTGAGTAGAGCAGTAATGGAGAAATGTCTAAAGTGTTGAAAGAACCACAAAACATTTTATTTGCTATCCACCTTATTCCTCGCCCCCATGATGCCTTGTGTGTATTATGGGCATAACTTCAGGTGCTATTTTATAACATGGAGTTGTTATGGAAATGGAACGCTTTTCCTTGTTAAACAAAAGACAATGACTTCAGCATCAG
The DNA here is from genome assembly GCA_020510985.1 of Pholidichthys leucotaenia. Lineage (NCBI taxonomy): Eukaryota > Metazoa > Chordata > Actinopteri > Cichliformes > Pholidichthyidae > Pholidichthys > Pholidichthys leucotaenia. Next base: position 167,140,895 of record CM035844.1, read on the forward strand.
AAATGTGGGAAAATGATCTTTTGCACCTCAAAAACAGTAATATAATCATACGTCTTCCCACGGCTATCGGGGGATTGGAAGATGACCTTAAAAAGTGGCCTCGCATTACATACAGTAGTTCCGCCTGTTAGCTAAGTTGCTAAGATGGCAACGCCATGAACAAATAAAAGCTCTGAGATATATCAATATCTTCACTGCAATAAAGTTGGCTGCATTTTGTTACAAGATGTTGAACATAAACTAATTTACCTCAGAGCAGATGTAGAATCTAGTCAGAGCCACAAAGAGCCACACCACCGTGCTTCAGTGTTAATGCCGGGGTAAATACAGACAGCTGCAGCTGTTTGTTTTACCCCGACATTAAAATGCTCATGCTGCCGTCATGCCATGAATGCTTGTTATTTAACTTGACACGTACAGGCCTTTTCGGACAATTGTTCAAAGTGTTATTGAGCTACATTTTGTGATAATTTAATAATTAATGCATGCTGAAGCAGCTAATATCAGGTACATATGGCTGCGCTGAAATATAGCAGTGCAACGAGTACAACGAAAAAACTATTTGATAACATTCCTAAATCAGTAAACTGTTACTATTTTTATTTATTTATTATTTTAATTAATGCAGCCTTTCACTTTGCAACATATATCTATATATATGTGTCTGGCTTGTGTCTACCACAGATCACACGGGTAATCCTTTTTAGTTTTCGGTGCATGGTCTACGCATTGCTGTTGAAGCCACAGATTAAGCTGTGCTTAGTTGTGAGGAGCCTCCATATATACAGTCTATGGCCCAGCCACGAACAGCAGCAACAAGTACCATAATTACATAAAACCATTCAAAAATGCAAAAACAAGTGCGGAAATTAGCTGCCACTTCACTGCAAAAAAAAAAAAACCCGTATTAGTAATAATAACAATGATTGCATTTATATAGCGCCTTTCAGGATACCCAAAGCGCTTTACAATGAGTCCATTATTCATTCACTCTACAGACAGACAATGGTAGTGGTAAGCTACTGCTGTAGCCACAGCTGCCCTGGGGCAGACTGACGGAAATGTGGGTGCCAGTCCGCGCCAACGGCCTCTCCGACCACTACCAAAAATTTATACACATTCATACCCAGAGTCATGGACACTGGAGGCAAGGTGGGTAAAGTGTCTTGCCCAGGGACACAACGGCAGGATGGCTGGGGAGAGCGAGATTCGAACCACCAACTATCTGGTTATTGAATTACCTGCTCTACCTCCCGAGCTACTGCCACCCTGAACATTTCCCTCCTCAATTCCATTTTTTGCTGATCACCAAGTTGGATGGCAGGAAGTTCCACTTTTACATGGTCTTTGGCATGACCCAGCCAGGACTTGAACCCCGACCTCCCGGCTGTGGGGCGGATGCTCTACCTCTAGGCCACCACTCCGCTATTGGAGCTATAAATTCAATCATATTTGAAAAACTTTCAAAAACACTAGTTTAAATGCTCCACTACTCCACTATTGCTGACTGACTTAACACAACTTCCACCCAAAAGCGGAAGTTGCACACACAATCGTTTCTACAGCAGCACCCTCAGGAGTAAGGTGGATACTTTTTTCAGATTCCTTACTATTTGATTGCATAGCTACAGTATAGTATTGAGTAAGTGTTAAGAGTCACTGTTCTCAGACTTGGAAGATATGCCCACAGTTAAAATGTTGTGGCTCATTAGAAAGATGTACTGTATATTAAATGAGATATTTCAGAGTAATCTACAGCATTGCTATGTCTGTCCGTACTGCTCAGCTTTAGTCTGTTTATAAAGATAAGGGGGCTGATGTAAGAGGACACTGAGTTCAGTCTGAATAGTCTGTGGGCAGACAGAGAGAAAGATCTTACCCCCCTGCAGCGTTTTCCCCATGGGGACTCCCTCCTGCCTGAATAAAACTTGCCCTCCCTTGCACTATTGATGCATCCATAACTGACTCTGGCCCCCGCTAATGGCTCCGTGTGTTCACCGGTCAGCAAAATACGACAGAAATAAGTCACTGTGTGTGCATAAGTCGGTGTGTTCAAAATGATCACTGAATTATGCACATTTTCAGAGGATAATGTGGTTGGCTGTTGTTTACACATATACTGTATGTAGGTAGAGTAACAAAAATTGTACTCAAGTAAAAGTAGTGTTACCTTATGATTTTCCTTTCTCAAGTACAAGCAAAAGTAGTCACCAAAAATAACCCGAGTATAAGAAAGTATTTCCAAAAAAGTTACTTGAGTGCTTTTTGCAAATGTTTGTGGGTTTTCATATCAATTTGTGCATTTTTTCTTTTAAATTTACTAATTTTTCCTTGTAAATTTGAAACTTTTTTTTTAATGTAAATGGACAACTTTTTCCCCAGAAATGTTTTATTTTTTTCTTGCACATTTAATTTGTAAGTTTTTTTACTCATAAATGTAATATTTTTTGGAAATTCATTACTTTTTCATAAGATTGTGATTTTTTTTTTCCCCTTAAATGTGAGTTTTTTATATCACTTTTTTCTTAATATTACTACTTTTCATGATAAATTCTTATTTTTTTCTTGTAAATTTCCAACTTTTTCATCATAAATTCTCAAATTTTTTTCTTATTTGCAGATATTTGTGATTTTAACAACATTATTCTGAGCAATTTAGGAGGGTTTTCTTTTATAGGTCCCATTTACTGAAAAATTTTGTTTTTATCCACCTTATTCCTGAGGGTGCCGCTGTAGGAACGATTATGGGCGGAGCTTCTGGTTTCAGCTGACAAAGTGTTAAATCAGTCAGTAAGAGTGGAGTAGCAGGGGCATTTAAAATAGTGTTTTTAAAAGTGTTTCTAATTCGTTTTAATGTATAGTCCACATATGTGTTTTGCACTCAAGTGGTGGCTAATTTCAGCACTTGTAGTTTTTGTATTTTTGAATGTTTTTGCGTAGTTCTGGTACTTGCTGCTATTCGTGGTGTGAGGCTCCTCACAGAAAAGCACAGCTAAATCTGTGGCTTCAACAGCAATGAGTAGATCATGTCGTGTTGGGTTTTGGGGGCCTTTTGTTGTGTGACACGGGTGGTGGCTCCACCTTTCCAGTTCCGCCGCCATCCGAGGGCTGTGAGGGAGAGTGGCAGTCTCTTGGCCTCCTCTCCGCCTGACGGATGCGCATGTATAGTGAGAGTGTCACTAATAAAGCTGTGTCCAGTTCAACTCGGTCTCGTCCTTAGCTTCTATCACCAACATAACATTTGGCGACGAGGCTAAAAGGTATGGACGCCAGTGTCATGTCAGTTCGGCTGTTTTTGGAGCTTCCCAGTGAGCCACACGTCCCTTGGGCGAGGTGGTTCGCCACTTTTCAAACATACTTGGTGGCATTGGACCTTGGAAGACTGGAGAAGTTGAGGGCACGAGCATTTCATAATTTAGGAATGGAGGGTCAACGTATTTTAAGCACTTAAGGCGAGTGTGATAGTTTTGAGGAAGTAGTAGAGCTGATGGCACAACATTTTCGTGCCCCGGAAAACGTCATCATCCGTAGGATCCAGTTTCGACAGCGCCACCAGCAGACTGGCGAGTCGGTGCAACAGTTTGTGGCAGACCTGCGCCAGCTGGCTAAAGACTGTCAGTTTGGAGTATTGGAGGAAGAGATGGTCCGCGACCAGTTGGCGGAACATACTGTTTGCCCGGCTAAGAGGTCAAAGCTCCTTACATACTCAGGCGAGCTGACATTATCCAAGGCCATCAAGTTAGCTCAGCAGTTGGAGGCAGCAGACAAGCTATCGTGGGAGCTCGGCGAGAGAGCGCCACATCGCCAGTTTGAACCACAGTCGGCAGCGCAGGCAGTGACGATGGTGTGGAAGATGAAGAAGGCTATGCTAATACTGTCAGAATGAGGTCCGCCTTGGGATCACCCAGGTGTTTGGGTTGTGGGTCCACGAAGCACCATTACAAGGCCAGAGAGTGTCCGGCAAGAGGGAAACGCTGCGGCAAGTGCGGACTCTTGCATCATTTCGCCAGGGCATGTTACAAGTTCGAGTGAGGGGATCCGAGACGTAAGGAAGACCCTTCCACTCCCACGGTTATTCACACTGTATCCCCGAGTACCATCGGCCGTTCCTACTGTATGGTGGAACTGGACGGGATAACAGTGCCATTGCTGATTGACATGGGAGCAGTGAGCTCCGTGTTAAACTGGGCAGCCGTGAGCAGTTTTTTTCCCACAGCATCATGTTAGAGGTGATTCAGTGCCGCTGTGTGGTTATGGTGGAGGAAGACTGACCACGGTGGGATCGGTGGAACTGATGGCTAGGTACAAGTCAGCGGAGGTGTGCAACCTGAGGTTCATCGTGACTGCCTGTGGAGAGAACATAATGGGATGTGATTTGCTTTATGGCCTGGGCTTCGCCATCACGAGCAGCGCTGGAGAAGAGTGATCGGGTTGTGGTTTGTGGGACCGGCCGATCCCGGGGACGATGGATGAAGCTGTGTGGGATGAACCTTTGCCTAGTAATCTGGAAAATGAGCAGGACCAACTCCACACAGAGCCATCGCAGGAGGGTTTTGGTGCCAGTGCCCAAGTAGCCCTAGCTGATGGAACTGGGTGGCACGGTGGGACGCCCGTGATGGCGGGCGGCGCTGAGTGGCTGGCTTCATCTGCCCCCAGATTTCGGCTGGAAGGGACCAGAGAGCAGGGGGTCACAACGGCGACGCCAGCAGCGGAATTGAAAGCAAGCGGGGCAGGACCAGATGGCACTGTGAGACGATGTGCCAAACAGGGACACTGGAAACCGAGTAGGGCCCTCTGGGGGTTGCGGACGTGGTCCGACCCAGGGAGGAGGCCCGGTCAAGAGGTGTTCGGGTCAAGCATCAGAGAGAAGATGCTTGACCCGATGACAGGTATAATTGTTTTAGTTGACAATTATACCTGTCAATAAAGCCAGATGATGGTAATCAATTAGCCAAGTTGGAAACCTGTCTTAAGGAAATGAAAGCATGGATGACTTGTAATTTCCTGCTATTAAATTCAGATAAGACTGAAGTCATTCTTGTTGGTCCAAAAAACCTTAGAAATACCTTTCCAGCTCAAACTTTCAGTTTGGATGTGGTTACTCTTTCTCTTAATAGCTCTGTGAGGAACCTTGGGGTTATTTTTGATCAAGATCTGTCTTTCAATTCACATATTAAATTTGTTTCTAAGACTGCCTTCTATCATTTGTGTAATATTGCCAAGATTAGGAGCATCTTGTCTCAGAGTGATGCTGAGAAACTGATCCACACTTTTGTTAGCTCTAGATTAGGTTATTGTAATTCTTTATTATCAGGTTGTCCTAAAACATCTTTAAAAAGTCTTCAGCTGATCCAAAATGCTGCAGCAAGAGTTTTAACAGGTACTAGAAAGAGAGATCATATCTCTACGGTTCTGGCCTCCCTTCATTGGCTTCCCATAGAGTTTAGAATTAAGTTTAAAATCCTTCTTCTTACTTACAAAGCTCTAAACAATCAGGCCCCTTTTTATTTAAAAGATCTGATACTACCGTATTATCCTAACAGAGCACTACACTATCTTCCGGTTCCGGCGCCACACGAGTTGGCTGCCTTTTGCAACAGTGGCTCAATTCTGAGTCTTTTTATCTTCCTTCTTCTTTCTGATCCGGTGATAACTTTCTGATCCGGCACACCTTTCAGTCTATATATCACGGACACACAGATCGCCCCAAAGGTCTCCCGAGTCGGCGGACGGAGCCTCTGTTTACAGCAGGAGACGATACAGCAGGGAAGAGCTAGCTAGCACTCAACCGCCACCCGGTGCTAACGGAGAAACTCAACATACCGGGTGAACTGAAGCGAAAACGACGCGGGTGCCGGGCTGGAGTTTAGGCGGCGTGCAAGAAATATAAGACAGAATAATAAAGAGCGATGGCAAGAACCAAGCAGACCGCCCGTAAATCTACTGGAGGAAAAGCCCCCAGGAAGCAGCTGGCCACCAAGGCTGCTCGGAAAAGCGCTCCGGCCACTGGCGGAGTGAAGAAGCCTCACCGTTACAGGCCCGGTACCGTGGCTCTGAGAGAGATCCGTCGTTACCAGAAATCCACGGAGCTGCTCATCCGTAAGCTGCCCTTCCAGCGCCTGGTGAGGGAGATCGCTCAGGACTTCAAGAACGACCTGCGCTTCCAGAGCTCCGCCGTCATGGCTCTGCAGGAGGCCAGCGAGGCCTACCTGGTGGGTCTCTTCGAGGACACCAACCTGTGCGCCATCCACGCCAAGAGGGTCACCATCATACCCAAAGACATCCAGCTGGCCCGCCGCATCCGCGGAGAGAGAGCTTAGACTTTCTGCTGCACATCCACCAACCACAATGCTCCGCACTGTGTCTATATATATATATTTTTATTAATATGTACATATGTATACTAGCTGCTCTTGTTTTTTCTTGCCTTCTGATTGTTGCTCTGAGTGTTGCTATCCCTGTGCTGTTGCAATCCTGGAATTTCCCCATTGTGGGACTAATAAAGGCTTATCTTATCTTACACTCCCAAAATGCAGGATTACTTGTAATACCTAGAATCTCCGAAAGTATAATAGGAGGCAGAGCCTTCAGTTATCAAGCTCCTCTCCTGTGGAACCAGCTGCCAATCTGGAATCGGGAGTCAGACTCTATCTCTGTTTTTAAGAATAGGGTTAAAACTTTCCTTTTTGATATAGCCTACAATTAGGGAGGGATCATGTGTTTCTGAACCCTCCCTTAGTTATGCTGCTAATAGGTTTAGTCAGCCAGGGGACCTCCAATAATGCACTGGGCCTCACTCCTTTCTTCACTCTCAATGAAATTTTTTTTTTTTTTGCAACATCTGTTTGTTCTCTCCCATAGATTGAGTCCCCATCGTGCTGTTTGCTCTCTACATGTCTGTTCTTTTCATCTTCTCTATCCCCTCACTCCCCAGCCAGTCGCAGCAGATGACTGCCCCTCCCTGAGCCTGGTTCTGCTGGAGGTTTCTTCCTGTTAAAAGGGAGTTTTTCCTCTCCACTGTCGCCAAGCGCTTGCTCACAGGGGATCGCCTGATTGCTGGGGTCTTTCTGCAACTGTGGGGGTTCCCCTACAGTTGAAAGTGCTATGAGATGACTGTTGTTGTGAAATTGTGCTATATAAATAAAGTTGAATTGAAGATGACCAGGGGCAGCTGCAGATGATGGCTGTTCGGGAGGATGCCTACCTCCAGCTATCTGATGTCTCGTGGAGGCACTGTAATGAGTTGTGGCACGCCCGTGAGAAGAAGGAGGTGCTTGGACCTGAACGTAGGTCGTCCCGGAGAGTGAAGAAAAGGAGGCGCACCAGAGTTGAATCATCTGACTGTTATCCAGGGGGTGGTTCCTCTCCTGGGGCAAGCTGACGGTTGGACAGTATGTGTGATGCATGTGTATGGAAAGGGGACAACCATTATGTTATTTAGTTCTGTTCATGGGGATTATTTTGTGTTTTTCTATTATTTTAGGAACACGGCAGTTATTTTATTTTAGTTGGACTGTTTGTTTAGTATAGACAACAGAATAATCTGTCTTGCTATGTGGGGGTGGGATGGTAGTCCACCTGTCCTCCCCTAATTTTAGTTATTTTGAGTGACTGTGATAGGCCCCTTTTAGGTATTTCTGTTTAGCTTTCTTAGTACGTGATTCGGGTTCCAAATTGGGGAGGGTCTTGATTGTATGCGTGTGTTTTGGACCTTTTTGAAGGTGGTGGTGGGGGGGGGAGTGTTGTGTTGGGTTTTGGAGGACCTTTTATTTTGTGACACGGGTGGTGGCTCCACCTTTTCGGTTCCGCCGCCACCCGGGGTATAAGAGAGCTGTGAGGGAGAGGGGCGGTCTCTTGGCCTCCTCTGCGCCTGACGGATGTGCATGTATAGTGAGAGTGTCACTAATAAACCTGTGTCCAGTTCAACACTCGGTCTCGTCCTTGGCTCCTATCACCGACATAACAGATCATGCACTGAAAACTAAAGGATTGTTCGTGTGATCGGTGGTACAGACACAGCAGCAACACGCATGTTTTCACTTGTATGAATGTCACAGCTCTGACGTTTTACCCCGAATTTCAAACGTCCAAGCACAGTGTTCTGGTTCTTTGTGGCTCTGACTAGACTCTATGTCTGCTCTGAGGTAAATTTGATTATGTCCAACATATTTTAACAAAATGCAGCCGGCTTTATTGCAGTGGAGACATTGATGTTATCTCAGAGCTTTTATTTGTTTACAGCGTTAGCATATTAGCAGCGACGCTAGCAAACGGAGCTACTATCTGCCAGGCCACTTTTTAAGGTCTCTTCCTATCCCTAGTCGTGGGAAGTGGTATGATTATATTACTGTTCTTGAGATGTAAAAGGCTGTGTTCAAGCATTTCTGATGCCGAAGTCATCGTTTTTTAACAAGGAAAAGTGTCCTGTTTCAGTGACAACCATACGTTCTAAACTAGTACCGGAAGTTGCTACCATAATTCACACAAGGCATCATGGGGCTTAGGAATAAGGTGGATAGGTTTTAACCTTTTCTAATGTGTCTATTGGTCACATGATTATTGAAAAAAACAAACAAAACAAACATCAAACAGCTGACTTTCTTCCGTTTCTGTCTCTGAGGAGCCGATGTAACTTTTTTTTTTTTTTTCCTCTACATCAAGAAAAGGTACTGTAAGTCCAGCCTTGACGCATGCCTCTGCTCGCTTATTGGCCAGCATGGCTATCTGTCTGCAATTATAGATGGCAGGCAGGCCAACTGAGGTGTTAGTTTCAGAGCTAACTTTGAGTAAGTTGGTTTACCAAGTACCGTTTCTATTATTTTCTTTAGATTTCAATCACCCTGAGAGACATCCCTGTTCACACCTGATTCACTAACCCACAGGGGATAATGCACCTTTCTGGCTTATTTTGTTGTATTTTTGCCATGATTCTACATCAGTCCATTAGCGTTAGCTTGGCTAGGCAGTCAGCTTGTCAGTTAGTCAGGCTAACGGTATTAGGAACTCACCTCAGCAGGGAGAAGATGACAGACATGTATGGCGTTAGCTTAACTGTCAATCTGGCCACTTTTGATTGCTGTCTTCTATAATTCTTTTCACCCCCACTGGAGTCCTGGTTCATCTGCAACACTTGACCTTGTATGTCATTCTTAAACGTTATTTTAGCTTAGTGCCAAGGCCATTCTCTACGCCCAAGGCGGCTAGCTGAAGCTCGCAGTTTAGCCACTCATTCACAAATGTTTCTGGGCTTATTGTACTCCAGGGACCGCTCATAAGTCTATCAACCACTGAAACCACACACTCCTGTCCACCAGTGATGGTTTATTTCATCCCTTCTTTAAGACAGATTTGGTAGTTGGCTCAGGCTTACTGCTAAATTAGGAGCTAGTCAGCTAAAAGTAGCAATAGTGACCAAAGTGGGAGGGTGGCATTAAAAGCAGTTCTTTGGCATTTAAAGGGCCGTGGACTTAAACAAGCCATTCTGAGTGAGGCTGCAAAATGTAATTCACAATGATGCTGCAATAGTTAAATAATTAAAGGCAATTTGACCAAAATATGACACAAACATTTCATTAAGCGCTCCTGTGGGAGCTGTCAACATGTGGGGGAAAGTGCAGTGGTCTCAGAAAAATAAACTCAATTTTTTTTTTATGTAGCCTCTATTATTGTCCTAAACATGTGAAGTAGCAACAGTAGATGGTAATAATTCAAATATTTCCTGATCCAGAATAGAAGAACAAAATTTCAGCGAAATATAGTCATAAATTCACTAAAATGATTAAAGATGTCAAACGTATAATTGACAACATTTCTGTGAAATGAAAAATGACTGGAATACATCAAAATGTACTTGGGTAGAAGTATAGTTTATTTCTTCAAAAATGTACTTGCATAAAAGTAGCCTACAATAAGACTACTCAATAAAATATAGTCTTATGAAAAGTTATGCGAGTACATGTTGTGCAGCTTACTACCCACCTCTGTTTAGGTGCATTCAGTTTTCATGTACTGCCATTGCAGGAGCACTCACATTATTTTTTTACAGATTAGTGTCAACTACATTGCTGCGCATCATCACGGAAAGTTTTAAAAGGGCATTTCTGCTAAGGTCGCAGAGTATCCTCAGTCTGCAGAGTGATGAAGCCTTTATAGAGCAGTAAATCCACACGGCGGGCCCAGCCATGAGAAAGTGTGGGAGAGGGAGCATTCTCACCAGTGAAAGTCAAATTAGAAAGAGAGGCTTCATCCTTAGACTCGGCTCTGTCTGGCTCCGGTCCAGGAGTCGAGGCTGTGCCAGCAGAATACCATCAGCCCTGATGTGGCTGAGCTGGGTGAGGATTCAACACCTCTTTTTTTTTTTCATTAAATGACCCTGGTTGGCACATTAACTGTAGGGTTGACTTGTTCCACTAATTTTATTCTGCTGAAAGTAACTGGAGCAACAGCACCTTCACAATTATTGTAGGAAAATGATTTTTTTTTTTTTCGGCTGCTGTAATGAGTCTTCTTATGGATTCTTTGAGTTTCTTTCTTTAATAATAGCCTCCATCTTACAATACAAATATCTTTGAGATAACTATTGTGATTTGGCTCTTTATACTGTACATAAAACCGAAGTGAATTAATCTTTTTTTTTTTTTTTGATGCAGACTCTCTTCTGAGCAACTGTGAACCATCCATCAGAGCTTCATCAAAACTGCATTAGTGCAAAGTAGTTTCAGAGGCTGAACTTTAGGTTGCTGTCAGGTTTTTTTTAATGCACCATTATCTCCTCCCAAATGCACAGTCTTTCTAAATTCATCTGCCACATACTTGAATGAAGTTTTTTTTTTTTTTTTTGCAGTTACCAAGATGTCCTCCAAACTCTCACACAGTGGTCACCAGGTGGCTGCATCCAGGTTATGCTCAAGGTCAAAAAGTCAGTAGGCGTTAAAAGTGGGACTCTTTTGGCACCTCATGATTTGAGCCAGAATCAATTCACGAGGCTCTGGTTTGAGTCTGAATTTATGTTTGATGCATCTAAAAAAAAAAAAAACCCCAAACAATCATAAATATTTGAAAAATAGAAACATTCCTACCCACTGTCTTCGGTAGTTCCACATTTTTATCTAACCGCAGCTGTGCAGGTCAGATGTCTCGCTTCATCGTCAGACACTGAAGCTGACTGCCACACAGCCGTGTTTCACGCAAGTACATTGAATATAATTTACTGTCCATATGTCCACATACTATGACAGTGATGCTGCAGCAAACTGATTTAAAACACCCAGACTTAAATAAAATAAGGAGTTTGTGCTGGGATTCACGCGTCTCTGTTGTGTGCCACGCCAAAGACTGTCTGGGCGGGCACGTTTAACAGTTCCGCTTTTTTATTCCATCAAAATTAATCATATTAATAGTTAAGGTTTAAGAACTGGAATCTTGACATTTGTGCATCAGTTCAGAATCGTTCACATCTGCTTGGAACAAAACATTTTTTCCCCAACCACTATAGGCCCAGGCGCTATATCGACTGTGCCTGAAATCACTCCCTACACACTATGTAGGTCACTATGTTCTCCATTTCTAGGGGTGTCTGAATGTCTATTTAATGCCTATGCAGTGTATTTAAAATATCCTGTAATGCATTTGGAGAAGCAGTGTCCAGCTGTATAGTCAGTAGGTTAGCCAATGCAATGTGCTGCACACACAGCAGCAAGAATCTGACATCACGACAGAAACTGTCTTAAATCAATTTGATATAATACATATTTACTCAAACAGATGTAGATATTCACTTTTTAACACCATTAATCTGTTGTCTTACTGTAACGGCGTAGTTAACGGTGGAGACAGAATAACCCAAGCAGTGTCTGAAAGCCCAAATTTTCATTGTTCTCTTGAATTCACTGAATCGTTCCTCGCATTTGAATTCACTGACAGGGATTAGGATTAGGATTGGGATTTGGGAGTAGGTAAAGTTAAAATGTAATAGGTTACCCTTAGGATTTGGAAGAGGGTAAGGATAAAAAGGTTAGATAGATATTAATTGAAAAATTTCAATTAATTGAAAAATTGAAACAAATAAATGCCTCAGATTTCTGTACCTGTAGCATGCTGTCTTTAAGATATGGCATTAATAGAACGTACTGGTTAATCAGATTCAAGCTGTCTCTGTAGCAAGTATTCTATGGGTTCCGTACCCATTAGCTGCTGCCTTAAAATTTTAGGCCTCCAACCTAATGTAGACGTCAACTAACGTCTTACCAATGTGCAAACAACCTCTATAAGATAAGATAAGCCTTTATTAGTCCCACAATGAGGAAATTCCAGGATTGCAACAGCACAGGGATAGCAACACTCAGAGCAACAATCAGAAGGCAAGAAACAACAAGAGCAGCTAGTATACATATGTACATATTACTATAAATATATATATATATATATATATATAGACACACAGTGCGGAGCATTGTGGTTGGTGGATGTGCAGCAGAAAGTCTAAGCTCTCTCTCCGCGGATGCGGCGGGCCAGCTGGATGTCTTTGGGCATGATGGTGACCCTCTTGGCGTGGATGGCGCACAGGTTGGTGTCCTCGAAGAGACCCACCAGGTAGGCCTCGCTGGCCTCCTGCAGAGCCATGACGGCGGAGCTCTGGAAGCGCAGGTCGGTCTTGAAGTCCCGAGTGATCTCCCTCACCAGGCGCTGGAAGGGCAGTTTACGGATGAGCAGCTCCGTGGATTTCTGGTAGCGACGGATCTCTCTCTATAAAATGTATTCTCAATGCAAACTTGATACATTGGGCCGATGTGATGTGCTGTTGGGGAGAAGAGTCTTTTTAACCTCGGGGTGGATGATCTACTCCATCGTTCAAGTTCTGGTTCAGCATTGCACTGGAGTATGAACTGTTGGTTTTCATACTTCATACTGGAGCCTTCACTGACCAATTACTACAAGAGAAATTATTGTAAATACTAGTCTATAACCACAATAGACACTGTGAGGCTTTACGAAAATCGTTGGCTTCAGATGATGGTGTCATAATAGCTGATATTTTTGGCAGGTTCCCTGTAATGTGTAAACTGACAAAAATGCAGTGTGTATCTGACGATGGCACTTGGGAGAACCTCAGTGTGCTTCTAAAAGAGACTAAGATAAGTCAGTGGGCAAAAGCTGAAAAATATTATGCTAATATACTTCTTTCTGCCAGAGATGCAGCCAAAGTAGGTTTATTGTTTGGAAACCATGAAGCTCTTTATAAAATGGAATTGTAAATGATCTGAATGAGATTTTTCCATCTGCACCGTATAGAAAATAAGCATAGCCACTAGGGATGTAAGTTATCAGTTAATTCATTAATTGATAATTGATTCACCTTATTGATCATTAACGATTAATTGATAAGTGACATTTTTCCTGAGAATCTGAATTTCCATCAGTACAATACGGTCTATCTTTAATATATAAAAAGTTGCTGTTTTTTTATATACTGAATAAAACATGAACATTATATTCCTCAATGATTTATTGTGCCATTTGCATTTTTTTTACTACAGACAATGGCATTTTTTGTAGCTTAACAAATTTTGCACTGTAGTGTGTACTACAGTCATGTGAAAAAATTAGGATACCCCATTAAATATTCAGTTCTTTGTAAGAAATGTTCACATAGCTATGTCTAACCTTGTTTTTGTTTTTATTTGCATTTTTTAACGTTTATTTTAGCCATTTTAAGTGGGAATGAATGTGGGGGTGTCCTAAAAAAGATGGGGGGGGGGGGGTTATCCTAATTTATTCGTCACTATTTGTTTAGAATTATATTTTACAGAAAATTTCAAAAAAGTCTTTATTTTTAATTGTTGACTTGTATTACATGAATCTCCCAGTATTTTAAACACTGGTATTAACTATCCATATATCCAAATATGTTTAAAAAAAAAACACACAAACACACAGGCTTGTACAGGGTGTCCTAATTTTTTCACATGACTATGTGCTGGTACATCTCAGTAAATTACAAATGTTATGATTTTTTTTTATTTATTTCAAAAACTACTACCAATATCATAAAATTTATCATTTTTAGTTATATTAAAAAATTAAACTTTAATGTTCTAATTTACTGAGATGCACTGGTAGACTGCTTTAAAAGGAAAATAAATTGTGAGCTGCTTCATCTGTGGCATGTTCCCGGCAATCCAGGCAAACCTAGCACGATCTGGGCTCTCTCTGTTGTCTGTTTACCTCAGTGGTGACTTGAGTCCAGTCTGCTTTCCCATCTAGTGGCAGGTTGAAAGGAGGCAGGGGGGATATGTTTTTGCACTTGTGCAGCCTGCTGCAGTCCCTTTCTCCGTCCTGTTGTTTTATTTCATTTCAGTGAACCTGTAACCACGTGACATCAGATCCTCGGGACAGGAGCATTATACCAAATTAATCACACCTGTGGATGCACACCTTGTACAGTGATGTGAAAAAGTGTTTGTCCCCTTCCTGATTTCTCATTTTTTGTGTTTGTCACACTTAAATGTTTCAGATTATCAAACAAAATTAAATATTAGACAAAGATAATGCAAGTAAACACAAAATGCAGTTTTTTTAATGACGGTGTTCATTATTAAGGGTAAAACAAATCCAAACCTACATGGCCCTGTGTGAAAAAGTGATTGCCCCCTAAACCCAATAACTGGTTGGGCCACCTTTAGCAGCAACACCTGCAATCAAGCATTTGTGATGACTGGCAATGAGTTTTTTACAGCGCTGTGGAGGAATTTTGGCCCACTCATCTTTGCAGAATTGTTGTAATTCAGCCATATCGGAGGGTTTTTGAGCATGAACCGCCTTTTTAAGGTCATGCCACAGCATCTCAATCGGATTCAGGTCAGGACTTTGACTAGGCCACTCCAAAGTCGTCAATTTGTTTTTCTGAAGCCATTCAGAGGTGGATGTGCTGGTGTGTTTTGGATCATTGTCCTGCTGCAGAACTCAAGTGCGCTTCAGCTTGAGTTCACGAACAGATGGCCGGACATTCTCCCTCAGGATTTTTTGGTAGACAGCAGAATTCATGGTTCCATTTACCACAGCAAGTCTTCCAGGTCCTGAAGCAGCAAAACAGCCCCAGACCATTACACTACCACCACCATATTTTACTGTTAGTATGATGTTCCTTTTCTGAAATGCTGCTACTTTTACGCCAGATGTAATGGGGCACACATCTTCCAAAAAGTTCAACTTTTGTCTCGTCAGTTCACAGAGTATTTTCCCAAACGTCTTGGGGATCATCAAGATGTTTTCTGTCAAAACTGATACGAGTCTTTATGTTCCTTTTGCTCAGCAGTGGTTTTCGTCTTGGAACTCTGCCATGCAGGCCATTTTTGCCCAGTCTCTTTCTTATGGTGGAGTCATGAACACTGACCTTAACTGTGGCAAGTGAGGCCTGCAGTTCTTTGGATGTTGTGGGGTTTTTTGTGACCTCTTGGATTAGTCGTCACTGTGCTCTTGGGGTAATTTTGGTCGGCCGGCCACTCCTGGGAAGGTTCACCACTGTTCCATGTTTTCGCCATTTGTGGATAATGGCTGTCACTTTGGTTCACTAGAGTCCCAAAGCTTTAGAAATGGCTTTATAACCTTTTCCAGACTGACAGATCTCAATTACTTTTTCTCATGTGTTCCTGAATTTCTTTGGATCACGGCATAATGTCTAGCTTTTGAGGATCTTTTGATCTACTTCACTTTGTCATGCAGATCCTGTTTAAGTGATTTCTTGATTGAACAGGTGTGGCAGTAATCGGGCCTGGGTTTGGCTAGAGAAATTGAACTCGGCTTTCTAAAGATGTGATAAACCACAGTTAATTTATGTTTTAACAGAGGGGGCAATCACTTTTTCACACAGGGCCATGTAGGTTTGGATTTTTTTTTTTACCCTTAATAATAAACACCTTCATTTAAAAACTGCATTTTGTGTTTACTTGTTATCTTTGTCTAATATTTAAATTTGTTTGATCTGAAACATTTAAGTATGACAAACATATAAAAAAAAAGAGAAATCAGGAAGAAGGCAAACACTTTTTGGCACCACTGCATCCACCTATTCTTCCTCTTTCTATCCTTCTGGTCGCTAATAGCTTATACCATCTGTTTAACATTGTGTTTTGTGTGCTGTTTGGGCTGCCTTACCCTAGGTACCCCATCGCTGTGTCATAAAATTGTTGTGTTTTTCTGCTAAATGAGAGAAGGTTTGCAGCGGCTGTGTAGCATGACGTGCACTATTCGTGCCTGCTTGAGGTATGTAATATACACTTGCCTTCTTTTCAGCTGGAACTGTTAACAGTTTAGCAGCGTGAGGTACTGTATGTACTACCCTTATCTGCTTTAGTTTGTGATGTATTTTTCTGCCTTCTGTTCAGGCAGAAGAATTGTTTTACCACTTAACAGCACACAATATGCTTTATCTGCTTGGGATATGTGATATATTTTTGCCTTCGTCAAGGAGGAATTACTTAACAGTTAACAGCATGGTACAATTTGCCGTTAATTCTGCATTGTTTCTTTTTTCTCGAATGACAGTCATCTTCTTAAAAAATAAAAAAGGAGACATCTTCTTTCTCTGGGTACTTGCTTGGTGCACTCTCGCCACCTTTTGTGGGAGAGTGGTACTGCATTCAGGTGGGAACTGAAATCTGATATTTCTATGTTCTCTTATGACTAGTGCACTTGTGCCTCATGGAACAACCCTTTGGCCTGTTTATAATAATAATAATAATAATGAGAATAACTGTCTTGTTTTCTCTCCTATTGTTCTCCTGGAGGAATACTGGCTAATGGAGTGAAGGAGGAGGAAATAATAATAATAATAATAATAATAATAATAATAATAATAATGCATCAGATTTATATAGTGCTTTATCATAGACACTCAAAGACGCTTTACAAGTAGATACATTATTCATTCACTCCAGACAGACAATGGTAGTGGCAATCTACTACTATAGCCACAGCTGCCCTGGGGCAGGCTGACGGAAACGTGGCTGCCAATCCGCGCCAACGGCCTCTCCAGCCACCACCGAACATTTATACATTTATATACATTCATACCCAGTGTTATGGGCACCGGAGGCAATGCGGGTGAAGTGTCTTGCCCAGGGACACAACGGCAGGATATAAGATAAGATAAGATAAGATAAGATAAGCCTTTATTAGTCCCACAACGGGGAAATTCCAGGATTGCAACAGCACAGGGATAGCAACACTCAGAGCAACAATCAGAAGGCAAGAAAAAAAAACAAAAAAAAAACCAAAAAAAAAACAAGCAAGCAAGAGCAGCTAATATACATATGTACATTTACTATAAAATATATATATACACACACACACACACAGACACACAGTGCAGAGCATTGTAGCTGGATGGAATAAATATATGAATATATGAACACAGTGCAGAGCATTGTAGCTAGATGGAATAAATATGTAAGTATATAAACACCCACAGTACGGAGCATTGCAGCTAGGTGGAATAAATATGCAAGTATATAAACACACACAGTGCGGAGCAATGTAGCTAGATGGAATAAATATATAGATATATAAATATAAATATATATATATATATATATATATATATATATATATATATATATATATATATAATATACGTATATATCTGGGGAGAGTGGGATTCGAAACGCCAACCATCGGGTTATTGGATGACCTGCTCTACCTCCTGAGCCACTGCCGCCCCAAAATAGGCTGTACACTGGTACGCACCAACCCAGGGCTTCATTCCTCCAGCTTTAGCTGCTCCAGCTGGAACCGCGAAAGCCCGCAGGAAGCAGAAACAGATTGAAGAAAGCCAGCTACGCGACCTATGGGTGGACTTCATGCAGAGGCAATTGGAGGAGATGTGTAAGACCACTGAACATATGGTGGCAAATCAACATTGCCTTTTGGGTATGCCACTCCAGGCTCCCGTATGTACCCCGGGACCACATCCTGATGCAGTGTCCCTCACGGCCTCTGATAACTTGGGTAAGACCATCAGCTACTACTGTGGCTCCAGTGGGCGAATGGATGTCTCAGAGGATGATGATGATGAGGACGACACTGACCCTCCGGTCAAGAAGGACCCTCTTGAGCCCTATGATGTGTCTCTCAGGGCACTGCTCTCTAGAGCAGCATCAGCTGCTGGGCTTCCTCCTCCATCTTCTCCACCTAGGGCTTCAGCTTTGGACAGAGGTCCTGTATCCCGCAGGCAGGTTTCCTCTCCAGTTTATCCTGACTTTGTGGGTCATCAGCAGAAGTCGTGGGCGCATCCAAGGGAGGCTGCTGCTCCTCGCTCTAGGCTCAGTGTTCTGAGTGGTGCTGCAGAGCAAGGCTTGGATGGTGCATTGAAGGAGGGCCCTACCTTTGCATTGCTGGCTGGAGCTCCCCCCACAGGCAGCAAGTCAATATGCCACCCTAATAACAAGTGTCGTGCCACTGATGGGTTAGTGGCTAGTACCTACCAGTCTGTGGCTATGGCCTCTAGGTTGGCAGACGCTAATACACTTCTTTTAGTGTATTTATAAGGCCTGATAAGAGACCTAGAGTCAAAAGCAGAACTGACCTTCTACCAGAATTAGTAAGGATTGTGGACACTGTGATTCAAGGAGCTAGCTTTCAGGCTACAGCTCCTGGGAATTCTTTGGCCAGCTGGCCATGACCGGCGGCATGTGTGGCTGAGCCAGTCTGGATTGGTGGATATGGACAGGGCTGCTGTTTTGGAGGCTGTGGTAGCATCTGGTAAGGTCTTTGGGCCCGCAGCAGAGGCGGTGTTGGATGAGGTGCAGAAGGTGAGACTGCGCACGCAGTCCTTTCATCAGCCAGGACCACCAGGTCGAGTGTCCAGAGACCTCTTGAGAGGTGTGAGAACCCACAATGGCTTCGTTTTACAGAACCAGGTTCCTTTCAGAGCTCGGGTCACCTGAGGCAGAGAGCCTCTCGGCAGCGGGTACAGGTTCAACAGCACTCGTGTCCGTGCTCTCAGGAGCGTGTAGGCTGTGGCCCTGCCAAGCCCCGCCAACGTCTCTGACGGTACGGTTCCCCTAATGTCAACCTTCACTGCAGCACATCTCATGAGTTGGCGTCGGTGCACCTCATGTCCATGGGTGATCGATACACTGGAGTGTGGATACCACCTACAATTTAGATCTCATTTCCCACCTTCAAGGGGTTTGGGGAAGCAAAAGTAAGGAGGACACTCTTCCGCGGTTCTGGGCAGTGAGGTCTCTGCCCTGCTGGGAGAGAACGTGATATGGTCTCTGTCTTCAGGAGAAGAGAGGCGAGGCTTTTTACGCTGCCCATT
The DNA here is from genome assembly GCA_020510985.1 of Pholidichthys leucotaenia. NCBI lineage: Eukaryota > Metazoa > Chordata > Actinopteri > Cichliformes > Pholidichthyidae > Pholidichthys > Pholidichthys leucotaenia. The sequence continues at coordinate 167,160,213 of CM035844.1, forward strand.
CCTTGTCTTCAAGCGGATTGGTGTGTGACGCACAGAGCTACCGGAGAACTGACCCCCCCCCCCCCCCACTGTAGCTTCACTACTTGCAGTGCCTGTGGGGCCTAAGGTCAGAGGATCGGGATAGGCACCGCCCTATACACCATATGGTGTCCCACGTACTGTGGGAGGGAATTAACTAACTAACTAGACAAACTGGGGGTCTCCAGCCGGTTGTGGACCTGAGACAGTTAAGCAGGCATCTCAAGGTGCTCCCTTGGCCGGTGCTCAGGCTGAGGACATTGTTCAGGCCATAGGGCCAGGCGATTGGTTCACAGCAGTGGACCTTCACAATGCTGATGTCCATATTCCCATAATCCGGCCACAGGAAATTCTTCAGGGTTCCTTCAGCACAGCCTTGGGTTACGACGTCGTGCCTTTTGGCCTGTCCCTGTCCTCGGACGTTCACCAAGTGCATGGATGCTGCGGTAGAGGGGCATTCAAGTTCAGTTATCTGGATGATTGGCTGGTTTGTGCACCATCAGAAGCCGTAGCAATATGGAGACCATATTGGCTCACCTGGCGGCACTTGGGTTGCATTTGAATGCAGTAAAAGGCTGCCTAGTTCCAACCAGGGTTGTCAAGTTCTTGGGGCTCACCCTGGAATCAGTTGCCATGAGGGAATCCCTGACTCCAAAGAGAAGGCATGCTATCAGGGAATGTATCAAGAGCTGCATCTCACAGAGGACTGTTTCATTGCAGCAGTGCCAGAGGATCTTAGGTCTATTTACTGCAGCTGCCCAGGTGGTGCCACTGGGTCTTTTACATGCTCATCCCCTTCAGCGGTGGTTTGCTCTTCAGATGCTGGTTTTGCCCAGAGACAAAGGGAGGAGGCTAGCTCTTTCTGAAAAGGGCCTCATGGTTCTCAGGTGGTGGAGACACTCCTCGGCAGTCCGAGATTGTGTTCCCCTGGGCCAAGAGGGCTGCGGGTTGACAGTTGCAACCGACGCCTCCTTAACAGGCTGGGGTGCAGTCTGGGAGGGCAGGTTTGTTCGGGGGCACTGGACTCTGGCTCAGCAGTCTTGGCGTATAAATCGTCTGGAGATCGAGGCAGTACATTTGGTTTTGCGGCATTTTCTTCTGGTCATTCAGGGCAGAAAAGTTCTTGGTGCGAACGAACAGCACAGCTGTGGTGTCATGTATCTGTGGTGTCATGTATCAACCGGCAGGGCTGTCTGAGGTCTCCATGTGAGGGCGCGTTGTCTGCTCTTGTGGGTTCAGGCCAAAGGTACGTTCCTGAGGGCCTTTTACCTGTCGGGGCCCCAGAACATAGCGGCAGATCTGCTGTCACAAGGGGGTCCCCATCCTGGCGAGTGGTGACTGCATCCAAAGATAGTTGAGCAGATCTGGCTTTGGTTTGGTCAGGTGGAAGCAGACCTGTTGCGACAATGGAGAACACCCACTGCACTCTCTGGGGCTTGATGCATGGCCCGCCAGGTCCACTGGGTACAGATGCTTTGAGTGTTGCCTGGCCTCCAGTGAAACTGTTTGCCTTTCTGCCACTGCCTCTTCTGCCAGCTTTCCTCGCAAAGGTGAGGCGACTGTCTGTTCAAGTAATTTTGATAGTCCCGAATTGGCCACAAGACCATGGATGGCGGAGATCCACGAGATGTTGGAAAGTCGTCCTTGGCCTCTCCTGGTCGGATGGGACATGCTGTCACAGGCACAGGGCAGGATTTGCGATCCAAATCCCCAGCTCCTGAGGCTTCATGTATCGGCCTTGAACGGGAGCAATTGTATAAACTTGGCTTGGAGAAGGAGGTTGTAGACGCCGTACAGGCTTCACCGGCCCCGTCTACCCAGCTGCAATGCAGTGTGAAGTGAAGAGTGTTTTCGAACTGGTGTTTTACCAAGGGGTAAATTTATCAATCCCTTGACATGTCACATCTTTGTCATTTTGTCTTACCTCCAGTACCTCTTCGCCCTAGGTCGGGCGGAGTTGATTATCAGGGGCTACCTGGTGGCAGTGTCAACTGTCCATGAGAAGTGTGATGGCTTGTCTCATGGGGCTCATCTCTTGGCTAAGTAGTTTTTGAGAGGCGTGAAATGGAGCCGTCCATCTCGGCGTCCGTTGCTGCCACTTGGGATCTCCAGATAGTTCTTAGGGCTCTATGCTTACCCCCTTTGAGCCACTCCCCAGTGTGGCCCTTCATCTGCTCTCTTGGAAGACTGCTTTCTCTTGGCAATTGTCTCAGCCAAGAGGGTCGGTGAACTGAATGCACTCTCTGTGGACACAGCATGCCTTGGGTTTGATGGTGATCAGGTGGTTCACCTGCGGCCCAACCCAGCTTCAGCCTAAGAGGCTGGCTAGTGGGTTTGTTTCCCATCGTCTTGTGCTTGTGGCCTTCTACCCTCCCCCACGCACCTCTTCAGAGGATGAGAGGCTTTATAGTTTGTGCCCAGTAGGGCCCTTAAGCTTTATATTGACCGTATGAGGTCTGTCCACTCTTCAGACAAGTTTTGTGTCCTATGGGGAGTCCACGATGGGCAGGCCTATCTCTAAGCAGTGCCTGTCCCATTGGATAGTCAACCTGATTGCTTTTACATGTGTACATGTTGGAGCAGGACCACCAGATAGGCTGGTGGCTCACTCGACTTGGGGATGGCCACTATGTGGGCATTGTTTAGGGGTGCACCCCTGGAGGATATATGCGCAGCTGCTGGCTGGGCTTCTTCCTTAACATTCACCCGCTTCTGTAGGCTTAGTCTGACCTCATCAGTCATCCACTCATCTGTTCTAGGGGTCGCAACAGATTCTTAAGTTGCATCTTAGTTTTTCCGTTGTTTGAGCCAGCAGGTATGCCTTTTGCTCAGAATGTTTGTTTTTTTTTGGTCAGCTCCGGTTACCTGGAGGAACTGGCTTAACTTGTAGGTATCCAGTTGAGTACAGTAAGGAGTCGAACTCATCTGTTCTGGTGTTCACAGCAGATTCTTAAGTTGTATCTTGTCTCCCTCATGTTAGCCGGTATGTGTGTCTTGTGCTTGGAAGGGTTTGTTTCAGCTCCGGTTACCTGGAGGAACCGGCTTAACTTGTACGTACTCAGGTATGTACAATAAGGGAGCCAAACTCATCTGACTGTGTTTATGCTTATGGCGTGTTGGGGCATTGTGATTCTTCGACCTGTGGGTGGCGCCACCACCATTCTCCTCAGGACTCATTTGGTATATGGTTGCCATGTGATTATAGGTTCACTGAAATGAAATAAAACATGCGTTTACGGATGTAAACGCAGTTTAATGAATGAAAGTGAACCTGCAACCATTCATTGTCCTTTGTCGGTGGAGGCAGACTCCTCCCAGTCGTGAGAAAGAGGAAGAATGGGTGGATGCAAGGGGTATGTATAAGGTGTGCATCCACAGATGTGATTAATGTGGTATAATGCTCCTGTCCCGAGGATCAGATGTCACGTGATTACAGGTTCACTTTCATTCATAAAACTGCGTTTACGATTTGACAGGTAGACATTGGAACTTGTTGTGGCTCTTCGACATAACCCGGAAGGGCTTAATGTCTTCTTCTGCTTTTTCGGTTGAAATGCGGCAGTGGGTGACTGCGTGCACCCCCGCCTGGACAGCAAAGCCACTACATTTCATGGAATGAGCTCCCATTGAAAAGGACTGCCAAGCTATCAATTAATTGACAACTAAGTTAATTTAGTTGACTAAATTCTTATCAACAGTTAATCGAAAGTCAGTTAATCATTAACATCCCTACTAGCCACCATATTATGTATTTTTTATGAACACTGTGAGCTACTTCAGTGATTACATCGGTGAAAAGAACAAAAGAAAACTTTTTGATTTACTGTTTCCTCAAATCATCCATCCATCCATCTTGTACTGCATATTCAGGGCTCTGGGTCGCAGGAGCAGCAGTCTAAGCAGAGACGAACAGACTGCCGCCTGGTTCACATACGTAGCACCATGATTTCTCCTGCAGGTGGTGAGACCACTGGCGTGCAAACCCAGGTGGCTGCTTTGGGTTCACTGGGTCATTGATGTAACTTTTGTCATAGGGATCTACTGGACCGCTCTTAGTCTGGCCCTCCACCCAGGACCAGTTTGCCTAGAGCAGGGGTCATCAGCTCCATTTGTCCAAGGGCCAGAATTTTGAAGGAAGGCCAGATGCTTTTGTAATATAAAATAGGATTAATATTGTGTCCAAAGTAATATATAATTATTTGATATATTGATTTTCCTTCAAAATTTATGTTATTTTGTAGCCTTTGTCAGTGTTAAAGGACTCATATTACCTGCACAGTTAGCTGTTATGAAAATGTCAGGCCAGGGCGGTGCTTAGCAAAGAAAACCACACATGAATAGTTTGACCAAGGGAATTTTATTTCTCTGAGAAAAATTATGAATAAAACTAAGTGATATTCAGTGATATTGATTAAAATAACCAGAGGTGCAGTGGCTTCTGTTGTAATATTATGTTATAGCCAGGTGCACATGCGCGAACAGAATAAGTAATGCGCACCACATCAAATGTTGTGACGTACATTTGTGTACCTAGGGACAGATAAATTCTTAACATTGAACTGCAGTGCAGAGCATGAGCGACTGCTTTCAGGATTTTCTCCTTTCATGAAAATGTCTAAGTAGCAAGCTCTGTTAAGCAATTACTTTGAAAAACAGTGTGTTTTATACATTTACTAAAAACTTTAATCATCCACTTTTTGATAAGCATGCGAATAGCAGCGAGCACCTCAAAGTAGTGCAAGCAATTGATATTGCTAGCAGGTGCAACCAGGGCCAGAGGTCCAGTGGTCTGCTCAACAGATGGCAAGATGAACTGAATGAAGAACAGCATCAAGAACTGAGTAACATTTTTCTGTTGGCCTTTCACAAAGCGAAACATGCATCTCCTATGTGTTTATATGAGGAGGATATTCTGCTTCTCAAAAGGCTTGGAGTTAACGTCGGGACCACTCATCATTCTCAAGAATCATTCCGTGCTTTTAAATAGCAATAACTGTTGTCAGTGCTTAAAAAGCTGTCATTTCATTTGGTTTTCATTGTTTGAAAATCAGACATTGGTACATATAGTTTTCAGTGCTTAAAGCGCAGTTAATTTTACTTTAAAGTTCTGGAGCTTTAAAGAACAGACATTTTGTTGTAATGCTTTTATTCATTTTCAGTTGAAATTAAAAAGGATTAAGCGGAAGAAGATGGATGGATGGATGGATTGATGGATGGATTAAAATGTGTGTTACGTTATCCACATATTCCTCTATTTTGTGCGGTGGGTCAGGAAAAAAAAATGAGGACCAAGCAGCAACCTCAGGTTCTCCCCTGAGAACGAGACCAAAAAAAGTTATGTGCACCCCTGGTTATTGCCTAATAATTTTTATGGTCTCCACCTCCTGCCCCTCGGTCAAAAAGTATACATCATCTGTCTTACAGAATAAATTCAGACAGACCCAAAAATATTCAACATTTTGCACAGTAATCAAAATCCAAGGCTGGCATCATAAATCCTAATGGGAATTACCTTTTATGAGGAGCTGCTGGGGGGCGGCTGACTCCGCTCTTTTCCCACTGTGTGAGATGATGTCGCATTCACTTACACTCAGAAATCAAATTTTTTGTAAATATACATTATGAATTGATAAGCAAAATTTGACACCAAGTGCTTACTATGAGGTGGGGTTTTTTTTGGGGGGGGGCGGGGGTTGGCATAGTTACTCGTGTGGGCGGACACTGTCCGCAAATGACCCGCCATGGCACCGACCTGTGTGCCTCATTTTACAATAAAACTACTCCTGAATTCAGTCATGTTCTGGGGGTGGGATGGAAAGCTCTGGCAGGCCATATGTGGCCCCTGGGCTGCCACTTGATGTTCACTGGCCTAGAGAGACCCTACCAGGAGCAAGTAGCTCTGACAGCATAGCTCCTGGGATCATTGGGGCACACAAACCCCTCCACCACAATAAGGTGGTAATCCACAGGGATGGCCTTGAATCATGTTGTATTAAACTCAACACTGATCTAGAAATCCTGTTTCATTATTGTTTCACAGCAAAGTGAATTGACGTCATTTCAGGGGACTGAAATGCTTTGTGAGTTGTTCTGTGGAGCAGACGTGAGGCAAAACGATCTTTTCCCATTGTTGTGTTTGGCAGGCAATGAAATGGTCTGTGTGTAGAGGGTGCACGGCGTTTCGATTGAAGCCAGTTTAAATGACGCCTCATGTTGGATGCGTCAGTAATCCCCCCGTGGTGTGTTTGTCACAGGTCAGGCCACATATGAATAATGTATTGGGAGACATCTGACTGAGATGCTGGTTAAAGGTGGCACTTCTGCTAATGACAGCAAACAACCTCACTCTGACATTTCCAAGGAAAGGAGGGAGGCATCCAGGAGAGAGAGGGAGGCAATGACAGATGGGGATCAGGGGAGTCAGATTAGTCTTTCAGTTCAAGTATTCACTCAATTTGTTTGGATGCGGTATGATGAAATGTGACAAGATTGCTTTGTCTTTGATGCATAATGTGACATCCACAGCAGCTGGATGGTAACAGCAACTATTTGCAACTGGATTAAAATATTTAGAAGCATCTGTCTAGATTTTTTTTTTAATGCAATAATTCAATCATTTAAGCCTCTGTCAATCATTAGCCTCCTGTAGAATATTTGAAGTATTTAATTTAAACTCTTGCTGTAGGAAGCATGGTCTACAGTGTGGACTGTGATGGTAGACAAAATATTTTAACGCCAGTAAGTTCTTTTGACTCTCTGGCTGTGTCTTTATTGTGTACATTTCCACTGGATCAGGGGGTTTTGTGCTATGTAAAACATTTTGCGGTGTATTTTGGGAGTGGTGCAGTATGTTTCTTTAAATACATTTAAACCAGCAGTTCTTGATGTCAAAAACAGATTGCGAACTCACCTCAAAAGTTTTCAGAAATACTTTTCACTGCTTTATTTTGAAGATATCGGCAAGTGTGTAGTGCTGATCCGCCATGGTGGACAATTCAAAAAGCTGTGAATAAGTACGTCCACATCCACATACGTCTTCCACAGAATCTAGATCCATTCATTCAATAATTTTCACAACTGCTTCGTCATATTTGGGTCACTGAAGCCTATCTCAGCATTTTCAAGCAAGAGGGAGGGTATACCTGAACAGGGCCGAAACAAAGAGACAGACAACCCAGGGGCATAGCAAGCTTTTCAAAAACGTGGATGTTGTGGTTTGGCCAACTACGGGGGGTGGGGATGGGGAGTATTTAGTACCCATTTTAACAAAAACTATGGTCTTAATCCAAAGGCTCACAAAGGATCAATAAAAAAAAAAAAATTGGCAGCTTCCACTGCAAAAATCTGAAAAAAGGCTTTTCTTTCAATAAATGAAATATTAAACCATTTATATAAGTAAATCATTTCAAAAAATTAAAAAAGGCCATTACATTGGTCAGCAAAATGAGCCCAAATCCTCCCCTGTTAACCTGCCGCTCGCCATCCTCAAAGATTGCAAGGATAGTTTGTACAGGATAACTTAGTTTATCAGTAAGATGATAGTAGCAAATGTACAAGAAAAATCATGAAAATAAGAGGAAAATTTGTTGCAAATTCTGTAGGAAAAAAGTTGCAAATTGTATAGAAAAAAGATGCAAATTTATGACTATATTGTTGTAAATCTGTGTGGGGGAAAGGTAACAATGGTAACATGGCAATTTCCAGGAAAAAAGTAATAAATTTACTACAAAAATAATAAATGTGCCAGGAAAAAATTGCACATTCATTAAAAAAAAAGTTATAACTTTCCAAGAAAAAATGTTAGTTTGCAAGAAAAACTTCTTGTAAATGTGGGAGCCACCGGAGTGGTGGCCTTGTTGATAGAGCATCTGCCCCACAACCGGGAGGTCGTGGGTTCAAGCCCCAGCGGTGTCATACCAGAGACCATATAAAAATGGTACTTTCCGCCCTCTAGCTTGATGCTCAGCAAAAATAGAATGGGGGGAAGGAGAAGTTGTTTGTGGCGATGCCTTGCATGGCAGTAACCCCTCCTGAATCTAGATGTGATTAACACTGTAGATAGGAGAAACACGATTTCATTCAACTGTACATGATGGACTGAATGACAATAAAGTTGGCTTCTGCTTACTGTAAATTTATGACTTTTTCTTGGAAATGTGGGGGAGGGGGGTTCAGCATTTGTAAGTTGTGTATTTTCTCATGAAAATGTAACTTTTTTTCTAGTACATCTGGGACTTCTTAAATTATAAATTAGCATCTTTTATCATATTTTTGCACCTTTATTCTTGTAAATGTGTACTGAAATTACGTTTACACCATGTACTACATTTATGAACATCCCCTTGTTAAAAAATAGACCTCTTTCACGAGCTGTAACTAAAAAAAACTTGTATGTAGTTATTTTTATCCTAAATTTATTTCATTGCTCACCTGTAAAGCTTTCAACTTAACTTACAGGATTTCTCTTGAAAAAGGTGTCAGTCTTCACTCCTGACTTTTTCTTTTCTGCATCTTAATGATTCTGCATGACAAAAAGACAGTGGTGAGCTTGATAGTGACATGGGTCTGACTGACAGAACAGTGAGACTGCTAAATAATTTTGCTCACCTGCACTAGCACATCCACAAAAACAATATTTAGTTTTAAATAAGCCACTTTTGGGTGCATGTATTTGCCGGTCTGAGCCATGATGAGCCTATTATCCCGCCTGCGTTCTCAACAGGAGCTGAAGAACGATAAACACAAAGCAAGAGAGGCAGTACTTACTGCAGAAATGCAAATCAGCTGATGTCATGTTTCAAGCAACAGGAGAGGAAGCGGGAGAGCAGCGCGTAAAGAGGTCGGAGAAACTGAGCGACGTTTGTGTATAACTGGAAAAACTGTGGGTGTTTAGCCCTGTCCCCTTGAAAACTGTGGGTGTTAAAACACCCTCATCCCCTACGGATGCAACACCCATGAGACAACCACTCACTCTAAAGGGCAGTCTACACCAAGCATGATCAGGATAACAATAACTATAAAATTATAGTTTTAAAAATCATTCTAACTCAAGTGAATGGCAGTGTTCCCACTTGTAGTTATCGATGTAGTGTGGACTAGGCTATCCACTTGAGTTAGAATGATTTTTAAAGCTATAATCTTAGTTATCCTTATCCTTATCGTGCTTGGTGTGGATGGCCTTTAAGGCTGGCTTTATGCTTTGTGTGTCTGCTTGAGCGTGATGCTTGTGTCACATAAATTTCATCATCCTCTCCAGCCCGCTAGGCTTCGCAGAGTCCCTTTTTGGCTTAGCACATGCTGCCCTCATTTTGTGACCACATTGACTGTGCACGCTGATAACGCATACGCAAGATCCAACCTCCCATTCAAAAAGTGGCACCAATGACACAACATATAAAGACGAAGACAAAGAAGAAGAAATATTGGGAAGAAACATGACAAGGCCAGAGAAAGAAAAAGAGAAGATGGTCAGCAGTAAAAGTAGTAAACACAGGAGTTCCTCTTAACACAGTCGCCGTTATCATTGCTAAAATGCATATGGCTCTTGGAGTTCTTCTGTTTTATATAGCCCGTGAACAAACTGGCACATCAGCACATTTGCACTACTTATCGGGCTGGGGTGACACTCCAGATGATGGCTATAAGCATGTGTCACATGCTTGGCCAAACAGTAGATGCAAATGAAGCATATATACAGCCGCATGGGTGCTGGCCTTGTCCAAAGTGTTGGTGCTTCATAGACACAGGGTGTAAAGCCAGCCTAACAGCTACAGGCAATTTAGAATCAGATAGCCACTTAACTTGCTTACACCACACAGAAAGGCCAGGTTGTCTGATGGATTTGAACCCAGGACCTTCTTGATATACTTCAGCAACACCATAGTGCAATATACTGTATTTAGTTTAGTTTAATGTTTATTTGAAAGGGACATTACATACTGATGAACATTAATACAAATGTAAGTATGCCAGATTTAGCAATACTGCTAATTTGCATCTGTAGTCCCCCAGCGGGTGACTACAAAGACACACAAACAAACAATCATACACGAGCAGTACAACTGCAATGAAACTGTACAAAGTGTATATGCTAAAGTGCAAGAGTTAAGGTGTTACCAAATAAAACATTCAAATGTCACATGAGGGAAGTACTGTGTATGCGTACACACACATGCACCCAAGCACCTCACAGCAACAACAGACAGCAACAAACAAGAGGCAGGACATACTGTATGTGTGCGACGCATGGGCACATATGCATATGCCGCAGAGCAACCACTAGTTATGGGTACAGTTTTGGTCATTTAAAAGCCAATTTTTGCAATGCATCTTAAAAGTGTTTAGTGTGGTACGTTCTCTGATTGCAGGTGGTATGCTATTCCAGATCTTGGTGCCCCTCACTGATAGCACAGATTAAGCAAATGTGGTGCGTTTGTGGGGGATCTCACAGTGTCCTCTAGTGATTGCTCTGGTGGTTGCACCGGTGACAGATCTCAGTTTAACATATTCTCCCGGGGGGGTGCATAGCCATCCAATATTTTATAGATTGAACAGGCAAATTTGAGGGTTTTATCATTTTCAAAAGATACAAGATTGTATTTCTTTTAAATGTGACAGCAGTGATATGTGGGATCTTTCTTTTCAAAGATTTTATGGCTTTTATGTATAAAGATTCAGTGGGTTTGATTATGGTTACACCAGTAAGTGACCAGCTGGTAAAACAGTAATCGATGTGTCAGAAGATCATTGCATGCAGAAACATTTTGGCCGCACTAACTGTCAGTGATGGTCTAATTTGTTTAAAATGTCTTAGATTGAATTTGATTATGTTTGTGATTTTTTTAATGTTTTTTAAAGGTTAATTTTTAAAGTTTTAAAGTTTTTAAAGTTTTAAAGGATGTTTCCCAAACATCATGCAAACAGTTTTTTTTAGTGTTTAGTAGGAGACATGAATTATTCAGCCAGCAATGGATTTGAGTCATCGCTGTTGTAAGAATGCAGGTGGCTTCTTGTGTTTTTTGCAGGTGTGACTATTACCAGGTCATCTGCATGCATTTGGTAAATCATTTATGTATAGGGAGAATAATATTAGTCCAAGTATGGAGCCTTGTGGGACACCCATTTGAGATTTCAAATATGGAGATTTGACACTGTTGACCATTACACATTACTGTCTGTTGGTTAAATAGGATTTCATCCATTTGATAGCATGTTCTGAAAAAATAAACTGTTTGATTAAAAGGATGTTGTGGTCAACGGTGTCAAATGCCTTCTTCAGATCTAAAAACATAGCACCTACACAATTTCACTTATCTAAGAAAGATGTAGTTTCCTCTAAGAACAAGCTTATTGCAGACTGTTGAGTGGTGGGCATGGAACCCAAACTGTGCATGATGCTGGGGGGTGTTTCCATAATTCAGATGTTCACATAATAGTGTGGTCACCCATTTTTCAGTTATTTTGGAGATGACCGGTAAGATGTTGATTGGTCTGTAGTTGTTTCTGTCAGTTTTACTTCGTTCTGAAAATTGGTCTGACCACTCCTACCTTCCAAGCAGTTGGGACAACACCATGTTTGATTGACAGATTGATTAAATGAGTAATTGGACAACTGAGAGATTCTTTATTTTCTTTTAAAAATTTGGTGTTAAGACCATGTTCATCTGTTGTTTTTGAGCTATTCAGTGAGCTGATGATTTTTGTGACTTCCGGAGTGGTGGCCTAGTTGGTAGGGCATCCGCCCCACAACTGGGAGGTCACGAGTTCAAGCCCCAGCCAGGTCATACCAAAATACCATATAAAAAATGGTACTACCTGCCTTCTAGCTTGGTGATCAGCATAATAGAATGGGGGAAGGAAAGTTGTTTGTGGTGGTGCCTTGCATGGCAGCGACCCCTCTGATTCTAGATGTGATTAACATTGTAGATAAAAGTCGTCGGCCTCCGTCGGTCTATGATGACCATGGAAGAGAATCCTAAACGTCTACTCTGCTGGAACAGCACCACCTGTGGCTGAACAGGCCGATGCGCGAATGACAGTCCCTGTCACACAGGTCGCACTTGTGGGTGGTCTCCGTGCTGCTGGGTCTGTGGCGGTTCTTCCTGCGGGTCCTTTTTTCATCTGCTGCAGCAGTCAGTCTCTCTTCACCCGCCTTGAGCTGTCTGGTCAGGGTGCCTCTCCATTTGGAGCGGTCCGTTGCAAGGTCCTCCCAGCGCTCTGTGTTGATATCCAGGGCCTTCATGTCTCTCTTGCAGACGTCTCTAAAGCGCAGCTGTGGGCGGCCAACGTCTCTCCTGCCAGTTGCCAGTTCTCCATAGAGGACGTCTTTGGGGATTCTGCCATCCTCCATACGGTGAACGTGGCCTAGCCAGCGGAGCCTGCGCTGTCTGAGTAGAGTGAACATGGAGGGAAGGCCGGCGCGGGACAGAACTTCTGTGTTGGGCACTTTGTCCTGCCAGGATATGTCCAGGATGTGGCAAATGCAGCGCAAGTGGAAGGAGTTCAGTCTCTTTTCCTGCCGGGCGTATGTTGTCCACGTCTCACTCCCATAGAGCAGTGTGCTGATGACGCAGGCGTTGTACACTGCCATCTTCGTCTTGACAGAGAGTTTGGGATTCTCCCACACTCGTGTGGTGAGGCGAGCGAGTGTGAAGGTTGATTTTCCAATCCTCTTGTTGATCTCTGTATCAAGGGAGAGGTTGTTGCTGATCGTGGACCCCAGGTACGTGAACTGATTCATGACCTCCAGCTTGTAGTCATCAATGGTGATGGTTGGTGGTGCTTCCGTGCCTTGCGCCAAGACGTTAGTCTTCTTCAGGCTGATGGTAAGCCCGAAGTCCTTGCATGCCTGGGAGAAGCGGTCCATCAGGGTCTGAAGCTCCTGCTGTGTGTGGGTTGCGACTGCAGCGTCGTCTGCGAACAGCATGTCTCTGATTAGAGCCTTGCGTACTTTGGTTCTGGCTTTCAGGCGGGCGAGGTTGAAAAGCCTGCCGTCAGATCTTGTGTGCAGGTAGATTCCCTCTGTTGCTGTGCTGAAGGCATGCCTCAGGAGCATAGCAAAGAAAATCCCAAAGAGGGCTGGCGCAAGTACACAGCCCTGTTTCACTCCGCTGCGTATGTTGAATGGCTCTGAGACGTTGCCATCGTGCTGCACTATCCCCTGCATGTTGGTGTGAAACGATTCGATGAGGCTTTGCAACTTTGGTGGGCATCCTATCTTTGGCAGGATCTTGAAAAGGCCCTCTCTGCTGACCAGATCGAACGCTTTGGTGAGGTCGATGAAGGCGACGTACAGAGGCATGTTCTGTTCTCTGCATTTCTCCTGGAGTTGGCGGATGGAGAATATCATGTCTACCGTCGATCGCTCAGCGCGGAAGCCACACTGAGACTCGGGGTAGACACGTTCGGCAAGCTTCTGTAGACGAACGAGAACAACTCGTGCGTAGACTTTGCCAACAACGCTGAGGAGGGAAATGCCCCTGTAGTTGTTGCAGTCGCTTCTCTCCCCTTTGTTTTTGTAGAGGGTGATGATCTTGGCGTCCCTCATGTCCTGTGGTACGGCACCTTCCTTCCAGCACTGGCAGAGGATGTCATGCAATGGCAGCAGTAGGGCGGTCTTGCAGTGCTTGATCAGGTCAGGGGGTATGCTGTCGTTGCCGGGTGCCTTGCCAGCGGCCAAGCTATCAAAGGCCTTACTGAGTTTGTCGATGGTTGGCTCGGCGTCAAGTTCGTCCATGGATGGCAGGCAGTCAATGGCATCAAGGGCTGACGGTGTCATGGTGTTCTGTCTAGAGTAGAGGTCGGAGTAGTGTTCCACCCATCTCTCCATCTGCTTGTTCTTCTCTGTGATCATCTCCCCAGTGGAAGATTTGAGGGGGGCTGTCTTGCTCTGAGCCGGACCAAGTGCTTTCTTGATGCCATCGTACATACCACGGATGTTCCCTGTTATGGCAGCGGTTTGAATGTCTTGGCTGAGCTGAGTCCAGTACTCGTTGGCACAGCGCCGAGCAGTCTGCTGAACTTTGCTTCTCGCAGCCCTGAGAATCTGGAGATTCTTCTCGTTTGGGTACTTCTTGTACTCAGCAAGTGCTGAGCGCTTGGCTTCAATGACGGGGGTCATCTCGGTCAACTTGGCATCAAACCAGTCCTGTGACTTCGAGGTCTTCCTCCCAAAGGTAGCCAAGGCTGTGCGGTAGATGGTGTTTCGCAGCTCTTCCCACTTCTGCTTTGCAGATTCTCCTCCTTGTGGTACACCAAGTTCCTTCTCAAGGTGGAGGCAAACTGCTCAACAAGTTCTGGTTGGGCCATCTTGCTGGTGTCAATCCGTGCCTTTCCAGGTTGTCTAGCACGATGGAATTTCTTCAGCTGCAACTTGACCTTGCAACACACCAATGAATGGTCTGTGTCGCAATCTGCACTCTGGAACGAACGGGTGATTAGCACGTTCTTCAGTGAGGTGTGCCTGGTCAGGATCAAGTCTAGCTGGTGCCAGTGCTTTGAGCGCGGATGTTGCCAGGAAACCTTGTGTTGGGGCTTGGTCTTGAAGAACGAGTTTGTGATGCACAGATCGTGATATGTGCAGAACTCGAGCAGCCACTGTCCGTTGTCGTTCATTCTGCCCACGCCAAAAGGTCCAAGACAGGAGGGCCAGGAGTCGTGGTCAGCACCCACTCTGGCATTGAAGTCTCCAAGGAGAATGAGTTGTTCAGAGTTGGGGATGATCCTGACAGTTGTTGCGAGATTCTCGTAGAACTCGTCTTTTGCCTCTGGTGTGGCTGTTTGTGTTGGGGCATACACACTGACGAGGGTGACTGGGCCTTCAGTGGTGTTCAGGCGGAGGGTGAGGAGTCGTGCAGAGCCAGTGCTGCCCGGTTCCACCATCTTCAGCAAAGTGTTCTTCACTGCGAAGCCCACTCCGTGTTCCCTGTGTTCGTCACTGCCCTTTCCCTGCCAGTAGAACGTGTAGTCCTTCTCTCTCAGTGTGCCTGCATCAGCTAACCGTGTTTCCTGGAGAGTGGCGATATCCACTCCCAGTCTCTTCAGCTCATTATTGATGATGGCAGTCTTCCTGGTGTTGTTGATGTCCTTGAGGTTAGCAGCGAGTCCTGTCATCATAGTGCGGACGTTCCCAGTTTTAGAGTTGGTCTCTTTTGTTTTATTGTCTTGCCTGGTGCGAAGGTTCTCAGCCTGCTGTTTGGATTTCTCCTTATCCCCATGCACCCAATGAGGAAAGCAAGCTGTGGCGGGACAACACCTTATTGGCTGGGGGCTGCCCAGCTTGAGGCGGGCAGTAGCTGTCCAGTGAGATCTGATGATCCCTCCCACCGTCGGGAACAACCCCTGGCGCCACGCTCTACGCCAATTGAGCAGTGGCTTATAACCGGTAACTGTCATTCCCCGTGTTTTGTCTACGCCAAAGGCGAAGCTGGAGTGTCCTCTCCAGTGATCCGGTGTTCTACCTTCCAGCGTTGGGCGTTGGTAGGATTCAAGCCTGGGCAGGAAGATATGGAGGACAAGATGTTGCCCATGCAGCATGTCCCCCCTCTCCACGTCACTGATGAATCCAAAGGAACAGCAGGGCTGCTACAGTTTGGCACCAGCGCCGTTGCAGGAGCTGCCAGAACGATGCCAGAACGATGTTGAGCACAACATAGAACTGCCTTAGGGGCTCCGACTCCGGATTTTTCCTCAGGGTTGACTCCCGAAGCCTTTCCCGTGACCGGGTATGCCGCAAGGCAGCAGAGGTTTGAAATCAGGGTTTACCTTCCCCTAGATGGGCTACCTTCCCAGGTTGACGAGCCACCATCTACCCGAAGCATCTGGTTTTAAGGCGCCAGAGATCCGCCCTCGCCCCTTCTCCTATTAGTAAAAGCAGTTCCGCCGGGCTTAGAGACTAAACCACACGGGCAGGCTAGGAGTTGGACTTAGTTGTCAGAGGCTTTTCGAGACGCACGCCATAAGGAGCATTTTATGAGCACTGGGAGCTTAACCCCAGTGCCGCTCCTGGCTATGACAACCGTATATGTATGGACTGAATGACAATAAAGTTGACTTCTCCATTTCAGTTATTTCTAATATATTAAAAACTCGTTGTGAGGGATTAATAGGATTAGAATTATGATCAGGTGGATTAAATGAATATTTCTAGCACAGAATTTATGAAAAAGTTGTTAAAATGTAGCAATGACTGTGGGATTCTGTACTAATTTGTGATTAATATTAAGTTCCGTATCTCCATCATTTTTTTTGTTCTGTTTATTAGTCAATTTGTTAATATTATTCCAAATTTTTTGCTATCTCCTTTGGCATTTTCAATAATGGTTATGAAAAAGTTTGCCTTAGCTTTCTTCAGAGTTTGTGTTACCTTATTTCTAGCAGACGTAAATTTTTGTCCGTCTGTTGTTAAATCTGTTTTTAAAACTATTTTAAGAAGCTGATCTCTGGTCTTCATTAGTTGTAAACATTTGGAGTTGAGCCATGATAAACTGATTCTTCTTCTGTTACTTCCTTTTCTTGAAAATGCCGCGATGACCTCTGATTTTTGTTATAAAAAAATCATTGCTGTGATTTGTCATTTGAGGAGGTGATTTCCTTCCATTCAATTTTGTTTTTTGCCATTGTTATATTTTGTTGTTGGTTTTTTGGAGATTACTGTATATAATTTACTGTGTTACCTAATGACTTCTTAAATGGATTTGAAAGCTGTTTCCGTTGAAGTTTTCTTGTTGCTAATATTATATTTTGGTCAGACAGTCCTGTTAAAAGGTTATAAGTCTGGGAGATTTCTTTCAGGTCTATTTGTAAAAAGTAAATCGATTTTGGTTTATCTATTAATTGAGTTAGGTTATAGTGATCTGTAATGATTTTATGATTTTTCGATTTGTCTTTTTTGTGTCCCAATTTATATTAAAATCACCCAATAAGATTAATTCATTTTTTGGATTGCATTGATTAAGAAGCACTTTAAATTGGTTGTGCTTTAGAGGAGGGTTTGCGGTATAAACAAATAACAGAGAAGGTCATCTTGGCTGACAACTTAATGTTAACTCCTACACATTCTAGACTCGTATCTTTTGATCATTCAATCTGATTACATTTTAAGGTGTTTTAACATATAGTAGAACCCCTCCACCTTTTCCTTGCTCCCTATCTTTCCTATACACATTATAGCCAGGCATGGTAACAACATTTTTTACCTTTTGTTCTTATTAAAGGCAAAAATAAAAGATGTTTTTACCTTCGTACGTAATAGAAGGTAAAAACATCTCCTTTCTATTTTTGTCTTTAATAAGAACAAAAGGTAAATAATTAAAAAGGAGACAAAATGAACCTATTTGAGCTATGGTAACAAAAGTTTCAGGTGACGAGGATGATAGCCAGGTTTCAGACAGAACCATAAAATCAGTATTAGAGTTTATCAGCAGATGTTCTAGTTGTTCACGTTCGGAGATCATACTCTGTATATTTAAGTGCCCTCCAAGCAGACCTTTTTTTGTGCTTTGATGGTCCAAAATTCCTTTTACCTGGTTCAGGGTTTGAAAAACTTTTAGCAATCTATGTTTTTTTAACACAGGATTTCTGTGACGAGTATTACACTCACTGCCGGCTGGTTGTTGCATTGCCGCTGTGGTGGAGTCTGTGCGCTGGGCTGCTGCTGCAGCAGAGACCGACCCAACGGCAGCGACTGGCCATTGGGTCGCAGTGCCGAGGACCAGCAGCGTAGCCTTGATATATGGCCGTCTGGTGATGTGGGTTCTCCGCTGTGCCGTGGTGAGGAGGGTGCGTTGCTGTGCCGCGGGGACGAGGGATTTTAAAGGGTTTTGATACCCATAAAAACCACAACACAAGTCCTGAAAGAAAATCTGCATCAGTTTGCTAACTGGAAAACTGTAGACAGAAATTGTGCTAGCCTTACTTGTGAGCACATTTATGCCCTAGAAAGTAGTAGCTGTGCCAATGTGAAAATGGTCAATTTGTGACACAGCACAAATAAAGAGGGCTTAAAGGGGTCATTGACTGAAAAATGGTGTGTTTGTAGGTTTTAACTGTCTCAAATGTGTCAGCAGGTCACGTAATTCACCCAAAATTTTCCAAACAGTCAACGATCTGAAAAAAGCACACCGCCTTTATCTTGTTTTTCTCTGAGACACTCCCAAAAATGTTTTTTGACTCTTCTGGGTAAGTTTCCTCCATCAAGTCTTGAAAAAGGTCACTCACTGCCATCCTAAAGACCCACCCACTGCTCTATTATTGTCCTGCCTAGCTGTCCGTCATGTAGATGGAAGGGGGGGGGGCTAAAGATACCCTATTAGCCCCTGAGCTATTAGTCCACAAGCTAACACTGGTACCAGGACGTTGCCTGTAAGCATGGCTTATATTGTTAATTTCTTCAGATTTTAGTCACCCTCATTTGGCCAGTGGCTAAAACTAGCTTGGAGCCAGTCTAGAATGGAAAAGCAGGGCACCTTCTTCCCTCCACTAGCCTGGGTGCACACCTTGGGTAAGTGTCAGTACACTCCCAGCCTCCCTTGGCCAGAGTCGTCCTGAGTATGATGTTAAACTGCATTCGGGCGAGGGGGTCTGTTGGACTAGGAGGATGATGGAGTGCCTCTTAACCCTCGCTGATACTCCCAGGTGTTCCTTGGGCAAGGACTAGTACCTGTTAGCCTCCCTTACCAGGGTTACAGTAAAACTCTCCAACAACTTTGTGCGTTATAATCCTCTAAGGGGACCCAGGGTTAAAGTGGTTCCGAGCACCCCCTTGCTGATCATATGAGGTGACAAATGGGGCAACTTGTTTGCTGTGAGTTGCGACCCATGTCAGTGGAGGAAGAGATCCTGGTTCTTGTGTCTTGCTGCGGCTCTCACAAGTCCAACACAGTGCTTTGGCTCCTACTTCACTTAGACGGGAGGTTGGAAGGGGCCGGTTCAATCAATCGGCATGTCAAGGTCTACTCTGGGATGTCTTTTGTCAATATAACATCTCCTAATCCCAGAAGCCTATGGCGGAGGGTCAGTCGAGTAATTTGCACTTTTGTGCTTTATTGCTCAAGTATGCCATCCCTGTATCCCTGGTGCATAACCTGCAGGAAGTCCACGGCTCTGTGCATCCCCTTGTAGGGCTCCGAGGAGGGTAGGGAGCAGGGATGATGAATCATACTCTATAAAATATGGCTACTAAACAAACCCCTAAAAAACGAATGTTGGAAGATGATGTGGATGACCCAGGAATTAGCAGGATGGCTCTTTCAAATGGGGATAATTGGCCGAGGCTTATTGTTTTAGAGTCGCTCTCATCAGATATGCCTCTTTCTAAGCTGTCCCCTTTTGCTGTACAGAAAGGAATTTCAGGTATTGCAGGGTCAGTTAAAGATGTTAAAAAAACTGAGATCTGGCCAGATTTTGGTGGAATGCTTAAAGAAATCCCATTCTGAAAATTTGTTGTGGTGTAACATGCTGGCTGGTGTTCCAGTGAAGGCTTTTCCTCACCCTTCTCTAAACAGCTGCAAAGGAGTAATTCGTACTAGAGAACTCCACGATGTGGAAGAGGATGAAATAGCCTCAGAACTGCAACAACAAGGAGTAACACATGTGAAGAGGATAACCATTAAAAAAGATGACCAAACAGTAAAAACTGGCACTTACATTCTGATGTTCAACTGGCATCAACTCCCAGAAAGAATCCAAATAGGATATCTGAGTGTAACTGTTGATGCCTTTATTCCAAACCTGTTGAGATGTTTTAACTGCCAAAAGTTTGGCCATGGCTCCTCAGAATGTAAGAATAAACCAGTCTGCTGCAAATGTGGAGAGGAAAGGCATGAGTTGGCCTGCACAACACCTCCCAAATGTAGTAACTGTTTAGGCAATCATGCAGCATTATCAAAGGAATGTCCATGTTGGATCAAGGAAAAAGAAATTCAAACCGTCAAATGTACTAAGAAAATTAGCTACCCTGAGGCACGTAAACTGGTAGAAGGTTTCTCAAAGTACAAATTCCAGCAGACTTTCTCCTCTGTTGTGAAACCTAAGATGCAGCCTGCTGAGTGCCAGACAGATCTGACCTGGTTAACTAAAGATAAGCCCTGGAGTCCCAGTTAAAAGTAAAACGAGCATTCAAAGCCTGACTACAATAAGTCGACCCTTAAGTCAAAGTCTAAGCAAGTCCGCAGAACAAAACCAATCATCAAAAGAAAAGAAAAAATCCAGCTCCTCTACTCAGGCAAAATCAAGCCAAGAAAATAAATTGCAAAAGAATGGGAATCCAGAACATGCAGAAATGTCTGAAGTCACGACTTGCCGTAGTCACAGCCCTTCCCCCAAAAGCAAGCATAAGGAGCATGCTTTTGTTTTATCTACCTGATGGTGGGTAGCCACATTATCCAGTGGAACTGTCATAGCTTTAAGCCCAATTTCTCTGAAGTGCAGCATTTAGCTGCTAGTTTTAAGAAGAACAAAAAGAAATAAACTTTTCTTCAGATAACTCAGAACCATACAACCAAGATTTCACTATGGAAGAACTTTTGCTCTCAATAAGGAACTCTCATGACACTGCTGTGGGGCCAGATAAAATTCATTATCAGTTTTTAAAACACTTACCCCCCAGTGTACTATCCATTCTCTTGATGGTTTTCAATAACATCTGGAAGTCGGGCAGTATTCCTGAAAGCTGGAAAGAAGCAGTAGTTATACCTGTTCCAAAACCCAGGAAAGATCATACTGATGCCAACAACTACCGTCCAATAGCTCTGACAGGTTGCCTCTGTAAAACCATGGAAAGAATGGTAAACAACCGCCTTGTGTGGGTTCTTGAGTCTGAAGGCCTTTTAACTGAATACCAGTGTGGCTTCAGATGTGATAAAGCACTTTAGACCACCTTATCAGATTAGAGGCCTATGTGCGTGATGGTTTTATTAGAAAAGAACATGTAGTTGCTGTATTTTTTGATTTAGAAAAAGCATATGACACAACATGGAAATAGGGTATTTTAAGAGACCTACATGGCATGGGTTTTAGGGAACATTTGGCCTTTTTCATTTCAAACTTTTTGTCCAATAGACACTTCAGAGTCCGGGTAGGAGATACCCTTTCAGAGCCCCATGTGCAAGAACAAGGAGTTCCCCAGGAAAGCATCCTCTCGGTTACTCTTTTTAGCATTAAGATTAATAGTGTAGTTGGTGCTTTTAGACCACAGACCTTTTGTAGTCTTTATGTAGATGACCTCTGTATTTGCTACAGGGGGAAAGACATGAGCACAATCGAAAAGCAGCTACAGCTGTACATAAATAAGATTAATAGGTGGTCAGTCAGTAATGGTTTTAAATTTTCAAAAACAAAAACTGTCTGCATGCACTTTTGCCTGTTGCGGTCTCTTCACCTCGACCCTGAGCTTTTCATAGATGGAGAAGCTGTCAAGGTGGTAAAAGAAACCAAATTCCTTGGACTTATTTTTGATAATAAGATGTCTTTTATTCCACATATAAAATTTCTATGAATCAGATGTTTTAAAGCCCTTGATATTATTAAAGTTTTGGCAAAAACTAAATGGGGTGCGGACTCTACTGTGCTGCTGCGTCTCTGAAGAGCACTTGTAAGATCTCGGTTAGAGTATGGGAGCATAGTTTATAGATCAGCAAGGAAAACATGCATCAGGACGCTGGAAACTGTCTATCACCAGGGGCTAAGGCTTGCCTTGGGGGCTTTCAGAATCTCTCCTGTTAAAAGTTTATATGTTGAAACAAACAAACCTTCACTTCAAAACAGGTGCCTGAAATTGGCTTTCCAGTATATGGTTAAACTTAAAGCTGACCATAAAAATCCAACCTACTCTGCAGTTTTTCACCCTCAATTTTTGCAGATGTATAAGGTCAGACCTAAGAGCATCACTCCTTTTGGATATGAGCAATGTAACACAGACACAGTTTTGTCCCATACCACCATGGAGTTTGAGGAAACCCAATATCATTCTGGATCTGAGCCAAAACAAAAAGAAAGACACTCACCCAAATGAGTACCAGCAGCAGATCTCGGACATAAAATGCTGTTTTCCTCACCATATTTCCATATACTCTGATGGATCCAAAGTAGATGGCTCAGTCTCTGCTGCAGTTGTCGCTGGGCACAATCAGCATGGTTTGCGGATTCCCAAACAATGTTCAGTTTTTACAGCAGAGGCTCGTGCTTTGCTTCTAGCATAGGAACACATTGAGAGAACCAAACAACAGAGCTCCTTAATTTTTATTGACTCCAGATCCTGTCTTAAGGCACTTGGGTTTTTAAAGACTGATCACCCCTTTATTGTCCGGATTTTAGAGAAACTAGGTTTTTTACAGAAACATAATTTTAATATCATCTTCTGTTGGATCCCCAGCCATGTTGGCCTTTCAGGTAACGAGCAGGCAGACAATGCTGCCAAGAGAGCCTTTACCCGAGAAGTCACTCAATGCCAGATCCCAGCCTCAGACCTCAGGCCTCTAATAACCTCCTATATTTTAAAGAAGTGGCAGACTGAATGGGACACATGTACTGCAAATAAACCGCATGATATTGAACCTGCCATAAGCCATAGACTCTTACATCACTTTCAAAACCGACATGAGGTAGTGTACACTAGATGCCGTATTGGCCACTCAAGGCTCACGCACAGCTTTTTATTAAAAGGTGAAGCCCCACCATCTTGTCAGTTTTGCGGAGGTTTTTTTTTTATCAATAAAGCACATTTTACTTGACTGTCCTGCTCTCAGGACAGCAAGACAACGTTTTTATACTCAAAAGTCACTGAAGGATATTTTTAATAAGGCACCACTAAAGAAAATTTTAGGGTTTCTAGCACATGTGCATCTGAAGCATCTTATTTAATTTTTCTATTTTATTGTGTTTACATATCTATCTCGCTCTATTTATTTATTCTTTCATTTAGGTTCACGTTCAGGTTACTTTATTTGTACCCGTAGGTAGATTTGTTTTGCAGTCTGGTGACATCCATATTTACAAGCCACAATTACATTCAACATAGACACAAACACAGGCACACATGAAGCCGACTATAAACATGATAAAAAATACTCAAGGCTCCATCAATCAGAGTATAAAGACAAAGAGATGAGAGAAAAAACAGAGGTAAGAGAGAAGGGTCATATTGTGGGAATGTGGGAATGACGAGACAGAGTTCTCTCTCAAGTCAGCTTTATTCACATCACCAACATCTCAAAGAAGAAAGAGGCCAACACAGGAAACTCTCGTCCTTAAATACCAGGACTCTTACAGTTCACAAGTCACGTCTCACAGACCACGTTGCATTAAAATTCACAGTAACAATGCATCTCCTCTTTAATCCTTTAATTACTCCCCCACAGTCTCAAGCCTTGCATACCAAAGCTAACATCCTTGCAGCTTCCTGTAATTTCCAAGGAAGCTCTGCCTTTGTTCTGATGTGGGTCACAAAGCAGGTCACATATGTGTGTCCACCACAATATTAAAAATTTATCATCCTGTCTCTATATAATTTTTAACTCAGTTTTCTTATTAGTTCTAGTTTTGCCATGAAATAGCCATAGATGCTGACATGACACTAAACAAGAACACTCACTCACTCACTCACTCACCCCTTGGCCAGGGTTATGGCTGACAAACCCGGCAGTTCTATAAGTCAACTTGATGGTAGTTCTGGAAAATGGCAGGACTATTTTGTCAACTTGGCATCAGTCCTGTCTCAGTACTCCATGGCAGCACTCAAGGGTGGGGATAGACAAACTTATCTTCCGGCCAGCCTCTGCAGCATAACAAAGATGCCAGCATGCCTCGACCTGTTCTTGCCCGCTGGACTACACCTTTGCCTTGCCAAGAGAGTGGTTCTGGTAATGCAAAAGCCAGTATTACTTAAATTTTTTGCAATGCAGTGCTATAATTATGAATGCGGAAATGAATTCTCATACCGGCTCGAACGTCGCCCGGGTTAACAAGGTTCATGCTGGCCAGCTCTTGCTCTAGCGACCAGTGAAAAGTAAGCTATGAAGCAAGAAAAGGAAGAGTTTGAGATTTGCTGAATGGAATGTTAAAACTGTACTTGATAGTGATCCCTCAAAATGGCCAGAGTGACAGACAGCTTTAGTAGCCAAAGAGCTGAACAGATATGAAATGGATACAGCCACTCTTAGTGAGACCCGACTGCCTCTCTATGATAGCATAGTTGGTCATGGCTACACTTTCTTCTGGAGTGGAAGAGACAAAAATGAAAGACGTGAAGCTGGAGTTGGCTTTGCCATTAAGAATTTGATTGCTCAAAAGTTGGAACAAGACCCGACACCTATGAATGACAAGATAATGACACTGCATCTTCCTCTGCAGAGGGGTGCATATGCCAATATAATCAGTACTTATGCTCCGACAATGACAAACCCTGATAAGGTGAAAGAAAAATTCTATGACAGACTGAGAGATGTTCTGAGACAAGTCCCTAATAAGGATAAGCAAATTATACCTGGTGACTTTAATGCTAGGGTTGAGAAAGAAGAAGAGAACTGGCCTGGAGTGACTGGCCGACATGGAATTGGAAAGTGTAACTTGAATGGTGAACTCGTATTAGCTTTCTGCTCAGAGTATAGCCTCGTCATCACCAATACTATGTTCAATCACAAACTTCACCATAAGACCACATGGATGCATCCTAGGTCAAAGCATTGGCACCTCTTGGACTATGTGATCACCAGACAGAGAGATCACTTAATCTTATCCTACACTTTATTACATGTATAGTTTATTTCTCTTATCTTATCATGTTTAATGTTGCAGCATTGTACCGAGACAAATTCCTAGTTTGTGTACTACATGAACAATGGCAATAAACCTGATTCTGATTCTGATTCTGAGAATGATGTACTGAATACCAGAGTGATGACCGGTACTGACTGCTCTACTGATCATAACATGATAAGATCAACAACTGCCTTCTCTATAAAGAAGCGAAAAGCACGAACTGGAGCCAGGCCACCAGCTAAGCTAAATGTGTCTAAGCTGAAAAACAAGAGCACCCAAGAAAAATTTCAAGAACAGATGGACAAGACTATAGGAGAGCTACAACACAAGGAGACAAGGTTAGAAGACCAATGGAACACGCTGAAGACAGCCGTATTTGACACCGCTGAAGAAGCCGTTAGAAAATCAGAGCGGACACAGTAGAACTGGCTTGACGCGAATGATGAGAAGCTGATAGCCTTGCTTGAGAGAAGGAACACGGCAAGGATAAAACTCATGCAGATTAACATGAGGGCTAATAAAGCGAAATTAGTGGAAGCCAGGAGTAGGCTTCAGCAGTACACCAGAGAACTGAAGACTCAGTGGTGGGAGAAGAAAGCTGAAGGATTACAACTTACTGCAGACATGAATGATATGAAGGAATTCTACCATGGCTTAAGAGATGTATATGGACCTCAGAAGAGAGGCACAACCATGCTGACTGCCCTTGATGGTGAGACAGCTTTGAAAGGGAAGGATGAAATACTGAACAGGTTCACGCAGCACTTCAACCAACTGTTAAATGTACCTGGAGATACAGACAATACAGTGCTCAACTCAATTGCAGATAAGCCTACCATCTCAAGTCTAGATAGGAAACCAAATTTTGAAGAGCTGTTGAAAGCCATTGATGCATCAAAAGATAACAAAGCACCAGGAAGATGTGGAATACCAACTGAGGTATGGAGGTATGGTGGAAACTAACTAAAAGAAAGACTTTGATCTAATTGCTGACATCTGGGAACAAGAGCACATGCCACAGAACTGGAAAGATGCAAATATCATGCCAGTATTTAAGAAGGGGAGCAGGAAGGATTGTGAGAATTATAGAATATCTCTTCTGTCCACTGCTGGTAAAATAATGTCTTGAATATTCCTCAACCGAATCAATGAAAAGCTTATCCCAAACATCTTACCCGAGACATAGTGTGGTTTTCAGAATGGAAGAGGCACCATGGATTTGATCTTCAGTCTGCGTCAGATCCAGGAGAAGTGTATGGAACAGAACATGCCCTTGTATGCTGTATTTATAGACTTCACAAAGGCCTTTGATACAGCATCAAGACAAGGTCTCTGGATTGTGCTGTAGAAGTATGGCTGTACAGACAAAGTTGTTAGCCTGGTAAGATCCCTTCACGCTGGTATACAAGCCCAAGTAATTCAGGGAAACACCACCTTCATGAAATTTGCTGTGACAAATGGCATCAAGCAAGGTTGTGTGCTTGCTCCGACATTGTTCTCTTTATACCTGACTGCGATGCTAGAAGTAGCATTCAAGAATGTCCAAGAAGGTATTTATATACAGACATGACATGATGCAGACCTTTTCAAATTGTCTCACTTCAAAGCAAAGACGCATACAAGACACCTTGTGCAAGAAATGCTTTTTGCTGATGATAGTGCTGTGGTGGCGCACAGCTCTAAGGATATTTAAATGTTAGTAGACAGATTTGCCAAGACTGCTGCTCAGTTTAGCCTTAAGATCAACATAAAGAAAACCGAGTGCTTCTGCCATCCAGTGAAACTGCTCAACCCTCCACCTGCACCTGAAATCACAACAGTTAACCAAGAGCCACTTGTTCAGTGTACAGACTTCAAAGATCTTGGAAGTACAGTCTCCAACAATGCCAAAATCAATAAAGAGACCAGGAATAAGATGGGTAACGCGAGTGCTGCTTTGGGCAAACTTCAAGATCGGTTATGGAAAAATAGACATGTTTCCATTAAAGTAAGATGCAAGGTTTATAAACCTGTTGTACTGTCAACCCTACTATATGGTGCTGAAACCTGGACTATCTACTATAACTGGATGAAGAAGCTCCATGCTTATATGATGAGACAATTGAGGGCTATTATGAACATATCAAATCAAATCAAAATCAAATCAAATCAAACTTTATTGTCATATTGCTGTACATACAACTGTAGTGCAGGCAAAATGAAATTGCGTTTCTCTCGGCATCCATATAAGAAGCAGCATGATTTAAGACACATTCCCACATTGCTCCCCACCCCCCCATCCATTCACACATCCCTGAGACATACTTGGGGAAAAAAAAGAATAACTAACTATAATATACAAAATGTCCGTAGGTGCAGTAGTGTGTATGAGAGATTCCGGGTCAACTGTTCAGCATCCTGACAGCTTGTGGAAGGAAGCTGTTGATCAGTCTGGTGGTTCTGCCTCTGATGCTCCGGAATCGTTTACCAGATGGAAGAAGTTCAAAGTGTTTATGCAGAGGGTGAGAACGGTCCTTGACGATGTTTAGTGCCCTGCTCCTACAACGGTTCTGAAAAAGTTCCTGGACAGAGGGGAGGGAGACTCCAATTACCCTCTCCGCCCCCTTGACTATCCTCTGCAGGGCTTTTTTGTCTGACATACTGCAGCTGGAGTACCATGTAGCAATGCAGTACGTCAGAACACTCTCCACCACACCTCTGTAGAAGGTCCTGAGGATGTAGATGGGGAGAGAGGCCTGTTTGAGTTTCCTCAAGAAGTGCAGTCTCTGCTGAGCCCGCTTCCTGATCTCCAAGGAATTCTTGCTCCAGGTCAGGTCCTGCGAGATCTGCACTCCGAGGAACTTGATGTTCTCTACTCTCTCCACTAAACGGCCGCCGATGCTGAGGGGGGCGTGCTCAGGCTGCGACCGCCGGAAGTCGATAATCATCTCCTTCGTTTTGTCCACGTTGAGCACCAGATTGTTCTCCCTGCACCAGCCCTCCAGGTCTCTCACTTCTTCCCTGTACATTGATTCCTCATCCCTCTGGATAAGTCCCACCACCGTGGTGTCATCTGCAAACTTAATAATCTGGTTCCCCTCGTGTCTGGATACTAGGGATGGGCATTCGGTGAAATTTTCTTCACCGATCGTCGGGAGAATTAATGATTAATAATCGGTTAATCATTAACATTTTTAGGTACGTAACAAGGCAGGTAGACTACATTAGAACATCAGGAATCAGCACGGAGAGCCCTCTCTCTGTTCTCGTGTTGGCTCGGCTCGGGAATCTCGCAAGCTGATTGGCCGAGACGTTTCACCCCGCAAGCTGATTGGCCGAGACATTTTACCCAGCTTCTGTCCCTGCCGAGCGGCCACCCAACAAACGAAGACCGCATTCATTGCTCTATCGCTCGTGTTACTTAGTCTAGCCGCGCAGAACTTTTTGCTGTTCTCTTGTGCCATTTTGTGCGAAATAGTCTTCCCGTCGAGCCACTACGCCGCCTCCTGCAGCTTCCCTCGACGTGTGTACACCGAATCTTCATGACCTTCTCGATAAAGTTTCTGAAAAAAAAAAAGAATCTTCACGACCGCCATTACTCAGCGCGCAACCACTGTTGGCGGTTTCTTCGCGTAATAAGGGTGTTCCATGCTGCATTGCAGTGATTGCAGTACACCTGGTCATTTTTTAAATTGAAATGGTCCCACGCAACACTTCGCCGTAACCGCTTCATGATTTGGCGATTGCCCTACGGAAGCCCGCATGTATCAACTGAGGCACACCAGGGTACGGCGATGGTGTAATGTTGCCCCCTGGTGCCCAAATTTTGCCATTGCATTGTTTGAGGACGGCCGTGCACTAGGCCTAATAACGTCGGATTGTTTAAAAAAAAAAAACGGTTTGTCGACGAAAATGAACTTCCTCGGTGAAATTCTTAATGATCAATTATCGGTTAATCGGTAAATTATGCCCATCCCTACTGGATACACAGTCATGTGTTAGAAGTGTAAACAACAGTGGACTGAGTACACAGCCTTGAGGGGATCCGGTACTCAGCGTGACAGACTTGGAGATGTTGTTTCCAACCCGGACAGACTGAGGTCTCTCAGTCAGAAAATCCAGGATCCAGAGACATGTGGCGGTGTTCAGACAGAGAAGGAATAATTTCTCCATCAGTCTCTGGGGAATAATGGTGTTGAATGCTGAACTGAAATCAATGTACAGGAGTCTGGCGTAGGTGTCTTTCTGGTCCAGGTGGGTGATGACAGAGTGTAGGGTGGTGACTATAGCATCCTCCGTGGAGCGGTTTGAACGATATGCAAACTGGAGCGGGTCGTGTGATGCAGGGAGGCAGGCTGTAATGTGTGGTTTGACAAGCCGCTCAAAACACTTCATCACAATTGGTGTCATATCCTGGAAGGACAAAGTCACCAACTTAGAAATCCTGCATTGTGCTGAACTTCATCTATGGAAGACATCTTAATTGAGAAGGGCCTCAGATGGTTAGGCCATGTACACAGAATGGAAAGTGAAAGACTTCCAAGACAACTGTTGTATTCTCAGCTCTGCAAAGGCAAAAGAAACCAAGGTAGACCCAACCTTAGATACAAGGACGTGGCAAAAAGAAACATGAAAACACGAGGAATAGATTTGAACAGATGACAGCAAACAGTGACAAATAGGGCTGCATGGAGAAGCATCATTAAACCCTAGTCTACATCATAGCACAGTCCTTGGCTGGCTGCAAGAGAGAGAGTCATCCTAATAGCCATCCCTGTTACCACCTGGTTCACTCCGGCCCATCTCCAAGTGGTTTTGTTGTGATTCTGTGGCAGATTGCCTGTACTGGCACACCGATCTCTGCAGTGGCCCAGGACCAGAGGCTACTGGCCGGTGTTATGCTGAGAACTCCCCTAGATGCAATTCTCAGTAGGCGAGGGAGTTCTCGGCATAACACCGGTACGGGTGACTTGCCGCGGAATCACAATGAAACCATTGAGAGATGGGCCGCAGTGACGCGAGGCACACCACCAAACCATTAAGCTGGATTTATGCACCCACATCACGTCAACGCCATTACGGATGTCTGTTACAGACACAGTGATCAGCAATTTTTTCTTGTGTGTTGGGTGAAATGTGTTGTTCTGTTACCAAAATGGGTTTCAGTTGATGTGTGTAGTGATTTGTGTTCATGTGTTTTTGTTTAAGAAATAGCGATGGACAAGAGCAGACTGTGATGGAGTTGGAGCTAATAAATGTGTAGAAAAAGCAACTTTTAATACGACCATTGCCCAGAGAAAAAGAGAAGTTAGCGGAAACGGTGCGTGCGACCACCGCCACTGCCATTTTGACAATCTAATCTAAATAATTACTGGAGCTAACAAGCCACAAAATGTTTTGTATGTGCTTACTTCCTCAATAGTCTGTTAAATTTTGTTGGTTGTTTAACTGACTCACTTTGGAAGTTGTTCTGTGGTGAACAATCACAGTGGAGTTGCGGCAAGAACCAGGAAATGTCAAGGAGGAGACAAAGTGGACCAAGGAGAGGTGCACGTCAGATGACGCATTAGGAATGCATCAGGAACATTGTGTCGACATGGATGCATAACTTGTGCTTTAGGGTGACTAAGATCTGAAGAAAGTAACAATATAAGCCACGCTTACAGCCAGCATCCTGGTACCAGTGTTAGCTTGTGGGCTAATACCTCATGGGCTAATAGGCTACCTTTAGCCTTTAGCGGGCCATGCGAGCCACAAGCCAGTACAGGCGATCTGCCGCGGAATCACGACGAAGTCTCCGGCTCACTGCAATCAAAATGTCCCGGGACCAGATGCTGCTGGTTGGAGGATGCTGGCTCTCACGGCCAGCTCCTCCACCATCCTCCGTGGATCTGCACAACTCTGCGCTGCTCTCGCGGGCAGCGTAGTCGCTGCAGCTTTCAGCTGATCATGAGAGCAGAGTGGAATTCCACAGAGCCACACTGCCCTTTGAGATCCCTTAGCTTGGTGGCTGGCCTCAGGTCACGGGCCAGGTCTCGGTTGCAGTGATCGGGGAAGCCATCTAGCGCACGGTGCTAGTGATTTGTTGTTGAATCATGGCAAAATTATTGGGAGATAGGCCAGACTGACATGAGATACACCATCGGCTGTGGATCAGTGAACCAGAGCGCTGCTTATCCGAGCTAGGAGGCTAGAAGCTAGTCAGCTATAATGGCTAACTGATATAAGAGGGAGGGCGGAGTTGAAAAGTTGAAGGATGGCTCTTAAAGTGACAGGCTTTAAATTAGAGCATTTCAAGAAAACAGGAAAAATAAAAAAACAAATTTGCTTCAATAATTTAAAAACATTAAAGAAAATGTGAACAAAATATGTTACAAACATTTCATTAAGACGTGAGCTATTAAAGTATGGAAAAAGTGCAGTCAATGACCCCTTTAAATATTCAAAGTTCAAGCTTCCAGGCAAAAGGTCAGCATCGTCACACGCTAAAGGGTAATGTCATACATGTGAAGAAGTACTAGAATGTTTTGCAGAACTAGTAAGACATATGGTAGCACTATAAATAAAAATGTGCACATTATTTTTGCATTGTTTGAGGGGTAAATGGGAAGTAGAGTGAAAGCATTTGCTGCTCATATTTCTTTAACAGCAAATCCAACAGCGATACAGTCTACAGAACTCACGAGAAAGTTGTGAAATAATGGAAATATTGAGTAAATATGCAAATTAGATGCCACTGATTTCTCTATTTGTGTTGAGAATTTATCAAATCAATTGATACTCATCCTATAGACTTTAATCTTTGTCTGCATTGTCCTGTTTGAATCACAGAAGCAGATCGTTATCACTGCCGGAGCATAACTTCCAGTCTGCAACTCATACTAGATCTGATTAAGGCTGCTGCGTTTTTGCCCTTGGGCGATGTCTGTAGCCTTGCGTGGAGAGAGATAACGCGATCTCCTCTCCTCTAGCTCAGAGTCCAATTTAACAGCTCAAAACTATGAATAAATCTAACACTCCATAATTGAATTCTTCAAACAGAACATTTTCAAGGTTAGGCCCGAATGCAAATCTATTTTCTGTTTTTTTCAGGCTGAACAATGAAAAGTCCCTTTTATTGATCTTAAGGAAAATTGTTAGACAGCACAGAAAGACAAAGTACTTAATTTGAAGGACAATTAACAAACGTGATGTGATTCATTTCCATTAAGCATCTACAATTTGTGTTGTCATTGTTATTGTCTGACAATGAATGAATTATTAATGCAAACTTTTTTCTTTGTTATGTGTATGGAGTACATCATTCTTATTACATCTTACTCTCAGGAATAAGATGTCATGGCTCATAGATGTGTCTCTTAAGTAACATATTAACAAAAACAATCTTCATAGTCTGCTATTTAAAGACGCCCAGAATTATAATTTTCGTTAATTGTGCGGAGGTTTAGTTGGTCTTTATTCAGCATGGTTTCCCTAATTATTTCTCCGGACGTGTTTGGTCGTGTGCATAATTCGCCATTCCTCTGGGACAGTGTTGTGAGTGGGTGTGCTGAGAAAGAGAGTCGGCTAATAGGGAGGAAATGGCATTGAATACCAATGCACAGGCCAGTCAGTCCTTGCAGAGAGACCAGACACTGTTTGTTGTGTGTATGTAGGTGTGCACTTACAGGGTTTGCCAGTGTGTGTGTGCGTGCGTGCGTGCGTGCGTGCGTGCGTGCGTGCGTGTTTCAGCTGTTTGTTGCTTTGTCCCCACTCACATCCCGTCTGGATCGAAACCTTGCCCTTCCTGTGCTAAAATAAACCCACCTTGGGAAGTTGAGGACCTTGGACAAACCGCTGAGTCTTACACCTTTTGATTTTTCACTCACTTGTATCTTGCTCCTTGCATGTGGTTAGTGGCGGCCCTGGCTTGTATGACGGCCTGGGCAGACACCCCCCCCCCCCCCAACTGCAATCTAAAGACTAACCTTTCTTGTTTTCCTTGATGCAAAGTCATCAATGACATCATCATATGAAAGCTACTCAGCAATGGTGTGGTTCATATTGATGACTGCAAGACCAGTAAAGAGGTTCTTCATCAATCAAGGTCATGATGTACAATTTAATTTTGAAAACTATAATCATAATCATCAATATTAAATCAGAACAGTTTGAAATGTTTCACTCTGCCTGCAATAAAAATTGAGAATGCCTATTGAATTATCTTGCAAAAAGACATTAACTTCTTCAAAAAAAAAACTACTTTATTGAAATAATTTTTCT
The DNA here is from genome assembly GCA_020510985.1 of Pholidichthys leucotaenia. Lineage (NCBI taxonomy): Eukaryota > Metazoa > Chordata > Actinopteri > Cichliformes > Pholidichthyidae > Pholidichthys > Pholidichthys leucotaenia. The sequence goes on from CM035844.1 coordinate 167,193,225, forward strand.
GTTAACAGTAAACATGCAGTATTCCTATTTAGCTTGTTACAGCTCACATAATAAAAACTAAAAAAAAAACATGATCAATAACACAATTAATCAACTCATTTTTATTATTGTTATTTCAGTCAAATATCAGTTTTGTTTTATTAATTTTGAGTCCAGCCCTGTTCTTGCCACATGACTGCTGACCCTCGGTTCCTTCAAGTTCTAGAGATGCGAATCTTCAGTGGTCTCACAATTTGATTACAATTCAGGCATTAATGATTTGAATGCAAAATGATTCACGATTTCAGCATTTATTATTGTAATTTATGAAAGGAAAAACACTGAATTGCTGTGTGGATTGAGTTATGAATATATATATATATTTTATTCAAAGTGAAAAAAGTTTAAACCTGTAAGAGGGAGGGTGGAGTGAACTGCAGCTCATTTAATGCAAATGCTTTTCATAGACACGTTCACAAAGCACTGTATAACAAAATAGAATTTTAAAAAAACTAGGTGGAGACACTGTGAAAATGGAAATCAGAACAAAGTTTGCAAAAAAACAAGTTAAAACAAAAGATTAAAATAACTTAAATTACGAGACCATTAAAAAGCAGTTGATTTGAAAGACAGAAAGCCTGATTAAACACACGTTTTCAGCAGAAACATTTGTATACATATGTATTTTGAATTTATACAGTAGGTAGCACACATATCATCTTTCTCTCACACACACACACACACACACCCATTAATAGGTCCAATAGTTTATGGAACTAACTTTTAGTTTCAGCAGTGGTTGATGCATTACACATTTCTATTTATTTCATACATGGCGTGATTACATACAGATCAGTCTTGATATTCCACCGTTAACTGGAGAATAAAGTCGTTTTAAAATGAGACTTACTGGGGGCTGATAGACTGATGGGCTGGAGCTCCATGACTCTCACCTGGTTTCGCCCCATTCACGCTTCCAACGGATCCCTGATGCGGAGGAGGTACGGGGACCTTCCATTAACAGATGCCTAGGTAGCATGAGCATCTTCATCAGCTGAGGAGTGACATCAGCCTGTCCTGGTTTGGGTCTTCCTTCAGCGCTGCTCTGTGCTCGTTCGTGCATGACCCCGCATTAACTTTTACCCTGTGATCCTCTGCTCCTCTTTTCCTTGACAGCCCCTCCAAAAAAAATATGTGACATGTGGTTGAACACAAAATGGGAGACCAAAACACATGGCCCCACCTCATGGCGCCCCCTAGAGAATGCTACCCTGGGCAACCGCCCATAATTGCCCATTTCTAAAACCGCCACTGTATGCAGTACATTACTTAGTGCTGCACCACTAGTATCAGGATAAGTGGGGGTTTTTTTTAAATAAACGGGGACAGTTGTTTATTTCAACATTATTTATGCTTTAGTTTGATAGCTAGTATGTGTTTCACAGAATATAAATGATGATTAAAATCAGAAGATTGAATTATTTTTATTTTAATTAAGATTGTATTGATTAAAAAAGGAATTGTCTCTAAGGCTGTGTTCACGTCACCAGCCTGAAGTGCCTTAAATCTGATTATTTTTTTTAACCCTAATGTGACAAGGTCCAACTTTTTAGCGCTGGCTAAACTCACAAATATGATCTAAAATTAGATCTTTGGGACCAGATCTGAGTTGCTTTTGTATGTGGTCCTAGATCAGCAATATTGGGGCCTTCCTTTACTCACTGCTCAAGTTCGGTACACCTCTTCTAAGCCATGATAATGTGTAGCATTCCTAAAGTTGGAATCCAAAATTGCTAACACAGTCAAAATGTTATCTAGACAAGCAGATACACATGAAAAACAGTTGTACCTTCTGCACTGTATTTCTTTCCTTTCATTTTTGCAGATACACTCAGTATTCATTTGTATTTTGTAAGAGCTACAAAAAGAGTGCCTTTCCTGTGGGCATCCATCTTGGTTTGTGGGTCTCTTTTATGTGTGTATTTATCTCAGACAGAATGTCTTTGATGTCAGTTGGCACCTGACAGGAAAGGAAGGCACCATATCTGGTACGTGGTCATGTGTCTTTGTGACACGCCAATCAAAATCAAGTTGTATCATGTCTGTAACATGTTTTTTTTATTACTTACAAGACATATCAAGAACTAAATCACTCTTATGTGCCATTTTAAGTTGCTGCTAAAGGCAAGTTTAGATGGATGTCATTATAGCAGGTGAACCAATCAGGACTAAGCACTGGCTATTGGCAGGCCTACTTTGAATATTCATAGATCCTGGCATTTGAAGGAGGAGGAAAAGGGGAAAGATTTTCACATGCAATTCTAAGACAATGAAAGTTGTTTTTTTTTAGGGGGAAAGGGGCATAAGATCATTTTAGACAATGTAGATTTGTTTTTAAGGGGCTTGACAAAATATCGATTGCATTGTGTCTTTAAATGAGAATGGTCAGATCAGAGTAGATCTACAGATACGGGTTTTATACCTCTGCGCGTGTGCAGCATGCTGATGTCATCCTTTATCGCCTTTGCTAGCCTCCATGCTAGCAGTTGCTGCTAAAACAGCTAGCGGAGCCACCACCTGGCTTTCTTCCTTCTTCTGAACCATATCACATACAACTGATTAACTGAATACAGAGCAAAAGTCAAAGCACATTTTTCCGAAAATCATCTATTTTTTTTTTTTAATTTCCTTAACGCGAACAATAGGTCACACACACATTGCATCATTTGTTGCTGATTATGCAGTGATGTATGAGCACATGTGATCCATTTTGAAGGACATGTTTGAATCAGGTGAAAATCACTTGTAATTTTGAATGGGAATTGTCATGCTATGGAAATATGATGTGACCCCCAAAAACCAAAACCCTAAAATAAACTAGAAAAGCACTCAGAGAGTGCATACCTCTGCCAAGACTCCTTCCATCCCTCGTGGATCACCTCCAAAAATGTAATGGGTTTGTTTTAGAGGATTCTTGCTAACACATTCTGAGAAGATAAGAGCCTTGGTGGAGGTAGGCGTTCTCAGATCATCACCAAAATGTTATGGGTTCCTCTCTAGCCCAAAGACCACCTCTGGTAAAAATTTCATCCAAATCCATGCAGTAGTTTTGGTGTAATCCTGCTGCATAAATACAAACAAGGTCCTTGGTGAAGGTGTGCACTCTCAGATCATCACCAAAGTTTAATGGGTTCATCCTTGGCCCAAGGATGAAAATTTCACCCAAATCCATCTAGTATTTTTTGCGTAATCCAGCTAACAGGCAGACAGACCACTCCAATTACATAACCTCCTTGGTGGAGGTAATAATGAGGTTTGTAGCACGATCATCTGAAAGGATAAAGGCTGTACCTAACATTGCTCAGTGTTGAATACAGAAGTGTTTACTCATCAAATACTTCGCACCACTCAACAAGAAAATGCATAAAGAACAAATATGAAATAAAGATGCAATACTTTTGATTTCAGACTTTCTGAGCCCTTTCAAAAACGGCCTCACCTTAAGCTTTAAACGATTCCATTAGTGTTTGATTTTAAGCTCTCTCAGTGAGAAGCAACGCATATCGATCCTCTGAAAGATGAAAACATCAGTCCAAAGGGAGCTTTATGGAAACACAAATCCCCTTATAGCCACCCTACGTTCCAGAGGACCCTCAGAGTTCCTGCATGCCTCCGCACATTGCAGCACAGCAGCCCACTTGCATCTTTAGGCAATTCAGTTAGTAAAACTTGTTTAGAATATTGAGGCCATCTTGGTCTTGATGGTAAAATTCCATCTGATTAAAATTATTCAATATGATGAAAAGCACTTCAAGAGTTACTAAAGGGGTGTTTTGGCGAGATCAGTTGCTGTTTATAAGATAAAGACTGAGCTTCACTCCTCTGAGTTAACATGTTTTATAGCTTGAGAAGTTCATTTCCATGTGAAAGTTAAAACATTTCTTTTTTGTCTCTATCACATTCTCTTCCAGCTCATAGTGGAGAAGACCACAGACTTCCCCACTGCTGAGTTCTCTCTGGTGGAGGATGTGGCTCTGCACTTCACCTGTTTGATGGACAGGCTGAATGAGCAGCGCCTCTTCCAGCCTGACCTGTGCGACGTCGACATCGTTCTGGTGCATCAGCACAGCACCTTCCCAGCCCACAAGGGTGTGCTGGCAGCATACAGCCCATTCTTCCACTCACTTTTTGCCCAAAGCAAACAGCTGCGGCGCGTGGACCTCTCTCTCGATGCCCTGACCTCTCAGGGCCTGCAGCAAATCCTCAACTTCATTTACACCTCCAAGCTGCTGGTGAGCAGCCGCACCGTCCGCGACGTGCTCAACGCTGCTACCCTCCTGCAGATGAGCGACATCGCCGCATCCTGTCATGACCTTATCAGCAGTCACTCGCTGAGGACCACCTGCACAGATATGGCCAATCAGGAGGGGCTCAGCAGCAGTGACCCAGCTGCTGCAGGGATGCCCCCCAGCCAGCTGTACCGCGAGATCAAACAGGAGTCAGAGCTCGGCAGGGTGTACACGAGAGAAGGCAACAGCCCGTTTTCTGTCAGAGTAGAGGAGGTGGTCAAGGTGGCCTCTCAGGCAAAACAGTACTACCAGAAGGAGGAGGCATCGGGAGGTGGGAGCAGTACGGGGTTATCTGCTCTGTGCAAAGTGGAGGGGAATGGAGAGGAAGCAAAAACAACAGATGGACACGCATCCTTTAACAGAGATCAGATCATCGTTGAAGTCAACCTCAACAACCAGACCCTCAATGTGTCAAAGGGGTCAGAGGGCAAGTCCAGCTCTGCCACAGATGCTGCCTCCATGTTTGGTCGCTGCCGTGACAACGAGCGACACTCAGAGGGGGACGAGGAGAACGAAGAGGAAAATGATGGCGGTAGAGAAGAGGACGAAGCCCTTAAACGAGGTGACCTGTTGTTGCAGAACAGCGAAGAGGAAGATGATGATGAGGATGAAGAAGAAGAAGAGAACACCCTCACCATTCCAGGCTTGGAGCAGTCAGCAATATTGGATCGACCTCGCCGGGGCACCAGAGTCTTAGCAATGGCAGTTACTGCCGCGTCTATGAGGCAGACGCTCGCAGAAGCAACGCTGGCCAACCAGCGGCAGGCTTGCAAGAGGACTCTTGACCCAGAGAGTCTGGGCCAGAAAGTGAGGCTGGAGGAGAAGCAAAATTTCCCGTGTAAGAAGTGTCCACGCATCTTCAACAATCGCTGGTACCTGGAGAAACACATGAATGTCATTCACAATCGTATGCAGATATGCAGTAACTGTGGGAAACGCTTCCTGCTGGAAAGCGAGCTACTGCTGCACCAACAGACCGACTGTGAGAAGAGCATCCAGGTACGGCTACACCATGACGTTTATAGACAGTCTCTGTCAAATCACAGCTGTATTTACGTATACAGTTTTAATGTGCCTTTTGATATGCATATAGTATTTTTGTTTCTGCACCACCCACATCCTTTGGGTTCCAGTGAGATTTGGTCTAAAGCTCTGATTATCACTTTGGGTTGGTGTGGCCCAACACTGAAATTTATTTAAGAGGAGTGGCATCTCAAAGAACAGTGAAGAACCTTATCAGTAGCTCCTAAGATCTCCTAATAGTCCAAAACACTATATCCACCAGACTGAGCATTGTTTAAAAAGTTGGGTTACAGTATTTACCTATGCATATACTGTATATATAAGTAGTTGTTAAGTCTATTAATGCATTGTAACAACCTCAAAGAAAGCATTTTTAAGCTTTTTTTTTTTTTTTTTTTGGAAAAAAAATTCTGCAAGGAAGCACAAAACATGGCGTTAAAATCAAGGTAAAATAATGGTGTTATAAGAATAAATGTGTGAACATTAGTAAAGAGATTTTTTCCCCTCATAAATATGCAACATTTCCCTCATAAATTTGTAATTTTTCTTCTCTTAAATTCACAATTATTCCATGTAAATTTGTAACTTTACTCAAATTTCAAACTTGAGGTAGCTGAAGGTCAGCCAGTTAACAGTGTGGTGGGTATAAAACAGAATCGTGTCCCCTTCAAAATATTCACATTTTGTTGCTTTGCAGCCTGAAAAGACAGATTTTTCTATCCAGTTGTATTCCCTCTGTGCAACTTATGACATCCAACTGAAAGATGTAACAGCAACAGGTCAGAAAAAAACAGAATGACTTAAATTTCATAAAAGATCACCCCTTGCTGCAAACAGGGTGGTCCTGGCTTGTATGACACCCTGGGCAGACTGCCCCCCCCACACACACACACACATACACACACACTTTTTTGAAACTTTTTATTTCTCACTTAAATGTCCAAATGTTCAATTTTCTCAACAATTACTGATGTTTTTCTTGCAACTTTTTCCTGGCAAGTTCATTTTTTTTTTTACTTTTGCCATGTTTTACCTTTTTCCCTCATATTTTCATGATTTTCTTGCACATTTGCACCTATCCTCTCACTGATAGGTGCATCTCAATAAATTAGAATGTCATCAAAAAGTTCATTTATTTCAGTAATTCAATTTAAAAAAAAATAAAACTCCTATATTATATAGAGTCATTACACATAGAGTGATGTGTTTCAAGATTTTAAGGACAGTGCAAGTTGATGAACGTTGATATCAACCAATGTAGACTTGCCAGATTGTAGCCAGTGGTTAGTTTCCATTTGTTATCCATGGGTTACAATATTTCAAGTGTTTATTTCTTTTAATTTTGATGGTTATGGCTTACAGCTAATGAAAACACCAAATTCAATTTCTCAAAAAAAATAGAATTACATAAAATTAATTTTAAAAAATTGTTTGTTTGCTTTTTAATTCAAAGGTAGTGCAGCCGTCTACCTCGAAATTTTAGAGCACTTCATGCTTCCCTGTACTGACGAGCTTTATGGAGATGTTGATTTCATTTTCCAGCAGGACTTGGCACCTTCCCACACTGCCAAAAGTACCAGTACCTGATTTAATGACCATGGTATCACTATGTTTGATTGACCAGCAAACTCACCTGACCTAAACCCCATCCACCTTATTCCTGGCGGTGCCGCTGTAGGAACGATTATGGGCAGAATTTCCGGTTTCGGCTGAAGTAGTGTTAAATCAGTCAGCAAGAATGGAGTAGCAGGGGCATTTAAAATAGCGTTTTTAAAAGTTTTTCAAATTCATTTTAATGTATAGTCCACATGCGTATTTTGCACTCAAGTAGCAGCTAATTTCAGCACTTGTAGTTTTTGTATTTTTTGAATGTTTTGGCGTAGTTCTGGTACTTGTTGCTGGTATTCATGGTTGTGCCATAGACTGTATAAATGGAGGCTTCTCACCAGCAATGCGTAGATCATGCACTGAAAACTAAGAAGGACTGTTGGTGTAATTGGTGGGACAGACACAAGAGCGCACCAGGTATGTTTTCACTTGTATGACTGTCACATATCTGACGTTTATGTGTCATATATGTCACCAGAATAAGGGCTGCATGAAGTAAAATAATAAATAAAAAAATAGTAACAGTTTGCTTCCTAAGGCTTAATGATTTAAGAAAGATATCAAATAGTTTTGTTTTGTTTTGTTTTTTGCATTCGTTGCACTGCCTTGAAACGATATGGACTAGCAGCTTCAGCATGCATTAATTTTTAAATTATCACAAAATATAGATCAATAAAATTTCGAACAATTGTCAGAAAAGGTCTGTTCGTGTTAAGTTAAATAGCAAGCATTCGGGGCATGACAGCAGCATGAGCATTTTAATTTGGGGGTAAAATGAACAGCTGTAGCTGTCTGTTTTACCCCAACATTAAAACACCCAAGGACAGTGTTGTGGTTCTTTGTGGCTCTGACTATATTCTACTTCTGCTCTGAGGTAAATCTGATTATGTCCAACATCTTTTAACAAAATGCATCCAACTTCATTGTGGTGGAGACATTGATATATCTCAGAGCTTTTATTTGTTTACAGTGTTAGCATCTTAGCAGTGGCGCTAACAAAGGGAACTACAGTCTGTGAGGCCACTTTTTAAGGTCATCTTCCCATCCCTCCATAGTCGTGGAAAGTGGTATGATTATATTACTGTTTTTGAGGTGCAAAAGGCCGTGTTCCTACATTTTTGATGCCGAAGTCATTGTTTTTTAACAAGGAAATGTGTCCCATTTCAGTGACAACCACACGTTCTAAACTAGTACCGGAAGTTGCGCCCATAATTCACGCAAGGCATCATGGGGACTAGGAATAAGGTGGATAGAGAATCTATGGAGTATTGTCAAGTGGAAGATGAGCGACACCAGCCCCAACAATGCAGACGAGCTGAAGGCCACTATCAAAGCAATGTGGGCTTCCATAACACCTCAGCAGTAACACAGGCTGATCACTTCCATGCCACGTCCCGCTGATGCAGTAATTCATGCAAAAGGAGCCCCGACCAAGTACTGAGTGTGTACATGGACATACTTTTCAGTCAGCCAATATTTCTATTAAAAATCCTTTTTTAAAATAAATTAATTATACATAATCTTCTAATTTTTTTGAGAAACTGAATCTGGGGTTTTCATGAGCTATGAGCTATAAGCCATAACCATCAACATTAAAAGAAATAAACACTTGAAATATATCACTCTGTGTGTAATGAATCTATATGAGTTTCATTTTTAACTGAATTACTGAAATAAATCAACTTTTTGATGACATCCTAATTTATTGAGATGCATCTACTACGTCATCCTGCATAAAGTATCCTTGCAGTCTTTGTGGAGATGGGGGGGGGCAGTTTAACAGAAGGGATGGTTTGGGCTCATTTTGCTGACTAGGCGAATGGCCTTTTTAATTTTTTTGCAACAATTTAGTCATTTGAATGAAGTTTTAATTATTTATTTATTGAAAGAAAAGCTTTTTTAAATGTTTTTATTTTGAAGAGATAATCATTTTTCAATGGAAGTTGCCATTTTTTATTTTTTTGTCATTGACCTTTACATAATCAATGATGAAGACCGTGGTCTCTGTGGGAGTTGATAATTTGTAAAACTCTCTGGGGTATTGTGGTAGACTGCAAGTCTAATTCAAAACATTACTGGCACATGCCTCTAGGGGGAACTACCTGTATTGTTCAGCACTACTATTAAGGGGACATATTAGAATAAGAGTGTGAAAACCCCGCGCAGAATCCATGTTCAGTATATTATGTGTGTTGCAGAATAAATGGCAGAGTTAGCCAAAGAAATAACTCAAGTGTGATCATTGCTACACGGTAGGATATCACACAATTGGCGACGAGGATTAAAAGAAAAAAATCAGCGGCGAGAAACAGAGAACATTGCAAGTGTGGCGAACTCAAGTGACTCCAGTAGTTCGAGTGCAAGTTCAGAGGAGGAAAAACGAGGTTTCCCCACCACGACGAGCAATGGCGGCTGTAATCGGAACGGTAACCCCTTTTGATAACTCGACTCAGTCATGGGAAGAATATAGTGAAATGTTGGACTTTTTCTTCCAAGCTAATGAGATTGAGGAGCCAGACAAAAGGAAGGCTGTACTGTTGAGTGGAGTTGGTGCAACTACTTACAGCTTGTTGAGAAATTTAATAAGCCCTGCATTACCGAAAGATAAAACGTACGACCAGCTTACTGCTGAGCTTCAGAAGCACTTCAGCCCCAAACCGAGTGAAATCGTGCAACGATTCAAATTTAATTCACGCATAAGGAGGAACACTGAGTCCATAGCAGAGTATGTGGCAGAATTGAGGAAATTAACACTGCACTGTGATTACAAAGACTCATTGGAAGAAATGTTAAGAGACAGACTTGTGTGTGGAGTGAATGATGACCGAATGCAACGGCGACTTTTATCTGAAACAAAACTCACTTTTGCAAAGGCTTTGGAATTATGCCAAGCGATGGAAACAGCAGCTAAAGATGTGAGAGAGATGCAAGGGAAGCTAACAGAGGACACAGCAACGCATGTTCGTGTGCCTAAGACCCAAGTAGGTGTCCACAAAGTGTCAACTGATAAAAATCATCACAAATTCCCCAGTTGTTATCGCTGCAAAGGCCAGCACAATGCCGCCGAGTGCAAATTTGCCACTGAGCTGTGTCATAATTGTGGCAAGCGAGGGCACATTAAGAAAGCATGTAGAATAAAGGTGGACAGCGCACAGGTGCTGAAAGCGACAGTTAATGGGCAAAAGTATGAAAACAAGGGCCCAGGAAAGGAACAGCAAGCGAATCAACTGAGAGGGGAGGGAGAAAGTGATACAGAAGACATGGGTTTTCACACAATTTACAACACGTCAGAGGAGCTGACCAAGGTAGCGCCCATCACGCGTACCATGAATGTTAATGGAATGAAAGTAACATTTGAAGTTGATACAGGCTGTGGAGTAACCATATTAAGTAAACAGCAATATACACAACTGTGGAAGAAAACAGACACAGCAGAATTAAATCCCTGTTCATTAAAATTAAAAACATACACAGGAGAGAAGCTAGACGTGCTAGGCATGGCACAAGTGAAGGTGCAACACGAAAACAAAGAAAAGGACTTACCTGTAGTAGTAGTTGGGAGCGAAGGACCAAATCTACTAGGGCGAAGTTGGCTACAAGAACTGGCCATGATTGATCAGTTGGTGAATAAAGTGGAATCTCAGCCCAAATTGCAGCTGGAGGAGATCCTCGAAAGACACGCTGAGGTGTTCAAAGAAGGCTTAGGACAGCTAAAATGTGTCACTGCAAAGATTAATGTGGACAAGGAGGCCCAACCACGATTCTGCAAACCCCGACCGGTACCCTATGCAGTCAAGCCACTGGTTGAAAGCGAGCTACAGAGGCTGCTGGATGACAAGATCATTGAGCCAGTGCAGGTTGCAGAATGGGCGGCGCCCATAGTCCCAGTGAGAAAGCCGGATGGCTCCATTAGAATATGTGGAGATTACAAACTCACTGTCAATCGAGCATCACGGGTGGATCAGTATCCAATTCCTAAAGTGGAGGACCTCTTCGCACAGCTGAATGGCGGCCGACACTTCACGAAATTAGACATGAGTCACGCCTACCAACAAGTAGTCTTGGAAGAAGAATCAAGAAAGTATGTAACCATCAATACACACAAAGGCTTATATACCTACACACGCTTACCATTTGGAGTAGCTTCCAGTCCTGCTATATTCCAGAGAACTATGGAGGGCATCCTAGGTGGAATTCCGAATGTTGCCATTTATTTGGATGACATCCTTTGTACAGGACCAAATGAACAAGAACATCTGAAAACGCTGGAGGAAGTGCTTCAACGGTTGGAGAAAAGCGGTCTGAGGTTGAAAAGAAGCAAGTGTGAGTTCATGGGAAAAGAGGTGGTGTTCCTAGGCCACAAGATCAACGCCAGTGGTCTACACCCTCTAACAGACAAAGTGGAAGCCATTGCGGAGGCGCCTGAGCCACAAAATGTTACTGAGTTAAAAGCCTACCTGGGCTTGTTGAACTATTACCATAGGTTCCTCCCAAAGCTCTCCACGCTGCTGGCACCACTACATACCTTACTTAAGAAGGAAGAAAAATGGTCATGGGGGGTCAAGCAGCAGAAGGCGTTTGAAGAGTCCAAAGCGCTACTTCAGTCCTGTAGTGTGTTAGTGCACTATGATTCAAACAAACCACTCATCCTGGCGTGTGACGCATCACCCTACGGTGTGGGTGCTGTACTCTCTCATCGTATGGAGGATGGCTCAGAGAGACCCATAGGGTTCGTCTCAAGAACTCTTAGTGCAGCTGAGAAAAACTACTCCCAGCTAGACAAGGAGGGCCTTGCAGTAGTATTTGGTGTAAAAAAATTCCACAAATACCTGTACGGGAGACAGTTCGCTATAGTGACTGACCACAAGCCACTAATTTCACTGTTCAGTGAAATGAGAGCCATACCCCAGATGACATCTCAGAGAATTCAGAGATGGGCCGTTACATTAGCAGCGTATGAGTACACCATCGTTTACAAAGCCGGACGGGACCATACGAATGCTGACGCGATGAGTAGGCTACCCTTGGATGGAGGAAGAGACAGCACGCCTGAGGAGGAGGAGAGAGTGCTATTGTTTGAAGATATCGGCGTGCCCCTGGTGAACGCACAACAAATAAAGAAGTGGACAGACAAAGACCCTGTTCTAGCAAGAGTGCGAGAATACATCTTGCGAGGATGGCCGAAGATGAACAGTCCTGAGTTCATTCCCTATGCCCGACGACAGGATGAGCTCAGCAACCAGGAAGGTTGTATCCTGTGGGGAGGACGCGTGGTTGTTCCACCACCTGGTAGGAATGCCTTACTGCAACAACTACACCAAGCACACCCTGGCATCACTCGCATGAAAGCGTTGGCGAGGAGCTACATGTGGTGGCCCAACATGGATGCAGAGGTGGAGGCGCTTGTGAAGTCATGTGCGGCATGCCAGGAGAACAGGAACAGTCCTCCAGCAGCCCCACTACATCCCTGGGAAGTTCCAGATAAACCATGGAGAAGAATTCACATTGACTACGCAGGTCCATGGATGGGAAGAAAGTTGAGGTCAACATTTGACTTAATACATCCAGACTTCAGAAACAAAGTGCATGATAAACAAGAGAAACAAAAAGGTTATCATGACATGCATGCTAGAGAGAGAATACTGAGAGAAGGAGACGTGGTCTACACCCGCAACTTTGGCTCAGGACCAGCCTGGGTACCAGGAGAAATAACAGAAAAAACAGGCCCTGTGTCATTCAAGGTGACATTAGGTCATGGACAAGTGGTGAGGCGACACATCGACCAAGTTCATGGTAGGAGCTCCATTCCCCTGCCGATGGCACCAGAGGTGTTGTCTGACACCCATCCTGAGGAGAGCATCAACGAACCACCACTTCAGGTGAAACCTGAGGTAACCGTCTCTGCAGATTCTACGGGCAGCACTGCAGCAGCCGAAACAGTGGAGCAGTCTGAGTCTTCACCTGCAGTTGGCTCACCCGCCGTGAGAAGATCTCAGCGAGCTAGGAGAGCTCCAGACTACTTGAAGGACTATACTTAGTCAGTAGTGAGTTCCCCAGCCACAGGACAAGAATGCGTCCTGGAACCTCACTGGGATGCGGTAGTCAAACCAATTCCCCAGTTAGACTGTTATGTGTGTTATACATGTGAAAAAAAAAAAAAAAAAAAAAAAGAAAGAAAGAAATTATGTGTATGACACATGTGTTTAAGAAATTAAAAAGTAACTGTGATAGTTCAGGGTTAAATGGGAGTTCCAGGATGTCTAGTAATTGGCTAGTGTAAGTAAGAGTAGTTTAATCTAGAGGGGAGGGATGTGGTAGACTGCAAGTCTAAAATAGAACATTACTGGCACATGCCTCTAGGGGGAACTACCTGTATTGTTCAGCACTACTATGAAGGGGACACATTAGAATAAGAGTGTGAAAACCCCGCGCAGAATCCATGTTCAGTCATATTATGTGTGTTGCAGAATAAATGGCAGAGTTAGCCAAAGAAATAACTCAAGTGTGATCATTGCTACACGGTAGGATATCACAGGTATTAAATATGTCCATGAGTGTATAGTTATTTAAGTAAAATAGATACCAACTAAGTAACATATAAAGTTGACATATATTTTTAACAAATCTCATTCCGTGTGCCCTTTTTTTTTAATTAATTTGCACCCCCTGCCTCGCAAATGATCTCTGCATAGCCCTGGAATTAATTCATGTGGCCATTAAACTGAAACCAACTACAACACATTGGAGAAAAATTATGTTACATAACATAAGCTGTGATAACCAAATGCTGCCGTTTTAGGGCTCAATGTTTTAAAGTTCTAACTGCTGCATAATTTAAGAAAAAACTTACTTTTAACGTTTTTTGTCTTCCCCTTTGCTCTGCTTTGAATAGTGGCCATACTGTGGAGTCTGCCACCTGCAGACAGAGGACGCCGACATTCTTCCTGTAGAGGGTGCCCATTTGCCACAAATACATACTCTGCACACATAATTATGAATCTTTTATTATTATTTTTATTCTTTTGATTCTCATGGCGCCCTCAAAAGAATGGCGCCCTGGGCGCCCATCCATATCGCACATATCTGAGTCCACCACTGGCTGCAAATGACTTGTAAACTCAATCAGGGACAGTCTCATTGGCACACCAAGTGTTGTCATGTTGATTAGCATTAAAAGAGCTTTTCTTGGAGCATTTTAGTCCTTGGTAGTGCAACTGATGCAAACATCAACTATGGGTGCCAAGGCTCTGTCTAAAGCTCCCTGGGATAAAGCTGTGTGTTATGCATGGTAAAATACTTGGGTGAAGGATGAGGCAAGATGACTTGGCGAACACAGCTTTATTGATGGAACTGGGAATGCGGTTACACGGCAGGCACCTGACAGAGGGCACCGGTCAAAGAGGCCGCAATATGGATGCCCTCTGCCTTATATAGGGCAGTGTGGTGACATGACAGGAAGTGCATGTCACCACACTGCACTTCACAATAATGTGCCGTTTATTGTACATAATTCCCCCCCCCTTAAAAAAGTCCAAAATCACGCACACAATTGAACCCCCCCCCAAAAAAAATAAATAAATTGGGACCCGAATCATGCACTAAAATAACAAAAAACAATGTACTAAACTGGCCTAACACACTCACTCAAAACAACCTAAAATAGGGCTGACGGGTGGACTACCGTACAGCCAGCATGGCGGGGTGGATTATTCTGCCACCCATACCGAAAGAAAAGTCCTTTTACCAAACTAAAATCACACACCGTTCTGCTAAACTAAAAGAAAAACGCATAAAATAATCCCATAAGATAAGATAAGATAAGCCTTTATTAGTCCCACAATGGGGAAATTCCAGGATTGCAACAGCACAGGGATAGCAACACTCAGAGCAACAATCAGAAGGCAAGAGAAGCTAGATGGAATAAATATGTAGATATATAAACACACACAGTGCGGAGCATTGTAGCTAGATGGAATGAAACAGCACAACCGTCTACTTAGTTATCCTACATGGTATGATTATGTGCCCATACATATTCTCACCCTCCATAGCGACCGGTATTTTCCTAGTTGTATATACTGGAGGGGACCATTGTGTAAGTCTATTGCGTCTTTTGCATTCAAAACTATTAGGTTGTCACGTCTTTTTGCTATCTCTGCAAGCAGCCCTGCTTAGGTTGTACAGTCTGACAGCCATAGGTAGGAAGGACCTGCGAAACCTCTCGGTTGTGCACCTAGGATGATGTAGTCTACTGCTAAATGAGCTCCTCAGTGCATTCAGTATGTCCTGCATAGGGTGGAACTCGGACTCCAGCAGAGATGACAGTTTAGCCACCATCCTTCTCTCTCCCATCTCCTCCACTGGGTCAAGGCGCTTCCCCAGGACAGAGCTAGCTTTCTTGATCAGTTTGTTCAGTCTCTTCCTATCGGCTGCTGTAATGCCACTACCCCAGCAGACCACTCCAAAAGTGATGGCTGATGCCACCACCGTGTCATAGAATGTCTTCAGCAGCGCCCCTTGTACACCAAAAGACCTGAGTCTCCTCAGTAGGAACAGCCTGTGCTGTCCCTTCTTGTAGAGTGCGTCAGTATTGTGTGACCAGTCTAGTTTATTGTTCAGATGAACACCCAGGTACTTATAGGATGTCACCATCTCGATGTCTGTTTCCTGTATATTTACTGGTGCTGTGAGGGGTTGTCCTTGCCTGCGGCAGTCCACCACCATATCATATCATACAGTACATGCAACAACATCAGAACTAAAAACACTCTTTATTTACAGCACAGTCTCATGGGTGGGAGAGGTAGAGCTAGCTTGGGGGTCCAGGGCAGCCCCTCAGCAAGCGTGCCCCTGGAAGCAGCAGACCTCTATCAATCAATCAAACTTTATTTGTATAGCACTTTTAAAACATTAGATGCTACGCAAAGTACTTTACATAGATAAAACAGTAGACACATTTAGTTACATATTTTACATGATACATCCCCACCCCTTCCAACCCTCCCATAAACATACCCACAAACACAACACACACAGGCACATACATCACCCCCTACTTCTCTTGCACACATATAAAATAAGAGACATTGCTCGGCACTGAGGCACCACATGAAGGAGCAACCATCCTGTGGAGCCCCCCACGCCGGGATACCACACAGCCAGTAACCACAGAAGGCGCCACAAGGGCCGCCCCAACCAGGACAGGCCGGGGCCCGCACCACAGCTGTAGGCAGTGGTATAAAACCCCCACCTGTGTATTGATGTCTACAGGCAGCCTCGCTGCACTTTGTGCCTCGCTGCACTTTGTGTCTCTTCTCTGAGAGCCTGAGGATCTTCCTCAGGCTCTCAGAGAAGAGACACAAAGTGCGTGTCTGCAGCAGCAGTTGAAGTGAGTGAGAGAACGAGTTACAGAACTTGTGCAGTATTTATACCCAGTTACAGACAGTACATGAAAGGGCATTCACAGCAGCTGGTATGATCAAAGAGACTGCAGACAGGCATGAGACATTTGCATCTGAGAGACACAGTAAGAACAGGATGCATGAACACAATGCATGAATGGCGCATTAACATCACAGTACAAAACCGGAAAAAGCCAGAAGAAGCGAGGTTGCCTGTAGACATCAATACACACATTTCACTGTTAAGTTAATTGCTCTAGTTGAGCGCTGTGTCTGTCCCAGTCTGTTGTGGGGGGTTACGCCACACCGCTCCCCCTCAGAGGGCTCGGCAGGGGGCCGACACCTCGATAGTCCGGATTTGGCAGCGAGCAGTGAAAGCTCTGTGCAGGCGGAGATGGAGGGGGGTGGGGGGTGGTAAGTGCCGGCCGGAGACGGTGAAAGCGTCTGGGCCGCACAAAAATTGCTTGTGGATCCGCGATGTCGAGGGCTGTCCCGTTGAACGTGCGGAGATCACAAGAAGAAAAATTAGTCACTGGCTCCTCCCGCGATTAAGTCCTGCAAGGGTTAATAGTGGCCGTGAAGAAAAGCAGGAGCGGCTGTAAGGAAAAACAGAAGCAAAGGGACTTGGCGTGTTGACTTTTAGGTGCGGGCACAACCTTAAAAGCCCTCGGGAACCGCAAAACTGCTGAATTCCCCGTGTGTGCCGTGGCTGAGACCATTAACAAATCCTTCGTGCATGCTGCGTGCGTGCTTCAGGTGTGAGGGCAGCCCTGAAGGCTCTGTGTGCAGCGGCGAAGGATGCTGGCGGTCTGTGGAGCCATATTTGTCCCGTGCGTGGTGCGCCGTCCTCGTAACTCCCCGTGCGTGTGCTGGGGCTCCGTGCGTTGTTGGGCCAGCTGGAGAGGAGACCGGGTCAGGGAGCGTAATCATCCCTGTTCGATGTGTTGGAGCGGTGAAGGGAAGTAGACGATCTTTGTCCCTCGCGCTTGTGCAGATGCGTTGGAGTGGTGAGAGGGAGGAGACGATATTTGTCACTCGCTCGGCCATGGTGCGTTCAGGTCCACGCGCTGCATTCTCCGTCGGCCATGGAGGTCGCCGTCGTGGAGAGGGGACGAGGTGCATGCGCTCTCATGTGGAGGAGCTGTGAGCGCGGCCGGTCCAGCGTGGATGTGCCGATCTAGGCGTGCAGATCCCACCATGGAGTTTGCTGCGGCTTTCCCGGTCGTGGGTGATGTCCTGAGAGTTCACTGAAGCAGAAGGCAGCTGCCGTGCTCGCTTGTCATCGGAGCATCACCGCCGGGTGCTGCATTCGCCGGCAGCGTGTTCGTTTCAGCGTCGGGTCACCAGTGCGGCGGCAAAGAAATAATAAACTGCGAACTGAGAGTTTTAAGTAGAGTTTATTAAATCACACCGCCGTCACAGGATCCCCACTCCAGCCCAAGTGTGTGCAGGCTGGAGCGGGATCCTCAGGCTCTCAGAGAAGAGACACAAAGTGCGTGTCTGCAGCAGCAGTTGAAGTGAGTGAGAGAATGAGTTACAGAACTTGTGCAGTATTTATACCCAGTTACAGACAGTACATGAAAGGGCATTCACAGCAGTTGGTATGATCAAAGAGACTGCAGACAGGCATGAGACATTTGCATCTGAGAGACACAGTAAGAACAGGATGCATGAACACAATGCATGAATGGCGCATTAACATCACAGTAGTGAGCCGGAAAAAGCCAGAAGAAGCGAGGCTGCCTGTGGACATCAATACACACATTTCACTGTTAAGTTAATTGTTCTAGTCGAGCGCTGTGTCTGTCCCAGTCTGTTGTGGGGGGTTACGCCACACCGCTCCCCCTCAGAGGGCTCAGCAGAGGGCCGAGACCTTGATAGTCCGGATTTGGCAGCGAGCAATGAAAGCTCTGTGCAGGCAGAGGTGGAGGGGGGTGGGGGTGTTAAGTGCCGGCCGGAGACGGTGAAATCGTCCGGGCCGCGCAAAAATTGCTTGTGGATCCGCGATGTCGAGGGCTGTCCCGTTGAACGTGCGGAGATCACAAGAAGAAAAATTAGTCACTGGCTCCTCCCGCGATTAAGTCCTGCAAGGATTAATAGTGGCCGTGAAGAAAAGCAGGAGCGGCTGTAAGGAAAAACAAAAGCAAAAGGACTTGGCGTGTTGACTTTTAGGTGCAGGCACAACCTTAAAAGCCCTCGGGAACCGCAAAACCGCTGAATTCCCCGTGTGTGCCGTGGCTGAGACCATTAACAAATCCTTCGTGCATGCTGCGTGCGTGCTTCAGGTGTGAGGGCAGCCCTAAAGGCTCTGTGTGCAGCGGCGAAGGATGCTGGCGGTCTGTGGAGCCGTATTTGTCCCGTGCGTGGTGCGCCGTCCTCGTAACTCCCCGGTGCGTGTGCCGGGGCTCCGTGCGTTGTTGGGCCAGCTGGAGAGGAGACAGGGTCAGGGAGCGTAATCATCCCTGTTCAATGTGTTGGAGCGGTGAGAGGAAGTAGACGATCTTTGTCCCTCGAGCTCGTGCAGATGCGTTGGAGCGGTGAGAGGGAGGAGACGATCTTTGTCACTCTCTCGGCCATGGTGCATTCAGGTTCATGCGCTGCATTCTCCGTCGGCCATGGAGGTCGCCGTCGTGGAGAGGGGACGAAGTGCATGCACTCTCGTGTGGAGGAGCTGTGAGCGCGGCCGGTCCAGCGTGGATGTGCCGATCTAGGCGCGCAGATCCCACCATGGAGTTTGCTGCGGCTTTCCCGGTCGTGGGTGATGTCCTGAGAGGTCACTGAAGCAGAAGGCAGCTGCTGTGCTCGCTTGTCGTCGGAGCATCACCGCCGGGTGCTGCGTTCGCCGGCAGCGTGTTCTTTTCAGCATCGGGTCACCAGTGCGGCGGATGATAAAGTAAAGGCAGCGATGAGAGGTTTTAAGTAGAGTTTATTAAATCATACCACCTTCACGGGGCTCACTCCATGAGCGAGCCCGGAGAGGCTCTCCAGCAAAGAGACACAGGATGTGTGTCTGCAGCAGCAGTTGAAGTGAGTGAGAGAACGAGTTACAGAACTTTTGCAGTATTTATACCCAGTTACAGACAGTACATGAAAGGGCATTCACAGCAGTTGGTATGATCAAAGAGACTGTAGACAGGCATGAGACATTTGCATCTGAGAGACACAGTAAGAACAGGATGCATGAACACAATGCATGAATGGCGCATTAACATCACAGTACAAAACCGGAAAAAGCCAGAAGAAGCGAGGCTGCCTGTAGACATCAATACACACATTTCACTGTTAAGTTAATTGTTCTAGTCGAGCGCTGTGTCTGTCCCAGTCTGTTGTGGGGGGTTACGCCACACAACCACCCAAGCTAAAGCAACCCACGAGACCAACACCCCTGCAGATGGACCAGGCAGCATCCGGCATGAGGGGCCCCACTGAGGAGACACTGGAGCTAAAACACATAAATACAAAATAAAACTAAGAACACACAGAACAAAGGGAACTAAAGACCCATACTTAGAAAATGAGCTAAGAACACATCAAAATAAGAAAATCTAAAAGCAAATGGAGCTAAGAAGAATGTAAAAACAATGGAACATAAATGACTACTTCAGTAATAGTTAAACGGTTTGTTAAAAGCCAACATTTAAAAAGGTACAGAAAGAACTAAGAACACATAAAAACAGGAAGTAAAAACACATACTTAAAAACTGAACTAAACACATCAATAAGAAGATGAGAAAATCTAAGAACAAATGGTGCCAAGAAGTACATAAAACAATGGAACATGAATGACTACTTCAGTAATAGTTAAACAGGTTTATTAAAAGCCAAATTAAAAAGGACAAAGGTGCGGTCCAGGATGACGGCTGATCTTCCGGATGATGGAGCCCAACTCCTTCACCACCAGCACAGACTCCCATCCAGCCTCGTCACCTGGAGCCTCTTCCCGAACACACCAAAGCTGACTGGCATGTTTTGATGAGCTGCCGGACAACTGGAAGTATGCTGTGCCCTGCTTTGCAACTATGCACAGACATTCTCGATGTTTTGCTGGCCCATCTTTGCTGTAGATATTCTTCACTATACTTTGCTGTAGATATTCTTCCCTCAGCGGGGCCCGGCTCAGCCTGACATGGTGCTACTGAACATGCGATAACTCCGTGCTCGTCGGTCTGGCCTCGTCCTCTTCTAAAACCATTGTTTGGGGTCACCTTCGTAGCTGCAGACCCTCCATCCCCCTGCGGCCAAGCTCCAGAGGCATCTGGGGCTAGCACATTGGTGTCACTCGCCGATGCAGGCGCTTCGCCACCATGCCTGGTACCTCCCTCTACCATGTCCCGAGCACCAGCACTAAGACCCTCCTGCGCTGAACCTGAGTGAAACTGGTCCTGCTTGACCGCCTTGATGTCTGTTAGCTCTTCATCCCACACAACATTCTCTTCAACCACCGGAACTGGGGGGGTTCCAGCAGCCACAACCCGATTATTCATTCCCGGCATCGTCTCTAACGGTGAAACCTAGTCTGTAAAACAAATCACAGCCCATGATGTTATCATCTCACGCTGTCACATGGAACGTGAAGTCAACCATCTTTGCAGACCTGTACTGGACCGTTAACTCCAAAGTCCCAACCGTGCACAGCCTGCCTCCTCCATAACCATATAACGGTGCCGGGTTACCTTTAATCCTGTAGTGGGGGAAGAACTTCCTCACCGTGGCCCAATTCAGCAATGACCCCTCCACCGCCATGTCGAGCAACAGCGACACCTGCATGCCGTCCAAATCCACTGTGCAATACGTGCACCCATCTGTTCTTGGAGACACCGTATGGATGGTCATCGGGGGCAGGCGGAGTGATTTCTTCCGTGGGCTGTCTGGTTCAGATGCACGGCACACTGTAGCATAATGGTTCAAGCGTCCACATCTGCTACAACATTTTCCCCTAGCTGGGCAGTCCTTAGCCTTATTGCGGTGCGTTGCAGACCCACAACTCTTACACAGGGGATTTCCCGGGGCAGACCTTCGGCTGGCAGCATTGGCCTCTGTAACATCGTTGTCCAAGCTATCCGAGTCCGCAACATTTGCCACAGCCGGTGGCTCCGGCGGCCGCTGTAACTGGTGCCAGGTTAGCTCCGACGCTAGCTTGTCTGCAGCCTCCAGCTGGAGAGCTAGCTTGACAGCTCTGGCTAATATTAAGTCATTGGGCGCCGTCAGTAGCTTAGCCTGCAATGCGACGCTGCACGTGTGATCCACAAGCTGGTCATGTACCATTTCATCTTGCAACGGCCTAAAGTGACACTCACTAGCTAGCTGCCTCAAGTTGGCGACAAACTGATGAATAGGCTCACGTACCCGCTGATGTCGCTGCCAAAAACAAATCCTCCGGACAGTCATGCTATCCGGGGTGTGAAAATGGTTTGGTAGCAGCTCCATGTCTTCAAAAGAGTCCGAAGCGCCGAGTGTGCACAGGACTCACTGGCCTTCAATACCCAGGTTATGAACAAGAAGCGCACATGCTCTTAACTTATAGAGCTTCCGAGGTCCAGCGTGGTGTTGTAAGTTTGGAAGGCCTCAAACCACCTGGGCCAAGGCACCGGCGGTTCGCCCGGAAGCTCGAGAAAGGGGTGAAGTGGTGTAATACATGCCTCCGTGAGTTAATCCTCAATCGCCAAATATTATGTATGGTAAAATACCTGGGTGAAGGATGAGGCAAGATGACTTGGCAAACACAGCTTTATTGATGGAACTGGGAATGCGGTTACATGGCAGGCACCTGGCAGAGGGCACCGGTCAAAGAGGCTGCAATATGGATGCCCTCTGCCTTATATAGGGCAGTGCGGTGACGTGACGGGAAGCGCACGTCACCACACTGCACTTCACAATAATGTGCCGTTTATTGTATGGTACATAATACTGTGGACAGGCACAAGTCAGGAAATGAATACAAAAACATTCAAAGACTTTATCAATCCTTATAAGCACAGTGAAGTTTGTTGTAAGGAAGTGGAAGGTGTTTGGTACAACTGAGACCCTCCCCAGATCTGGATGTCCCTCCCAAACTGGACAAAACAGTGAGGAGGAAACTGGTCAGGGAGGCGATTAAGAGGTCTACAGCAACTTTGAAGCAGTTGCAGGAATTTATAACAAAATGTGGTCATTGTGTGCATGGGAAAACAGTATCACAAATTCTCCACAAATGTGGCTTGTGTGGAAGGGTTTCTCAAGGTTTCTCAGCTGTGTCTCAGATTCTGAGGCCAACTGGAAAAGAGTGTTTTGTCAGGTGTTATGGTTATCCTTTTGTGGGGGTGTTTCTCTGCAGCAGAGAGTGGAACATTTGTCAGGACAGCAGGAAAATGGATGGGGTGACTTATCAAATTGCTGAGGAAAACCTGCTGCCCCTGTCAGAAAGTTGTCAGTAGGAAGAAGGTTCACTTTCCAACATAACAATTATCCAAAGCACACAGAAAAACTGACCACAGAGAAAAAGGTGAATGTCCTGGAATTGTCCAGTTCAGTGTTTTTCAACCTTTTTTTTGAGCCAAGGAACTCTTTCTACCTTGAAGAAACCTCAGGGAACCCCACAAACCAGAAATGTTAGACAATGACACCTTGTAGCCTATTACAGCATATGTAATGACAATTTAGTCTTTTAACTAGTTTATACTCGCTCAGTGTGAAATTTGGGCCTTTTGCAATAAAGTACTCTTTGTTGAAGATACTCTGATGTGATTCAAAAAATTTCTTCCCCTGTTGTTTTTTCTGGCAATTCTTTGTAAAACAGGCAATTTTCCCTGATGGCATCTCCATCTACAAAATGCACACTGGCCAAGAGTTGCACATGTCCTCTTATGTTAGTAGACTCATCAAGTGGCAGTGAAAATTTCCCACTGATGCTCATCTTTTCAAAAATGTCTTTCGTATGTGCAGATGTGTCATCAATACATTTGGCAGTTGTGTAATCGGAGAGATGGACTTTAGCTATTTCTTTAACTGCATCAGAGCCGAATATCTCATTCACAATAACTTTGCAGGCAGCTGGTATTAATTTTCCTGCCACGGTGTGTGGCTTTTTTGATTTGGCTCTAAGTTCGGCTACTAAGTAGCTAACTTTGAGGGCTCTCTCAGACACCTTAGTGTTTTTTTACATTAAAGTTATCTGTTTGTCTGTGTGCTCACAGAGATGAGCAAACTAGTCTTTATTCTTACCTTGAAGCAACAGGTGTTTCACTTTGAGATGTTGTTTAAGCTGTTGGATAGCTTTTCCCCACACACCAAGCATAATTGACTCGATGCAGTGGGATCCTCGGTGGAATTAAATCCAAAGGAAAAGTAACTTTCACTGTACTGCCTTGTCTTTACCATCTTAGTTTTGTTTTGATGACTGCCTGGCCCTTCACCTGGGTCAGAATTTTGTCCAGGGCCCAGTTCAGAAAAAGCTGAATTTTTCCTCTTCAGATATTTATCCATTGCTGTTTTTCATCTTGTCACCATAGCATGTCTTAACAAGGACATTAACCTCCATAAAATGCATGAGGAAGAAGAAGAAGACTGTAGCCTTTGTATTTATACTGACATGAAAGAGCCACTACACTACAAGCACCCATGCACAACAATGGTAAACTATTTGGCAAATTTTTTTTTGTACCAATTAAGAAGTGAAATTGGAGAATTTCCCAAGGATTCCTGAACATCCTCTCAAGGACCACCTGGCGTCTGAGGACCACCAGTTGGAAAACATGGGCCTAATGGAACCCCAGACTTAAGCCCCATTAAAAATCTGTAGAATGACTTGAAGTCTGCAGTTCACCAAAGGTCACCATCAAATCTGACTGAACTCAAGCAGTTCTGCAAAGAAGAGTGGGCAAATATTGCAAAGTCTAAGGGTTCTATTAGGATTGTCATCCACTGACTTTTCCACCATACACCAGTGTTTTTGTTAGTTTCTGGCAGCACATTGTCTGTTTTTTATGCTTTGCATCACACCATCTAATTACTAGTAAACAGTGCACCCGCTATGCGCTTGCAGGCGGAGGCTCATTTCAAAGAGGTGTGGCGGCGCACAATCTGAATGCGCATCACTATTATAGTGCATGTCATGACAGTCCGTTTTTGATCAGGAAAAAGGAGTTCTATCGTCAGATGTGGGTCATTGTTTAATACTAGTTCAGTGGCGTGTTTTGAAATTGCCTACTCCAGAGTGTGTGGCGTTTTACTTTTCGCTGTAACTCCCCAGAGAGACAGGAGATGCATCCACATCTGCCTTGGCCGCGCGGCCCGGGTTTCCAGCCGGGCCAAGGCTGCCCACTCCGACAAGCTCCCCGACTGCCACTTGTCAGCCTCCGGCAGAGGCTGCTGAGAGCAGGCTCACTTTGTGGCGGGGGTTGGTGGCGGATGGGAAGCTGCGCAAAATTTGGTCTCTTTCCCGCCCAGGAGGGACTGAGACAGAGAGCTGCAAACCACAGCAGACCCCGCCGAGATGAGGGATGGGGGCGGTTGGAAGCATCAGTCAGCACAAGTGACAGGAGAGGGAGCACCTTCCACACCATCGTTATTGAAAGTATATGAAAGTTTGCACAGGCATCATCCTCTTTTCCTGAAGTTCTATACTACATGAAGTGCACTCTACATTAAACCATTTATCATTTTTCAGCATTACTATCACATGCATTTTGGCTCAAATGCACGGGCTTTGGTCAGTGCAAAACCCGTCTTAAACTGTCATGATCAGAATTCACTTTAGATAACATGCCTCTTTGCATTAAAGGGATGGGCATGAGCACTTTGGACTGGATTAGCCAAAACACACCTCCGAATAATTAGACCGGTCTCTTTGCATCATGCGCCGGCAGAAAGTTTGTTTCTATGCTTTTGTGGTAAGGAAATGAACTTGGAAACGCCCATAAACGCGTTCTGCATCAGTGACAACTGACTGACTGACCGTGTTGTTGTCATACGGCCCTATATACACAAAGATGATAGAAGCGTATCCCAACAGACTAAAGGCTGTACTGTAATTATAACAAAAGGTGATTCAGCAAAATACTGGTCACAAGCGAGTGATCCTTTATCCAACTCAGTGACTCTGTTTCTTATTTTTTTGACCCATTCTGTTACATCTTTCAGCTGGATTTATAACTTGCACTGAGTAAATATAGTTGGGTTAAAAAACTGTCCTTCATTTTAGGCTGCAAAGAAATAAAAGGTGATTTAAAAAAAAAAATCTATTTTATTTATTTATTTTGGAGGAGGGTGATTCTTTTCTATATCCACGGTACTTTATGGGGATTTTTTAAAATGAAATATCTATAGTTTTATAACATATATTGTTATCTATATACCAATACATTTATTGTGGCGCTAAACCCAACATATTTCATTTCAGTTTTGTGTGATCCTGCAAACAGACAAACACCAATAAAAACAACCTTATTGACAGAGATAATTACTGCATAAATAGCTTGCCATACTACCATTACTTAAAAAACTTAAATATTTAGTCGGGGTTTCTGTCTGAAGATCATTAAGATATCACTATGTTAGCCTCCCTTCAGACCAGACCTGGGCCTTTTGTTATTGAGGTAATTCAAGCTTTTATATCCTGATAATTATTCAGTACCTAATTGGAGTATGTACAGTTGCAATCACTGAAACCAGTCATAGTAACTCGGTCTCCTGGCAGTCAGTAAAAATCAATTCTGATATGTCTCACTACCTCCATGATTACTCCCCCAGCACTGAGCAGCTGGGCTCCTGCTGTGGTTCTGAAGCCCATTTGTTGCTTTAATCTAGTCACTCTAATTGCGTTTTTGCTACACTCCATGCTCAAGTGTCTGTATAAACACACACCTGGATTGTGTTTGTGAAGATCTTTTTTAATATCTCTCTGTAACTGCCACAATTTGCCCTCTGTTGTCTTATCGCCTACCACCCACCCAAGTGTGTTACATGTGGCAAGGCCTTTAAGAAGCTGTGGTCTTTACACGAACACAACAAGATCGTCCACGGCTACGCTGAGAAGAAGTTTTCCTGTGAGATCTGTGAGAAGAAGTTTTACACAATGGCTCATGTGAGGAAGCACATGGTTGGTGAGTGGAGTAACAATCCAACTAACCTGATTTCTCATCAACATCCCACTGATTTTTCTGCAGAATTTTTCTTGAGAGATGGTTTTCTTTTGCACTTTTAGCAGAGATAAGGATCTTATTTTGCAGACACGCTTACCTTACTCTGTACTTTAACAGCTACAGCCATATATAATCATAGTGCTCTAGGACAACATTGTAATTTGCATTTCCTGAGGAAGATGCAGTGTGAATACTGCTGAAAATACTTTCCTTGAATACTAAAAAAAAAGACTGAAATATACTGACCTAAAAGCAAAATAGCTTAAAGCTGAATAATTAACTTACAACCTAAACTAGCTTAAAACTAAGAATGTTAGCTTAAAAACAAAATGGTTGAAAGGTGAACATCATTAGTTTAAACTTGAAACAGTTTAAGTTGAAGAAAGTTAACTTTAAGTCTAACACTGAAGTGCTAGCTCACAAGCAAAAAAATATTCTAAATTTGCATAACGCAAACATACAAGTGGAAGTAACTTGAGGAACATTAGCTTAAAAATGCTAACCTAAAAAATTAACTGGCTTAACGCTGTATATTGTTAGCGTAAAAACTGATACGGCTTAGCTTAAATATACATAATAAAAACTTTAAAGCTGAAAAATGCAAGCATAAAAGCTAAAACTTCCTTACCTTACATGATATTGATACTGTATCGATTCAGAGACTCCAGTATTGTGATGCTTTATTAAAGGCCTGTTCTTACTCTGCAAGAACAGAAATTTGTTCTTTCTTCTAGGGCTGCCAGAAAAGAATGACGTCATTCTTTTCTCAACACATCATCTAGGCAGAACTTTTTTCTCATTTGGTGTCTGACAACAGTGGTGTGAAAAAGTGTTTGCCCCCTTCCTGATTTCTCTTTTTTTTTGTATGTTTGCCACACTTAAACGTTTCAGATCATCAAACAAATTTAAATATTAGACAAAGATAACACAAGTTAAACACAAAATGCAGTTTTTAAATGAAGGTGTTTATTATTAAGGGTAAAAAAAATAAATAAATCCAAACCGGACTTCCGGTTATGGCTGCCACGTAGGACGGACGTGTCTCGCTCTGCTCTGCTCCTGGAAAAAAAAAAAATCGGCAAATAACTCTCTCATTTGGGACAGAACGTATCCCAGCATTTGGGCGAGGATATGTCGGCGAAGCCTAAGGCTGGAAAACCAGGAAAAGGAAAAAGCGAGCCGCCGAAACAGTCCAAATTAACGGACTTTCAGGTCTGTGACGCAGCAAACAAAACTCCATATATGGCGGAGGAGGCTGGCAACGGTGCGATATCTGCGGGGAATGGCGCAGATGCGCTGATGGCTGCCATGAGTTCAATGAGAGCGGACTTTTCCTCTAGATTTGATGGGATTATGACAGCGTTGGAAGGAATAAGAAAGGAATTGGGTGACTGTGTAGAACGAACGGCGCAGATGGAGCTCCGTCTCGCTAGTGCTGAAGATGACGTCACCCGTCTTCAATTAAAGGTGCGCACTTTGGAAAAAAAAAATAAATCTCTGGAAGATAATATTTTGGATTTGGAATCTCGGTCGAGACAGAATAATTTGAGGCCGGTGGGTCTTCCAGAGGAATCAGAAGGTCGGGACGTATGTTCCTTTCTGGAAAAGTGGATTCCGGAGGTGCTGGGCAGCGAGGAGTTGCAATCAGCAGTGATTCTGGAAAAAGCACATCGTATTGGCCCACGGAGAGATAAGGGACCGCCGAGGACCTTAATTATGAAGTTTCTTAGCAACAGAGACAGGATGAAGATCTTCAACGCTGCACGAGCTAAAAAAGGAGAGATTAAACACCAGGACCAGCAGGTGCGGTTCTACCCAGATTTGGCCACAGGAATCCAGCAATTGAGGAAGCAGTTTGATCCCGTACGTAAGGAGCTGCGCAACCTTGGGATTCGTCATGGTGTAATCTATCCTGCGAGACTGCTGACCACGTATGAGGGCAGAACCCACATCTTCAAGACCCCAGAGGAGGCGCAGGAGTTCATCAAGAAGATCAAAGAAGAAGAAGAGACTGGTGGGAGCTAAGCATGAACAAAAAATAAGGTAGAATAATTAAGCATTTGCACAGGCATCTGACTGACTTGAAGTAAATAGTAAGTTTATAAAATATAGATTGTATTATATATTAAAAAAACAAAACAAAAACAAAAAAAAAAAAAAAACTATGATGTACAAAGTTGTTAAAAATTTTGGAGTTAAGTTGGAAAACTACAGAGGAGAGTTAATGTTACGTCATTAAAAGCAGTAGAGTTAGGGTGATTGGGAGGATGAAGAAGGAGTGGCTTAGGCTGTTCCCCGTGGGTGTGGAGCGGTCGATGGCTATATCGGGAGACAGAATTTTTCTTTTGATTTTGGGGGGTTTGCCACAAGTGTGGGAAGGGGAAATTTGTTTGTGTGTAGTTTGTAGGATGAATGTTCAACCACTCATGTTTTTGCTTCTCTGTATGAGCATGTTTACACTGCAAGGTAATCCCAAACTCTCTATTGATCATAAACCAAAGTGTTAATCTTAATTTAACTTCATGGAATTGCAGAGGTCTACAAAATTTAAAAAAACTTAAACAAGTTATGAATAAAATAAAGGACATGGGTTCAAGAATTGTGTTTTTACAAGAAACTCATCTGATAGAGGAGGATGTTAAAAGAATTAGGAGTAGATGGCAGGGAAGTGTATTCACCTCTTCATTTTCATCCCGAGCCAGGGGAGTTATGACTCTCATACATAAATCAGTTCCTTTTCAAGTGAAAAATGTAATTGGAGACAAATTTGGAAGATATGTAATCATTCAAGGTTCTTTGCTATTAGAAAATATAAATCTTGTGAACTTATATGGTCCCAATATAGATGATCAGAAGTTCTTTGCTAATTTATTTCTCATCTTATCATCACTTACAGGGCAACATATAATAGCAGGGGATTTTAATTGTACATTGAATCCAGGTGTGGATAGATCAACAGGACTGATTGTACGCACATTGGATGTAGGATGACTATTAATCATTTTATGAAAGAATTGAGATTGTTAGATATATGGAGAGAAATGAAACCACAAGTTAAAGCCTATTCTTGTTATTCCAGTACCTACAAGACATTCTCACGTATTGATTATTTTTTGATTTCCACAGAATTAAGGTCCAAGATTCAAAACTGCTTTTATGATAACATCGTGATCTCTGATCATGCACCCTGTTGTCTAATATATGTAGATAAAAAATTGACAAAGGAATCAGGTAGATGGCAATTTCAGCATAAATGGCTTCAGGAAGAGGAATTTGTCAAGTATATAGAAAAACAGATAGACGAGTTCTTTGACATCAATACTACACAAACATCAGCATGTGTAAAGTGGGAGGCTTTCAAAGCTTTTATTAGGGGACATATTATTAGTTATACAGGATCAAAATCTAAGAAGACTCGAGAGGAGAGAGCTAAATTGGAACATAAAATAAAAAGTCTTCAGGAAAAAGTGTATGCAGGAAGTGACCCAAGGTTGGAGAATGAATTACTGATTTTGAGAGCTGAATACGACAAAAAATCAGCGAATAGAGCTGCCTCGAGTCTTCTAAGATTGAAACAATCTTTTTATGAACAAGGTGAAAAATCAGGAAAATTATTAGCATGGCAGATTAAACAATTGGAAATTAAAACACCAATTACCAGTATTATAAGTAACGGACAGGTAGTTATAGATCCTTTAGAAATTAATAGAGCCTTTAGAGATTACTATGAAAAATTATATGATACCAAAAATGAACCTGATTTAACAAAACTAAATGGGTTTTTGAACAAACTATCTATACCGTGTATACCAACTGAAAACAGGGAGATATTGGAGTCTAAAATTAGTCAAGAAGAAGTTGGGCTAGCCATTGATAATATGAAATCAGGAAAAAGTGCAGGACCAGATGGTCTTCCAGTTGACCTTTATAAAAAATTTAAGAATAAATTAATAAAACCTTTTTTGGAAATGGTTTTAGAAGCATTTCAAAATAATAATTTACCATCATACATAAATAATGCCTTAATTATACTGCTGCCAAAACCAGGTAAGCCCTCTAATAAATGTGAAAATATGAGACCAATAAGCCTATTAAACGCCGACCTTAAGATAATCTGTAAAATTTTAGCAAGACGAATACAAGAAATTTTACCAAATATTATTAATCGAGATCAGAATGGCTTTATAAAGGGAAGACAAGGCTTCCATAATGTAAGAAGACTATTTAATATTATTTATTTTAATAAAGAAGCACCGGATACAGCTCTCCTATCATTGGACGCAGAAAAGGCCTTTGATAGAGTTGAATGGCCCTTTCTTTTTGAAGTCCTACAAAGGTTTGGACTTGGAAATAATTTCATAAAATGGGTTCAAATAATATACAATAATGCTACAGCAGAAATCCTAACAAATAACAATATTTCAAAACCAATAAAAATCAATAGAGGATGTCGACAAGGCTGTCCACTTTCACCTTTACTGTTTGCTATGGCAATTGAACCTTTAGCGATAGCGATACGTTTACATTCACAAATATATGGAATTAAAGTTGGACCAACAGAACATAAAATCTCCCTGTACGCCGATGATATAATTTTGTTTATGTCGAATCTAAAAAAATCAATTCCAACCTTGTTGAATTTAATAAAGAATTTTGGGGAAATATCAGGATATAAAATAAATAAAACTAAATCTTCAATATTAATGCTAAATGAGACCCAGAGAAATTACCCAGCCCCTGAGGTAAATCAATTCAATGTTGTAAATCAGTTTAAATATTTAGGAATCCAAATTATGCCTAAGCTAGAATCAGTCGCCAGCGTCAACTATGAAACCTTAATGTCAGATATCAATGAGTTAACTCAGAGATGGATGTCACTACCAATGTCGATGATCGGGAGAATCAATATACTTAAAAGTAATATTTTATCTAAAATACTTTATTTATTTCAATACATTCCCTTATCACCACCTTTAGATCTATTCTCAAGAATAAAAAAAAAGTTAGTGGAATTTATATGGAACAACAGGAGGGCTAGATTACGTTTGTCTTTATTATATTTACCATTTGATCGTGGAGGTCTGAAATGTCCAAATTTTATGTTGTATTATTGGTCGGCACAACTGAGGTCTATGACATATTATTTTTCATCAAATGATCTCCCTCACTGGACTGAAATGGAATCATACAATTTACCTTTACCTCTTCCCATATTCATATACTCAGATTCGGCAAAAAAATTACAAAAACAAGTTAAAAATCCATTTGTAAAGCATATGATCAAAATATGGTGTGAAGCTAAAAACTATTTAAAAGAACCACAGTTATTGTCACAATTTAGTCCAATATGGGGTAATCAATATTTTAAACCAGGGAGAGCGGACGCTGTATTTAAAGTATGGAATTTAAAAGGGATACAAAAGATTCAGGATTTATATTTGCCATGTGCAGACAACATAATGTCTTTTGAAGAGCTGAGGATCAAATTTAATCTCAATAGAACACATTTTTTTAAATATCTTCAACTTAGAAACTTTATTCGATCAAATCAAAATAAAGCTCTCACTCGACCTATTTATTCATCCTTGGAAAAAATGATGATGAAAGATAGTAAAAGAAAGGGTATTATTTCAGAGTTTTATAACTCATTGACACTATCTTCAAGTGAAAATTCACTGAAAAGATTAAACTACTGGAAAGAAGATCTGCAAATTGAAATTTCAGAGGAACAATGGGAATTGGCTTGTACAGAAGCTCAAACCAAATCAATAAATGCACGCCTTAAATTGATACATTTCAAATGGTTAATGCGGATGTATGTTACACCGGAGGAGTTAAATAGATATAACAAAAATATACCAGATACATGCACAAAATGCATGGAAAGTAAAGGAACCCTATTTCATTGTTTATGGGAATGTAGATTAATAAGAATGTTTTGGGAAGAGGTGAGGGTAACAATTGAAAAAATAATCTCAAAACAAATCATATTGAATCCTAAACTGTTTTTGTTGGGTCTGTACCCAGAAAAGCATAATTTTAATAAAAGTGAAAGAACATTCATAGACCTCAGTTTGCTTAATGCCAAAAAATGTATTGCACTATTATGGAAAAAGACTCATAGACCAGATGTGACTCAGTGGTTAAGACAGATGTTAACAAACCTTCCATTAGAAAGAATAACATATATACTGAAATCAAAGGAAATTGTGTTTGAGAATATATGGAGACCTTTTATTGATTATGTAAAAAATTTAAACATAACTCTTGAAGAAGAAGGTGAATGATGTGTGTGGACCTTGTAAATTCCAAACTGGTGAACATAATATGTATACTTATGTATTGGATTGTCTAGACTAAACAGAGGAGCATTGTTGAAGACTTGATTTTGTTGGTGGTTGTTGGTGTTTTTAGTGCATTTTTTTTTTTTTGTAGTACTTTAGTGTTAGTGTTTGATTGTTTGTATCATGTTTGTTAAAAAAAAAAAAAGGTTCAATAAAGATATTGTGGAAAAAAAAATAAATCCAAACCTACATGGCCCTGTGAGAAAAAGTGATTGCCCCCTAAACCTAATAACTGGTTGGGCCACCCTTAGCAGCAACAACTGCAATCAAGCATTTGTGATAACTGGAAGTGAGTCTTTTACAGCGCTGTGGAGGAATTTTGGCCTACTCATCTTTGCAGAATCGTTGTAATTCAGCCACATTGGAGGGTTTTCGAGCATGAACCGCCTTTTTAAGGTCATGCCACTGCATCTCAATCGGATTCAGGTCAGGACTTTGACAAAGCCACTCCAGAGTCTTCATTTTGTTTTTCTGAAGCCATTCAGAAATGGACTTGCTGGTGTGTTTTGGATCATTGTCCTGCTGCAGAACCCAAGTGCACTTCAGCTTGAGGTCACGAACAGATGTCTGGACATTCTCCTTCAGGATTTCTTGGTAGACAGCAGAATTCATGGTTCCATTTACCACAGCAAGTCTTCCAGGTCCTGAAGCAGCAAAGCAGCCCCAGACCATTACACTACCACCACCATATTTTACTGTTGGTATGATGTTTCTTTTCTGAAATGCTGTTACTTGTACACCGGATGTAATGGGACACACACCTTCCAAAAAAGTTAAACTTTTGTCTCGTCAGTCCACAGAGTATTTTCCCAAAAGTCTTGGGGATCATCAAGATGTTTTCTGGCAAAACTGAGATGAACCTTTATGTTCTTTTTGCTCAGTAGTGGTTTTCGTCTTGGAACTCTGCCATGCAGGCCATTTTTGCCCAGTCTCTTTTTTTATGGTGGAGTCATGAACACTGACCTGAACTGAGGCAAGTGAGGCCTGCAGTTCTTTGGATGTTGTTGTGGGGTCTTTTGTGACCTCTTGGATGAGTTGTCGCCGTGCTCTTGGGGTAATTTTGGTCAGCCGGCCACTCCTGGGAAGGTTCACCACTGTTCCATGTTTTTGTCATTTGTGGATAATGGCTCTCATTGTGGTTTGCTGGTGTCCCAAAGCTTTAGAAATGGCTTTCTATCCTTTTCCAGACTGATAGATCTCAATTACTTTGTTTCTCATTTGTACCTGAATTTCTTTGGATCGCAGCATGATGTCTAGCTTTTGAGGATCTTTTGGTCTACTTCACTTTGTCAGGCAGGTCCTATTTAAGTGATTTCTTTATTGAGAACAGGTGTGGCAGTAATCATGCCTGGGTGTGGCTAGAGAAAATGAACTCAGCTTTACAAAGATGTGATAAATCACAGTTAATTTATGTTTTAACAGGGGGACAATCACTTTTTCACACAGGGCCATGTAGGTTTGGATTTTTTTTACCCTTAATAATAAACACCTTCATTTAAAAACTGCATTTTGTGTTTACTTGTGTTATCTTTGTCTAATATTTAAATTTGTTTGATGATCTGAAACATTTAAGTGTGACAAACATACAAAAAAATGAGAAATCATGAAGGGGGCAAACACTTTTTCACACCACTGTATTGTGTGATTGGTCAAAAATTTGAAGTGGGCATAGTTGGTGCATGGCATGTGCTGCATTGGGAGGGCCCTGTGAGGACTTCCAAGGAGTTCTGCGCTTGAGTTTCTCGTGAAGTAGGAAATGTCCTGGCCAGAACTAACTTTGTTCTTGTTCTGCCACCTTAAGAAAACTAACAAATTTCTCTGTTCTTGCAGAGTATATACAGACCTTAAGAGTTATTAATAAATGTTGCAAACACAAACTTACCTATTTAGGCACCAGAGTAATAAAAAACAACTGTCTTTTCAGTTCACTAGCTAGTGCTAAAGGCTCTCTGTCTGGGTAGATCAGCACAGCAAAGGAGTGACTCCTGAGATCTTGCCAGATGTTGGACAAGACAAAGATCAGAATGGGAAATTGCAGTATATGATATCGCAATACTCAGCGTATCGCAGGATCATAATAGTATCACATCGTGGCGAAAGTATCCGCATGATATCACATAGTACGGCCTTTGGTGATTCCCACCTCTGGCTTAAACAAAATTTAACGAATTTCCCCATTCACTTTTATTACATTTTTTTTTAGCTGGAAAAGCATAAATATTATAAAAAGTCTGAAAGTTGTAAAGTTGAAAAACTAAAGCATAAATGGCCTTTAAAAGCTCAACAGAATGATAAAACAACGGCATTTCTAGCATCAAGTATGAAGGGGGTAGTGACCAAGAAAGACGTAAGAATAAAAATGGCTGACTCAAACGTCAATGGTGTGAATGCGCAACAGCATTCTCACAATTAACCACTGAGAAAGGATCTTTGCCATTGTTCTTTAAATGCTATTTTCAGAAAATCAGTTTTCTCGTTGATCCTTCTGCTGCCATTTGCTGAAGAGTGATTCAGTACTGAATCACACTGACTGCCTTGTTCTGTGTGTGTGTGCGTGTGTAGCCCATACAAAGGACATGCCGTTCACCTGTGAGACGTGTGGGAAATCGTTCAAGCGCAGTATGTCCCTGAAGGTTCACTCTCTGCAGCACTCAGGAGAGAAACCCTTCAAGTGTGAGGTTTGAGCTCTTTTTTTCCCTTTTTTTTTTAACAGCCTGAAGCTCTTTTTTGCTCAAATATATTCCAAATATTTAAAATGATCAGTGTGAGTGTTTCCATTTAAATATATACAACTATTCTTTGAATGGTTTTTGCATGTAGTGGTAAGGTCAAGAAATCCAGACGTGCCTGTCTGAAAAATTAAATTCAATGATTTAATCATTTGGCTTTCTTCATGCACAGGAAATCCCATTTGACATGTGAATATTGATTCAGACTATTAGTGTTTCTTCCTGGCATCATTCTCACTCCACACCAGACTTTGTGTGTTTAATTGTTGCTGCTTTTTGATTTTTTTTTTTTCTGCACTTAAGTTTCGTGGATATAAAGATGAGAAAGCAGAAAAAAGTTAAGCTGGTTATATGTGTGAAATTATCTGGATGTATCCTAATATTTTTAATTTCTTTTTAAAAATGTCAAAATGAAAGTATATTTCTCAGATTGTGTGCCATTTGAAGTTTTAAAACTCCAGTTTGACCCTCATAAAATTGAAAATGTTTTCCTATTTAATTTATCGAAGTACCTTGTGTAATAGTGCAGTTTCAAAGTTATCAGCAGGACCAAGCATAACCTAATCCGACCTGGTAACACATTTGATTTTGTTTATCAGCTCTGCCAGAATGACTTCTAGAGGAAAAACTGGTTTGCTGATAAAATTCAAATCTAATGTGCCTCCTCTGTTTGGCAGTTTTCTGGAATACTGCTTTTTTTTCCCCTTTTCCTAATTACTGTAAGATACAACAGGTGCACACTTGACCACCGGTGATGAAAGGGCTTGATATAAAACTGTTCACTCTTTGCTCTTTTAGAACTGCAGCGAGCGCTTCCAGTACAAGTACCAGCTGCGCTCACACATGAGCATCCACATCGGACACAAGCAGTTCATGTGCCAGTGGTGCGGAAAGGATTTCAACATGAAACAGTACTTTGATGAGCACATGAAAACACACACTGGTAGGTCTGAACATTATTAGAATATAACTGCTGTTTTGAGCCAAAATCAACACATAAAAAATTCACTCCGTGTATTCTTTATAGATTTCCCCTAACTGATTTTCTATGGACTGAAAGGAACCATGTGTACTCTGGGATTTCTCCGGTTTCCTCCCAAATGCCAAAAACATGCAAGTTAGGTTAATTGGCATCAAACTGGGAATTCTAAATTGTCCTTGGGTATGACTGTGAAAGTGAATGGTTGTCTATCTCTCTGTGTTGGCCCTGCGATGGACTGGCGATCTGTCCAGGGTGTATCCTGCCTCTCGCCCAAAGATGCTGGGATAGGCTCCAGCGCCCCCCCCCCCCCGCCCCCGCGACCCAAAAAGGATTAAACGGAAGAAGATGGATGGATGGATGAAAGGAACCATACTTGGCACAATCATTAGTCTTCCTCTACACAGGTACCATCAAGGATCACACACTTCTCCCATCACTTTATGTAGCTGTGGAGACCTTGCCTGTAGAAGTCTGCAGCTTGTGTCAGGAGCCACAACTTGACCTCAGAAATCAGCATTTCACTATCTTGGAAAGTGCTTGCCCTTCAAAAATGTCTCCATGGTTAGAAAGAGGTGGAAGTCAGATGGTAGGAGGTCAGGAAAGTAAGGGTGGTGGGGTCATAAACATCGGACTGTGTTTCCGTCTGGGCAATGTGCGAGTTGTGAAACGGGGCGTTGTTTTGCAGGAAGCAGACACGTTTGGTCAGCATGCCACGCCTCTTGGTTTTGATGGCCTTCTGCAATTTCCACAGTAGTGAAGCTTGGTAAGTCCCAGTAATTGTGGTACCCTTTGCCAGGAAATCCATCAGTACTCCATGCTGGTCCCAAAAGACCATGAGCATGACCTTGGCCACCGAGTGTTAGATATGTGCCTTCTTCATAGGTGGTGAGTCGTAATGTTTCCATTGCGTAGACTTTAGTCTGTGGCTCATCGTGATGGACCCGTGTTTCATCCTGTGTGATTAGTCTGT
Organism: Pholidichthys leucotaenia; assembly: GCA_020510985.1. Classification (NCBI taxonomy): domain Eukaryota; kingdom Metazoa; phylum Chordata; class Actinopteri; order Cichliformes; family Pholidichthyidae; genus Pholidichthys; species Pholidichthys leucotaenia. Next base: position 167,230,728 of record CM035844.1, read on the forward strand.
TGAAGAAGTCCTCCTGGTTTTCTTGGCAAATGGTCAAAAGAGCCTGGGAGCATGTGACTCATGCAGACAACTTCTGCATATGCAAATGGTCATGGATGATTTTTTTCCACAGACCCCACACTGATCTTGACATTCTTGGGCTAGTTGGCGAATGGCGTACAGGAACTTGATGACCACTCTGCATTCAGCTGGCTCCATTATCACACCTTATTCCACCTTAGCACATGTAAAAGAGGAACTCTTAGGAGTTCAGAGCTGCACATTACCATGTGACCTATAGAGATACACATGTGGATAAAATTGTTGGTACCCCTCTGTTAATAAAAGAAAAACCCACAGTGGTCACAGAAATAACTTGAATCTGACAAATGTGGTAATAAATAAAAATTCTATGAAAATTAACCAATGAAAATCAGACAATGCTTTTGAATTGTGGTTCAACAGAATTATTTTAAAAAACAAACTGATGAAACACTGGAGGGCGGACCCTGAAGCTGAAGAAGGAGTCCTATCAAGCTTGGTTGGCTTGTGGGACTCCCGAAGCAGCTGAGGTGTACCGGTAGGCCAAGCGGAGTGCAGCTCGGGTGGTTGCTGAAGCAAAAACCCGGGTATGGGAGGAGTTCGGTGAGGCCATGGAACAAGACTTTCGGTCGGCCTCAAAGAGATTCTGGCAAACTGTCCGGCGGCTCAGGAGGGGAAAGCAGCTCCCCGTCCACACTGTGTATGGTGCGGATGGGACACTGTTGACTTCGACTGGGGATATCGTCGGGCGGTGGAAGGAATACTTCGAGGATCTCCTCAATCCCACTGATACGCCTTCCACAGAGGAAGCAGGGTTTGGGGACGAGGGGGATGACTCGCCTATCACAGGGGTTGAGGTCGCCAAGGTGGTTAAAAATCTCCTTGGTGGCCGGGCCCTGGGGGTGGACGAGATTCGCCCTGAGTACCTCAAGGCCCTGGATGTTGTTGGGCTGTCATGGTTGACACGCCTCTGCAACATTGCGTGGAGGTCGGGGGCAGTGCCTTTGGCATGGCAAACCGGGGTGGTGGTTCCTTTCTTCATAAAAGGGGACCGGAGGGTGTGCTCCAACTTTAAAGGGATCACACTCCTCAACCTGGGAAGGTCTATGCCAAGGTACTGGAGAGGAGAGTCTGGCCGTTGGTCGAACCTCGGATTCAGGAGGAGCAATGTGGTTTTCGTCCTGGCCGTGGCACATCGGACCAGCTCTTTACCCTCTCGAGAATTCTTGAGGGTTCGTGGGAGTTTGCCCAACCAGTTTATATGTGTTTTGTAGACTTGGAGAAGGCATTTGACCGCGTCCCTCGTGGATTTTTGTGGGGGGTGCTTCGGGAGTATGGGGTATCGGGCTTGTTGTTACGAGCTATTCGGTCTCTGTACGACTGTTGTGAGAGTTTGGTTCGTATTGCCAACACTCGGTCGGAGTCATTCCCAGTGAGAGTTGGACTCCGCCAGGGCTGCCCTTTGTCACTGATCCTGTTTTCATGGATAGGATTTCTAGGCGCAGCCAGGGAATGGACGGTGTCATGCTTGGTGACCACAGGATCTCATCTCTGTTGTTTGCAGATGATGTTGTCCTGTTGGCTTCATCCAGCAATGACCTACAGCTCTTGCTGGGACAGTTTGCCGCTGAGTGTGAAGCGGCTGGGATGAGAATCAGCACCTCCAAGTCAAAGTCCATGGTCCTCAGCCGGAAAAAGGTGGATTGTCCTCTCCGGGTTGGGGACAGGCTCCTGCCCCAAGTGAACGAGTTTAAGTATCTTGGGGTCTTGTTCACAAGTGAGGGGAAAATGGAGCGAGAGATCGACAGACGGATTGGAGCAGCATCTGCAGTGATGCGGACGTTGTACCGGTCTGTTGTGGTGAGGAGGGAGCTGAGTTCTAAGGCAAAACTGTCGATTTACCAGTCAATCTACGTTCCTACTCTCACCTATGGTCACGAGCTTTGGGTAATGAGCGAAAGAACGAGATCGCGGATACAAGTGGCTGAAATGAGCTTTCTCCGTAGGATTGCTGGACTCACCCTCAGAGATAGGGTGAGGAGCTCAGTCATCCGGGAGAGGCTCAGAGTAGAACCGCTGCTCCTCCACATTGAAAGGTGTCAGTTGAGGTGGTATGGGCATCTGATTAGGATGCCTCCTGGACGCCTCCCACTTGAGGTGTTTCAGGCACTTCCCACTGGGAGGAGACCCCGGGGCAGACCCAGGACTCGGTGGAGAGACTATGTCTCCCAGCTGGTCTGGGAACGCCTTGGTATCCTCTCTGAAGAGCTGGAGCAGGTGGCTGGGGAGAGGGAAGTCTGGGCTTCTCTGCATGAACTGCTGCCTCCGCGACCCGGACCTCCGGAAAAGCGGTAGAAGATGGATGGATGGATGGAACTCATGAAACAGGCCTGGACAAAAATGATGGTGCCCTTAACTTAATATTTTGTTGCACAACCTTTTGAGGCAATCACTGCAATCAAACGATTTCTGTAACTGTCAGTGAGACTTCTGCACCTCTCAGCAGGTAATTTGGCCCACTCCTCATGAGCAAACTGCTCCAGTTGTCTCAGGTTTGAAGGGTGCCTTCTCCAGACAGCATGTTTCAGCTCCTTCCACAGATGTTCAATAGGATTTAGATCAGGGCTCATAGAAGGCCATTTTAGAATAGTCCAATGTTTGGCTCTTAGCCATTCTTGGGTGTTTTTAGCTGTGTGTTTTGGGTCATTATCCTGTTGTAAGACCCATGACCTGCGACTGAGACCAAGCTGTCTGACACTGGGCAGCACATTTCTCTCTAGAATACCTTGATAGTCTTGAGATTTCATTGTACCCTGCACAGATTCAAGACACCCTGTGCCAGATGCAGCAAAGCAGCCCCAGAACATAACAGAACCTCCTCCATGTTTCACAGTAGGGACAGTGTTCTTTTCTTGGTATGCTTCATTTTTGCGTCTGTGAACATAGAGCTGATGTGCCTTGCCAAAAAGTTCCAGTTTTGTCTCGTCTGTCCATAGGACATTCTCCCAGAAGCTTTGTGGCTTGTCAACATGCAGTTTGGCAAATTCCAGTCTGACTTTTTTATGATTTGTTTTCAACAGTGGTGTCCTCCTTGGTCATCTCCCATGAAGTCCACTTTGGCTCAAACAACGATGGATGGTGCGATCTGACACTGATGTACCTTGACCTTAGAGTTCACCATGAACGTGTTTAGAGGTTGTTCTGGGCTCTTTTGTTACCATTCGTATTATCCGTCTCCTCCTGCGGCCACGTCCAGGGAGGTTGGCTACAGTCCCGTGGATCTTAAATTTCTGAATAATATGTGCAACTGTAGTCACAGGAACATCAAGCTGCTTGGAGATGGTCTTATAGCCTTTACCTTTAACATGCTTGTCTATAATTTTTTTTCTAATCTCCTGGGACAACTCTCTCCTTTGCTTCCTTTGGTCCATGTTCAGTGTGCCACACACCATGTCACCAAACAGCACAGTGACTACTTGTCACCCTTTAAATAGGCCGACTGACTGATTACAAGTTTGTAGACACCTGTGATGTTAATTAGAGGACACATCTTGGTTGAACATGTCCCTATGGTCACATTATTTTCAATCTTTTCTAGGGGTACCATCATTTTTGTCCAGGCCTGTTTTATGAGTTTGTTTTTTAAAGTAATTCTGTTGAACCACAATTCAAAAGCATTGTCTGATTTTCATTGGTTAATTTTCATAGAATTTTTATTTATTACCACTTTTGTCAGATTCAAGTTATTTCTGTGACCATTGTGGGTTTTTCTTTCATTAACAGAGGGGTACCAACAATTTTGTCCACGGCTGTAGGTATTAGAATACATGTGCAATTTCAGCCTCCTACAATAACTAAAAGTGGGTCAGGGGAAATCTTTAATGAACAACCCTCACAGTTTGTTTTTTAGTAGAGATTTTGCATAACAGATAGACATGGACGTCTTGAGTAAACTATGGCTTGGGGACTTATGTCTTGAAGTCTTGAGCATTTTGTTCATTACTATCTGTTTTTTTGTCACACTACTATTTTCCTAAAAATGGGGATAATAATTTGCAGTTTGCAAAAAGAAGCATCTTGTGTTAAAGCAGACTGAGACAATAAGCTCTTCTCAGAAGTTTTAACTGAACAGTTGAGCAGTAGTGGGGTTTTCCGATTGATTTCTGTACAATCAGACTTATTTAGGAACAGAGTTTTCTCCGGCTCTCCACTACAAATAATGCAAGTACAGATCACTTTTCCATTGGAGTTAGAGGTAGAGCATCCGCCCCATAACCGGGAGGTTGGGGTTCAAGTCCCGGCCGGGTCATGCCAAAGTCCATATAAAAACGGAACTTCCTGCTGTCCAGCTTGGTGCTCAGCAAAATGGAATGGAGGAGGGAAACGTGGGTGACAGTGGTCGTCCAGTATCCAGAGGGTTGGTGGTTCGAATCCCGCTCTTCCCATCCATCCTGCCATTGTGTCCCTGGGAAAGACACTTTACCCACCTTGCCTCCAGTGTCCATGACACTGGGTATGAATGTGTAAAAATGTTCAGTAATGGTTGTAGAGGCCATTGGCGCAGATTGGCAGCCACGTTTCCGTCAGTCTGCCCCAGGACAGCTGTGGCTACAGCAGTAGCTTACCACTATCAATGTCTGTCTGGAGTGAATGAATAATGGGCTCACTGTAAGTGCTTTGAGATGTCACTTGACGTGCAAAGCGCCATATAAATCTAATCCATTATTATTATTATTTTTCAAATCCAGAGGCTGTGTCCATCGGGGCAGCACGGTGGCGCAGTGCTTAGCACAGTGGCAGCACAGTAAGAAGGTCACGGGATCAATTTCCCCCCTGACCATCGTGGGTTCGATCCCACCCCCTGACCATCAGCGACCCTTTTGTGTGAAGTTTGCATGTTCTTCCCGTGTCTGCATGGGTTCACTCCGGGTACTCTGGTTTCCTCCCAAAGGCCAAAAACATGCAAGTTAGGTTAATTGGAGACCCTAGGTGTGAATGTGTGTGTGAATGGTGAAGGGATGGCGCCGCTCCGTGGTTGCTTTATCCATCTAGGTGGATGCCCTGAATTTCCCCCCTGGGGATCAGTAAAGTACAGAAAATTAAAAAAAATCTTGTGTGCACTATTGATGCTCGTCGGCAACATTTGGTCATTTACGCTTCCAGCAAGCATACTACAACATAATGATTAGTTTCAAAGTGCTGTAAATGATCCACAGATAATCCTGCCCGTCATTCACTTTTGATTTAGTTCTCATTTGATCTTTGCTAACTTCTGAGCTTGGCAAAGTTGCAGGCCATACATCAAAATAATAACCTGAAAGACAATTACATTTTTAGCAGTTATTTTATAATTTTCATAAGCAGTTTCTTTAAATTAGATGCAGTTACTTGCTATACCACCAATATATAAAACAGTGGTTAAAGATGATTAAAAATTGTAATTGCAACTGATCTTTTGAAATTGCCTGTTAACCACAATTAATCACACTTTAATTACACTTTTTTCTATGTAATGTGCCTTAAATTGGTTATTAAGCTAAGCTTATTTACATGGGAGTGGACAAATATACTTGCTTTCTGCAAATCTAGATTCGTTTCAAACTTCCAACATGTCAAAAATGACAAAAACTATCCAGAATATTCTTCAGAAAAACCTCATTAGTAGTACTGCGGAAATAGTGCATGTGCAAACAACAGACATGCATACTGACCTCATTGTAACATTACTGACAATACTGACACAATTCAGTGTCCAACTTTACTCCTGTAGTAAACATTCTGTTTGTTAAGCAGCTGAACACAAAACAATGGGCCTCAGGTGTCACAACAGAAACAACTGGCCCCCTCTATTTTACACACGTCTCACACTCTTAAACACGTTTGACACAGAACCGCTTTAATTTAAAAAAAAAAAACTATAAAGGATAGTATCAGTGGTGCTCCGGCAGAGTCTGTGGCTGTCCGGCTCGCTTGTTGTTGGCACAGCGTGCCTCTGTGTCCGTGGGAGCATTAACGCTTTAACTCCGTCACCACTAATGTAAAACTGATTCCATTGATTAAATGTTTGCTTCCCTCTCTCTGCAGGAGAGAAGCCGTACATCTGTGAGATCTGTGGGAAGAGCTTCACTAGCCGGCCCAACATGAAGCGCCACCGCCGCACCCACACTGGAGAAAAGCCGTACCCCTGTCAGGTCTGCGGCCAGCGCTTCCGCTTCTCGAACATGCTCAAGGCCCACAGAGAAAAATGCTTCCGGGTTAGCAACCCCCTGGTCCCCGATGGCAGCGACCCCCTCTGCCTCGACCGACAATTGGCCCCTCCCGCTGTGGACTCCTCCAGTCAGATTCACCTGGGGACGGTACTCTCCGCCAAGTCTGCGACCACGCCCACTGCTGCTCCCAGCTCTCAGCCCCTCCACGGCACGCAGCTGTCTCTCCCCCTGCTGCACTCCATGGGAGGGTTGCCTCCTGCCCCACATTTACCCCCACCGCCTCCCCTGTTCTCTGCTGGTAGGATGAACTCCAACAACTAACTAACTAACTTCTGTAACAGCAAATGCACTTTGTTACTTTTTGTTTTATTGGTTTTCTTTGAGCTTTGAAGAGGACTCCTGCATAGGAGGGGTGACGCCTCTCAATGGGCAAAACTGAAAAAAAAAAAAACAAACGCTACACGGAGGCCTCGAAAAACACATATAGTACATTTGTGAAGCAATTCTTTTTCTGCTCTGTTGAACACAATAGATAACCTCAGAGTCCAGTAGGACATGTCAACATCACCCTTTCACAAGTCTGTCATGATTTCATTTGAGATTATTTCACATCGCACAGCTTTGCACAGTGCATTGATTGTAGCGTCTTGTACAAATTTTAAGGAAGACTTTCCTAAATCTTTATTCATATGGGGGGGGGGGGGTCAACCAGAGAGCAACAACCACACTATGAGAAGAAAAATAGTTTTATCTTTTGTTCTCTGCCAAGATGTAGCGAGTCGTTCTGGTCTGACCCAGCAATAACCAAATGCTGACTTTTGTCTTTGAACATATACATGTGTATGGCATTGCCAATAACCAAATCCAGTTAGCGCACCTGCTATAGTTAGGTAACGTAATTCAGCATTTATAATCTGCACCTTACATTTATCTCCCATGACATTTAAAATGTACTCCTAACCGTCTTTGTTTTTATAGTTGTGATAATGTGTAATTTGTGGCACGTTTACGTCAATTTCTAAGGACATAAGAGGAGTTGTGACATGTGGAGAGTCGGCCCTGCTTTTCAGTGTGAGGCGTTTGTGATGTGAGGTTAAAGCCAGACACTGAAGACGAGATCTGAGCAGCTAATCATTGCTTGAGCTTTATCGAGTTAGATGGAGTAAACAGCTGGCGCTCATCATTGCTTACATTAAGCACGCTTCTCTACAGCAGATCTGGTGATGAGATGATATGGCACTTTTCTGTGATTTGTTAGTAAAACCTGTTGTACTCAAACCTACACTATACACATAACGTAGGTTAAAAACTAATGTTATTGTTAATGTCACCTAAAGCTCATTTTCCCAAATAAACCCAAGCTGTGTAATTATTAGTTAAGTGTAGGGGGTAGCTCAGTTATGTGGGCAGATGTTATGTTGATAGGATCTAATCCATGTTGTGAAATGATAAATGTTACATGATGTTTCACCATCCAAATCTTTCAGAGCACCGATCGACACCACAGAGCTTGTGACTAAAAGGGCTCCGTACTGTTACGGTATTGTTAAAAACAATCAATGATGTGTGGTATTTGGCAGTGTAATAACCCTGGTAAATTTGTGAGTTTGCGAACTGCACACCTGTGGGGATCATGAGTCTCTCGGTTTAAGGAGAATATGGTCATTTGCCTTCTTGTTGAGTCAAAAGAGAAAATTATTACCACTGAAATGTACAGTATGTTCATTAAATACAGTGGATATAAAAAGTTTACACACCCCTGTTCAAATGCCAGGTTTTTGGGATGTAAAAAATGAGACCAAGATAAATCATTTCAAAACTTTTTCCACCATTAATGTGACCTATAACCTGTACAATCCAGTTGAAAAACAAACTGAAATCTTTTAAGGGGAAAAATAACAAATAAAAAACTTCCAATAACCTGGTTGCATAAATATGCACACCCTGTTATAACTGGGGATGTGGCTGTGTTCAGAATTAACCAATCACATTCAAACTCATGTTAAATGGGAGTCAACACACACCTACCACCATTTAAAGTGCCTCTGATTAACCCCAAATAAAGTTCAGCTGTTCTAGTAGGCTTTTCCTGACATTTTTGTAGTCACATTTTACAGCACAAGCCATGGTCCACAGAGAGCTTCCAAAGCAACAGAGGGATCTCATTATTCAAAGGTATCAGTCAGGTGAAGGGTACAAAAGAATTTCCAAGGCATTAAATATACCATGGAACACAGTGAAGACAGTCATCATGAAGTGGAGAAAATATGGCACAACATTGACATTACCAAGAACTTGTCGTCCCTCCAAAATTACTGAAAAGACGAGAAGAAAACTGGTCAGGGAGGCTGCCAAGAGGCTGATAGCAACATTGAAGGAGCTGCAGGAATTTCTGGCAAGTACTGGCTGTTTAGTACATGTGACAACAATCTCCAGTCTTCTTCATATGTCTGGGCTATAGAGTAGGGTGGCAAGACGGAAGCCTTATCTTAGGAAGAAAAACATCCAAGCCTGGCTACAGTTTGCAAAAACACATTTGAAATCTCCAAAACGCATGTGGGAAAATGTGTTTTGGTCCAATGAACCCAAGGTTGAACTTTTTGGTCATAATTCCAAAAGGTATATTTGGCGCAACCACAACACTGCTCATCACCAAAAGAAAACTATACATATAGTGAAGCATGGTGGTGGCAGCATCATGCTTTGGGGCTGTTTTTTTCTTCAGCTGGAACTGGGGCCTTAGTCAAGGTGGTGTTGGCACAAAACCTTCAGGCTTCTGCTAGAAAGCTGAAGATGAAGAGGAACTTCATCTTTTAGCATGACAATGACCTGAAGCACACATCCAAATCAACAAAAGAATGGCTTCACCAGAAGAAGATTAAAGTTTTGGAATAGCCCAGCCAGAGTCCAGACCTGAATCCGATTGAACATCTGTGGGGTGATCTGAAGAGGGCTGTGCACATGAGATGCCCTCACAATCTGACAGATTTGGAGCATTTTTGCAAAGAGTTTACAAATTTTGCCACATCAAGATGTGCCATGCTGATGTACTCCTATCCAAAAAGACTGAGTGCTGTAGTAAAAGCCGAAGGTGCTGCAACAAAGTATTAGTTTAAGGGTGTGCATATTTTTGCAACCAGGTTATTGTAAGTTTTTTCTCTTTTATTTTTCCCCTTAAAAGATTTCAGTTTGTTTTTCAATTGGGTTGTACAGATTATAGGTCACATTAATGGTGGAAAAAGTTTTGAAATGATTTAGCTTGTCTCATTTTTTACATCACAAAATCCTGGCGTGTAAACTTTTTATATCCATTGTATGTATGTTTATATACATGTATGGTAATATTTTTTTGTCATTTTCTTTTAGCTCTTACGGTGTTGTCACAATATTCTCATTCAGTACAAGTGTTAAAGGAACTTTGTGATAATATACGGTAATTTTTCAAACTAAAACACCTGGCAGACTTGGTCAACACAGAGAGATAGAATAAATTATCTATTTTTTTTTTCTCTGTGCTCTCCGCGGACCAGTACCAAGTGGTCCACAGACTGGTAGCTGGGAACCACAAATTGCAGTTTTGATGGAACCCCAGTAGGTAATCCATTCCTGCATAGCTGCTCCTGATTGGATGGCGCATATAGTCATGGTTGGGCTTTATGAGGATTTTGGCAGTAAACTTTCTCTGATATCTTGAAAACAATTAATTAATTAGAACTAAACAAATGGGGCAAATGCTGAAATGGTGGGATCAAACCCTCAGGTGCAGCAGCACTTGACAGCAAAATGACAGTACAGGTTTATATTGCTTATACTGAAATGATGAAAGGATGATTTTGAAGTACTGTGTTTGTCTAAAGGCCAGTTTAAAAAAAAAAAAAACTTAATGAACAATATGGTAAAAGCATATCTCTTATGTTTTGTAAACTTGCCCCCAGTAACAGTAGTGTCTTCTCATGGAGTTGCTCTCTACTCAAAACCATCACATTCATTCATGTTGCAAAATGAATGAATGAATGAAGGAAGGAAGGAAGAGCACCTTGTTGAGTCTATGCCAACAGTGATCCAACCTAGTAATAGCAAGGTGTACCTGTTAAAGTGACTGGTGAGTGTATAGCAGCTATTAAACATGGCTAATGTTGTCTCATTAAACTCACAGCAAGAAGGCAAATACTTAAAATTCTTCTCTGACCTTTCAATCAATTTTTATGCTCAAAAAGAGTCTTTGTGCACTATTGATCCACTCCGGCTCACTTTATCTATAGATCACTGCTGTGTAACATTATCCTGTAAATACTGTCCTGATCTGTTTCTCCTTCATGATTAGTTCCTCATGTTTGCATTCGGAGGGTCAGTTGACTCTCCAACCAAGACACGTGTCTTGGTTGGTACTACAGAAGGTTGGAATTTGTGGATTTGCTTTTGTAAATGTAATAAGCTGTTAATCTTTTTTTATGCTAAATGTTAAGCACCTTGATGTAGTATTTTGTCTAAGCTCATCCCAGACATCGCATGTCTGAAAATGGTACGCTTCGTTTTTGTTTTTTTCTTCATGTGTCAAACACGTGTTTTGTATTTTGATTTGCTGCTTTATTTTTGTATGGGGTTCAGTGTGGGATGGCCATTGAAATGATGAGCTTTAGCTATAATTGTGACTGAATTAAATTTAGGCTGTGGTTAAATGTGTTTTAACATTATTAGACAGTGATCTAAAAGAGCTAGAATCAAGACGTTTGGAACGGTCCAAAGAGGCAACAGTCAAAGTGAGCTTTTTATCATTCAAGACCACACACGGTGGAGCTAAATATAAAAGCACCTGAGACCTGCAGGGCACACAGTATGTTCAGCAAAAGAGGTGAAGGGTATCTAGTTACATTTACTCAAGTAACTTTCACAAAATTGTACTTTATTAAGTTTTGGGTTTTTTGCAGGATATTTTTTACACTAAGATACCTGTACTTTAGCTCAAATACATTTGATTGTGTTCTTTATCATTTACCTGATTTGGAAACTGGTTCGAAATATTGTTGTTTATCCTGCATTTTTTTTAGTCACTTTAATGAATTTACAAGTTTATTTTATTATATCCAAGCTGATATCAATGTCCTTCTTGCAGAATGTATGTAATGGAGTTTATGATTCTTCGAATCTGGATCAAATGGAAAGGGAATGAGAAAAATGTTGCAGACTTATCAGTGTTGCATATTGATAAGTAAAAAGTTGCAAATCCACATTAAAAGAATCATTTTCACAAAAGTTGCAAATTTTAAGAGGGAAAAAATGTAAATTTGTTATAAAAAAAGGTCCCAAATTTATGAAAAAAAAAAAGTTCTACATTTACAAGAATGTAGTTCATGATAAAACCTCACAGCTGTAAATAAAAAAGTTACAAATTTATATATTTTTTAAGTTTAGGATGGAAAAAGTAGTAAATTAAGAAGAAATGTCACAAATTTATTGGAAAAGAGTGACAAATTTTAAAAAATTAAAAACATTGCAAACTGATCCAAGTAAAATTATTGTTGTTGTTGTTTACATTTATGCAAGCAATTGTTTTGGTGACGTACTGGTAGCTGAGTGATTTAGATCGTAAGGCAACACTAATTTTACTTGAGTAAAATTTCTCTCTACTCTTCCCACCTCTGTTCAGCACAATGGAAAACATATACAGGATATGACAAATGTTCACTTGGTAGGATGGACTCTTAAGGACTGTTGCTCTCTTGTGGCAACTCAGTAAATTGCACTCTGTTGGCAATTCAACACAAAAGAGACATTAGTGTCTGTATTTGGAAGACAGACTGCAATAGCAGTGTGGGGGGGGGGGTGCTTAATAATGTACTCATGATGTTGTTTCCCACTCCAGTTTAGAGAAGCACTGGCCTCCAGAGACGATACAGAGAAACTGTGGTGTGTGTGTTTGCCTTATTATTGAGGGATTTGAATGTTTTTGTGCTTTGAATATTAATGAAGATTGAGGGTAAAGGAGGAGGATTGGTAGCTATTACTGCTGGCTTATGCACTTTGAATTTATTTCAAACCCATAATAGGGCAGTGTATGTATAGAGTATATGGTTGGTAACTTTAAAAAAAAAAAAGTGTCCAAACATTTCAACATTTACAGAAATAAGTTCATACATACAGTGTGTGGCCCTTTTGCTCCTAAATGCACCAACCAGATATATTTGCAGCTGACATTTCCAGTCCGTGTTGTGTGTTTGTGGTGAGTAAGTTGCACGTCTGTCAGCCCAGAGCCCGACCTCTGTGTTGTTTCCCAAAATAACCTTATTCACTGTGGTGAGGCGTCCCGCACACTGAGGGATCGCTCAGCTGCTGGGAGTCCATTATGTGTCATTCACAAGCGAAGCCAGTGGCCTGTTTGACACTTCAACACATTCAGTCTGTTTCTCACCGGTTTATCTGCTTCCATTAAATCTGCTCCAGTTAAAGGGGCTTAACTATGTGTAAATGTTAGATTTTATACTATGAGCGAGGGTAAAGGAAGGGTTCAGTTGCCAAATTGAATATCGAGAAAGATATTGATTATGAGAGCACTTTATGCTTTAGCTCAGCTGGTAGGCTGATACCGTAGCAACAGTTTTGGTTTTTTCTATATATAAATGTGTTATAAAGCTACCGCAATGCTGTTTAAATAATATTTGGGCAAATATTCTGTCCTTTTAAATGTCAGATATTTTGTTCAGAACCTCCAAACATAATTCCTGATCAGTTTAAAATTGAGGTTTGCAAAACGGTTGTATTGTTGCGCTAAAATAAATCCAGCTGCACCCTTCATGAACTTCACTGATGAGATGATTAATGTTAAAGGACAGAATGTATCTGATATGCTAAAAATCCACTCCAGAAAACTTAGATTTTTTTGTTGATATTTGTCTTCCATAACCATTTTCTGTCGTTGTAACAAATCTGATACCATTAAAATGACACTTTATTAAGTCATAAAATGTAGCAGTCATTTCCCAAACTTTAGAGATATTTGGTATTATGTGTTTTTTGTAGTTAAGCTGGGTTTCTGGTAACTGAAAAGGGAATTTTTGCACAGTGCACGAGTCCTATATTGAAGGCAGCTGAAGTTTGTCTTCAAATCAGCCAAACTGTCATTTACTGAGGCTGACAGCCAAAGGCTTGTGTTAGATTAGGCAAAGGTGGCCCTGCCCTTGTCCCTAAATGAGGGGTTGTCGGTGATTAATTGGGTGCCCAGACACCAAAGTGACTGTGCATTTCACCCAAGGTCACAACGTGACGACGCCTTGGGACAACTGGTGGTAACTGGTTCAGAGCAGAGGTCGCTCATGAGTTGATTGTCTGCTGGGGTTTGTGCAGTTTTGTGTTTAGCTGCTAAGGCTGAAGTGTGTATCCGACAAAAGTTGATTCTGTGGCCTTCACCTTTAAGTGTTTGGATTATTGGTTTATTGTTTTAATTCCTGAGGATATACGAATTTAAATGTGTTTCTGTTTGTTTATCCCACATTTCCCAGAAATGTATGGAGTCCCAAAACTAACAAAAGGAAAGCATCTAAACTTATTATTATTATTATTAAAAACATGACTAGTTGTATGTTCTTAAGGCTTCTTTAAAAGGGTCACTGACTGAAAAAAAAATGAGTTTTTTTCAGTCAGTGACCCTCTGACTGTTTTTTTCTGTAATGTGTCTGTTGGTTACGTGATTATCAAAAAAAAAAATACCAAAACACTCACTTCCCTTCAAAAAAAAAAAAATAAATAAATCACACAGCCTTCATATCATTTCTGTCTCTGAGCTGTTTTAACTCATCCAGGTTTGCTATGGAACATCTTAAACATGGTGAGCCCAGCCATGATACCCACTGCTGCTCTATTATTGGCCTGCCAAGCTGTCTGTCTGTAAACTTGGTTAGCGGGAAGCCCAGCCGAGGTGTTAGCTTCAGAGCAAACAGTGCTACTAGGGAGTTAGCAGTTTATATGGTTATTTTCTTTAGATTTTACTCACCGTAATAGACTTCCCTGTTTCCAACACTAGTCCACAGTCCATAATATATCTCACATCATTCTGGCTTATTTTGTTATATTTTTGCCATGATGCTATATCAAACCGTTAGCATTAGCTTGGCCTGGCAGTTGGAGTCGGTCAGTATAATCACATGATAGTCAGCAACACTACTGGACCATATGTCATTTTCAGATGTTATTTTAGCTGAGTTGTTTATTTTATTTACTCGAGACCCAAAGCTGAAGCTAGCAGTTTAGCCATTCATTCATGAATGTCTGTGCTTATTGTACTCCAGGGACTGGTCATATCTTATTGACCACTGAAACCACACACTCCTGTTCACCAACGATTCATTATTTCATTCATTCTTGAGGACAACTCTACATTAGTTGGGTCAGGCTTGCTATCTGAGCTAGGAGTTAGCCAGCTAACATTAGCAATAGTGGTGAAAAAGGGAGGGTGGAGTTAAATGCAGCTCATAGGCATTTCAAGAGACATGCACTGAAATGAGCCATTCTGAGGAAGCTTGCTGCCAAAGATGATTTTCAGTTATGCTGCAATAATTAAATAATCAAAGGCCATTTGCTCAAAAGGTGTTACAAACATTTCATTAAGACCTGTGGGAGCTGTCAAAATGTGGGAAAAAGTGTGGTCAATGACCCCTTTAAAGTCAAAGTCTTTGGTTCAAAAAGGTAATGTTTGAATATGACGCCTATGCAACAAAATTAATATTTTGTTCAAGTAATTAATCAACTTTGCTAAATGATTTTTTAAAAATGGTGCAGCTCTTGCAGAAAACAGTAAATTTTTACATTAATATTTTTTTCTTTTTCTCACCTTTTACATGCCTCTAACCTCTAATCAGCTAGTGATTTTGTAAATTTTATACAAAATAACACCTAATGCAAAATAAGTCAATAAAAGGTAAAGCCTAACCCATTGCATAGTTTTCTGGAGGTTATATTGCTGTAGTTAATGTTGCAGTTAAAATAAAGCAGGAAATGGACCAAATATTATTAAACCAATGACACAATAATCCTGAGCCAAATGAAGCTGTAACATCCACCCTACCACTTTGTTCACATCAGAAATTTAATTTAGACAATTAAAAATATGACAATAAAACTGACATATAAAAAAAAGAGATGTATTGAATTCTGTAGCAAGAGTAAAATGTCAAATTTGCAGATTCGCAGAATCGATTTTCCTAATTTAATGAAACTTTGGTGAACATTCTTGAATTTGACAGTGTGCATCTTTTTGACAGTTTGGGGCTCCATCCAACACAAATTAGGGAAATAAATGCTGATATATATTTTTTTCCCTTTCTTCTTTGCATATGAGCACCTCATGTTCTGTTTGAATAAATGACTTTTTCCTCTGTTTTTGGTCAGATGTATGTGATTAAATGTAAACAATGTCGAATTTGACAGTACCGTACATCTCCCATACTTGTACTGCAGGTGTTTAAAAGAAACTGCAATATACTGTTATCTGCTGAGTCTCTTCATTATAATATCAACTCTATAGCTTAGTTAACTCTGATGTACAAAGCCCATATGTAGGCCGTAGTTGTCATGTTCAGATATATTAAACTAAACCAGTACAAGGACTGTAGTGTCTAGAGGTGCTATAACATTAGACTGCATTTCCTGTCATTTATTGTATTATTGACTAGTGTTTACTGTCTGTAACACAACAGAGCATAATGAAATCATTTCAATATTAAACAATATAGCTATATTATTGCAAATCGGCATGTGTGCAGTGCTTTTTTTATTTCAGAGGATTTTTTTTTTTTGCAATTCTTTTTAATTTGTGCCATACAATGCAAAAATATCAGTAGGTACTCACTGTTTTCATCTTTACAGTTTCATTCAAAGTTAAAAACGTATATAAAATGTGAAGCCAAAACAGCTTTATGACAAAACTATGATCATAATAAAGACAGGTTAAGCATTGAATAAAATAAAAACTGGAACACTAAACCCACTCAGCTGAATAACTGGATCCTGAATTTCAAATGGACAAAACAGTTTTTAGCTGAAGGTGTCTTTACATCTTGGTGAGGCGCAGGGTGTTCAACCGAACCCCCAAAACTGTGGCCCCTGATGCGTACTGGATTTCTCTCAGGATCCCGTCCCATGTCTTCTCTTTCTCATTATACCTGGAGAGGATGGCAGATATTAAGAAAAATGGCTTCAAAAATATGACATTTGTTATTTTGAGCTAATGCTAAAGTGTGTTTATTTAGTAGGACAAAGTGGGAAACATCGCAACTGTAGATTAATTGATTTGGTGACGCTAAACACAAAGTGAACAAATAAAATGGGCTAAAAAAAATCTGTTGATGTGATCCACCTCCAGATGTCGTTCATCTCTTTGGGAATGATTTCATCACTGTCCTCTAAAGGCATCATGGCAAAACCGCCCACGGCGAAGAGCGAACCAACCAAAGACACGAGATTCAGAGAGCTGCGCTCCTGAGGAAATGACACGAAGTCTGACCACCTACAACAGATTAACACAGGCATGCATACAGAAGTTCACTTTGGTATACTGCACTTCAGGAGCCAGTAAGTAGTTTGGAGTACGGCCTAGATGGGTCTGTATCTAGTCTGTGCTTGAGGTCAGGGTCAACAGTCAGGAGATCTGAACACTCAAGGGGTGATTTCATCAGGCTGGAATGAGCTACTCCGTCATTGACTGTAAAGGTAAAGCCAACTTTATTGTCATTCAATCCATACAGCCGATCATGTACAGTAGAACAAAATTACGTTTCTCTTATCTACAATGTTAATCACATCTAGAATCAGAGGGGTCACTGTGCCTCAAGGCACTGCCAAAAATTTCCCTCCTCTGTTCCATTATTGCTGAGCACCAAGCTGGAAGGCAGGAAGTTCCACTTTTATATGGTCTTCAGCATGGCCCGGCCGGGATTTGAACCCCAGCCTCCCGGGTGTGGGGCAGATGCTCTACCAACTAGGCCATCACTCTGTATGGGTTCTCATAAATTTGCAGCTTTTGTCAATAAATTTACAACATTCTCTTGCAAGTTTTGTACATTTGCATCTTTTTACATGTAAATTTGTGAATTTATTCTCACCGATTTGAGATGTTCATATCTTAAGTGTCAGTCTGAGGAAAATGAAATAAAAAGTATTGTACCATGGAGTATTGCGTATTATCCAGAATACAGCAGGGAAAATACAGTGGATATATGCAAAAAGTCTACACATCCCTGTTCAAATGCCAGTTTTTTGTGATGTAAAAAATGAGACCAAGATAAATCATTTCAAAACTTTTTTTCCACCATTAATGTGATCTATAACCTGTACAACCCAATTGAAAAACAAACTGAAATCTGTTAAGGGGAAAAAAAAACTTACAATAACTTGGGTGCATAAATATGCACCCCCTGTTATGATTGGGGATGTGGCTGTGTTCAGAATTAACCAATCACATTCAAACTCATGTTAAATGGGAGTCAGTACACACCTGCCACCATTTAAAGTGCCTCTGATTAACCCCAAATAAAGTTCAGCTGTTCTAGTAGGCTTTTCCTGACATTTTTGTAGTCACATCTTACAGCACAAGCCATGGTCCACAAAGAGCTTCCAAAGCATCAGAGGGATCTTGTTGTTCAAAGGTATCAGACAGGAGAAGGGTACAAAAGAATTTCCACTGTGTTCCATGGAACACAAGACAGTCATCTTCAAGTAGAGAAAATATGGCACAACAGTGACGTTACCAAGAACTGGACAGCCCTACAAAACTGATGAAAAGATAAGAAGAAAACTGGTTAAGAAGGCGGCCAAGAGGCCGACAGCAACTTTGAAGGAGCTGCAGGAATTTCTGGCAAGTACTGGCTGTTTAGTCAACCGATATGGGCTTTATGCCTGGTCACCTCACAAGACTCTGTTGCTGAAGAAAAAACATGGTAAAGATTGTTTAAAGTTTGCTGCACAGCGTTTAGGCAAACCAGTAAAATACTGGGAGAATATAGTCTGGTCAGATGAGACCAAAATTTAACTTTTCGGATGCCACAACACAGAGCATGTTTGGTTGAGAAATGGCACTGCACTTCCCATCATGGTGTGGGGGTGTTTTTCAGCCCATGGTACAGGCAGACTTGATGTAATCAAAGGAAAGATGAATGGACAAATGTACAGAGACATCCTTGATAAGAATCTGTTGCCATTTGCCAAGATGTTGAAGATGAAATGAGGGTGGACATTTCAGCAAGAAAATGATCCCAAACACACAGCCAAGGAAACTCTCAACTGGCTCCAGAGAAGGAAAATAAAGCTGTTTCAGTGGTTCAGTCAGTCACCTGACATGAATCCAATTGAAAATCTATAGAATGAACTGAAGACACCCACAGAACCTTCAAGATATGACGGATTTTGTGGAAGAATGGGCTAAAATCACTCCTGAGCAATGCCTGCACCTAGTTTCTCCATACAGGAGGTGTCTGGAAGCTGTTATTTCCAACAAAGGCTTTTCTACTAAATATTAAATTAATTTCACCAAGCACATTCAATATATGCTTGGTGAAATTATGCAATTATGTATTTTGCATTGTGCAAAATTCAATTCCCTGTGTCATTCCACTTTTTTTTAAATATAACTGGTTTTGTGAACACCGTTGCCTTAATTTCTTTGTATGTATGGATTACTTGGGTTGTTATTGATATCTGGTGAAACTCTCAGGTCAGTGGATCCATCAGAAATATGTTTGATGAGAAAAATGTTGACGTGTTCAATACTTATTTTCCCCGCTGTATACAGTACCATATCAAAAACCGTAAACAGAATAGAAGAAAGATTTAAACTCTGATTTCAATTAAATGTAATGATAAATTTTACTAAAAGGACTAAATATGTAGCCATGAGAACAAGTTATTATAGTTTAAACCAGAACATTTCTAACAAGTTTTCAAATAATTAAAATCACAAGTAATTAAGCAGTAGGACTAAATACACTTGAGTAACAAGTGTCTTGCTATAACACTACTCAGTAAAATACAACTTTGTGAAATAGTTACGCGAGTATTTGTACTGTAACTAGCTACTACCCAGCTCTGCATAACATTTGCTGATGCTGAGAAACTCACTTGTTGGTTGCGATGTCGTAGACCTCCACAGAATCTGTTAGGCCATTTTCTGTGACACCTGCTGCTATGTATATTTTATCCTTATGAACAGTGGCTCCAAATAAAGAGCGTCCAACCTTCATGGGAGCAAGCTCCTTCCATTCAAATCTCCTGGTGTCATATGCACACACCTTCCTTAGACAGTTCCTTTTCACAGAAGAGACAAAGACACACAGTAGTAGGTATTATTAAATTGTCATTCAAATTGGTAGTTTCTTCATGTACAGCATGGAAAATAAGAATTGAACACGTCAACATTTTTCTCATTAAACATATTTCTGATGGAGCCATTGACCTGAGATTTTCACCAGATATCAGTAACAAACCAGCTAATCTATACATACAAAGAAATCGAGGCAACTGTGCTCACAAAACAAGTTATATTTAAAGTGGAATGACACAGGGATTAAGTATTGAACACACTTGGTGAAATTCATTTAATATTTAGTAGAAGAGCCTTTGTTGGTAATAACAGCTTCCAGACACCTCCGGTATAGCGAAACTAGGTGCAGGCATTGCTCAAGAGTGATTTTTAGCCCATTCTTCCACACAAACTGTCTTCAAATCTTGAAGGTTCCGTGGGTGTCTTCTATGAACTCTGATCTTCAGTTCATTCCATAGATTATAAGATAAGATAAGCCTTTATTAGCCCCATAATGGGGAAATCCCAGATTCCAATTTTCAATTGTAATCAGGTCAGGTGACTGACTGGGTCATTCTAGAAGCTTTATTTTCCTTCTCTGGAGCCAGTTGAGAGTTTCCCTGGCTGTGTGTTTGGGATCATTGTCTTGCTGAAATGCCCACCCTCCTTTCAGCTTCAGCATCTTGGCAGATGGCAACAGATTCTTATCAAGGATGTCTCTGTACATTTGTCCATTCATCTTTCCTTCAATTATATGAATTCTGCCTGTACCACGTGCTGAAAAACACCCCACCACCATGATGCTTCCACCTCCAAACTCCACTGTTGGTATGGTGTTTTGGGGGTGATGTGCAGTGCCATGTCTCCTCCAAACATGCTCTGTGTTGTGGCAACCAAAAAGTTCAATTTAGGTCTCATCTGACCAGACTATATTGTCCCAGTATTATTACTGGCTTGCCTAAATGTTGTGTAGCAAACTTTAAATGAGCTTCAACATGCTTTTTCTTCAGAAATGGAGTCTTGCGAGGTGAGCGGGCATAGATCCCATGCCGGTTGAGTGCAATACTTATTGTTTTCTTTGAAACAGCAGTACCTGTTAACTCCAGGTCTTTCTGGAGCTCTCCTCGAGTGGTCTTTGGCTCTTGGATAACTCTTCTGATAATTCTTTTGACTCCTCTGCCAGAAATCTTGTGAGGAGCTCCTGGTCATGGCCAGTTTATGGTAAAATGATGTTCTTTCCACTTCCGAATGATGGCTCCAATAGTGCTCACTGGAACATTCAGCAGTTTAGAAATATGCCTGTAACCAATGCCATCATTATGTTTTGCAACAATAAGGTTGCAAAGGTCTAGAGAGAGCTCTTTGCTTCTCCCCATCCTGAGTTCTTTGTGGTGTGACAATCTGATATTCACAGACCTTTTTAAAGGCTATCAGTCAGGACTTAACCAGCTGAAATTAATTTGCACTGATGGGGAATAGGATGGCTTCCTAAATTCTGATGGATTTCAGCTGATTTCTTGGCTTTTTATGCCTTCTTGCACCTCTTTTTCGTCTTGTGTTCAATACTTATTCCCTGTGTCATTCCACTTTATTAAATGTAACTTGTTTTGTGAACACAGTTGCCTTGATCTCTTTGTATGTACAGATTACTTGGGTTGTTACTGATATCGGTGAAAATCTTAAGTCAGTGGCTTCATCAAAAATATGTTTGAGAAAAATGTTGATGTGTTCAATACTTATTTTCCCAGCTGTATATCTTAATATTCTTGGTTTATGTTCTCCTAAATTAATGGGTTACTTTTAGTTTTTTTCAGGTTTGGTTGCATCATGTACTCACTTGCTGTCTCCCTTTCCCCCAATCACATATACAATGCCATTGTGGGATAAGGCTGCATGTCCGTAGACTGGGTAAGGAATTGATTCAGACTCACCCCATTTGAAGGAGCTGTGAATGGTAAACCAAAGGAAAAAAGTTAGTGAATAGCTGTGATTCTTGAGAAAGTAGGTTGATCGTTTGTCTTAAAACCCGTACTCACTGTCTGTCGTACACTAAAACTGAATCCAGCGTGCTCTCCTGCTCCTTCAGCTCCTTCCCTCCCAACACATAGATGGAGTTCTCAGCTTCGGCCATGCCAAACAGGAAGCGAGGAGACGGGATGGGAGGCATGCCCAGCCAGTCTGCACTGATGGGGTCATACTGGGGTCACAGAACGAAGATGTATGTGAGTGGGTTATATTTACATCACTTAGGTGCATGTGCTGTTGCATTATTAAAGGAGCCTTTGGCATCGTCTTAAAGAACATCTAAAAATGGACTGAACTTCTTTTGTAAAGCCTCTCCTACCTGCAGGAAGTAGGAGCACAGAGGATCCTCTTTATTCTGTTCATCGTAGAATAGTCCTCCAGCCACAAAAATCTGGTTCTCCCTTGTAACAAGGCTGGCGTGGTTCTTGGGAATCTGTGTGGAGAGTGATGCTAGAAAGCAGTCGTTCCCTGATGGGTCATACGCCACAGCTCCTTTGTCATTCACCATCAGTATCAAGTCCTGAACAAACATCCCAAATCTCAGGTTATCATTCAGGATGCTTGGGAGAAAACCTTCTTCCTCCTCATCATCTCCATCCTCTTCATTTTTCTCTGCTCCACTTTCCTGCTTCTTGCTTTTTTTAACCTCTGGCATTTTTCCAGCTTGAGCATCCCTAACCAGCTGAAGTTTCTGCTGCAAATCAGGGTTGTTTGAAATCAGCTTGTGTTTCTCCACCTTTTCTTTTAGATAATCCTCAGAGATGAGACGCAAGCGAATACAATCCAGCAAACCAGGCAGCTCTTTCTCTCTGTTTTCTGTGTCCCGAGAAACCCATTTCATCAAAGCCTCAAATACAGCCTCCTCTGTCTCTACATTCAGGTTGTCATTCGATAAAATGGCTGCCAGCTCACTGGGGTGCAGCTGGAGGAATTCGTCATCTCTGGAGATGAGCTGAAAGCGCTCACAAGCATAGTTTCGGGCAGACACAGCCAGTCTGGGACAGTCCAGCATCAAGCCCAGCCTGAAGATGGCTAGACAGTTGCTGAGGGTCAGCCGCTTTTGCAGAAATGACACACATACAGTAAAAATCGAGGGGATCTGGTACATATTTGCCACAGCGAAGATGTCCTGAACATTCTGCTCTGTCACATTTATTTTAGAGGTGTACAAATACTTCAAGATTAGCCCCATGACGCCGGGCTCCACGTCCTCCAGGACAACTTCTTTCTTTTTGCTCTCCTCCTGGTCTGACAGGAAGATGGAGCGGAAGTACGAGCTGCAGGCACACAGAACTAGCCGGTGGCAGGGGAACTCCTTGTCTTTGATCTTCAGCACACAGTCAACCAGCTTGTCATTCTCCAGCAGGTCGTACAGGCCGTCCTGAAGCAGAGTCTGTTGGTACAGTCGGGGCTCGTCCATTGGGTTTACAGGCAGAGCCATCGTTCCTAAGTAGAGAATTTTGAAAAACCTTCCAGGAGCTTTAAATCAAACAGAAATTGTCCTAGTAGAAGAGCAGTTCTCAGTTCTAACCTGGAAAGAGGATTTAGAGGCACAGCAGCGGAGACGGCCCACTTCCTCAGCTGTCCCAACCCTTCAACTGGGCTCCAGCTGGAAGGTTATTTATAGATTGGGAGCTCAGTGTAAAGCAAGGGGCTTTACTGTGGAACATGAAATGCAATATGCACACTTCTGCTCCCTCTTCCCACCCCCTACCCCACCCCACTTCTCAGAACAATCCACACACACTCAGACAGCCGGCACATTACTTCATGAGAAATGTGGCCAACATGAATCAGAGGGGGATCTGAAGTAGATTGTCCAGAAGATCCCTATGAGGGAGTCATCGTGGAATTTAGCTGCATTACTGCATGATACTCTGTACCTATTCTCTCGATTCAGGAAGAGGTCAGTCACTAAAAGAATCTCATGATGAGATGAGGCGCTCAACAAAAAATAAACAAATAATCACAGAACCACAATGTGAAGTGTTTAAGAATCATTACTGGCAGTAGATCAGCCAAGTTGATGAAAAAGTGGAATATCCAGAAAAGACAAGAAATACTTATTGCATTAAATTGGAGAACCACAGGTGCAGTTATACAGTGGATATAAAAAGTCTACACACCCCTGTTCAAATGCCAGGTTTTTGGGATGTAAAAAAATAAAGACCAAGATAAATCATTTCAGAACTTTTTCCACCATTAATGTCACTTATAACCTGTACAATCCAATTGAAAAGCAAACTGAAATCTTCTAAGGGGAAAAATAACAAATAAAAAAACTACAATAACCTGGTGGCATAAATGTGCACATCCTGTTATAACTGGGGATGTGGCTGTGTTCAGAATTAACCAATCACATTCAAACTCATGTTAGGAGTCAGCACACACCTGCCACCATTTAAAGTGCCTCTGATTAACCCCAAATAAAGTTCAGCTGTTCTAGTAGGCTTTTCCTGACATTTTTGAAGTCACATCTTACAGCACAAGCCATGGTCCACAGAGAGCTTCCAGAGCATCAGAGGGTTCTCATTGTTCAAAGGTATCAGTCAAGAGAAGGGTACAAAAGAATTTCCAAGGCATTAAATATACCATGGAACACAGTGAAGACAGTCATGTTCAAGTGGAGAAAATATGGCACAACAGTGACATTACCAAGAACTGGACGTCCCTACAAAATTGATGAAAAGATGAGAAAAAAACTGGTCAGGGAGGCTGCCGAGAGGCTGACTGCAACACTGAAGGAGCTGACAGAATTTCTGGCTAGTACTGGCTATTTAGTACATGTAACACCAATCTCCCGTCTAGGGTGGCAAGACGGAAGCCTTATCTTATGATGAAAAACATCCAATCCCGGCTACAGTTTGCAAAAACACATTTGAAATCTCCCAAATGCATGTTGGAAAAAAGTGTTAAGGTCCGATGAAACCAAGGCTGAAGTTTTTGGCCATAATTCCAAAAGGTATATTTGGCACAAACACAGCACCGCTCATCGCCAAAAGAACACCATACCTACAGTGAAGCATGGTGGTGGCAGCAACATGCTTTGGGTCTGTTTTTTTTTTTTTTTTTTCAGCTGGACCTGGGACATTAGTCAAGGTGGAAGGAATTATGAACAGTACCAAATACCAGTCAGTGTTGGCACAAAACCTTCAGGCTTCTGCTAGAAAGCTGAAGAGGAACTTCATCTTTCAGCACTGCAATGACCCAAAGCACACATCCAAATCAACAAAAGAATGGCTTCACCAGAAGAAGATTAAGGTTTTGGAATGGCCCAGCCAGAGTCCAGACCTGAATCCAATCAAACATCTGTGGGGTGATCTGAAGAGGGCTGTGCACACGAGATGCCCTTGCAATCTGACAGATATGGAGTGTTTTTGCAAAAAAGAGTGGGCAAATATTGCCACATCAAAATGTGCCACGCTGATAGACTCCTACCCAAAAAGACTGAGTACTGTAATAAAAGCCAAAGGTGCTGCAACAAAGTATTAGTTTAAGGGTGTGCATATTTATGCAACCAGGTTATTGTAAGTTTATTTATTTATTTCCCTTTAAAAGATTTCAGTTTGTTTTTCAATTGGGTTGTACTAGTTATAGTTCACGTTAATGGTGGGAAAAGTTTTGAAATGATTTATCTTGGTCTCATTTTTTACATCCCAAAAACCTGGCATTTGAACAGGGGTGTGTAGACTTTTTATATCCACTGTAGGTGCATCAGAAATAATTCTTTAAAAAAGGTAAGAAACAAACTACCATGTAGGTGATTGAAAGGGAGGATCTTGAATTATAATGAAGGAAATTATGAAGTAAAAAGCCAAACTTGCATCAGGACAAAATAATGAAGCTGTTCATATGTTTTAGGTTTGACTGAGCTCCAGTTTTCCAGCAGAGGGAGATCTCACGTCATCGTTTCTGTTGGGAGAACTTTACACATCTGATACTTTCAGTAAGTACAGAGACTGCACAAGTATTCCAATATAAAAATGTAATTCTTTGTAATTTGTGTGAGTTTTGTAAAAAGTGTTGTGATGTTTTACAGATTGCTCCAGTGATAGGTTTTATTTCTATTTTCAATTCTCTTACATTTCTGTAATTAAGTCAAATTTTGTTGCAAAGTTAATAAATTGTCACAATTTAGAAACTGATTTAAACCAAAATCATCAGAATATGAATTTATAAATTTGATATTTTCTCTCTCTAATTTTAAACATTTTTCTAATAAATGTGTTTTTTCCCCTGTGTAAATTTGACTTTTCAAGTAAAACTTTCTTAGATGTAAATTTGTGATTTTGTTTTCATGTAAATTTGCTCCTTTTTCCACATAAATTTGCAACCTTTTCCCTCATACATCTGGGATTTTTCCGCCTCATAAATTGCCCATCTGATTTGCACAAGCAGTACTTGTGAGGTTTTTGTGGACCATATTCTGGGTAGCATTTGTCATTGTGTTGAAATATATAATAAAGAGCAGTTGCACAAAACAAACACATTTGTCCACCCCCATGTTAATTACAGTATGAAAAATGACCAACTTGAGGTACAGCATATAGAAAACATTTCTGTTGATTAATTGTGGCCAACCGTGATTAATAGTCAAATTTTGGCAATTAATCGCAAAGTTATTGTATTTATATTTTTTAGTGATTTTCACTACTAGAAAGTGCACTTTGACTAAATAGCCTAACCACTAAGATCTGTCAATAAACTTCGGAACATAGAATCACTGAATTGATTATATTTTGGTAATGATAGGAATAACTATCAACTTCCAAAAAACATTTCAAAGGGGAAAATAAATGCAGTTCCTTGATGATGCTTTGATGATCACCAGCAGTGGGTGCTGACAGCCAACAGACTGTAATAACAGTATAAATATGAGGGGATAAAAATCAGCTTCATTTGTGGAGATTTGCACTTAAGTGCTTTCGAGTCAAAAAAAGGTGAAACATATTTGCAGCCTCTACGCTTTCTTGATAACCTTTTCTTATGCTTACATCAACTAATCTGGAAGTTTTATTCATCTGCAGTTCTTTGCATTAGTCATTTGATCTATCCACGGCTTCCCCTGCAGTTCCGAGCAGCGGACAGCTGATGTAATGTATCAGAAATACCTCACAGCTCCAATGACGTGACTCAACACAACTCATGCAGAATAAAAAGCCCAAGCTAAAGGGCAGATAGAGTACATACCTCCACCAAGGCTGTTTATCAACAGATTAAAATGTATTAGTCAACAGAACATCAAGTTGTCAGTGCCTGTGTATCTGTAGGTCGATTGTCATGTTTTACTGTATATTGTATTAGCGAAAATCTGCAGAGAAGCCCTGTCTCTGCTCTGAAACCGAATGGGTTTATCCATGGACCAAGGGCCAACACAGGTGAAAATTCTATCAAAATCAGTCCAGCAGTTTTTGTATATTCCTGCTAACAGACAAACATGTAATAAGAACAAATTCTTCACAACTAACGAAGTTTGATGCTTTCAACAAATATTTGGAGTTTATTTTTGATCAATAATAATGACAAGTTTTCAAGAGAATCTCAGTACCTACAATGCTGTTTGATTGTTAGTCATTTTTATAGTTTTCTGCTACATTACATTAAATTTCAGTTAATATTTCACAGTTGTATAAATATTATTTTGTGTACTGTAATTTATTTACAATGAAACACTTTGTTCTTCATCCATTTGAAAAGCATGTTATAAAATCTAAACACATGATAATACTGTCAGCATTTGGGCATCACTCCTCTATCCTTCAATATCTACTCTGCCTTTTCCTTGCTGGGGTCAGCAGCTAGCTGAGGGGCAGCGGAGGCAGGAGCCGGGCTGGTGGCAGCATTGGGAGAAGGCGCAGGAGGGAGTGGATCAGGGTCATCGATGAGTGCCTGTCTCCTTTCTTGCTCCTTGATCACTTGAATCAGACAGTAGGTGACAAACATGACGATGATAGTGGTTATAGGGAAGCCTGGGAAGGAAATTAGATGCTGTTAGTTTGTAAGAAAGGCAGTCTTCCTTAGAATTAAAATACAGACAATATAAAATGACAATATAAGTTGTTTTTTCTAGTAGGTATTATGTTGGTTGGTTACATGTTGATAAAAGGTGACCTCTAGTGGTCGTGAAAATAACTACATGAAGTGACATAGAGAGAGGTGTAATGGGTTTAAAGTAGACCATCACCCTACTATAACCTCTCCAAAATGTATACTTTATGTGTATAGTAAGTGAAACACAAAAGGAGAAAGGAAAGAGTGGTATATCTGCCATCCCCCACTCATCTCCATATGATTTGAGTGCTTTTGTAACAGTGAGAAGTGGTGACGTCATGGTACACGAGTTGCACTGGGAGGTTGGAACAAATGCTTATGTATAAGGTGGAGAACTTGTTGAAAAACCAAATAGATCACCTTTGAGAAGCAGCCGCTTGGCGACCAACTTGGCAAAGTCCAAACTGTTTATAGCCAGAACGTTGTACAACACAATGGCCCAGAAGTTGAAGGTATTGAAGATGGATCGGATGCGGCGGGACATTGCTTCAGACATTGCAACCTGTGAACAACAATTTATTAATATATAAAACACGTCATATCTGGATCCTTAAAGATAATTAGCAAGTGTAGTAATGAGATACATTTGCTCTGGTGCATGTATGTACTTAAGTTTTTCACAACACTGTACTGAGTAGTTTTACTTTTAGTTTTTTTTACTTTAACTTGAGTACTTTTATGAAGAAAAAATATTTTATTCTTTAAATTACTTTTGATTTCACTGATATGAAAACTGGTTTAAATTATTGTCCTTTGATTCTGATGCAGAAAATAATCAATCACTGTCTCTTTACATTATTTTATGTAGATTATATAAGAAAGTATATTTTATTTTCCTCTAATCAACATATTTAAGAGGAAAAACATCCCAAATTGGCCAGAACAAAGTTGCAAATTTGCAAGAAAAAAGTTGCAAGTCTAAAAATAAAATCTTGTATATTTATGTAACAAAGTCTAAATTTATCACAACACGTTGCAAAATTAAAAGAAAGGTGTCTCAAATTTATGAGTAAAGTCTCAGATACACCAAAAATCATAAATTGATAAATGTTTCAAATCGATGAAAATCAAAAAATCACATCAAAAAATAGAAAAGTTGCAAATGTATAAGAGAGTTTGGAAAATTACAACAGAAAACTCACAAATTTTTTGGGGAAAAAAAAACTACTTGCAAATTAATGAGTAAAAGATAGCAAAATAGGGTTAAAGTTGAAAGTTTACTCATAAAATTTTCACATTTATGTAGAAAAAAGGGAACAAATAAACTGGAAATCTATGAGAAAGGAGTCAAGAATTTTAAGAGAAAAAATTTTGCAAATTTGTGACAGTAAAACTGTTACTTTTTTACACGTGTAGCTTCTTTAGTAGAACCTTTCTTAGTCAAACATTTTTTGGGTGGACTACTTTTACTCATACTTAAGTATAGTTTCTGCCCACTCTACCAACTCTGATAATCAACCACCTCAATTAACAAACCTCAAATGTGGTAAATGGTTCCATGGAAAAGAATTTGGCGGTCCACAACTCAAAGTTGAGCCCAAAGCAGTTGAAGAAAGCCCAGATGAGGACCACCTGGCAGGGCCCCAACCACAGGATGGTGATGCCAAAGGTGCACAGCGTAGCCACCAGCTCCCCCACCACATTCTCATGCTTTCCTCCCAAGTAATTGTACACATACCTGCAGATAAGACCATCAGAAACTCAGTGTTTGGTATGATTGATCAGACTTAAATGTATGGCCTCTCTGACCACTTACTTGCACAGCCAGTCGTTGATTCCTCGGTCAAAATGACTGCACAACAAATAATAAACATTGGGTTTAGTACGACAAATATCTACTGTATGTCCTACCAAATCAAATTTATGTAACTTCAACTCACGTTTCAGCAAACACATAAAGCATTGTGATACATTTTGGTGGTTTTGGAGGGTCCAGGTGATCCAGTCTAGCCACGGTATTGATGACTCCAAACATGACAGCTGCTTTAACCCAGTCATACACCAGGTTAAAGTATGCCAGACCCACTGAAAACACCACAGTTATATTTTATTAGCTCTGCCATCACTGCCACTTTGGATTCAAATAAAAAATGCATTTAAAAATTAGATTCCAAAATTGTGTTTATGTAGGTTTTAGTCTTCTATAATGTGTTGACTGGTCATGTGATTATTGGAAAAAGAAACACTAAAATGCTCACTTCTCTTAAAAAAAACACAACCTTTATATTGTTTCTGTGTATGATTGCCATTCTAACTCTTCCGGGTTTGTTTCTTCACGTCAAGAACAAGTAAGCCCAGCCTTGTTATGTGCCAATGCTCCATTATTGGCCAGTATAGCTGTCTGTTTGCAAATGTAGATGGCCGGGAGCCCAGCCAAGGTGTTGGCTTCAGAACTAGGGAGTTAGCTTACCAAGCGTGGTTTATATTGTTATTTTCTTTAGATATCAGTCACCCTAATACACATCCCTGTTTCAACCTGGTTCACTAATCCACAGTCGATAATATATCTTACGAGATATATTACGCAGGATTATGGATTATGGACGCGGGAGTTGCCAATATCTGGCCGTTTTTGGAGGTTCCTGGTGAGCCGCCAGTCCCTTGGGCGAGGTGGTTTGCTGCATTCCAGAACTATTTGGTGGGATTGAACCTTGGTGGCCTGGAGAAGTTATGGGCACGGGCAGTATTGGTCCACAATTTGAGTATGTCAGAATGATACGTCATTCTGACTTATTTTGTTATGTTTTCACAGTGATGCTACATTGATCTGTTAGCATTAGCTTGGCTAGGTGGCGTTGGTCAGTCTAATGGCCTTATCAGAGCTCGCCTCAGCCCATGGCAGCTAGCTGAAGCTAGAACTTCAGCCACTCATTTGCGAATGTTTCTGTACTTCTTGCACTCCAGGGACCGGTGATCATCATCATCATAGCAGTCTGTCGGGGGCGACAATGACTGTTTCATTTAGGTCTGATCAGATTCCTCCACGCAGCTCTGTCCTTTGCCTTCCGCTGCCAGGAACTCCTGACCTTATTAACCCAGGCGATGTCCAAGACAGTATGAGTTGTTTTCTGACCGACCATTTCATGAAACTGCTTGCAAAGTATTTGAGTACCGCTAGCTTTTGCTGGACTAGCGGCACATTCTTGGCACATAGAGGTATTATCAGTGGCAAGGACAGGCCAAGACAAACTGTCTCCAGTATCCGTTGCAGTGACTGACCAGATGATAGGTTTGTTTATCTCTGCTCTTTGTGTAGTGCATGTCATGATGCACCGACTGGCAAAAGTCCACCACAGACCTTGCGACAGATGTGCTTATCTACCAGGATGTCCAGTCTCACCTCGTGTAACTGGGGGTGGTCCACCACAGACCTGTGACAGATATTGTTTTTAGTTCTGCCAGGATGCCCAGTTTCACCCTCCATGCCCTCGGAAAGGGCGGGGTTGCTGGTTGAGTCGCTGACAGCCCGACCCGTGAGACAGGTAGTACCGGTTTTTGTGGTTATCCGGTAGCAAGCAAACCAGTGCCTGATCTGACATACTTATTAGGACTATATTAGGAAATACAGATGCCAATATGGCCCAGAATTCCTCCATATACTGGTACTGTCACTAAAGGGTGCAGTGTCTTCTGCACTGGCACATCCAACAATACAGTCTTCAATAAATAAAATAATTGTTTTTGGTTACTTTTTCTTAAAAATGAGCCATGATTTTCAGTATCATTGATAAATGTTTGGTTTGTATTGTTGACTCTTCCCAACGGTGTCTTAACAGAAAAATAGAAATGGCGACTGGTGATATTGGCCACTGAAACCACACACACCCATGAACGAATGATACTTTATTTTATTCATTCTTTGAGATAAATTTACACTAGTTGCCTCAGGCTTGCTACCAAGCTAGGAGCTAGCCAGCTAAGATTACCAACAGATAATCGTAGGAGGCAGGCTGGAGTTTTACAAGGCTCTTACTGTAGGAATTTCAATTGATGTGCACTGAAATGAGCCATTCTGAGTAAGGCTGCAAAGGCTGATTCACAATGATGCTGCAATAATTAAATATTTAAAGGCAACTTGACCAAAATATGTCAAACATTTCATTAAGACCTTTAGGAGCTGTCAAAATGTGGGAAAAGTGCAGTGAATGGGACCTTTAACAAAGTTAATGTCAAAGATGTTAAATGTTCAAACCTCATTTATGGCTTTTGTCATTTAACAGCACTGGAACTAAACAAACAAAAAAAAGTGTTTCAAACCTAGTGCCCAGTCAGACAGATGCTTGAGCAGTTTCATGTCAGTAGGGATGGTGAGGATGTACATAAAGTGGAAGAGGGTGTTCACTACGATGACGACAGCCAGGTGGATCATAGCCTGCAGGTTGATATTCCACATCTCTCTCTCTTTCCTGCTCAGGTCTGACTTGTTGACCTGCAGATGGCGGAAAACCTGTGTAACAACGACTACGAGAGCCAAACACCTGAAACCTAAAACAGGACGACTTGGGGCCATCTGAAAAGTTGTAAAATGCATGGGGGGGGGGGAACTCATATTCAATCCAACCTTACAAAGGAAGTGGCTCCTTGACAATGAATGAATGAGCACCAAGGTATGTGCTCAAAATGTGTTTCTATTCCCATTGAATTTTTTTTTTCTAGTACATTTGCATATTTTTGCATGTAAATTTAAATTTTTTTTCTTGTAAATTTGCCCCTGACACCAATTTTTAGGCAATAAAATAATCTGCATGGAACAAAACAAATTTGAGTCTCAAAATAAAAATAAATGAGCCACAAATATAAAGTGGCCGGTCAACTGTAAAATTTGTGACTTTTTTTTTTTTTACCTCCACCAAGGAGGTAATGTTTGTAATGCAGTGTTTGTTTGTTAGCATTCATGATATGTAAAGAAATAATCATAGAGCACATACCCCCACCGAGGCCCTATCTGGCAATGTTAAAGAAAGTGGAAAAGTAATTTGCATCCTGACCCAGATTACCTCCAAAACCTAATGGGTTCATTCATAGCCCAAGGGTCACCGCTGGTGAAAATTTCATCAAAATCTGTCCAGTCCAGTACAGGCAAAAAACCCAAAACAAAACATTCTGAGACAGGACCTTGGTGGAGGTATGCAGTCTCTGAGCACCCTCTAGTTCCTTACAAAATTGCAGCTTTTATTAAAAAAAATGTGTTTTCTCCCTTGCATTATTTTTCACCTAAATAATTGCAATTTTGTTGTCACATTTATTGCCATAAATTTGTTATATATGGATATAATGGATGAATAAATGGATTGGATTTTTTCTCACAAATTTAGAATGTTTTGAAATAAATTTATTTTCTTCTAGGTTTTCTCTTAAATTTGCAACTTTTTTTTTTTAAATAAAAGTGATTTTTTTTTTTTTTCCATTTAAATCTCTTGGGGTGGGGGTGCTTGGTTTGTTTCTGTGGGTTTCTTTTTTTGTCACTGTAACTGGAGCCACTGGTTACAGGCAAAAAAATTAGAAACCCTAATCAAGAGGATTGTTGCTGATAAATGTGTAGGGGATGCTGAGTCATTCTGAAGACCTAAAAAATGTGATGAGGCACTCTAACATCTCTTCTCCTTTGATTAATTATCATTTTTTGAACAAACAGCAGCAGCATCACTTTTGTTTAATCTAGAGCAAGAAACTAAACAGCTACGGTGATTTTTGAGCTGCTGAGTAAATGTGGTTTTAATTCTACTCATCTAATTTAACCTACCTGCACACAGAATTTGTCAAAGGTCATGATGGGCCCAAAGTAGAAGAAAGGGAGGTAGAAGTTGTACTTGAGCAGCTCCAGGATGTTGTAGTTCCCATCTTTCCTTTCACAGTTCTCCAGAGCAAAACTCATACAGCGCATGATCGTAAACCCACAGCCTCCGTAGAAGAGAACGTGACGCAGCTCAAAGTCACCCTCCACAAAGCCTGACTATGTAGAAGAGAAACCATGAGGGGACACTTGGAGATAAGAAGGCAGAACCTCTGTGAGCTCCATCAGTTTACCTGCCAGGAGACGAAGGGTTCACACTTGAATGTGGCAAGTGTGCAAAGGCCGGTGACAAAGCAGAGCCAGCGGATCTTCACCAAGGAGATGCTGTAGAGGAGGATGCAGTGGGACAGGATGAGGGTGACGTAGGTCCAGCCCATACTGGTCCACACGGCAAGGACACCATATACCATGTACACCAAGGACCTGTACTGTGGGAGAGGAAAAAGCCACTTCTTGAAAACAAGTCTCCAATGTGTGCATGGCTCTGTTTGAACAGAAAAAAACCCCTCAAACTCAATCAGCAGAGGCACCTGTGGAGCCAACATGGAGCAGATCTTGGCAAAAAGCACATGACCAGAGAGAGCAAACAGGATATGGTCTCTGAAGGTGGAAAACCACATCAGCCACTCCAAATCAGCTGTATCCTGACAAAAAAAAAAGGTAAAACGTGGCACATTAAAGATACTTTATGCATGGAAAGACAAATATAAAGAGCCGAGAACATTTTATTTTACCATTCTTCTCCCAAAGTAGTACCATCCTGGCTTTATGCTGGATTTGAAAGTTTTTCTGTTTACACTGGCTGAAAACAGGACAGGAGGAGGAAAAATTAATCATGTCATGAAAGAGGAAACATTACCTGAGGCAGGTAATGCAGGTAGTTGGAAATTGTACGATGCAGACCCATGCACGAAATGCCCAATCACTTTTTGAGAAACAGATTAGCACTGTGACAACTTTTTGACCTTGTGACTGTGACCTTTGACCTCAAAAGCAATGTGTTTCCAGAGTGAGTCTAGTTCTACCGTTGTACCAGTTTTGGTGTTTGCATTTTATTGCACAGACAAAAGTACTGGAGAGACTCTCATAAACACCCTATGCAGGCATCAACTATCGTCAGCGTGGGTGAATACAATAAGCAAGAGAAGTCACTAAAAACAAATACTTGAGCAAGAGTAGGAACATGTACTGTATGCTAAAAAACTCCCAATAGTAGTAAGTATTCACTTTCACCAATCTGAGATCCATCCATCCATCCATCTTCTACCGCCTTTCCGGAGGTCTGGATCATGGAGGCAGCAGTTTAAGCAGAGAAGCCCAGACTTCCCTCTCCCCAGCCACCTGCTTCAGCTCTTCAGTGAGGATACCAAGGCGTTCCCAGGCCAGCTGGGAGACATGGTCTGTCCAGCGAGTCCTGGGTCTGCCCCGGGGTCTCCTCCCAGTGGGATGTGCCCGAAACACCTCAAGTGGGAGGCGTCCTGGAGGCATCCTGATCAGATGCCCATACCACCTCAACTGGCTCCTTTCAATGTGGAGGAACAGTGGTTCTACTGTGAGCCTCTCCTGGATGACTGAGCTCCTCACCCTATCTCTGAGGGTGAGTCCAGCAATCCTACGAAGAAAGCTCATTTCAGCCGCTTGTATCCACAACCTCGTTCTTTCGGTCATTACCCAAAGCTCATGACCATAGGTGAGGGTAGGAATGTAGATTGACTGGTAAATCGACAGCTTTGTCTTAGAGCTCAGCTCCCTCTTCACCACAACAGACCGGTACAACATCCGCATCACTGCAGATGCTCCGATCTGTCTGTCAATCTCTCGCTCCATTCTCCCCTCACTCGTGAATAAGACCCCAAGATACTTAAACTCCTCCACTTGGGGCAGGAGCTTGTCCCCAACCCGGAGAGGGCAATCCACCTTTTTCCGGCTGAGGACCATGGACTCGGACTTGGAGGTTCTGATTCTCATCCTAGCCGCTTCACACTCAGTGGCAAACCGTCCCAATAAGACCTGTAGGTCATTGCTGGATGAAGCCAGCAGGACAACATCATCTGCAAACAACAGAGATGAGATCCTGTGGTCACCAAGCATGACACCCTCCGTTGCCTGGCTGCACCTAGAAAGCCTGTCCATAAAAATTATGAACAGGATCGGGACAAAGGGCAGCCCTGGCGGAGTCCAACTCTCACTGGGAATGAGTCTGACCAACTGTTGGCAATATGAACCAAACTCTCACAACGGTCGTACAGAGACTGAATAGCTCGTAACAACAAGAATGATACCCCATACTCCAGAAGCACCCTACCACAAAAAACCACGAGGGACGCGATTGAATGCCTTCTCCAAGTCCACAAAACACATGTAAACTGGTTGGGCAAACTCCCATGAACCCTTGAGGATTCTCGAGAGGGTAAAGAATTGGTCTGATGTGCCACGGCCAGGACGAAAACCACATTGCTCCTCCTGAATCTGAGGTTCAACCTACGGCCGGACTCTCCTCTCCAGTACCTTGGCATAGACCTTCCCAGGGAGGCTGAGGAGTGTGATCCCTCTAAAGTTGGAGCACACCCTCCGGTCCCCTTTTTTTGAAGAGAGGAACCACCACCCCGGTTTGTCATGCCAAAGGCACTTCTCCCGACCTCCACGCAATGTTGCGGAGGCGTGTCAACCATGACAGCCCTACAACATCCAGGGCCTTGAGGTACTCAGGGCGAATCTTGTCCACCCCGGGGCCCGGCCACCAAAGAGATTTTTAACGACCTTGGCGACCTCAGCCCCTGTAATAGGTGAGTTGTCCTCCTTGTCCACAAGCCCTGCTTCTTCTGTGGAAGGCATGTCAGTGGGATTGAGGAGATCCTTGAAGTATTCCTTCCACCGCCCAATGGTATCCCCAGTCAAAGTGCCTCATCCGCACCATACACAGTGTGGACAGGGAGCTACTTCCCCCTCCTGAGCCACTGGACAGTTTGCCAGAATCTCTTCGAGGCCAACCGAAAGTCTTGTTCCATGGCCTCACCGAACTCCTCCCATACCCGAGATTTTGTTTCAGCAACCACCCGAGCTGCACTCCGCTTGGCCTGCCGGTACACCTCAGCTGCTTCGGGAGTCCCACAAGCCAACCAAGCTTGATAGGACTCCTTCTTCAGCTTAATGCCCCCCCTCACCACTGGTGTCCACCACTTGGTTCAGGGGTTGCCACCACGAGATGCCCCGACAACCTTGTGGCCGCAGCTCTGGGCAGCCGCTTCAACAATGGAGGTGGAGAACATGGCCCATTCAGACTCCATGTCTTCAGACTCCCTCGGAATGTGGTTGAAGTTCTTATGGAGGTGGGAGTGGAAGACCTCCCGGACAGGGGCCTCAGCCAGTCGTTCTCAGCACACCCTCACTATATGTTTGGGTCTACCAGGTCTGAATGGCATCTTCCCCTGCCATCGGATCCAACTCACCACCAGGTGGTGATCAGATGACAGCTCTGCACCTCTCTTTACCCGAGTGTCCAAGACACATGTTCGCAGGTCTGATGACACAATAACAAAATCGATCATCGACCTGTGACCTAGGGTGTCCTGCTGCCAGATGCACATATGGACACCCTTATGCTTGAACATGGTGTTTGTTATGGACAAACTGTGGTCAGCACAGAAGTCCAATAACTGAACACCACTCAGGTTCAGATCGGGCAGGCCGTTCCTCCCAATCACCCCCCTCCAGGTTTCACTATCATTGCCCACGTGCGCATTGAAGTCTTCCAGTAGGACAATGGGGTCTCCAAGAGGAGCGCTCTCCAGCACCCCAGTCAGAGACTCCAAAAAGGGTGGGTACTCTGAACCATCATTTGGTGCACAGGCACAAATGATGGTCAGGACCTGTTTCCCAACCCAAAGGCGCAGGGAAACAACCCTTTCATCCACCGGGGAAGACTCCAGTATAGAGGCAGCAAGGCGGAGGAATACAAGAATACCAACCCCTGCTTATCGCCTCTCGCCCAGGGCAACTCCAGAGAAGGCCAAGCTCCAGCCCCTCTCCAGGAAACTCGTTCCGGAACCGGAGCTGCGTGTTGAGGTGAGGCTGACTATATCTAGCCGGTATCTCTCAACCTCATGCACCAGCTCAGGCTCCTTCCACACCAGAGAGGTGACATTCCACATCCCAAAAGCCAGTTTAGGAAGCTTGCAATCAGGCCACCAAGGTCTTCGCCTTTGACCGCCACCTGATCCACATAGCACCAAACCCCCATGGTTCCTCCTGCAGGTGGTGAGCCCACTGGAGGGCGAACCCATGCAACTCCTTCGGGCTGAGCCCGGCCAGGTCCCATGGGCAGAAACCCGGCCACCAGACGCTAGCCATCAAGCCCCTCCCCAAGGCCTGGCTCCAGGGTGGGGCCCCGGTAACCCCATACTGGGTGGGGTACATTGAATCCTTGTTCTAGCATTCATCATGAGAGTCTGTTGGATCGTTCTTAGTCTGGCCCTTCACCCAGGACCAGTTTGTCTTGGGTGATCCTACCAGATGCATATTGCCCCAGACAACATAGCTCCTGGGATCACTGGGGCACGCAAACCCCCCACCACGATAAGGTGACGATCCATAAGGGGCCAATTTGAGATGTCCTATTAAATTTGTGATTTTTTTTTTGTCCCAAATCTCACATTTTCCTCAAAAATTAAATTTAAAAAATCACATAAATTTGCATCATTTCACACATATGTTTATTGGGTTTCTCATAAATTTTAGACTTTTTCTTGTACATTTTTTTTCTCATAAATTTGCATCCCTCTCCCAAAAAATTATTTAACTTTTTCTTTAAAAAATTGCAGCATTTTTCTCTTTCCTTTGCAACTGCTCCAGAATAGAGCAGAACAGAAGTTTTGCATGTATTTTAGTGATTGTAACTGGTTACTATCCATTTTCATGGTTGTGTGTGTCTTTATTCTACACAACATACATGTGAAATAAATATAGTGCCTTGCCATTTCCGCAGGGCTGACAAGGGCCTGTGTTCCTGCTGCGTTGTGTGATATTAATACCGACACCTGTTCTCCTCAGTGTGGTCTGCATAGCTGCGACTCCCCACCCTCACACCGTGACACTGACCCCTACATGTACACGCTACATTGCGTTGTCTCTGTTTCTGAACTACAGTACAGCATTTTCTTTGTGTCTTATTTTAGCTGAATCTAACATTCAGAGAAATGGCCACATCCTGCACAGTTTGCCGGCCCATTGCTTCCATGGTAACCAATGTAAATATATTTTAGTTGGCAGGATATACTAATCATCAGGTCAATGTCTGACTCTAAGAATAAATGGAAAATCCTCTTTTCTGTAAGTGTGTTTGTGTTTGCAGATTTCCAGTTA
Organism: Pholidichthys leucotaenia; assembly: GCA_020510985.1. Lineage (NCBI taxonomy): Eukaryota > Metazoa > Chordata > Actinopteri > Cichliformes > Pholidichthyidae > Pholidichthys > Pholidichthys leucotaenia. The sequence continues at coordinate 167,269,474 of CM035844.1, forward strand.
GACATCATGTTATTATATTCTGTTTAAATTTTGAGTTTGTATGTATCATTCGCTTGTGTGTCAGAATTATTATTAATCTTTATTTCAATCGCTTTAATTTTTCCTTAGATTTTTTTATTGCATGTTAACACACTTTTTGTGAATAAAACCCTGCATTTTTTGTTGATTCTTCATGTTCTGTTATTTATTTGCTGTGGCCCCAGAGGCAGAACATAACATATTTTGAGACTGTTGGCTATGTGAGTGCATTTTCTTATACTCACAACTGGACACCTCAAAGATCCAGCTGGTAGACCAGAACAAGGCCAGGCACAACACGGTGTTGTAGAAATAGATTTCGTATTTGGGAAGAGCAGCTTTGATCCCCATGGTGACACGGAAGGCACAGGAGAGTTCCTGAATGCAAACCTCAGTCAGACCAGCAGATATAAAAGTTGCAAATAAACAAGTTTTACTTTGACGATTCCTTATGTTACTTTCAGGGAAGAAACACACCCTGTTAGTTAATTCCTCTCATTCTGATCATGGCTTTCAATCCCTTAAAACAGAGAGGACATACAGTATTATGACACTGGCCAATATACTGTCCTCAACCTAGAGTAGCTGTAATTAATAGGGTTTATATGAGGGTCAACTCTTCCATTATTTCCTGTAATAAAACTAAAACAGACCTATGAACATGCCCTCACTCTTATTTTAGCTATCGTGTAAACATCTGCCTCCATATGACATATTATTAGAAATGGATTGGAAGAAAAAAATTTTAGTGGTGTGAAAAAGTGCTTTCCCTCTTCCTGATTTCTCATTTTTTTTATAGGTTTGTCACAATTGAATGTTTCAGATCATCAAACAAATTTGAATATTAGACAAAGATAACACAAAATGCAGTTTTTAAATGAAGGTGTTTATCATTAAGGGAAAAAAAATCCAAACCTATATGGCCCTGTGTGAAACAGTGACTGCCCCCCTAAACCTAATAACTGGTTGGGCCACCCTTAGCAACAACAACTGCAATCAAGCATTTGCGATAACTGTCAATGAGTCTTTTACAGCGCTGTGGAGGAATTTTGGCCCTCTCATCTTTGCAGAATTGTTGTAATTCAGCCACATTGGAGGGTTTTCGAGCATGAACTGCCTTTTTAAGGTCATGCCACAGCATTTCAATCAGATTCAGGTCAGGACTTTGACTGGGCCACTCAAAAGTCTTCATTTGGTTTTCTTAAGCCAGTCAGAGGTGGACTTGCTGGTGTGTTTTGGATCATTGTCCTGCTGCAGAACCCAAGTGCGCTTCAGCTTAAGCTCATGAACAGATGGTGGGACATTCTCCTTCAGGATTTTTTGGTAGACGGCAGAATTCATGGTACCATTTACCACAGCAAGTCTTGCAGGTCCTGAAGCAGCAAAACAGCCCCAGACCATCAGACTACTACCACCATATTTTACTGTTGGTATGATGTTCCTTTTCTGAAATGCTGAGTTACTTTTACGCCAGGAGGGCAATGAATCGGTGTTCTCGTCGCGCCCTCCGCCGGTACCCGGGCTCGCCCGGGGAAGCTAATGATCCTACCAGCAGACTAAATTCGAAGAGACGACGCCTCAGTGCCAAGTCAAAGAAGAATCCTAGTCACAGTCCCAAAGCCGAAAGCAAACAGCCCCGAGAGCACTTTGCGGTAGGATCTGCCCTTCACATACTACAACTAAACGTTGAAGGCCTATCTGCAGCCAAGAGAAGCTTTATCGAAGTCCTCGCCTTCCAACATTCGATTGATGTAATCTGCCTCCAAGAGACTCATATTGGCACAGAGGAAGCTGGCCGCTACACCATCAAAGGCTTTGACCTCCTGTGCTATGTTCCACATGCTAAACATGGACGTGCCACCTATGTGCGTTCTGACATAGTTGAAGCAAATCACCTGACAACAACACATTTCTCAGACACCACAACCATTGGTGGCTTCCATATTGTCAATGTCTACAAGCCCCCTAGTGCCAACTGGGATCTGCAGGTCTTACCCACCCTACCCCACCCTGCCATCTATGTGGGGGACTTTAACAGCCATCACCCTGACTGGGGGTACCCAGCAATGGACAGTGATGGGGAGGCACTTTTAGACTGGGCATCTAGAAATGACCTCGCTTTGATATACGACCCCAAACAAAGAGGAACCCTCCACTCTGCTAGGTGGAAGAAGGACTATTCTCCTGACCTGTGCTGGGTCAGCTCTTTGAATGAGGCGCCATATCCTACACAGATCCTCATTCTTGATGATTTTCCACACAGTCAACACCGGCCCCTGCTTGTACACATTGGCCTACAACTTCCAGTCATAAACAGCCCAAGGAAGATGCGCTGGAACTTCCGCAAAGCCAACTGGAAGAAATTCAGTGAAACTCTGGACCAGAGTGTTGTTACCATCCCACTCCACACCATCACTGTAGATGAAGAATACAACCGCTTCTGCAGCGCAATCTTCAAGGCTGCCCATATTGCAATCCCACAAGGCTACCGACCCCTCTATGTCCCATGTCTGGACGGAGAAAGCGCTACCCTCCTACAATCCTATCAAACATCAGGGGACCCAGAGATAGCAGACCATCTCATTGAATCACTAAATACAGCCCGGCGAAAGAAATGGGAGGAGACAGTTGCTGACCGGAGCTTTATCCACTCTAGCAGGAAATGTTGGAGCCTCATCCGTCGCCTAGGAACCGCACAGAAGCCCCCTAGCCAAAGCAGAGCATCTGTCACACCCAACCAAGTTGCATCCCACCTACTGACTATTGCCAAAGCACCCCAAGACAAAGACACCAGAAGAGCAGTTACAACTGAGCTAAAAAAACACCAAAAAATGCCCGTAGAGGAAACAAACCCTGAACCCTTCAAGGCTGCTGAACTGGAGAAAGTCCTACAGGGCCTGAAATGTGGAAAGGCAGCAGGATATGATAACATCTTCCCAGAATTCATGAAAAATCTTGGCCCCCGAGTCCTAACCTGGTTGACACAATTCTACACAAGGATCACACAAACAAACTCGATCCCAAAGAAATGGCGGACAGCAAAGGTCATTGCCATTCCAAAACCTGGCAAAGACCACAAACTACCAGCAAGCTACCGCCCAATCTCCCTACTCAGCGTTCCTTACAAAATCTTGGAGCGCCTAATACTGCAACGTATTTCCCCAGGAATAAAGGAAATTCTAAGTGTGGATCAAGCAGGTTTCCGCAAGGACCGCAGTACAGGAGAACAAGTACTGGCTCTAACCACCTTCATCGAAAATGGCTTCGAGAGCAGACTGAAGACAGGGGCTGTGTTTCTCGACCTTACAGCCGCCTATGATACAGTCTGGCACAAAGGCCTCCTCCTGAAACTTATAAAGGCGATCCCTGCTTGGGCAACAGCAATTATAAAAACCCTGCTGACCAACTGAAAGTTCAGAGTCCACCTCGGTCAGAACATAAGTGCATGGAGAACGCAGAAAAACGGACTCCCACAAGGCTCAGTTCCAGCTCCAACTCTGTTCAACCTCTACATAAACGACCTGCCCACTACAAAATCCCGCAAATTCATCTATGCAGACGACATCTGTTTGGCACTCCAAGCACCAGACTTTGAGCCACTGGAACGGGTGCTCACGGAAGAGCTTGCCAAACTGGACCAGTTCTGCAAAATCTGGCACCTAAAACCAAGCCCAGCAAAAACCGCCTCCAGTGTATTCCATCTCCACAATGTAAAAGCTGCCAGAGAACTAAACATCCACCTGAATGGACTCAAGCTTAAGCATGCCTCGAATCCAACCTACCTTGGAGTGACCCTTGATAGGACCCTATCCTTCAAGGAACATCTAAAGGGGATGGCTGCTAAGGTGAAGGTACGAAACAACCTGCTCTGCAAGCTTGCTGGTGCAAAATGGGGGGCGGCAGCCTCCACCCTGCGCACCTCAGCACTGGCCCTTTCATACTCTGTAGCAGAATATTGTGCCCCTGTCTGGTCCAAGTCATCTTACACACACCACGTAGGCACCCAGCTCAACACAACCATGAAAACTATAACTGGAACAATCCGCTCAACACCACTCCCCTGGCTATTTGTACTGTCAAACATAGCCCCTCCACACATCCGGTGAGCAGCATTAACTCAAAGGATGCTTCAAAAAACTAACGATTCTCCTCACCTACCAATCCATGCAGATATCTATACCCCACCCACTGCCCGAATTCCATCCAGACGGCCGATTTGGAAAAACCCTCCGCCAGCTGACTTTACCATCCAGACAGCTTGGCAAGAGGAATGGGAGACCAAGGAGGTCCCAAACAAACACCTGGTGACAAACCCCAACCAACAGGTCCCGGACACCAACCTCCCAAGGAGACAGTGGTCTACATTCAATCGCTTCAGGACTGGACATGGCCCCTGCTTGGCCAGCCTTCACAGATGGGGCAGTAGCCCTAGCCCACTGTGCGCATGTGGAGAGGAGCAAACAATGGAACACATCATAGAGGCTTGCCCGCTCCAAAGACTGGAAGGAGGATTACACACCCTCCATACAGCAAACCAGGAGGCAACTGCTTGGCTTAAGGACTTTGCATTCGCTAAATAAATAAACTTTTACGCCAGATGTAATGGGACACACACCTTCCAAAAAGTTCAACTTTTGTCTCATCAGTCCACAGAGTATTTTCCCAAAAGTCTTGGAGATCATCAATATTTTCTGGCAAAAGTGAGGCGAGCCTTTATGTTCTTTTTGCTCAGCAGTGGTTTTTGTCTTGGAACTCTGCCATGCAGGTCATTTTTGCCCAGTCTCTTTTTTATGGTGGAGTCATGAACACTGACCTTAACTGAGGCAATTGAGGCCTGCAGTTCTTTGGATGTTGTTGTGGGGTCTTTTGTGGCCTCTTGGATGAGTCGTCACTGCGCTCTTGGGGTAATTTTGGTCGGCCAGCCACTCCTGGGAAGGTTCACCACTGCTCCATGTTTTTGCCATTTGTGGATAATGGCTCTCACTGTGGTTTGCTGGAGTCCCAAAGCTTTAGAAATGGCTTTATAATCTTTTCCAGACTGATAGATCTCACTGTATTTCTCCTTTGTTCCTGAATTTCTTTGGATCGCAGCATGATGTCTAGCTTTTGAGGATCTTTTGGACTACTTCACTTTGTCAGGCAGGTCCTGTTTAAGTGATTTTTTTGATTGAGAACAGGTGTAGTGGTAATCAGGCCTGAGTGTGGCTAGAGAAATTGAACTGAGCTTTCCAAAGATGTGATAAACCACAGTTAATTTGTGTTTTAACAGAGGGGGGCAACCACTTTTTCACATAGGGCCATGTAGGGTTGGATTTCTTTTACAGTTAATAATAAACACCTTCATTTAAAAACTGCATTTTGTGTTTACTTGTGTTATCTTTGTCTAATATTTAAATTTGTTTGATGATCTGGCAAACATACAAAAAAAAAAAAAAGAAATCAGGAAGGGGGCAAACACTTTTTCACACCACTGTATGTCCTGTCATATTGATTTTTTTATGTGATGAACTTTAAAATATTGAAGGAAAATTTATCTAATTTATGTATTTTTCTCTTCCTAAATTGAATAAATCTGAATAATTGTGATTTAACAGGTTATGGAGCCAATAGTGGAAGTGCTCACATCTGTATACGCATAAAAGTGTTCAACACCTTTGACTCACTGAGCATTACACTTTATTTAATTTTTTAGATAAATGAAGTTAAAAGTTATAATTGAAATAGAACTGGGCTATAAAATATCTTGTATGGAGACAAGAACAAAGAAGTACTGGTTGAGCAGGAAAAAATATCTGTGGGCACCCTGGTCTCCTCTGGGTCCGCCCCTGGACTGAGGCCATAGAACAGGAATGTCCAATTTATTTTAGTTCAGAAGCCACATACAGCTCAATTTAATCTCAAGTGAAATAATAGCATCATAACAACTCCAAATTAGTTTCTTTAGTTTTACTGCAAAGAAGTACATGATGAAATGTTTACATTTAATGAACCATTCTCATACAAAACATTATGAACAACTTGATTTTTTTAAAAGAAAAACAAGTGCAATTTCAAAAATATTACGCCTCAATTGATCATTTACATATGTGAATTGCAACTTATACATCACAGTGGAGCTACAAAGGCACAAAGTATTAAGTCACAGGCATCTGGAACTGAAAACTATAGTATTTCACTTTATGATAAAAACAACTTGTCAAGATCTAAATAATTTTAATTTTTCATACATTTCCACATCTATCATCAATCCTCATCAATCCTAACCACCTGAACTGACTCACCTGTCCATACAAACTAAAGTGGGAGCTATTAAGGAAGAAAGTTAAGTTATCCCCCGACCTGTAAATGTATGACATTTATACAAAATACATAAAAGTTATGTGCAATAGGGTATGCGCATTACTGCCCTCTGTTGTTTAATTCTGAATCTCAGTGCTGTGTTGTGTCTGCTACTCTTAATATAACAGTGCCACCACCAGTCTACTTATTGGGAATAGTAGCTACTTTACTGAAAAATGGAGGCCTGTGTTTTTCAACACTTTGCAAATTTGGCCAGTTTTGGCCTGCAGGCCATATGTTTGACACCCTCATAGAACATTAATAACTATTTTCTTTCTTTCAGCAAGCAATGAATGAATGAATGAAAAATAAGTTCCCATCATACCTAATACTAACATATTTAAAATATTCTACAGCAGTTTTATATGCTTTGATTCATTCTCATAGTTTCTGTGACAACTTGTGCCCTCCTTTATTTCTAAATTATCCTATCCAGAGTTCTGAAATCCTAACAATTTAAGGAGTTTATCTGACATGTTAAACAAATTTCTTATTTATGATATAATAGAACAGAGGAGGAGATATGGGCCGATTAAAGTGGAGGGGTCAAAACAATAAAGTGCAGCTGCCTGCTATTTTTAAACAAACAGCATATTTCCATTGATTTAATGCAGTTGTAAGTATGCAACAATAAAAAGCGTTGTATCTGGTTTTTTTTCTCCAGGTTCCAGAAATTAAACTCGGAGAAAAGATTTGCATTTTCAAGAAATAAGCCATTTAAGTTAAATCAATGATTAGCTGCATCAAAGCACAATGTCTGCAGTTTAAATGCCACACAGTCATGCTCTCCAGTTTGTCCTCCACAGCACCTGTTGTGATACTGACCTTGAACTCAGCAAGTCCAAAAAAAAAAAAAAAAAGTTGTTCAGCAAACCCTTTTCAATTTGTTCAAAAATGTGGTGAAAATTCTCAGATTAAATAATCACATTACAGAGACCAAAGTAGGGAGAGTAAACGTTTACATCAGTTTTGCTTCTAATGCTCCCACCGTCCCTCCGACTCCCTGAGAGGGAGCTGCACAGTGAAAGGTGACTTGATGTATTTATACTTTGACCACTGGCACAAAGGGGGGGGGGGGGACAAGAGGACTGCTAAGTTAGTAGAACAGGCTATAAGCCACAGCATTAGGAGTCTTAATGGGGTCTATTAACTTGGCATCTTTTAATTTATCCTACTTTGAAAAAATATCCTTTAATGCTGCAGCTAAATTAACTTTCTACAGTTATTTACAGTATTTCACTGATTCCCAACCATAAGCTTTGCATATTGGGCCTAAAAAATTAAGCCAGTGTTGAAGTAGCTTAAACATGCATTACCATGATGGGAACACCCGTGGGTGCAAAATGTAGAAGTCTACTGCTAACAGTTTTCATGACAGTAAGGCTTCTCTGATGAGTTTATCCGTCAGTTTTATGTCAGATTCAGTAAGGCAAGGCAAGTTTATTTGTATAGCACATTTCGTGTACAAGACAATTCAAAGTGCTTTATGTAAAAACATTAAAGGTCTGATGACACGATTTTGACTTCATCTAATTTTGCAACACATAATTTCAATATGACGAAATAGGTTGGTTCTGTGCAGTTCTAAGTCAAACAGGCTTTTTTTCACGCAAATATCCAGCATTTTCATGAGCGCCACATCACCAATTGCGTCAGTGGCTGGAACCCCCCCCCCCCTGGCCATGTTGTGACATCAGCGACAGAACACAGCGCTAGGCTGCCCATTGTACACGCAGGATGGAAGCGGTAGAAAACGTCGACGATGGTTCCAGCACATGTAGTCTGGGATTCGTTTGTGTTGTCCAATCTTCAAATGAATATAGTTCCGAAGAATGGGATGATAATGAAGAATCTGGGGGCATCAGACCTTACAGATTTGAGCCGTGCCAAGCAGGCATTGTGCCTAGCTAGTCAGACTCAGAGAGTGACGGTGGTGAGGCACACACGGCCGGCACAGCAGCAGCGACAAACACACGGCAGGTGAACACCGAGTGGTATGCTTTTGTTCCAGATATTGCAACAAATTATTTGTTCATAAATATAATTTATTTAAACCCGATTTTTCAATAAAATCATAGCAGTGTATTTATAATAAAATTGAAACATCTACCTGATACTTTAACCCCTTCCCCAAGTAAACAAATCAAAAGATACTATTTTTTGTTTTTGCAGGTGCCAGTGTGGTCTGTTTAGTGAGCATGACAACAGAGGAGGAGAGTATTTGCTGTCAGCAGCAGGACAAGGTGAAGCAGAAAATTCTGGACGGTGCTATAAAGTGTATCCATCCATCCATCCATCTTCTTCCACTTAATCCTTTTCGGGTCGCATGGGGGCTGGAGCCTATCCCAGCATCTTTGGGCGAGAGGCAGGGTACACCCTGGACAGATTGCCAGTCCATCGCAGGGCCAACACAGAGACAGACAACCATTCACTCTCACATTCATACCTATGGACAATTTAGAATCCCCAGTTTGAGGCCAATTAACCTAACTTGCATGTTTTTTGGCATGTGGGAGGAAACCAGAGAAATCCCGGGGTAAACCCACGCAGACGCGGGGAGAACATGCAAACTCCACACAGATCACTGTTGGTCGGGGGCTGGGATCGAACCCAGGATCCCCTGGCCAAGGGTGAGTTGCTGTGCTGCCGCGGTGCTAACCACTCCCCCACCGCGCTGCCCATAAAGTGTATCACTGGTCATCAAAACTTCCCCGCGGTGTGTCTGAACGAAGATGTGTTGGAAGGGGCCTACCTCACCTATAAACATTATGTGAATGTGAATTATGGGAACAATTGGAAGCGCTATACAGCTTACAGACAATTCATCCGATGGTGCTACCACTATCTTGGTGAGAAAGTCCGCATGCCAATACCTGCCTGTGTCGTTCACAAGACCAGACGGACCTTTCCACTACAAGAGGGACAATACGTTGGTTTTAGTTATGCTGACTAACTACCTTTATGTTTTCATGGTATTGTTTTTCATTCAATAAATGTTTATCTGACCATAACTGTTGTCAGTTATTCCATGAAAATAAAATTACTAAATATTTTTAGTGTGATACTTGAAAATCTCAACTGTTGTCATCATTTGGACGTTGCATGCAATTCTGGGTATTTAAACAAGAGATAGAATTTTTTTTTATTTTGCAAATATAATATACTGTATATATATATTTTTTTTTTTAGTAAATTAGAGTATACTCGTGGCCATAAATTATCATTTTAAAGTTCAATTATCTGTAAAACCCCTTTAGAAATTAAAATTATTCTCTGTGTTACTGATGGCAATATCCTTAAAAATAATGTATTCCCTATTATTTATGTCTCATAAAAAATGCAGTTTTGTTTGTTATCATTGTTTAACTGCTTTTGTCTTGTATCAACTGGCATGTTATTTTCAACAATAATAAGAAAATAGAAGCAACTGATAGTCCTCATTTTTTCAAGAGTTTGGTCACAAGAAAAACAATACTCATAACAGGTATAGCACACATGTACTATAACTATCAAAAATATTAACTTAATTATTATAACAGGAAAAAGTCCAAATTAGTGGCAATGAATACAATATAGTCAGTTGGTGTCACGAACCGAGCCCGTGTTATCCTGTAGGCTCGGTTCTGACCGTTCTCTGTGGTTCAGGCATGGGGTTTATTATGTATTATCTTTTGAGTTCTTGTTGCTTTTATGTCTGTGTTCCTTTTCTTTTCCATGCCTGTAGCCACCGCTCTGGCCGGCGGTTGTTGGGCAGCCGTTTTGACCCACTTTCAGGTGGGCGCTGTCCAACATTCGCCGGTCCGACCACGCGCCCTCTCCATTTGACAGTCAGCTGTTTTGCCCCGGTAATTATCTTTCCTGCACCTCACCCAGGTGTGTCCAATTTGTCACGCCAGCAGTGTTTGTACTTAGGCGGCTCATGTCAGTCAAACACTTCTGGACCATTGTGTATGTGGTGAATCCTGCGCCTAAATCCATTCATCCTTCTCCTCCTCGTGTGCTCACTGAGGGCAGTGGCTAGACTTTGGCTCTGGAGCTAGTCTAGAATGGAGAAGTAAGACAACTCCTTCCCTCCACTAGTCTGAGGGTTCACCTTGGACAAGTGATAGCTACCCTTTTGCCTCCCTACCTAGGGATACAGGTCCTGACATTGGCAGCAGCATGTCTGGTGGTGCAAGCGGCAGAAGAGCTCTTTACAGAGCCAGTGGCGTGAACACCAGATGGCATGTGGATTAGCCTCAATCAAGATAAACAGATGGCATCACCTAGCAAGTGAGGTGCTACTGCGGGGTGTCCTCCTTGTCAACAATGTATGTTGCACGCTTGTGCACCACATTGCATCTGGCGTTGAGGCCCAGAGAGGCAGTCTGGTAGAGGCACAACACCAACTGGCTTTGTAACTGTGCAAGGCGTTGTGTTTGAGATTGAGATTGGGGAAGCCCTGTGGCGATGGAGTGAATGCGTCGGGAGCAGGTTTGAGTAGCTGGGAGCTTCTAGCAGGAGCTTTGTACACAGGTGGCTCCCATCTGATGGTTGTAACTTTAGCTGACTTATGAGCATCAGCTTGTTGGGGCAGCAATGCGAGTGTCCAGACAACCCTTTTTAGGGATAGCATTGCCTGCCCTGGAATGGGAAGCCCCTAGAAAAGGTGGGGTAAAGAAAGCATGCTCAGATCACACCTGGCTGGGTAACCACGGTCAGTGGGACTTCACTTTTAGCGGTAGAAACTGGAAGAAGAAGATGATAACTGTTGCGACATGGAATGTGCCAACTATGTTTAACAGAGACAACTGACCAGAACGAAGGACTGCATTGATTGCAAAGGAACTGCAGCTGTGTGGCATTGAGATTGCAGCTCTCCAGAAAACACGTTTAGAGGTACAAGGCCAACTTCAAGAAGAGGAATACACATTCTTCTGGGTTGGCAAGACTGCAGGACCCAGAGAGGCTGGAGTTGCCTTTGCGGTTTTTTTTTTTTTTTTTTTTTTTTTTTTCTCCTCTCGGCGCCACACCAGTCAGCTGCCTTTTGCAACAGCGGCTCGATTCCGAGTTTTTTTTCCCTTCCTCTCTCTTTTGATCACTTTTTTTTTTTTCACCCCACTTATATCACGGACACACAGATCGTCCCAAATGTCTCCTGAGCCGGTGGACGGAGCCACTGTTTATAGCAGGATACGATATAACAGGGAAGAGCTGCTAGCATTTAACCGCCACCCGGTCCCACTGGAAAAACTCGACATACCGAGAGAACTGAGGCGAAAACGCCGCGGCTGCCGGGCTGGAGTAAGGCGGAGGACAAAAAATATAAGGTACAGACCCTCCCTTCCATCTGTTGTCATGGGAAATGTACGGTCGATACTGGGAAAGTTAGATGAGCTAGCGGCTATCTCCCGTTATGATGGCACTTACCGGGAGTGCTCTCTCCTTTTGTTTACTGAGACGTGGCTAACTGAACTAGCAGCAGATGCTAACATTGAGCTGGAGGGCACACGATACGAGCTGACCGAACACCAGAGAGTGGCAAAACTAGGGGCGGTGGAGTGATAATGTATGTTAACAACAACTGGTGCAGACCGGGACATATCACTGTTAAACAACGACACTGCAGCAAAGACATTGAGTTGCTAGCTGTTAGCATGAGGCCTACATATCTCCCGAGAGAACACTCACACGTGATCTGCATTGTTGTTTATGCAAATCCGACGGCGAACGCTGGGACAGCGCGTGACGTCATCCATTCAGTAACCAGCAGGCTGCAGACAGAACACCCAGATGCTCTTCTCCTCATCTCAGGCGATTTCAACCACGTTTCACTGTCTCCCATTCTGCCCACTTTCACCCAGTATGTCACATGCCACACTAGAGACAATAAAACACTGGATTTGTTCTACGCAAACACTAAGGAGGCGTACACCTCATCACAACTCCCCCCACTTGGGAGATCGGATCACAACTTGGTTCATCTCCGACCGGTGTACAAACCCCTAGTGCACAGACAACCTCCGGCCATGCACACTGTGGAGTTATGGTCTGAGGAGACAATGGACACTCTAAAGGACTGTTTTGAAGCCACTGCCTGGAAGCAGCTCTGCGATCCACATGGTGAGGACATCGATGGCCTCATTCACACCTTCACGGGCTACCTCAGCTTCTGTGTGGACAAATCCGTTCCCACCAAGACCATACGGCGTCACTCAAACAACAAACCCTGGATCAACCCTGAGATAAAAACACTTCTGAGAGAGAAGAAGAGGATCTTCAGGTCGGGGAACAGGGAGATGCTGAAGTCCGTACAGAGGGAGCTGAGGAGAAAGATCAGAGAAGGCAAGGACAGCTTCAGGAAGAAGATGGAGGACAAGCTGCAACAGAGCGACATCAGCGGGGTCTGGAGAAACCTCAAAACCATCTCGGGGCTCCAGAATACCTCCCCCCAGGCCACGGGGGGCAGGGAGTGGGCGAACAACCTGAATCTGTTTTTCAATAGATTTGACCAACCGCCCTCCCCCCTGTCTGCACAACAACCACTGCTGCCTCTAAGAAATCAAGTCCTGCTACCCACTCCCCACTCCACCGACACCCCCCCCACTCCCAACACACAGCCCCCCATCCTGACCCTGACCAAGACCCAGGTGAGGACGGAGCTGAGGAAGATCAAGGCGAGGAAGGCGTCGGGACCGGACGGCATCAGCGCAAAGCTCCTCAAGTCCTGTGCAGACCAGCTGTGTGGGATTGTGACGTATATCTTCAACATGAGCCTGAAACTGGGGAGGGTACCACAGCTGTGGAAAACATCTTGTGTGGTACCTGTACCAAAAACTTCCCACCCCAAAGACCTGAACAGCTTCAGACCGGTGGCCTTGACGTCCCACTTGATGAAGACCCTGGAGAGACTGCTCCTTGCTCATCTCCGCCCCCTGGTGGAACCAGCGATGGATCCACTCCAGTTCGCCTACCAGCATGGCATTGGGGTGGAGGATGCGGTGATCTTCCTCCTTCACCGTTCTCTGTCCCACCTGGAGAAGCCCGGGAATATGGTGAGGATCATGTTCTTTGACTTCTCCAGTGCTTTCAACACCATCCAACCGATGATCCTGAAGGACAAGCTGCTGCGCGCAGGGGTGGACCAGCACCTGTCATCATGGATCCTGGACTACCTCACGAACCGGCCTCAGTTTGTGAGAACCCGGGACTGTGTTTCCGACACGATCATCAGTAGCACGGGGGCCCCCCAGGGAACGGTGCTGGCTCCCTTCCTGTTCACTCTTTATACTGCGGACTTCTCACACAACACAACACATTGCCATCTACAGAAGTTCTCTGATGACTCTGCGATCGTTGGTCTCATCTCCAGCGGAGATGAAGCTGAGTACAGAGGGCTTATCCAGGACTTTGTGGACTGGTGCCATCGGAACTGCCTCCAGATCAACGCGAGGAAAACTAAGGAGCTGGTGGTGGACTGCCGCAGGCATGGGCAGCCCCTCACAGCACCAGTAAATATACAGGGAACAGACATCGAGATGGTGACATCCTACAAGTACCTGGGTATTCATCTGAACAATAAACTAGACTGGTCACACAATACTGACGCACTCTACAAGAAGGGACAGCGCAGGCTGTTCCTGCTGAGGAGACTCAGGTCTTTTGGTGTACAAGGGGCACTGCTGAAGTCATTCTATGACACGGTGGTGGCATCAGCCATCACTTTTGGAGTGGTCTGCTGGGGCAGTGGCATTACTGCAGCCGATAGGAAGAGACTGAACAAACTGATTAAGAAAGCTAGCTCTGTCCTGGGGCAACGCCTTGATCCGATGGAGGAGATAGGAGAGAGAAGGACGGTGGCTAAACTGTCATCTCTGCTGGAGTCCGAGTTCCACCCTATGCAGGACATACTGGATGCACTGAGGAGCTCATTTAGCAGCAGACTACATCATCCCAGGTGCACAACCGAGAGGTTTCGTAGGTCCTTCCTACCAACGGCTGTCAGACTGTACAACCTAAGCAGGGCTGCTCGCAGAGATAGCAAAAAGACGTAACAAACTAATAGTTTTTTTTTTGTTTTTTTTTTTGTTTTTTTTTTTGAATGCAAAAGATGCAATAGACTTACACAATGGTCCTCTCCGGCATACAACTAGGAACATACCGGTCGCTATGGAGGGTGTGAATATGTATGGGCACATAATCATACCATGTAGGATAACTAAATAGACGGTTATGCTGTTTCATCCCACCTAGCAACAATGCTCTGCACTGTGTGTGTTTATATATTTACATATTTATTCCATCTAGCTACAATGCTCTGCACTGGGTGTGTTTATATTTATATATCTATATATTTATTCCATCTAGCTACAATGCTCAGCACTGGGTGTGTTTATATTTATATATCTATATATTTATTCCATCTAGCTACAATGCTCCGCACTGTGTTTTTATATATCTACATATTATTCCATCCAGCTACAATGCTCTGCACTGTGTGTCTGTGTGTGTGTGTGTGTGTGTGTATATATATATTTTATAGTAATATGTACATATGTATATTAGCTGCTCTTGCTTGCTTGTTTTTTTTTTTTTTTTTTTTTTTTTCTTGCCTTCTGATTGTTGCTCTGAGTGTTGCTATCCCTGTGCTGTTGCAATCCTGGAATTTCCCCGTTGTGGGACTAATAAAGGCTTATCTTATCTTATCTTATCTTACAGTGATCTCACCTAGGCTTATGTCTATGAGAGTGCCTATTGAGAAAGGAAGATACTTGACTCTGGTGAACGTGTATGCCCCCACGATGACTTACACTGTTGAGGAGAAGGAGACTTTCTATCAAGAACTCACTCAAGTGGTGCTCAAGGTCACCAGAGAAGACAAGCTCCTAATATTAGGTGACCTCAACGCTCGAGTCGGGACGGAATGGGAAACCTACACGGGCATCATTGGCAAGTTTGGCAAGAAGAAAAAGAACTCCAATGGGGAACTCCTGCTGAACTTCTGTGCACAACTAGAGCTCAGCATTACTAACACATTTTTCTACCAGCCTGATAAGAACTACTTCACCTGGAAGCACCCACGCTCAGGTCACTACCACTTGCTCGACTATGCCATAATGAGAAAGTCAGACTTGGCAGATGTACTATGCACAAAAGCAATGCATGGACCAGAATGTTCTACTGATCACTATCTTGTGAGATGCCAACTCAGAATGAAGATCACTATGCCTCGCAGGAAAACTCCTGCTAGTGCCAAAACTAAGAAACTGGACATTAGCAAGCTGACAAACACCTAGCACTGTCGAGAGCTGACAAGAGTGATAGAAGCCGCATTGGAGAGGGTTCAGCCTCCTGGAGAGGAGGTAGATCGGCATTAGAAAGCTCTGAAGGAAGCGGTGTACTCTGCAAGCAAGGAAACACTAGGCCACCCCCATAGAAAGATTCCTGATTGGTTTTGGGAGCATGGCAATGAAATTGAGAGGCTCCTAGAAGAGAAGAGGAGCAAGCATTTTTGGAATCTTCAGGAGAACTCTGAGAGGAGCAAGAGGGCACTTGCTGAAATCAAGACCAAGGTGCAGAGGGAAGTGAGAGCTCTTAAGAATGACTGGTGGCAGAGGAGAGCAGAAGAACTGCACCGTATGGTGGACAACCATAATTATCATGGACTGTTTGCTGGGTTGAAAGCCATCTATGGACCCAAGAGCTACGTTGTCAACCCAGTGAAGTCAGTGGATGGTAGTAAGCTGCTCACAGACCTTCAAGACATCAAGGCCAGGTGGAAAGAGCATTTAAGTGGTCTGCTAAACCAAGAAGGATCTGCACACCCAGATGCATGTCAGCAGCTGAAGAGGAGACCCACAAGGAATGAGTTGTGTAGGGAAATCAGCATGGAGGAACTCAAAATAGCTCTGAAGTTAACGGCAAATGGCAAAGCACCGGGACTGGATGGTATTTCCTCAGATATCCTGAAAAATGGTGGCGAAAAGTTGTGCGAAGCTCTACTAGACCTTTTCAACAGATGTCTACTCTCTGGTACTGTCTACTGTCTACTGTCTACAGATGTCTACTTTCTGGTACTGCCCCGAGACTTTTGAGATGCTTTAATTGTCACCATCTACAAGAGAAAGGGCGACCGTGCAGAGTGTGGAAACCATCAGGGAATATCACTACTGGCCGTAGCTGGCAAAGTCCTTGCCAAAATTGTCTTGAATAGACTGAAAATCATTTCGGAAGACGTTCTCCCAGAATGTCAGTGTAGATTTCGGGGGGGCTGTTCCACTGTTGACATGATATTCACTCTACAGCAGCTCCAAGAGAAGGCAGCAGAGCAGCACCAGCCATTGTATGTTGTCTTTGTTGACTTCACAAAGGCATTTGACACCATGGACTGCACAACCCTCTGGAAGGTCCTCGAAATTTATGGATGCCCTGACAAGCTTGTTAACACCATCAAGCAGTTCCACTATAGAATGAAGGCACAAGTCTCAGTTGGCGGTAAACCCAGTGATGCCTTTGTGGTCAGCCACTGTGTGAAGCAGGGATGTGTGCTGGCACCAACTCTTTTCTCCCTCTACCTCACAGCTGTGCTGGGCAGTATGAATGAAGGGCTCAACAAGGGTGTGTTTCTCCTCACAAGGACAAATGGCAAATTGTTCAACCTTGCCCGGCTTCGTACCCATACAAAAACACAGGAGATGTGCATCAGAGAACTGCTTTATGCTGATGACTCCACTCTTGTGGCCAGTAACGCAGCTAATATGCAGCAGATTGTGGATCATTTCTCCTTTGCAGCCGATATGTTTGGCCTAAAGATCAAAATAGCTAAGAGTGAGCTGCTCTACCAGCCGTCTCCAATGTCCACTGAACTGGCAGAAGTGATTACGGTCCACGATGGACCACTGAAGACAACCGATTCTTTCGCTTACTTGGGCAGTACCGTCACAAACACCAACTCTGTAGATTTGGAGGTGGAAAGAAGGATCCAGTCTACCACAAAGGCTTATGGTGCTCTATACAAGAGACTTTGGAGTTATAATGATATCAGTACAAAAACCAAAGTGAAGGTTTATGCAGCTGCAGCTCTTCCTTGCCTGCTCTATTCCATCGAATACACCACACTTTACTGCAGACACATCAGGGCTCTGACAAGACTCCAGCTTCGCCACCTACGCTCCATCCTCAACATCAAGTGGGAAGACCAAATCCCAGACGTTGAGGTACTACGTCGTGCACACACAGTCAGTGTTGAAGCCCTAATAACAGTATCACAGCTTCGCTGGCAGGGCATGTACACTACCGTTCAAAAGTTTGGGGTCACTTAGAAATTTCCTTATTTTTGAAAGAAAAGCACTTTTTTTCAATGAAGATAACTTTAAACTAATCAGAAATACACTCTATACATTGCTAATGTGGTAAATGACTATTCTAGCTGCAAATGTCTGGTTTTTGGTGCAATATCTACATAGGTTCAATTCAATTCAATTCAATTCAACTTTACTTATATAGCGACATTTCACAACAACAGTCATCTCATAGCACTATCAACTGTAGGGGGAACCCCCACAGTTGCAGAAAGACCCCAGCAATCAGGCAATCCCCTGTGAGCAAGCACTTGGCGACGGTGGAGAGGAAAAACTCCCTTTTAACAGGAAGAAACCTCCAGCAAAACCAGGCTCAGGGAGGGGCAGTCATCTGCTGCGACTGGCTGGGGGGTGAGGGGATAGAGAAGAAGAAAAGAACAGACATGTAGAGAGCAAACAGCACGATGGGGACTCAATCTATGGGAGAGAACAAACAAATGTTAATGACCAGCAAAAAAAATATTTCATTGAGAGTGAGGAAAGGAGTGAGGCCCAGTGCATTACTGGAGGTCCCCCGGCTGACTAAACCTATTAGCAGCATAACTAAGGGAGGGTTCAGAAACACATGATCCCTCCCTAATTGTAGGCTATATCAAAAAGGTAGGTTTTAGCCCTATTCTTAAAAACAGAGATCGAGTCTGACTCCCGAATCCAGATTGGCAGCTGATTCCACAGGAGAGGAGCTTGATAACTAAAGGCTCTGCCTCCCATTGTATTTTTGGAGATTCTAGGTATTACAAGTAATCCTGCATTTTGGGAGCGTAGTGCTCTGTTAGGATAATATGGTAGTATCAGATCTTTTAAATAAAAAGGAGCCTGATTGTTTAGAGCTTTGTAAGTAAGAAGAAGGATTTTAAACTTAATTCTAAACTCTATGGGAAGCCAATGAAGGGAGGCCAGAACTGTAGAGATATGATCTCTCTTTCTAGTACCTGTTAAAACTCTTGCTGCAGCATTTTGGATCAGCTGAAGACTTTTTAAGGATGTTTTAGGACAGCCTGATAATAAAGAATTACAATAATCTAATCTTGAGCTAACAAAAGCGTGGATCAGTTTCTCAGCATCACTCTGAGACAAGATGCTCCTAATCTTGGCAATATTACGCAAATGATAGAAGGCAGTCTTAGAAACAAATTTAATATGTGAATTGAAGGACAAATCCTGATCAAAAATAACTCCAAGGTTCCTCACAGAGCTATTAAGAGAAAGAGTAACCGCATCCAAACTGAAAGTTTGATTTGGAAAGGAATTTCTAAGGTTTTTTGGACCAACAAGAATGACTTCAGTCTTATCTGAATTTAAAAGCAGGAAATTACAAGTCATCCAAGCTTTGATTTCCTTAAGACAGGCTTCTAACTTGGCTAATTGATTACTATCATCTGGCTTCATTGACAGGTATAATTGTGTGTCATCTGCATAACAATGAAAATGTATAAAGTGCTTTCTAATAATGTTGCCTAACGGAAGCATATATAAACTAAAAAGAGTAGGGCCTAGCACAGATCCCTGTGGAACTCCATGACTAAGCTTTGAGTTGAAAGAAAACTCATTATTTACATGAACAAACTGGAACCTATCAGATAAATAAGATCTAAACCACTGCAACGAAGTTCCATTAAGTCCAACATAGTGTTCTAATCTATCAAGTAGAATATTATGATCGATAGTATCAAAAGCTGCACTAAGGTCTAAAAGGACAAGTACAGAAACTAGTCCATTATCAGATGCAATGAGGAGGTCATTAGTGACCTTCGCTAAGGCTGTTTCAGTACTGTGATGGATTCTAAACCCAGATTGAAACTCTTCAAGTAAACCATTTCCCCGCAGGTGGTCAAATAATTGCATAGCAACAACTCTTTCTAAGATTTTTGAAATGAAAGGGAGATTAGAGATTGGTCTATAGTTAGCTAAAGCTCCTGGATCTAGCGTTGGCTTTTTGAGTAAGGGTTTAATTACAGCCGTTTTAAAAGCCTGCGGTACATGGCCTAAAGTTAATGAAGAATTGATTATATGAAAAATAAAGCTACCAATAAGTGGGAAGACTTCTTCAAATAACCTGGTAGGAATAGGGTCTAAAAGACAAGTTGAAGGTTTGGATGAGGAAACTATTTTGTCTAACTCACAAAGGTCGATTGGAGTAAGCTCATCAAGACAGACATCAATAAAAGGAGTTGTAGTAGTTACAGTATTTAAGTTAACTGTGGGAAGAATCTGATTGATTTTATCTCTGATGGATGAAATTTTATTATTGAAAAAGTTCATAAAGTCCTGACTAGTAAGCTCTAAGGGAATGCTAGGATTGACAGAGTCCTGACTCTTTGTCAACCTAGCTACAGTACTGAAAAGAAACCTGGGATTATTCTTGTTCTCTTCTATTAATGCAGAGTAATAACTCGTTCTAGCTTTTCTAAGAGATTTTTTTATAAATTAAAAGATGATTTCTCCAAGCTAAATAGATTTCATCTAAATTAGTGGAGTGCCATTTTCTTTCTAATTGACGAGTCTTCTGTTTTAAGCTACGAGTTTCTGTGTTGAACCAAGGAGTTAGAAATCTCTGATTAAACTTTTTCTTTTTTAAGGGGGCCACCAAGTCTAGAGTCTGATGCAGAGAAGCTGAAACACTATCCACCATGTTATCAATTACAGAAGGAGCAAGCTGTCTATAGCTTATTTCCGTTGTGTTGACACATGGCATAGAGGAAACAATCTGCATAAATTTGGTAACAGCATCATCTGAGAAGCATCTACTGTAATAATATTTTTCTTTAGGAGCCAAATAGTCAGAAATAGTAAAATCAAAGGTTAACAGACAATGGTCTGACAGTACAGGGTTATGAGGAGACACTACAAGATTTTCTATTTCTATGCCATATGTCAGAACAAGGTCCAATGTATGGTGGAGGTAATGAGTAGAATTTCCTACTTTCTGAGAAAACCCAATCGAGTCTAATATTGAATTAAATGCCACATTAAGGCAGTCACTATCTACATCCACATGTATATTAAAGTCCCCTACTATAATTATTCTATCAGATTTCAGCACTAAATCAGCTAAGAAATCAGCAAATTTGGATAAAAATTCTGAGTAGGTTGATGGGGGACGATAAACTATGGCAAATAAAATTGGGTTTAACCTAAAATTGCTAAAGTGCCCAATACTGAGGACCAGGCCCTCAAAGGAATTATAACATGTCTTTTGCTTTACATTAACTAGTAATTTGGAATGGTAAATTGTTGCTACTCCTCCTCCACGACCAGAACTTCTGGGATTTTGACAGTTTAAATAATCAGAGGGAGTTGATTCATTTAAACCAACATAATCCTCTTGCCCTAACCAAGTCTCTGTAAGGGAAATTAAATCAATCTGATGATCAATTAACAGATCATGGACTAACAGAGACTTGGGAGTTAGCGACCTAATATTTAATAAACCACATTTAATTTTTAAATTATGAGGAGGAACAGAGGCCAAATCATTCAATTTAGAGTTTCACCAATATTTTGCTTTATCACTTTGGGATGCTTATACATTATATTTTTATTTACTTTGGAGGGAGCAGACAACGATTCTCTGATGGGGAAGACAGGGGCTAAGCTGAGGGGTGGCGGATGAAGAGGAGCTGCAGAGAGGCGTGTAAGACTGCGACTCTGCTTCCTGGTCCCAACTCTGAGTAGTCACGGTTTTGGAAATTTGGATAAAAAAGATGCCAGATTGATAGATAAATGAGAAGCACCATCCAAAGTGGGATGAATGCTGTCTCGTCTCATAAGACCAGGTTTTCCCCAAAAAGAGCTCCAATTGTCAATGTAGCCCACATCATTTTTAGGACACCACACAGACAGCCAGCGGTTCAAGGATGACGAGCGGCTAAACATGTCATCACTGGTCAGATTGGGGAGGGGCCCAGAGAAAACTACAGTGGCAGACATCATTTTTGCAAAGTCACACACCGATTCTATATTAAGTTTCGTGACTTCCAACTGCCGGAGACGGATGTCATTAATGCCGGCGTGAATAACAATTGTGGAGTATTTACAGTTACTTTTAGCCAACATTTTCAAATTTGACTCGATGTCGCCTGCTCTGGCCCCAGGAATGCATTTGACTATGGCCGCTGGAGTCTCTAGGTTCACGTTTCTGACTACAGAGTCGCCAATGATCAGAGTTTTTTCCTCAGCGGATGTGTCGCTGAGCGGGTAAAAACGATTAGAAACGTGGACAGGTTGGTGGTGTACCGGGGCTTTGCGACTAGGCTTCCTTCTCACCATCACCCACCCAGTCTCCTCGCTGCTGAGGAGAGCTGGGGGACCGCTGACAGGGGGGCCTAAGCTAGCTAGCTCCGCTGCAGCTAAGGGGCGTCCGTCACGGTTAACTGGCGCAGACGGTGTTTCAATGCAGCGGAGCCGGGATTCCAAATCAGACAACCTCGCCTCGAGCGCCTCAAAAAGACAACATTTATTACATTTACCATTATCACTAAAAGAGGCAGAGGTGTAGCTAAACATCTGACAGAGAGAGCACACCAGAGGAGGAGAGGAAAGAGAGCTAGTAGCCATAGCTAGTGGCTGGAGAGCAAACCACACAGGCAGACAGCAAAACAGAAAGTGACGATACGTTACCACAAGGAAGTGGCGATGTATAGAGGCCCATTTCCAGCAACTATCACTCCAGTGTTCTAATGGTACAATGTGTTTGCTCATTGTGTCAGAAGGCTAATGGATGATTAGAAAGCCCTTGTGCAATCATGTTAGGTCTGCAATGCTGTAATTGCTGCAAATGGAGGATTCTTTGACGAAAGCAAAGTTTGAAGGAAAAAAATTATTATTTCAAATACAAATCATTATTTCTAACCTTGTCAATGTCTTGACTATATTTTCTATTCATTTTACAACTCATGGTGGTAAATAAGTGTGACTTTTCATGGAAAACACAAAATAATTGTCTGGGTAACCCCAAACTTTTGAACGGTAGTGTACGTCGGATGGCCAACAGTAGACTGCCAAAAGCTGTGTTCTACTCAGAACTGAGCCAAGGAAAAAGGAGCCATGGAGGACAAAAATTGCATTTCAAAGATGTCCTAAAGCGGCATATGAAGAGAACAGGCATCCCCTATGATACCTGGGAGGAAGAGGCACTCCGGAAAGTCAGTTGGCGAGGACTGTTGAGGAAAGCAACGTCAGCCGTAGAAGAGCAACGCCAGCAAGAATATCAGCGTGCACATGACCGACGACATTTAGCAACTACTTCAAGCATTTTCCGGTGCAACAACTGTCAGCGTTTCTGCAGATCCCAAGCGGGTCTGATTGCCCACACAAGAGCCTGTTTGAGATAGACCTCAACTCACACACAAGACAAGACAGTCATATTTGGCAACGGAGGACAGCCAGACCTTTTGCTCTCCTCCTGCGTAAAAGCGCTTGAGGAGGCTTATGACAGTTGGAGCTGAAGCGTGTGATGTGGTCTTTCACAGTCTGCTGTTTATCTAAACCTGCGACACAACACGACGGCATAGCCGTAAAACTAAAACAAGAAACCAGAGAAACTGTGTGCTACAAGGCTGCTGGCATTCCAGTCAACAACACCGGTGTCTGTTCTGTCGCTGACGTCATTTCAGCCTCCTCCTTTGTTCGGTGGGTGGCACCACAGTCCAGTCAGCGGCTGTGGTTTTTTGATGATAACTATGTTATGCAGGCGCAGTTGTAAATATTATATTGATCATTGACAATGACTTTTGGGTTTACACAACATGCTAAAAAATGTCAAAATCGTGTCATCAGACCTTTAAAGCATTAGAGCAAGTTGCAAAAGGAACACATAAGAATTTAAACGCAAACTCAAAAGTAAATTAAAGAGAAACTAAAGCAGGCTAAAATAGAATACAACAGAATTTTATTTTTTTTTTACAGTGGATTGTAGGAGATTAACAATTGTGCTACTGAAAGGCCACAAATAGGAGAGATTTTAGCCTGGATTTAAAGCAGCTGAGAATTTCAGCAGCCCTGATGCTTTCTGGGAGTTTGATCCTTATGTGAGTGGCATAAAAACTAAAGGCTGCCTCACCATGTTTGGTTCTAACTCTGGGCACAGATAGTAGGCCTGACCCTGATGATCTGAGGGCTCTGGGTGGTTCATAATGGACCAGCAGATCTGAAATGTATTTTGGCCCTAAACCATTCAGAGCTTTATAAACCAACAGCAGTATTTTGAAATCTATTCTTTGACAGACAGGAAGCCAGTGTAAAGATTTGAGAACTGGAGTTATATGATCTACTTTCTTGGTCTTAGTGAGGACTCGAGCTGCAGTGTTCTGAACCAACTGCAGCTGTATGATGGACTTTTTAGAGAGACCTGTGAGGACAGCATTACAGTAGTCCAGTTTACTGAAGATAAATGCATGCACAAGTTCTTCTAGATCCTGCTGAGACATCAGACCTCTAATCCTCGCTATATTCTTTAAGTTATAATAAGCTGATTTCACTACTGTCTTAATGTGGCTGTTAAAATTCAGGTCTGAGCCCAGAACCACACCCAGATTTCTGGCTTGGCTGTTGGTTTTTAGCATCATTGATTGAAGCTGAATATTTCTGCTACTTATTAAAACAGGAATTAAGGAAACTGCTTCCATACCAGCCTGTCTTGGAAAGAGCCATGAGTACCGGTGGTATCAAAGCCTGAGCCCATTACATCAAACCCAGCTTGTGCTGTTGTCAGGCTGTGGATTTTGGTTCAGCTGTGAGGGTGTGGTTGGTGGTGGGCAGCAGAGCTTCAGCTGTAGGGGTGGTGGTGGGTGTCAGGGCTTTGGGAATTGTGTCAGAGCTCGCTGGGGAATTGCTGGAGGGGGGAGATGGGGGGGTGAAGTGGGAGGTTTCGGGGTGAGAAAATTGGACAAGGGCATGGGGTCAGTTTTGTGGCCACAGTGACCAGCTCCTTTATCTGGTCAGTGAAGTCGTGGAGTGGGAATGATGGGAAGAGGAAGCTGAAGAGGAGGGGGTATGCAGTGGTTGCAGGGGTGGGTCCTCACTGGTGACTTTTGGTGAAGGATGGGTCTGCACAGGTGGGGGCTGAGGCGGCTTTATCTCACATTTTCTGCTGTGCTGTAGCTTATCCTGTTGTTGTGGTTCCTCTTGTCTCTTGCCCTTGTCCTGGGGAACAGAATGGCAAAGCAGAAAATACAACAGATTGGAGATAAACAGCCTCACGCCTGACCTGCTGAGGGTGAAAAGTGCCTGCGGTCCCAGAAAAAGTTGAAGTTATCAATAAAATGAAGTGATTTGTTTGTACAAGCTTCTGATAGCCGTCCATTTAAATTGAACAGTCTGCTGAATCTCTCAGCAACTCCTCTGACCGGTGGTAGTGGGCCACTAATAAACACTTCAGCATTCAGACAGCTGACTAGATCCAGCGGTTCCTTAAAGTCCTGTTTCACCACCTGTGACTGCTGTTTCAGAAAATAATTTGAGCCTGCATGTAATATGAGACTTTTCACTGTCAGCCATGATTCGCAGAATGTTGTCTCTCACATCAGATACCATATCCCTGGCAAACGACATTATTGCTGTGTGTTTATCACATACATTTCTCACATCTCTCACAGCAGAGTCACCAACAGTCAGAGTTTCAGGCCCAGCTGTTAGCTTTCTCTGTAGCCTTTTACTTTCTGAGTTGTTCTGATTTACCTTGCTGCGTGTGAGGGAGATTTTATCCAGGTCACCAGATGGATATTCAGGGTCCTGCAGTAGTGGCATAAATCTGTTCTGAAGTAGCATGTTTGGCTGTTGTGGAGGAGATTTGTTTTTAGGCTTTCCTTTGACAGCTATCCATATCTGTGTCTTGCTGACAGTCAGGGTTGAAGATGCTCGTGGTCTACCTGATAATGCAGGCCAGCCATTCACATAACAGATCTCACCAAGTTGGGCTGTTGCTTGTCCTCCCTTCGCCCTGTGTGATGATTTATTCTTAGGCTTTGCACCAAGGGCATTCCAGGGAGAACTATCACTTGAGGATTTATTTCTCTGTACAATCCTCCCGTTTCCTCTCAGCCATGTTAGCACTGGATAGCTCTGAGTTAGTGGAGTCTTGTTCACTGTATTTAGGTCACTGGCAGTGTTGTGTCATTTTCACAGAGTCCATTTACTTCCAGATTAACTTCTAGCCGCTGGATTTTAGTTTCCAGCACGATAATCTTCTGTAGGAGTTTGTTGTCATCATCTGTAGAAAGGGGAGGCATCTTATTGATACTTAGTTTTAGCTTGTCAGTCGCTGTAGTTCAGGCTTCAGCTGCTTGTAGACCACACTCACATTGCACTGATAAGGTCCAAAAAAGTGTTAGATCATGGTAGTAGTGAGCTATATCTTCAGCAAAATATAGTCCCAGTGATTTTTGAGTATCCGGTAGGTGCTGCCCATAAATTTCTTGCAGGGGAAATAAAAATATTGCTGAATACATTCATCCATCTCCTCATGCTTATCCAGGGCTCTGGGATGCGCGGGGGGGGGGGGGGGGGGGGGGGGGGGTAGAGAAGCCCAACCTTTCTTTTCCCCAGCAACCTTCTCCAGCTGACATGATTCTTACTATGAATGGACCCAGTTGCAGACAGAGAGGAGACAAGGAAAATTAACAGTTTAAAGTGTTTATTTACAATAAAGTGATTGTGATCAGTGCTGGCGACCTTTTACCAGCACTGGGAGAAACGGTGAGTTATTGTAGAGGTTGGTTGCCTTTTCTTTCTTTCTAGCAGGTGGAGAGGGTAAAGAGTGCTCAATAGATATGGAGGGATTCTGATGTAGGAGAAAATTTCCCCCGGCTCAGGGACTTAAGGTGAGTAATATGATTTAATATTGCTCGAGACTTACAGCTTGGGTGGTGACTCCAGGGGAGTCGGTAGATCTGTCACAGGTAGGTTTCGCATTGCATCCTGTGTGTGTAGTATGAAGAGGAGATTAGAATGAATTAGTTGCTTAGATGTGTCCACGTTGGGGGAAGGTCAGGGTAAAGGCACAGTTGGGCAAGACAGCACACGAGAAGAAAGAGTTCAGCTGCTGAGACAAGGTAGGTAATCCAACAGTCCCGCAGATAGAATGAGCAAGCTCCTATTTAAAGGGTAGAGACTGTTGAAGCACAGGTGAGATAATTGGAGCAGCTGCAGTGCATCAGATGACTAATCAACATAGACTAGAAGTGAGAGATTGTGGGACTGTGCACTGCCTGAAATACTACACCAGTTATTCAAGGAGAATATAAAGGCATTCCTAGGCCACCTGGGAGACATGATAGGCTGTATTACAAGAACGCGGTCAGTCGTCAGTTGTCAGTGACGCAGAATGTGTTTATGGGCATTTCTAAATTCATTTCCTTATCACAGCAGCACAGAAATAAATTTTCCACTGGGTGCAAGGTGCGAAGAGGCTGGTCTAATTATTCAGATGTGTGTTTTGGATAATCCAATCCAAAGCACTCCTGTAAAATCAAACATTAATGCCTAATCTATAGACTGCAACAGTAAGTCCACAATTAAAATGAGAATGTAGAATTAATAAAAAAAAAAACTATTTAGTGTGTGATCATATTATAATTAAAATGATGGGTGATTATTGTTACAACTCTTTCCATTAAAATAACAGAAAATCACAGCACTGCTGTTTCCTCATGAGCTCTGGAGCTGCGCAATTTCAAAACACACCACTGAAATAGCATTAAACAATGCTGCTACAACCCACTTCCTGGGTCAAGGCCAGAATTGCCGATTTCAACCTGGGATCATTGAGTCCAGCTTGATCCCTACACCAAGGTGGACAAACTTAATCATTTTCACCCTTTCTTAGGCAAGGTAGGCATTCACCTGGTCTCTTTTTGCTCACAGTAAGGTAGACCTACACCTTTATGTCCCAGGCTGGGATCTGACATGACACCATGATCCCAACACCTCCTGCTCTACCACTGAGCCAAAGAGGAATTCTTCACTAGCACTTGGCTAGTAGCGGAGGTGTACTCTATGGCAGTGGTCCCCAACCCCCGGGCCGCGGGCCGGTACCGGTCCGTGGGTCATTTGATACCGGGCCGCACAGAAAAAATAACTTACATTACATCCATTTTATTTATTATCAGAGTCTGAATGATGTTTTATTTTGAAAAATTACCGGATTCTCTCCATTACATCCGTTTATGGCTCACTCTTTACGTACGTCAAGACACTTGTCTCGGTGACGTGATACGTTACCGCTAAAATTAAAGGCCGTTCCTGGATGGCAGACATTACGAGAGCCGCTGCAGAGATTTCTCTGAGAAAAGGAGTCACCGTTGGCAGCACATTTCAATGACAGGGAATCAGTCGCAAAACTTGCTTACTTGTGCGACATATTCAGCCTGCTTAATGAACTCAACCTGTCACTTCAGGGTAAAATGACAACTACCTTCAGGTTGGCAGATAAAGTAGCTGCATTTAAAGCCAAATTGGGTTTGTGGGGACGGCGCGTGAATGGAGGTATATTTGACGTTTCAAACATTAGCGGGGATTTTGGAAGAGACTGAGCCCGAGCCTTCACTCTCCCAGCTGGTGCACGATCACCTGTCTTTGCTTTTAAAAGAGTTCAAGCGCTACTTCCCAACGACAAAAAATACATGAACTGCCAAAGAATGGATGCGCGACCCATTTCTCAACAAACCAGGTGAATCCAACATGTCTGTGCAAGAAAATCAACTGCTGGAGATTGCAAATGACGGTGGCCTTAAAAGTATGTTCGAGACAACAGCTCTGCCGGTGTTCTGGATTAAAGTCATGGTGTGCACATATGTGGGTTTCATATGCTTCACAGGTGTATTACTGTATGCTTATGGTACTCTTCACGTCTCAGAGGAACGAAAGGTCTGAACCTCCTAGGGGTAACAGGAGGATGTGAAGTCTAGCCTTTTGTATGCAGAGAGATGGCCGTGAGAGATTTCCTGACCACCAGGACTTTAGGTGGAGAAGAGAAGACCTGGAGGGAGATGCATTGTATTTGGGATTAAGAGACAATGTGACTGTGTGCTTTGATGTCCTGGGGTATAAAAGGGACAGAGGATGGGGGATTCCTTTCTCTTTCTGTTTTTGGATGTTGGAGAATGTGAATGTGAATAAAGCTGGACTTGAGAAATAAACTCAGCCTCGCCCTTCCCACACTTCTCCACACTGGTGACCCTAAGACGTATCATGAGCGGAGACGAATCTCCCGAGCCAGACTCGTCCGGAGCCAGCCAAACGAATGCAGCCACAGTTCAGCTACCGGACTTCTGGCCGAACAATCCGCGCTCCTGGTTTAGCGCAGTCGAGGCACAGTTCCACCTCCGGAGGATTTCGGTAGACGCCACAAAGTTCTACCATGTGGTTGCAGAGCTGGACAACCACACAGCCCAGCGAGTGGAGAGCCTGATCAACCACTCGCCGGACAGCGACAAGTACAGCACGTTGAAGGCTGCACTCATCCGTTACTTCACCCCCTCGGTGGAGGAGCAAGCAGAGAGGCTCCTGGCGCTGACTGAATTCGAGAGTGACAGACCTGCAGACCTGATGGGGAAGATGTTGAGTTTGAGAGACTCCGAAGATGATAACTTCATCTTCACCCACCTTTTCCTCAGGACCCTACCCTCAGTGGTGAGAGTGACCCTGGCCAGTTCACCACTGTTGGCTCAACGAGACTACCACGAGCTGGGCCAGGAGGCGCAACGACTCGTCGACGCCAATAAACGGTGCGCGGCTGCAGCTGCAGCAGCGGAGCTAGGCACAATGTCCGGAGATGGCAGGGGGCCAGAGGCTGCAGCACCAGACTCACCGACGATGGTGGCGGCAGGGGCCAGGAAACACGGAGCAGACGACGTCCTTTGCTTCTATCATCGCCGCTTCGCAGAGAGGGCACGCAAGTGCATTCCACCATGCCATTTCAAGCGCTCGGGAAACGCCAAGACCGGGGGTCGGTAGCAGCTGCGGCCCTCAGAGAGGAGAACAAGCTGCTCTGCTTGAGGGATGCGAACTCAGGGAGGCGTTTCCTCGTGGACACGGGCTCCCAGCTGAGTTTCATCACACCTTCCTACACTGACCGGCTGGCACCTTCCAGTGGTCCCCGGGTGTCAGCAGCGAACGGCTCGGCGATTAAGACCTTCGGTGAGAGGACTCTGCTTCTGTCTTTACACGGCCGTACATTCGAGTGGACTTTCGTCATAGCGGCAGTCAATTTCAATATGTTAGGGGCTAATATTTTGTGCTCACATGGTTTGTTGGTCGATCTTGCTAACAGACGCCTGGTTAATGCACTCTCTTTTCATTCTATTCCCTGTACAGCTCGAGTGGCCCCGCCGACAGCACAAGCCAACGTCACAGCTGCAGGTGGTAAGTTCCACACACTCCTCACTCAGTTCCCAGCACTCACGGTTCCAACATTTTTGGCAACCGTGGCTAAACACGGGGTGGAACATTTTATTACTACCACCGGAACGGCCGTTTTCGCAAAAGCTCGGCGCTTGGATTCAGCTAAATTGACCATAGCGCGCGAGGAGTTCGCCAACCTGGAAAGGTTGGGCATCATCAGGCGTTCGAAGAGCCCATGGGCTTCACCGCTTCACATGGTCCCGAAAGCTGATGGCTCGTGGCGGCCTTGCGGTGATTTCCGCAGGCTGAACAACGCTACAGCGCACGACCGCTACCCGATCCCGCACATCCAAGATTTTTCAGTTCATTTGGCGGGGGAGCACGTTTTTCTAAAATAGACTTGGTACGCGGTTACCACCAGGTCCCAGTGCACGCTGAGGACATACCCAAAACAGCGGTAATAACTCCTTTCGGGCTTTTCGAGTTTTTGCTCATGCCGTTTGGGCTTAAAGGCGCGGCGCAGACGTTCCAACGCATGATGGACGCGGTTTTGCGCAATCTCCCTTTCGTGTTCGTCTACCTGGACGACATATTGGTAGCCAGCGCGTCCAAAGACGAACACGAAAACCACCTCACGGCAGTTTTCCGGAGGTTGGCAGAGCACGGGTTAATAATTAACCCAGCGAAGTGTCAGTTCGGGGTGACGCAGATTGATTTTTTGGGGCATCGCATCTCCCCAGAGGGAGCAGTCCCTCTGCCTGACAAAGTGCACGCAGTAACAAATTTTCCCCAGCTACAAACGGTCAAAGCGTTACAGGAGTTTTTGGGAATGGTGAATTTTTATAACCGTTTCCTCCCCCGCGCAGCGCAGCTCATGCAACCATTGTATGCTGCACTAAAAAAACAAAAACCCACAAATAAAGTCGAATGGTCTCCCGAGCGATAGCGCGCATTTTCTGAAGTCAAAACAGCCCTGGCAAACGCTGCGTTGTTAGCACATCCAGTCCCAGCGGCCCGCATGGCACTCACTACTGACGCGTCAGATGTGGCCATAGGGGCGGTCGTGGAACAGTATGTAGCCGGAGCCTGGCAACCGCTCGCCTTTTTCAGTAAGACCCTGCGCGACAGCGAAAGAAAATACAGTGCATTCGACAGGGAGTTGTTAGCTCTCCACTTGGCCATTCGCCACTTCCAGTTCTGGCTGGAAGGACGCCATTTCACCGCGTTCGTTGACCGCAAGCCGCTGACTTTAGCGATGGCCAAGATTTCAGAACCTTGGTCGGGCCGGCAGCAGAGACAGCTGGCCGCGATATCGGAGTTTACTACCGATATCCAGCATGTCGCGGGTAAACTTAATGTAGTGGCGGACTGCCTCTCGCGCGCCAAGGGGGCTCCAGCCCACGCGGAGGTAGATCCTGCAGC
Source organism: Pholidichthys leucotaenia (assembly GCA_020510985.1). NCBI lineage: Eukaryota > Metazoa > Chordata > Actinopteri > Cichliformes > Pholidichthyidae > Pholidichthys > Pholidichthys leucotaenia. The sequence continues at coordinate 167,300,931 of CM035844.1, forward strand.
CATGGCCGCGGAGCAGGTTAGCGACGCGGAAGTGCGCACGGCCCCGGTCCGCGTGGGGATAGATTATGCAGCCATGGCCGCGGAGCAGGCTAGCACGCTCCAGTCTGGACCAACAGGGTTAAGGCTGGAGAACAGCCTTAACCCTGACGGTATGCCCCCCCTAATCTGCGATGTCTCCACTGGGCGGCCGCGTCCGGTGGTTCCAGCCGCGTGGCGCCGCCGCGTTTTTGACTCGATCCATTCTCTGGCGCACCCGGGGGTGCGTGCGTCGGTCAAAATGGTGGGAGAGAAATTTGTATGGCCGAGCCTGCGCAAACAAGTTAGAGAGTGGGCGGCAGCCTGCATAGCTTGTCAGCGGGCCAAAGTTCATAGACACACGAGAGCTCCCTTGGAGCCGTTTCACATCTCAGCTAAAAGGTTTGATCATGTCCACGTGGACCTCGTAGGCCCCCTCCCGCCCTCACAAGGGTGCACACATCTTCTGACAATGGTTGACCGCACCACGCGCTGGCCGGAAGTGGTTCCGCTGTCGTCAACCACAGCCGAGGAAGTTGCGCGCGCGCTTTTAACGGCATGGGGAGCGCGTTTTGGAGTCCCGTCGGACATTACGTCTGACAGAGGCCCGCAATTTGTTTCTGAACTTTGGTCAGCGATGGCCCGCAGCCTGGGGGCGACGATCCACCGCACGACCGCGTACAACCCGCAGGCTAACGGGTTATGCGAACGTTTTCACAGGTCACTGAAGGTGGCTCTCAGAGCGTCGCTTACGGATGCAAATTGGGTGGACAAGCTACCATGGGTTTTATTGGGGTTGCGTTCTGCACCTAAAGAGGATTTAGAAGCCTCCCCAGCTGAGCTAGTTTTCGCACAGCCACTTCGGCTGCCCGGGGAATTTCTCCCAGATAATCCAACGCCAGAGTGCTCCCCGGCTCAGCGGTTACAAAATAGCACGGGCCCGAGCACGCTACCTGGCCCCGTTCACCACAGTTTTCCGCGTGTTTTTGTGCCTAAGGCTTTAAAAAATGCGGAGTTTGTTTTTGTCAGACATGATGCCCATCGTCCGCCTTTACTCCCACCTTATGACGGACCATATAGAGTGCTGGAAACAGGAGATTAGCATTTTTTGCTAGATTTGGGGGGCAGAAAAGAAATGATTGGCATTAACAGGCTCAAACCCGCTTTTGTGGTAGCTGACGAAGTTGTGCAGTTGGCTAAGGCTCCTCGGCGCGGCAGACCCCCTAGAGAGCATTCCCCAGAACACCCACAGGGATTGACTAACAGTTCTCATCCTCAGGCAGCAGCTCCACAGCAGGAAGACGCCGCGGGGGTGGTACAGCCTGCTTTCAGCAAATACGGGAGAAGGCTGAGACCCAAGCGGCACGTGGACTGATATGTAGTGATTTTATTATGACATGCAATCTGTGGTTATGTTGTTCCATCTTAGACGTTTGGGGGGGTCATGTGGTGCACATATGTGGGTTTCATATGCTTCACAGGTGTATTACTGTATGCTTATGGTATTCTTCACGTCTCAGAGGAACAAAAGGTCTGAACCTCCTAGGGGTAACAGGAGGATGTGAAGTCTGGCCTTTTGTATGCAGAGAGATGGCCGTGAGAGATTTCCTGACCACCAGGACTTTAGGTGGAGAAGAGAAGACCTGGAGGGAGATGCATTGTATTTGGGATTAAGAGACAATGTGACTGTGTGCTTTGATGTCCTGGGGTATAAAAGGGACAGAGGATGGGGGATTTCTTTCTCTTTCTGTTTTTGGATGTTGGAGAATGTGAATGTGAATAAAGCTGGACTTGAGAAATAAACTCAGCCTCGTCCTTCCCACACTTCTCCACAATGGCTGAATACCCTGACATCGCCACAACAACACCTGAAAACCCTGTTGCCATTTCCGACGTCATATCTGTGTGAAGCGGGGTTTTCTGCAGTGACAGCAACCAAAACAAAATTATGAAGTAGACTGGACATAAGCAACACACTTCGGGTGTCATTGTCTCCCATTATCCCTAGATAGGACCATCTCGTTGCAGAGAAACAAGCTCAGGGCTCCCACTGATTTAGCGTGGTGAGTTGTATTTTTCATGCACTTTATATTTGTGTTTGTGGTGTATCTTATTTTGAAGGCATGTTTAAACGTTACCATAGTGACCAGAGAGCGTTGTGGGCAGAGAGGATGTTACTTATGTTATGTTGTTGTTGTTGCAATGTTAAGAGGACGCTGCTGAAGTTGCAAACGACTACACAGTGGATTCACGTTTATTATTATATTTAGAAAATACCACAGTTTTTATGCCGGTCGTATCATGTTCTTTTATTGTATTTATCCGCCACACCTTAAAGGCCGGTCCCTGAAAATATTGTCTGACATTAAACCAGTCCGTGGCGCAAAAAAGGTTGGGGACCACTGCTCTATGGTGTCAGGACCTGCACCACTGACCAATTACCCATAGAGGGGGCTGTCACAAATGCGCTTCTGATGACAGACCTCCTTTTTCCTGATCAAAAGAGCATTGGCATGACATGCACCATAATACCATTGCGCATGAGACTGCACGCTGCCACACCTCTTTGAAATGAGTCCCCACTTCCCAGTGCAAAGTGGGTGTACTGTCAGCTGGTAATTAGATGGTGTGACGCAAAGCGGAAAAAAACAGACAATGCGCTGACAGAAACTAACAAAAACACTGGTGTACGGTGGGAAGTCTGGCGCAAAAGTTCTCTGATGACCGTTAAAATAGGGCCCAAAGTCTCTTGAGTGTGTTCTGGGTCTGCCCTGGGGTCTCCTCCTGAATACATCTTAAGCTAATTTTGTCCATTATCCTGGTATATTTACATCATTAAGTAAAATATTTTTACTGTGAGTATCAAGTTCAGAGCAAATGCCTGTGCTGCTGCCCTTCCAACAAATCCAGTTGCAAAACTGAACAATAAAGACTGGTGAAAAGTTCAGCTTAAGGTTTCATAAACTAGTGTTCTAGTTAAGACCAGATTGATACCAGAGTCTCACAATACCAAGACCAAGTTCAAGGCCAATACCTAGATACACACAGGTCTTGGTATCGACTTGGTCTTGACCCCTTGAGTCTTGGTCTTTGTATGGTTTTGATGTGGTCTTTATGTCAACACTATCATAAACAGACCTTGTAGTCATTGCCCAGTAAGTTGATCCACCATCTTTATGCAGTCTATGGTTTTTAACTGTCAAAATTGTATGGGGACAGTTTGTTTGATTATGGTGAACAAAGAGGTAATACACAAAAAATTACCACAATGGGATCAAAAAGAGTCATTGATTTTGGTGTCATTGTTAGGATAAGTGAAATGCAGCCCCATTCATTTCATCCATACACTTCATAATGCAGCTGTTTGAGGGGAACCTGCAGCCCTCGTCAGTTCAAACCCATCTAAAGGTTTGGGGGAGGGAACGTCAGATCTGTTTAATTCAGAAAGTTTATCCCCATAATGTCAATATTTTTTTTAAACTGGATGAAATTCCCATTACATCAAATTAAAGCAGTCTCATTACTTGTAATATACTATGTAATCATGTAGGCTTTTATTAGACAGCTTAGCATACTTTTACTTGTGTGTGCAATTATTTTTACCTCCAGAAAGTGTGTGTTTACAGTGGCATTGCACAGAAAATCTACAGTTTCAATGAAATTTGACTGAAAGGGGAAACTTGGGCCTCAAAAAAACAAACCAGATGAAACAGATCTACACCGCATTCCAAATTATTATACAAATGACATTTGTCTCTGATTTTCCTAAATAGTCAATGCAAATGACAGTCAGTATAATTTTCAAGTCGTCAACCGTTAGAGCATAATTCAAATTTTATTGAACAAACCTCCCAATGATAACTATTTTTTGCAAAAAATTAAAAAAAACAAACCTCAAAATACTCTGTTCCAAATTATTATGCACAACAGAGTTTCAAAACATTTTATTGGTTGTTAAGAACTGAAAATGGTCACTTGTTGAATTTGCAGTGTTAGGATGTCAGATTTACTGAAATCAAAAGCTATTTCAATCAAAAACATCTTTAGCTGTCCCAGTTGCCGTATGGGGACTGTGATGGTTAAAGGGTGGTCAAGGTCCCTAGTGGTCAAGAGTGGTAAAAAAATTTTGTCATTAAAATAGTTCAGATTTCCAAGGCTATAACTTGACAGTTGCAAGAGATAATGGCTTACTGTCAATTAGAAAGATATAGAATATGATCCAAAGTTTCAAATAGGAATAAATGTACGCATCTAATTTGCATAATGTTGCAGCAGCTATCTAAATTGCATAACTCAGTCAAAAGTGGACTTTGGACACATTTACACAAAGAAATGGTTTGGGTTTTTTGACACCATTTTGTCGACAGGGTATGTTTTTATCTAATCTTTGAAGTATATGAACCAGAAAATCAATAAAATGTAAAAAAAAAATTAAAAAAATTGTGACTTACGGGTGGCGGGGGGCGCTCGCTCCCTCACGTGGTCCGTCCGTTTTTGCCCATTGTGGTCGTTGTTTTGCGTTTGGTCGGTCATTTACGCTCTCTACTACATCTACAAACTCTTATGATTATCCCATGTGAATTTCATTTGATTGCAGCTGCTGGATTGGGTGCATGCGCACGCAGCGACCGGCAGCTGGTGAAAAAGTATGTCGTCTGTGTGTCTTGTTTTATGCACTTTAATGTGTTTTTACGATATTCTCTGTGTCGTTTCTGTCCTGGAATGTTTGTGGACTGTATGGTGAAGAGCTCCCTGGTTCCATCAACATGGACTACCTCCCCTTTTTTGCACTGCTGCTACTTATCCTCTGGCTCTTTGTCTCTGAAGTAAACATGTTTGGCATCATGGCGGGCAGGATACATTATTCCAGGGACATGTTGCTGCATTTAAACACAGTTGATGCAGCGGCTGTGATTGAGCCTAAGCCGCAACTGCCGGACTTTATTTTGAGAGACGTTCATGGACACAGCGGTGAAAAGAGAGACGGGAGAGACGGAAGAAAAAAACGCAGAAAACATGGAGGAGTGAAATTGCGCCTGAGAAGACGTCAGTTTGGTAACATTCCTCTTCCTTCTATGATTTTTGGGAATGTACAGTCTCTGAGAAACAAGGTGGATGAAATTCAAGGGAATGTACGCTACCAGAAGGACTTTAAGAACTGCTGCGTCATGGCCTTCACCGAATCTTGGCTTAATGCGCATGACCAAGATGCAGACCTGTGGATTGACGGCTTTGGAGCCCCGCTGCGCTTGGATCGGCAGGAAGAGGTAACGGGGAAACGTCAGGGGGGCGGCGTATGTTTATACATTAATAAGCAGTACTGCACATCTGTCACGGTCAGAGAGCGCATCTGTACACCCGATGTGGAGCTGCTGTCTGTGTCACTACGCCCCTTTTATCTGCCTCGCGAGTTCCCCCAACTTTTCATCACAACTGTGTACATTCACCCCAGGGCAGACGCTGACTCTGCCTGCAGCACAATCTTTGATGTGATCCAGCAGCTGCAATCAATTTCTCCAGAGGCGCCAAACTTCATTCTTGGGGATTTTAACCATGTTTCTTTAAAGAAGACACTTAAAAACTTTTATCAGTATGTCTCCTGCCCAACCAGGCGAAAAAAGACATTGGACCTGTGCTATGGATCCATAGAGAGGGCCTATAAATCACTCCCCCTTCCTCCTGTAGGATCCTCAGATCACAACTGTGTACATTTGCTGCCCACATATAAAACTGCTCTCAGAAGAGGCAAGGTGGAGACGAGAGACATTGATGTGTGGACAGAGGATTCAGTGCACAGCCTCCAGGAATGCTTTGACTGTACAGAATGGGAGATGTTCACACTGGCCTGCGAGGATGATTTGGACTCTTTGGTAGACGTCACATGCTCATACATGGCTTTCTGTAAAAATAAGATCATTCCACGTAAACGTGTCAAAATATATCCCAACAACAAGCCATGGGTTACAAAATCAGTTAAATCCTGCTTACAGAGGAAAGCACTTGCCTTTAAACAGGGGTCTGTTTCTGAGCTACAAGTTGCCACAAAAGAGCTGAAATCCGAAATTTTAAGAGCAAAACAGAATTATAAATCAGAATTGGAAAGCAAGATGGCAACAAAGAAACTTGGTTCAGCCTGGGCCAGTATGAAAACTATTGCAGGCCTTCAGAGCACAGAACGCAGCAATCGTGTGTTTTTAGATGGTTTTAATTCAGACACAGAGCTGGCTAATGCTCTTAATTGTTTTTATGGTCGTTTTGACTCCTTTGATTTTAGCACAGAAACCCAAGATTTGAAACAGAAACTCAAAGACAATCAGCACTTTAATATTGAGGTGCAGGATGTTAAAAGGGAGTTCTGCGCTGTAAAAGTGAACAAAAGTCAGGGCCCTGATAATATATGTGGGCGCTTGGTAAAGTCCTGTGCACATGAACTGAGTCCTATACTGTATTTCATTACATTTTCAATAAGTCCTTAGAAACACAACATGTGCCTAAGATCTGGAAAGAAGCCGTGGTTGTTCCCGTTCCAAAATCCAGCTGTCCTAAAATGGTAAACGACTTTAGACCAGTTGCTTTGACTTCAATTTTAATGAAAATTTTTGAAAAACTGGTCAGATGTGAGGTCCTAAAGCAGACTGAGCATGCAGTGGATCCTCTGCAGTTTGCCTATAGGCCTCACAGAGGAGTGGAGGATGCCACTGTCACTCTGTTTAACATGCTTTTTAAACATCTGGATTTTAATGGGACACACGCCAGGCTTTTATTTGTGGACTTTTCCTCCGCCTTTAATGCAATCCAACCTCATATCTTAGTTGAAAGGCTCCTGCAACAATTTGATTTGAGCAATAATCTGGTGGGTTGGATTCTGGATTTCTCAACCAACAGGATGCAGAGAGTAAGGGTCAATGGTACATTGTCTGACCTAAAGTGCTCTTCTACTGGCTCTCCTCAGGGGGGGGTGTTGTCACCACTACTCTTCATCCTGTACACAAACATGTGTTGGAGCAGACATGACAACAGACACATCATAAAGTATGCTGATGATTCAGTTATTGTCAGTCTCCTCTAGGATGGTGAGAGTGGCCACGGCCCAGTAGTTGATGATTTTGTTCACTGGTGTGAGGATTCCTACCTGCAGCTGAATACAACAAAAACTAAAGACATGATTATTGACTTTAGGAGGAAAACTCCCAGGCACCAGACCACCGAATGTGTACAATCCTACAAATATCTTGGGACGATTATTGATAGCAATTTAAACTTTGAAGAGAACTGTGAAAGGGTGTGCAAAAAGGGTCAGCAACATTTGCATTGCTTGAGAAAACTTCCAAATTGACCGAACCATAATGACAATGTTTTATCGTGCTTTTATTGAATCTGTTTTATCCTTTTCTTTAGTGTCATGGTTTGGTCAGATAAAACTGAAACAGAGGAAATCCTTGGATCAGGTAGTTAGATGGTCCAGTCGTTTGCTTGGTGAGTCACAGCTGAGCCTGACATCCCTGTACACCAGACAAGTACAGAGGATGGCTACCTCCATTTTAAATGATAACTCCCACCCTTTGCACTGCAACTTTCAGCTTCTTCCCTCAAGACGGAGGTTTGCTGTTCCAAAAAGTAAAACCCAGCGCTACAAAAACAGCTTTGTTCCTGCTGCTGTCAAAGAGTTGAACAAGCTGTAACAATATATTGCACATAATTTAGGTACCTATTTATTAACTCTATTTTATATTTACTTATTTTTGTAGGCTGTTACTTGGGTTCTAAATATTTTATTGAGTTTTAGACCTTTGAGTTTTTAACCTCTTTGACTAGTTTTTAACTTTTAATATGATTCTTCTCTCTTACCTCTGGTTTTTCTCTCATCTCTTTGTCTTTTTATACCCTGATTGATGGAGCCTTGAGTATTTTTATCATGTTTATAGTCAATTTCATGTGTGCCTGTGTTTGTGTCTATGTTGAATGTAATTTGTGGCTTGTAAATATGGATGTCACCAGACTGCAAAACAAATCTACCTACGGGTACAAATAAAGTAACCTGAACCTGAACCTGTGGCTATTTTTCCTGTGAAATGTGGTTTTCTGTGATGATCCAGACAATTGTGGTGACAGCCATCTTGGTCTTGTGAGCTCATGGCAGAAAAAAAGAATAATAATAATAATAATGAGGATTTCTTCTTCTTTTCTGTATTCCATGTCAGCCATGATTCCTCCGACACGTGTCTGCCCCCTTCTGAACTGTCAGATCAGTACAGCTCAGTACAAATTTTCAGGAGAGCCAGGGACGTCAGAGGACAGCCAGAGTTGACAGGCGCAGTTGCTGCGCTGTGCCACTGGGGGGGCGTGACCCGTCAATGAAATGTGGACAGTTAAAAGGTTAACACGCCAAGTTACATGTTAACATAGGATCCATTCTTTGATATAACCTTCACAATTCTTGCAACCATTGAAACTTGTGAGTTTTTGGGGAGTTTCTCCTTGAATTTCTTTGCAAGATGTCAGAATAGCTTCCCACAGCTGCTGTTTTGATGTGAACTGCCTCCCACCCTCATAGATCTCCTGCTTGAGGATGCTCCAAAGGTTCTCAATAGGGTTGAGGTCAGAGGAGGATGTGGGCCACACCATGAGTTTCTCTCCTTTTATGCCCATAGTAGCCAATGAAACAGGTATTCTTTGCAGCATGAGATGGTGCATTGTCATGCATGAAGATAATTTTACTACGGAAGACACGGTTCTTCTTTTTGCACCATGGAAGAAAGTGGTGAGTCAGAAATTCTATATACTTTGCCAAGGTCATTTTCACACCTTCAGGGACCCTAAAGGGGCCTACCAGCTCTCTCCCCATGATTCCGGCTCAAAACATGACTCCGCCACCTCCTTGCTGACGTTGCAGCCTTGTTGGAACATGGTGGTCATCCATTACTCCATCCATCTGGACCATCTAGGGTTGCACAGCACTCATCAGTAAACAAGACTGTGTGAAAATGAGTCTTTATGTATTTCTGGGCCCACTGCAACCATTTCTGTTTGTGAGCATTGGCAAGGGGTGGCTGAATAGTAGGTTTATGCACAACTGCAAGCCTCTGGAGGATCCTAAACCTTGGGGTTCGTGGGACTCCAGAGGCACCAGCAGCTTCACATACCTGTTTGCTGTTTTGTAATGGCATTTTAGCAGCTGCTCTCTTAATCCGATTAATTTATCTGGCAGAAACCTTCCTCATTATGCCTTTATCTGCACGAACCAATCTGTGCTTTGAATCAGCCATAAATTTCTTCACAGTATGATGATCACGCTTATGTTTTTGTGAAATATCTAATGTTTTCATACCTCGTCCAAGGCATTGCACTCTTTTGACGCTTTTCAGCAGCAGAGAGATCCTTTTTCTTTCCCATATTGTTTGAAACCTGTGGCATGCTTAATAATGTGAAACATCTTTCTTAAATAGTTTTCCTTTAATTGGGCTCACCTGGCAAACTAATTTTGACAGGTGTCTGAGATTGATATCAGCAATCCAAAGACCCCTAAGACACAATACCATCCATGAGTTTAATTGAAAAACAAAAAATTGAATGTTTATGACACTAAAATCCTATTTGCATAATAATTTGGAATGTGGTGTATATCATGGGGTGGATTTAGCAATTTTCCTTCCACTTTTAAAAAAAAAAAAATTATCAGATGGCATGTACTGAGCACTTTCTTTACAGTTTAAAGACACTCTCCGCTGTGTTCTTGCTGCATGCTATTTTCCATAATAAAGGCTGCCAGATCTGTTTTGGGAAGGTCTAAGCCTGCTGCAGTTTTGAGTTGCCTGCAGTCAAAGGTCCATGTGTCAAATTCTCAAACTGTGAGCTGGTAAAACAACACAAAACATTGACGACTGACGCTTTCACAAAAGACACCACTGTAATGTTCACTTTTGTCGTTTGGCTTGCAGAAACAAGACAAATAAATAAATGTAGTACACATGGTTATGCAAAGAGAAGAGTGACACAGTAGATTGTTTATTTGACAGGTTTATCCAAAAGTTACAGTATGAAAATGGAGGCAATTTAAGTCCATGACGGTATTGTATCTATTTCTGCTTTTTAAGTATCAAACAGTGTGCATGTTGCTACTACAGTAAGTGAGGCAGATGTGTTAGCCCTCTGACATGATCCCGCTGTGTTCTTCATCTTGCCTTTTATTTCTGGAATGACACATAGATAAAGATACAATACCAAAAATTATTCTTAATTCCCACTAGGAAGCAATAAACAAGTTTGGTTGATAATTTACTTCACAAAGTAGAATATATATCAAATGAAATAAATATAATATCCAGAATAATTATTCTATTTATCTATCTATAAATGCAAAGAATCTGTGTGTGTGTGTGTGTGTGTGTGTGTGTGTGTGTGTGTGTGTGTGTGTGTGTGTGTGTGTGCGTGTCTGTCTGTCTGTCTGTCTGTCTGTCTGTCTGTCTGTTCCTCACATATCTCTCAAACCATTTGTCAGACTGACCTCAGATTTTATAAGTGCTTTGCTGAGGTTACAAAAGTGTACATCCCCAAGTATGGAGTTGTTCAGTCAAAATATGCAATTTTTAACAATAAAAGTTTAGCCACTGCTATGTCTCATACTCTGGCTTCTAGAAGTGTGGGCAGGGTTTCGGACTGACTCCATACTGATTGGCTAATGCGTGGCATCACTGCATCAGTAACCACATCGCTCCATGAGCAAAACAAGGAAGCAAAAAGCGACAAATTTGATGAGAAAAAGATAATACTTAAGATTTAATGCTTAAAAAAATTATACTATAAAGTTGCTGTGTTTGCATAGGTCTAATGGATAATTTGGCACGAGGTGCATGGGTACGCTGGGGGAATGGGGGTGGGGGGGGGCAAAGGATAGCAGTGGCAAACGGGTAAAGCAGCAGCCAAGACTTCTGTTAACTGGGCAGGCTAGGATTGGCTCCCTGCGATGGACTGCGATCCACTGGTTCAGCTGCTGCTTCTCCAACACCGGTATCCAACCGGGCGGACCATGATCCTCCACGGGGAGGCACGCCCAGCCTCTGGAAAACTGTCCGGCAGCTCAGGAGAGGGAAGCAGCTCCCTGTCTACACTGTGTATGATGCGGATGGGATGCTGCTGACTTCGACTGGGGATATCGTTGGGCGTTGGAAGGAATACTCCAAGGATCTCCGCAGTCTCACTGACACACCTTCCACAGAAGAAGCAGGGCTTGTGGACAAGAGGGACGACTCGCCTATCACAGGGGCTGAAGTCGAGAAGGTGGTTAAAATCTCTTTGGTGGCCGAGCCTCGAGGTGGATGAGATTCGCCCTGAGTACCTCAAGGCCCTGGATGTTGTAGGGCTGTCATGGTTGACAAGCCTCTGCAACACTGCATGGCGGTTGGGGACAGTGCCTTTGGCATGGCAAACCGGGGTGGTTGTTCCTCTCTTTAAAAAGGGGGACCTGAAAATATGCTCCAACTTTAGAGGGATCACACTCCTCAGCCTCCCTGGGAAGGTCTATGCCAAGGTACTGGAGAGGAGAGTCCAGCCATTGGTTGAACCTTGGATTCAGGAGGAGCAATGTGGTGGAGGAGCACGTCCTGGCTGTGGCATATTGGACCAGCTCTTTACCCTCTCGAGAATCCTCGAGGATTCGTGGGAGTTTGCCCAACCAGTTTACATGTGTTTTGTGAATTTGGAGAAGGCATTCGACCACGTCCCTCATGGTTTTTTGTGGGGGGGGGGTGCTTTGGGGGTATGGGGTATCGGGCTTGTTATTACCAGCTATCCGGTCTCTATACAACAGTTGTGAGAGTTTGGTTTGCACTGTCAACACTCAGTCGGACTCATTCCCAGTGTGTAGTGATCCACGCTGGGTGCCTCTGTTCACTAATTACCATTCCCAGCTGCGCCTGCTTTCACACCTGCTCTCCCCAAATAGGCACCCTTTATCAGGAGTGGATTCCTGCTCTCCGGCACAGAGACATCTACGCTCCTTGGGTGAAGTTCTCCTCGCCTCTACCCACCTACTGCAACTTGCTGGGAGTTATGCCTCCCTTCTTCGCATCATCTCTGCACCTGTCATCTGGGAGCTTCGCCTCCCCAACTAACAGTAAGACTGTTCCCACGGGAATCCTCACTTTCATCACCTGCTCCTCTCCTCCTCTCTCCCCTGTGCACAGGTGGACCTCCCTCCTGGCTGCGGACATTCCTCTGCTCCAGGCGGCGGAACGGACCCGCGCACTGTACGCACTCACTCCCTCATCTCTCAGCTGTGGTTGCACCTGTTCATTCTCCCTCACCTCGCACACTGCACCTCCGGATCGGGGCTCCGGCAACCTGGAGAGGACTGTATGATTCTTCGGTGCTTCAACGACCCCTGTGCCCAGTAAGATTATCTACTATTCAGCTCATTTGAGTCTCTGTGGTTGAACTACTTTTAATTCCCCTTCTCTTCTCCTCCCGCAGGGTTGCCAGTTCTCTCCTGCTCTGCATACACACCCACTCACTCATACACGCATTCACTGTATTAATTAAAAATCATTGTGAGTTATAATCGAGTCTGTGTCTGCTTCTGAGTTTTCATGCAAACATGTCACAGTGAGAGTTGGACTCCACCAGGACTGCCCTTTATCACTGATCCTGTTCATAATTTTTATGGACAGGATTTCTAGGCGCAGCCAGGGAACGGAGGGTGTCATGCTTGGTGACCACATCTCTATTGTTTGCAGATGATGTTGTCCTGTTGGCTTCATCCAGCAATGACCTACAGGTCTTACTGGGACAGTTTGCCGCTGAGTGTGAAGTGGCTGGGATGAGAATCAGCACCTCCAAGTCCGAGTCCATGGTCCTCAGCCGGAAAAAGGTGGATTGTCCTCTCCAGATTGGGGGCCAGCTCCTGCCCCAAGTGGATGAGTTTAAGTATTTCAGGGTCTTATTCACGAGTGAGGGGAGAATGGAGCGAGAGATTGACAGATAGATCGGAGCAGCATCTGTAGTAATGCGGACATTGTACTGGTGTATTGTGTTGAAGAGGGAGCTCAGCTCTAAGGAAAAGCTGTTGAATTACCGGTCAATCTACGTTCCTACACTCACCTATGGTCATGAGCTTTGGGTAATGACCGAAAGAATGAGATTGCGGATACAAGCAGCTGAAATGAGCTTCCTTCATAGGATTGCTGGACTCACCCTTAGAGATAGGGTGATGAGCTCAGTCATCCGGGAAAGGCTCAGAGTAGAACTGCTGCTCCTCCACACTGAAAGGAGACAGTTGAGGTGGTTTGGGCATCTGATCAGGATGCCTCCTGGACGCCTCCCACTTGAGGTGTTTTGGGCATGTCCCACTGGGAGGAGACCCCGGGGTAGACCCAGGACTCACTGGACAGACTATGTCTCCCAGCTGGTCTGAGAATGCCTTGGTATCCTCTCTGAAGAGCTGGAGCAGGTGGCTGGGGAGAGGGAAGTCTGGGCTTCTCTGCTTGAACTGCTGCCTCCGTGACCCGGACCTCTGGAAAAGCGGTAGAAGATGGATGGATGGATGTATAATACCACAATGATTGTAGTGCTTTACTGAGGTTACGAGAGTGTGCATCCCTGAATTTCAGCCTCTCCTGATATGTGGAAGTATAGGAGGGGAACTCTTTAATGACCGTCCATAGGGGAGCTATTGAATGAACACAAAGGTGGAAAAGGTATAACCGCTGGGATTTGGGGGCTGAAAATTTGGATTTATGGCTATAATATTAAGCCCAATAACCCCTATAAATTTCAGCCTCCCCGGATATGTTGAAGTTTAGGAGGGGAAATCTTTATTCAGCGTCCATAGGGGAGCTATTAAATGAACACAGAGGTGGCAAAGGCATAACTGCTGGTAGTTGGGGGCTGAAATTCACAGAGCAGGCTCTGGAGGCCGGTGGGATGAAATGATAAAAATTTGCACCCGATCTGAGCTCTGGAACCGGATCTTCCTGAGAAAACCTTATAAGGAATTGTTCAGAACGCCTGACTTCAGAACCCTTATAAGAAGTTGCTAAAAGAAGGTCTGAACAAGTCCTTATAAGGTGTTATTCAGTTCAACGGGAACTGAACAACTCCTTATATGGTTATGTGACCGATCACTGCACTAGTACTCTTTAAAAAAAAACTTCACCCTGTTTGGTTTTCTTGGTTACTCCTTCTTGCTGGCCTCCTGTCCTTCAAAGATTGGATACTTGTTCTCCACCTCCGTCCATGTCAAGATGCCATTAGCCAGATCTTGAATGATCCCTGGCAACTCTGCGATCTGCAACATATTTTTACAGTGCATTAGGACAAACAGTCTAATAGACTTTTTTTTTTTAAATTGTGTTTTCTCATTGAAACAGAACTGTTCTACCTTGGCCCTGATTTGCCTCATGGAGTCTCGATCTCTAAGAGTGGCTGTGTGAGGCGTCTTTTTCACTGTGTCGAAGTCGATGGTGATGCCAAACGCCACGCCAATCTCATCTGACCTGGCGTAGCGCTTGCCAATCGACCCAGAGGAGTCGTCCACCCTGTGAGATACACCATTTCTGGTCATTGCCTCAGCTGAAACGAGAAAACGATACAGCAAAATGCTAAAATGGCTAGTATTTGACTTTTAAGCAATACTGTATGTATAAAATCTGAGTTGAAGGTGCCCCTGGTTAAATCCACCATCAGTATTGATTCATTATTTGTTATCTGTTATTTAAAAAGGTAATGTCATTGAGATACAGGGTCTCATTCAAAAGAGAGACCTGTTAAAGACAGATAAATATTAGTTACAGATAGATTTAACTTGCTAATACTATCCACTACCCAAACTAATCAAGAAACAAGCAGGAACCAAAAAACATCTACCAGGCTAAGGCCTGATGGACCCAAGGCAGCAACAAGGTATAAGTCCACATCTCTGCACACTCACAGCAGCCAAGCACATTAGCTCTTTCAAAATATGCACAGCACTGCACACTGGAGCTGTAGCCAGTGAGCAGATAGTTATAACCAAGGACAGGTGTGTTTGTGTTTGTGACAATACTCACATAATTGGAGAACAAACGGCACAAACTCCTGGTTCTGACTCAGAGGCAGGATGTAACATTTGTATGGAGCTACAGTAGCAGGGAAGCTGAAATACTGGGGGGGGGGGGGGGGGGGGAGAAGATGCATCATCTTAACATAAACCACAACAAGCATGTGATTCTCAGTCAGATCTGATCTCTCTTACAGTCCTCTGTTCATCCTCCTGCCGGATATGGAATGAGTGCTCAAAGATGGAGTACATGATCCTGCCGATGCCAAAGGAGGGCTCAATTACATTGGGAACAATCTCCTCCACTGTAATAGGAGAAAACAGAGACGCTTGTTCTCCCCACAAAAACACAAAACACACTCCTTTTGTGTTTTCTGCTAAAGCAGGTTTGATTTCACCTCTTACCATGCAGGGTTTTCTGGAAGCGCTTCACACTGACCATGTCTTTGGTCAGCCTGAAAGTTTTTCCCTCTGTCTCAAAGCTGAACTCCCTTCAGAGAAGAACACAAAACCTCCAAATTACAAACAAGAAACACAATTGAAAACATGAATAAAACTGGTGCAATGATACCCTGTTTCACTGAGTATTTCCTCCTGATCACTGATGTAGCATTCATCACAGACAGCCAGGTAGTCCAGAGCCAGTTTGGCATCTTTCTTGTAGGTCATACCGATGACTCCTTTGTTGGGCTCAAACTGAACAATATTCACTGTTTTGTGCCAAGGAGTTAAGGTTTAAAAAAAAAGGGGAGCTTGATTCCAAAATATAATGCCCTAAAAATGCATACTTCTATTGCAACTAATAAGTCAAAAAATGCTGCAGATGTTACACTGTTTGATTGCTTTATAAGCGTCATGGGTTTTTTTTTTTTTTCCATTGAGCCAAATGCTAAAAAAACCCATCAGAAATACAGACTAGTTGCAATATAGTTTACAAGTGCATTACAGTAATTTAGAATATTGAGGGAAAACGATCAACTTTCATACATTAATTACATGCACAGTGTACACTAGCTTTAATTTTTGGAATGAATTGGCAAATCATGATATTCTAATTTACTGAGGTGCACCTGTATCTGCACTGAAACAATTCACAGATGGATATGGGCTCCTTCAGTTGCTTTTCCGCCACCAGTGGGACTCTGGTGGCTCTAGCGTGGCATGACAGGTCGAAACAGGAGCGATCAGCACAGCCCACAATCTCAATCCAGCCCTAAGACAGAAAAATGAGCACACAGAACAATAAAGACGACACGTGTCAATGCAGCGTTTTTCAGTTTTGATACTAAATTCTTGTTTGTGGAAGTAAGACAATTATCATATTTACATAGGAGGTTTTGGATTCAGCATCCCAGCAGTCACAGGCGTAATGAGCCATCTCATTTTCCATGTGCTGACGGAAGCGCACTTTATCTTTGGACAGGCCCACTTTAATCAGATACAAGTAGATTCTTCCGATAAAGTAGCCAAGCACTGAGTTGTTAATCACCCCCTGCAGCATACACATTCAAACAACATAAAATACTGAATAAATCAACAGTTTGCACCCAAAAAGATTGTAGTTTTAGTTGTTACATTATTCAACATGACAGTTTAAGTTAACTGTAACTGCAAAGAATCATTAATATACCCTGCTCACAAAAAGTTAGGGATATTCGGCTTTCTGAAGAAATTTCAGGGTGCATCTAAAATGCACAATAACCTTTACAAGTGAACTTAATTTGACCTTCTGTAACCTTTTGAATGCACATGTCCAGCTGTTCAATGTTTCAATACTTTCTGCGTAGCTTGCTGTTCTCTAACAAGGTGCTTAACAGCAAAATTCACAACAGGTGTTTGATCCATGAGTTGACCAGTACATTATCTAGTTCAATCAGAATTGGTATTTAAACAGTCCTCTTCATCATGCTGTTCACATTTTGACATCATGAGACCAAGATGACACCTCACAATTGATCAACAGTACCTCACCATTGCAAGGCTTCAAACAAGATGTTCTTAGAGGGAAGTGGCCACTGAGCTTAGAGTGTCACAGAGTTTCATCAGCAGGTTGCAACAGAGATACAGAGAGACTGGAAGAGTCACAGAAAGGCACAGAAGTGGACATCCTTTGGCCACATCCCACGCTGATGACCGCTTCATAATACGCGTAATAATAATAATAATAATAATGCATCGATTTTATATAGCGCTTTATCATATATACTCAAAGACGCTTTACAAATAGGTACATTATTCATTCACTCCAGACAGACAATGGTAGTGGCGAGCTACTTCTGCAGCCACAGCTGCCCTGGGGCAGGTGGTTCATGGTAGGGATGGGCATTCGGTGAAATTTTCTTCACCGATCGTCGGGAGAATTAATGATTAATAATCGGTTAATCATTAACATTTTTAGGTACGTAACAAGGCAGGTAGACTACATTAGAACATCAGGAATCAGCACGGAGAGCCCTCTCTCTGTTCTCGTGTTGGCTCGGCTCGGGAATCTCGCAAGCTGATTGGCCGAGACGTTTCACCCCGCAAGCTGATTGGCCGAGACGTTTTACCCAGCTTCTGTCCCTGCCGAGCGGCCACCCAACAAACGAAGACCGCATTCATTGCTCTATCGCTCGTGTTACTTAGTCTAGCCGCGCAGAACTTTTTGCTGTTCTCTTGTGCCATTTTGTGCTAAATAGTCTTCCCGTCGAGCCACTACGCCGCCTCCTGCAGCTTCCCTCGACGTGTGTACACCGAATCTTCATGACCTTCTCAATAAAGTTTCTGAAAAAAAAAAAAAGAATCTTCACGACCGCCATTACTCAGCGCGCAACCACTGTTGGCGGTTTCTTCACGTAATAAGGGTGTTCCATGGACCCTGTCGATGAGGTATATTTGTATGCTGCATTGCAGTGATTGCAGTACACCTGGTCATTTTTTAAATTGAAATGGTCCCACGCAACACTTCGCCGTAACCGCTTCATGATTTGGCGATTGCCCTACGGAAGCCCGCATGTATCAACTGTATCAACCGCATGTATCAACTATCGCCATACCCTGGCACGCCAGGGTATGGCGATGGTGTAATGTTGCCCCCTGGTGCCCAAATTTTGCCATTGCATTGTTTGAGGACGGCCGTGCACTAGGCCTAATAACGTCGGATTGTTTAAAAAAAAAAAAACGGTTTGTCGACGAAAATGAACTTCCTTGGTGAAATTCTTAATGATCAATTATCGGTTAATCGGTAAATTATGCCCATCCCTAGTTCATGGTGAACAGTACCCTGCAGAACCGGATGATAAATGTCACTCAACTCCTGGTGCTAGACAAACCTGCAGGGGTGCCTGACCACACCACCAGGCACAGGCGTCATTATCTTGCATGGGCCAGGAAGCATTTACGTTGGACAAGGGACCAGTGGGCCTCAGTGCTGTTCTTTGATGAAAGTCGATTCACGTTGAGCAGAAATGATGGCCGCCAATGATGTTGGAGACGTCAAGGAGAGCGCTATGCATCAGCCACTGTTGTCACCAGACGAGCCTTTGGTGGTGGTTTTGTTACAGTCTGGGCAGGTGTGTTTAGTCAATACAGAACTTCCCTACACCTTGTGAATGGTGCAGTGACAAGCCGATACTACCTGAATAACTTCATTAATCCAGTCATTGTGCCCCTGCATGAACAACACAGGCCTAATTCCATCTTCATGGATGACAATGCTCCACCTCATCGTGGTCGCATCATTAGGGGATGGCTGCTGGAGGCTGGGGTACCTCAAATGGAGTGGCCTGCACTTTCTCCAGACCTGAATCCCATAGAAAACCTATGGGATCAGCTGAGTCGCCGTGTAGAGGCTCATAACCCTGCACCCCACAATCTCAATGACCTGAGGGCCACCCTTCAAGAAGAGTGGAATACCATGCCTCAGCAGACAATAAGTCAACTTGTGAACAGCATGAGATGATGTTGTCAAGCTGTAATTGATGCTCAAGGACACATGACAAGTTACTGAGACATTGACATTTTTTGTTGTTGAATAACCACCATTGTTGTTGGATTTTCTTTCAGTAAATTGTTTGAGATGAGCAAATCACCATTGCATACTTCTACTTAAATGCCCTACTTTCATGATATATCACTGTAGCATGAACTTTTTACATTTTCCATAAATTTCACCAGAAAGCCAAATATCCCTAACTTTTTTGTTAGGGATATTTAAATCAATGTGTAAATGTGATGTTAAACAGCGAGACCGATACATTTTCACACCTGAGTATTGAGTTGATATTACAGTTGTGTTCATAAGTTTACATGCCTCCAACTAATGCTGTAGTCGAGACCTCACCAACACCAGAGTCTCCCAAGACCAAAACCTACATACACAGCGGTCTTGGTCTTGATCCTGGAAGACTGGGGTTTCGGTCTGGTCTCGACTGCAGCATTCACTGGAGGTATGTAAACTTGTGAGCACAACTCCATGAATACTACTGATTACTAGTCGTTAAAAAACAACTGAGCTCAACTGTAAAGCAAAGTTTCCTGAATTATCTATCGGTGCAACACTCGATGCAACGGTGGCGTACAGTAATCACTCAGAGTGTGTGTGTGTGTGTGTGTGTGTATATATCTGTCTGTCTGTTACCAGCTTTTCAGCTCACCTGGTCAAAAATCAAGTGGAAGTAAAGACTTGTATCATTATATCGCCATATTTTCTCAACTTTTAATTTGCCAGAATTTTGAGATAAGCCTTTGTTTTTCAAAATAAACACTAATTTAACTCACCATTATATCCTCAATGGAGCCATGAAAAAAAGGTATTGTAATAACTAGGCTGGGCCAGTAGAGGTCGCACTGAGGCGGCTGCACCTTGGTGCTTTCATTTCCTTATGTTATGACAATTATGCATTAAAAAGTAGACATGGACATGTTTAACCCTTTAAAGGTGCAATATAAAGGATTCTGACCTCCTGGCCAGTAGGTGTTGCACGCACTGTTGACTCACTATAATCTTGTACCGGTTGCCAGGTAGAGATAAACAGCACTTCCTGGAGGCTAACATCAATATACTGCAGACAGCTAACATCTCAGACCTTTGGTTATTATGAGCTAGACAACATGCCAAGCGAGGACTCTTGTGGTATAGAATCGTTCATTTAACACAATCCTCTCTGATGCGCATCTCCAGTAAACCTTTTTTAAGCTGTCTTTATAGCTCTCTAGTTTTGACAATGTAATTATGACAACACTTTAGATCAGATTGTAAGGACTTTGTCTGCGGTTAGTTGTTATGTGGCTTTTGTAAATATGCTGAATCACACTTTTATGGTCAGTTTAAGTTAATCTGTTTTAGCTATGCATGCTTAAAAAAACAAAAAACTGTTGTTGCGATTAAGCTCCAGCAGTTATTTATGTCAGTTCCAGTTAATTTTAGGTTGTAAATGTGTTTTGTTTTTGTTGTTTTAAAATATATATAAATAAATGTTGTGAAACGTTGGATGCCTGAATTCATTTGTGCCCTTTTAGTTACTGTAGAAGATGAAATCTATTGTTTATTCAGAGTGACAGATTCTCAAAGTAAGGGTTTACCTCACCTCTGCAAAACTAAAGTATTTTCAACCTTTTTATAATGTAGTGATAAAGAAAAACCTAAAATACACTGTACATATTAGATATATACACAACATTGTAATCAATAATCTTTAGGGAAGTTGGAAATAATTTATGGTGTTGTGGGGGCATGGTGTGGGACTCCTCCATCCAGAGAAGGCAGCTGGGGAAGGGGGCAATAATGGACCGAAAGAAAAGGTGTCACCAGGGGGTATCAGATGGGACAGTAAGGTCTATGCGCCCCATGGAGAGAACAGTAACTGCCAGAGCCGCTGGAAGAAAAAGGGTGTGAGAGCGGCGCCGGCGTTATGTCATGTTAATGTGCCACACAGGCTTTGTTCTAAACAACAATGTATTATGGTCGGAAGTTCCGGGTCTCAGTGCATGGTGTTAAAGATATAAAAGAGGACTGCACAGAGACCCGGGAGCTCTTTTACTGTACTGTATGTTGGAGATGGAATAAAGTTTCTGTGTCGTCTAGCTCGTTGCCTTGCCTGCTTCCTTTCTCCACATTGGTGACCCTAAGATGTGCCATGGAAAGCAAGCCGAGCACCACCCTGGAGACTACCTGGAGGGAGAGCACCAGTGCTGCGTGCGCTGTCTCAGTCAAGCTCCCAGACTTCTGGCTTCACAACCCAACCACGTGGTTCTTGCACATAGAAGCCCAGTTCACACTCCGCGGGATAACAACGGACGATACCAAGTGTAACTATGTGGTCGCTGCGCTGGATGCGTGCACTAGGCAACAGGGGACGAGCCTGCTCCAGGAGCTGCTGGCCCAAGGAAAATATGAAGCGCTCAAGAGGATGCCTCTCCAGCGCTATACCCTTTCTGACAGTGAGAGGGCAGAGAGACTCCTAACGCGTTTGGAGTTAGGTGACAGATCAGCAGTGGAGCTCACGGAGAGCATGTTGGCACTGAGGGGGAAGGGCGATGAATCTTTCCTGTTCGCCCACTTGTTCCTCGGGAACCTATCGACTACAGTGAGGATGATCCTGGCCAACTCGCCGCGGCTGGTTGCTAAGGACTACCGCACCCTGGAGCAGGAAGCGGACCACATCATTTTGGTGACCAGAACTCTCAGCATGCAGACAGTCGCACCGGCATCCATGAGGGACTCCAGCGAGGTTGAGGAGCCATTCGTAGTAGCCGGGATGGACACCAGGAGATGAAGGAACGGTGTGATCTGTTTTTATCATCGCTGTTTTGGCTCGAATGCTCAGCGCTGCCTGTCACCATGCCAATTCAAGAAGCCGGGACGACGGCATGTTCGAAGTTCAGTGGCAGCTGCAACCGGTGGCGACAGGAACAGACTGCTTTATGTCACGGACACACGTTCGGGGAGATGGTTTTTGGTGGGCTCCGGCTCCCAGAAGAGCCTCATCCTACCGGTCAACGCAGACAGGGTGGCAGGAGGCAGCGGTCCTGAGCTCACGGCCGCAAACGGATCCACCATTGGGACATTTGGCGAGCGGACACTGACAATATGCTTACACGGACGCAACTTTCAGTGGGGCTTTGTGGTAGCTGCATGTTCCGGCCCCAATTTAGGCGCAGATTTTTTATGTGCTTATGGGTTGTTAGTCGATGTTGCTAATAGGAGATTAGTGGATGCCGTGGCTTTTACCTCACTGCCCTGTACAGCTCAGGGAGCTGGGTCAACAACACTGGCTAACATTATAGCTCCAGGAGGTAAATACCAACATTTGCTCACACAGTTCCCAGCACTCATGGTCCCGAAGTTTTTGGCTACGGTAACGAAACATGGGGTTGAACACTTTATAACGACAAAAGGCCCGCCAGTGTTTGTGCGACCTCGGCGCAGGGATGCAACTAAACTGGCCAGCACGCGAGAGGAGTTTGCCAACTTAGAGCAGTTGGGCATCGTCAGGCGCTCCAACAGCCCATGGGCGTCCTTGCTACACATGGTGCCTAAAGCCGACGAGTCGTGGCGACCGTGCGGCAATTTCCGGTGCTTGAATAACACCACAGAACACGATCGTTATCCCATTACGCACATCCAGGACTTTTTCGTGCACCTGGCTGGGGCGCGTGTTTTTTCGAAAGTGGATCTGGTCTGCGGATACCATCAGGTCCCGGGGCACACTGAAGATGTTCCAAAAACAGCGGTAATAATCCCTTTCGGCCTTTTCAAGTTTTTTTGCATGCTGTTTGGATTACAAGGCATGGTGCAGACTTTCCAGAGGATGATGGATGCAGTGTTTCGCGACTTGTCCTTTGTTTTTGTCTACTTAGACGACATTCTGGTAGCTAGCGCGTCCGAGGAGGAGCACATCGGCCATCTCGAGACAGTTTTCCAGAGGTTGGATGCACACGGGCTGATAATTAACCCGGCGAAGTGCCAGTTCAGTGTGCCAGTGATTGATTTTTTGGGCCACTGCATTTCGCCGGAGGGCGCGATCCCGTTACCGGATAAGATGCGCTCTGTGTCGGACCTTCCACGTCCACAGACCGTGAGAGCACTACAGGAGTTTTTGGGAATGGTTCATTTTTATAACTGTTTTCTTCCTTGGGCAGCCCAGCTGATGCAGCCGTTGTATCCATCTTCTTCCGCTTAACCCTTTTCGGGTCACAGGGGGCTGGAGCCTATCCTAGCATCTTGGGGCGAGAGGCAGGGTACACCCTGGACAGATCGCCAGTCCATCGCAGGGCCAACACAGAGAGACAGACAACTATTCACTCTCACAGTCATACCTGGCCTGGTGGCCTGGTTAGCGCCTGTGTGTACGGCAGCTCTGCCGCCATCAGTGTGTGAATGTGTGTGTGAATGGGTGGATTTTTTTTTTTTTTTTTGTTACTTATTTGTACCCGTAGGTAGACTTGGTTTGCAGTCTGGTGACAAGCCACCGGCTGCTGGTCGCTGCGTGCGCGAGCGCCCTAAACCTACATGTTTTTGGTGTGCGGGAGGAAACCGGAGAAATCCTGGAGTAAACCCGCGCAACACGGGGAGAACATGCAAACTCCACACAGCTCACTGTTGGTCGGGGGCTGGGATCGAACCCACGATCTCATGATCCCCGCGATCCCCCAGCCGAGGGTAAAACTGTGCTGCCACAGTGCTAAACCACTGCGCCACCGATTGCAGGATATGTAAAGTGCTTTGGTCATCCTAGATGAGAAGAAAAGCGCTATATAAGTGAATGCCATTTACCATTTACCATTTTTACCTAAGGACAATTTAGAATCCCCAGTTTGATGCCAATTAACCTAACTTGTATGTTTTTGGCATGTGGAAGGAGACCGGAGAAATCCCAGGGTAAACCCACGCAGACATGGAGAAAACATGCAAACTCCACACAGATCACTGTTGGTCGGGGGCTGGGATTGAACCCAGGATCCCCCGGCCAAGGGTGAGTTGCTGTGCTGCCACAGTGCTAACCACTCTGCCACCGCACTGCCCACAGCTGTTGTATGCCGCGCTTAAAAAAAAGAAGCCCGTGGAAACCATTGACTGGACTCCCAAGCGAGTCCAGGCTTTTACAAATGCCAAAACAGCACTTGCGGATGCCGCGTTGCTAGCCCACCCAGATCCGTCTGCACGGATAGCGCTCACTACAAACACATCTGATGTTGCCATAGGGGCAGTGGTGGAGCAGTACATCTCAGGTTCGTGGCAGCCACTTGCATTTTTCAGCCGAACTTTGCACGACAACGAACGCAAATACAGCACGTTCGATAGAGAATTGCTGGCTCTCCACCTGGCAACGCGCCATTTCCAGTTTTGGCTAGAGAGGTGCGAGTTCACTGCGTTTGTAGACCATAAGCCACTGACGTACGCAATGTCCAAGGTCTTGGAACCGTGATCAGCCCGGCACCAACGGCATTTGGCTGCAATTTCAGAGTTTACTACCGACATTCAACACATCGCTGGTAAGCTCAACGTCGTGGCCAATTGTCTGTCGCGCGCATTAGTCTCCCCAGTCTACACGGGAATAGATTTCCCTGCGATGGCCGTGGACAAGCCGGGGATGCAGATATTTGCGTGCTCCAGTCTGCGCCTACTGGGTTAAGACTGGAGAGCAGGGTGGTGCAAGAGGGGTTCCCTCCCTTGCTCTGTGACGTCTCGACCGTTTCAAGCTGTTGGCACCATTGGAATTTTGAGTTCGTCCACTCCCTTTCGCAACCAGCAGTGCGCGTTTCGGTGAAGCTAGTGGGGGTGAAATTCGTCTGGCCATGCTTGCGCAAGGACGTGAAAGAGTGGGCTGCAGCTTGCGTCGCGTGCCAGCAGGCCAAAGTGCACAGGCACAACAGAGCCCCCCTTGACCCGTTCCAAATCCCGGCCAGGAGGTTCAACCATGTCCACATGGATTTGGTGGGACCCCACCCGCCGTTGCAAGGTTTCATTCACCTTTTATCAGTCGTGGACTGCACCACGCACTGGCCTGAAGTGGTCCCGCTGGCTTCTACCACGTCCGCAGAAGTGGCTCATGCTTTTTTTGTCGGCTTGGGTTGCGCGATTCAGATACCCGTCGGACATCACTTCCGACAGGGGTCCTCAATTCGTTTTGGAACTCTGGCCATCGCGGACCAGATGGCTCTGGGTTTCTCAGTACCTCCCAGCCGAACTCCGGAAACAGGATGGGCCAGCCATTCGGCTACACCCGCCATCACAGGCGTCCCACCACGGCGTCAGCTCCACCGAACCCACAACGGACAGCCTGTTTCCTCCATAACCACTTAATGGTGCTGAATGGCCTCTCACTTGGTAGTATGGGAAGAAACTCCTCACGGTGGGCCAACTCAACATAGACCTTACTGCACCTATGTCAATCAGTAACGGCACTTCCATTCCGTCTAATTTCACCATACAATACGTATGGCCGTCAGTGTCTGGAGAGGCGGTGTGAATAACCGTGGGAGTTGGGGCAGGGGTGTCTGCTTTGTTTCACCATTCCCCTTGCTCGAATCTATTACAGGCCTGGCAAAGTGATGCAGGAGTCCGCACTTGTCACAGCATTTACCTCTTGCTGACACTCTCTAGCCTTATACCGGTGCTTGGTGGACCCACAACCCGAACATCTGGGCAATCCTGGGGTGGACCTCATCTTGACAGCTGTAGCGCATTCCTCTAGTTTGCCATTTTCGCTGTTCAGGTCCACAGCCTGCACTGTTGAATGTGAGTCAGAGCGGTGTAGCGTAGCTCTTTCACTGAGGTCGCATGATAATTTGTCTGCTGCTTCACACTGTTGAGTTATCTCCACAGCCGTGGCTAATGTCAGTTCGCTGGAGTATGTGAGGAGCCTCGACTGTGCTGACGAGCAAAGCGTATGCTCTGCCAACTGGTCACGGACCATCTCATCTTCCAATTCACCAAACTGGCAGTCTCTTGACAGTTGCTGCAGGTCCACAACATAATGTTGTACTGACTCGCCGGTCCGCTGGTGGCACTGCTGAAACTGAATCCTCCTGACAATGACGCTTGCAGGCGTGCAAAAATGTCACACCATTAGCTCAATCATGTTGTCGAAGCTATCGCTAGCACCCAAGGTAGCAAGGATACGCTGCCCTTCCATACCTAAATTGTGAACCAAAATTGCCCGTGCCCGTACCTTCTTCAGTTCACCGAGGTTTAGTGACACCAAGTAATTTTGAAATGCAGCAAACCTTCTCACGCAAGGAACCGGAGGCTCTCCTGGAGACTCCAAAAATGGCCAGATTGAAGACACGGCAGCATCCATAACTTTATCCTCACTGCCAAATGTTATGTCTATAAAATGTGGAACAATGATGAGGCGGAAGGTGAACTACACAGGTCTTTATTATAGACTCACTGTAGATACAGAGATGCTCCTGTTAGGCTGAGAGGTGGTCAAAGAGACTGCCCCTCTACCACACAGCCTTCTTATACTCCGGGTGACGTCACCACCCGTATTACACCATAATGAGTCCTAAGAACAACACTACAAAATGTACTAACCATTTCACATCACTAGATAGCAGACACACATAGCTTAAATCCTAGCACAATTTCACCATGGAGGACTGGGTCCATTTCCGCCAGAACCGGGAGCCAGTTTCAGAATGCAGAAGAAGCGAAGCCGGGATGACTGTGCAACGTATTTCAACACTGAGGAAGCACTTGTTCTGAATTTTACTGACTGTGGTTAAAAAGGGATTATTTAGCTTCTGAGGATGATTCTGAAGGGTAATATTTACCTTTTGTGATAGCGCAAGATGGACAGGCGAACGGCCACCTTGCGTCCACGGTCGACCGAGCAGCACGTCGCAGAGAGCGCATTATTACCGGTTCAGCGGCATTGCCTAACCAAAACCAAGGTGGAATAAATCAGAAGATAAATGTGAGAGTTTCTGGACGTGGGGGAGAAAGTGAAAATGACTGACAGAAGACAAAATAAGGGACCAGGATGAGTACACGGACACATGGTGACGCATGACGTGCGGTAGGTCTGATGTTTTTAATCACTGTTTGTTTACATTCTACTGATTTTCTGGTTCATATATTTTGAGGATTAGATAACAAAAAAAAAATAAAAAACAAAACAAAAACAAAAAAATCATCTATGTAAATGTGTCCAAAGTCCAGTTTTACTGAAAGCTATGTAGTCCAATATGGCTGCCATCACATTATGCAAAACAGATGAGTAAATTTACTCCCATCATAAACTTTGGATCCTATTCTACATTTTTCTTATTTACAGTAAGCCACTATCTCTTACCACTTTCAAGTTACAGCCTTTGGAATTTCTGATATCAAAACTGAATATTTTCTTGAAAAAATCTTGGCCACAAGAGGGCCACCACGTAACCGGTGCATATCTGCGACCTAGCCTTATTTATGGGATCTATATAATTTAGCATTTATTGTGTATTTAATACTAACTAACTAACTAACCTGCACTTATATAGCGCTTTTCTAGTCACAAAGACCACTCAAAGCGCTTTCATTAATACTAACCCTCTATTCTAAGGGCCTATAGGAAACAGATATCTAGGGACAATTTAGAACAGCCAATTAACCTAACATGCATGTTTTTGGCATGTGGGAGGAAACCGGAGAAATCCCGGAGTAAACCCACGCAACACGGGGAGAACATGCAAACTCCACACAGATCACTGTTGGTCGGGGGCTGGGATCGAATATATTAATTATATTATATATTATTATTAATATTACTCACATTAATGGTTTTAACAGCTTTTAAGCTTTATAAGCCAAGTTAGTAAAATAATTTCCACCTGCTCCACAGCATCTCCCAGCCTCATGATTTGGGCGGACTGTCCACTGGTCTGGGCCTTGGAGGAGAACAGCATGATCTCCAGGTCGGCCACGTTGGAGAACTTAGGGTGGACCTTCTCATCTGGGTCCACAAAGTGTTCAATCTCAGCCATGGTGAACTCCCTGCAAGCAGAGTGTGACCCATTATCCATCACCACAATGCAGAAAATAACCGATTTGGGGTACTTTATTTGTGATTACCGAACACGAATGAGTCCAGATCGGGGCGATATTTCATTCCTGAAGGAGTTTCCGATCTGAGCAGCACCAAAGGGGAGTTTCCCCTGGTTGAACTCCAGCAAACGTTTAAAGTTCAGGAACATTCCCTGAGCCGTTTCAGGCCTCAAGTAGCTGCAGTATAACCAGACACAATTACCAAACAGGATGTTGTTTCATTTTTTTTCTCCACATTTAAACCAGCTAAGAGAGTTGTGCTTTGGTGATGAGTACCCAGGCATGTTTCCTCCTGGCCCGATGGATGTTTGAAACATCAGGTTGAAGGAGATGGGAGGAGTCAGGTCGTTTCCTGTGGAGGAAGACTTGACATTGTATTCCGCAAAGAGATCTGCCAGCTCCTGCTGAGTGTAGTTGTCCATCTGGAGTCATGGAGAAACATACAATTAATTTAATTTATTTATGCTTGTATATGTCCAAACAAACACACAATAAACTAAGAATGAGGTATCAAAAGGATGTAGCCCAAAGCAACAACTGTTTTTTTATGCCCATGACTTATATTTTATGTTTGAGAACTCACTGCAACATCATAAGAGAAAATACAGTTTAAATTAAATGTATTATTTCATTAATCCTAAATACAGTGAACTCCTTTATTTCTTTATTAATGCATATTGTGTGGTTCGTTTTTTGTTTTTGTTTTTTTTTTTACATTTTAACCCATTTGCAGAATCATTACTTTGACAGAATAAGTGTTTTTTTATTAGCCCTAATGTTGTGAAAGTTTACTTTATACTGATATATTACTTCTCTAAATTTAAGCCCCATGGACCCAGTAAAGGGTTTGCAAGAGTATAAATTCAGACACTGTCTTTTGCTCCCATCTGGTGGGTTAGCAGTGGTACTGCAAATTAAAACATCAATTTGACATTGTTCTACATCTTGTGAGCTTTTCAAAGATGTGTCACATGTGCAGTTTATCATGTTTTATGTTGTTTCCATTTTAATTTATGCTTAAAATATTTTATTCTTTAAATTTATTTTATATAGTAGAAGTATATATAGTCTACCTGGTCCTTTTATCATTAAAAACTGTGCAGAATCTGTGCAGAAAGTGCCAATTCTATATAATTTGATCCTGTAAGAAGTTGCCTAATGGATTTAGAGGCATCCCTGCAGATAGATTTATTGTTGTAATGGTGTTATAAACACTGAAATTAAAAACAAAGAATTAGGCGAGGATAAAATATTTGTAACTTCTGCTTTGGTTTATCACAATTTACTCAATCATAGTAAATGCTAATTAGGCTAGGGAAAAACTCTGTGAGGTGTCTGTAGAGACCATGATTACACATGCAGACCTGTGGACTTTTGGAGTTATAACAGATTTATTTTGGGCACGTCTGTTTAGATGAGGAACACCTTAAAACACCCTCGGGGTTGAAAAAAGTGAACTGGCCAGCTCACGATAATGTGCCATTTATGATTTGTATTGTATGGCGTCTACTATTTTTTTTTATCCTTTTTTAAAACAAGCTGTTATCCCATGATAATACATTAATTTATCTTGCGATGCTGAGAAAACCAGCCACTGTCTTGTGATAATTAGTGGTGGGTAATCCTGAGTTCAGTCAAGTACGCGTACTCACGTACATTTTTCACTTTATTGTACTTTTGTGAGTAGCTTTGTTCAAGGATAAAATTAATTTTTAAACCCATACTTTTATCCAAATACATTTGGTCGAACCCTCTTGGTCACTTTTCACTGATCTGAACTGAATGTGACTCATGTTTTTCTGTCATCAGTTTTTCTTCCCATCACATCTGAAATCATTGTTTTTCTCTTCCAGCTCAGTAACTATATACAGTAATTTGATATTGTTCATTTTTAGGATTTAGATCATATTAGAGGGCACTTCATACTTTATATTTTATTTTCTGGAGACTAACATCTAAGAGAAAACCCTACTTTGTGAGCACATAGCCGCAAATGTAGAACAAAATGAGGAAAAAGCAATGCATTTATTAGAAAAAAAATCATATGTTTACAAGGAAAAACGAGTTTACAAGAAAAGTTGTTGAGAAAAATGTAAATTTATGAGGTAAAAACTACCAACTTTATTAGAGAAGAGTAAATCTATGAGAAAAATGTCACTACTTTATGAAAAACAAATGCAAATTTATGAGAAGAGTCACCAATTTAAGAGACAACCCTCAAAAACTGATGAGAGTAAAGTCATTACTCACTGTTTAGATGATTTTTTTAGTAGATGCTTTCAGACTCTTACTCCAGTAATTCATTGGATGAATACCATTACATATATTGGTGTAATTATTAGCTTCTACTTGAGTATTGATTTCTACGCACTTCTGTTGATATTACATAAATTAATCAGGTTATTGTGAGAAAACAGAATGAATAATTTCCATGGCTTCTGTCGTACTACCTTCTTGTATACTAAAAATATTGACTTATGTGTTACCCCACACTTCTATAATAAATGTCATGTATGGAACTGGGAGAAAACAATGCAACATGGTGAATCCTGATTCTAAAGCTCTTTAGTTTGGTATGATATTGCAATAACTTTCAAAATATGGCTTCGACTGTGGTATTTTATCTAATATCACACGAAAGAACTGAGTTTCAGAAGCCTTAGAGGACTGTTACTGACCAACAGATGTCAGTGTTTCTGTTCATGTCTGTGAAACCAAGTGAGAGTGGCCCTCGTTTGTCAAAAGTGTGTGGAAATCAGTGCATTTTCCACTGTAAAAATGCAAAAAAAATTTGATCATGAGGGCCAGTGTTTCTAAAGCACACACCTGTGTGATTACATCCTCCATCTTCTTCTTTGCAGAGCACTTCTCATCAGACATCAGTTTTTTTAAATGAGCTGTGAGGGAAGAAGCATGTACAGTAATTTAGACGCTCATACAGACATCAGCCAGATTTGTGATTAAAGCAATGGTCTACAGTTTGATTTCAAATGTGAAAATCTATTAAACAGGAGTTAACAGAAGGGAAAAGGTTTTATTTTTAAGTCCCTTCATACAATAAGAAACAGGTGCTGTGCAAAAAATGGAAACAAACCTGCTTTTGTAACAGGATTCCTCCCGTTTTTCTATCTTTTGTCAAGCTCATAACCTTGTAGCGACACGCCTGATGTTTTTATTTGCCTACATTAACAATGATTTGCAACATAGGAAATAGAATACATGATAAATTACAGTATTTCTGACAATATCACTTTATGACAGTTTAGCATTGGAAGATTGCTTTGCTTTTTATGCAAACAAATACCAAGGAAAAGTTTGAAATCTAAAATTTATAAAACAGTGTTAAAGTTTAAGGTGATAATTACAGTCAACTGCCGGAGTTAGAGGGTTAATCTTTGCACAATCTAAAACATGCTTCAGGTTGAGAAGTTCACAGATTTCAGAGGAACACCAGAAAAACCAGCAGGTTAAATCCTGTTGAAATACAAAATTTTACACATTCTGTTTGAACTTTCTCCCTACCCAAACCACCAGCAAATATCTTTTTTTAATGATACTAGTGCATTGCCCGTAGAACGCAAGTATTCCTGTCTGAAACAGGTATCCCAATCAGGCTTTACAGGCCCAAATGTAGGCTGTGTTTGAAAGTGGAATACAGAGGTGTAGCCTGTATGTAGGCAATCACATGTTAGACTTTGACAAATATAAAAGGGTGTAAATGACACTAAGATTTATTTGATTGTGTTGTGGGGGCACAGTTTTGGGGTTTCCTCACACCCAGAGAGACAGAGGGAAGAGAGGACAATGGACTGAATGAAGAGGTGTCACGGGGGTATCAAGCGGGACAGCAAAGACTATGCACCCCCCCACCCCCCCGGGAAGAGGAGTAAATGCGGAGAGAAGAAAAGTGTGTAACAGCAGCGCCAATGTAATGTTATGTTAATGTGCCAGCACCCATGAGTATTATGTTAATGTGCTACATTTCTCTTTATGTATGAGGGTCGGAAGCTCTGGGTCTCTACATATGGAAATAAAAGTATAAAAGAGGAATGTACAGAGACCCAGATAGCGCAGTAGCTCAGCAGAGCTCAGAAGCATGTTTGCCGTTATGTTGGAGAAAAAATAAAGCCTAGTGTCGTCCAGCTTGTTGGCTTCACCTATTGCTTTTTCTCCCACAGTGTCAATATTAATTACAGAATACCTAAATACTGAAAATGAATGGGACATCCAATATTAGCGACTGTTTCAGATTCCTTGTTTATTTGTTTGTCAGATCATGTATTTGTGTGATCTTTTATCACTTATATTCAAGATAATAGTGTATCTTGAACTTTGGGGAATGGAAGTTCTTCAGTCACCATTATAATTATTTTAGTTTATATCACTGTTCAGTGATGGAGTTCAGTGTAATACTGAATTTCTTCTGTGTATCATCAATAAACTCATGCAGTACTATAACAGGACACGTTGACAAATATTTGAGACCCATTGTAGTGCATCAGTTTATATTTCAGCAATATTTTGTGATTAAAAGGTTTTTAAAACTGTAGTCAATGGAATTAACTACAAAACACCCAACATTATTACACACAGCAGAAGGACCCATTTGACTACAACCGCTGCATCAGTGTTGCCCATTTGTCAGTAAATATTTAACTAAAAATGATTTATTTCGTTATTTGTGTGTTTTTTTGTCCTGCATTTGGTCATTAAGTAATTTCGGCCATTCCGCTCCACAATCAAGGTGGTATTATTATTAAGTTTTTAATTTTTAGATACTTGGGTGGGAGGGGGGGAGTTGCAGTCCTGCAAAGTACAGTGATACCACACGGATGAAGCAGCAGCAGAGACGCCTGTCTACCAATGACTGGGCAGGCTGGGAGCGCCTCACCGCGAAGGACCGCGGTCCGTCTGGTCGGGCCGCTGCTTCTCCCGGCATGTTCTGTATTGGCTACACTAGTGTTCTTTGTCAGAACTCGGTCCCTGCTGACGCTCCATCCAGTTTGCTCATGCGCCTCATGTTCTCCACATATGCTGACCTATCCTTTAGACCTACGCAATCACAGCAACTTTATGGTATAATTTTTTAAGCATTAAATCTTCCATATTATCTTTTTCTAGTCAAATCTGTCGCGTTTCACTTCTTTGTTTTCCTCACGGTGTGCTGTGGTTAGTGATAACGTGTGATAAATAATAATAATAACAATACATCAGTCTTATATAGCGCTTTTCTAAATATTCAAAGACGCTTTACAAAGCAGCATAGAGACAAACATACAGAGAACGGGAAAACACATACACATAGGTACACATAGGTAGAAGAGGCAGTCAGTTTTTATAGGTAGATTTAAAAAGATGGGTTTTGAGTTGACTTTTAAAAGAAGCAAGTGTGTTGGCAGACCGGATGTGAAGGGGCAAGGAATTCCAGAGGGTTGGTGCGGCGATGGCGAATGATCTATCACCCAGGGTGCGGAATTTTGTCTTGGTGATGGGGGTAAGAAGGTGAGCGTCAGCAGAGTGGAGGAGACAAGTGGGAGAATGACGAGACAAAAGGTCCGTTAGGTATGAGGGGGCGAGGTTATGGAGAGCTTTATAGGTGATGAGGAGGATTTTGAAGTTGATGCGCTGTTGAATGGGGAGCCAGTGGAGTTGACGGAGGAGAGGAGTGATGTGGTCTCTGGAGCGGGAGTGAGTAAGTAGGCGGGCGGCTGAGTTTTGGACATACTGTAGTTTTTGGAGGATGGTGGAAGGAAGTCCATACAGAATGCTGTTACAGTAATCAAGTCTGGAGGTGATGAAGGCGTGGATAAGTATTTCAGCAGCAGAGGGTGAGAGGGTGGGACGGAGGTGTGCAATATTACGAAGATGAAAAAATGATGTTTTGGTGATATGGTTGATGTGAGATTTGAAGGAGAGGGTGGGGTCCATGATAATGCCGAGGTTTCTGGCCAGGGGGGAGGGGGTGACTGAGTGACCATCGATTTGGAATGAAAAGTTCTGGGAAGAGGGTAAAAGAGATTTTGGTCCAAAAATGATGATTTCTGTTTTATTGCTGTTTAGCTTGAGAAAGTTGTTAGTCATCCAGGTTTTTATGTCTGTAAGGCAGTCGGTGATGGTGGAGAGAATGGCGGGGGTGATGGATTTAGAGGAGATGTACAGCTGGTTGTCGTCGGCGTAGCAGTGAAAGTGAAGACCATGTTGACGGATGATGTGACCAAGCGGAAGCATGTAGAGAATGAAAAGGGTTGGACCGAGCACAGAGCCTTGAGGGACACCGTGTGAGACGGGGGTGGTGCGTGATTTATGATTGTTGATGGAGATGTACTGGAATCTCTCAGACAGGTAGGAGGTGAACCAAGAGAGGGCGGAGTCAGTGATGCCAATAGAAAGCAGACGACGGAGCAGGATGGAATGATTGATGGTATCGAAAGCAGCGCTGAGATCGAGGAGGAGAAGAATGGTGAGGGAGCCAGAGTCAGAGGCGAGCAGGAGGTCATTGGTGACCCTGAGGAGGGCGGTTTCAGTGCTGTGGTGAGAACGGAATCCAGATTGAAATGTTTCGTAGAGTTTGTTGGAGAGGAGGTGTTTCTTGAGTTGAGTGGCGACAGCTTTTTCCAATATTTTAGCCAGAAATGGGAGGTTCGAGGTAGGTCTGAAATTGTTGGGGTCGTCAGAGTCCAGGCCAGGTTTCTTAAGGAGGGGGGTGATGGCAGCAATCTTAAGTGCCAGTGGTGAGGGAGGAGTTGATGGTGTCGATGATAAGGGGGGCAAGAGGGGTGAGACAGGCTTTGATAAGGGGGGAGGGGATGGGGTCCAGGGGGCATGTAGATGAGTTCATGCTGGAGAGTATTTCGGAAAGTTCATCAGTGGTTATGGGTGAGAAAAGGGAGAGCTGTTTATCTATGGGTGGAGAAAAAGTGGGTTCTGAGTCAGGGGTGATGGCTGGGGAGGAGGCAAGCTGGTTGTGAATATTGTCAATTTTGGAATGGAAAAAGGATAGAAAGCTATTGCATTTTTCAGGGGTGAAGGATGATGAAATGATGTCCTGGGATTTGAGGAGTTTGTTGATGGTGGAGAACAGAGTGCGGGGGTTGGAGGATCCAGAGTGAATGATGCTGGAGTAGTAGGCAGAGCAAGCTTCATTGAGTGAAGATTGATATAGGTGCATCAGTTCTATGTGAGCGAGGGTGTGTACAGTCAGACCAGTTTTGCAGCTCAGGCGTTCAAGCTGTCGCAGTTGTTTTTTGAGTTTGTGAAGTTCTAAGGTGTACCAGGGGGCCGAATGAATGAAAGTGATGGATTTTGTTTTCATGGGGGCCAGTTTGTTGAGGGAGGTAGACAATGTGTTGTTGTAGATGTTTACTAAGTCCGTAGGGGTTGGGTTTACAGGGAAGGTGCAGTTGGAGAGAGTGTTAGATATGCATGTGGAGAGAGAAACTGAGCAGTTGGACTTAAGATTCCTGAAGGTTATTGTTCGGTCTTGTTTGGGTTGAGGGGCCGGGATGTCAATGTCCAGTGTGATGGCGAGATGATCCGAGATGGTGAGGTCAGTGCTGGAGATGTTGTGAATGTGGAGACCAGTGGAGCAAACCAGATCCAGGACATGTCCACATCTGTGGGTAGGGAAAGTTATGTGTTGGGTGAAGTTTAGGCACTTTAGTAAGTCCAGAAAATCGTTTGCGTATTTGTAGTCAGGGGAATCAATGTGGAGGTTGAAATCGCCAAGCAGTAGGACAGATGGTGAGGTTGCAGACAGTACTGTAATGAGTTCTGAAAGATCTGATAAGAAAGATGGATTTGGTTTGGGAGGGCAGTAAATAATTGAGGAGAGGCTTTGGGCCGGGGAGTTTAAAAGTCAGGTGTTCAAAAGAGGAAACAGCGGGTATGGAGAGAGATCGTGGATTGAGGTCATGAAGATGAATAGCAGCAATGCCTCCTCCACGGCCTTCAAGGCGTGGGTTGTCCAGGTATGAATATCCAGCAGGGGTGGTTTGGTTAAG
The DNA here is from genome assembly GCA_020510985.1 of Pholidichthys leucotaenia. Taxonomy (NCBI): domain Eukaryota; kingdom Metazoa; phylum Chordata; class Actinopteri; order Cichliformes; family Pholidichthyidae; genus Pholidichthys; species Pholidichthys leucotaenia. Next base: position 167,336,992 of record CM035844.1, read on the forward strand.
TGCGATGTAATCCAGGGGTTTTTGCCAAGTTTCAGTGAGACAGAGGAGATCCAGTTTATTATCAGTGATGAATTCCTTTAGAATGAGGCTTTTATTGTTAAGGGATCATGTGTTGAAGAGGGCAATTTTCAGGTGCTTTTGTTTTGAAAATGCGGGTGCGGAAGTTGGGATAGGGCGGAGATTGAAAGGATTCACATTGGGGTTGTTCTGATGACGCGTCACATTGTTGTGATGACGCAACGCGGAAGTGCGGAAGCTGGTGTCCATGCAGCGATTTGACCAGAGAACGGGGATACAGTTTGTTGTGGTGAAGTGGTAATTAAACTTGCGGCGTGAACTTCAGTGGATATATCGGGGCCGGAGAAGAAGTCTGGAGCATTTTAGTGAGGCACTGAGTTCCAAGGAGGGAGAGGTTTGGTGGTTTAGCCGGAGGAGTTACGCGGATGTGTAGCGTAGCGCCATAACTGGGGCTATGCCGGTGCTGGAGGTGGGTGATGGAGGTCCGAGTTTGTTGCAGGCATTAAAACCAATGAGTCGGCAGAGTTGCAGGATGAAGTGACAGAACGTGTCGACCATGGAAGAACGCTTCCCAGCCTCTCTAATTTCTAGCCGAGCAGCGATAGCACCAGGTAGCAGCCAGTTAGCCGTTGACCTGCCAGCTTGTAGCAAGACACCCGGTAGCGAGCTAGCTGATGGCCCAGCGATGTTAGCAGGGAGTCCCAGACAGATGACAGCCAAAGCACGGACAGGTAGCGGTTGGCCAGCCGTCAACTGGCTGGCTAACAGCCAGTTTCCCGCTATCCCGCAGGCCAAGGCCACCAACAAGTCGCGGATAGATGTTCCAGAGATGGAGAGTAGAGAGGCAGATGAAGACAATCCAAATCATGACAGGACAACAGAACAGTTTGTGACCGGAGTGGCACTTGAGTCAGCCCGGTGGGTGAAGTTGACAGCCAAGATCGTCTTGCAGGTAAGCGTCCACACCACCAGTAAAATGAACAAGAAATAGTAGTATCCAGGTCCAGCAATGTAGGGAAACAAACAAACAAAAAACACAGAAACTGTAAAGTAAAAAAAAAAAAAAAAAATGATGTTGCGTATTATCCAATCAGTACAGAGTCAGTGCAAAACCCCGCCCACACCTCTAGAAGCCAGAGCGATGACTACACTTTTATTGATAAAAATTACATATTTTGCCTGAACAACTCCATACTCTCCTCTCGTGGCATCATCACCTTATCGTGGTGGGGGGTTTGCGTACCCCAGTGATCCCAGGAGCTATGTTGTCCGGGGCAATTTGCCTCTGATAGAGTCACCCAAGACAAACTGGTCCTGGGTGAAGGGCCACAATAAGAACGATCCAACAGACTCTCATGATAAATACTAGAACAAGGATTCAATGTACCCTGCCTGGTATGGGGTTACTGGGGCCCCACCCTGGAGCCAGGCCTGGGGGAGGGGCTCGATGGCTAGCATCTGGTGGCCAGGTTTCCACCCATGGGACCCGGCCAGGCTCAGCCCGAAGGAGTTACATGGGTCCGCCCTCCAGTGGGCTCACTACCTGCAGGAGGGACCATGGGGGTCCATGGCGGCCAAAGGTGGAGACCTTGGCGGACTGATCCCAAGCTTCCTGGCTTTTGGTACGTGGAATGTCACCTCTCTGGTGGTGAAGGAGCCTGAGCTGGTGCATGAGGTTGAGAGATACCGGCTAGATATAGTCGGCCTCAGATCAACACACAGCTCCAGTTCCAGAACCAGTCTCCTGGAGAGGGACTGGAGCTTGTCCTACTCTGGAGTTGCCCCGGGCAAGAGTCGACGAGCAGGGGTGGGTATTCTTGTATCCCCCCCACCTTGCTGCCTCTATATTGGAGTTTTCCCCGGTGGACAAAAGGGTTGTTTCCCTGCGCCTTTGGGTTGGGAAACGGGTCCTGACCATCATTTGTGCCTATGCACCAAATGATGGTTCAGAGTACCCACCCTTTTTGGTGTCTCTGACTGGGTTGCTGGAGGGTGCTCCTCTTGGAGACTCCATTGTCCTATTGGGGGACTTCAATGCGCACGTGGGCAACGACAGTGAAACCTGGAGGGGGGTGACTGGAAGGAACAGCCTGCCCGATCTGAACCCCAGTGGTGTTCAGGTGGTTGCTGAAGCAAAAACTCGGGTATGGGAGGAGTTTAGTGAGGCCATGGAACAAGACTTTCGGTCAGCCTCGAAGAGATTCTGGCAAACTGTCTGGCAGCTCAGGAGGGGGAAGCAGCTCCCTGTCCACACTGTGTATGGTGCGGATGGGGCGCTGTTGACTTCGACTGGAGATGTTGTTGGGTGGTGAAAGGAATACTTTGAGGATCTCCTCAATCCCAATGATACGCCTTCCACAGAGGAAGCAGGGGTTGTGGACGAGGTGGATGACTCGCCTATTACAGGGACTGAAGTTGCCAAGGTGGTTAAAAATCTCTTTGGTGGCCGTGCCCCAGGAGTAGACGAGATTCACCCTGAGTACCTCAAGGCCTTGAATGTTGTAGGGCTGTCATGGGTGACACGCCTCTGCAACATTGCGTGGAGGTCTGGGGAAGTGCCTTTGGCATGGCAAACCGAGGTGGTGGTTGCTCTCTTTAAAAAAGGGGGACCGGAGGGTGTGTTCCAACTTTAGAGGGATCACACTCCTCACCCTCCCTGGGAAGGTCTATGCCAAGGTACTGGAGAGGAGAGTCCGACCGTTGGTCAAACCTTGGATTCAGGAGGAGCAATGTGGTTTTTGTCCTGGCCATGGCACATCGGACCAGCTCTTTACCCTCTCGAGAATCCTCGAGGGTTCATGGGAGTTTGCCCAACCAGTTTAAATGTGTTTTGTGGACTTGGAGAAGGCATTTGACTACATCCCTCATGGTTTTATGTGGGGGGTGCTTCGGGAGTATGGGGTCTCGGGCTTGTTGTTACGAGCTATTCGGTCTCTGTATGACCGTTGTGAGAGTTTGGTTCATATTGCCAACACTCGGTCGGACTCATTCCCAGTGAAAGTTGGACTCCGCCAGGGCTGCCCTTTGTCACCAAACCTGTTCATAATTTTTATGGACAGGATTTCTAGGCGCGGCCAGGGAACGGAGAGTGTCATGCTTGGTGACCACAGGATCTCATCTCTGTTGTTTTCAGATGATGTTGTCCTGTTGGCTTCATCCAGCGGCTGGGATGAAAATCAGCACCTCCAAGTCCAAGTCCATGGTCCTCAGCCGGAAAAAGGTGGATTGTCCTCTCCAGGTTAGGGACAGGCTCCTGCCCCAAGTGGAGGAGTTTAAGTATCTCAGGGTCTTATTCATGAGTGAGGGGAGAATGGAGCGAGAGATTGATAGATGGATCGGAGCAGCATCTGCAGTGGTGTGGACATTGTACCGGTCTGTTGTGGTGAAGAGGGAGCTGAGTTCTAGGGCAAAGCTGTCGATTTACCAGTCAATCTACGTTCCTACTCTTACCTATGGTCACAAATTTTGGGTAATGACCAAAAGAATGAGATCGCGGATGCAAGCGGCTGAAGTGAGCTTTCTTCGTAGGATCGCTGAACTCACTCTCAGAGATAGGGTGAGGAGCTCAGTCATCAGGGAGAGGCTCAGAGTAGAACCACTGCTCCTCCACATTGAAAGGAGTCAGTTGAGGTGGTATGGGCATCTGATCAGGATGCCTCCTGGACGCCTCCCACTTGAGGTGTTTCGGGCATGTCCCTCTGGGAGGAAATCCCGGGGCAGACCCAGGACTCACTGGAGAGATTACGTCTCCCAGCTGGTCTGGGAACACCTTGGTATCCTCTCTGAAGAGCTGGAGCAGGTGGCAGGGGAGAGGGAAGTCTGGGCTTCTCTGCTTGAACTGCTGCCTCCACGACCCGGACCTCCGGAAAAGCGGTAGAAGATGGATGGATGGATGGATGGATGGATGGATGGAACTCCATACGAGTGTGGGATGCCCACACTCGTAACATCAGCAAAACATGTATAAAATCTTAGGTCACTCTGAAGAACAGTTCAACAGATATGCATGGAACAGACACACAGACACACACATGCACACAGATTTCGTGCATTTATAGATAGATATTCTATTATCATGTTATTCTAATCTAATTCTGCAGTTTCCTGTCACCTTTTAGCAGGTGGTCCGCCCGGAAACATTCTCCTGTCTTGACGTCTTTCACCATGTAGTCAGCAAATTTATCAACATGTCCAGATGTTCTGAAAGGATTTAAAAAAAAAAAAAAAAAAAAAAAACAGTTTTCAGGGCAATTGTTACAAAATGCAAACATGTTTCACGGAGAGCAGCTGACGCCTACTTGAGGACGGGTTCAGGGGTCAGCATGGTGCAGTCGACCTCCAGGATCTGCTCCTCCTGGATGAAGTGCTGCCTCCACACCTGCAGGATGTTGTTCTTCAGGGCGCAGCCGACTGGACCGAAGTCATACAGGCCACTCACACCTGAGGAGCAATTTGGGTTTGGAAAGAAGAAACAAAGAGCATGGCTGAATATTTTATTTCACTGCAGAGGGGGGAAATGGACATTTGCTCAAGAGGAAATATTGAAGGGGATGTTGTAAGTATTGCAGTCATGGTCATTTCAAGATTTTTTGGGGGGAGGCTTGAATTTTTGGAATGGGGAAGACTTCAAGCCCTTTCAAATAGAAAAAAAAAAAAACTGTCCCATCCCATCAACAACATAAAAAAAATAAAACTGAGTCATTAAAAAATTAAGCCATCACATAAAAAAAAAATAACCAGCATTCATATAAATGTTGCAAATTTACAAGAAAAAAAATGTAAATTTATGAGGAAAGTCACAAATTTACTCGGAAAAGTTACCTGTTTAAGATTAAAAAAAAAAGGTGTACATTTATGAAGGGAAAGACTAGCAAACTGACAGAAAAAAGTTACAAAATCTAGAAGAAAAACTACAAATTTTTCTAGAAAAATTAGCAAATATGCAATGAAAAAGGCAAATTTATGAGAAAAAAGTTGCAAATTTACAATATAAAAACTCAAAAAGGTCACACATTTATGAGGAAAAAAGCTGTAATTTTAAGAGGAAAAAATAGTAAATTTACAGGAAAAAAAAATACATTTGTGAGAAAAAAATCACAAATTTATTACAAAAAGTTAGAAATTTACATTGAAAAAAAACCTCAAAAAATAAGAAAAAAGGTCACAAATTGTCTGAGAAAAAAGATGGAATTTTAATGAGAAAAAAAATTGTAAATCTACAGGAAACAGTCATAAATTAATGAGGAAAGTTACAAATTTACTATAAAAGAAGTCATAAATTTGCAATTAAAAAGTCAAAAATTTATGAAAAAACACTGCAAATCTACAATGAAAAAATAAAAATTTATGACAGAAAAGGTCACAAATTTTCTGAGAAAACAGAATTTTATGAGAAAAAAAATGTAAATTTACAGGAAAAAAGTCTTACTGTATATTTAGGAGAATAAGTTATATATTTAGTAGAAAAATTCATAAATTTGCAATAAAAAGTCACAAATTTATGACAAAAAGTAAAAAATTTACTGATGAAAAAAGTAAAAAAAATTGAGAAAAAAATCACGAATTAATGGGAAAGTCAAATTAATGAGAAAAAAGTCACAAATTTACTAGAAAAAAATCCTAAATTTGCAATAAAAAGTCCCAAATTCATGAGAAAAAAGTTGCAAATTTGCAATGAAAAAAACTTTTTTCATTTTTGACAAAAAAAATTTTTTTGACAAATTTTTGACAAAAAAAAAGTCAAATTTATGAGAACATGTTGGAATTTTATAAGAAAAAAATGTAAATGTGTGGGAAAAATTTTTAAATTAATCAGAATAGAAGTCACAAATTCACTAAAAAAAAGTCATAAATTTGTAATAAAATGTCACAAATTTATGACAAAAAGTTGGAATTTTATGGAAAAAAACAGTAAATGTACAGGAAAACATCAGAAATTTATGAGAAAAGTAAGTCACAAATTTACTAGAAAAAAGTCACAAATTTGAGGAAAAAGTTAAAAATTTACAATGAAAAATGGATAAAACAAGATTTACAAAATTACAAGAAAAGAATTTGCAAATTTATTTGAAAACATTCACAATTTAGATGATTTTTTTTGTATTACTGCTTAGCATTGGTGCTTCAAATGCATTTTATTCAGTTATATAACATGATATAGGAAGTTTTATTAAAGTTTTATCAATGTCTATGATTCTAAATATTAAACTTTTCCAGATTATTTAGAGTATTTTCCGCTTCCTCTTTGAGCTGCCACTCTTCAGGATCGTCATCGTATTTGATTTTCTTTTCACTTTGATGTTTTATGTGGTTTCATGTTGGACTTCAGCTGTGGCCTGTAGCTCAGTCACTCTTATTAGCCAGTTTGACAGGTGATATATTTTTAAGTCCCTCCATATAGGTCAAATTAAAGAAAATAGTTGTAAATTTGTAACCACTATATTAGGGGAAAAATCACTATTTTACTATAAACAAGACAAAAGTTGTCAGGATAGTCTGCAAGAACAAAATCACAATTTTGTGATAGAAATGCAAATTTCAGTTAAAAAGTCACAAATTTATGAGGAAACAATGTAAATTTGAGAGCAAGAAATCTTGACAAATTCATGTGAAAAGCAGGAAATTTGTGTTTAACATCTGCAAATTTAGTATTAAAAAAAAATCACAAATTGACAATTAAAAGGAGGCAAAACTATGAGGGGAAAAACACCATTTGCAAAAAAAGAGACAAATTTACAAGAATAAAGTCACAAATAAGGGAAAGAAAACTTTTACTCTGTGTTCTAATTCAGATTCACTTTAGTTGTGCTCAGATTCAAACAACATATTACTCCCTTAGAGCACAATTAAATTTTGACGTGTTTCACCACCTTTTTATTTATTTTTTACAAACAAAATGAACAGGAACAGGTATCTGATAGTAAATCTGATAGTAAATTAAAGTAAAAATAACATAAAGCCCACCCACCCTATCACCAGATTGTCAACATCTCTTAGATAACATCAAATTTTCATTTTAATGTTAAACATTTTAGTGTTCAGGCATGATCCCCACCCCCCCATACACTCAAAAATTGCTTTTCCCATAATAGAACTTTTTCTTCCCTTCTCTTAAAGGGCTGAGTGGCTACTAACTGCATCAAGTATTAGCCACAGTGACTGATGAGCACATATAAATGTCAAACCCTGTTTTACCTCCATAAATGGCAAAAGCCTGATCATAGAAGAACCTCCGCTTTAAAGTATCTTCCATTTTCACTCTGTCCACTGTGTCATCTTTGGGCTGCAGGGCCAGCTCCTGCAACAGGAAGTCATTGTTCACTTTGTCACTTTGTACACTTCAGACAATGGTAGAGAGGATGTGAAAATTGCGGTAAACGTCAAAGTGAAAGTGGAGTAAATGTGCATGTCAAAGATTAATCTGAAAGTACTCTGACCTTTGCTTCGAGAATCTTCTTCCGCACCTTCAGCTCAGCCACGGCCTTGTTCACCTCCTGCTCCGAGGCGCCTGTCTCCTTCAGCTGATGCACCAGGTCACCCTACAGGGAAGAAAAATAATTATACACATTCCATCTTCAAATCAATAAAATACACTTTGTATTTGGTATTTAGTTCCATCATAGAAGCTAGTTATTCATTCATTCATTTAAGCAGCACAACTCAAAAAGTAATGAGTGGGTTTGCATTCCTGCATGTTTTATTCCAGCTGATGTACAGATGGACAGAAAGTTAAGGTCACATATAAAGGGAAATCTCAAAATGCCCTTCTATTACCTGAATCAAATCTGTTAAAGACTTGTTTGTTTGTTTGCAGGCTACCTTGAGCTCAATTTGATTCCCCCTCTTAACACTGAGAATCCCACTGAGCCGTAGGGTATGCTCAAAAAATTGTCAAGATGTGGACTGGGCCCCATGTCATCACCCTGAGTTGTAGCATTATTTCTCGTCTCCAGGACATGGGTCCCAGCGCACATCCTCACTTTGAGTTGTAGTTTGGGATTTTCTGTATTTACTTTTATGATTATCATTATCCTGGGTTGTCATTATTATTATTATTATTATGCATTGTATATTCCTTTCCCTGTTGGTTTTTGCTTGTAATCTAAGTTATCATTATCATTATTGCCATGGTCTTGTCTCTCCTGGTCCTCTGTTCATGTCTCTTGTGCACCCTCTGTCTGTGATTATCTGTGCAGCCCTGCCCGTCCTGTTTTCTGTGCCTGTGACCATTCCCTGCCGTCTCTGTTTACCCCTGATTGTACCCACCTGTTCTGTGTTATGTTGATTGCCTGTGTCTATATATGATGGCATCAATCTGTGCTCTCTATAGGTGTCTTTGTCATACATGCATGAACAACACACTCCTTGTTCCCGCCTGCCTTGTATCCAGCCAAGCCTGTTTGTGTGTGCGCGCTCCAGTCTGGACCAAAAGGGTTAAGGCTGGAGAGCAGAGTACTGCAAGACGGCAAACCCCCCCCAATCTGCGACGTCTCCATGGGACGCCCGAGCCCGGTGGTCCCAGTCGCTTGGCGCCGCCGCGTGTTTGAGTCAGTTCACGCTCTGGCGCACCCAGGAGTGTGCGCGTCAGTCAAAATGGTGGGAGCGAAGTTCGTGTGGCCAGGCCTGCGCAAACAAGTGAAAGAGTGGGCTGCAGCCTGCGTAGCGTGCCAATGAGCCAAAGTACACAGACACACGAAGGCTCCTTTGGAGCCGTTTCGTATACCGGCTAAGAGGTTCGACCATGTTCACGTGGACCTCGTGGGCCCCCTCCCGCTATCGCAGGGGAGCACGCACCTTCTGACAGTGATGGACCGCACCACACGCTGGCCAGAAGCAGTCCCGCTGGCGGCAACCATGTCCGCGGACGTGGCGCATGCTTTTTTGACGACATGGGTGGCGCGTTTTGGAATCCCGTCGGACATCACATCCGATAGGGACCCTCAGTTTGTTTCCGACCTCTGGTCCACGATGGCCCGTAGCCTGGGTGTTGCAATTCATCGCACAACCGCGTACAACCCACAGGCCAATGGGTTATGCGAGTGTTTTCATAGGTCACTGAAAGCAGCGCTCGGGGCTTCGCTGACGGATGCAAATTGGGTAGACCGGTTGCCATGGGTTTTATTGGGGTTGCGTTCCGCACCAAAAGAGGATTTGGAGGCTTCCCCTGCGGAGCTTGTTTTTTCTCAGCCACTGCGGCTGCCTGGGGAATTTTTGCCAGATAATCCCGCGCCGGACAACTGCTCGTCTCAGCGTTTGCAGCATAACGCAGACACAGGCACGCTGCCAGGCCTGGCTCACCACTGTTTTCCACGCGCTTTTGTGCCAAAAACTTTGAAGAACGCGGCGTTCGTGTTTGTCAGGCACAATGCCCACCGCCCTCCATTGCGTCCACCCTACGATGGCCCGTTCAGAGCGCTGGAAACAGGGGACAAACATTTTTTGTTAGACTTGGGGAATCGTCGGGAGAAAATATGCATAGACAGACATTAAGCCCACCTTTGTGGTGGCGGACGAGCAAGTGATGTTGGCTCAGGCCCCTCGGCGTGGAAGACCCCCACTGAGAACTCCCCAGGTAAACGATTCATCAGAGCAGCCACACGGGCAAGTCGAAGGTCCCCCCCCCCCTCACCATGGCCCACCCGCAGACAGACACACACCCGGGAGCCCCCCGCCGGCACAGCAGCGCCGCGGAGATGGTAAACCCCCGTTACAGCAGATATGGGAAGAGACTGAAGCCAAAAGGACGTGAGGACTGAAACTCGTTCTGAGATTCGGGGGGGGGGGGGTAGAGGCTGGGTTAATCATCTCAGACTGGATGCAGAGGGTAAACAGAGAAGGACAATAGGTATGGAGATTATGGTGGGGTAGCAGGAAGAAGGAGCTGGGGGGAGAAGGGATGAATGTATTATGATGCGAGATGTCATGCAGATGTGAGATGGGCAGTTGGTATAAAAGGAGAACCCATGGTGTATTGAGACATTTTTTTCCTGTGTATGACTGATGTGAGAGTGAATAAAGTCGTCTGCTGTATAAATCAGTCTCGTTATTTACACTCTCCACAGTCCCATTCATTTTCAATTCTGTAATTAATATTCACACAATGAAATAAATCTCAGTTCAGTTCCTTTCATATTTGTCAAAGTCTAACATGTGTGATTGCCTACATATAGGATACACCTCTGTATTCCACTTTCAAACACAGCCTACATTTGGGTCTGTAAAACCTGACTGGGCTACCTGTTTCAGACAGGAATACTTGCTTTCTGCAGGCATGCACAAAGTTTAAAACAAAACAAAGCAAAGTTTAATGTGCAGGAGCAGGGTGTCAGTTTCACTTGTCAGATAATGGTTATAATCATTGTTGCAAAAGCAGTATAAAGTTATGCAACAACACATTTAATCAGGTAGAACTTTTGCTTTTTAATATTTTATTTAAAAAAAACTTAATGATACTCAGACATACGCATCAGCATCTTAGCAAATAATCCCTATATGTAAACAGACTTTGTAACATGTCAGCAATAGATCTCTCCAGTCAACAATGGATTTATGCATTTTTTTTTTTATAATCTGGTGATGAAGTTAATATAAAATGACTCACCTGTTCCCTCACAGCCTGCCTTAAAGGAGCCAGTATTTCTTCCATCTTGCCACTCTGCAACCCTGAGCTGTTGGGCGCTTTTGCTTTCTTCTGCTTTTCTTCAGTCTCATAGAAAATGATGGGAGGTGCCTCTGCCTGTACAGTCTGATCTCAGTAAGGAGAGCTTTGTGTTGCATCATTCAGGAAGCTCCAGCACAATGTCATACAGTTTGTCATAGTCCTTTTCATGGAGAGTGGAGTTATAAGCTAGTTTTATGTATTGGGAAAAATCTGTTTAATAAAGTGCCATAGTAGCTCTGCTTGTAAACATCTATACATTGACATTATACTGTCAAATCAAACTAAAAAGTAGTAAGTTAAAAAAGTAAAAACAGCTGTGAGCAGCTACTAGGCTTGTCGAATAAGTGCTTCATTTTTGAAAAAAAACTGTTTTAAATTAAATCACCCTTATTGTCATTCAACCATACAACCAATCATGTACAGTAGAATAGAATTGTTGCATTGTTGTGTCTAAGAATGAGGTGCTGACAGCAGACATGAACCGAACTCTCCTTTATTCAACACACAACTAAACTACATATAAAAGGGTGGTGCCGTATGGTGGCACGGCCAGTTTGCCACATGATGACATCACATACGGTGAGCCACCACATCAAAACATCACAGGTACCACACTACAGGACACAGGCTGGTCTCTGGCACGGGGATGGGGGGGTGGGGGTGGTGGCCTTCCAGCACCTGGGGGTGCCAGAGCTGACATCGGCCATGCTGGGGGGCAGGGACTGACCAGCCCAGGGGTGGGGTTGCGCCGTGGCCTGGCCTCCTCTGGCCGTCTTCCCCTGGGGCAGATGTCTGGCTGTCCTGGGACTTGGTGGCTTCGGGACATTTGTGCTCTGTGGGAGCTGCAGCTGTGTTGATGGTGCTGTCTTGCTTGTCTTTGATTTCGGGGGGTGGGGGGCAGAAGGGGGGGGTGCTGCGGCCTGCCACCCTCTTTACATGTTTCCTGGCAAACCACTCACAACCACACACTCACTTTTGTGCGCCTTCTCACACACACGCATGCACACACATATACAGTGGTGTGAAAAAGTGTTTGCCCCCTTCCTGATTTCTCATTTTTTTGTATGTTTGTCACACTTACACTACCGTTCAAAAGTTTGGGGTCACCCAGACAATTATTTTGTGTTTTCCATGAAAAGTCACACTTATTTACCACCATGAGTTGTAAAATGAATAGAAAATATAGTCAAGACATTGACAAGGTTAGAAATAATGATTTGTATTTGAAATAATCATGTTTTCCTTCAAACTTTGCTTTCGTCAAAGAATCTTCCATTTGCAGCAATTACAGCATTGCAGACCTAACATGATTGCACAAGGGTTTTCTAATCATCCATTAGCCTTCTGACGCAATGAGCAAACATATTGTACCATTAGAACACTGGAGGGATAGCTGCTGGAAATGGGCCTCTATACACCTATGTAGATATTGCACCGAAAAACAGACATTTGCAGCTAGAATAGTCATTTACCACATTAGCAATGTATAGAGTGTATTTCTGATTAGTTTAAAGTTATCGTCATTGAAAAAAAGTGCTTTTCTTTCAAAAATATGGAAATTTCTAAGTGACCCCAAACTTTTGAACGGTAGTGTAAATGTTTCAGATCATCAAAGAACATTTAAGTATTAGACAAAGATAACACAAGTAAACACAAAATGCAGTTTTTAAATGAAAGTGTTTATTATTAAGGGTAAAAAAATCCAAACCTACATGGCCCTGTGTGAAAAAGTGATTGCCCCCCTGTTAAAACATAAATTAACTGTGGTTTATCACATCTTTGGAAAGCTGAGATCAATTTCTCTAGCCACACCCAGGCCTAATTACTGCCACACCTGTTCTCAATCAAGAAATCACTTAAAGGGGCAGCACAGTGGTGCAGTGGTTAACACTGTTGCCTTACAGCTAGAAGGTTCCAGGTTCGTATCCCCAGGCTGGCAGGGGTAGGAACCTTTCTGTGTGGCGTTTGCATGTTCTCCCTGTGCTGTGTGGGTTTACTCCGGGGGCTCCGGTTTCCTCCCACAATCCAAAGACATGCATGTTAGGTTAACTGGTTGTTCTAAATTGTCCCTAGATATCTGTCTCCTATAGGCCCTTAGAGTAGAGGATTAGTGCTAGTGAAGCGCTTTGAGTGGTCTTTGAGACTAGAAAATCACTATATAAGTATAGGTTCTTATCCTTATCCCTTAAATAGGACCTGCCTGACAAATTGAAGTAGACCAAAAGATCCTCAAAAGCTAGACATCATGCTGCGATCCAAAGAAATTAAGGAACAAATGAGAAACAAAGTAACTGAGATCTATCAGTCTGGAGAAGATTATGAAGCCATTTCTAAAGCTTTGGGAATCCAATGAACCACAGTGAGAGCCATTATCCACAAATGGCAAAAACATCGAACAGTAGTGAACCTTCCCGGGAGTGGCCAGCTGACCAAAATTACCCCAAGAGCACAGTGACGACTCATCCAAGAGGTCACAAAAGACCCCACAACAACATCCAAAGAACTGCAGGCCTCACTTGCCTCAGTTAAGGTCAGTGTTCATGACTCCACCATAAGAAAGAGACTGGGCAAAAATGGCTTGCATGGCAAAGTTCCAAGACGAAAACCACTGCTGAGTAAAAAGAACATAAAGGCTCATCTCAGTTTTGCTAGAAAACATCTTGATGATCTCCAAGACTTTTGGGAAAATACTCTGTGGACTGACGAGACAAAAGTTGAACTTTTTGGAAGGTGTGTGTCCCATTACATCTGGCATAAAAGTAACACAGCATTTCAGAAAAGGAACACCATACCAACAGTAAAATATGGTGATGGCAGTGTGATGGTCTGGGGCTGTTTTGCTGTTTCAGGACCTGGAAGACTTGCTGTGGTAAATGGAACCATGAATTCTGCTTTCTACCAAAAAATCCTGAAGGAGAATGTCCAGCCATCTGTTCGTGACCTCAAGCTGAAGCGCACTTGGGTTCTGCAGCAGGACAATGATCCAAAACACATCAGCTAGTCTGGTGTGGCCATCGCGGACCAAAGTTACGAAACAAATTGTGGACCCCTGTCGGAAGTGATGTCCAACGGGGATCCGAACTGTGCGACCCAAGCTTACAAAAATGCGCGGGCTATCTCAGCCGACGTGGTGGAGCTCAGCGGAACCACCTCTGGCCAATGTGTAGTGTGGTCCATGATTGTTAAAAGGTGTGTGGACCCCTGTGACGGTGGAAGGGGACCCACTAAATCCACATGTACGTGGTCAAACCTCCTGGCTGGAATTTGAAAAGGCTCAAGGGGGGCTTTGGTGTGCTTGTGTACCTTAGCTCATTGGCAGGCGACGCAAGCTGCAACCCATTCTTTCACATCCCTGTGTAAATGAGGCCAGATGAATTTGGACCACACTAGTTTAACTGAGGGAGTGGATGGACTTGAAAATGCAGCGGCACCAAGAGCTCGGAACCACGGGTGGGGGAGGCCGGTGGAGACGTTGCAGAGCAAGAGGGGGCACCCTTCTTGTACCACCCTGCTCTCAAGTTTTAATCTGGTAGCTGCGGACTGGAGCCCGCAAATGTCTGCGTTTCCGGTTTGGTCGGCGGCCATTGAGGAAAAATCAATACCCCTATATACCGGAGAGACCAGCATGTGTGACAAGCAGTCTGCCACAATGTTCAATTTAACGTCGCACTTAATCACGCACTTTATCTGGCAGCGGGATCGCACCATCTGGCGAGATGCAGTGGCCCAAAAAGTCGATTACCGGCAGCCCGAACTGACACTTCACTGGGTTAACAATCAGCTCGTGCGTTTCCAAACATTGGAAAACTTGTTTGAAATGGGCGAGGTGCTCCTCCTCTGATGCACTAGCCACCAAAATGGCGTCCAAGTAGACAAAAACGAACAGCAGAAGAATCAGAATCAGAAAAAGCTTTATTGCCAAGCATGTAAAAAACACACGAGGAATTTGACTTGACATTGGCGCGCATGTAAGCGCAGCACAACGACACAGCAGCCATAACAAGGCGCCTCATCAAACAGTGAAAGATAAGGGGGGGGAAAGAGGGAAGGGGAATAACACAATAGGCGGAGAGAAAAAAAACTTTGTTATCAAAATACAGCTTATAATTGTGTAAGCAGATTATGATTACAATGAAAAAAACCTCTCTATGGCACAGAGCAGACAATCAACCTCACAAAAACAAAGACAGCAGAGAGAGGCAGTGAGTGTATATGTACATCAGTGTAAGTGAATCAGTCGTGTATGTTGAATGCAGAGTGAGTGTTTATCAGTTACTGGTGGACAGCAAAAATCCTCTCTCAGCAGATGTTATGTCTTAATGTCTGAAACTTAGAAAAGCATGTCCTTGTGAGATCAACTCTCAGTGCATGGCAGATGGAAATTTCTGAGCCAGTCACATGGCGCTGTCCTTGAGAGTTCAGATTACTGTACGCCAGATTGTTTATGAAGGAGAGAAATCAGCCAGAGCGACGCAGACACAGACAGTAGCAAGCTGGGATTCAGTCAGTTAGGGAGGGAGGAGGAGGGAGAAGGAGGAGAGAAGAGAAAAGCGTCTGCTCTCTCTGAAGGCCGAAAGCGAAAAGGCAAGTCTCGGAGCACCGCGTCCATCATCCTTTGGAAAGTTTGTGCTGCGCCCTTTAACCCGAACGGCATGCACAAAAACTCGAAAAGACCGAAGGGGGTTATTACTGCCATTTTGGGGATGTCTTCTGCGCACACCAGGACCTGGTGATAACCGTGGACCAGATCCACTTTTGAAAAAATGTGCATCCCGGACAGGTGCACAGAAAAATCCTAGATGTGTGGGATGGGATGAGACGTTCATGGACACAGCGGTGAAAAGAGAGACGGGAGAAGGAAACACGGAAAGCGTGGAGGCGTGAAATTGCGCCTGAGAAGACATCAGTTTGGTAGCATTCCTCTTCCTTCTATGATTTTTGGGAACGTACAATCTCTGAGGAACAAGGTGGATGAAATTCAAGGGAATGTACGCTACCAGAAGGACTTTAAGAACTGCTGTGTCATGGCTTATACCGAGTCTTGGCTTACTGCGCATAATCGGGATGCGGACCTGTGGATTGACGGCTTTGGAGCCCCACTCCGCTCTGATCGGCAGGAAGAGGTAACGGGGAAGCGTCAGGGGGGCGGCGTATGTTTATATATTAATAAACAGTACTGCACATCTGTCACGGTCAGAGAGCGCATCTGTACACCCGATGTGGAGCTGCTGTCTGTGTCACTACGCCCCTTTTATCTACCTCGCGAGTTCCCCCAACTTTTCATAACGACTGTGTACATACACCTGAGGGCAGACGCTGAGTCCGCCTCCAGCACCGTCTTTGATGTGGTCCAGCGGCTGCAGTCAATTTCTCCAGAGGCGCCAAACTTTATTCTTGGGGATTTTAACCATGTTTCTTTAAAGAAGACACTTAAAAACTTTTATCAGTATGTCTCCTGCCCAACCAGGTGAAAAAAGACATTGGACCTGTGCTATGGATCCATAGAGAGGGCCTATAAATCACCCCCCCTTCCTCCTTTAGGATCCTCAGATCACAACTGTGTACATTTGCTGCCCACATATAAAACTGCTCTCAGAAGAGGCTAGGTGGAGACGAGAGACATTGATGTGTGGACAGAGGATTCAGTGCACAGCCTCCAGGAATGCTTTAACTGTACAGACTGGGAGATGTTCACACTGTCCTGCGGGGATGATTTGGACTCTTTGGTGGACGTCACATGCTCATACATTGCTTTCTGTAAAAATATGATCATTTCACGTAAACATGTCAAAATATATCCCAACAACAAGCCATGGGGTACAAAATCAGTTAAATCCTGCTTACAGAGGAAAGCACTTGCCTTTAAACAGGGGTCTGTTTCTGAGCTACAGGTTGCCACAAAAGAGCTGAAGGGCAAAATTTTAAGAGCAAAACAGAATTATAAATCAGAGTTGGAAAGCAAGATGGCAACAAAGAAACTTGGTTCAGCCTGGGCCGGTATGAAAACTATTGCAGGCCTTCAGAGCACAGAACGCAGCAATCGTGTGTTTTTAGATGGTTTTAATTCAGACACAGAGCTGGCTAATGCTCTTAATTGTTTTTATGGTCGTTTTGACTCCTTTGATTTTAGCACAGAAACCCAAGATTTGAAACAGAAACTCAAAGACAATCAGCACTTTAATATTGAGGTGCAGGATGTTAAAAGGGAGTTCTGCGCTGTAAAAGTGAACAAAAGTCAGGGCCCTGATAATATATGTGGGCGCTTGGTAAAGTCCTGTGCACATGAACTGAGTCCAATATTTCATTACATTTTCAATAAGTCCTTACAGACACAACATGTGCCTAAGATCTGGAAAGAAGCCGTGGTTGTTCCTGTTCCAAAATCCAGCTGTCCTAAAATGGTAAACGACTTTACACCAGTTGCTTTGACTTCAATTTTAATTAAAATTTTTGAAAAACTGGTCAGATGTGAGGTCCTAAAGCAGACTGAGCATGCATTGCATCCTCTGCAGTTTGCCTATAGGCCTCACAGAGGAGTGGAAGATGCCACTGTCACTCTGTTTAACATGCTTTTTAAACATCTGGATTTTAATGGGACACATGCCAGGCTTTTATTTGTGGACTTTTCCCCCGCCTTTAATACAATCCAACCTCATATTTTAGTTGAAAGGCTCCTGCAACAATTTGATTTGAGCAATAATCTGGTGGGTTGGATTCTGGATTTCTTAACCAACAGGACGCAGAGAGTAAGGGTCAATGGTACATTGTCTGACCTAAAGTGCTCTTCTACTGGCTCTCCTCAGGGGTGTGTGTTGTCACCACTACTCTTCATCCTGTACACAAACATGTGTCGGAGCAGACATGACAACAGACACATTATACAGTATGCTGATGACTCAGTTATTGTCAGTCTCCTCCAAGATGGTGAGAGTGGCCACGGCCCAGTAGTTGATGATTTTGTTCACTGGTGTGAGGATTCCTACCAGCTGCTGAATACGACAAAAACTAAAGATATGATTATTGACTTTAGGAGGAAAACTCCCAGGCACAAAGTCACCGTACTAAAAGGCCAGACCACCGAATGTGTACAATCCTACAAATATCTTGGGACGATTATTGATAGTAATTTAAACTTTGAAGAGAACTGTGAAAGGGTGTGCAAAAAGGGTCAGCAACATTTGCATTGCTTGAGAAAACTTGCACGCTTCCAAATTGACCGAACCATAATGACAATGTTTTATCGGGCTTTTATTGAATCTGTTTTATCCTTTTCTTTAGTGTCATGGTTTGGTCAGATAAAACTGAAACGGGAAATCCTTGGATCAGGTAGTTAGATGGTCCAGTCGTTTGCTTGGAGAGTCACAGCTGAGCCTGACATCCCTGTACACCAGACAAGTACAGAGGATTGCTACCTCCATTTTAAATGATGACTCCCACCCTTTGCACTGCCACTTTCAGCTTCTTCCCTCAAGACGGAGGTTTGCTGTCCCAAAAAGTAAAACCCAGCGCTACAAAAACAGCTTTGTTCCTGCTGCTGTCAAAGAGTTGAACAAGTTGTAACAATATATTACACATAATTTTAGGTACCTATTTATTAACTCCATTTTATATTTACTTATTTTTGTAGGATGTTATTTGGGTTCTAAATATTTTATTGGGTTTTAGACCTTTGAGTTTTTAACCTCTTTGACTAGTTTTTAACTTTTTAATATGACCCTTCTCTCTTACCTCTGGTTCTTCTCTCATCTCTTTGTCTTTATACCCTGATTGATGGAGCCTTGAGTATTTTTATCATGTTTATAGTCAGCTTCATGTGTGCCTGTGTTTGTGTCTATGCTGAATGTAATTTGTGGCTTGTAAAGATGGATGTCACCAGACTGCAAAACAAATCTACCTACGGGTACAAATAAAGTAACCTGAACCTGAACCTGATGGGGTAACGATCATGTTCCGTGGCGTTGTTTAAGCGTTGGAAATCACCGCGCGGTTGTCACGACCCATCAGACTTGGGCACCATGTGCAGTGGGGATGTCCAAGGGTTGTTGGAGCACCTAACGATGCCTAAGCGTTACAAGTTAGCAAACTCCTCACGTGCGATGGCTAGTTTAGTCACATCTAGGCGGCGAGGGCGCGCAAACACGGGTGGACCTTTCGTGGTGATAAAATGCTCAACTCCGTGCTTGGTTATCGTAGCAGAAAAAGTGGACACCGTAAGTGCTGGGAACTCAGAAATCAAACGCTGGTACTTACCCCCTGGAGCTAGAATATTTGTGTGTGTTGGTGGTCCAACTCTCCGAGCTGTGCAGGGCAAGGAGGAAAAAGACACAGCATCCACTAAACGCCTGTTGGCAACATCAACAAGTAGTCCATGAACACACAGAAAATCAGCACCTAAGATGGGGATCGAACATGCAGCTACCACAAAGTCCCACTGGTAATTGCGTCCATGTAAACATACAGTGACCATCCTTTCTCCGAACGTCCTGATGTGGGATCTGTTTGCGGCCGTTAAAGACGGCCCACAACTTTCTGCCAGCCTGTCTGCTCTGACTGGCAAAATGAGGCTCTTCTGGGAGCCAGAGTCTACCAGAAAACGTCTCCCCAAACGTGTGTCCATGATGAAAAGTAGCTTCTCCCTGTCGCCAGCAGCCATAGCCGCTACTGACCGCTGGCTGGTCTGTTTCTGCATCCTCTAGAAACGACACGGCGGCAGACAACGTTGTGTGTCGGCGCCAAAACGGTGATGATGAAAACGTGCCGTCTCGTTCCTGTGTTTCTGAGTGGCTGTTCCAGCCACCACCTGCAGCTCCTCGACCTCGTTGGACTCCGCCGACGATCTGGGTCTCACTGCCTGGACGCCGAAACTCCTGTTAGCCAGGATGATGCAGTCTGCTTCTTCTGCCAGCGCTCGGTAGTCCTTGGTCACCAACAGCGGTGAGTTGGCCAGGATTGCCCTTGTCAAAGCTGTGAGCTTCTTCAGGAAGAGGTGGGCGAAGAGAAAAGATCCGTCATCTGCGCCCAGCAAAAACAGCATGCCCTCCTTTAATTCCACAGCCGATCTGTCTCCTAATTTCGTGAGTGAGAGGAGATTCTCTGCTCTCTTTCCGGTGGAGGGGACGCAACACCCTAGCAGTAGCCGTTTGAGAGCATTGTATTTGCTCTGGGCTGGGGGAGCGCGAATCAGGCTCATTGCGTGCCGAGTGGTGCGTGGGTCCAGTGAAGCCACCACGTAATGATACTTTGTGTCATCCTCCGAGACTCCGCAGAGAATAAACTGGGCTTCCACGTGAATGAAGCAAGCAGCCGGGTCGTGGAGCCAAAAGTCCGAGAGTTTGACTGCCACAGCGAGCGTAGCGGGGGGAACCCCATGCGCGGATGTTCCCACGAAGGTGCTCAGTCCGTCTTCCATTTTCACGTCTCAGGGTCACCAAATGTGGAGGAAAGGAATCAGACGAGACACGAGCTGATGACACACAACTTTATTTCCTCCAACTAGCAGAACAGACTGTCCCTGAGTGCCAAAGCGAACTGCTTTATACATTTTCTTCCCACCTCTGGCACTCAGGGTAAACACATTTACATTCCAGTTACCAAGTGTGAACACCCATCCACATACACATTAATACATTCACGCCCCTGCGTCCTCAGGTGTGAGCCTGGCACAACTTTATTTACTACATACCCCCCAGTGCTCTGGCGCCCCTGGCTAGCACCCCCAACACCCCAAAGTACTGGGTGGAGTGTCATCTCCTTTGTGTCACCACACTATTAATTAAAACTATTTCAGACATCACTACCAATATCTTAAATGATGATCGTCTAACACAATTTCAAAAATGTCAAGAGGAATTAGACGAGATCTATAAGGAAAGAGCTTGAGGAGCATTTATACGGTCCAGACTAAAATGGATTGAAGAGGGTGAAAAAAACAGCAATTTTTTTTTAGTATAGAGAAAAGAAATATAGAGAAACTCACTGTCTAAATTAAAAATTGGGAACTCTGTAACAGAAGATTGTACTACAATTTCAAAATATGTCTCCAATTTTTATAGAGATCTTTATAGATATGACAACTGAAGAGATAGTGCTGATATATTAAACTCACTAAAAGATAAAAAAAAGCAGATGACAGCCTAAAAGAGGAGTGTGATGAAACTATAACCATTGAAGAGATAAGATGATATATTAAAAATCTCAGACTTAATAAGTTGCCAGGTAATGATGGTTTGACCTCAGAATTTTATCATACAGTGGGGTAAAAAAGTATTTAGTCAGCCACCAATTGTGCAAGTTCTCCCACTTAAAAGATGAGAGAGGTCTCCAATTTTCATCATAGGTATACCTCAACTATGAGAGACAAAATGAGAAAAAAAAATTCCAGAAAATCACATTGAAGGATTTTTAATGAATTAATTGGTAAATTCCTCGGTAAAATAAGTATTTGGTCAATAACAAAAGTTCATCTCAATACTTTGTTATATACCCTTTGTTGGCAATGACAGAGGTCAAACGTTTTCTGTAAGTTTTCACAAGGTTTTCACACACTGTTGCTGGTATTTTGGCCCATTCCTCCATGCAGATCTCCTCTAGAGCAGTGATGTTTTGGGGCTGTCGCTGGGCAACACAGACTTTCAACTCCCTCCAAAGATTTTCTATGGGGTTGAGATCTGGAGACTGGCTAGGCCACTCCAGGACCTTGAAATGCTTCTTACGAAGCCACTCCTTCATTGCCCAGGCGGTGTGTTTGGGATCATTGTCATGCTGAAATACCCAGCCACGTTTCATCTTCAATGCCCTTGCTGGTGGAAGGAGGCTTTCACTCAAAATCTCACGATACATGGCCCCATTCATTCTTTCCTTTACACGGATCAGTCGTCCTGGTCCCTTTGCAGAAAAACAGCCCCAAAGTATGATGTTTCCACCCCCATGCTTCACAGTAGTTTTGGTGTTCTTTCTCCTCCAAACACGACAAGTTGAGTTTTTACCAAAAAGTTTTATTTTGGTTTCTTCTGACCATATGACATTCTCCCAATCCTCTTCTGGATCATCCAAATGCTCTCTAGCAAACTTCAGACGGGCGTTGACATGTACTGGCTTAAGCAGGGGGACACGTCTGGCACTGCAGGATTTGAGTCCCTGGCGGTGTAGTGTGTTTCTGATGTAGCCTTTGTTACTTTGGTCCCAGCTCTCTGCAGGTCATTCACTAGGTCCCCCCCATGTGGTTCTGGGATTTTTGCTCACCGTTCTCGTGATCATTTTGACCCCATGGGGTGAGATCTTGCGTGGAGCCCCAGATCGAGGGAGATTATCAGTGGTCTTGTATGTCTTCCATTTTCTAATAATTGCTCCCACTGTTGATTTCTTCACACCAAGCTGCTTACCTATTGCAGATTCAGTCTTCCCAGCCTGGTGCAGGTCTACAATTTTGTTTCTGGTGTCCTTTGACAGCTCTTTGGTCTTGGCCATAGTGGAGTTTGGAGTCTGACTGTTTGAGGTTGTGGACAGGTGTCTTTTATACTGATAACGAGTTCAAACAGGTGCCATTAATACAGGTAACGAGTGGAGGACAGAGGAGCCTCTTAAAGAAGAAGTTACAGGTCTGTGAGAGCCAGAAATCTTGCTTGTTTGTAGGTGACCAAATACTTATTTTACTGAGGAATTTACCAATTAATTCATTAAAAATCCTTCAATGTGATTTTCTGGATTTTTTTTTTATCATTTTGTCTCTCATAGTTGAGGTATACCTATGATGAAAATTGGAGACCTCTCTCATCTTTTAAGTGGGAGAACTTGCACAATTGGTAGCTGACTAAATACTTTTTTGCCCCACTGTAATTTTTCCTCTGAAATTTCCAAATTTCTTCTAGCAGTTTATAATGAATCCATTAATAAAGAGGAACTACCCTCCTCAATGAAACAGGGTCTAATAACTCTGATTCCAAAACCAAATAAGGACCCTTTAACTATAGATAATTGGCGTAGCATCACATTATTAAATAATGACTATAAAATTTTGGCATCTGTCTTGGCTAAAAGACTAAAAAGTGGCTTACATGACATTATTCATGAATCTCAGAAGGGCTTCATGCCTGGATGTCACATCTCTGACAATATTAGACTAGTATTAGACCTGGGAAATTATAAAGATTTTATCCCCAGTGATCCAGTAATTCTCTTTCTAGACTTTCAGAAGGCTTTCGATACAGTTAGTCATAAATTTATCTTTGATACGCTATCCTTTTCAAACTTTGGAAGTTTTTTTCATTAAAGCTCTCAAGACACTCAACAAAGACAATAATAGTTCTGTTAAACTCTGATATGGCACCACTAGTAGATTTGATATCAACAAAGGGGTGTGAAAAGGATTCCAGCCTCTCCTTATATATTTTTACTTGTAGGTGAAATTTTAAATCACCTAATTCTACAGCGCTCTTTCTCAGGAATCAAAGTGTTTGACAAAGAACTTAAAATATCACAACTAGCAGACAATACAACATTATTTTTAAAAGGTTCAGAGGAAGTTTCCATAGCTTTATCTGTTATATCTAAATTCTCAGACATTTCAGGTTTGAAACTTAATTTAAAAAAATGTGAAATCCTACCCCTAAATAACACAATTGTTACTGAAATCAGTGGTATTCTTGTGAAAGAAACTAACATACTTAGGAATTCAAATTTCTAAAGATCCCAAAAACATTATGACTAATAATCTTATACCTGTTATTGAGGCAACTAAAAAGAAATATAATAGTTGGTTAGCCAGAGACTTGTTTATATAGTAGAGTGTTATTAAGTAAAGCAGAGGAGCTGTCAAGAGCCTCTTATGTTTTCTCAACACTAGATGTCTCCATACCTCGAAGCTCTAAACTTGGCAGGATCCAGTTTAATTTTTTATGGAAAAATAAGGCACATAAAGTTAAAAAAAAATGTTTTCTTAAATTCTTTAACTGAAAGTAGACGGATGTTTTGGAGTACAGTATGGGGTATCGGGCTTGTTGTTGAACTTTTTCTATACTCAAATTTTAAAAATTAACTGGATTAAAAGATTCCTTAAGAATCCAAATAGTTTATGAAAAATTGGCAGCCTTAATTTCCTATTGCAATGCCCTTTTTCTGTTGGAAAACTTCTTATCAAATTATCCAGTTTCCATCAACAGACTCTGTTATGTTGGGCGCTTCTGTTCAAACACAACTACTCTCCTCACAACTGTATTTTGGGGAATAATGCTTACATCTTACATAACAACCAACTTTTAGATGAAAACAGTAAGTGGCATAGCTATGAGGCTTTCTTAGATAAAAACAAGGCCAATGTATCTCAAGAGTTTGAGAAAGTCATCAAGTCCATACCCCACAGTATAGTGTCTTTAGCACAAAGCATACAGTTTGTTGAACTGAATGTACACCCTATTTCAATTAGTGGAGTTCCTATACTTGATAAGAAGCGTACAAACAAGTTTAGAAGAGCTTATCTTGAGCACCTCTCTACTCCCATATGCAAACATAAGTGGATTTATCGAAGCAAAAAACAATGGAATGCTGTTTTCCTCTTACCCTATATATATATACAGTGGTGTGGAAAAGTGTTTGCCCCCTTCCCAATTTCTCATTTTTTTGTGTGTTTGTCACACTTAAATGTTTCAGATCATCAAATAAATTTAAATATTAGACAAAGATAACACAAATAAACACAAAATGCAGTTTTTAAATTAAGGTGTTTATTATTAAGGGAAAAAATCCAAACCTACATGGCCCTGTGTGAAAAAGTGATTGCCCCTAAACCTAATAACTGCTTGGGCCACCCTTAGCAGCAACAACTGCAATCAAGCGTTTGCGATAACTGGCAATGAGTCTTTTACAGCGCTGTGGAGGAATTTTGGCCCACTCATCTTTGCAGAATTGTTGTAATTCAGCCACATTGGAGGGTTTTCGAACATGAACTGCCTTTTTAAAGTCATGCCACAGCATCTTAGTTGGATTCAGGTCAGGACTTTGACTAGGCCACTCAAAAGTCTTCATTTTGTTTTTCTTAAGCCATTCAGAGGTGGACTTGTTGGTGTATTTTGGATCATTGTCCTGCTGCAGAACCCAAGTGCGCTTCAGCTTGAGGTCACGAACAGATGGCCGTACATTGTCCTTCAGGATTTTTTGGTAGACAGCAGAATTCATGGTTCCATTTACCACAGCAAGTCTTCCAGGTCCTGAAGCAGCAAAACAGCCCCAGACCATCACACTACCACCACCATATTTTACTGTTGGTATGATGTTCCTTTTCTGAAATTCTGTGTTACTTTTACGCCAGATGTAATGGGACACACACCTTCCAAAAATTTGAACTTTTGTCTCGTCAGTCCATGGAGTATTTTCCCAAAAGTCTTAGGGATCATCAAGATGTTTTCTGGCAAAACTGAGACAAGCCTTTATGTTCTTTTTACTCAGCAGTGGTTTTTGTTTTGGAACTCTGCCATGCAGGCCATTTTTACCCAGTCTCTTTCTTATGGTGGAGTGATGAACACTGACCTTAACTGAGGCAAGTGAGGCCTGCAGTTCTTTGGATGTTGTTGTGGGGTCTTTTGTGACCTCTTGGATGAGTCGTCACTGCGCTCTTGCGGTAATTTTGGTCAGTCAGCCATTCCTTGGAAGGTTCACCACTGTTCGATGTTTTTGCCATTTGTGGATAATGGCTCTCACTGTGGTTTGCTGGAGCCCCAAAGCTTTAGAAATGACTAGAAAATTGAACTCAGCTTTCAAAGATGTGATAAACCACAGTTAATTTATGTTTTAACAGGGGGACAATCACTTTTTCACACAGGACCATGTAAGTTTGGATTTTTTTTTACCCTTAATAATAAACACCTTCATTTAAAAACTGCATTTTGTGTTTACTTGTGTTATCTTTGTCTAATATTTAAATTTGTTTGATGATCTGAAACATTTAAGCGCGACAAACCTACAAAAAAAAATGAGAAATCAGGAAAGGGCAAACACTTTTTCACACCACTGTTTTTCCCTAAATCAAATGCAAATTAATTTACAACCCTTACTTTATTTTTTTTTTGAAGTTTTTGTTGTTAATATTCTGCCTCTCTCTGTTAAAATAAACGTACCATAAAAATATGGACTGTTAATTTCTTTGTAAGGGAGTAAACTTACAAATTCAGCAAGGGATCAAATATTTATTTCCCCCACTGTATATGGAAGAGAGCAGAGATATATTACTGCCTAATTATGTGTGTGTGTGTGTGGGGGGGGGGGGTTCTGAATGTTGACCCCAAATCAAAAACTGTTTGGAGGGAACTGTTATTACCACGTTGTTGAACAGGACTGACTGCATTGGACTTCTGTCCTCAGTTTAGAATTGAGTATAGGCAACTTTTTGAAATGTTGTTTAGTGCTTGGTTATAAAGCAATTACATAGAAAAATGTAATCACTTTTTGTCTTTATTTCAGAACCTGCTTCCAAGCACTTGGTGAGAGTGAGGCTCATGAAAAACTCCAATGTAGACCTGAACAACCACTGTATTGGAAAACCTGCTGAAGGAGGTAAGTCGTGTTTTATTTACACTTTAGCAAATGTTTATACAAAATGTACATCAGATGATCATACTTTTGTATCCGTGGTTAGAGATGATATAACATTCCTAAATTTGTTTAATTTTCAAGATGTCCAGAATATTTTGTGTAAGGAATATGCTAATAGTTACCATATCAAAAGAATGAACAGATTATATATTTGTTCACACTGAAAACATGTTATTATAGCTCCATTCTTTTTTTAAATCAACACTTGAACTTGGCAAAGCAAACAAACAAAAAACTCCTGACAAAACGATGAGAAAATTGAATTAGTGTCAAAATTAATAATTCACCAGAACTGCATTTCATATATACATTTTGCTTTGTGTTTTTTTTTTTTTGGGGGGGGGGGGGGTATCATCACCTGAATAAAAATAAGAATTGAATTCAGCCACAATCATCAGGTTTCCAGCAGCTGTAGACTTTAGGATCTTGTGCCATTTACCAACAGTATTTGTGCTACAATGTAGGTTTTAAAATGCATAGGTGAGACATGTTGCACTTTAAACTTTTCCTCAGATTTGAACCCAGGACCTCTAGTATACCATATTGATGGCCGTAGCCACTGCAGCACAGGACTGTCATTTCATGCTCTTTATTTTGTCAAAACACACAAATTGTTCCATTGACAAAGGCTGATAGACATTTCATAAATGTGATTTGTGACTGGCACACACTAAGAAAAGAATTGCAACAAATTCGGTGTACTTCCACAAAATGTTGCGATTGTGAGTGTGAACTTTGATTAATTTTTGAGCTAAATCAGAAGATACAGGCGTAAGAGACTGTTCAAATTCAATGGCGTGTAAAATAAGAGCAGACTGACACGTGGTGATAATTTTACCCACATTTCATTATCAATATCTATAGATGATGCATGCTTAATTTTTTTTTTTTTTTTAGAATATTTTATTTTCAATTTAACAAAACATTAATGGACATACAAAAAAAAAAAAAAAAATTTCAAGCACCTTCCCTTACCCACCCCTAAAAAAAAGAGAGAGAGGCGAGACAATATTTAATATTGTGACAAAAGCTAATCAAATAACCTTTCTATAGCTTATCCACTATAAAAGTTGGCAGGGTGTCCATATAGGTCAGCTAGGGTTGCCACATTTCCACAAGAGTTATAATCATTCCTGAGTGTATATGTGATCTTCTAGAACAGAATACAACTGTTCATTTCGGAGACCCATCTTGCTACAGGGAGTTGGGAGTCAGACTTCCACGTAGTGGCAATGCACTTCCAGGCAACACACAAGGCCAATACAAGAAACTTCTTTTGTTTTTTTCTTAATTGTGCATCAACCATTGTGAAGTCCCCTAACAAAAGAATTTGAGGATCTGGTGGGAGATACAGTCCTAAGAGTTGTGTCATAACATCAGAAAAATCGTGCCAGAAAGTACTAAGTTTTGTGCATGACTGGGTGCAGTGCAGGAAGGAGCCTTCTTCTATGCCACATCTAAAGCACAAATTGGGTATTTCTGGTTTATATTTGAGGTGTAATATAGGTCTGATGGAGAAAGTTATAATGAGTTAGTCTGTATCTGGAATTAGTAGTATCAGTTAGGCTTCTCTGACACAGTTTAGACCAGAGCTCTGTACTTATTTTCACACACCAAGTCGGACTCCCATTTCTCCCTTGATTTATGCAACTTTGGTTTTGGAGCACAATCCATCAAAAGAAAATACAATTTTGAAATGAGACGAGGTGCGTCTTCCTTATGAAGCAGACTCTCCAAATCACTGAGTGCAGGTGAAGTCATTTTAGATCCCAGAGCAGTTTGAAGAAAATGCCTTAACTGCAGATAACAAAAAAAAAAAAAAGTCTGCTAGACAAATCATATTGCTTCCTCATGTCTTCAAAGGACATCATGGAGCCATCCTTATCGCAGTCTTCCAGATGACGAACTCCTTTCTGGGGCCATACTTCCAAGGTCTTATTATCCAGTGACATAGGTATGAGTTCATTCTGCTTCAGAGGCATTTTGGGTGAAAAAATAATTTTAATCCAATTTTTTTCCAAACATCATACCATGCTTTAATGATATGTATAAAGATAGGGTTATCAATTCTGCTGCATATAGTCATAGGTGTCCATTTGTAGGCAAGGTATGAAGGGACATTTTCTTTAAGAGCATACATTCCAATTGAGACCCAAGATGGAACATTTTCCTTTTCAAAAGGAAAAGAAATAAATCGGATTTGAACAGCCCAGTAATATTTTTCAAGGTTAGGGAGTCGAAGACCCCCCCAATTTATAGTCACAGGTAAGTCTCTCTGCAGAAACCCTTGGAGTCTTACCACTCCATATAAATTGTCTAATATGTTTATTAAGGTTTTTAAAGAAATCAAGTAGAACTGGGATCGGTAAGGACTGAAAGAGGTACTGCAGCCTTGGTAGGTAATACCTTCATTTTAATAGTTTATTCGGCCAATCAAAGTGATAGGTAAATATATCCATTTCTATAGATCCTTTATTATTTGATTAACTTGTGGCAAGTAATTGGGTTTGTGCGGATGCTTTAAATTATTATCCACTGTAATTCCGAGGTATTTTATACCATTTGGGGACCATTTAAATTGGCTTCTTTGCTGATATTCAACATAATCAGTTTTTGAGAGTGGAAGAATTTCACTTTTTTCATAGTTTACTTTATAACCTGACATAAGCCCAAAAGTGTTTAGAACAGTTTGTAATTTTGCAAGAGAATCAAGTGGGTTTGTTAAGTATACAGTTATGTCATCAGCCATAAGATTGATTTTGTGTGTTGTCTGACCCACTTTTACACCCTTTATCTCTGGGTTTTGTCTGATGGTCTCAGCCAAAGGCTCGATGGCTAATACCAAGAACCCAGGAGATAAGGGACACCCTTGTCTACTAGATCTGCTCAGGGGGAAGGCTGTGGATGTTTGTCCATTAGTAATTATTTTGGCTTGTAGTTTTTTAGAGAGAGTTCTGACCCAGTCAGTAAAATAAGAACCAAATCCAAATTTTGACAAGACCTTGAGTAAATATGGCCACTCCAGCCTATCGAAGGCCTTTTCCGCATCTAAAGTAACAGCTATACTACACTGGTGGTCGCCATATGAATAACATTGAGTAATCTACACAAATTGTTGGTGGAGGATCTCTTCTGGATGAAACAAACTTGGTCTGGATTTATCAGTTTTGATAAATATTTACTTAATCTATTTGCTAGAGCTTTAGATATCAACTTATAGTCTGTGTTCAAGAGTGACATTGGCCGAAAGGAGGAGCATTTTGTTTTTTATGGATCACTAATTATAGCCATCAAAAAAGAATCAGGAAGGCTTTGTGTTTTAGATGCTAGATTTATGACACCCATGAGAAGAGGTAGGAGCAAATCCTTAAACTCTATAAAATTTGGGCGGGAACCCATCCTCCCCTGGTGACTTATTAGACTGCAGCATTGACAAAGCTTTTTCCAGTTCTTTTGAACTGAAAGAGATCTAGATCTCTCCGGTCTACCTCATTCAGTTTGGGTAGCTCAACACCTGATAAGAATGTATCTATACTGGTTAGATCTTCTGGTGATTCTGACATATACAGTAAATTAACAGAAATTTTTAAAAGTTTCATTAATTTCTTTTGGATTCTGTGTAATATCGCCAAGTACATTCTCAATTTCATTAACTGTTCCTGAGCTCTCCTCTTTCTTTAATTGCCAAGAAAGGACTCTATGGCCTTTTTCCCCCAGTTCACAATACCTCTGTTTTGTCCTCAAGATATTTTTATCAGCCCTGTATATACATGAGGTATTATACTTGAGTTTTTTTTACTAACCAATAAGCTATACATCTTCTTATCCCCATGTTGCGGAAAGTCTTCTTCCAGCCTCAAAATTTCTCTAATTCTTCCATCTCCACTACCCTTTTGTGTAGATTATTTGACCTCTTAAATAAGCTTTTAATGTATCCCATAATATAAAACTATTAGGGGCAGAAGCACAATTTTCCACAAGTTCTTTTGTTCCCTAATAAATTTACAGAAAGCACTTTTTTAAGGAGGATTGTGTTCAAACGCCACCTGTACATACTCGGTATTTTGTGAAGCATTTCTATAGATAAGGTAAGTGGAGAATGATCAGAAAGTAGTCTTGACAAATAGACTCTAGTGCTCTATAAGTCACTTGTGTTGACAGCAGTGTTGGGAGTAATGCGTTACTGTAACGCCACTACTTTTGCAGTAATGTGCTGTGTAACAGAATTACTGTTTAAAAATTCAGTAATGCGTTACAGTTACTGAAATTTGATCAGATGTGTTACTTGCGTTACTCGTTTTATTAATATGGATAGATATTTTAGCGCAAATAGACGATCATACAACTTGCAGTTGCTAGACACCCTCCCCATCAGCTGCCAACTGGGGATGAATACACAGTTTCGGTGGCTATGGGCAGGACTGCCATCCCCAGCGCCACCACCGGCCTCAAGCCAGTGGAGGTTGTCATGCCAAAGGCAAATGTAAGCAAATAAATAAGCAAAAAAAGGTGACTGTGATTTGTTGCAGTATAGAACAGCTTCTTGTAAGCGGTGAACTTCCATTTATCTGTGCTTTCTATTTTATTTTATCTCATTCATTTACATGCTGTTGTGATATGCAACTATTTCCATCCATCCATCTTCTACCGCTTTTCTGGAGGTCCGGGTCACGGAGGCAGCAGTTCAAGCAGAGAAGCCCAGACTTCCCTCTCCCCAGCCACCTGCTCCAGCTCTACAGAGAGGATACCAAGCCGTTCCCAGACCAGCTGGGAGACATAGTCTCTCCACCGAGTCCTGGGTCTGCCCTGGGGTCTCCTCCCAGAGGGACGTGCCCAAAACACCTCAAGTGGGAGGCGTCCAGGAGGCATCCTAATCAGATGCCCATACCACCTCAACTGGCTCCTTTTAATGTGGAGGAGCAGTGGTTGTACTCTGAGCCTCCCCCGGATGACTGAGCTCCTCACCCTATCTCTGAGGGTGAGTCCAGCGATCCTACGAAGAAAGCTCATTTCAGCCACTTGTATCTGCGATCTCGTTCTTTCGGTCATTACCCAAAGCTCGTGACCATAGGTAAGGATAGGAACATAGATTGACTGGTGAAGCGGCAGCTTAGAGCTCAACTCCCTCTTCACCACAACAGGCCGGTACAACATCCGCATCACTGCAGATGCTGCTCCGATCTATCTGTCAATCTCTCGCTCCATTCTCCCCTCACTCGTGAAAAAGACCCCAAGATACTTAAACTCCTCCACTTGGGGCAGGAGCCTGTCCCCAACCTGGAGAGGATAATTCACCTTTTTCCTGCTGAGGACCATGGACTCGGACTTGGAGGTACTGATTCTCATCCCAGCCGCTTCACACTCAGCGGCAAACCGTCCCAGAAAGACCTGTAGGTCATTGCTGGATGAAGCCAGCAGGACAACATCATCTGCAAACAACAGAGATGAGATCCTGTGGTCACCAACCATGACACCCTCCATTCCCTGGCTGCACCTAGAAATCCTGTCCATAAAAATTATAAACAGGATTGGTGACAAAGGGCAGTCCTGGCTGGGCAAACTCCCATGAACCCTCAACGATTCTCGAGAGGGTAAAGAGCTGGTCCAATGTGCCACGGCCAGGACGAAAACCACATTGCTCCTCCTGAATCCGAGCTTCGACCAATGGCCGGACTCTCCTCTCCAGTACCTTGGCATAGACCTTCCCAGGGAGGCTGGGGAGTGTGATCCCTCTAAAGTTGGAGCACACCCTCCGGTCCCCTTTTTTGAAGAGAGGAACCACCACCCCAGTTTGCCATGCCAAAGGCACTGCCCCCGACCTCCACGCAATGGAGCAACTATTTGCTCCATGCAACTATTTCATAGAAGTAAATCCTCTAAATATGCATTTTTAATGGGCTGGTCCAGGTGTGTCAAACATATGGCTCGTGGGCCAAAAACAGCCCACAAGGGGGTCCAAAATTTTCTCTGTGAATTCACAGCTTTATTTCTAGTAAATTTCTGACTTTCTACTGATTACAACAGTTTGTGTAAATCTGAGATTTTTTTTTCTCTGTATGATGAGACTTTTTTTCTCATCAGTTTTTTTTCTTTTTTCTGATGAGAACAAGGGGCCCTAGATCGTGCTGTGTGTGCAAGATGATTTAAGTATGCATCTAAAAGTAACGTGAAAATTACTTTTCCAAGTAACTAGCTACTTAAATCATGCAGTAACTCAAAAGTAACTCAGTTACTTTTGAAAAGAAATAACTAGTAATTGTAACTAGTTACTATTTTTTAGTAGCTTGCCCAGCACTGGTTGACAGTAAGAAAAAATCTATTCTAGTATGTGAGTTATGACGGCTAGAGTTATAAGAATAGTCTAGGTTTGAGGATGCATATGCCTCCAGATATCTGTCAGGTTTAAATCCTTCATAAATGACAGAGTAACTGAGGTTGATTTAGCTTTAGAAGTGGAAGGTGCTGACTTATCCAAAATTGGATCTAAACAAAAATTAGTCTCCTCCCATGAGAATATGCTTATGGCCTTCTGATACTTTAAGAAAGATGTCTTGGATAAAGGAAATACCATTTTAAAAGAGTCCAGTGTTCTGAGTAGATATGACAATTTATTAAAACATAGCAACTTAATGGATCACTGATCATTTCTTGAACAGTAATGGGAATGTTTTTATTAGGGCAGCGACTCCTCTGGCCTTAGAGTCGAAAGAGGAGAAAACTTGACCTATCCACCCTTTCTTCAGTGGCTTATGTTCTTGTGCAGTAAGATGGGTCTCCTGAATAAAAGCTCTATCTGTTTCAATCTTTTTTAAATATGTTAACACCCTTTTCCTTTTAATAGGCCCATTTAGATCATTGACATTAAAACTAACAAATTTCTTCTTCTCTTAGATTTGATTGGCGGTTGTTGCCATGGTAACAGTAACTTTCTACAGACATGCAGAAATGCTTGCTTATACTTGGTTTCTACAGGCATGCACGGATATGTAAGAGTGACCATAAAAGGAGTCGTTCACATGAAACCATGTCAAAGATCAAAGGCAGGCATCACCATGGTTACTGTTGCCATGGTAACTGTAACTTTCTATGAGCATGCAGAAATGCTTGCTTAAAGGCAGGCATCACCATGGTTACTGTTGCCATAGTAACCATGTCAAAGGTCAAAGGCAGGCATGCAGCAGAAATACTTGCTTATACTTGGTTTCTACGGGCATGCACGGGTATGCATTAGTTCATATGAAAAAGGGAAAGATTAAACAATAACTCGCCCTGTAGTCACTCAGAAATAAAATGAAAGAAAAAGCCTCTCTTCCAAAAAAACTAAACAGAAGATTACAAACAGAACCGCACCGACCCCTAGAACACTTGGCATCATCCACAGTTGCTAACCAGGGCCTCCGTTGAATACTGTCTAAAAGTATCATGTCTAACTAATACAGGTAAGGCCCAGAACTCTTCTGTATAGAAACTTATAATCACTCGGTAAGTAACAATCTGAAATGGTGAAAATATTTTAACACCCGTTGTACAGAAATAAATTCTTTCAAGTGCAGCCTCAGAGCAGTACGTTAGGCTCCCCTTTGTCCATAAAAAATATAATCAGGAGAGGTTTGCACATACATAAAGTCTCCAGATAATTTGTGGAAAGAATATGCAGGATTGTCGCTCTCCTCTCGGCAGTGTTGCCAACTTGGTGACTTTCTCTCCAAATCTGGCAACTTTTCAAATCCTCTTAGTGACTTTTTTTTTTTTTTGTCAAAAGCGACTAGTGACAAATCTAGCGACTTTTCCTGGTGTTATCGGAGACTTTTCTGGTGTTTTGGAGGCTGATGTGAAAGCACTTTTTCTCTGCAGTTACTGTCCTCAACAAGCAGCAGGTGCTACCGTGAGCCTGTCCCCATCCCAAAACACTCACAGGTGGTCAGTCTCACAGTAGCCTCGTGCAGCAGTTAGCTGCAGTCAGAGAGGAGACCCACGTCACTGGCGTCCACACTGCAAATGAATTGCGTGTGCTGTGTGCCCCCCCCCCCCCCCGCAAAAAAAAAATCCTGCCCAGTTTTACAGAGCGGGATGTAAATGTTTCTTCACTGATAGTATCACACTAATAAATCACTGCATTTGACTTACAGCCTCAGTCACATACTCACCTCATTCACTGTGTGTGTGTCTCTGTGACATGAGCTAAATATCTAGATAGCTAGCTCATCATGTCGCAGTCAAAATTGTGCGCTCAAAAGTACAGAAAGGAGTGGGACTCAAACCCTGAATTCAAAGGCTGGTTGAAGCCTTTTATTGGAGATGATACACGGGCATACTGCCTGTATTGTCCCAAGCCCGGATAAAGGAGGAGGGTTGGCTGTAGAGCTAGCAATTCCCCCCACATAACAGTCATTTCATTAAATTTGATATTCTAACATTTAACAATGCAGGACAAAACTGATTTATGTAATGTGTGTCTAGACGAAGCATTAACAAGGCTTGGTGCACGAACTCTGTCACTGTTGAGAGACACTGCTCAACTAACCTGGAGTTTCTCATGGTTAAATGTAGACCTTTCTATCTGCCACGCGAGTTCACTTGTACCATCATAACAGCCGCTTACATTTCTCCGGATGCTAATGCTAAGCTTGCTATGAAAGAACTGCATGCAGCTATTAGCAAACAACAAACTGCACACCCAGAGGCAGCATTTATTGTGGCGGGTGATTTTAACCACTCTAACCTCAAGACAGTGCTTCCTAAATTCTACCAGCATGTCTCCTGTCACACAAGAGGGGACAAAACATTGGACCATGTTTACACCAATACTGTGGGAGCCTACACAGCAACTCCCCTCCCCCACCTAGGTCAGTCTGATCACTTATCCTTGTTCCTTACCCCCAAGTACGTACCGCTCATCAACCGGGTGAAGCCATCAGTGAGGACCATCAAAGTGTGGTCAGAGGGGGTTGACTCTGTACTCCAGGAGAAGTTTAGGAACACAGACTGGAGTATGTTCACCTCTCTGGCTACCTGTGGCTCCCACATAAACATCACCTCTTACACCCACTCAGTCCTGGACCATATCAACACCACTATTGACAGTGTCACCACGGAAAGACAGATCACCACGTACCCAAATCAGAAGCCGTGGATGAACAGAGAAGTGCGGCTTCTGCTAAAAGCACGTAACAATGCCTTTAGATCTGGTGATGCACAGGCCTACAGTTCATCCAGGGCAGATCTGAAGAGGGGCATCAAGAAGGCCAAGCACAGCTACAAGCTGAAGGTGGAGGAACATTTTGGGGACTCTGACCCCCGACGTATGTGGCAGGGCATTCAAGCTATCTCTGATTATAAGCCCAGCAACTCCATACCTATAGCCATGACTGTGCCCTTTCTCAATGAGCTAAATAACTTCTATGCTTGTTTTGACAAGGACAACAACGAAAAGAACATCAATTTCCCACCCTCTGATGACCTCCACCACCTCACACTCACCCACACCAACGTCCGTAACGCACTGAGTCATGTCAACGAACGTAAGGCTGCTGGCCCTGATGGCATTCCTGGGCGTGTGCTGAGGGCATGCGCTGAGCAGCTGGCAGGGGTCTTCACAGACATCTTCAATCTGTCCCTGGCCCAGGCCGTGGTACCAGCGTGCTTCAAGACCACCTCAATAGTACCAGTGCCGAAACATTCAACACCATCGTGCCTAAATGACTATCGCCCTGTGGCACTGACGCCCATAGTCATGAAGTGCTTTGAGCGACTGGTCTTGGCACAGCTCAAAAAAGGCCTGCCCCCTACACTGGACCCTCATCAGTTCGCCTACCGGAGCAACAGGAGTACAGAGGATGCGGTTTCTACAGCGCTGCACTATGTACTCTCACACCTGGATGACAAGAACACCTACGCAAGAATGCTGTTTGTTGACTTCAGCTCAGCATTCAACACAGTTATCCCCTCCAAGTTGCTCACTAAACTTGGGGACCTGGGAATCAGTACCTCCACCTGCAACTGGATCATGGATTTTCTGACCAACAGACCCCAGCATGTTAGGTCAGGCCCCAACCGTTCTTCCGTCATCACACTCAACACTGGCGTACCAAAGGGCTGTGTGCTCAGCCCATTCCTCTACTCCCTCTACACCCATGACTGCAGGCCTATGTATGGATCCAATTCCATCATAAAGTTCGCAGATGACACCACGGTGATTGGACTCATCAGGGACAACGACGAGTCAGATTACAGGGCAGAGGTTGAGCACTTGGCTACTTGGTGCGCTGACAATAACCTGCTCCTTAACACCAGCAAAAACCAAGGAGCTCATAGTGGACTACAGGAAGGAGAGGGAAGAGACACATGACCCCATCCATATCAATGGCATAGCTGTTGAACGTGTCCCCAGCTTCAAATTCCTGGGGACCCACATCTCGGAGGACCTGTCCTGGTCAGTTAACACCACCAGCCTGATCAAGAAGGCCCATCAGCGCCTCTTCTTCTTGAGGACACTGAAGAAGAACCATCTGTCAACTGACATCCTGGGCAACTTCTACCGCTGCGTGATAGAGAGCACCCTGACCAACTGTATCACAGTCTGGTATGGGAGCTGCTCTGTCGCTGACCGCAAGGCGCTGCAGCGGGTAGTGAAAACCGCCCAACGCATCACAGGGACTCCACTTCCAGTTATAGAGGACGTCTACAGGAAAAGATGTCTGCGCCGGGCACGCAGCATTCTTAGGGACTCCAACCATCCTGCTCATGAACTGTTCCAGCTTCTCCCCTCCAGAAGACGTTTCAGAAGCCTTCGGACTAGAACCAGCAGGTTTAGGAAGTTTCTTTCCAACAGCTGTCACGTTATTGAACTTAGTTCCCCGCTGACTCTCTTACCATCATCTCTTACCATCCTCACCTGTACATAACTGCATAACTACATCTAACTTATTGCACATTATTTGCACATAACAGTACTCTTAACTTTCTGCACTGCTGCATATATTTGCATATATTTGCTTAAATTGCACATACTGTTAATTACCGTATATACTGCACTGCTGTCCTTTGCACTTCTGATTGGATGCTAAACTGTGTTTCGTTACCTTGTATTCATACATGTGTAATGACAATAAAGTTGAATCTAATCTAATCTAAAGTCATGAAGTTATTTTGAGAAGTGATGGCCTATTAAAATGGCAAAATGAAAACAAACCAAGAATCAACAGAACAAAGTTCATTTGTAGTTCTAAACATATTTAGGGTGGGTTTTTTTGTTTTTTTTACTTACTTTTGTCTCTCCCACACATTCTTCTTCTCTCCTACAGCATCCATTATAATAACATGCAAATGACCAATTATGCAAATTAGGTTGTCATTTATCGACTTTTAGAATAGCCAATATCTACTTTCCTTATTGAGGAGTTGCCAACACTGCCCCTTGGCGGGGGAGCTGCAGTGCTGCACCTGTGGTTGCCGGTGAGGATCAGGACTTGTCACTTCCCGGGAAGTGTCAAGAGAAAAGATGCCGCTGCTTCAGGTGTTTTGAGGAATTCCCTCACCCCATTTGGTAGGGCGACTCTCAAAACTGCTGGGTGGAGAAGGCTGAATTGGAGTTTCTTTGCATGCAGCTACTCCTTAACGTGGTTGTATTCCTTTCTGCGCCTCACCAAGTCTGCGCTCAGGTCGGGGAAAAACATCGCTGCATTACCATTGTAAGTGATTGGCCCACCTTTTTCTCTGGATATCTTAGTGGCTGTTGGGAGAATTTTATCCCGATCCTGGAACTTTAGCAGACGAATGAGGATGGGTCTGGGCTGTTTATCTCCTGGCGGGCAAAACACCGGGGACTGATGTGCTCTTTCAATAATAGCAGCTCGGGGAAATGCTCTCACTCAAGCACAGACGGGATCCAGTCTGTAAAAAACTGCACTGGGTCCTTCCCTTCCCTGCCCTCTTGTAGGTTAACAATACGGACACTGTTACGCTGGCTTTGATTTTCTAGTTGGTCTACTTTGTCCATGAAAGTTCTTCTCTTTCATTAGACGGTGAACACAAGAGTCCGCTTCTGTAATGCATGAGCACATTTCATCTATCACCGTCTTCAACCCAGAGATAGAGTGGTGAATTTCAGCGGTTTGGGCATCGAGCTTCTGGGACATTGCTTCATGACCACATTTCATTTCTTGTAATATAGCATAGCTTCCCTCCATTCCATGTTGCTCTTCTGCAGCCATGCTGTCCTCAGTGTCCTTTTCATGTGCTACAGCTTCACAGGAAGGAAAATGATCAACAATCCAGCTTTGGGTCTTATTTCGAGATCTTAAGTCCATATTTCGACAGATAGGTTGAAGTAGATCAGGTGCTATTTATAAGTTAAAACTGAGTTTTACTTAGGCGCTCCATAGCAAACGTCCTCCTAGCTCAACTGCATCTCCGATGCATGCCTAATTTTAAGCAATTTTTTGGGAAAAAAACTCAAAGGAGTTCAGTCTAATTTCACTTTAACATTTTGGAAAATTCTGTAGAAAACTTTATTTTTAGAGATTAACACAAACTGGGCAAAGTACTGTTAGAAAAAATGAAGGAATTTTGAATATAGGCCAAGCAGTTTTTAAGATATTTGTGGAAATAGGGTGGGGCAAAAAAGTATTTAGTCAGCCACCAATTGTTCAAGTTCTCCCACTTAAAAGATGAGAGAGGTCTCCAATTTTCATCATAGGTATACCTCAACTATGAGAGACAAAATGAGAAAAAAAAAAAATCCAGAAAATCACATTGAAGGATTTTTAATGAATTAATCGGTAAATTCCTCTGTAAAATAAGTATTTGGTCACCTACAAACAAGCAAGATTTCTGGCTCTCACAGACGTGTAACTTCTTCTTTAAGAGGCTCCTCTGTCCTCCACTCGTTACCTGTATTAATGGCACCTGTTTGAACTCGTTATCAGTATAAAAGACACCTGTCCACAACCTCAAACAGACTCCAAACTCCACTATGGCCAAGACCAAAGAGCTGTCAAAGGACACCAGAAACAAAATTGTAGACCTGCACCAGGCTGGGAAGACTGAATCTGCAATAGGTAAGCAGCTTGGTGTGAAGAAATCAACTGTGAGAGCAATTATTAGAAAATGGAAGACATACAAGACCACTGATAATCTCCCTCCATCTGGGGCTCCACGCAAGATCTCACCCTGTAGGGTCAAAATGATCACGAGAACGGTGAGCAAAAATCCCAGAACCACACGGGGGGGACCTAGTGAATGACCTGCAGAGAGCTGGGACCAAAGTAACAAAAGCTACTATCAGTAACACACTATGCCGCCAGGGACTCAAATCCTGCAGTGCCAGACGTGTCCCCCTGCTTAAGCCAGTACACGTCCAGGCCCGTCTGAAGTTTGCTAGAGAGCATTTGGATGATCCAGAAGAGGATTGGGAGAATGTCATATGGTCAGATGAAACCAAAATAGAACTTTTTGGTAAAAACTCAACTTGTCGTGTTTGGAGGAGAAAGAACACCATACCTACTGT
This sequence comes from Pholidichthys leucotaenia, assembly GCA_020510985.1. Lineage (NCBI taxonomy): Eukaryota > Metazoa > Chordata > Actinopteri > Cichliformes > Pholidichthyidae > Pholidichthys > Pholidichthys leucotaenia. The sequence goes on from CM035844.1 coordinate 167,376,759, forward strand.
GAAGCATGGGGGTGGAAACATCATGCTTTGGGGCTGTTTTTCTGCAAAGGGACCAGGACGACTGATTCGTGTAAAGGAAAGAATGAATGGGGCCATGTATTGTGAGATTTTGAGTGAAAACCTCCTTCCATCAGCAAGGGCATTGAAGATGAAACGTGGCTGGGTCTTTCAGCATGACAATGATCCCAAACACACCGCCCGGGCAACAAAGGAGTGGCTTCGTAAGAAGCATTTCAAGGTCCTGGAGTGGCCTAGCCAGTCTCCAGATCTCAACCCCATAGAAAATCTTTGGAGGGAGTTGAAAGTCCGTGTTGCCCAGTGATAACCCCAAAACATCACTGCTTTAGAGGAGATCTGCATGGAGGAATGGGCCAAAATACCAGCAACAGTGTGTGAAAACCTTGTGAAGACTTACAGAAAACGTTTGACCTCTGTCATTGCCAACAAAGGGTATACAGTGATCCCTCGCTACTTCGCGCTTCACCTTTCGCGCCCTCAGTGCATCGCGGATTTTTCAGAAATATTCATCAAAAATTCAAAATTGAGAAAAAATGGGCGTGCGCTAGCAGAAGGCAGGGAGACTACATTAGAACATCAGGTATCAACACGGAGAGCCGCACAACTCAAAATCCACCTCTCTGACCACCGCTCCACTCCTCTCCGCCCACCTCTTCACTGCTCAGGAATCTCGCAAGCTGATTGGCCGAGACGTTTTACCTCGCAAGCTGATTGGCCGAGACGTTTTACCCAGCTTCTCTCCCTGCCGAGCGCCCATACCCAGCGAAGGAAGACCGCATTCATTGTTCTTTATCGCTAGTCTCGCCGCGTGGAACTTTTCGCTGTTCTCTTGTGCCTTTTTGTGCGAAATAGTCTTCCCGTCGAGCCACTATGCCGCCTCCTGCAGCTGCCCTCGACGATCCTGCGCCTCTAGCACCTGACGATGAGGCGTCACCTGAGGAGCAGTAAAGCTCTCATTAACCTGTGCAGTAAATCATCTTCATCTTGAGTTACGTATCTTGTTATAAAAATAAGAGTTCTAAAAACATATTTATGTACACTTTATTTACATCTACGTATGTATGTACACTTACACACTCACACACACGTATCATATGAGAGAGAGAGTGAGAGAATGAACGTACGTGTTATTTATAGGTGACGTCATTAGGGGTGACGCTACTTCGCGGTTTTTCACTTTTCGCGGTCGGTTCTGGAACCCATTAACCGCGATAAGTGAGGGATCACTGTGTAACAAAGTATTGAGATGAACTTTTGTTATTGACCAAATACTTATATTACCGAGGAATTTACCAATTAATTCATTAAAAATCCTTCATTGTGATTTTCTGGATTTTTTTTTTTCCTCATTTTGTCTCTTATAGTTGAGGTATACCTATGATGAAAATTGGAGACCTCTCTCATCTTTTAAGTGGGAGAACTTGCACAATTAGTGGCTTACTAAATACTTTTTTGCCCCACTGTATATACCTGATTACTTCAGCAACACTTATGGATGCTGTACAATGTTTTTGGTTCTCTGAAGTGGGGAGAATTTTTTTTTTTTTTTACCCGACTAAAGTTTTGTACTTCTGCACCCTATGATTTTTGCTATCCATTCACTTTTATTGGAGAAGAATAATCAGAGCAAAACCACAGGTTTAGCTGCAGCTTGGAACACTAATAAAAATACAAACCCCAATTCCAATGAAGTTGGCACATTTCAAATCCTTTTCAACCTATATTCAATTGAATACACTATAAAGGAACTGGTAAAATGAGACAAAAGAAGGTGAGATGCATCTAAACAAGTACTTACATTACATTTTTCTTGTGATATTTAGAAATGTTTGTTTTGCTTTTTTGTTTGATTCTTTTTTCAGTTCACACTTAAGCTGCAGGAATAAGGAGTGAATGGAGACATCTAGCTGAGCTGGATAAAGCAGCCAGATGGGAATGTCTTCCACCAGGAGAAGAAAGAAGACAAAAAATAAATCAAAGACTATTTTCAAATGTTGAGAAAACTTTTCTTAATTATTGTCCTTTGAAAAGCTATTTTGCCCCTTCCCCCTTTTTGGCTTTGTGTGTGTATAAACAAACTGTACAAGTTGTACTTCAAGCCTCCAAGAAATGCTCAGCTGTATAAAGTTATTATGAAGTGAAAAAGCTGTGCAAAGAGAAGATATTGATATTCATTAAAAGGACAGCATCCACAGTGGACCGATCCAGTATCTCATTTATCCCGAACACACCATTTGGCTCAAAGCTGGTTCACTTTGACATTTGACAGCAGTGCCCTAAATTTCTTTTATTTATATTTTTAGGCAAGGTACGTGATGACATGGATGGGGGTTCCACCCCCCTCCCAATAAATGCAGGCCATCATATCTCCCACTTCCTTTGCAGCAGTACCATTGCTTCACAGCTAGAAGTTTCTTGGTACAAATCCCCATGCTCACGGGGTGGAAGCCTGTGTGTGGAGTTTGCATATTCTCCCTGGGCTGTGTGTCTTTACCATGAAGGCTTTGGTGGCTCTTCCCACAATGCAAAAGACATGATCTTGGGTTAATTCGTGATTCTAAATTGGCCCTAGGCAGTCATTACTTAGGCAGTTTGAGTGGTCTTTCAGATTAGAAAAAGCACTATATACAGTACATAATCCCTTAACGTGCAAATATTTTCATGCAGTGCTTATTAATATTTTCTGCAACATGAATTAATGTCAGTTGTAACTGGTAAGATTTGTAAGAGTTGTATACATGTTCCCTCTTGATGTTTTTGGTTTAAGATTTCTGAATTGTTGCTATTATCTTTTAACCTATAATCACCAGCTTTGTTCATTTTTTGCATATATTTAAAATGTGGTACAAAATTCACAAGGAAGTTTAAAAAAAAAAAATAAAAAAAAAAAAATCGGGAAGTGGGGAATGCCCCCGTTTTTTATGCTGTGTGTTGTGATGTTCATGGTTACAAGCGCTGGTTTTATCATGTGGTTGTAAGATGTGCAGGAGAATATAATGTTTTTCAAGTAGCCAGGGTCATTCTTTGGACCACACAAGAAGGGCAGTAGTTACACTACAAGTTGGTCGTATCACGTCACAACAGAAGTCTCTTTCTGTGTGGACTTCCTAAGAGTAGCATCTCATGGCACAGCAAATGCTGACGAGCATACAGATTTTAAGATTAACATTTGACAGAAAAGTTGGTAATGAACATCAAACTAGTACCTCACTGAGCGGCAAATGCTTTGGAACCTTTATGAGCAGTGCACTGAGTTGTGTCAATGTTCGTAAAGAGTTGCAAAACAGTTCAGACATTTTCAACAGTTATGTCATAAAGGGTCTTAAACGGTTGCTGGTGTTCGCTACCATTTGCAAACGATTACAACTATTTTGCAACTGTGGAAAAATATGTACATTTGCAAAATTTTTTTGATCGTGTTCAAAAAATTTTTACAGACAAGAAAAACTGTTGGGAACCTATTTGGCAACCTTTAGCGAACCCTGACAAAACCCAAAAAGCACAACGTTCGTCAATGTTCCTCAGCATTCGCCACTTTGTGAGATATGGGGGGAAACTAAAAGCTGTTCTGTGAACGTTAGAATTGGTGTAAGACTTGCTGTTAAAATTTGACTAATGGAAGAAACTGCAATATTGGGAAAATATAAGGCAAGGATGGTAAAAAAACAACAACACAAGAAACAAAGTTGCCATCTATCTGGTCTGGAAATAGAGGCACTATGAGTAATAAGTCAGGTTCTTCTGCACTGTGAGCTTTGCTACACAGCCAAATATAGATTGAAGTAAATATTTTGTGACAAATGGTACAGGCTGCTGAATTTGACAAATTGATTGATTATTACCATGCATGTCAACTGTAATTACCACAAATGGTATGCATAAATAATAATTTTAAAAAAAACTTCCTTTTTTTTTTTCTTTTCTCATTAACATTTTGTCCCACCAACCCCTTACCCTGAATGAATAAAAAATCCTAAATATAAGACCGTGTGGCTTTTAACTTTATCAGAGAAAGACCACAAATTAATTTTTTAAAAAATACACTTTTTTCTTCCAAGAGGAGAATCCTGCAACCTCCACAATATGGCTACAATTACTGAACAACTTGTTCATAAACTTGCTCTTAAAATACAGATCCTTTACATTTATGATATCAGATGTGTCTTTGTATGTAACACTATGTATGTCAGGTTTAATCTCCCTAATTATTTTACCTAGTTTTTCTTTAGTGGACTTCAAAAAACAATTATTTGACAGGAGGTTCAGTAAATCTTATATTATCCAGGTCTCAGACCAATAGAAGCAAGTTTTCCATCAGGTTTAGAGGATCTTTGCTCTGGAAGTGTTACTCTCCTCTGATTGGAATGGTACCATTCTTGAATATTTATAAAAAGAATTTAAAATTAGTTTTAATGACTAAAGAATGACTTAGCTTTCGCTATAGTTTCTTTTCTATTTGTTGGTTTTTATTGCTGTATTGTTGTGGAAAGGGCCCTGATAGGCCTTGGTAGCTTCTTGCCCTTCACATTGATTTATTTGTATGATGTATTGTGATGTTTAAACAAATTTAAAAAAAATAAATAAATAAAAACGGATGGATACAGCTTCGCACATCACACATTACAATTAATGCCCAAAAACAGATGCAGACCCAGGTGACCAGAGTTCATTCTGGTGGAACTTTATAGCAATTAAAGTTTCCTTAAGTCCAGGGCATACATTGTTCCTAAAATAGAACTTACACCAAAAATGCATAACAGTTCACAAGCCACACTTAGTCCAGCCTGGCATGAAGTCTGGGTCATGGGGAGTTGCACCAAATTCCCTTCCTTTAGGAAAAAATTTATATCCTTAACCTCACATTATCTTCTTCCCCTCTGCCATTAGACTGCTGAACACTAAGTGACTCTCGTGCACCATGTACAGCAGCTCAACCAGACTCATGTCAATCATCACTGTTTTCTTCCTGCATTACCGACTGCACTATATAGTTCTCCACAGTATCTGCTGCTGGCTAATATATATTTTAACTGTTGACCAGTATCACTTAATCTTATCCTACACTTTATTACATGTATAGTTTATTTCTCTTATCTTATCATGTTTAATGTTGCAGCATTGTACCGAGACAAATTCCTAGTTTGTGTACTGCATGAACAATGGCAATAAACCTGATTCTGATTCTGACATCCCCCTACACTAGATTCACTCTATGCATTGAACCTGGTTAAGCACCCTTCCAAGCAAGCCAAAGGAACCAGAGCTGGATGCCTGCACCTGGGGGGAGGGGGGTACCAGCCAAAAGAAAGGAGTAAGCCATCATGTACAAATGATAAAACCACAAAAGTGTGCAGTGTTGCCCAAATGTCTGCAGCACAGATGTCAGCCACAGACACTCCCTGAAATAACACCCAAGAAGTGGCCATGCCGATCGTAGAGTGTGCCCTGACACCTTGGGTCAAGGGAAGGCCTTTGCTGAAGTAGGGGATAGAATGGCCTCAATGTTTCTGTGAAAAAGGCTGAACTTGGACAATGGTTTACCCTTGGCTGGCTGAGCGAAGTCCACAGAATGCTGCTCAGTGGAGTGTACCTCCCAGGGTTTTTTTTTTTTTTTTTTGTATACTTTTATTAATCCCAGAGAGAAATTCAGGGCATCCACCTGGGTGGATGAGGCAGCCAAGTTGCGGCACCAATACCTTCAATATTCATACCGAGGGCCACTTTAGTGTCTCCAATTAACCCAACTTGCATGTTTTTGGCCTGTGGGAGGAAACCAGAGTACCCGGAGTAAACCCACACAGACATGGGAAGAACATGCAAACTCCACACAGAAGGGTCACCGATGGTCAGGGGGTCAGATTGATCCCGTGACCTTCTTGCTGTGTTGCCACAGTGCTAACCACTGATCCACCGACCTGTTCAATCAGTGTAAGTGCAAGGGTGCATAAGGGGCAAAGGGAGTGCAACTTCACTCCATCATCCGACTAAAACAGTAGTCGAACAGTGGTCAAACAGTAGTTGAGGGGCTGACTTTGGGCAAATAAGCAGCATGAGGGTGCCACAGGCCAGTCACGGCATGCCTTGCCAATAAGATGAGCACCTATGAAAAGCAAATATTAAGATACTGCCTTGGTATCAGCCTGGAAGAACATAGACGAAACAAAGACATCTGGAAAGAGGTAAACATCACACCCATAAAAGACTGGATGAGGAAAAGAAGGTTGGAATGGGACAAGCACATGTGCTGCAAAGGCAGAGGAGGACATCACGAAAGTGTTTGAGATGGAAGTGGAAAGACGTAGAAAACGAGGGCGACTGAAACAGCGTTGGAGGGATACCATCAAGATGGATTTCGAATGGCTGGGCCTCGACAAAAATGGTATGCAGAGCAGGACAAAATGGCGTGGTCTGGTCGACGATGGGACTACCCGAAAGGACAGAAGTGGAGCAAGGTGAGCAGGGTGCCACAGGAACCTGTAGCCATCAGTAAAGAACAAGGTACAAAAAGAATGCACCAAGAGATGCAGATCACTTACATGCTTAGTGATGTAAGAAGTGTAGTTTGCAGTAACTCATCTAGCTGATGAGAGGCAGTGGTCCCTGCCCAAATGTGACAAAATCTCCAAAACTGTCGACAACCAGGTACAGGCGTGGATACATGAGGTTTTCACCTTTTTAACACCAACTCTGAGACAATGTCTGGGAAGAAAGGAGGCAGTGTTTAAGCAGCTGCAGTTTCGGGTGAAGCCTGCAAAACGGCACAGCATAACCAACAGAGGTGAAGCCTACTGGTTGAACTGCAGGTTCATAGTGGCACAGCGAGCAAGAGATAAAACCTCTGTTGCCAGCCCAGCCAGTGCAAGAGCTTTGACAAGCTAGAGAGATGTTACTTTCCTGTTTTATTTACCTTCATGAAGCCGTAAGCAGTTCAATAGTTTGGTATCAGAGGGGGTTAGTTTGCAGCTCAGTATCTTCCTCTTGACAATACCCCACAGATTCTCTATGGGGTTTAGATCAGGAGAGTTTACTGGCCAGTCAAGCACAGTCATACCATGGTTATTAAACCATGCATTGGTACTTTTGGCAGTGTGGGCAGGTGCCAAGTTCTACTAAAAAATGAAATCAGAATGAAATCAGCATCTTTATAAAGCTTGTCAGCAGAGAGCAGCATGAAGTGCTCTAAAATTTCTTGGTAGACTGCTGCATTGACTTTGGACCAGTCCCTCCAGGATGTTGTGGGATGTTTTTATGATTGTTGCAGGCCAAAAAACCTGAATTCGCGGGAGCTTTCTTAAAAAAGTTGCAGTCAAAGTTGCAATGTTTTTAGAGTGTTTTCTGCACTAAAAATTGTAGGAAGAATTCCAAATTTTAAAACGGATCCTTTTTTCCAGTTTACTGCAGTGATAGTCTATATAAATACAAGAAAAGCACAGGATTGTCAAAAATTTCCTATTATAGTGATTTGTAAATTAAGCAGAAACTTCTGCTATACAGAAAAACTCTTGTGCAACAGCAAATACAAACATTAACACAATATCCATTACAACAGCTAAATTGCATTGAATGCATGTTGAATAGAGATTTGGAAATTATTGGCAGCACCTTCATTTGAAAACTCCCTATGGTTCCCAACCACTCGGTACCAAGCGGAGAGGAAAAAATAAATTATTCTGTTGCACTGTATCGGCTATTGGAGTCTGTGTTTTTTGGGGAAAAAAAAAAATAGAGAATATTCTCTGTCTTTCCATGCCTGTCTGCTGCATGTTGGGCTTCACACACACACACCTTTCATTTACAATGGGACGGCAAGAGGGAGGGGGGAAGGATGGGTGGGTGCGTTTGTCCGTCCACAATGGAGATTCAGTTTTAAAGCTCACTGACCAGATGCAGTAATGATTTTACCTCTAAAGATGTTCAAACACTCGCTGTAATAAATGTGCACGCTCCCGCGACGGGGTGCTTTTGGGGCAAGCGCATGTTTTTCAACACAAACCCAGCGCTTCGCACACGTGGTCAGGATGGAGATGTGGCAAGGCATCCACGGGCAGGCTGGGTTTGATGGAGGAAGGGACAGTGTTGAAAACCTCACGGGGGAGTGGTTTTTTTAAAATCACACACTCTGTTTGCAGATGTGTTCCGTTACTCACTGTAAACTATAAATTCACTACTCACTGTAAACATGGAAGTTAGCGCGGTGCAATGATGCATTTGATTGGTTAGACTGAGCATTTCAGCCCCAGTTAGATGAAGTTGACGAGGACTGGCCAAAATTTTGGGAAAGTTGCAGTGATTGGACAAAGCTGCAAGGTCATGCAATAGTTGCACTGATTGGCTAATTTCAGGTGAACTGGTGCAATCACAACATTGCAAAATCCTGGAGGGACTGCTTTGGACTTGATAGAACACAGTGGGCAAACACCAATAGATGACATGGCTCCTCAAACCATCACTGACTGTGGAAACCTCACACTGGACCTCGAGCAACTTATATTCTGTGCCTCTCCACTCTTTCTCAAGACTCTGGGACCTTGATTTTCACATGACAAGACTTGGTGACTGATTTGGGGAGCCATGTCATCTGCCAGTGTTGGTCCACTGTGTTTTATCAAGTCCAAAGTTGTCTACAAGACATTTTAGAGCACTTCACGCTTCCCTCTGCTGACAAGCTTTGTGGAGATGCTGATTTCATTTTTCAGTAGGACATGGCACCTCCCCATGCTGCCTAAAGTACCAATATCTGGTTTAATGACAACGGTATCACTGTGCTTGATTAGCTAGCAAACTCACCTGATCTAAACCCCACAGAGAATCTATGGGGTATTATCAAGAGGAAGATGAGACACCAGCCCAAACAATGCAGTTAAGCTGAAGGCTGCTATCAAAGCAATCTGGGCCTCCATAACACCACAGCAGTGCCAAAGCCTGATCGCTTCCATGCCACCCTGCATTGATGTAGTAATTCATGCAAAAGGAGCCCTGACCAAATACTGTATGCGTACATGGACATACTTTTCAGCAGGCCAACATTTCTATTAAAAATTCATCTTTTCTTGTTGAACTTATGTAATATTCTCATTTTCTGAGAAAAGGTTTCATTAGCTGTAAACCATAATAATCAAAATTAAAAGAAACAAACACTTGAAATAAATCACTGAGTGTAATGAATCTATTATACGAGTTTCACTTTTTGAATTACTGAAAAAAATTAACTTTTCAATGATATTACTAATTTATTCAGCTGCACCTGTATTATCAACAGTGGATTAAAGAACTAGGTGCAAACAGGGATGGCTACTAGAGTGACTAAAATCTAAAGAAAATAATATGAAGCACATTTGGTGTAAGCTTCCTAATACCACTGTTAGCACGAAAGCTAACACTTCTGGCTCCCCACCCATCTACATGGCAGACAGTTCGGCTGGTCAATAATGGAGCAGTGGGCAGGTTTCAAGACTAGTGAATGACGTTTACCTTTTAGTGATGTTCCTCATATCTTGACATACAAGAAAATCCCTGCAAAAGTCAAAATGGCTTCTTGGAAAGAAACAGAGAAAAATGAGATAAAGGCTCTGTGTATGTGTGGGCTTTTTTTTTTTTTTAAAGAAGTGAGTGTTGATGATTTTTGAATAATCATGTGACCAACAGATGCATTTCAGAAGGCTAAAATCTACAAAAACAATTTTTTATTCAATGGCCCATTTAAAATAACACTGAAAAGGCATGTGTTGTTCTTCAGATAGCATGAGCTAGTTTCACTTCGTACAGCTGAGAGAACATGGCCTTCATGGTTCATTCCACAATGTCTGAACGTGGTCACCCGTTCAACTTGATGACAAGTGAAAGAACCCTAATGATGTGCAGAGTGACTGCAGGTGAAGTTAAGAAGCAGGTAAAACTTTTTTTTTTAAATTAGTGAATGCTGTCTGAATGTATAAAGGACACAAAACCTGGGCCAAAATGATTCTGGGGAACAATGATCTGACTTTATTTGTTTCGGGTTTCATTGAATTACAGCTGATTAAGTGAGATGTTTATTTCAAGTGCTGAACATTCTTTCAACCTTTAAATATAATGATGTGAAAAAGTGTTTGCCCCCTTCCTGATTTCTCATTTTTTTGTATGTTTGTCACACTTAAATGTTTCAGATCATCAAACAAATTAAAATATTAAAGAAAGATAACACAAGTAAGCACAAAATGCAGTTTTAAATGAAGGTGTTTATTATTAAGGGTAAAAAAAAAAATCCAAACCTACATGGCCCTGTGTGGAAAAAGTGACTGCCCCCCTCCCTGTTAAAACATAAATTAACTGTGGTTTATTACATCTTTGGAAAGCTGAGTTCAATTTCTCTAGCCACACCCAGGCCTGATTACTGCCACACCTGCTCTCAATCAAGAAATTACTTAAATAGGACCTTTCTCTTTTTTTTTACACTTAATAATAAACATTTTAATTTAAAAACTGCATTTTGTGTTTACTTGTGTTATTTTTGTCTAATATTTAAATTTGTTTGATGATCTGAAACATTTAAGTGTGACAAACATACAAAAAAAATGAGAAATCAGGAAGGGGGTAAACACTTTTTCACACCACTGTATGAGAAAAAAAAAAAAAACACTGAACAAACATGTTTTTCTGTTACCCTATGAAGTTTCAAAGACTCCACTGGATCCCTGTTCCAAGGAAGCGTTGGTGGCTTTTACGGAAACTGTTAAATAGTCTGTTCAAATCTGTAAAGTGGAATGGTGGAAGTGTCCTTCCACTGACATCCTGGATTGCATTTCCTCCCTATTAAAACATCCTGATATTAGTCGTACAAGAATGAAATGTTGCTCAAAAAATGGAACAACAATCCTGTCCAAGATTTTCCACAGTTGTTCTAATGATAAATACATAACATTTTAGTGACTGCAGTGGTGTAGAATACCAGGAGAGCTTAGTGCACCGCTGCAGCTCCTCACAATACAGTTGCTGTGTTCTTCCTGGAGTTGCATTTGCAACAAGTCTGTGGAATTCTGTGGCGTGGCACATGTGTGAGCTTTACTCTTCAGGTGTGTCCTTCTTGCTGGTCTCTTGTCCTTCGAAGATGGGGTACTTACTCTCCACTTCGGCCCAGGTCAACATGCCGTTGGCCAGATCCCGAACGATCTCGGGCAGCTCACTAACCTGTAGAGAGCAAAGAGGAGCAGTTACTGTGTTGGCAGCCGTACTTACAATGCTGCTGTAAAGTGTCTAATGTACAGGGAGGTCTATTCATGCCCATCCCTCCATCTACTACCACTTATCTGAAGGCCTGGGTCACAGGGGCAGCAGTCCAACTAGAGTAGCCTGAACTGCCAGCCAGTTCACACAGCACCATGATCCTGTAGGTGGTGAGTCCACTGGAGGGCGGACCTATGTGGCTCACTGTATACACTGGGTTCTTGTAACTTTTTCATGGGGATCCACTGGACCACTCTTGGTCAAACCTTTCCCCCAGAATCTGTTTGCCATGGGAGACCCTACCAAGAGCAAGCTGCCCCCGTCAACATAGCTCCGGGGATCGTGAGGGCACACAAACCCCTCCACCATGATATGGTGGTGATCGATGGAGATCTATTCATATGGTAGATGCAAAATGATTTACTGAATAATCATTTTAGTTTAATGATTAGGATTTTTATCTTATTGGCTTCAATGCATCAACCCTGAATTTTAAGTAGATAAAGTTGATGCATTTCTCATACTTGTTACCACTTCATCTGCAGACTGCAAATATATACCAACAGGAGGGAACATCAACATTAAATATTACATTAGCAACAACAGCACTATAATATATACAGCGGAGAAAATAAGTATTGAACATGTCAACATTTTTCTCAATCATATTTCTGATGTGAAACTGAAGAAGCTACAGGTGGCATTTAATGATGCGTTTAGAATACAGGGATGAGAATGGGGTTTGGGAAAAAAAGAGGAAACTAAGCCGGGGGTCTTGGAGGACGCAGCTAACGAAATCTAACGAAAGCTAATGAAATCTGGTGTTTTAGAATGCTCAAATGTGGTCTTATATTTAAAGTTAGAAGTAAGTACAAATGCACTTATAATTTACCTTTTTAATCTGCTGCTGCATCACATGTGTAAATTTATGATATCTGATATCTGAATGGTATGTTGATGTAATAATACTAAATTATATTTTACTACTATTTATTATGTTTAGAACTGACATAGAATTACATTTACATAGTTCTAGAACAGACAAAATAATTTAACCAAGTAAAATAAATTATAAATATTAACAAAATTCCATCAACAAGTCCATCACCCATTTATTAAAATATACTGACATTCTGCAAACATTTTGATTTATTAATGTGTGCATTTGTTAGTGTTACTAGGAATATAAAAAAAGTTGCATATTAGTATATTTTAATATTTGAAAGATAATCTAAGAAAGTAAGTAAAACCTAAAAGATGTTTAATATTTTTATGCAATGACCATAAAGAAATTATGTTTACTAATAAAAGCAAAGATATCTTAGGAAAGGCAACCCATCACCACCCATGACAAAAAAAACTTACACATGCATTATGTAACTCCTCCTAGTCAAACAAAAAATGATACATTATATTCAAAATTCTTAGATTACATATCAAATTGTGAGAAAATATGTAATAACATTTATCTATTAACAATCGATAATCAGCATTCAAATGCAATTAGTGTTTCAAAACAGGCATGACATCACAACTTACACATGCTATTTCATAACAAATTCATTACGCGAAAATTCTCAAGTACATTACTTATAACGAGAAAAAAATCTCGGAATGTGTCTTCCGATCACTAATTGCTGTAATCGGGGCCGATTGTGATGAACTTTGATTGACTGGCATCTGAATTTGACCGTGTCCATAGATCGTTTTGAATGCAGCACGAGCGAGTAGTTCGATCTCCTTGTAGACACAATTTTGAGATGTTTCTGTTTTGAACAGTGTTCAACTAAGGCAACACAACCACGAGATCCATAACTCAAGAAATTGTTACAATAAGCACACTGAGCTTTTCCTGGTACTTCGCATTTCGCTATGAAGTCGGCCATTTTTTCAACCACAACTTCGGTATTTTTACCGATCTTTACAGTCACTGACAGTTTTTTCGAGCCATTCCCAACAAAACTTGTTCCTTATCCCTTTGTCAATTTCTAAAATTCTTGCTTTGTTGTCTTTCGTGAGTTTTAGGTTCACCATTTTCACGAAATCGGGAAAACTCGGTTGATTGAACTGTCCGCCATTTGCATTTCGCTCCGCGTGCTGGATATGACAAAGGAATAACAAAATCGTCATTTGGTTGCTTCAATAAGTATCAGCCAATCAGTGGCCTTGTTACATTACATTACTGATCTCGCTGGGTAGCGCGTTCTGCATGGTGGATTTTAGCAGCCGATCGAAAATACGACTCGCCACTCTTAACATACCCCCCCCCCTAAAATTTTCTCCTCGAATTTAGACGATTCACGAGAATGACCCTAGACATGATCAAATCCGAGGAATTCCGTGGATCCGCGGAGGATTCTCATCCCTGAGAATATTACTCAGAATCCCAAGATGGAGAAGTGCTAATCTTATGTTTGTTAAAATAATGTTCCTGGGACTTCCAGTTGTGACATGTAGGGAGAGGACGCACAGGTAAAGGCTCCCAGTTTGCTTTCTGTTATCTTCCTTTTAAAAATAATCTTTCTGCAAGAATTTCGGCATATTCATCACTGCTTGATTTAGTTAAGCCTATTCCTCATAAAATGAACAACTCTAAAAACACTAAATCAGCTAATAGCGAACAAACTCCGGCCACACGTGCTGCAGCGAAGCTAGCATCCTTTGTGGCTAACAACTCTCCGACAACTGCAAAAACTTCTGCAACTTCCAAAGAGCCAGCTCCAGCTGCAGCGGTGGCTATGGACCAACTGTCAGCTGAATTCACAAAACAGAGAACCTCACTCAAGGAAGATGTCTCCTTCTTCATTCAAGAAGCCATTAAACCACTACAAGCTTCACTGAACTCACTACAGACAACTATTAACTCTTTCCAGAACCACCTCACCTCCGTGGAGTCTGTAGCTGGTGATAACTTTGAACTGTTAATGGCAACGGAGTTCACCACCAAAACGCTCCATAACCACAACCAGTCGCTTCTGGACCAGACTGACAACCTTGACAACCGCTCACGGAGAGCTAATCTCCGTATATTAAATATCCCTGAAGGCAGTGAGGATGGCAAGGACCCCCTAAAGTTCATGTCGGAGGTACTGATGCAAGCCATGAGTCCCAGTGTGTTTCCTGCACTGCCTGAACTGGAGAAAGCCCACTGGACCCTGACCTCCAGATCCGGCCAAAGATCATCCCCCCGCACATTTCTGGTGTGCTTCTCCAGATTCCAACAGAAAAAAGCTATGCTGCGCTGGGCCAGAAATCACGAGCTGAAATACCAAGGTGCCACTCTAAGGGTCTATCAGGATGTCAGAACAGCACTCACTAAAAAGAGGGCTGCGTTTAACAGCGTTAAACAAGCCCTGTACCAGAGGAATGTCAGGTTTCACATGCTATACCCCACCCAGTTGCGAGTCGTGTGCGGAGACGACGTGCTCACCTTCAGCTTGCCTGATGAAGCTCAGAAGTTTCTAGTTCAGAGGTTCGGCAAGGAATAGGACTACATCTGTTAAGTTTTGGTGTGTACAGCCTAGGAATGACTAATTACTTGAAACTCAAAGATGTGTACGTTCACCATTTTAATCTACTCAGTTAATCAGTGGCTTTTGGACCCAAGGTATGGACACTTACTTATGTTATTGCTGGGCTAATCAATATTTTGCTGTACATATCCTTTCACTAAACAGACCACTTTTGTTTCCCATCAATGTTTCTGCTTTATATATTTTCATATACATATGTGTGTGTATGTATTTATGCATATATGCTCATCTGTTTCATAGACGCTATGTTATTCAACTATTTTATTTTAATTCCACCTTAGTGTCAACAGGCCTTAACACATCATCAGTCACTGGAAGCCTTCCTGGGCATAAGTATTAAGAGAATGTATCACCAGAAGTTTATGGAAATAGTGTTTAGCCTGCAGCTTGCCTCAGAAAGAGGGACAAGTATAGGCTTCGTTTTAGTTCTAGTTCTGTTTTTGTTTTGTATGTGGGACAGGGTTAGGGAAGGGGACACCACCACAATTTCGCAACATATGCTCGCCTTTGTTCACTTTAGAGAAGAAAAACAAAGCTATGCACTTTATCACAATCGTCACTATTTTATTACTACTTTTACTTTTTTACTTTTTCATTTCACTCATTCTAGTTAAATATGGAGCATGGTATTGATGCAAAGAGGGCTGCTATACGATTCATTAGTTGGAATGTAAAAGGTTTAAATGGACCTGTTAAAAGAGCCAGAATATTCAATCACCTCAAGTATTTAAAATGTGATGTCACTTTTCTGCAGGAAACCCACCTAAGGGTTAAAGATCAAGTCAGACTTAGAAAAGGATGGATGGGTAATGTATTCCATTCCAATCTCAATTCTAAAACATGTGGAACTGCCATACTGATTCATAAAAACATCCAGTTTAATGCAAACACTGCCATCTCAGATCCACAAGGAAGATTTGTAATGGTCTCTGGGCTTCTCTACCATAAGCCTGTGGTTTTGGTTAATATCTATGCCCCAAATTGGGATGATGATAAGTTTATGGGGGAAATAATCTCATTAATTCCAGATCTGAACTCACAACAATTGATTTTTGGTGGAGATTTAAATTGTGTCATAAATCCAACATTAGACCGTTCTAATCCTAAATATATGAACCTTTCCACAAAGGCCAAGCTACTATCAGATTTCATGGACCAGATAGGAAGTGTTGACCCTTGGCGTTTTTTATTTCCGCAAAGTCCTTTTCTTTTTTTCCTCTGTACATCACTCGCATAGCAGAGTACATTATTTCTTTATTGACCGGACCCTTCTTTACTTTGTCACAAAAGCTGAATACTCAACTATAACTAAATCAGATCACGCCCCTGTACCATTAGATATTGCATTTCCTCTTTATAAATCAGAACGCCCCTTTTGGAAATTAGACAGAGGTCTTTTGGCTGATGCGGCCTTTTGCGAAATGATATCTCAAAAAATTGATGACTACTGAATTCAACAAAAAAAGATAACATTTCCCCTTCCTTCCTCTGGGAAACACTAAAAGCTGTTATCAGGGGCAAGATTATAGCATACTCTAAGATAAATAAGATGGAAAAGAATTAAACAAGAGGAACTCATTAAATCAATATTCATGATGGATGATCAAGACTCTGTCTCTCCCTCCCCTGAACTCTATAAAAGAAAACTGGACCTCCAAACACAATGTAATTTATTATCAACTGAAAAGACGGAGCGTCTCCTGTTAAAATCGCGGGGCTATGTCTATGAACATGGCGATACAGCTGGCCATTTGCTAGCACACCAACTTAAGTGCTGCTCAGTCTCTCAGCAGATCCCTCACATACGGAAAGATAATGATGAACTAACTATTGACCCAGAAGAAATTAATGAAACATTCACTTTGTTTTATTCAAATCTATATGCGTCCGAGATGACAAGTGACAGCACAGATATGGAACATTTCTTCAATAATCTCCGGGCTCCTTCTATAAATACATTACATAGAACCGGGACTGAGCTTCCACTAAAATGTACAGAAATCATTAATGCGATAAAGGCAATGCAGAATGGCAAGGCGCCAGGCCCTGATGGGTAGCCTATAGAGTTCTTTTAAAAAGTTCTCTAATAAACTATCTAATATTTTACTTAATACGTTTAATGACTCTTTGTCCCACGGGTCACTTCCACTGACACTGACTGAAGCATCAATTATCTTCCTGCTTAAACCAGGTAAAGAGAACACAGAATGTGGCTCATATCAACCCATCTCCCTCCTAAACAGTGACATGAAGATTTTAGCCAAAGCCCTTGCCTTACACCTAGAAACCACAACGCATGATAGGATTTCTGCTGACCAGACTGGTTTTATTTTGGGGCGTCATTCATTTACGAATATTCGCCGGCTTGTTAATGTTATTCACTCTCCTCGATCCAGTACGATACTTGAGGTGGTTACTGCACTGGATGCAGAAAAAGCATTTGACAGGGTAGAATGGGGATATTTATTTGCATATTTAAAGAAATTCAGTTATGGCCCTAACTTCATTTCATGGATTAAACTCATATATACCTCACCCAAAGCCTCTGTAATTCCAAACGGTAAGCGTTCATAGTATTTCCAGCTATCAAGGGGCACCTGTCAGGGATGCCCTATCAGCCCATTACTATTTGCCCTGGCCATAGAGCCTTTATCCAAATCACTGCCATCAATAAGTGGATTTTTTTTTTTTTTTTTTTTTTTTTTGGAGGGGGGTAGAGTATCTTTATACGCAGACGATTTATTAATGTACGTATCGGACCCCGTTTTAAGTGCTCCTCATATTATCCAGGCTTTGAATAGATTTGGAACATTTTCTGGATATAAACTGAACTTCCGTAAAAGTGACTGTTATCCCCTTGGCTCTTCAAATACAGGACAATGCACAATGATCCTACCAGCAGACTAAATTCGAAGAGACGACGCCTCTGTGCCAAGTCAAAGAAGAATCCTAGTCACAGTCCTAAAGCCGAAAGCATATTACAACTAAACGTTGAAGGCCTATCTGCAGCCAAGCAAAGCCTTATCGAAGTCCTCGCCTTCCAACATTCGACTGATGTAATCTGCCTCCAAGAGACTCATACTGGCACAGAGGAAGCTGGCCGCTTCACCATCAAAGGCTTTGACCTCCTGTGCTATGTTCTACATGCTAAACATGGACGTGCCACCTATGTGCGTTCTGACATAGTTGAAGCAAATCACCTGATAACAACACATTTCTCAGACACCATAATCATTGGTGGCTTCCATATTGTCAATGTGTACAAGCCCCCTAATGCCAACTGGGATCTGCAGGTCTTACCCACCCTACCCCACCCTGCCATCTATGTGGGGGACTTTAACAGCCATCACCCTGACTGGGGGTACCCAGCAGTGGACAGTGATGGGGAGGCACTTTCAGACTGGGCATCCAGAAATGACCTCGCTTTGATATACGACCCCAAACAAAGAGGAACCTTCCACTCTGCTAGGTGGAAGAAGGACTATTCTCCTGACCTGTGTTGGGTCAGCTCTTTGAATGGGGAGCCATATCCTACACAGATCCTCATTCTTGATGATTGGTTTCCACACAGCCAACACCGGCCCCTGCTTGTACACATTGGCCTACAACTTCCAGTCATATACAGCCCAAGGAAGATGCGCTGGAACTTCCGCAAAGCCAACTGGAAGAAATTCAGTGAAACTTTGGACCGGAGCGTTGTTACCATCCCACTCCACACCATCACTGTAGATGAAGCATACAACCGCTTCTGCAGCGCAATCTTCAAGGCTGCCCATACTGCAATCCCACGAGGCTACCGACCCCTCTATGTCCCATGTTTGGACAGAGAAAGTGCTGCCCTCCTACAATCCTATCAAACATCAGGGGACCCAGAGATAGCAGACCATCTCATTGAATCGCTAAATACAGCCCGGCGAAAGAAATGGGAGGAGACAGTTGCTGACCGGAGCTTTACCCACTCTAGCAGGAAATGTTGGAGCCTCATCTGTCGCCTAGGAGCTGCACAGAAGCCCCCTAGCCAAAGCCGAGCATCCGTCACACCCAACCAAGTTGCATCCCACCTACTGACTATCGCCAAAGCACCCCAAGACAAAGACACCAGAAGAGCAGTTACAACTGAGCTAAAAAAACACCAAAAAATGCCTGTAGAGGAAACGAACCCTGAACCCTTCGAGGCTGCTGAACTGGAGAAAGTCCTACAGGGCCTGAAATGTGGAAAGGCAGCAGGATACGATAACATCTTCACAGAATTCATGAAAAATCTTGGCCCCCGAGCCCTAACCTGGTTGACACAATTCTACACAAGGATCACACAAACAAACTCGATCCCAAAGAAATGGCGGACAGCAAAGGTCATTGCCATCCCAAAACCTGGCAAAGACCACAAACTACCAGCAAGCTACCGCCCAATCTCCCTACTCAGCGTTCCTTACAAAATCATGGAGCGCCTAATACTGCAACGCATTTCCCCAGAAATAGAGGATATTCTAAGTGTGGATCAAGCAGGTTTCCGCAAGGACCGCAGTACAGGAGAACAAGTACTGGCCCTAACCACCTTCATTGAAAATGGCTTCGAGAGCAGACTGAAGACAGGGGCTGTGTTTCTCGATCTTACAGCCGCCTATGATACGGTCTGGCACAAAGGCCTCCTCCTGAAACTTAAAGGCGATCCCTGCTTGGGCAACAGCAATTATAAAAACCCTGCTGACCAACCGAAGGTTCAGAGTCCACCTCAGTCAGAACACAAGTGCATGGAGAATGCAGAAAAACGGACTCCCACAAGGCTCAGTTCTAGCTCCAACTCTGTTCAACCTCTACATAAACGACCTGCCTACTACAAAATCCCGCAAATTCATCTATGCAGACGACATCTGTTTGGCATTCCAAGCACCAGACTTTGAACCACTGGAACGGGTGCTCACGGAAGATCTTGCTAAACTGGACCAGTTCTGCAAAATCTGGCGCCTAAAACCAAGCCCAGCAAAAACCGTCTCCAGTGTATTTCATCTCCACAATGCAAAAGCTGCCAGAGAACTAAACATCCACCTGAGCGGACTCAAGCTTAAGCATGCCCCAAATCCAACTTATCTTGGAGTGACCCTTGATAGGACCTTATCCTTCAAGGAACATCTAAAGGGGACGGCTGCTAAGGTGAAAGTACGAAACAACCTGCTCTGCAAGCTCGCTGGTGCAAAATGGGGGGCGGCAGTCTCCACCCTGCGCACCTCAGCACTGGCCCTTTCATACTCTGTAGCAGAATATTGTGCCCCTGTCTGGTCCAGGTCATCTTACACACACCATGTAGACACCCAGCTCAACTCAACCATGAGAACTATAACTGGAACAATCCGCTCAACACCACTCCCCTGGCTCTCTGTACTGTCAAACATAGCCCCTCCACACATCCGGCGAGCAGCATTAACTCAAAGGATGCTCCAAAAAGTTAAAGATTTTCCTCACTTACCAATCCATGCAGATATCTACACCCCACCCACTGCCCGACTTTCATCCAGACGGCCGATTTGGAAAAACCCTCCCCCAGCTGACTTTACCATCCAGACAGCTTGGCAAGAGGAATGGGAGACCAAGGAGGTCCCAAACAAACAGCTGGTGATAAACCCCAACCAACAGGTCCCGGGCACCAACCTCCCAAGGAGACAGTGGTCTACACTCAATCGCTTCAGGACTGGACATGGCCCCTGCTTGGCCAGCCTTCACAGATGGGGCAGTAGCCCTAGCCCACTGTGCGCATGTGGAGAGGAGCAAACTATGGAACACATCATAGAGGCTTGCCCGCTCCAAAGACTGGAAGGAGGATTACACACCCTCCATACAGCAAACCAGGAGGCAACTGCTTGGCTTAAGGACTTTGCATTCGCTAAATAAATAAATAAATGCACTACCGTTCCAAATGTCTAGAAATGGCTTTAAATACTTGTGCATTAATGTTACAAGGAATATGCAAGGGCTTTATCAAGAAAACTTCTGTCTGCTATTTGAGAAAGTCAAATCAGACCTGATGAAATGGAAAACACTTCACCTATCCTTAGCAGGAAAAGTGAATTGTATCAAAATGAATGTACTTCCCAAATTTCTTTGTTTCAGTGTATCCCACTCTATCTCCTTAAATTTTCTTTAAATCCATTGATAAAATCCTTGTTTCATTTATTATGGGATGGGAAGAAACCTAGAGCACAGCTAGAACTGTTAAGAGGCCTAAAATACAAGGTGGCTTACTGCAACCAAATTTTTGTCATTATTAGTGGGCCTCAAATATTCAGAAAATCATGCATTGGCTCCACTCTCCCGATACAGACTGGTGTCACTCTGCAGCTGCATCTTGCACTTCAACATCTCTTAGAGCCTTGGTTACCTACAGTCTCCCCCTCTCTATCTCACAATATACTAATAATCCTATTGTCATAAATACCCTTAAAATATGGTTTCAATTTAGACAGAACTTTGGATTCAAAAATCTTCTTCATCTAAGTCCTATACACAATAATCCCCTTTCCCCCCTCCAGCTAGATTAGTAAATTTACTCTTTGGCAAAGACAAGGCATTTATAAATTTAAAGATACTGTATGTAGATAAACTATATTTTTGCAAGCTTTGATGACTTATCTTATAAATATGGTCTTCCTCGGTCCAGTTTATTTTGATATTTCCAAGTCCGCCACTTTCAGCATCATGACCCCCAACTTTCCATATACACTACCGGTCAAAAGTTTGGGGTCACCCAGACAATTATTTTGTGTTTTCCATGAAAAATCACACTTATTTACCACCATGAGTTGTAAAATGAATAGAAAATATAGTCAAGACATTGACAAGGTTGGAAATAATGATTTGTATTTGAAATAATAATTTTTCCAGATACTTAACCTGCTCGATGGAAGGTCAGTTTTATAGCTTCTCTAACCAGCTAAACTGTTTCCAGCTGTGCTAACATGATTGCACAAGGGTTTTCTAATCATCCATTAACCTTCTGATGCAATGAGCAAACACATTGTACCATTAGAACACTGGAGTGATAGTTGCTGGAAATGGGCCTCTATACACCTATGTAGATATTGCACCAAAAACCAGACATTTGCAGCTAGAATAGTCATTTACCACATTAGCAATGTATATTAGATATTAGAGTGTATTTCTGATTAGTTTAAAGTTATCTTCATTGAAAAAAACAGTGCTTTTCTTTCAAAAATAAGGAAATTTCTAAGTGACCCCAAACTTTTGAACGGTAGTGTATATCATCAAATTCTGGCTTAGATGATCTGTTGCAAAATCCTTTCAGCTCTAAAAGACTTATTTCAA
The DNA here is from genome assembly GCA_020510985.1 of Pholidichthys leucotaenia. Classification (NCBI taxonomy): domain Eukaryota; kingdom Metazoa; phylum Chordata; class Actinopteri; order Cichliformes; family Pholidichthyidae; genus Pholidichthys; species Pholidichthys leucotaenia. Next base: position 167,398,829 of record CM035844.1, read on the forward strand.
GAATCAATAATTGTATAATTTCTTTTAAAAACAAAACCCTTAAAAAGATCAGGGCAGACTGGGTGAATGAATTGGGGGAGGACATGGAGGAGGGCATGTGGGATAGCGCTCTACAAAGAGTGAATAACAGTACTTCTTGTGCCAAATTAAGCATAATACAATTCAAAATCTTGCATCGCATCCATCTATCTAAAGCAAGACTAGCTAAAATATACCCTAACACAGATGCAAGCTGTGGCAGGTGTCGAAACACTCCTGCTGACTTAACTCATATGTTCTGGTTATGTCCAGCCCTGACAACGTACTGGTCTACAATTTTTAAAACATTGTCAGAGGCACTTAATATTGTTCTCCAACCCAATGCAGCAATGGCTATATTCGGTACCACAGATAGAAGACATTCTCCAATGAGGAAAAGACATAAAAATATCATTGCTTTTGCAACGCTGCTTGCACGGAGAAGAATATTATTACATTGGAAATCTAAAAACCCACCTAATGTGTTTCTGTGGTTTAGTGACCTAATGCAATTCATACAGTTAGAGAAAATAAAATACACTCTCAGGGGGTCCAGGGACAAATTCTTTTCTGTGTGAGATCCAGTGTTGGCATATCTGAGAAAACTTAAAACTGTACCCACTTAGCAGCCCTTTTGCATTTGCATTTGTGTTATTTGTTCATGTGAACCATAACATATAGCGCACGGCTTCAGCAGTGGTGAGCTTATGTATATGCCTTTTTTTTGGGGGGGGGGGGGGGTCCTGCATGTTTTTGGTGGGGTGGAGGGGATACCTGGGGAGAAAAAATAATGAAAATATGTGAGCATTGTTCTAAGGGACTTTTTTGATTGTTATGTGTGTGTAAGCACCCTGTATTTTTGATGCTTAATAAAAAAAAATAATGTTCCTACTTTTCATGCTGTCCTGAGGAATTATATGCATAAATTTATGTGTCGATTAACTGAGTCTGATAACGGGATTATGATGTTAACCGGGCCTAAGCTCAGAGATACAAAATATACAGTATGTCCTGCCTTTGGAAGCATTGGAATAGTTGCCTGTATGTGTTTTAAGTATTGTTGTTATAATATTTTTATTATGTTTTTTTTAAAATAATTATATATATATGGACCTGTGTCTGAAATAGACTGATGGAGCCACTGACCTGAGATTTTCACCAGATATCAGTAACAGCCCAAGTAATCCATACATACAAAGAAATCAAGGCAACTGTGTTCACAAAACAAGTTATATTTAATAAAGTGGAATGACACAGAGAATAAGTACTGAACACATGAAGAAAAAGAGGTGAAAAGGGAATAGAAAGCTAAGAAACCAGCTGAAATTCAGCAGAATTTAGGAAGCCATCCCATCCCCCATCAGTGCAAATTAATTTCAGCTGGTTAAGTCCAAACTGATAGCTTTTAAAAAGGTCTGTGAATATCAGAGTGTCACACCACAAAGAACTCATGAGGGGTAGAAGCAAAGACCTTATTGTTGCAAAACGTGATAATGGCAATGGTTACAGGTGCATTTCTAAACTGCTGAATGTTCCAGTGAGCACTGTTGGAGCCATCATTCGGCAGTGGAAAGAACATCATTTTACCATAAACTGGCCATGACCAGGAGCTCCTTGCAAGATTTCTGAAATAGGAGTCAAAAGAATTATCAGAAGAGTTATCTAAGAGCCAAAAACCACTCGTGGAGACCTCCAGAAAGACCTGGAGTTAGCAGGTACTGCTGTTTCAAAGAAAACAACAAGTAATGTGTGGGTGGTAGAGGACTACAAATACCTGGGTGTCAGGATCAGCAATGGGCTGGACTGGAGATCAAACACCGATGCTGTGCACAAGAAGGGGATGAGCAGACTCTACTTCCTGAAGAAGCTGAGCTCCTTCAACGTGTGCAGCAGGATGCTGGAGCTTTTCTACCAGACCACTGTTGCCAGCGCCATCTTCTTTGCTGCTGTCTGATGGGGTAGCAGTACCAGAGCCAGTGACGCCAACAGTCTTGACAAGATTATCAAGAGGGCTGGCTCTGTAATTGGTCTCAGGCCGGAGACCTTTGAGACAGTAGTGGAGAGGAGAACACTAAACTGCGATCCATTATGGACAATCCTGATCACCCCCTCCACCACACACTGGACAGACAGAGGGACACTTTCTCCAGTAGACTACTACAACTTCGCTGTTGAACGGCCACGTACTGGAGATCTTTCCTGCTACATGCCATTTCACTGTACAATAACTCATTATGATGTTGTATTCTGGTCATAACTATGCTACCACACTGCACCTTACAGTCTAATTGGCACCTCACATTTCACTCTGCTCCTGATAGTCCTGCATTGTGCAGCGGGTATGAGTCATGTGTTTATATGGGTCACCATCTATTCAGCTATGATATATATAGACTTTTATAGTAGTGTTAGTTTTACATGGGTAATCCCTTTGTCTGTCATGCATGTTTCTGTCGTTTGGTTGTCTACTGTCATGCTGCTGTTACACTGTAATTTCCCAGTTTGGGATCAATAAAGTACATCTACCTATCTATCTAATGCACTCAACTGACATGGGCTCTATGCCCGGTCACCTCACAAAAAAGCATGTTGAAGCTCATTTAAAGTTTGCTGCGCAACATTTGGGCAAGCCAATAAAATACTGGGAGAAAACAGTCTGGTCAGATGAGACCTAAACTGAACTTTCTGGAAGCCACAACACACAGCAGGTTTGAGGAGAAATGGCACTGCACATCAGCCCAAAAACACCATACCAACAGTGAAGTTTGGAGGTGGGAGCATCATGGTGTGAGGGTGTTTTTCAGCACATGATACAGAAAGACTTCATATAATTGAAGGCAAGATGTACAGAGACATCCTTGATAAGAACCTATTGCCATCTGCCAAGATGCTGAAGATCAAATGAGGCTGGATATTTCAGCAAGACAATGATCAGTCTCTCCAGGATTTCGCGATGTTGCGATCCCGTCAATTCACGCGAAATCAGCCAATCAGTGCAACTATTGCGCGACCTTGCAACTTTGTCCAATCACCGCAACTTTCCCACAATTTTGGCCAATCCTCGTCAACTTCCGCCAATTTCACCAATCAAATTTGTCTGTGACTGGCGCGCAAACGCTCAGTCTAACCAATCAAATGCATCGCTGCACCGCGTTCACTTCTGTGTTTACAGTGAGTATTAACACAACACATCAACAGAGTATGTGATTTAAAAAAAAAAAAAAACACCCGCGAGGTTTCCAACTCCATCCCTTCTTCCATTTCCCCCAGCCTACTGGTGGACGTCTCGCCACATCTCTGTCCTGACTACGTGTACGAAGTGCTGGGTTTGTGTTGAAAAATGTCCGCCTGCCCCAAAAGCACCCCGTCGCGTGAGTGCACATGAGGACAGACGCCATAAAACCACAAGGAAAACCAGCAAATCTAACACTACAGCCAGTGTTTGAACATTTTATACATCTTTAGGGGTAAAATCATTACTACATCTGGTCAATGAGCTTTAAAGCTGCGAATCTCCGGTCTGGACACGGACAAACACCCCCCTCCCCCCGCCGTAAATTAAAGATGCGTGTCTTAAGAGATATGTCTATGTCAAGATGTGCAGCAGATAGACAGGTAGGAGTTAGGCACGGAAAGAGAGAGAACATTGTCTAACTTTTTTTTTTTTTTTTTTTCAGGAAAACACAGACTCCAATAGACAATGCAGAGCAACAAAATAAATTATTTTTTCCTCTGTGCTCGGTACTGAGTGGTTGGGGACCGTAGGAAGTTTTCATGCATGCAAAACATGCATGTTAGGTTAATTGGCTGTTCTAAATTGTCCCTAGATATTTGTTTCCTATAGGCCCTTAGAATAGAGGGTTAGTATTAATGAAAGCGCTTTGAGTGGTCTTTGTGACTTGAAAAGCGCTATATAAGTGCAGGTTAGTTAGTTAGTTAGTTTCAAATGAAAGTGCTGCCAATAATTTCCAAATCTGCTCTTTAACATGCATTCAGTGCAATTTAGCTGCTGTAATGGATATTGTGTTAAAGTCTGTGTTTGCTGTTGCACAAAAGAGTTTTTCTGTATAACAGAAGTTTCTGCTTAATTTACAAATCACTGTAATAGGAAATTTTTGACAATCCTGTGCATTTCTTGTATTGTTATATAGAATATCACTGCACTAAACCGGAAAAAAAAAAAAACATCTGCTTTAAAATTTCTAAATCGTCCTACAACTTTTAGTGCAACAAAAACCTCAAAACATTACAACTTTTATCGCAACTTTTTAAAAAAGCTCCCGTGAATTCAGGCTTTTTGAGCTGCAACAATCATAAAAACATCCCACGAAGGGCATGAATGATCCCAAACACACAGCCAAGGAAACACTCAACTGGCTCCAGAGAAGGAAAGCAAAGCTACTAAAAATGCCCAGTCAGTCACCTAACCTGAAACCAACTGAAAATCTATAGAACAAACTGAAGATCAGAGTTCATAGAAGACACCCACACAACTTTCAAGATTTGAAGGCAGTTTGTGTGGAAGAATGGGCTAAAATCACTCCTGAGCAATGCCTGTGTCTAGTTTCTCCATACAGGAGGTGTCTAGAAGCTGTTCTTACCAACAAGGGCTTTTCTACTAAATATTAAATGAATGTCACCAAGCGTGTTCAATATTTATTCCCCATGTCATTCCACTTTATTAAATATACAGTGGTATGAAAAAGTGTTTGCCCACTCCCTGATTTCTCATTTTTTTTGTATGTCTGTCACACTTAAATATAAATTAGACAAATATAACACAAGTAAACACAAAATGCAGTTTTTAAATGAGGGTATTTATTATGAAGGGAAAAAAAACCAAACCCACATGGCCCTGTGTGAAAAAGTGATTGCCCCCCTCCCTATTAAAACATAATTTAACTGTGGTTTATCACATCTTTGGAAAGCAGAGTTCAATTTCTCTAGCCACACCCAGGCCTGATTACTGCCACACCTGTTCTCAATCAAGAAATTATTTAAATAGGACCTCCCTGACAAAGTGAAGTAGACCAAAAGATCCTCAAAAGCTAGACATCATGCTGCCATCCAAAGAAATTCAGGAACAAATGAGAAACAAAGTAACTGAGATCTGTCAGTCTGGAAAAGGTTATAAAGCCATTTCTAAAGTGTTGGGACTCCAACGAACCACAGTGAGAGCCATTATCCACAAATGGCGAAAACATGGAACAGTGGTGAACCTTCCCAGGAGTGGGCAGCTGACCAAAATTACCCCAAGAGTGCAGCAACGACTCACCCAAGAGGTCACAAAAGACCCCACAACAACATCCAAAGAACTGCAGGCCTCACTTGCCTCAGTTAAGGTCAGTGTTCATGACTCCACCATAAGAAAGAGACTGGGCAAAAATGGCCTGCATGGCAGAGTTCCAAGACGAAAACCACTGCTGAGCAAAGAGAACATAAAGGCTTGTCTCAGTTTTGCTAGAAAACATCTTGATGATCCCCAAGACTTTTGGGAAAATACTCTGTGGACTGACGAGACAAAAGTTGAACTTTATGGAAGGTTTGTGTCCCATTACATCTGGCATAAAAGTAACAGCATTTCAGAAAAGGAACATCATACCAACAGTAAAATATGGTGGTGGTAGTGTGATGGTCTGGGGCCATTTTGCTGCTTCAGGACCTGGAAGACTTGGTGTGGTAAATGGGACCATGAATTCTGCTGTCTACCAAAAAATCCTGAAGGAGAATGTCTGGCCATCTGTTTGTGGCCTCAAGCTGAAGCGCACTTGGGTTCTGCAGCAGGACAATGATCCAAAACACAGCAGCAAGTTCACCTCTGAATGATTTAAGAAAAACAAAATGAAGACTTTGGAGTGGCTGAGCCAGAATCCTGACCTGAATCCAACTGAGATGCTGTGGCATGACCTTAAAAAGGCGGTTCATGCTCGAAAACCCTCCAATGTGGCTGAACTACAACAATTCTGCAAAGATGAGTGGGCCAAAATTCCTCCACAGCGCTGTAAAAGACTCATTGCCAGTTATCGCAAACGCTTAATTGCAGTTGTTGCTGCTAAGGGTGGTCCAACCAGTTATTAGGTTTAGGGGGCAATCACTTTTTCACATAGGGCCATGTAGGTCTGGAGTTTTTTTACCTTTAATAATAAACACCTTCATTTAAAACTGCATTTTGTGTTTACTTGTGTTATCTTTGTCTAATATTTAAATTTGTTGGATGATCTGAAACATTTAAGCGTGACAAACATACAAAAAAATGAGAAATCAGGAAGGGAGCAAACACTTTCGCACCACTGTAACTTGTTTTGTGAACACAGTTGCCTTGATTTCTTTGTTTGTATCGATTACTTGGGTTGTTACTGATATCTGGTGAAAATCTTAGGTCAATGGCTCCATCAGAAATATGTTTAATGAGAAAAATGTTGACGTGTTCAATACTTATTTTCCCTGTTGTGCGTCTGTGTGTGTGTGTGTGTGTGTGTGTGTGTGTGTGTGTGTGTGTAAATCTTTATGTTATTATTTGCAATGCTTTTATTGGGAAGGTGAGTGGAAGTACAGCTAGGGGATATAATCTTTTACAGTGGTTTTTCTAAACATAGCAGTAGTCATTAAAAGTGTTTGGCTAATGTCCAAAGTGTGTGGTTATTATCATTCAACAAATGTGTGTACAGCAGCAAGCAAGCCAGTATGTAAATGTAATATGCCCCCTCCCCACCACCAAAATCAATTTAAGAACCGATTAAAGTTTCCAGAATTACATTTCAAGAAAGTTTCTGGAAATTTACCAGAAACTGTCCCACCCTTTGCAACACTATGGTAAAATCTGCTGGTTTACATCCTTTAATTAGTTTCATATGCAGCCCTCAAACAAAGATCCAATGTAATAAGTTGAAATGATTTAACATGATGTATAAAATTTAAAAAAAAAATGTTTAAAGGAAGTTGTGTTGTACCTCAGCCCTGATTTGCCTCATTGAGTCGCGATCTCTTAGAGTGGCTGTGTGGGGTGTTTTGTTCACTGTGTCAAAGTCAATGGTGATTCCAAATGCCACTCCAATCTCATCTGTCCGGGCGTAGCGCCGACCAATGGATCCTGAGGAGTTGTCCACCTTGTGGGACACGCCGTTTTTGGTCATCGCCTCAGCTAAAGTGGAGAAAAGAAATGAATAACTGCAGAGCACAAATTTCATCTCGAAAACAAAAACATATCAGTGTAATTACTTACATAATTCCTTTACAAAAGGCATGAATTCTTGGTTTTGGCTCAAAGGCAAGACGGAACATTTGTATGGAGCTACAGTAGCGGGGAAGCTAAAATACTGGAACAGAGATACAACAAAAATCATTGTAAACACACAGAAACTGACACAACCTAAAAAAAAATACAAAAGTGTACAGTGGATATGTGACCGTCCCCCATGCACGCGCGCACACACACACACTCAATCACACTCACACACACACACACACACTAAAACTTATGAAACTGTCTAGCAAGGGTAATAAAAGTTAAATGCATCAAACTGATGGGGGCACAAAAAAATGCCTTCCAGAGCCCTGCTTTAGAATATGCTTAAATTGATGAATCCAACTTCTCTCATTTAAATAAATAAAATAAAGAAAAGAAAATTTAGAATTCTATTGTCAGTAATGCTGCTCCCTGGATCACCAACTTAATTATCCTGGGAGCTATGTTGTCAGGGGGACAACTGCCCCTGATAGGGGCAAGACAAACTGGCCCTGGGTGAAGAATCAGACTAAAGGTGCGTTCAGACCAAACGTGAACAGGCGGCATGAATCCATACAAAGTGAATGGGAAGAGGCGAGTACATGTGAAATTGCGCAGTCACGCGTTCGTGTCCGAGCCTATCTAGCTCTGATATTCTGCCGTCACTGGAGTAAAGGTATCACCATTGCAGAGTAAACTAGTTTGAAAATTTGACACGCTCACCTGGAGATAGGAGGACCGGGAGCTCTTCAGCTGAATCGGGATTTTGGAGTTATTTACCCACGGTTTCCTACCAGCAAGCTAGCAACGTAAACACCCATCATCTTGTGAAGTTCTGAAGGCTTGAGACAACATTTTCAGGTGAGCCTCCCCCGTCAGATAATGTAAAACCTAAGCATGACGTTATTTTGGGAATTTACACAGCAGGTTGAACACAACTGCAGAAGTTTTAAAGGCAACTTCACCTGTTCTGCATCTCACTCAGAAGGGGAATTCACATCTGTTCGCGTGTTTACATTGAGTTATAATGTAATCGTGCCATGCGAAAAACTCACCCATTCGCGTTTGGTGTGAACGCACCTTAAGAGCGGTCCAATAGATCTCTATGAAAAGGTTGCATCAAAGAAACAGTGTACCCAAAGGAGCCACATGGGTGCACCCTCCAGTGGACTCACCACCTGCAGGAGGGATTATGGGGGTCATAGTGCTATGTGAACTGGGCGTCTTTCTGGGCTGCTCTGTTTGAACAGCTGCACCCATGACCCAGACTCCCAGAAAAGCGATAGAAGACGGATGGATGTAATGCAGTAACTAAATATTTTTAAGATCTTTAACACTTTCTAAACGGAGAAATAAATGTAAATTTAAAGTGGAAAATTATCTGGATTAATGTTAACCAGAGGCTGTATAGAAAAGAGGATCATGACCTCTGAGCCTAAAAAAAAAAAATGATGAAAAATATTAAATAGACAAATTAGTCTAGAATTAGCATTATTGCTCTTAGTGAGCAGGGAGTGACTTTATCGTATGCAGAAAAATAACTCCACAGCTCAAGAGATTTGACGTTTTCCTGATGATTTAAAAGTTATCAATATTTGTTTTAATATCTAATTAAAAAGATGACAACTTTGATATTTATTATTCTACACAGTCCAAAAGAGAGGATAAAGTAACACAAACTTAAACCTGAGACTTCCTTATATTACCAGGCCAATCAAGTTGAACTGGTTAGCATCTTTTATAGAAAATTTCATGACTCCAATATTCCAACTTTAAGTGCCACCATCTATTACCTTTGCAGAATAGCCCATATACAGAAGGAAATGTCACTTCAAGTGTTGCATGACCTAAAAGACTTACCGTTCTTTGTTCGTCACCTTCTCTGATGTGGAATGTGTGCTCAAAGATGGTGTACATGATCCTGCCAATGCCAAATGAGGGTTCGATGACATTGGGGACAACTTCCTCCACTGTGGACAACAAAAAGATGATTAAAAAACTGCCATTTTAAAAGCTTCTTCATACATCTGAAGACTGAGACTCACCATGGAGAGTCTTCTGGAACCGTTTCACACTGACCATGTCCTTTGTGAGTTTGAAGGTCTTGCCTTCTGTCTCGATTGTGAACTCTCTGAAAAGTGCAAACACATTTAACGATGCTGAAAAATTACACAGCTACAACGAGGTTAAATTCAAGACTAAGACTTCTTGAAAGCCATTTGACCAAATCTGAGACGTTACACCTGAAAAAGTATGAGACTACAATACAGTTATTACTGTTGTTCAATTATTTAAAACATTTCAGAACTGAAATTTGCATTTCCCCAGCATCGACACTGGCATGAGATAATTAAGTGAGTCCAGCTCAAAATTTTAAACTTGTCCCCATAACAAAGTCAGAACTTAGCATGGAAAAAAAGTCACAAATTTACAAGAAAACGTTGCAAACTTATGGAGAGGACAAAAAGTTACAACTGTATCTAAAAAATGTGAAAATTTGAGGAAAAAGTTGAAAATCAAAAAAGTAAAATTTGCATGAAAAAATGTCACAAATTTACAATGCAAAGATATAAATTAAAGAAAAAAATCACAATTTTGAGAGAAAAAATGATAAATTTACAAGAAAAAGATTGCAAATTTATGAGGAAAAAGTTGCATGTAAAAGTCAAATTAACAAGAAAATGTAGATTAATAAAGGGTCACAATTGTACCAGAGAAATTTACAATTTAAAAAACAGCACATTTAGAAGAAAAAAAAAAAATCACAAATTTGTGAGGAAAAGAGATGAAAATTTACAAGAAAAAGCTGTAAATTTATGAGAAAAACTTCCATATTTATATCAAAAGTGGCAAATTTGTATAATACTACAATCCATAACACATGTAACAGTAGACAGTATGTTTATCATATTTGTGATTACGTCATTTCAAATGCGGATTTAAGGGTCATTTGTCAAAGGTCGCATGAATATTGATGAAGAGGCTGCCTCAGAGTCCTCTGCATGAGACAGAGCAGGCCCTGGGACCAATTCTGCTTACTCTGTACGGGCCCTTGGGGCAGGGACAGCAGCCCCCCTCCCCCCAAGCCCTAGCTTTGACTTTCTTGCCCTTAGGTCAGGGGTTCCCAAACTTTTCAGCCCATGACCCCCAAAATGACGGTGACAGATTGGCGACCCCCACTATCCCCGGAGGTGACTGAAACATAAAAAAACAAACAAAAAAAAACGTACACACAGGACTCACGCACTAATAAGCGTAAACAAACACGAGCATAACAACACAAAAGAACAGAACAGCCTGACAACCATGATATGACTTTACATATAACAATTTACTAAACGATTAAAGCAGAATTCATTAAAGTGATTTCCATGTAATTTAGGAGTGAACATTGTTGTTGCCATGCAAACTTAATTTTGACACATTGCTTTCATTTCCATGTTAGCAGAACAATCAAAGTAATAGCCATAAACTGTAGCACTGCGTAAACATGTGAACAATGTTACGGTGCAAATGTATATTTTGGCAAACTATGTTTCAGCGTTAATCTCACCTAATGAGATGGGTGGGCAATATACGTGGAGCACAACAAGTCAATTCTGGATTTAATTTTGGAGATGGCCACTTGGGAGATCATCCTCCACGTTTAGACGCGATCTGTATTTATTTTTAATACATGTCAGTGCTGAGAAAGTCTTTTTGCACAGGTACGTAGAGCCAAACAGCATCAGTACATCCATCACAGCCCTGGATAGCTGTGGATATTCTCTCTCAACTGAAATCCGGAACACAGCAAGTGTCTTTGAATGAAAAGCTGCTTGTGGCTGTTACAGTGAATGGTGATCTTATCCAGTCATATTTTTCCAGAGTTGTTTCCTCGGGGAAAAACTTCTTAAAGTGTTCCAGGAGGGACACTTTAAGAAGGTGGGTAGTGATGGACTTCTTCACAGTGTTAACACTCAGATTACTTTCCTCCATGAACTCCTCCAGCTCAGGAAACATCTCAATCCTGTCCATCTCAACTCGGGCAGTCCAGCGATCCACTTTCCTTTTGAATGTGTGGATTTTATCATTCAGGGACATGATGCTTGTGTTTTCACCTTGCAATGACATGTTAAGTCTGTTCAGTCTGTCAAATATGCAGAACATATACGCTAGCCTTGTTAACCAGTCAGGGTCAGTCAGGTGGTCAGCGAGCTGGGATCTGTTCTCCATCAGAAATAAGTGCACCTCGTCCCGCAGTTCATACAGGCGGCTGAGGACATTTCCTCGCAAAAGCCACCTGACCTCTGTGTGGAACAGCAGCAGGCCCTGATCCTCCGAACCCAGTTCATTATAGAGAGTAGCAAACAGCCTGGTGTTGAGTGGACGTGATTTTATGTAGTTGACAATTTTTATGGCAGTCTCAAGAACACTCTTAAGATCAGGGTCGAGCGTTTTACTCATAAGAGCTTCTGTGTGACTAATACAGTGTGTAAAGTTTACGTGGGGTGCCACTTGTAAGACTCTTTGTTTTAATCCTTTCTTTTCCCCCAGCATTGCTGCAGCACCGTCTGCACACACACCGATGCGCTCATCCCAAGACAGTCCTTCTTTTAGTTTGTTGTCAAGTTTTGTGAAAATGTCCTCACCTGTGCACTTGACATCCAGCGGGGTGCAAAACAGCATGTCCTCGTTAAGTTTTCCATCAAAACTGTATCTGACGAAAACGAGCAGCTGGGCTGAGTTTGATATATCTGTGGATTCATCTAACTGCAAAGCAAATTTCCCTTTCTTCACTCTGTCAATCAGCTGACTCCTTATGTCCTGGGCCATATCCGTGATGGGCCAGGATATGGTCCCATCAGACAGCAGCACTGCTTCCAGCTCCCGCGCCTGTTTATCCCCATGCATTGTCCGACTCATAGCAATAGCAGCAGGTTTTATTGGGATTTCTCCAATTGTGTGTGTGGGTTTTTTGCCTGTGCAATTAAATATGTCACCTCGTATGATGCCTTTTGAGCTTTGGTTGTGGATGTTTGGTTAGCTATGACTTTCTTTTGGCCCTGCAATTCTCTCTCTTTCGGCAGAAAAAATCTGCTGCTTTAGCAGCAAGAGATGGGTGCTTAGTTTTCAACTGTCTGAGCATTTTTACGGGCTTTAAACTCTGATGTGCAGGGATGGCAACAGGAAATTCTGATTTAAGCTGAAATCTAATTTGGTCGATTGACTTATGGGGGGGGGGGGGGGGGCTGGGAGGCACAGCCCCCCTGAAGCTGGGAGGTTTTCAGTAAAACAGAAGTAATTTAGACTGAAAAAAATGATTAAAAAAAATGAAATACTAGACTTAGATAAATCATTAAATTTAATGAAAAGTTAACTTACTTTTTCTTCAATGTTGTCTCACTGTCTTTAGTCCAACATATTTAACAGTTCTATAAGAGTTTATTACACTATTTACACTGGACTGCAAAACAAGTCTACCTACGGGTACAAATAAAGTAACCTGAACTTTTCTCTCAAGACAATTCCATCGGAACTTATTTTTGACACTTTTGTCTATTTCTAGCACTGATGACTCCTGATCCTTCGATAAAAATCTCATAATTCCACTGAAAACAATACCAAAAGCTCAGAATTCCAACACGAACCAGTGATGTGATTTGGGGTTGGGGAAATTAACTGAAAATTCAGCAGGGGGTCTGGGGGACATAGTCCCCCAGCGGGGTCCGGGGCAGAGCCCCGATGGGGGGGGGGGGGGAGGGGGGCTTCACCCCCCGAAGCTCCTGGGTTTTTATGATTTTTAAGTACCAGAACTGTGCTTAAATGACATAAAACAGCTGAATGCCACTTATTACTGTATAATATTGACTTATGTTCCAAGAAGATAGCATTCCTAAACTAGAAAAGCACTCGGAGAGCGCAGACCTCTGCCAAGCACCACAGTTCCCCCCATACAGTGTTTAACATCATAAATATTAATCCTCCATTTATCTTGTGTAACTTTATAGATTCCTTGACCATGAAAAAAATGCCATTCGCAAGTGGCATATATTAGCTATACTGTGATGCTTGTTGCGTGTTTATAGCTTCATTTGTTCTTTTAAAAATTTCAAAGGTTTCCTATTTTTTAATTTTTTTGCATCATTATCCAGATTTATTCCATTTCCTTAGGTCTTAAATGTCTTGTAGAAGCTGTTGAAAACTTGTCCTGTATTATGCAAATTACTGTGATTCTCGTTTTGGAAATCCCAATAAGTAAAAAAATTCCTGGATCCAGACGGTGATCCGGATCACCACCAAAATCTAATCATCTGTAGGATACCCCATTTCTGACGATCTCTGAAAATTTCATGAAAATCCGTCCATAACTTTTTGAGTTATCTTGCTAACAAACAGACAGACAAACCAACGCTGATGAAAACATAACCTCCTTGGCGGAGGTAAATATTCCAACAAGCATTATCCATCACATGCTTTAACACTTGATCAAATCAAAATCAGTTAATTTTATCTATTCCATAATAGAAATAAAATTCCAACATACCATTACTTTTTATAATTTCAGCATTCGTTTCAGATCACCAGTTTCAATCTCCATTGAGACTTGAGCAGTTCATTTTGCACAATCACTGATGTAGCCAAGTCTTAGAAATATTCAAAAGTTATGAGTCAATGTCCACTGTGCACTGTCAATTTCAAACTGTTTGGAATCATAAAAGGGGATGGTTAACTTTTATTACCGTTTCCTCCCCCGCACAGCCCAGCTCATACAGCCGTTGTACGCCACCAGTAACAGAGTTAATGGCTCTCCGCCTGGCCATACACCACTTCCAGTCCTGCCTGAAAGGGCGCACCTTCACTGCGTTCGTGGACCACAAGCCGCTAACGTACTTAACGTACTTTATCTTCCTGGAAGATAAAATAAAGCGGAATTCGGCGAATTAGCAGAAAATCACATCCCTGAGAACACGCCGCCATGAATTTTTGAAAAAGCACACAACGAGCCATTTGATTGGTCCAATCATTTGCAACTATCCAATCACAGGGCTGTTTACAATACAGCAGTAGCTTGAACACATCCGGGTTATCGCGGGAGACGACTTCCGGGGAAGCGCCGAGCGCTTATGTAATCATGTTGATTTTCGCTAAAATCGGTAACAACAAGCTACCTTACCCCCCTAAAATTTTCTCAACGGATTTAGACGATTCAAAGAAACGATCAATTTGAAAATAAATCCGCGGATCGGCGGAAAATTGCCATCCCTGCATGTGCAAGCACCTCAGTGCACACTACACACTGGGGACGTTACACTTCATTGATAACGATGCATGTGAATCCATATTGAATATATTCCTCTCGATACTTGCGACACTTGGAGGAAGGCTGGTCTTACTACTGGAGCCCTTTACGCTTACAGTGCAGTCCTCCTCCTCCTCCCCCCCGCACCAGACGTCGGCCTTTCTGGCGGCATGTCACCGCTCTCCTCTTCTGCAGTCTCTGCTGGCCTCACTGCGTTGTCTTTGGTCAGTATTAACCAACATTTCATTTTTAAAAATAATATCCTGGGCTTAAAGTGTAATGTGTTGTGGAGGATGAAAGCAGATGAGACACAAGTTGACAACACAGAGGTTTATTTCTCCTCCAACACAGAACAGACTAACACTGAGTGCCAAAGCGATCTGCTTTATACATTTTCTCCCTGCCTCTGGCACTCAGGAAAAACACATTTACATACCTGTGACCAAGTGTGAACTAGGGCTGAAACGATTAGTCAACGTTATCGATAATGTCGACAATAAAAATTTGTCAACAAATATTTTTATTGTCGACAAATTGTTTAATTTGTGGGCTGCACGGTGGCGCAGTGGTTAGCACTGCGGCAGCACAGTTTACCCTTGGCCGGGGGATTGTGGGGATCGTGGGATCGTGGGTTCGATCCCAGCCCCCGACCAACAGTGATCTGTGTGGAGTTTGCATGTTCTCCCCGTGTTGCGTGGGTTTACTCCGGGATTTCTCCGGTTTCCTCCCACATGCCAAAAACATGCATGTTAGGTTAATTGGCTGTTCTAAATTGTCCCTAGATATCTGTTTCCTATAGGCCCTTAGAATAGAGGGTTAGTATTAATGAAAGCGCTTTGAGTGGTCTTTGTGACTAGAAAAGCGCTATATAAGTGCAGGTTAGTTAGTTAGTTAGTTAGTTAATTATAAAGTTTATATGCATGCCGCGGTTCAGCTGTAACCAGCAGGAGCAAACTCCATTTAACTGGAACTGCAATGCACGACCAGAACTGCTGAGGGCAGTAGCGCCTCTGCTGTCCAGCATGCATGAACAATTTCCAGTAAAGAAGAAGAGGAGCACAGCATGGCGAAGCGTGTGTTGTGTTTGGGCTGCACGGTGGCGCAGTGGTTAGCACTGCAGCAGCACAGTTTACCCTTGGCCAGGGGATCGTGGGGATCGTGGGATCATGGGTTCGATTCCAGCCCCCGACCAACAGTGATCTGTGTGGAGTTTGCATGTTCTCCCCGTGTATGCGTGGGTTTACCCCGGGATTTCTCCGGTTTCCTCCCACATGCCAAAAACATGCACGTTAGGTTAATTGGAGACTCTAAAGTGGCCCTTTGTGTGAATGTATGTGTGTGTGAATAGTTAAAAGGGATGGCGCCGTATTGTGGCTGCTTCATCCATCTAGGTGGTGGATGACCCTTAATTTCTGTAAAGCGTCTTTGAGTGCCTATGATAAAGCGCTATATAAATCTGATGCATTGATTGATTGATTGTGTTCTGTTTTTGCGGTTGTTACAGAGTTTAAGCGCAAAGCGGCCGTATGTGTCTCTCCAACACAGAGAAAGGAGACTAAAGACCCACTGTTGTGAAGGTATTAACGTGTGCTCTGTGTCTAACTGGCTGCAGAACCTACCTAGAGCAAAGCCTGTTACCTGCAAACGAGCCAGGCTAAAATACGGACATTTTAGCTTTAATTCACAGGGAGTCCTGGGAGCCACATTACCGTCTGCAAGGGTAAGTTTTAGCGAGTAAAGAAAGTTAGCGCCACTTATTTTCAATGGCCAACTGTTTCAAGCTTTAGAAAAATGACAATACTGTTAGCATGTGCTGTTAATGTTAGTTTACCTATCTGACAATGAGCTTTCTGGTTGCTCAGGGTTGAGCTGTCATGGCTAACGTGTTGAATGCAGTGACTGACTTGCAGGAGTCGCTATCGCTTTTTCATCTTTGTTAATATTAGCCCTCATTCTGAATATTAGTTACACTATGTTACACTGTGTCCAGCTGAGACAAAATGGTACTTAAATGCCTCCCGCCCACAGGAGACGGAACATTAAGAGGCATTAAACAGTGGCTGAGGTAAAATATGCAGCCCCAACAAGAAGCAGAGATGGTGGACATGAGAAAAATAAGCGCGACTAGTCGACTAGTTGAAAAAAATATTCGTTAGATTAGTCAGCAACTGAAATAATCTTTAGTTGCAGCCCTAGTGTGAACACACATCAACATACACAGATTAACACATTTGCACCCCTGCATCCTCAGGTGAGCCTGGCACAGCGGGAGCAAAAGGTACATCTTTATTTACTACATACCACCTGGTGCTCTGGTGCCCCTGGCTAGCACCCCCAACACCCCGAAGTATTGGGTGGAGTATTATCTCCTTTGTGTCACCACAGTGTGTTCATTTGAGCTGTTCAGATGAAATGTACTTGTGACGTTTACTGTGGCGCAGTTAAAGTGACATGTCACCTGATCACCTAAGGATTCTGAAAATCATCTTGGGTCACGAACCCCACTTTGGGAATCTCTGCCTTAGGTGACATGGTGACACCGTCAGTTGCAGTTGTAACAGCATGTGCTCGTGCCCATCTCGCATGTGGAATGTCTTGTCCTTTTTGCCTTCAATTTAGTTTCATAGGTCTCCAACCCCACGCAAAGTTGTCTAACTTTTCTCACCCTTTCTGACTCATGGAAAATACACTGAGAGGGGTTCAAGACACCCGCTACAACTCTTGACTATTTGGTGAGAAAATGTGTTGCACAAATTTTTTGAATGTGTTGAAAACTCCTGCAACAAGAGAGCGAGGCCCTGCGACTCACAAGAGGAACTTACAAACCTTTGGAGACATTTGGAAACTCCTTCACAAATGCAGTTTTCACACTAGTCCTAAGCTGTTACAGCCCAGTGAGATGCTATCTTCATTTAGGCCTTAATTCTGAATAACCAAATTTAGACTTTTTAAGGATCAATAGACACCCAGTGATCAACAGTAACTCACCCAGCCTCGTTGAGCAGCTGCTCCTGGTCTGTAATGAAGCATTCGTCACACACTGACAGATACTCCATGGCTATCTTGGCATCCTTCTTGTACGCCTTCCCTATGGCTCCTTTGTTGGGCTCAAATTGGACGACATTTACAGTTTTGTGTGGAGAAGTTAAGGAGAAACACGAATGGCTGACATGTTCTTCCGTGTCTGATTTTCTCTGCAGTGTTAACACAGCAGCAGTTTGAAGGATATGGGTTCTTTTAGAGTCTTCTCGGCAACCAGAGGGACTTTTGTAGCTCGAGCATGGCACTGAAGATCGTAGCAAGACCGATCAGCACACCCCACAATCTCGATCCAGCCCTGCCAATGATAATACACACTTTGAGCCGTGGTGTTAAGGTGGTTTTTAAGATGTAAGGAAACACAGAAATGGAAAGACATACATAGGAGGTTTTGGCTTCAGCGTCCCAGCAGTCGCAGGCATAATGGGCCATCTCGTTGTCCATGTGCTGTCGGAAACGCAGCTTATCTTTGGCTATACCAACTTTAGTAAGGTAGAGGTAGATCCTCCCAATGAAATATCCCAGGACAGAGTTATTGATCACTCCCTGAATGAGACAGGGTACATTTACAGGTTTTAAACAATCCATCTTATTGTGTTTGTCATCTCAAAAGGGAGGGATCCGTTTACCTGCTCCACAGCATCCCCCAGCTTCATGATTTGTGCAGACTGGCCACTTGTCTGGGCCTTGGAAGAATACAACATGATCTCCAGGTCAGCTACATTGGAGAATTTAGGGTGGACCTTCTCACTTGGGTCCACAAAGTGCTCAATCTCAGCCATGGTGAACTCTCTGAGGGAAAATATGGAGCAGTTATATTTAATCTTTTTTTTTTTAAGGGGAAATGGGTAGATAAAGCAGAGGTCACCCTCTCACCGAACACGAATGAGTCCAGAGCGAGGAGAGATTTCGTTCCTGAAGGAGTTTCCTATCTGAGCAGCAGCGAAGGGCAGTTTGCCCTGGTTGAACTCCAAAAGACGTTTGAAGTTAAGGAAGATTCCCTGAGCAGTTTCAGGCCTAAGATAGCTGCAGATTTAGATTAGATTAGTCACCATTAGACACCAAGATGAAAAAATATCCTGAATATCATGTTTCATTTTACCCTGGCATGTTCCCCCCCGGTCCAATGGACGTCTGAAACATGAGGTTGAAGGAGATGGGGGCTGTGAGCTCGTTTCCTGTGGTGGGCGACTTGACGCTGTATTTCACAAAGAGATCCGTCAGCTCTTGTTGGGTGTAGTTGTCCAACTGGAAATGACAAGACAGAAACAAAGTTAACAATTCAGATCATCATCAGTCCCCATATACAATCCACATGTTAAAAAAAAAAAAAAGTTTACAGGCAGTTCATATGATTATAAAATTGATCAGCGCGGATAACAACTGTGATCTTGTAACAGTAATTTCGCAACTAATTGAAATAACTGCATCACTTTTTTCTGAATTTTCATTAATAAAACGTACTTGTGTGATAACATTGTCCATCTCCGCCTTTGTCTCAGCTGAACATTTCTTATCAGACATCAGCTTCTGCAGATGGGCTGTAAAAAAACAAAGAAAAATGAGGCTTTTATAAACGACTCCCTGACAGCTGACGGGGAGCATCAAATACAACTGAAAAATATTACTTTATTACCATCAATAATGCAAACATAAACCCAAAATTAGACATACAGCTAAAACTCAACCTTCATTAGCAAAGTATAATTGTCAAAATGTCACTTGATATACTTCAGCTATTACCAGAAGTGAGCAGCGTAAAGACTCAAGTAAATGCAATGTTACCTTATATTAATCACTCAAGTACGAGTATGAAACTATCAACTAGATGAAAATGTTACTCAAGTATCGAGTAATGACTTTACTCTTACTCATTTGTGAAGTTTTTCTTTTAACATATTTTTTGATTTTGTATATTTTATTGATCCCCAGAGGGGAAATTGAGGGCATCCACCTGGATGGATGAAGCAGCCACGGTACGGCGCTATCCCTTAACCATTCACACACATATTCACACCTAGGGCCACTTTAGAGTCTCCAATTAACCTAACCTGCATGTTTTTGGCCTGTGGGAGGAAACCGGAGAAATCCCGGAGTAAACCACGCAGATACGGGGAGAACATGCAAACTCCACAAAGATCACTGTTGGTCAGGGGCTGGGATCGAACCAGGGATCCCATGGCCAAGGGTGAGTTGCTGTGCTGGTGCAGTGCTAACCACTGCGCCACTCTGGTACATTTACACTTTTTTTAATTTGTTAAATTTTATGCCAGTTTGAGATTTTTTTCCTCATGAATTTTGTTAAATTATGCCCTTCCCCCTCATTATTTGCATTTTTCTAATCATTTGTCTTTTTTCATAAAAATATTCTTATAATTTGCAACTTGTTTCAATATATTTGCCAATTTTTCCTCAGAAACCTACAGATTTTCTCAGGTAAATTTGCAACTTTACTCACCAATTTTTCTGTTTTTTCTCTAACAGTAAATGTGTTGGTCCAAGGAAAATGTAATACTCACTAGTGGCATGCACCCTTTTATATCTTTCTGCTGCACATTCACCAGCCATAATGCTCTGCACTGTGTGTCTATATATATACAGTACATTTATAGTAATATGGACATATGTTTACTAGATGTTGTTTTTTCTTGCCTTCTGATTGTTGCTCTGAGTGTTGCTATCCCTATGCTGTTGCAATCCTGGAATTTCCCCATTGTGGGACTAATAAAGGCTTATCTTATCTTATCTTATATAGTCCAAATCATAAAAGGAAATTAGTCGTGGGCAAGTTAACATGTTAAACGTGATAATGCAATGCCTCTCTGATCATGAACAATTTTTTAATTGTGATTAGTTGTAGTTAATCGTAGAGGAATGAAAAAAAAAAAATTAAGAGCTCTCAAAACGCAGGTACGGTTTCCAGTCGGACAGTCTATGGCATGACTCAAAACAGATGCATGGCACAAACTCCTCATTTTACTTAATTCAGAGTGTTCAAATCAGTTTGCTGGAGCATCGCTGTCATACTATGTGGACAGTTGGACGGGATCAATGCACAATCTCAACCTGAATGCTGGAGAGAAGAAAAGAGAAGAGAGCAGAGGAGGGAGTGCAGCTATTGAGGAGAGCTAAAAGCTAAGCTAAAGGCTAGCAGGTAAGATAACTGGTGAAATATGCTAAAGTAGTAGCTAGCTGTTTACACATGTGGTATTTATGCAGTACTTATGAGGGGTTTTTTTTTTTAGAATATTCTAGATAGTTGTCATTTTTGACATGTTGAAAGCTTGAAATAAATCAGCAGTTGCAGAAAGCAAGCATATTTCAGTCTAGTTTTCATAAGGCTGCTTTTATTTGCTGAGCTTTTATTTTGGTAGCTGCATTTCTAATTTCCTGTCTTTTAGCTTTAAGTACTTCCTATCTGTAGCTGTGTATGTAACAGACTTGTATTTGACTTTTTTCTGCAAAAGGAAGGAGTGCATATGGTCATCGATGAAACATCCTTATTAATGTCGTTTAAGGCTAACTGCAGACATTTTAGCACCTAGCTAGAATTGGGCAAAAGTTATGGTGTTTTTATATGTTCTGAGCAATGTTTAAAAAAACTTAAATTACTAAAGGGCATGTTTTACTGTGTAAAAATGTTAATGTTAGCTTGTGCTCTCTGTGGAAAATATGGGATTTTTTTGTCGTACATTCTTTTTAGGGTTTATGGTCTTTGTTATTTCATTTTATGTTTAAATTTATTGTCATAGCCATTTTGCAAATTCTCATTTTTTATTTTACGTTTCATTTCTTTAGCTCTTACGATGTTTTCTGGGAAAAAGGAAATGGATGCAGAAAATGATTTGTGTTTTAACTAAAGGGAGGAAGGAACACATTATCAGGAACATTTTTTGATAATGTTCGGAGGAGACCCCGGGGCAGACGCAGGACATGCTGGAGAGACTATGTCTCCCAGCTGGCCTGGGAACGTCTTGGTATCCTCTCTGAAGAGCTGGAGCAGGTGGCCGGGGAGAGGGAAGTTTGGGCTTCTCTGCTTGAGCTGCTGCCTCTGCAACCCAGACCTCCGGAAAAGCGGTAGAAAATGGATGGATGGATTTTACTGACTACACATGGACAGCAGATCAAAATAAAGCTGGACTGATATGAAACACCAGTACACTTCATCATTGTCTAGCGGGGGTCCATGACACCCATGTTAATAAGAGCATGAAAACTTGAAAAATGCCAAATTTAACTCTTTGCACTCTGGTCAATTTCCCTAAAAACGCCAAAAAATAACGTACCCAAAGTAAATCAAAAGCTGTTCTTCAACCCTTTGCAGCATCTTCATGGGGTTGGTCTCATTTAAAAGAAAACACTTTGAATTTTTTGGCAAAACAGTCATAATCTCTCTAAGTGCTCCTGCCACTGAGTAACAGTCATCTAAACATACTGAACTTGAAGAAAATAAATTTCGCCTGGGTGTTTTTTGGGATACAAATGCTTGCAAATAACACACAGCTTCAGATCCGGGCTGGAAAATGCAACAGAAATGTAGAACCAAGTGTTATCCAGCTAAGGTCAAAATTTTGTAACAATACCACAAAAAATGAATATATTACACAGCTTTGTTCTCAGGTTGTTCCCAGGCGTTTTTGAACTGTGCCAAATTGTGCCAAATGGCACAGTTTGGAAAAACATCTGTAACTTTTGAATGATTCAATATAGAAGCTTCATCTTGGGCTCTAATGAAAGGTGAAGGGCTGTGTGTGTGTGTGTGTGTGGGGGGGGGGGGGTTGTTTATTCATTCATTCATGAATGAATGAACAAGCAAGCCCCCACACACAAAGAAGCATGCCACGTAAAAAATGTGTGGCTTTTTTTTTTTTTTTTTTTTTACAAGAAAAAATAACCTACAGTGCACTAAAAATTATACTAAAATATTTGTAATGTAGAAGATAACTCCCATCCCCCCGCTACAGAGGACGGACATCGCCCATCGCTACATGACGGAAAGCGGTGACGGTGCGCCGCGGTCTACTACGCACAGTTGGACTAAAATATCTGCAATATATCTGCAATCTGCTACAGAAGAGTAGCGGGGGGTGGGGGGGCGTTCACAACATGACAGGGGGGCCGTTCGCAACATGACGTCATGTTGCGGTAACGCACAGTTGTAATTTACCGATCGGTCAAAAGTCATTTGGATTACAATTTTCAGGGATAAAGAATAATTTAGCTTATAACACTTACCTGTCCACAACAGCAGTGTAGCTGGCGAACTTCTCTTCCTCATTGTCAGACGAACATGACGCTGGTCCGCTTGTTATGGACTCGTGGTTCTGGTCACGCGACCCGGTCAAACCATAATTCCACTATTGCAGTTTTGCGCTTCCATGATTGCGGTTTTGGCGAACGATTTTTCAAAACAAATAAGAACAGTAGTAAGAAAAAAAGACTGGCGAACGCCTGTGCGTCACCCAGCCTTACACAAAACAGCTTTCGAACTTCTGTGCTTCAATTGGCTGGCTGTATTCGCAGCCGTTGGTAGGCGGGTCCTTCTTGCTAGGTTTTCAGTCATTGGTTCTTCAAGGTTTCAGAAACCCAATTCAAGGCTCTTATTAGTCGAATGAGAGGTCAATCACATCTAAACCAATCAAAGCACTCCTTTGGCTTTCTGTTCGTGGCTGTGTCTGTAGTGGAAGAACGGAAATGCAGCTTTTTTTTTCCT
This sequence comes from Pholidichthys leucotaenia, assembly GCA_020510985.1. Lineage (NCBI taxonomy): Eukaryota > Metazoa > Chordata > Actinopteri > Cichliformes > Pholidichthyidae > Pholidichthys > Pholidichthys leucotaenia. The sequence goes on from CM035844.1 coordinate 167,422,106, forward strand.
TCAGTGCGCTCTAGGACGTAGAGACGTGTCCGCCCGCGGTACACCGGAGTGCAAGAGGTTAAGGTGCATTACAACTTTTTTTTTTTTTTTTTTTGCCTTAATTGCAAATAAACGCAAATTTTGGAAGATTATTGTAATTTTTATATTGCAGCTAATTAATTTTTTTTTATCATTGCCCACCACTAAAGGAAATACTAATAATGCTCTAGAAAACTGACTTGCATTCAATTCAAAACAGGGAAGCCAAGTCTATTTGAATAAAAGCACTGTTTTTGTCTTCATAAATAAACACAAGTAAAACTTAAAAATATTCTCTTAATAACATTAAAAAAACTGTGAAGTGCACTTTTATTAGTTGAGGTCATGTAGTTGAGTATAATTCTTTACTGCATAAAACAATTCAACACTTCAGTGATCAAATTTCTGAATTAGACTGGACAATTTTTTTTCTAGTACACATTACAAGAACCATCATGTTCCCCCTCCCTTTCCGAGGATAACTTTTTGGCACCATTTCAGTTCCTGTCATCCGAGCAGCTGTGTTGCTCTGACAGACCTGTGTGATTTCTGCTGGTCCACATACACACGTGAACAAAATTGTTGGTACCCCTCTGTTAATGAAAGAAAAACCCACAATAGTCACAGAAATAACTTGAATCTGACAAAAGTGGTAATAAATAACAATTCTATGAAAATTAACCAATGAAAATCAGACAATGCTTTTGAATTGTGGCTCAACGGAATTACTTTAAAAAACAAAATCATGAAACAGGCCTGGACAAAAATGATGGTACCCCTAGAAAAGATTGAAAATAATGTGACCATAGGGACATCTTCAACCAAGATGTGTCCTCTAATTAACATCACAGGTGTCTACAAACTTGTAATCAGTCAGTCGGCCTATTTAAAGGGTGACAAGTAGTCACTGTGCTGTTTGGTGACATGGTGTGTACCACACTAAACATGGACCAGAGGAAGCAAAGGAGAGAGTTGTCTCAGGAGATGAGAAAGAAAATTATAGACAAGCATGTTAAAGGTAAAGGCTATAAGACCATCTCCAAGCAGCTTGATGTTCCTGTGACTACAGTTGCACATATTACTCAGAAATTTAAGATTCACGGGACTGTAGCCAACCTCCCTGGACGTGGCCGCAGGAGGAAACTTGATGAAAAATGGAAGAGACGGATAATACAAATTGTAGCAAAACAGCCCAGAACAACCACTAAACACATTCATGGTGAACTCCAAGGTCAAGGTACATCAGTGTCAGATCACATCATCCGTCGTCGTTTGAGCCAAAGTGGACTTCATGGGAGACGACCAAGGAGGACACCACTGTTGAAAACAAATCATAAAAAAAGCCAGACTGGAATTTGCCAAACTGCATGTTGACAAGCCACAAAGCTTCTGGGAGAATGTCCTATGGATAGACGAGACAAAACTGCAACTTTTTGGCAAGGCACATCAGCTCTATGTTCACAGACGCAAAAATGAAGCATACCAAGAAAAGAACACTGTCCCTACTGTGAAATATGGAGGAGGTTCTGTTATGTTCTGGGGCTGCTTTGCTGCATCTGGCACAGGGTGTCTTGAATCTGTGCAGGGTACAATGAAATCTCAAGACTATCAAGGTATTCTAGAGAGAAATGTGCTGCCCAGTGTCAGACAGCTTGGTCTCAGTCGTAGGTCATGGGTCTTACAACAAGATAATGACCCAAAACACACAGCTAAAAACATCCAAGAATGGCTAAGAGCAAAACACTGGACTATTCTAAAGTGGCCTTCTATGAGCCCTGATCTAAATCCTATTGAACATCTGTGGAAGGAGCTGAAACATGCCCTCTGGAGAAGGCACCCTTCAAACCTGAGACAACTGGAGCAGTTTGCTCATGAGGAGTGGGCCAAAATACCTGCTGAGAGGTGCAGAAGTCTCATTGACAGTTACAGAAATTGTTAGATTGCAGTGATTGCCTCAAAAGGTTGTGCAACGAAATAATAAGTTAAGGGTACCATCATTTTTGTCCAGGCCTGTTTCATGAGTTTGTTTTTTAAAGTAATTCTGTTGAACCACAATTCAAAAGCACTGTCTGATTTTCATTGGTTAATTTTCATAGAATTTTTATTTATTACCAATTTTGTCAGATTCAAGTTATTTCTGTGACCATTGTGGGTTTTTCTTTCATTAACAGAGGGGTACCAACAATTTTGTTCACGTGTACTTTCATTCTTCCTCAGGCACAGTTATACTCAAGACAAACCAAACAGGCAGCAGCCATTGATGCAACAAGTCTGGGCCTCCTGCATGTAGACTAGTATGATTAATAGATGTGTAAGAATTCAATTTAAGGGGAAAAAAAGATGCTCACCTTTGAGGAGATGATCAGCCCTGAAGCATTCACCATTCTTGACATCTTTAACCATGTAGTCTGCAAATTTTTCCACGTGTCCCGAAGTCCTGAGTAAATATTCATTTAACAGACAAGGTATTAAGATTAATCCTAAACAAATGTGGCACTTTAGATTTAATCAGACAGTGTTTCTGCAACCGGGCTATGAAAGGCTGCTAATAGCGGCAGCTTCCATGCATAAAATTGCAGAAGTCAATATGCGCCTGTTAATAAAAACCCACAGTTCAGCACTTTGAGCTGACTCTAGGAACCACCAGGCACCTTTTTCATAGTTTCCAACGTCACCCTCAATGAAATACACATGTACAACGAAATCTGATAATGTGAAACAAGCTGTACATATAAAATAGCAGAGGAAGGGGCTTTAAAGAGCTTACTTGAGGACGGGTTCGGGGGTCAGCATGGTGCAGTCGATCTCCAGGATCTGTTCCTCCTGGATGAAGTGCTGCCTCCACACCTGCAGGATGTTGTTCTTCAGGGCGCAGCCCACAGGGCCGAAGTCATACAAGCCACTCACACCTGAGGAGCATCACTGTATTGTAACAGAATCCTTAAACACCATCTAGTATGTTGGTTTAAGCACCAACAAAAAAATATTTCATCACTTTAATCTATTCTGAACTCTTACCTCCATAAATGGCAAAAGCCTGGTCATAGAAGAAACGCCTCTTTAGGGTATCCTCCATCTTGGGTCTGTCAACAATGTCATCTTTGGATTGTAAAGCCAGTTCCTGCAGACCCAAGGGTGAGAGTGTGTTAGGTCAAAAACTACTACGGATTATTCTGAAGTGCAAATCATGCAGCAGTATTTCAGAACAGACCACAAATAAAAATGTGAAACAAAACCAGAAATTAGTTTAACATACCTTATTTAAGTAATATTATATTAGAGGGACTGCAGTATCAATGAATATAGAAACCGCGGGTGATTCGTCGTCGGGCCGACATGAAGCAGAGGGCCTCTGACATCACCGCACAACTCCAAGTGTAATATTGCTTTTATACACATGTAAAAAAATTTAATATTGGCCAGTACAAAAGTCAGTGTTTATAATACATACCAGTCATTCCTTGAGAAGGTTTTATTGGTCCCTGTGTAATCGCGAGGGTGGCAAGTTAGTATGCTAGTGATTTGACTTTGGCACACTTTGTTTGCTTTTTCTTGGCAATTCCAGATGAAGACTCCATAATCACAAAGGTATTGTGTTTTGCTAATTGAGACAATAAAGCTCAACTCTAGCCTCTCTCTTTTTTTAAAAAAAAACAAAAACAAACATGAAGTAGCTTGCAAATGTTTACAAGGGTAGGACTTTGTAAACTAAATCAAGTTTTTAACAAGAGCACTCTGAGGCGAGTTTAACATCCCCCGCCTCAGTTTTCTTTGAAGATCCCAATACTTACTGACAGAGAGCAGTTTTCAACTTTTCAATATAATTACTGTGGCAGAACCAAATTATGATAAGCCCATCATCCACGAATATACACCACAGTTGTTGCGGTTGTTCGTTATCCTCCGCAGTAGACTTGTCCATAGCGCAGTATTACATAATTGCAGTTATTGCGACAGCCCTAAGAGAAAGTGAAACTTAGATATTTCCACTCAACTGGATGCAAACAGAGCAGCACTTTCCCGCGCCAAGTTTGTTTTGCCATCACACATAATTTCCGTTGGCAGCGTTGTGACGTCTTCACGCAGCAGACCCCAAATATCGCAATATTCATTTTTACACTGGTATCAAAATTTATACCGGTATTATCGTGAACGATACGATATGGCACACCCCTATTGGTGACCCTAGCTTTCTCTGTTGTTGAGATATAGCTTATAAGCTACGTTGATGTTGACCTCTGACCTTGAAATCCCCAAACCACAGTCACACTTCAGGGTCACAGGGTGAACCTGTGTACAAAGTTTGGTGGCCCTAACGTTACTCGTACAGTAATTAGGCATAAGGAATGCTAACCCTGATCTTTGACATTTTGACCCCAAACCCATAGTCAGAAGTCAGGATTCCAAGGTGAACCTGTATACCAGGTTTGGTGGCCCTAGCTTTACTTGTTTTAATCGTAAATGTACTATTTACCATAGTGCAACTGCAGTGTTAACTTTGAACCTTTGACCCCTTGACCTTAAACCCATAGTTGGGTGAGGGTTTAAGTCATCCAAGATATGTATTAGATACAACTACTGTATCGATTTGAAAAGCCTACATCATTTCTTTCAGTAGTTATTGTGTTTAGAAGATTTAAGGAAAAATCTGACCTGACCACTGACTTCAAGGACATTCGATGGGGAGTGAAATTGCAATATGCACATCCTCAGTGTATATCAAACCATGGTACCAAGTTTCAAAACAATCGGAACTGTAGGAGGAGTTGATTTCACAAGACAGTTACTGTCTATGACATTCTGTCTCCTATGGGCCCTTGGAATAGAGGGTTAGTGCTAGTGAAAGCGCTTTGAGTGGTCTTTGTGACTAGAAAAGCGCTACATAAGTGCAGGTTAGTTAGTATGACGTGAGGTGAAACAGGAGGTCATAGGTCAGGGGCTGCAATTCCTGCAAAAATCATCCGATCAGAACCAAATTGCAATATGCACAGCCTCAGTGTACAGCCATGTGAAAGAGTGTTTGCCCCTTCCTGATTTCTAATTTTTTTCTGTTTGTCACGCTTAAATTTTTCAGATCATCAAACAAATTTAAATATTAGACAAAGATAACACAAGTAAACACAAAATGCAGTTTTTAAATGAAGGTGTTTATTATTAAGGGGGAAAATCCAAACCTACATGGCCCTGTGTGACAAAGTGATTGCCCCTAAACCTAATAACTGGTTGGACCACCCTTAGCAGCAACAACTGCAATTAAGCGCTTGCGATAACTGGCAATGAGGCTTTTACAGCGCTGTGGAGGAATTTTGGCCCACTCATCTTTGCAGAATAATGTAATTCAGCCACATTGGAGGGTTTTCGATCACGAACCGTCTTTTTAAGGTCATGCCACAGCATCTCAATAAAATTCAGGTCAGGACTTTGACTAGGCCACCCCAAAGTCTTCAATTTGTTTTTCTTAAGCCATTCCAAAGGTGGACTTGCTGATGTGTTTTCAATCATTATCCTGCTGCAGAATCCAAGTGCGCTTCAGCTTGAGGTCACAAACAGATGGCCGGACATTGTGATTCAGGATTTTTTTTGGTAGACAGCAGAATTCATGGTTCCATTTACTGCAGCAAAACAGCCCCAGACCATCGCATTACCACCACCATATGCTACTGTTGGTATGATGTTCCTTTTCTGAAATGCTGTGTTACTTTTGCGCCAGATGTAATGGGACACACACCTTCCAGAAAGTTCAACTTTTGTCTCGTCAGTCCACAGAGTATTTTCCCAAAAGTCTTGGGGATCATCAAGATGTTTTCTGGCAAAACTGAGACAAGCCTTTATGTTCTCTTTGCTCAGCAGTGGTTTTCGTCTTGGAACTCTGCGATGCAGGCCCTTTTTGCCCAGTCTCTTTCTTATGGTGAAGTCATGAACACTGACCTTAACTGAGGCAAGTGAAACCTGCAGTTCTTTGGATGTTGTTGTGGGGTCTTTTGTGACCTCTTGGATGAGTCGTCACTGCACTCTTGGGGTAATTTTGGTCAGCCGCCCACTCCTGGGAAGGTTCACCACTGTTCCATGTTTTCGCCATTTGTGGAAAATGGCTCTCACTGTGGTTCACTGGGGTCCCAAAGCTTTAGAAATGGCTTTACAACCTTTTCCAGACTGACAGATCTCAATTACTTTGTTTCCCATTTGTTCCTGAATTTCTTTGAATCACAGCATGTCTAGCTTTTGAAGATCTTTTGGTCTACTTCACTTTGCCAGGCAGGTCCTATTTAAGTGATTTCTTGATTGAGAACAGGTGCGGCAGTAATCAGGCCTGGGTGTGGCTAGAGAAATTGAACTCAGCTTTCCAAAGATGTGATTGGGTTTTAGACTTTGGAGTTTTTAATCTTTGATTTAGCTTTTAACTTTTTTACTATGACCCTTCTCTCTTATTTCTTTTTTTGTCTTATGTCCTGATTGGTGGAGACTCGAGTACTTTTATCATGTTTATAGTCAGCTTCATGTGTGCCTGTGTTTGTGTTCATGTTGAATGTAATTGTGTTTTGTAAAGATGTGTCTAAAAGAATGTCACCTGACTGCAAAACAAATCTACCTACGGGTACAAATAAAGTAACCTGAACCTGATAAATCACAGTTAATTTATGTTTTAATGGGGGGGGGCAATCACTTTTTCACACAGGGCCATGTAGGTTTGGATTTTTTTTTTACCCTTAATAATAAACGCCTTCATTTAAAAACTGCTTTTTGTGTTTACTTGTGTTATCTTTGTCTAATATTTAAATTTGTTTGATGATCTGAAACATTTAAGTGTGACAAACATAGAAAAAAAATGAGAAATCAGAAGGGGGCAAACACTTTTTCACACCACTGTATATCAAACCATGGTACCAAGTTTCAAAATAATCGGACCAAAACTGTAGGAGCAGTTGATTTCACAAAAGTGGGACAGACGGACGAACGGACGGACTGACCCATAACATAATCGTTCTTCGGTCTTCGTCAAAAGGGGTCAACCCCTTTGGGCTTCGACCGGCAGGGGATTAAAAAAAAAAAAAAAGGTAGGACTTCTTGGTCACGGAGATGATTTCTTTTCAAACAGCACCTCACTGTGGAAATTAAAGTATCCAACACAGTTTTACAATTCTCACCTGTAAGAAGTCACTGATAGAAATGTCAGACTCGACACTAAAAACCAGTTAGTAATTAACAGTTACTAGAACACCTTTGAAGTGGAGTGATACATACCCAGTAAAACATTGGTGTGCGATTATTGTGGACTATAGTAACTCCTGGAATCCCTATTGTCCAATCAAATTGTTAGGTCAGAATTAACAGTTGTATAATTAATATCAGTGCATTGTACTATTTTCATTATAACTACTGTTCCACTGCAAAGTAGTTTCTAGAAACTTTTCAGTAGAACTATCAGAAGAGGAATTCTTTCTGGGATTTTTGTTTCTTGTTACATTCCCGTTGAGATAAAGTTTGTTTGATGATGTAATCACATGAGGACAATCAGCTGCCTTTTGTAAGACTGAGTTATATCATTTTACTGGTTATTGCAGATTTATCCATGTTTTCTTTCATTTTTCCTTTACTTTTGATGAGCAACACTTGTAGTTGAGAATGTTGTGACCTGTATGACAATATCATCATGAGGCGCCAGTTCTCTCCAAGAGTCCCTGCTTTCAAGTATTGTCTGAAACAGTTCCTGAAAAGGGTTTAAAAAAAAAAAAAAAAAAAAAAAAAAAAAAGGAACAACCACCAGATAATCCCTGGTACTCAGCACATTTCTACAGTGGTAAAACTTACATGACTTTGTCTGTATTTTCTAATTTGTCTGTATTTGCACCACAAATTATCTCCCTTGGGGAAGAACTAACTTTAGCTGTAACTGTATTGTGTAATAAATATGTTGTGGCGATGTTAAAATAAGGCACGGCGTCTGGAGTTTTAAGGAAGTTTATTGATCAGATCATCGCCATCACGGAGCTCACCCCAGCTGCTGTATATGCATGCTGGGGATCACTCTCAGGCTCTCATGAGCAGTAGTCAGAAGCAGTCAGAAGAAGAAAGAGGATGAGTTACAGAACATGTGCGGTATTTATACCCAGTTCAGACAATGCATGAAAGGCATGTTATGATCAAAGAAACTGCATTCAGGCATGGGACATTTACATTTGAGTACAGAGCAGGAAGTCATACATAACAGCAGGATACTGGCGCCTGAACTAGACACGGAGAGGCTGCCTATTGATCTCAACACCCACATCTCATTGCTCTGCCAATTGCCCCAGCTGGGCTCTCTGTTTGTCCGTGGCTGTTGTGGGGGTTACCCCATACACTCCCCCCCCCCCCCCCCAGAGGGCTTAGCGGGGAACTGAGACCTCGATAGTCCCGCTTTGGTGGCGAGCTGCGGGGAAGGTCTGTGCCGGGAAAGGGAGGAGGGTGGGGGTAGCAAGTGGCGGGGGATGTCCGTGGCTGTGGGAAGAAAAACTCTCGCGATTCAGTCCGGCAATGAAGAAAAACAGGAGCTGAAGCTGTGTGAGGGACTTGGCGTGTTGGCTTCAGGTGCGTTCGCGGACCTAAAGCCCTCGGGGACAGCTGACGGCTGGATCCCCGTTGTGCGCCGTGGCTGAGACCATAAGAAAATCCTGTGCGCCAGCTGCGTGCATGCCTCAGGTGAACGAGCAACCCTGAAGGGCCAGTGTGCAGCGGTGCAGGAGGGTGGGAGTCTGCAGAGCCAGCTTGTCTCCAGTGCGCGGCACGCGCTGCGGCTGCGTACCTTCCAGCTGCGCTGTTCAGATGCGAGGCTTCTGTGCATGGCCGGTCCGCTGTCGCGAGGTTAAGCAGGGTCAGGGGGCTTGATGGAGATCTGCGCAGTCGGCGCCGATGGTCTGCCCCGTTCGGGCTGTTGGTTGTCGCTCGTGCCGGGTCATGGTGCGTTCAGGTCCACGCGTTCTCTGTCGGCCATGGGCCGCCGTCGTGGAGAGAGGGCAAGGTGCATGCGCTCTCGTGTGGAGACACAGAATCGTGTGTCAGGAGCCGTGAGAGCGGCCAGTCCAGCGTGGATGTGCCAATCTAGGCATGCAGACCTCACCATGAAATTTCCTCAGCTTTCCCGGTCGTGGGTGGTCTCCGAAGAGCGTCAAAGTCTCCCTGAAGCAGAAAGGAAGGGCAGATCAGTCGGGCTGCCACATTCGCTTGTCGTCGGAGAATGACCGCCGGGTGCTGCGTTCGCTAGCAGCGTGTTCTTTTCAGCGTCGGGTCACCAGTGTGGCGATGTTAAAATAAGGCACGGCGTCTGGAGTTTTAAGGAAGTTTATTGATCAGATCATCGCCATCACGGAGCTCACCCCAGCTGCTGTATATGCATGCTGGGGATCACTCTCAGGCTCTCATGAGCAGTAGTCAGAAGCAGTCAGAAGAAGAAAGAGGATGAGTTACAGAACATGTGCGGTATTTATACCCAGTTCAGACAATGCATGAAAGGCATGTTATGATCAAAGAAACTGCATTCAGGCATGGGACATTTACATTTGAGTACAGAGCAGGAAGTCATACATAACAGCAGGATACTGGCGCCTGAACTAGACATGGAGAGGCTGCCTATTGATCTCAACACCCACATCTCATTGCTCTGCTAATTGCCCCAGCTGGGCTCTCTGTTTGTCCGTGGCTGTTGTGGGGGTTACCCCATAATGTATTACATACTGTACATATACTGTATGTAAGTAATACATACATGATCTATGTATACATGCATGTACTGTGAATCAAAACTCCAAACTACAAAAGTAGAAATTTAAGATGAATGGGGGCCTTAAATCTAAGCGAACTTGAAATACTGAATGCCAAAGCCAGTGCTTGAATACGAACTGTGAATCAAAGTTATCATATTGAATGTTGATGTGTAAATAAAAATAACTTCATGTTGCCTTCTCTTTAATAGTACATGGAAACACCAGAGTATGATAATCCACTAATTTTGTACAAAAAAAAAAACTGACACAGAAGGACTCATGTCAGAAGATCATTTTAGTTTCAAAATATAGCTAAGGATGAGTTCTTCCAAATAACCTAGCATTCACTGACCAATAAGCTATCCCACATGTCACTATGAGTGGTCAAAGACTGCCCAAAATAGAAAGCCTAAGTCACGCCCCCTCTACTTCAGCATATGGGATCTTAAATCGGAAAAAATCTCCATTGAAATGAATTGCAAGAGCAAAATTATCTTTTGATCCCAATCGAATTTTGCCATGAGTTACACATATGTTTGTCAATTTAAAAGATAATTTTCCACATAAATAACGGCGTAGGTTGTTGTCTAACTGTTAACATCTAAGGTTGTGAAAATACAGTGGGGGAAAATAAGTATTGAAAACATCAACATTTTTCTCATTAAACATATTTCTGATGGAGCCACTGACCTGAAATTTTCACCAGATATCAGTAACAACCTAAGTAATCCATGTTCCACAAATAAATCAATGCAACTGTGTTCACAAAAGAAGTTATATTTAACAAAGTGGAACGACACAAGCAATAAGTATTGAACACACTTGATGAAATTCATTTAATATTGAGTAGAAAAGCCTTTGCTGGTAATAACAGCTTCCAGATGCCACTTGCATGGAGAAACTAGGCACGGGCATTGCTCAGGAGTGATTTTAGCCCATTCTTCCACACAAACTGTCAAATTTTGAAGGTTCCATCAGTGTCTCCTATGAACTCTGATCTTCAGTTCCTTCCATAGATTTTTAATTGGATTCAGGTCAGGTGATTGGGCCATTTTAGCAGCTTTATTTTCCTTCTCTGGAGCCAGTTGAGTTTCCTTAGCTGTGTGTTTGGGATCATTATCTTGCTGAAATGTCCACCCATGTTTCATGTTCAGCATCTTGGCAGAGGGCAACAGGTTCTTCTCAAGGATGTCTCTGTACATTTGTCCATTCACCTTTCCTTCAATTATATGAAGTCTGTCTGTAACATGTGCTGAAAATCACCCCCACACCATGATGCGCCCACCAACAAACCTTACTGTTGATATGGTGTTTTGGGGCTGACGCGCAGTGCCAATTCCCTTCCAAACCTGCTGTGTGTTGTGGCATCCAGAAAGTTCAATTTTGGTCTCATCTGACCAGATCATATTCTCCCAGTATTTTACTGGCTTGCCCAAATGTTGTGCAGCAAACTTTAAACGAGCTTTGACATGCTTTTTCTTCAGCAATGGAGTCTTGTGAGGTGAGTGGGCATAGAGCCCATGTCGGTTGAGTGCATTACTTATTGTTTTCTTTAAAACAGCAGTACCTGATAACTCCAGGTCTTTCTGGAGCTCTCTGCGAGTGGTCTTTGGCTCTTGGATAACTCTTCTAATAATTTGTTTGACTCCTTTGTCAGAAATCTTGCAAGGGGCTCCTGGTCGTGGTCGGTTTATGGTAAAATGATGTTCTTTCAACTTCCGGATGATGGCTCCAACAGTGCTCACTGGAACATTCAGCAGTTTAGAAATGCACCTGTAACCAATGCCATCACTGTGTTTTGCAACAATAAGGTTGCAAAGGTCTTTGCTTCTACCCATCATGAGTTCTTTGTGGTGTGACAATCTGACTGATATTCACAGACCTTTTTAAAGTCTAACAGTCAGGACTTAGTTAATTCCCTTCACATTATGTTGGTGTATGGGGCGGCGCCTATCTCCGTTTCTCTGACCCTAGGCCACACAGCTACTGTAAGTAGTGAAAGCTACAGCGGGGGGTCAGTCCTCTGGTAGCTCTGTGCGTAACTTTACTTTCCCCGTTCCATTATGCAGAGCACCACGCTAGAAGGCAGAAAGTACCATTTTTATATGGTCTTTGGTATGACCCGGCCAGGATTTGAACCCCTGCCTCCCGGGTGTGGGGCGGATGCTCTACCAACTGAGCCACCACTCCGGTTAACAGTCAGGACTTAACCAGCTGAAATTAATTTGCACTGATGGGGGACGGGATGGCTTCCTAAATTATGATGGATTTCAGCTGGTCTTGGCTTTCTATGCCTTTTTGCCCCTCTTTTTCTTTGTGTTCAATACTTATTCCCCGTGTCATTCCACTTTATTAAATACAACTTGTTTTGCGAACACAGTTACCTTGATTTGCTTGTATGTATGGATTACTTGGATTGTTACCGATACCTGGTGAAAATCTCAGGTCACTGGCTCCATCAGAAATATGTTTAATGAGAAAAATGTTGACGTGTTCAATACTTATTTTCCCCGCTGTATGTAAATTAAAAGACTACAGACAGACTTACCTTGTTACATCATAGCTTTCAAAGCGCGCCCAGGGGGAAGTAACTAACAGTCCTCTAGATCAGCTGCAGCTCTCAAAATACAAAAAACATTTGTGTTGTTTTTCCTTCTCTTTGGATCCTTCTCTCATCGGTCAGGAAACAGGATGTGAGCTTTGAGATAGAAACTGCCATGATCATGTTTGGTGATGTGGGATGATGGGAGATGAAGTCCGTTAAACGTATTCACAAAAACTAAATATTACTCTGTTATTATACAACAGCCAATAACTTTTTTGACAAATTGACAAACATCACATGTGCAACTCGTGGCAAAATTTGATAGGGATCAAAAGATAATTTCACTCTTGCCATTCATTTCAATGGAGATTGTTTCCGATTTAAGGTCCCATATGCGGAAGTAGAGGGGGCGTGATTTAGGCTCTCTATTAAGTTTCTCAAATTTTTACCTTCCTGTAATTCTAAAATTATCATTAATGCAGGGTAATCATGCTTATTTTTATTTCTCTGCATCTTAGGCATTAAACTGATCATAGCTCTGTTTATTAAACTTATACAGTATATCTCCAACGATATAGATGCCTGAAGTTGGTCGCTGAGAAAATCGCAATTAAAATTTTTCAAAATTTGACTTCATGTTGTGAGACCCCAAATATACATGGCAATATTATAATTCATGTTTTCAACAGAGCTGGCATGTGTCTTTCAACCCTTTCATTCATCCATCTATATCACATACAAAATTATGAGAGCTCAAAAATGACCCAAATTTCAACCTACCCCTGTCTATTTCAACAGTCTAGAACTCAAAAAGTTTTCACCTGATCAAACAAAGATTTGGTATGGGTTCATTAAATATGTTGCAATTACTGTGCTAAGAATTTCAGCTGAATCGGTAGGGGTCGTGCGGGTGCCACTTGTATGGAATGACCCTCCTGCCACCTTCTTTGTCATCTTTAAAAATAAGCATCAAGGGGTTTTTTTGTGGCATAAGCTATAACTGTGAACTTAGTCTGTGAATTATATAGGTTTACTGTTAAGCATTTTCCATCCATTCATCCATCCATCCATCGTCTTCCACTTAATCCTTTTTGGGTCGCGGGGGCGCTGGAGCCCATCCCAGCATCTTTGGGCAGGGGGCAGGGTACACCCTGGACAGATCGCCAGTCCATTGCAGGGCCAACACAGAGAGACAGACAACCATTCACTCTCACAATTATACCTAAGGACAATTTAGAATCCCCAGTTATATTGTTAAAAAAAAAAAAAAACTGGAAGGAAACAAACTTTAAAATACAGCTCCATAGTTAAATCTAAACAGGTAAACGTGACAAAAACAGCAGAATTTTCTGCTGAAAGCTCTTACAGTGCCATAAGCTGGATAAGACAATTCAAAACGTTTTATTCATATTTATTTTATTTAAGGTATTTTAAGACTTTTAAAACACAAGGAACCTGCATCTTAATCCTGCATAACTTCACTGCAGTGTGGACTGCTGGCAAACATCTTAGAAATTAATGAAAAGTGCATCAGTTTAGACAGCACAGCAGAGTTCTTTTCATGGTGGCTGGACACGTGTGATGAATAAGCATTTAGATTAGATTATTTGTTTATTTGACAGGGACAGTGCAATAAACAGACAATTAATCAAATGACAATCAATCTGATGTGTTGCACAAAGAGTGTATAGCTATTAGCTAATTTGCAACTTTACAACAACATCATAACCGAATGAACTTAATGAACTAGAAGCCATTAAACTACTTACCTTAGCCTCCAAAATTTTCTTTCTTGCCTTCAGTTCAGCTACAGCTTTTGTAACGTCCACATCTGGAGCTCCATCCTGTTTCATTTGGCGAACCAAGTCACCCTAAATCAGAGAAGAGATGTGAGACTTTACATCGTGGCAGCTCCAATAAAAATAAGCCCAAACTTTGGCATTTTCACAAAGCAATAAATTTTCTGTTGGTAGATGTTTCCTGTTCTTTTCACCCTTACATCTTTGCAAATTTTATCGGTTTTGATATTTGACAGTGATATGAACATCTTAAATGCCATTCTTTATGACTAAAATCTAATTACTTTTATTTGACCTACGGTTTATGTGATTTATGTAAACTAAAACTCACAAATCAAGGTCACTTCATCATGCCCACAGTTAAATTTGTTTGCAGCATAGCAAAAAGTATATATTTAAAAATAAACTCTTTACCACACATTTTTACACACTGAAGCTACTAATCTACGGCAACTAATATCTATATAAATAGATTTTAGATCCAACAATGTAGATAAAATTTCAGGATTTTTTTTCCTCAAGGAAATCTTGAAACTTCCATTTTTTTTTCCATTTTCATTTTCCTCTGCTTATGTGAGGTCAGGCTGCAGTGGTAACAGGTTTAGGAGGGAAACCCAGACATCACTCTTCTTAACGATACTCTCCAGCTCATGTTGGGGGATTCTGAGGTGATCGCAAGCAAACCAGAAGATACAACTCATCCAGCAGATTCTAGGCCTGCCCTGGGGTCTTCTCCTTGATGGGCTTTCCTGAAAAACCTCCAGAGGGAGGTGATCAGCTGAAACTGCCAAATCTCTGCATGTTTCTGCCAATGACCTGACTGAGCTCACTACTGTCACTGCAGCCCTGTGAAAATATGCTGAAACTACTAAACTTTCTGCATATTTTCACAGCACTGCAGTGACAGTAGTGAGTTCAATTGGGAACTTGGCACCACTACTGCTTTAAGAGTCGAGATTTGTCTGCAGTTGGTTGAAATATGCAGGACTGTCAAGAACAACTGATTCAAGATGTTGGGATAGTGTCACAAGAAGTGGACCGAGTCTGGTGTCAGTGCATCAAGAACCACCATGCACAGACATCTTCAGTAAAGGGGATCCGACTGCTGTGTTCCTGATACTAAGCCACTCCTCCTGAACCACAGACAACATCAGAGGCATATTAAAGGTCCTAGAATTTGGAGAAAAGAGTGATGAAGCACAGAATCCAGGATGTTTAAAGTCCAGGGTGAAGTATTCGCAGTCTGTGATGATGCGGGGTGCCATGTCATCTGCTGGTGTTAGTCCACTGTGTTTTATCAAGCCCAACGTCAACAATGCTGTCTACCAGGACATGTTAGAGCACTTCATGCTTCCATCTGCTAAAAGTCTTTATGGAGATGCTGATTTCTTTTTCCAGCAGGACTCTGTACCAGCCCACAGTGCCAAAACCACTACAAAATGGTTTGTTGACCATAATATTACTGTGGTTGACTGGCCATCCAAATCCCCTGAAGATGAGAAACATCCAGCCCAACAATGCAGATGACCTGAAAACAGCTATCAAAGCACCTTGGCCTCACCTCAGGAGAGCCACAAACCGATCACCTCCACGCCACGCTGCAGGGATGCAGCTGAAATGAACACACTTTTCAGGAGTTGGACATGTCTGTATTGCAAATCCTTTTTTCTTTTGAATGGGAAGTGACCTTATGAAATATTCAATCAGAGATTTCTACTTTATATGTGCTTTAAAACATAATCACAAACACAAAAATTGAAATATTTCTCGTTACTTGTAAACAACAAAAATGAACGTATTCTTATATTGTAAAATTATTTTTTTAAAAATAAGAATTTTCATGCTCTTCCTATTTTTGAGATGCACCTGTAGATTTGTTATCAACGCTTGTTATGGTAGGACCCTCGGGTAACCCGAACCATACTGTAAAGGAGAAAATGATAATACCAGTGAGTAGGTGAGTTTTAAATGGCAGTATCACTGAATTGGGCTCCTTTCTTACCAACCCCACCCAAACCCCAGATGTCAGCAGCAGCTCTGAAACGTGGCAGAAGGAGCAGACATGACTGCCAGCTAATGTTAGCAGCTAGCTCATTCGGCTACTGATTCATTCACAGCCCCATTAGCAACTGGCCAGGCTAACCAGTTAAGCTAACAGTTGAATGGGTCATAACGGTGTATGTACCAGGGTCTGAGGCAGTAAATATGATGTTATCTCAAAGAGCCCACACCCGAACAGATTAAGCGGCAAATCTGAGTTACCTGTTCTTTGACAGCTAGCCTCAGAGGAGCGAGAATTTCTTCAACGTTTCCGTCCATAGTTTGTTCTTTCGACATCTGCAGCCACAGTCTCTCCTTCCTATTCTTCCTACACAAGCTGACCGACGTGGAAAACGGTCTGTTTCTGGGTGGGTTCTGCTGAACGAACCGGACTGTGCTGACCGGACAGAGTGAGGAAATGTGCGTGTAGGTCCTCTTCAGCAGAACCGATGATGCGGTGCGAAGAAGCATGGAGAAAAGAAGAGAATGATGAAATCTTCGAGAGCACGTAAACACTGACACAGCTGCGGGGAAGCACTTTCCATACAGCCACAGCTACACTTTGAGATGCGTCGGCAGATTCACCACACTTAAAAACGGAAACTATGCGTAGGAAGAAGGAATGAAAAAAAAATGAAGTGATGTTGGAAAGCAGTGTCTTTAAAGATATTTAATTATTACTTATAATTTATTACTTATTTTCTATTAAACCAGCCACGAGGGGTGCACAAGCCAGTGTACTGTACTCCTAGCGCTGGTCCCAAGCCCAGGTAAATGGGGATGGTTGTGTCAGGAAGGGCATCCGATGTAAAACCTTTGCCAAATCAAACATGCGGATCATGACGAATGAGACTTTCATACCAGATCAGTTGAGGCCCGGGTTAACAACAACCGCCACCGGTGCCATTAACCGACAGGGTGCCGGTGGAAACTGGGCTACTGTTGGTCAAAGATCAAGGAGGAGGAGAGGGGGAAGGCATGTTAGGAGGGAGAGAGAGAGAAAAGGAAAGGTAGAAGCATGGAGGTGAGAGTAGGGATGATAAATGTTGGGACTATGACTGGTAAAAGCAGAGACTTGGCTGATATGATGGAGAGAAGAAAGGTAGATATACTGTGTATTCAAGAAACCAGATAGAAGGGAAGCAAGGCTAGGAGCACTGGAGGGGGATTTAAACTGTTCTACCATGGTGTTGATAGGAAGAGAAATAGAGTAGGAGTAATCTTGACAGAAGAGTATGCAAAGAGGGTTCAGAAGGTAAAGAGGGAGTCAGACAGAATCATGAGTTGTTGAATGTCATCAGTGCATATTCCCCACAAGCTGGATGTCCATACCTGTCAAGGCATACCTCATGCCTCCCTTATTGGGGGGGCCTTCACACCTGTACTGACCTCATGCCTCCCTTATTGGGGGGGCTTTCACACCTGTACTGAGTACTTAAAAACTGTATTTATCGGCAGATGAAAGAAAACTGAAGCAAAAAAACCCAAAAACCAAACAAACAGCAACTGCAACAAGAACTATTTCAAATTCATTCATTTATGCTGCCAATGCTGAAACAAAAGCAGAATGGATTTTTGTTTCATAAGTATCAGAAATAATTCTCTTTGAAATTGTGTTAATAATAATAACAATGAAAATATCAATCTCATTCAGCCCTTTCGATATAATGCTATACATTCAGATGTAAAGCAAAGTTCCAAGATACAAAATAACAGTACACTATAGGGGATTTGGGCTACCTCTAAGCATGTTTGTTAAGATTTTAAAGCATTTTTTTTTGTTATATTTATTTATTTTGTTTTTTGTTATATTTAGGTAATATTTGAAGGTGAATAATACTGCCCATACCTGAAAACATTTGGAGATTTCTCCTTCAGTCTGGAAAGGACAATTGTCTCGACCCACCATCGTGTTGCAATTGTCCGAAGCAAAGCCCAACATTCTCCCATGGAATATTGTGCAATCTAAAAATAAATAAATAAATGGTGATGGTGAAGGAGAACGGTGACGTCCAGTCCCTCGATTTTCCTTTTCTTCAAGCTTTGTTTTCTTCGCCGGCGGCGCGCTGCAAGAGTCACACATATCAGGCGCAGCATTACTGGCGCCGGGATTCCTCTCTGTTCCGGAGCCGCAGGACAACAGAAGGTGGGAGGCGCATCTGCATAATGATCAGTCCACACCTCTCACTGTTGTGATAATTGCTCACGCTGAGCGCTCTGCCAGCCCCGTACGCTGTGGGGGTCACACACGAGGTGTTCCTCCACACTCTCAATAATTTTTTTTCCTGTATATTTTTCTTTTTGGCGTACAGAAATGGCAATACGCCTGTATTTGCTAAAATTGCATTTTCCCCGTATTAAAATACGGCGAAACCGTATCACTTGACAGGTATGGATGTCGGAAGAGAGTGGTGACTGGAGGGGACTTTAATGGGCATGTCGGTGAAGGGAACAGAGGTGATGAGGAGGTCCTGGGTAGGTATGGTCTTAAGGAGAGAAATGTGGAAGGACAGATGGTTGTGGATTTTGCTAAAAGGATTGAAATGGCTGTGGTGAACATACAGTGGAGTGGGGTAAAAAAGTATTTAGTCAGCCACCAATTGTGCAAGTTGTCCCACTTAAAAGATGAGAGAGGTCTCCAATTTTCATCATAGGTATATCTCAACTATGAGAGACAAAATGAGAAAAAAAAAATCCAGAAAATCACATTGTCTGATTTTTAAAGAATTTATTTGCAAATTATGGTGGAAAATAAGCACTTGGTCAATAACAAAAGTTCATCTCAGTACTATGTTATATACCCTTTGTTGGCAATGACAGAGGTCAAATGTTTTCTGTAAGTCTTCACAAGGTTTTCACACACTGTTGCTGGTATTTTGGCCCATTCCTCCATGCAGATCTCCTCTAGAGCAGTGATGTTTTGGGGCTGTCGCTGGGCAACATGGATTTTCAACTCCCTCCAAAGATTTTCTATGGGGTTGAGATCTGGAGACTGGCTAGGCCACTCCAGGACCTTGAAATGCTTCTTACGAAGCCACTCCTTCGTTGCCCAGGCGGTGTGTTTGGGATCACTGTCATGCTGAAAGACCCAGCCACGTTTCATCTTCAATGCCCTTGCTGATGGAAGGAGGTTTTCACTCAAAATCTCACGATACATGGCCCCATTCATTCTTTCCTTTACACGGATCAGTCGTCCTGGTCCCTTTGCAGAAAAACAGCCCCAAAGCATGATGTTTCCACCCCCATGCTTCACAGTAGGTATGGTGTTCTTTGGATGCAACTCAGCATTCTTTCTCCTCCAAACACAACAAGTTGAGTTTTTACCAAAAAGTTCTATTTTGGTTTCATCTGACCATATGACATTCTCCCAATCCTCTTCTGGATCATTCAAATGCTCTCTAGCAAACTTCAGACGGGCCTGGACATGTACTGGCTTAAGCAGGGGGACACGTCTGGCACTGCAGGATTTGAGTCCCTGGCGGCATAGTGTGTTACTGATGGTAGCCTTTGTTACTTTGGTCCCAGCTCTCTGCAGGTCATTCACTAGGTCCTCCCGTGTGGTTCTGGGATTTTTGTTCACCGTTCTCGTGATCATTTTGACCCCACGGGGTGAGATCTTGTGTGGAGCCCCAGATCGAGGGAGATTATCAGTGGTCTTGTTTGTCTTCCATTTTCTAATAATTGCTCCCACAGTTGATTTCTTCACACCAAGCTGCTTACCTATTGCACATTCAGTTTTCCCAGCCTGGTGCAGGTCTACAATTTTGTTTCTGGTGTCCTTTGATAGCTCTTTGGTCTTGGCCATAGTGGAGTTTGGAGTCTGACTGTTTGAGGTTGTGGACAGGTGTCTTTTATACTGATAACGAGTTCAAACAGGTGCCATTAATACAGGTAGCGAGTGGAGGACAGAGGAGCCTCTTAAGAAGAAGTTACAGGTCTGTGAGAGCCAGAAATCTTGCTTGTTTGTAGGTGACCAAATACTTATTTTCCACCATAATTTGCAAATAAATTCTTTAAAAATCCTTCAGTGTGATTTTCTGGATTTTTTTTTCTCATTTTGTCTCTCATAGTTGAGGTATACCTATGATGAAAATTGGAGACCTCTCTCATCTTTTAAGTGGGAGAACTTGCACAATTGGTGGCTGACTAAATACTTTTTTGCCGCACTGTATACTTCAAGAAGAGAGAGGAACATAGGGTGACTCACAAGAGTGGAGGAAGGTGCACACAGGTGCACTACATCTTGTGCAGAAGGAGAAATCTGAAAGAGGTAGGAGACTGCAAGGGATTGGCAGGGGAGAATGTAGCTAGACAGCATCAGATGGTATTCTGTAGGATGACTTTGCAAAGCAAGAAGGGGAAAACTGAAGGCAGAGCCAAAGATTAAGTGGGGGAAGTTGCACAAAGGTCAGGAAGGAGTTGATACAGGCTCTGGGTGGTAGGGAAGAATTACCAGATGACGGAAAGTACAGCAAAAGTATTGAGGGAAACGGGTAGAAAGGTATGTGGTGTATCCAGTGGACAGAGGAAGAAAGACAAGGAGACTTGGGGGTGGAATGAGGAGGTACAGGAAAGTATCCAAAGGAAGAGGCTTAGCAAAGAAAAAGTGAGATAGTCAGGGAGATGAACAAAGTAGACAGGAGTATTTGGAATCTAGGTGCATGGCAAAGAGAGACGTGGAAAAGGCAAAGGATAAGAATCCGTGTACTCTTCGTTCTTTTAAAGGGCCTATCATGCTATTTTAAGCCTTTCAGAGTAAACTATATGCATGTAGCTATGTGATAGTATATTACCTTTGGTACACTGGAGAATGAATTTCTTATGAAATATGAGTTATTTTTGCGAGCCCGGAAGTAAGATGCCTCGATCTCTGAGGCTCTGCCTCTCCTTCTTGTGGCTGCCGCCCATTTCATGACGTAACTCTTGATCCGGCTGTTGCAGCGTGTCGCTGGGTTCCGCCCACGAAAACAAGGAAGGCTGAACAAACTCCTAAATCTCTCACAGCCAAAGACACATTTACACCACTTAGAAGACATTGTCTTACGTAAAAAAGCAAACAGTTGTTGTCACTGAGCAGATTAGGTGCGAGAGGAACTACTTCACAGCGTCAATGCTAAAGTGAAAGAGTTTTGCCGATCACCGCTCCGTTAGCTGTGCGGATAAAGTGGGTGTGTGCATTAGCCTGGGGGCGATGCTGGCAGCACAGGCCCTTCCTGGAGTGGGCGGCTCACCCACGTTCATACGTATGAATGTGGGGACCCAGTCATTATCAGGGACAGGGCGGAGCAGCAGCTCAGAGAGCAGGGTTGAGGAGGAATACTCAGATCCGTGAATGGAGCAAAATACCACTTTGGGGGTGTTTTTGGTGAGGAATTAACATTATAACATGCTTAAAAGCTCAAAAAAGTCGATTTTGCATAATCTAGGCCCTTTAATATTTTGTTTGTGAAGCAAAAACAGAACTACCGAAAATAGTCGTTATCTCGTTCTCGCCTTGTCAAAATAAAATCGAAATTGAGCAAAAACGACATAACTGATCTGATTCCATTTGGTGTCATTTTCCTTTTATTTTGTCGGTCACAGCTGGAAGTGGTGATAGCAGCTGCAGAGCGCCACCATTTTCAAATAAGCCTGAAAGACTTGCTGCTAAATCTCACTTTACAATGCCCAAAGTTGCAGCATAGACTCATGCAGACATCACCATCTGATGAAAGATGAGAAGAACTGCCAGAAATATACGCTTATAGAATTCCCATCAGCCAGCAAAGGAGGATGTTGTGGACAAATGGATACCGAAGGCCTCGGGAGTCATGAAAGGTTGGCGTGATCGACTCTGGTAGGTCTACTAGGAGACCTGTTATTAAGGTTCACTGATCCAAAAATTAGGACCAAATTAATTAGGCCTAAATTAATAGACTACTTTTCTTTGAAAATTAAGATTGCATTTATGTCTCACCTATCATAGGGATAAATTAGTTAATTAAACATGCTATTTATGACAGACATAACAGTTTAATTTTTATTGACTATATTATTAAGTATACAGTGATCCCTCGCTACTTCGCGCTTCACCTTTCGCGCCCTCAGTGCATCGCAAATTTTTCAAAAATATTCATCAAAAATTCAAAATTGAGAAATAATGGGCAGGCGCTAGCAGAAGGCAGGGAGACTACATTAGACCATCACGTGTCAACACGGAGAGCAGCACAACTCTCTGTTCGCTGTTGTCGTGTTGGCTGGGCTCGGAAATCTCGCAAGCTGATTGGCCGAGACGTTTCACCCCGCAAGCTGATTGGCCGAGACGTCTCACCCACCTCCTCTTCCTGCCGAGCACCCATGAAGGGAAGAAAGACCGCATTCATTGCTTTTTATCGCTCGTGTTATTTAGTCTCGCCGCGTGGAACTTTTTGCTGTTCTCTTGTGCCATTTTGTGCGAAATAGTCTTCCCGTCGAGGCACTACGCCGCCTCCTGCAGCTTCAGCTCTATCGGAAGCTGCCCTCGATGATCCTGCGCCTCCAGCACCTCACGATGAGGCGTCACCTGAGGAGCAGTAAAGCTCTCATTAACCTGTGCAGTAAATCATTTTCATCTTGAGTTACGTATCTTGTTATAAGAATAAAAGAGTTCTAAAAACATATTTATGTACACTTTGTTTACATCTACGTATGTATGTACACGTACACACACACACACGTATCATATGAGAGTGAGAGAATGAACGTACGTATTGTTTATGGATGACGTCATTGGGGTGACGCTACTTCGCGGTTTTTCACTTTTCGCGGTCGGTTCTGGAACTCATTAACCGCGATAAGTGAGGGATCACTGTATTGTGGGGGACCTAGACATTACATTCTCCACTCAGACTGAATGGCACAGGAGGAGACGGTAAAAGGCTGTTAAACGGACATGCATTGCAGACGGTGGTTTTCTCCATAGCACCGCATAAGAATGTGACTTCTCCACCGAACTGAATGATAACACGCATTCTCCACCGGACTGCATAATAATGTGCCGACAGGCTGGGTGACAAAGGGGATTGTAATTGAATTATTGTGATGTGAACCCCCCAGGTCGCTAGGCAGGATGTAAGGTATAAAAGAGAGATGCCAGCGACCTGGGTTATGCTTCTTGTTGACTGATGGATAGAGAGAGACTAAAGTCTACTCTGATCCAGCTCGCGCTCTGTGAAGTGACGGTGGATGACACCAAGTACTACTACGTGGTTGCAGCGCTGGACGCACACACAACACAGCAGGTGGCGAGCCTGCTCCAACGGCGCCCAGCCCACGACAAATATGACGCTTTCAAGACTGCACTGACCCAGCGCTACACACTCTCGGACTGCGAGAGAGCGGAAAGGCTCCTGACATGCTCCGAGTTGGGAGACGGGTCGGCGGTCGAATTAATGGAGAAGATGTTGGCGTTGATGGGCACAGATGACGGGCAGTTCCTCTTTGCCCACCTTTTCCTCTGGAACCTCCTGACAGTGTCCAGAGCGGTCCTCGCCAATTTACCGCTGCTGGCCACACGGAACTACCGGGCGCTGGCACAAGAGGCAGATCGCATTATCTTGGCGACCAGAACCTTCGCTGTGAACCAGCGACGGTGGCCACAGCGGAGACCAAGAAGCACCGGAGGGATACGCTCTGTTTCTACCACCACCGCTTTGGAGAAGATGCACGCCGATGTGTGCCACCGTGCCAGTTCAAGCGCTCGGGAAACGCCAGGACTGGCAGTCAGTAGCAGCTGCGACCGCCGGTGACACAACCAAGCTGCTCTATGTGACGGACTCACGCTCGGGGAGACGGTTCCTCGTTTACTCCGGCTTCCAAAAAAGCCTCATCCTGCCATCCTACGCAGACCGGCTGGTGGGAAGTAGCGGCCCCGAGCTGGTGGCCGCAAACAGCTCAGACATTAAGACTTTTGGTGAGAGGACACTGACTATATCCTTGCACAGCTATACATACCTTCGTTATAGCAGCATGTAACTCCCCCATTTTGGGCGCAGATTTTTTTGTGTGCACATAGACTATTAGTCGATGTGGCTAACAGATGCCTGTCTTTTGATTCTCTGTCCTGTACAGCTAGAGGAGCCGGGCCCACAACACAAGCCAACATCACAGCTCCAGGGGGTAAGTTTCACACACTACTCACCCAGTTTCCAGCACTCAAGGTTCTGACGTTTTTGGCGGCTGTCACTAAACACGGGGTGGAGCACTTCATTATCACCACAGGGCCGCCCGTTTTCGCATGACCTCGGCACCTGGAAGCAGATAAACTGGCCAGTGCGTGCGAGGAGTTCGCCATCTTGGAAAGGTTGGGTATCATCAGGCGCTCAAACAGCCCATGGGCATCCCCGCTACATATGGTGCCTAAAGCCAAGGGATCGTGGTGACCATGCAGAGATTTCCACAGATTAGACAACACCACAGCGCATGATCGCTTCCCAATCCCCCATATTCAGGATTTTTCCATTCACCTCACCGGGGCACGCATTTTTTCCAAGGTGGACCTGGTCCGTGGGTACTACCAGGTCCCGGTGTGCGCGGAAGACATACCCAAAACGGCAGTAATAACCCCGTTTGGTCTTTTTGAGATCTTACGTATGCCTTTCGGGATAAAAGGCGCAGCGCAGACATTCCAACGCATGACTGATGTGGTGCTGTGCGATCTGCCGTGTGTGTTCATCTACCTGGATGACATCCTGGTGGCCAGCGCGTCCGAGGATGAACACGTAGCCCACCTCAGGATGGTTTTCCAGAGGTTGGAAGAGCACGAGTGAATGATCAACCCGGCGAAGTGCCAGTTCGGGGTTACGGTAGTCGACTTTTTGGGCCACCACATCTCACCGGAGGGCGCGATACCCTTACAGGGTTCCTTCTCAAGATGGCGACCGGGATGGTCACACTTTTTCAGTGCTGAGACAAAGTCACTGATTTTGCCATTAAAAGTGGCTGGCCTGCAGCGATCGGCGCTCGTGGCGAACACGCACGGGCTGAATTGCCACCTCCGTTGGATTGCCCTTTAATCGCCTTTCTCCAGCGACTTCCTGCGCCTTCCTGAAGCGATTGCTAAGCTAACACTAGTTAGCTTAATGCTACCTGAAGCGATTGCTAAGCTAACACTAGTTAGCTTAATGCTGGCGCCAGTCTCTAAATAACTAACCTACAGCGATCGGATATACCTCCGGTGGATTACCCCTTTGATCGCTTTTATCCGGCCACTGTGAGTAAACTGACCAGCGATTCCAGCGCTTCCTTGTGATTCACTGATGTGCCCTACCTGAAGCGATTGCTAAGCTAACGCTAGTTAGCTTAATGCTGGCGCCAGCCATTCCACCTAACACCAGCCTGAATCAAAGCCCAGCTGCGAGGCCCAGCGGAGATACTACCAGGCAGGCGGCTATTTGTTTGACGGGGCTCAGCAGAGATTTCACCCAGGCAGACGGCGGTAGGCGGCGGTGCCCAGCGGAGGACTTACCGTGACTGCAGCGGCGGTGTGCGACGAGACTACCCGAAGCGATTGCTAAGCTAACGCTAGTTAGCTTAATGCTGGCGCCAGTCATTCCACCTTACACCAGCCTGAATCGAAGCCCAGCTGCGAGGCCCAGCGGAGATACTACCAGGCAAGCGGCTATTTGTTGACGGGGCTCAGCAGAGATTTCACCCAGGCAGACGACGGTAGGTGGCGGTGCCTAGCGGAGGACTTACCGTGACCTCAGCGGAGCTCGGTGGCAGCGGCGGTGTGTGACGAGACTCGGTTGGAGGAGCGGGACGGGAGACCAGTTACGGCGACTATGAGCAACGAGACCAGCAACGGAAGGGGCTAGTTGGCTAGCTGAGGCCCAGCTGGATTCGAGGACGATCGGATCAGATTCTGGCGATATAAGCAGAATTTATTTTACTATCCACAGATTTTCTTTTTCCTTCTTTCCAAGAAAGACTGAAGATGGCTGCCACCGGATTAAAAAGTGGGCTGATGGGCACCACTAATAAGCCTTCTCTACTTCTCTACTTCCTCTTCGTTTTGTCTTTGTGTGTCTGGACCTGCAACAAGAAGGATTTTCCGACAAACTCAACCAAAGGTGAAGTTAAAAAGTTTTATCTGTATGGATTTGGGCTTGGTCATCTCACCCTACACTCTATGTGGTCTTTAAAAGCCCTGAGCAAAAACTTCCAAATTAAGGCAAACATGGCTGTTAAGCAAAAATCACAATATGGCAGAGGATATACAATTAAAGTTCTGTTAGTTCTGCTACTTCTGGCAGGAGATATTCACCTTAACCCTGGACCTGCCACTATTAAACAGCAGACCACTGGGTTAGCACAAAACCGAGCTGTACAAAAGCAAAAACAACATTTATTTTTCCAAACTGTTAATCATGCACGAGTTCTTTGGGACACCAAGGCTAAACCAAAGGGGATCCTCGGTGGTCATTTAAACATACGGAGCATAATCCCCAAAAGAGATGAGATTTCGGTGTTGCTGTTGGACTCAAATCTGGACTACCTTTGTCTCTCAGAAAGCTGGCTACACAGTAACATAGACACTAATATGATCGATATTGTGGGCTACCAGTGTTTTAGAAAAGACAGGCAGGTAGGGAGGGGAGGAGGTGTTTTAATTTACATCAAAGAGAAATATAAATGTCAACTGGTTGATTTGAATACTTCACTTGAATGTTTAGCTGTGAATGTATGTCTCTCTCCGGTAATGAATTTCAACATTGCAGTAGTGTACAACCCACTGTCACACAACTCTTCCTTTTATAATGAATTAAGTGATCTGGTTAAACAACTTGAGAAGAACAGAGAAACAATAATTCATGGTGACTTTAATATCAACTGGTCTGATAAAAAAGACAAACAAAAACTGAAAAGCCTCATGACTAAATTTAATTACCAGCAAATGATCAAAGGACCCACCAGGATAACCAAACAATCCAGAACACTTATTGACATGGTATTTACTAATAAACCAGAACGAATAACCAGAACCTATAATCTTGTAACTGGTCTCTCAGATCATAACATGGTTCTTGCTGTCAGGAAACTTACTAAAAAGCGACTACAGTATTTTGGGGGAGTCGATATTGACAAATCAAATTTTATTATCCCCAAATCAAAAAATGAGGAGTTTGAACATTACTTAGAGAATCAAAATTGGGAGCAGCTCATGTCAACATGTGAAGTAGATGATTGTTGTAATTTTATAACTGCAACAATCACAAAGTCTATAGAAAAATTTTCAAAGCAAATTAAAAGTAGACAACAGAAGATTAGCCTACCATGGTTAAATAATGAAATAAGAAAACTTATGAAGAGGCGAGACTATGCACTGAAAACATCACTAACCTCCAAACTACAAAATGATCACCTTGTGTACAAAAGTTTAAGAAATAAAGTGGTACATGAGCTGCGAAAATCAAAAATATCTTATTACAATAAACTGATAGATCATGCAAAGGGTAACAACAGTTCCCTATGGAGGCATTTAAATAACTTAACTAATAAAAAAAACGATCAAAAGGGGGTAAAGGAACTTAGAATCAATGGCAAGACCGTCAGTGACAAGGCTACTTTGGCAAATGAATTTAATTCACACTTTGTGGGCTCTGTGGAAGACTTAACAAAAATTTTTGTGCTGCCAAATGTGCTCAACAACACAAATTCCATACTTCCAACAGACACTTTTCACATCGATGAGGTAAATGAGAAGTTAATTGCTGGTATTGTTAAAACACTGTCAAACTCAAAAACTAATGATATCTACAATATGAGCACCTCCTTTCTCAAAATGCACAGCAAAATATTAATCAAACCACTGACTCATCTCATTAATCTCTCCATTAGGTCTAGTACATTTCCATCTGGCTGGAAAAAAGCTGTCGTCATACCAGTTCATAAATCAGGCAGTAAAGACGATATATGCAATTACCGCCCAATCTCTATCTTACCAGTCCTATCTAAGGTTCTTGAAAAAGTTGTAGCTACACAGCTGATAGACTACTTACAAGACAGTCAACTTCTTCATCCACATCAATTTGGTTTTAGACCAGGATACTCAACAGAAACAGCAAATTGTTGCCTTATTGAAAACGTCAAACAGTCCTTGGACAGGGGTAATGTGGTAGGAGCTGTTTTTCTAGATCTCAAAAAGGCTTTCGATACTGTAAACCACAGTTTGCTTTTATCCAAAATGGTATCTTTTAACTTCTCCCCAAATACATTAGAATGGTTTGCATCTTATCTCCAGAATAGAGAACAGTGTGTAAAAGTTCACCAGGATAAATCCTCATTTTTAAACAACCGCATGGGTATCCCACAAGGGTCCATTCTTGGTCCTTTACTTTTCAGCATTTTTATTAATGACCTGCCGTTACACTGCTCAGCTGCAACATGCCAACTTTATGCAGATGATGCAGTTATTTACACAGCTGCCAAGACTCCAGCACAGGCTGCAGATGTACTGTCTACAAGTATGGTTGATGTCCAAGAGTGGCTCCTCAAGAACCATCTATTGCTGAACCTTCAGAAAACAGTCTCAATGTGCTTTTCAATCAAAAAATGTAACCTGCAACATTTTAAAGTTAATATACATGATCATGACATCAGTTTAGCTACAGAATTCAAATACCTTGGCATTGTACTAGATCCTCAACTCAAATTTAATCTTCATATAAAGAAAATTTCAAAAACAGTAAAAAAAAATCTGAACTGCTTTAAATTAGATATTACATACCTTACGAAGCAGCTGCACTGTATATGCATTCTATGGTTTTTTCTCATATATCATACTGTTTGACAGTCTGGGCTCAAGCAGCCCCTTCCACAATAAGACATATAGGTTCATTATATAATCAAACCCTAAAAATCTTGGACAAAAAGCCCATTAGGTGGCATCACTGTAATGTTTTAAAAAAATACAACCTATTGAGTTTTGAGAGCTTCATTGACCTCTGTCTTCTGAAATTAACGTTCAAATGTTTCCATAAATCAGCACCCGAGCCACTTGCTGGTTTCGTCCAAAGACAGGACAGCAGCAGAGCCACCAGGAGTTCTGTTAACAATAACTGTAAAATATTCCACCGCAGAACCACATTTGGACAAACAGCTTTCTCTATAAAGGGCAGTCACATCTGGAACACAATGCCAAATGAAATTAAAATAATAACGGACTTTAAAACATTCACTAAAAATGTTAAAAACTGGCTGAAAAATAAACAAGAATGTACTCATGTATGAATTAATTGTCTGCAAAGTGAGAGTGAATGAAGGGAAGGAATAAATGTGTTTGTTTATAGTGAGTGACGGAGGGAGGAAGGCCTGAAATAGGCAAATGTGAGTTATGTTATATGTGTTAAATGTGAGTCAGGCTGTTATATTTGTGTATTTATAATATTTATAATATTTATGTTAAATGTGAGTCAGGCTGTTATATTTGTGTATTTATAATATTTATAATATTTATGTTAAATGTGAGTCAGGCTGTTATATTTGTGTATTTATAATATTTATAATATTTATAATTGTGTATTTATAATTTTTCTGCATTGATGTATGTGGTTATTGTGTATATTTTTTTATCTTGATTCTTTTTTCTAAAGCCCATCCAGGGACAAGAGTTGCAAATTAGCTAATAGCTATACACTCTATGTGCAACACATCAGATTGATTGTCTTTGATTAATTGTCTATGTTTATTGCACTGTCCCTGTCAAATAAACTAATCTACTACTACTACTGGACAAAGTGCACGCAGTGGCAGATTTTCCCCGGCCTCAGACGGTCAGGGCACTGCAGGAGTTTTTGGGGACGGTTAACTTTTACAACCGTTTCCTCCCCCGTACAGCCCAGCTCATGCAGCTGTTGTACGCCGCGCTTAAGAAACGGAAACCAGTGGACAGAGTCAACTGGACTCCCGAGCGAGAGCAGGCATTTTCCGAGGCTAAATCAGCCCTAGCAAACGCCGCACTACGCCTGGACCCGGCAGCTCAGATAGCGCTCACTACCGACGCATTGGACGTGGCCATAGGGGCCATCGTGGAACAGCGCGTCGCTGGTTCTTGGCAGCCGCTCGCCTTTTTAAGCAGGTCTTTGCACGACAATGAGCATAAATACAATAAATACAAATTCTCCACCTGGCCATACGCCACTTCCAGTTCTGGCTGGAAGGGCGCAGCTTCACCGCGTTTGTGGACCACAAGCCGCTAACGTACGCTATGGCCAAGGTTTCGGAACAATGGTCAGCTCGGCAGCAGAGACAGCTGGCCGCGATCTCAGAGTTTACGACTGACATTCAGCATGTGGCTGGTAAACTCAACGTGGTGGCAGACTGCCTCTCGTGCACATTAGTGGCCCCAGTCTACGTAGGGATAGATTATACAGTCATGGCCGCCGAGCAGATCGGCGATGCGGATGTTTGCGCGCTCCAGTCTGGACCAACAGGGTTAAGGCTGGAGAACAGAGTACTGCAAGACGCCCCCCCCCCCAAATCTGTGACATCTCCACAGAACGCCCGTGCCCAGTGGTCCCACGCGCTTGGCGCCACCGTGTTTTTGAGTCGGTTCACTCCCTGGTGCACCCGGGAGTGCGCACGTCAGTCAAAATGGTGGGAGCAAAGTTCATCTGGCCGATCCTGCGCAAACAGGTGAAAGAGTGGGCTGCAGCCTGCGTAGCGTGCCAACAAGCCAAGATGCACAGGCACACAAAGACCCCCCTTGAGCCGTTCCATGTCCCGGCTAAGAGGTTCGACCACGTTCACGTGGACCTCGTGGGCCCCCTCCCGCCATCTCAGGGGTTTACGCACCTCCTGACAGTGGTGGACCGCACCACACGCTGGCCTGAAGCGGTGCCACTAGCTTCTACCACGTCCGCAGAAGTTGCACGCACTTTATTGCCGACATGGATGGTACGCTTCGGCGCCCCTTCCGATATCACGTCCGACCAGGGCCCGCAGTTCGTTTCCGATCTCTGGTCCACGATGGCCCAGAGCCTGGGCGTCACCATTCATCGCACGACTGTGTACAACCCCCAAGCCAATGGGTTATGCGAGCATTTCCATAGGTCGCTTAAAGCAGCGCTCAGGGCTTCGCTTACGGATGCAAATTGGGTGGACCGGTTGCCGTGGGTTCTATTAGGGTTGCGTTCAGCACCGAAGGAGGATTTGGCTGCCTCCCCAACAGAGCTTGTTTTTTTCCCAGCCGCTGCGGCTCCTCGGAGAATTTTTGCCTGACAACCCTGCGCCGAACACTGATCCATCCCCGCCTTCCCTACATAGTGCAGAAACAGGGCCGGTATCCGGCCCGGTCCACCACTGTTTTCCCAGTGCTTTCGTGCCAAGGACCTTGAAGGATGCGTTGTTTGTGTTTGTCAGGCACGATGCCCACGGACCCCATTGCACCTGCCCTACGACGGCCTGTTCAGAGTGTTGGAACCTGGGGATAAACATTTTGTGTTAGACTTGGGGGGACGCAGAGAAACAATCTGCATAGACAGGCTTAAGCCCGCCTTCGTTTTAGCAGACGAGCAGGTGGTGTTGGCCCGAGCTCCTCGGCACGGATGACCCCCACTGAGAACTCCCCAGGTAAATGACTCGTCAGCTCAGTCACAATGGCATGGTGAAGATGTTCCCCCCCCCCCAACCCCCCATTGTTCCCCCACAGACGGACGCGCCTCCAGGAGTGCCTCACCGGCACAGCAGCGCCTCGGAGCTGACGACCCCCCGTTACAGCTGCTACGGACGTCAGCTGAAACTCACAGGACATGAGGGTTAAGGCCCAGTCTGAGTTTTCGGGGGGGGCAGTGTGGGGGACCTAGACATTACATTCTCCACTCAGACTGAATGGCACAGGAAGAGACGTTAAAAGGCTGTTAGACGGATATGCAGAGCAGACTGTGGTTTTCTCCATAGCACCGCATGAGAATGCACCTTCTCCACCGGACTGAATGATCATACGCATTCTCCACCGGACTGCATAATAATGTGCTGACAGGCTGGGTGACAAAGGGGATTGTAATTGAATTATTGTGACGTGAATCCCCCAGGGCGCTAGGCAGGATGTAAGGTATAAAAGAGAGATGTTAGAAGAACAAGGAGGAGGAGCTCCATGGTGTAACCGTCATGTCAAGGACTGTTGTTGCGCAATAACCAAAAAACGGTGACTGCTGTCGACTGAGATTGAAACAAATTTTTCCACAGGTAGGTTTTTTTTTTGTAATTAATTCATTAACTCATTGTCTGTGTTTATCTTTCTTTTTTCGTACGGAGCTGGAGGAACTAGAGAACTACATCGACGAGTTCTATTACCGTTGCTGTGTCATGGAGCAGGCGAGTGTGTGTTCCATTCCTGCTTCTCAGTCTAAACAACCGAGACCCGCAGATTCGCCAAAAATAACGCCCAAGAAATCACAGCAGGGCACCGAGGTTAGTGACATCCTTTTCTCCATTGAGAATAAACTTACCAGCATGGATGGTAGACTGGCGCTGGTTGAGCTCCATCATCAAGAGTTCCACAGTTTGCGGGAGAGTTTAGAGTTCAGTCAAGCACAGCTCGTCTCTCTCGTAGAGGAAAATAACAGCCTGAAAAAGTCAGTAAACACACTAACCACGCGGCTTGGTGTTGTTGAGTGAGAAGACCGAAAAATGAAGGAAACAGTTCTCAGTTTACAGTCATGCAGCATGAGAGATAACCTTGTTTTTTTCTGGAATCGTTGAAAAAAATAATGAAAATTCAGAATAGATGGTCCGTGAATTTATCTCATCACAACTAAAACTATCCCCCGAAGTCACAAATTCAGTTACTTTCTACCGAGTCCACCGAATTGGGCAAAAAATGACATGGTTCAGGTGACCCACAGAACAGACACAACTCAGGGTGAATACAATTAACGTACTTTTATTGTAAACATGAGTGAGTGGATGCGTGAGTGCAGGGTATATGGTGTAATGTCATGTAGTGCGATCCGTAATCTCCAGCTGGGGCCGGCAGAGCACCGTACAACCTGGCAACCCTGTAATGAGATAAAGGCCGTTAGTTTACAGTTCAACCTATGCAGCACGATAGATGTTGCAGCGCTTACTGTCAGGAGATGTTGGAGTAGCTCAGGTAGCGCCGAGGCTGCAGCCAGGAAGACAGTGTCTGCCGGGCTGGCTAGTTGGAGGTGGAAGGATGAGTACGCTGCCTAGAGGAAGAAGGAGGACCGCCACCGCGGATCTCCGCCTCTGCACAGGGGAATCGGACAAGATGAGAAGCGAGTACGCTTACTTGGTAGTTGGTCCGGGTGGAACCGGCCCGGAAGTGGTACAGCAGGGCTAGGAAGCCGATGGCTGGAGAGTAGAGTGCAGGGAAGCACGGAGGCAGGCGTAACTGGATTCAGCATAGAGAATCAGACGACTCCGCCCCCAGCACTGGTCCTGGTGGAATAAATAGGCCGCAGGAGATGACAGGCAGGTGCGTGCACAGGTGCCGTGATTGGTGGCTATGACAGTACTCCCCCCCACGGCACGCCTCTCGGTGGGCGTTCCAACCTACCCGGGTGCGTCCGATGGAAGTCCCTGATGAGCTGCTTGTCAAACACAAAGGAGGGACACACCCAGGACCTCCACTCCGGCCCGTAGCCCTCCCAGTCCACCAGGTACTGCAGGCCACGCCCCCGGCGGCGCACGTCCAAGATGGAAGAGACGGAACACGCCAGGTCGCCATCAATCACTCTCGGTGGAGGTGGAGACCTGGGAGGGGGACACAACGGGCTGGAGGAGATTGGCTTCACCTGAAAGACATGAAAGTTTGGACAGATGCGGAGGCAGGGAGGGAGAGTTAGACGCACAGACACCGGGTTAATGTTCTGGCATATGGGAAATGGGCCAATAAACCGTTGGGCAGTCTTCTTCCGCTCAGCCTTCAGGTTGATGTGCTTGGTAGAAAGCCATACCTGCTGACCCACCTGGTAAACTGAACCCGGAACCCTGCGTCGGTTGGTCACCGTGGTGTTGCGTTCTGCCGTTCGTCATAACGCCGCTCTGGCCGTCCTCCAGATCCATCAACAATGCCTTAGATGGGCCTGAACCGATGGAATGGCGATGTCCCTCTCCTCTTCAGGAAACAGCGGGGGGTTGTAACCCAACGAGGCCTCGAAGGGAGACATGCCGGTGGCAGTGGACACCGCCGTGTTATGGGCGTATTCGATCCAAGGGAGGTGTGTGCTCCATGACGATGGGTTGGCAGCTGCAACACACCGCAACGCTGCTTCCACCTCCTGGTTGGCTCGTTCGCATTGTCCATTGGATTGAGGGTGGTAACCAGAGGACAAACTAGCTGTAGCCCCCAAAGCGGCGCAGAATGCCTTCCAGACCCTGGAGATGAACTGGGGCCCTCGGTCCGAAACGATGTCCTGCGGGATGCCGTGCAGTCAAATGATATGTTGGACCAGCAGATCGGCCGTCTCCTTGGCTGAAGGTAACCCTCGCAGAGGGATGAAGTGGGCGGCTTTAGAAAATCTGTCCACCAGCGTGAGGATGGTGGTGAAATTGTTGGACGTGGGGAGACCTGTGACGAAATCTAGCGCCATGTGGGACCATGGCCTGCCCGGGACGGGGAGGGGATGAAGGAGCCCGGCCGGCGGTGATGAGGACGTCTTTCCCGTCGCACACTCAGGACAGGCGCGGATGTACTCCCCTACGTCCTTCTAGAGGGATGGCCACCAAAACGACCTCTGTAGGAGCACCACGGTGCATGCCCTGCCTGAGTGGCAGGCGAACTTGGAGGTATGCCCCCACTGGATGACCTCCCATTGGACCGCTGCAGGGATGAATAACTTGCCTGCTGGACCGCCCCCCCCGGGTCGGCCTCATCAGACTGCACCCTTATGACCTTATCCCTGATGCCTCACGAGAGAGCGCCCACGATGCATGCTGGGGGAAGGATGGGATGCTCAGCCTTCTCTGCCGTTTCCGGGGCGAACTGACGAGACAGGGCGTCGGGCTTGATGTTCTTTGACCCAGGGCGGTAGGTGATGGTGAAGTCAAATCGTCCAAAGAAGAGCGACCATCGCGCCTGTCGGGTGTTCAGCTGCTTAGCGGTCCAAAGGTACTCCAGGTTCTTATGGTTGGTCCAGACGATGAACGGCTGTGACGCTCCCTCCAACCAGTGCCGCCACTCCTCCAGGGCCAGTTTAACCGCCAACAACTCCCTGTCACCGATGTCGTAGTTATGCTCCGCTGGGGACAGGTGTCGAGAGAAGTAGGCGCAGGGGTGGATCTTGTCGTCAGCCGGAGAGCGCTGGGACAAAACAGCCCCCAACCCAGAATCCGAGGTGTCCACCTCCACCAGGCACTGAAGAGCGGGATCCACTTGCGTCAGAATTGGCGATGACGAGAACCTGACCTTCAGCTCAGAGAATGCAGCATCCGCCCCTTCCGTCCAGCGAAAAGGCACCTTGGTGGAGGTCAAGTTGGTGAGGGGAGGGCGATGCAGCTGTAGTCCTTGACAAAGTGGCGATAGAAGTTCGCGAAGCCCAGGAACAACAGGAGCTGTTTCCTCAACGAGGGAGTAGGCCAGTCCACCACTGCCTTCACCTTGGCCGGGTCCGGGATAATCTCCTTCGGGGCGATGATAAAGCTGAGGAAGGAAGTCCGGGAGACGTGGAACTCACACTTCTCTGCCTTGACGAAGAGTTTATTCTCCAGCAGCCGCTGCAATACCTGCCTGACGCGAATGCGATGCTCCTCCATAGACTGAGAAAAAATGAGGATATCGTCAAGGTAGACAAAAACAAAAGTGCCCAGAAAATCCCTCAAAACATCATTAATAAGGCACTGGAAAATGGCCGGGGCATTGGTCAGCCCGAACGGCATAACCAGGTATTTGAAATGCCCACTAGGGGTCCTAAAGGCCGTCTTCCACTCATCCCCCTCCCGTATGCGCACCAAGTGATAGGCATTGCGCAGGTCTAATTTAGTAAAGCAACAAGCCGCCCGGAGGGAATCGAATGCCGAGTTGATAAGAGGGAGGGTGTACTTATCATTAATGGTGATGTTATTCAGCTCCCGGAAATCAATGCAGGGCCTGAGAGAGCCGTCTTTCTTTCCCACGAAAAAAAAACCCCGCCCCCACCGCCGAAGATGATGGTCTAATTATGCCTGAGCTGAGTGACTCCTTAATATACGAGTCCATGGCTGCGCGCTCCAGAGCAGACAGGTTGTACAGTCTGCTAGATGGCAGAGGAGCACCAGCCCGCAGATTGATAGCACAGTCATATGGTCGGTGAGGGAGAAGTGAAAGGGCCTGGGATTTGCTGAAGACGGCCCCAAGGTCATGATATTCTGGTGGCACTTTCGACAGGTCGGGAGGGAGAGAGGCAGGGACAACCAGAGGCATGGCAGGCGAGCATGCAGCAGACTGCAGACAGGCACTTAGGCAGAAAGGGCTCCATGAAACCACACTCCAGGAACGCCAGTCAATAGTCAACGTCAGTTGTGCAGGCGCAGCCAAGGATAGCCCAAGATGACTGGAGAGGATAACACCGGCAGAACGTACAGGTCCAACTCCTCCCGATGGTTGCCGGAGATGATAAATGGCACTGAGGTGACCCGATGAGTGACAGTGGCTAAAGAGGCTTTCGACAGGGCAATGAGTTTGAGATAAGATATAGGGAGATCCAGACGGGTTGCCAGGCTACTAGAAATAAAGCTCTGCTGGGCCCCTGAGTCAATGAGTGCATGGGTGTTGTGTTCCCTATGGCCAAAACAAAACCGGATAGGAATTAGAAAACAGGTGAGGGGATTATTGCAGGTTACGTCTGTGAGACCCCCTACTGTGACGCACGGACTTCCCCTTTTGGCCACTTGGGACAGGAATCAAGGTTATGCTCCTCGCTCCCACAATAGATGCACAACCCTAACTCTCGGCGGCGCTGTCTCTCCGCAACAGGAAGTTTCAGCCCACCCATGACCATAGGCTCTTGGTCCTCCGAGATGTCAGCTGACGGGAGGGCCAGCAGGGGGGGGGGGGGGCCTGGAGGGAGCGGCGTGACATGTTACCCGAGCGGCCAGAAGTTCTGCGCTCAGCCGCCCGCTCCCTCAGACAGTTGTCAATGCTAATGGTCAGGGAGATACACTCATGCAGCGTAGAGGGTTTCTCCAGGCGGACCAGCTCATCCTGCAAGCTAGGGCTCAGACTCCTAAGGAATATACTATTCAGAGAGGCATCCTCCCACCCGACCTCCGTAGCTACGACCCGGAAGTCCACGGCATAATCGGCGACCGCCTTCGACCCCTGCCGAAGATTTAATAGGCGAGAGGTGAGTACGTCCTCCCAGTCCAAGTGACTGAAAACCTCTTGAAATTCCTGTATGAATTGTACATAAGTCATAGAAGCATAATCAGCCCTAGCCATTACCGCATATGCCCAAGCTAAAGCCCGTCCTTCTAATAAATTGATCATATAGCCAATACGGCTCTGGTCAGTGGGAAAATCCCCGGGCACCCATTGGAATACTATTTTGCACTGCATGAGGAACCCCCTGGCCTCCCCCAAAACACCTTTAAAGTGAGCTGGAGTAGGGATGGGAGTGAGCCAACAAGCGGGGCCCGGAGAGGAAGGGCTAGGAGTGGAGCTAGCAGTGGAACTAGCGGTAGAGCTAACGGGAGCAGTGGAGCTAGTAGGAGCTATGGGGAAACCCTGTGGGCTAACCAATCGATCTAACCTGTCGGTGATGCGGGTTAGCTGAGTTGGCATCACCTGCTGCTGGTATGCTAATTGATCTACCCGAGCCTCTAGATGGTTAATTCGGCACACGAGCGTGTTGTCTGCCAGGTCACTTTGGCGGAGTCGTACTGACATAGTTCAGGTAACCCACAGAACAGACACGACTCAGGGTGAATACAATTAACGTACTTTTATTGTAAACGTCAGTGAGTGGATGCGTAAGTGCAGGGTATATGGTGTAATGTCATGTAGTGCGATCCGTAATCTCCAGCTGGGGCCAGCAGAGCACCGTACAACCTGGCAACCCTGTAATGAGACAAGAGCTGTTAGTTTACAGTTCAACCTATACAACACGATAGATGTTGCAGCGCTTACTGTCAGGA
This sequence comes from Pholidichthys leucotaenia, assembly GCA_020510985.1. NCBI lineage: Eukaryota > Metazoa > Chordata > Actinopteri > Cichliformes > Pholidichthyidae > Pholidichthys > Pholidichthys leucotaenia. Next base: position 167,460,340 of record CM035844.1, read on the forward strand.
GATGTTGGAGTAGCTCAGGTAGCGCCGAGGCTGCAGTCAGGAAGACAGTGTCTGCCAGGATGGCTAGCTGGAGGTGGAAGGATGAGTCCGCCGCCTGGAGGAAGAAGGAGGACCGCAGCCGCGGATCTTCGCCTGTGCACAGGGGAATCGGACAAGATGAGAAGCGAGTAGGCTTACTTGGTAGTTGGTCCGGGTAGAACCGGCCCAGACGTGGTACAGCAGGGCTAGGAAGCCAATGGCTGGAGAGTAGAGTGCAGGGAAGCATGGAGGCAGGTGTTGTAAGATGTGCCTAATGCAGGTGTTTAGAAAGGACAGCTCAGTGTGTGAACGTGAGTGAGTGCGTGCGCGCAGCCGAGGCGCGCCCCAGGTGTGTGGAATGGCCCCGACGAGTAACGGTGTGTGTGATTTTGGGCGGATGAGACAGAGAGCGAGGCGACCGGAGCAGGTAGGAATGGTTGCTAATAATATTGCAGTCTGTGAATAAAGCCCCAACGCTTCAGCAATACGGCCTGTGCCTCTGTGTACCACCATATCTCCTGCTTAACAAGAGTGAGGTTTTACTCGGGAGTTGACCCCGGAGGAGGAGAAGCGCCTCCGGCCCTGGAGAAGACAGATCTCCCCTGCGTCCCCCAACCACGGTTAGGAGACGAGAAGCAGGAACAGTTAACACAGGCGTAACTGGATTCAGCATAGAGAATCAGACGACTCCGCCCCCAGCACTGGTCCTGGTGGAATAAATAGGCCGCAGGAGATGACAGACAGGTGCGTGCACAGATGCCATGATTGGGGACCATGACAAAAAAATTCCCAGAATAAACGTCCCAGACCTATTGTTGCCAAATTTGAGCATTTCAAGCAAAAAATTTTGGTACAGAGGCAAGGTAGGCAGCTTAAAAACACCAATTATGGTCTAAATGATCAATTTCCACAGAAATCTTGGAAAGGAGAAGGAAGCTTTTTCCCATTAGGAAACAAAACATCCAAGAAGGTAAACGAGCTATTGTTTCTGTGGATAGACTGTATATAGATGGCAAGCTGTTTATGGATGAAACTAAAACACCCTGGTTATTTTAGAGCCTATTTTGTTTTTTGTTGTTTTTGTTTTTTTGTTTTTTTTTAGCTACAGGTGGAAAAAGAGTGCGATTGTGTGCAGGTCTCTTACTCTTACTCGATCTCAGTTTAATTTGTTAACATTTGTCAAAATGTTTATTTCTTTGCTGTTGAGGTTGTTGGTTTGTTTGTTGTAGTTAATTTTTTTGAAGTTGTCAGGTCATTGTTGTATGTTATCTGCATTTTTTCACCACTTACTAACCTTCATGTCTGTTTTTTCTCATACTTCTGGTTTACAGGAAATATCTTGAAATACATGTACCCCATTTTCTTGCAATTGCAGGCAAATGGCACAGAGACATCATCAGAATCCGAATCAGAATCAGAATCAGGTTTATTGCCATTGTTCATGTAGTACACAAACTAGGAATTTGTCTCGGTGCAATGCTGCAACATTAAACATGATAAGATAAAAGAAATAAACTATACATGCAATAAGGTGTAGAATAAGAGTAAGTGATACTGGTCAGCAGTTAAAATATATTAGAATTGCATTCTTTGCATTCTTTGCTTCATTGCTTTCTCTGCATCCTGGATGCAGAGAAAGCCTTTGACCGTGTTAACTGGAAATTTCTTTTTATGGTGTTAAACAAGTTCGGGTTTGGTTCATCTTTCATAAACTGGATTAAAACACTATATAGGTGTCCAGCTGCTTCTGTCCGAACAAATGATCAGACTTCCCGAAGCTTTAATCTTGAGAGAGGTACTAGGCAGGGGTGTCCACTCTCTCCCTCACTTTTTAACCATCTTTATTGAACCATTAGCAGCAGCCATACAACAAAATGTTGATATCAGAGGTATTCAAACTGGAGACCCCCCCATCCCGGCCGGCTGGTCTCGTCCCTCGGGGGGGGGGGGGGGTCTGGGTATGGCCCTGGGCCCCTGGTGCTGGGGGGAGAGTGTTCCCCCCCCACCGGGCCGGGGTCGGGTGTGCGCCGGTGGTGCGAGTTGGCCCCGGTGCATCCTTGCGTGGCGGGGTCGTGTTTTCCCTGGGGCCCTGGTGGCACCCTGGGGTTGGTGCCTGCATCCTGGGTCGCCCTCCCCGTCCACTGGGGTCTGCGGGTGTGGGTGTGCATGTGTGTGTGTGGGTGTGTATGTGTGTGAGAGTGGGTGTGAGTGGGGGCTTGTGTATGAGCGGATGCGGAAGTGTGTGTGTGTGTGTGTGTTGAGTGGGCAGGTGGGACTGTGTGTGGGTGTAGGTGGGCATGTGTGATGGTGGGTGGGGGTACGTGTGTGTATGGAAGCGGTTACTTGTGGGTGGATGTCTGGGGGGGGGGGTGCAGGATGTGTGTATGGGTAGGAGAACTTTGTTGGGTGGCAGGGGTTGGGCAGTCCATCTAGTGGCATGGGGGCTGGCATTTTGGGGCCTGCTTGTCCCGGCCGCCCTGCTGTTGTGTTGCGGGGTGAGGTGCTTTATCGCATCGCCCCTGGTGTCATTGGCGGCGGGTGTGTGTTGGTGCTTGGGGGTGGTTGGGGGGCCATTGGTGCGGGTTGATGGCCGTGTTTCCATCAGGTTGCTCCGTGGTGGCTGTGGTTGCAGGGCGGCCTGCGGCTGTCGGTGTGCGTCTGGGGTGGGTGGTCGTGGGCCTGCGTGGGCGCTTGGGGGTGTCGCCTGGCATGTTGGGTGCCGTGTGAGTCCGGCCCATTGTTCACTATTGTGACTGTTGTTGTCCATGTTTGTGTGTGTAAGATGAGTGGAAATTGGTATGGCTGCCCCATCATGTTAGTGGTGCTGGGCATGCCAGGGCGTGATGCTGGTGGGTCCTTGGTTGCTTCCACTGTTGGCCCTCGCCCTGGGTTGGGATTTGGGGGCAGTGGGTGGCCTCATGAACCAGTCTGCAAGCTGGCTTCTGGGGGGGTGGGGGGGGGCTCGCTTTTAGACCGCCTACCTCCCAGTCTTATTTCCCACCCTCCCCCTCCCCCTGACTCTGGGTGGAATATACATCTTTTTTGTTACATTTAGGGCTTTGGGGTGGGGGTGTGCCGCACTGTGTCGGTGAAGGGGATACCTTTGCTGCACGGAGGGGCTGCACTCACCTCAATTTTAATTGCATTTTAGACACTGAAGGCTTGGGGGGATGGGGGCTCTGCTGCCCATCGCAGTGGTTAGCGGTGCTCCAATCACTATCCCCCCCAATTTTAATTGCACTTTGGTAGTCCACACATTTACACACAATTACATCATATAACCGACACACACCCACCATGTTCTATGCGGGGGGAGGGGGGTCTTCCCCCACCCCTGTTGCCCTGCTCCTGCTGGGGGCGAGGGGGCCTGGTGGGGAGCCTGGGATCTATCATGTTGTCAAAATCCCCGGGTGCTCCTGAATATATAGATACAACCAAAGAAGTGAGAAGGGGGCTGAATATGAGCGTAAGTGAGAGTGAGGGGGTGATGAATGGAGGTGGTGATGGTGGGTCGGTTCTGTGCGGCGCTTTGCATGTCGGGTCGCATCTTGGGGCGCCTGTGGTGGTCTGCTGATTGGTCGCTCAGATGGACGCCGGGGGTGGGGGTCTAATTCTGTGGCCTGCGCCAGTGGTCTCCCTGGTCACTGCTGGGCACTGGTGCGTGTTCAGGCTCGCTGCATCTGCTTTGTAGCCGCCTTATGAAACAAGGGTGAATGAGGGGTGAGTTTGAATGGGTACAGGAGTGAGAGAGAATGGGTCGGTCTAGGTGAATGAGAGGGAGTTAGTGCATATGGGTGCGCATGGGAGCATGTGGGTGTGAAGTTGTGAGGAGGGGTGTGTCTGCGAGTTGGGAGGTGATGGATTAAGGAGGGTAGTGCCTCTCGGCAACGTGGGCTCCCCTGGGCGGGGGGACTTCTTTGGGCGTGGGGGTCCCCGGGGTGTGCGACAGAGGCGCTGGGGCGGGCCCACTGTGGGGGTGCCTGGGGGGGCTCGCGCTGGGGGGCGCAGGCTGGTCTCCGCAGGCTGGTCTCCGCCCTGGGGGGTGGGGTCACTGGCCTCCTGGTGCCTGGGGGTGGGCGATGGCCCCACTTGGGGGGGGCGGGTCAGGCAGGTCCGGGGGTGTGGGCTCACCGCGTCGGCCGCCGAGCAGCCTGGCCTCCCTTGATCTTCCCTCGGGGGGCAGATGCCTGGCTTTCCTGGGGCTTGCTGACCTCGGACGTTTGTGCCCTGTGGGGGTTGGTAGTGCTACCTTGCCTGCTCGGGGTTCCCAGGGGGACAGCTGCTGCGACTGGCCCTCCGCTTTGTATGTTTCCTGACAAACCACTCACATGCACACACTTATTTTGCGCGCGTTCTCATATATATGCATGCAGACATACGTGCACAAGTGTCTCTCCTTTAACAGGGGCGGAAATCAGACTCGTGTTGAGACATTTTCGATGGAAGAAGCAGTTTGTCTTTTGTTTGTTTTAGACGTTGGTTTGTTTGTTTGTTTTTTGTCTGATCCCCTCCCTTTTCTTCTTCCCCTCCACACACTTCCTTTCCCTCTTCCCCATCCTGTTGGGTCTTCCATGGGTAAAATAATTAAAATAAAGTATTAAAAGTTATTACACAACAATATACAATATACAGTTAGGTACTGTATAGGCTCCTCTTGGCAAAGTAAATCTGTTTTGGCACAATAAGGGTGACAGATCCCTGTTCTGTTTGCCTAGCTGCCTGACAGGACGGGGGGGGGGGGAAGAGATGCCAGCGACCTGGGTTATGCTTCTTGTTGACTGATGGATAGAGAATAAAGTCTACTCTGATCCAGCTCACTGCCTCGCCTGCTCATTTCTCTCTCAACAATATATACATTAATACACTAAATGCAAAGTGTGTACATATGTGGCGTGGTGGATGAGAAGGGAGGATGTCATGTTGGATGGTTGAGTTGTAGTAAACTTATTTATTTGAGGGCTGGTTTGAACTGCATAGAACCATTTTTAACAATTAGACTTTAGGACCAATGAGCCTTCAGAATATTGACTAGTCATCCAAATTGTGCTTTCTATTGTTAGTGTAAAACGGTCACTACTTTACTGAATTGTGTTTCTACTACTGATGAGCAATGAGTTTAAAAAATATATATAAAAAAAATAAACCAATAAATGAAAATTTTGAAGTCCTTCACTGTCCAACAGCCACACAAGTCAGTAATGGTTATTTTCTATTGTAAACATTCATCTGAGCAGAGGAGGTAATTTACATTAATCACTGTGAATTTTTTTTAATCCAGCAAACGTGTGTGTGATCCGTGACGACTACATCTGACGTGGAGCTGAGAGCTGCAGAGACCAGGGGACCAGTCTGGGTGTGAATGGTGTCCACATCCACTGGTTCTGAGATGGAAGCACCTTCTCCTTTCTTCTTTAAGACCTACATTGATGTTTTACATGTTTACAGTTTAAATCCATAAAAAAAAGTCTAATTTAACTGTTAACCTTTTTTAATAACCAGTCATTCACATGTTTACACAACTGTGAGCTGCACCTCAGTTCATGTATTCTTTATGCATCCATTTATGACAAGACATAATCTGGTATTTCCAAAAATAGTTTTTTTTAAATTATTAAATAAAAGGTTTATCTCAAGTACTTTATCTGTATTCACTTATTTATAATCATTAATATTCACTGCAGGTTTGGGTAGAATACAAGTTATATTTTTTCAGAGCAATCAGACATTGGCAGTGACGCATAAACATGCTGCCAGAAAAGGTTCTAGTACTTGTAGATACTTTGACAAAACAGTACTTAGATGAGTAACTTTATAGCAGGATACTCTCTACTCAAGTACATGTGAGGATAAAACTACTTTTACTCAAGTACCTTCGGTCACAGTCACTAAATTTTAATTTCACTGATTTGAAAACTGATTAGAAATGTGCCTGTTTAAAATGACTGATTAGTCTCACTAGAAATTACTGCATCTTTGGTCATTTTAGTAAATTTATAATCTTATTTAGCTGAGATGGGTGTTGATATTATTGTTCATCTATTCCAGCTACAAAGAACAAGTGATGTAAACAAGTTAGATTTAAAAAGTTACAAATTTATGTGAAAAGTTTATATGTAAAATGCTACAAATTCATGTTTTAAAAAAATCGTATAAAACAGTCAAATTTGACAGTCATACATTTAAAAGAAAAATGTTTGAAATGTAGAACTGCTAATTTTTTTAAGTAAGAAGTCGAAAATGTATGTTACAAAATTCTAATTTATGTGGAAAAACTCAGATTTATAGGATAAAAGCTGTATATTCAAAAAAGACAAATTATTTGAAAAGACTCTCAAATTTAGGAGAAAAAGTTTGCAAATTTAGAACCGACATTACTACTTCAGTAACTTTTTTATTGAATACTTTCATCTTCACCTTTTCTGGCGACGACTCTGATACTTGAACAATTCCAATAACAGTAATATTACTGGAGAACAATTTCTGGTTTCTCTACCCATCTCTGGTTTTAAACAAAGATGTAGATAGAAAATTAAAAAATAAATAAGAAAATGTATTTTGCTGTCCTGTTAAATTTTATTATAACAATTAAAACAAGGAGAGGAGCGCATGGTGGTGGTGATGACAGTGTGAGTCCTGGTCGCTCTGATGGTTGGTGTGAAACATCCTGAACAGGATGAAGTGAAGGACCAGGGATCTTCTCTGCTGTCCCCTGGAAACAGAAGTGATTTTAGGTCCCAGTATGGACTCTTTCCTGTACTGTAACTTTAACATTTAAGACAGTGAATTTCACCTGTGATGGTTGGGGTCATGAACTGGTTCTCATCAGTCTGGGACAAGTGGTCCACACTGTCTTCAGGTTCCATATTATGAAGATCTTTTATCAGACACACAGAGAAATAGAACATTAGACCATCGTACACTATGAAGTCTGTTTTTCTGAGTTTATTACTTTGCATGTTAAAGTTTGTGAAGAGTCTATAATAAATAAAGCTGTTTACTGTGGAGACAGGCGGTAGTCATATAAAAATGACTTGTATATTAAATTAGTTTTATGGAAGAAAAATTTAAAGCTGAAACACTTGGAGGAAAAGACAAAAACATCCCTTTCTAAAGTGGGACATATTAAAGTACAAAAGACAATCAAGTACAAATACCTGAGAATCACCCAGAATGCAAATATCAACACTAAATATCACATAAAATCAGAGGCTTCAGTCATATTAAAACTGCTGGAAACCTGCATCATCTCAGTAATCACGTACTGAGCCGACATATGGAGCCCAAACTAATCTGAAAAGAGAAAAAGTAATAGAAGCATAATTTATAAGTACACCTTACCTGTTGTAAAGTGGTTAAAACAGAGGTCACATCAACCTTTCATGACCCCCAAGGCCTTCGGTATCCACAACGTCCTCCGTTCATCCTTTTTGCTGGCTGATGGGAATTCTATAAACGTCTATTTCTGGCAGTCCTTCTCATCTTTCATTAGATGGTGATGTCTGCATGAGTCTATGATGCAACTTTGGGCATTTTCCCGATTTTAAAGTGAGATTTAGCACGTAGTCTTCAGGCTTGTTTGAAAATGGCAGCGTTCTGCAGCTGCCATCACCACTTCCGGTTGTGACCGAAAAAATAAAAGGAAAACAACACCAAACGGAATCAGATCCATTATGTCGTTTTTGCTCAATTTCGATTTTATTTTGACAAGGCGAGAACGAGATAACGGCTATTTTTGATAGTTCTGTTTTCCCTTCACAAACGAAATACTGAACGACGAGTACACGGATTGATAAGGCATATAGTGAGTTGTATGAGAGGCTGGACACTAAGGACGGAGAAAATGAGTTGTATCAGCTGGCTAGACAGAGAGATCAAGCTGGAAAGGATGTACAGCAGGTTAGGTTGATTAAGGATGGAAATGGTAATGTACTAACAAATGACGAATGTTGAGAAGATGGAAGGAGTACTTGGAAGAGCTGATGAATAAAGAAAAAGAGAGAGAGGAGGATGGATGAAGGAAAGGTAGTGAACAAGGAAGTCCTGAGGATGTGGAGAAGAAGTGTTTTGGTACCAATTTTCAAGAACAAAGGTGATGCTCAGAGCTGTAGTAACTACAGAGATATAAAGTTGATCAGCCGCATTATGAAGATATGGGAAAGAGTTGTTGAAGCCAGGTTAAGAGGAGAGGTGACAATCACTGAGCAGCAGTACCGTGTCATGCCAAGAAAGAGCACTACAGATGTAATGTTTGCTCTAAGAGTGCTGATAGAGAAGTATAGAGAAGGTCAGAAGGAATTGCACTGTGTCTTTGTGGATCTAGAGAAAGCATATGATAGGGTACCAAGAGAGGAAGTGTGGTACTGTATGAGAAAGTCAGGAGTGGCAGAGAAGTATATGAGGGTGGTGCAGGACATGTATGAAGACAGTGAGACGGTGGCGAAGTGCGCTGTAGGAGTGACAGATGGATTCAAGGTGGGGGTGGGATTACATCAGGGATCAGCTCTGAGCACCTTCTTGTTTGCCATGGTGATGGACAGGCTGACAGTCAGGCAGGATTCTCCATGGACCATGATGTTTGCAGATGACATTGTGATCTGCAGTGAGAGTAGGGAGCAGGTGGAAGAGAACCTGGCGAGGTGGCAGTATGCTCTGGAGAGAAGAGGAATGAAAGTCAGTAGAAGCAAGACAGAACACATGAGTGTAAATGAGAGGGAGGTACTTGCAATGGTAAAGATGGAAAGAGCTGCAGTAGTGAAAGTAGAGTTTAAATACCTGGGGTCAACCATCCAAAGCAATAGAAAATGCACAAGGGAGGTGAAGAAGAGAGTGCAGGCAGGGTGGAGTGGGTGGAGACGAGTGTCAACGGTGATTTGTGACAGAAAGGTAGCAGCAAGAGTGAAAGAGAAAATTTACAAAATGATAATGAGACCTGCTATGATGTATGGTTTGGAGACGGTGGCGCTGACAAAAAGACAGGAGGTGGAGCTGGAGGTTGCAGAGTTGAAGATGCTAAGATTTTCACTGGGAGTGACTAAGAGGGACAAGATTAGAAATGAGTATATCAGAGGGACAGCTTACATAGAGCAGTTTGGAGACAAAGTAAGAGAGGCAAGACTGAGATGGTTTGGACATGTGCAGCGGAGGGATAGTGGATATACTGGACAAAGGGTGTTGAGGATGGAGCTGCCAGGTAGGAGGAAAAGACGAAGACCACAGAGAAGATTCATGGATGAAGTGAAGGAGGACATGGAGCGGGTTGGAGTTACCGAGGAAGATGCAAAAGATAGGGTGAGATGGAGGCAGATGATTCGGCTGTGGCGACCCCTAAAGGGAGAACCTGAAAGAAGAAGAAGAGGATGACTTATTTTCTATCTATTCAAATTTTCAAATATTTGTTCAAACGTTCCAAGTCCTTTTCTTTGCACTTGTAACGGGCGTGTGTTCTGACACAGTCCTGTGTCTGACCAGGTGCACACCCGTTAATCCTCAGTATACTCTGCGTTGTGTTTTTGGTCTGCACTGGTGGAAGGAAGGACTCAAACCATGGAGGACTACAGGTTGCAGCTTTAATGGCAGCTCCCTCTGTACAAATCACATGACAATACACAGTCTCTGTGACATGCAGCCTCCTCCATGCACACAGCCCAGTCCCCTCCTCTCAGATGGTGTGGTGCAGACCGAGAAACTAGTTTACATGGTGCATTGAACAAGTAACACAAACTGTACAATTGACCAAGAATGTGCTTCTTTACATTTAAACCAAAACATAAAAATACATTTCAAGTAGTGATGGTAAGGCAGGCTCCGGAGCTCCGAAGGGTGCTCATGCTCAGAGCTTATCCAAGAAGTATTTGGCAAGGCCCGTTTCAAGGCGTGCATCGTGATGTATGTGTTGATGTCGGACCACGTGACTAGGTCAGGAAGTCGTTCATGATTTTGCACGCAATATGAAATAAAGTGAGCAGCGGTACCCAATTGAAATCCCCGTCCCTCAAGTTTTGTTTTGTCATGTTTGACTGTGTAAGGGATTTGTCATAGCCAATTTTCAGATGGAGCCAGCACCAAAAACACAGACTCCTCCCATTTGGGAACAGTTTGAGCGCATTTCTCGCATTGATGTATTGATGACAAACCGGGGTGGTGGTTCCTCTCTTCAAAAAAGGGGACTGGAGGGTGTGCTCAAACTTTAGAAGGATCACACTCCCCAGCCTCCCTGGGAAGATCTGTGCTAAGGTACTGGAGAGGAGAGTGCGGCCGTTGGTTGAACCTCGGATTCAGGAGGAGCAATGTGGTTTTCGTCCTGGCTGTGGCACATCAAACCAGCTCTTTACCCTCTCGAGAATCCTCGAGGGTTCATGGGAGTTTCCCCAACCAGTTTACATGTGTTTTGTGGACTTGGAGAAGGCATTCGACCACATCCCTTGTGGGTTTTTGTGGGGACTGCTTCAGGAGTATGGGGTATCGGGCTTGTTGTTACGAGCTATTCGGTGACCGTTGTGAGAGCTTGGTTCGTATTGCCAACACTCGGTTGGACTCATTCCCAGTGAGAGTTGGACTCCGCCAGGGCTGCCCTTTGTAACCAATCCTGTTCATAATTTTTATGGACAGGATTTCTAGGCGCAGCCAGGGAACGGAGGGTGTCATGCTTAGTGACCACAGGATCTCATCTCTGTTGTTTGCAGATGATGTTGTCCTGCTGGCTTCATCCTGCAATGACCTACAGGTCTTACTGGGACGGTTTGCCGCTGAGTGTGAAGCGAATGGGATGAGAATCAGTACCTCCAAGTCCAAGTCCATGGTCCTCGGCCAGAAAAAGGTGGATTGTCCTCTCCGGGTTGGGGACAAGCTCCTGCCCCAAGTGGAGGAGTTTAAGTATCTTGGGGTCTTATCCATGAGCGAGGGGAGAATGGAGCAAGAGATTGACAGATGGATTGGAGCAGCATCTGCAGTGATGCGGATGTTGTACCGGTCTGTTGTAGTGAAGAGGCACCTAAGCTCTAAGGCAAAGTTGTCGATTTACCAGTCAATCTACGTTCCTATCCTCACCTTTGGTCACGAGCTTTGGGTAATGACTGAAAGAACGAGATCGCAGATACAAGCGGCTGAAATGAGCTTTCTTCGTAGAATTGCTGGACTCACCCTCAGAGATAGGGTGAGGAGCTCAGTCATCTGGGAGAGGCTCAGAGTGGAACCACTGCTCCTCCACATCGAAAGGAGCCAGTTGAGGTGGTATGGGCATCTGATTAGGATGCCTCCCACTTGAGGTGTTTTGGGCATGTCCCTCTGGGAGGAGACCCCGGGGCAGACCCAGGACTCACTGGACAGACTATGTCTCCCAGCTGGTCTGGGAACGCCTTGGTATCCTCTCTGAAGAGTTGGAGCAGGTGGCTTGGGAGAGGAAGTCTGGGCTTCTCTGCTTTAACTGCTGCCTCCGTGACTCGGACCTCCAGAGAAGCGGTAGAAAATGGATAGATGGATGTATTTTTGACAAATAGTGGCTATTTACTGTAACTGAGGTGGTGGCTTATTGGTAATGCATCTGTTTTGCAAGTGGGAGACCTGGGTTTGAATTCCAGCTGTCGATTTTTTAATTTCATTTTTATTTGCAAGGTGAAGTGTCTGTTGTGTTTCAAGGAGCTTGGATCATTATTACACATTATCACTGTATGCTGAGGCACTATTGCCATTGTGCCCTGCATGAGAATAAGGCCAGAGTTGAATATACTGGGACAGTATAAGACTTCAAAAATTATTTCTTAATAAAAATGGATAAGTAGTACAAGCACACCAAGTAGCCTACCACAGGCACATTCACTGTAGTCACCTCAGTTTTATTTATTTTTTTTTTGCCTTATGATCATTGGCATTTCTTAAAAGACAGTGCATTTACTGAAATGAAAAAACCCCAAACCATTTAACCAATAATTCCCTTGTAAAAATCAGCATGTTGTATACATTTTGTCCACTAGATGGCCTGGTAGAGAAAATGAAGTCCCACGAGGCCTTGTCTATATAAGCCACTTTGATGATGAAAGGCCTCAAGTCCTCCAGAAAGCCTCATTTGGCCATCACTAATTTCAAGCAAACAACCCCAAAACAATAAAAGACATGTATAAATCCATCCATCTTCTTAATCCCCTTCTTGTTAAATGCAACCTCTAGAGATTTTTGTGAAAGGAACAAATAAAATCAACATGCCTGTACAAATCGCATGAAAATACACAGTCTCTGTGACATGCAGCCTCCTCCATGCACACAGCCCAGTCCCCTGTTCACAAGCAAACACACAGAAAACCCTGTAGTTCTTGGGAGCGCATGTCTCTGAAAAGCTGCAAAATGCGTTCATAAAGTTTACCCAGGAATGACAAAACTACACATACATTGCCCCAAAGCTAACAGTGACACACATTTGCACATTTTCATGTTTTCATGGCTTAAAGAAACAAGATAATTTGCTAACTAACAGAGAGAAAAACAGTGCATACCTCCTCTCAGATGGTGTGGTGCAGACTGAGAGGAGAGCTGCAGGCCAACACAAACTTAGTGGATTTCTTAAAGTGGCAGTACAAGTATGCCTATGCAAGGTTACATTCAACAGTAAATTCAGTTCAAAATGTAAAAAAAAAAAAAGAAATCACACCTTAACATAAACAAACAGTGAAGGATTTGGTGAAATACACATTAAAATAAAAATATAAAGTCTCAACCCGGTTACATTCACCCCTCCTGAATTTCACCAACATCCTGAATGAACTTGCCCCAGGATTATAAGGAGGATATGTCTACTCCCGACACAACATGGCACAAGTAAAAGATGGACCTAACCCATATAGCCAGCTTAGAAGCTACCCCAAATACAAGGTTAAGGAAACGAAGAGGTTGATCGGGACTCCATATTTCCCTTGGCAAAAATGGTTCCTGTTACACCACACAACACTTGGCCCCAACAAAATAAATTTGTCCTGTAGACATGTATACATAAGAGACTGAAGAAGGGAAAAAAAACAACCATAGCCAATATAGGCCTGCTACAAACATTTTCATCATAAAGTAAACCCATTTGCCAAAAACTGGTTAACAAAGAGAGGAACTAAGAACGGTTAACAAATAACATACTTGAACTCCTCAAATATGATTTCTGAACCATGGACTCTATTAACCTGTTCACTGACTTAACCAATTGCCCCGCACGTGTCCGTGTCTGAGTATCAACCCTACCATGTGTGCGAGTGTCAGCATAGTCTGAGGGATTGCTCTGTGGTGCAAGTGAGGTAGAAGAGTGGTCAGTTATGGCACCAACAGGACTAGGTACCGGGCTCAATGAGGCTGGCTCCTCCTGTTCAGCCAACTCAGAGTCAGTGGAAGTTTCAGACATCTCTGCAGGTTCCTCTTCATCATCAGGGCTTGGCACAACCTGCTCAAGGACATCCTGAGCCAATACCCCAAGCACTGAGTCTGTTCCATTACAGCTGTAATCCTCCTGAGAGGACTCTTCATTGTCTAAAGACAAGTCAGTTGGATGACCATCCTCTCCCACATCAGACTCAGGGAGTGGCAAGAAGTTGGCATCAAGTAATAGATTCCTGTGCACAACTTTGATGTCCTTCCGGGTCCTGTATTGTGTAGACATGGATGCTAGGGTTCACATCAACAACTGTGTGCACTTTGTCCTCCCACTTGTCAGCCAGCTTCCTCTTGCCTCTTTCCCCTTTATTGGCCACCAAAACACGATCTCCCACCAACAGGTTGGTGCCCTTAATGCGCCTGTTGTACTGTTTGGCCTGGTGTTGTTGCTCAGAGAATGAGTGGTTTTGGGCGATTTTCACTGCATTTTCCAGGCATGAAAGCAGACTTAGCATTTGCAGCACAGTCAGCCAGTTCAGGGTCATTCAGGACCTGCTTGAACATAATGTCCACCGGCAGCCTAGGGACACAGCCAAACATCAGGAAAAATGGTGCATAGCCTGTTGTTTCATGGACAGTGGAGTTGTAAGCAAATGTGAGGGTTTGGATCTGCTGCGACCACGGCCGTTTTTCTTTAAGAGGAAGTGTGTGGAGCATGTTTGTTGCCCAAGGTGCAGTCGAACCATTCTGTGCCCCCATTACCCATTGGATGATAAGCAGTGGTATGAGATTTTGCAACACCAGCCAACTGTAAGAGCTGTGCAATCAGCTTGCTTTCAAAATTTGTGCCCTGGTTGGAGTGGATTCTCTCTGGAAAGCCATAGACACAAAACACATTATCCCAAAGCTTTTTAGCAACCTGCTTAGCTGTTTGATTAGCACAAGGGAAAGCATGGGAAAGTTTTGTGAAGTGGTCGGTGACTACTAGAACAGCCACAGACCACTGTTTACTGTCTTCAGCTGACCAAAAGTTTATACAGACCAACTCCATGGGAGCAGAGCTTCTGATACTTTCCAAGGGTGCACGAGCAGCTGGTTCTGGAAACTTCCCAAACACGCACCTCTGGCAAGACTTAACATAAGTCTTTACATCTTTTTCCATATCAGGCCAATAAAAGCGCTGTCTCGCAAGAGAAAGGGTACGGTCCTGACCCTGATGACCCGTCAAATTGTGTATGCCTGACAGGGCTTTTTTCTTGAGACTTTGAGGTAACACAAATTGGTACCTTTTCTGTTTGGACACTGGATCCCTTGTCACCCTATACAGCACATTGTCTCGGGTGTGCAGTTTGTCTCACTGCTTCAGCAACCTGAGGACTTCTGGGTCAACAACAAATCTCTCACGCCTAAATGGTCAGTTTTTTGCTCTAACAAAGGGCAGCAGCTTAGAGATGTTGGGATCTTGCTGTTGACTTAACTGTAATTCGTGGTGAGAAAATACAGGCAGTGTATCTTGACCACATGATAGTTGCTGGACATGTTGGATCAAAGAGAATGCTCTGGGCTCTGCAGCATCAACCCAAGAACAGTAGGACTGACAAAGCGCCCTGACCTCATCAATGGCACACACACCCCTTGATGTTGGTTAAATTGCCAAGCCATAGGATTGAGTCTGACAGCTGAACCTGAAGGTGTCTTGGACAGAATTCTCACACACTGCGCATGCTTGCTGCATCAGCGTGGAGTAGGGCTCCACCAACAGCCTCTGGCCAACAGATTTTGCAAAGAGGTCACGACTCAAAGCGTCAGCCACAGTGTTGACTTTCCCTGGTAGATGCTTCAGATCAAAGGTGTAGGAGGCGAGCTTAGATGCCCTGTGGATTTCACATGTGTCAAGTTTTGGCTTTGTCAAAAGGTAGGTTAATGGATTATTATCGGTCCACACAGTAAAACTTCTCCCCTTCAGCCAGTGACTAAATTTCTCACATATGCTCCATTTCAGGGCCAAGAACTCTAGTCTGTGGCCTGGGTATTTCCACTGAGACGCACTAAGAGTCTTGTTTGCAAAAGCGATTGGTCTGGCTTTTGACTCTCCTTGGGGCACTTGAGATAAAACTGCACCAAGGCCATCCAAAGACGCATCAACTGAGAGAATGAACGGCTCATCAAAGTTTGGATGAGCAAGCACAACACATTCCAGGAGCATGGTTTTTAGTCGCTCAAAAGCATTTCCACATTCCTCTGTCCAGTCCACAGGGGTAAACTTACAAAAGATGCCCTGGGACTTCCTATCCTTAGCTAACTTTCCCCACCTCTTTTGACCAGCTGTGAGTGTGAACAAGGGTTTGACAGTGGAGGAACAGTTGGGGATGAAATGTTGATAATAAAACACCATGCCAAGAAATTATTTTAAGCGTCGAACAGAAGATGTGCATCTGTCTTCTTTCATGAGGTCTTGGACCTTCATATTGGTGATAACATCCACCTTAGCGGGATCGATGGACATACCCCCATCATCAATGACATGGCCCAGGAATTTAACCTCCTTTTTAAGCAGATGACACTTCTTAGGGGCCAATTTTAGGTTATTCTCCCTCAGTCTTTGAAATACTATATGAAGCCTGGACAATGCCTCATCCTCTGATGGTGCAAAAATAAGATCATCACGGTAACAAAGGAGTTTTGTGAAGTTCATGTCCCCAAAGATTTCAATCATCATCCTCATAAAAGATGCTGGCTGTTACACAAGCCCTGGGGCATGCGGTTATACTCATACAGCCATTGGGGTGTTGTGAAGGCTGTATAACTCTTGACGTCTTCATGCACTGGGATGTTATAAAAGCCAGAGGTGAGGTCCATTGTGCTGAACGAGCAATTTCCACCAAGGGCAGCCAGACAATCAGACTGGTGTGGCAATGGATGGGCATGCTTCAAGGTGCAGGCATTCAACCATCTGAAATCGGTGCAAATCCGTAACCCACCATCTTTTTTCCAGACCATTACCAGGGGTGAGGCATATTCGCTGGCAGATGTCCTGATAATCCCCTTTTCCTCCATATCATTGAGCACCTATCTTAGCTTCTGATAATGGGCTGGGGGAACTCTCCTTTATGGTAGCCGGAAAGGACGATCATCAGTGAGACGGATGCGGTGTGCATAGCCCTTGATTTCACCACAGTCCAGTGGATCCCTGGAGAAGATGTCCTGATATTCTGTCAGTAGCTGTGTAAGCCGGGACTTACAAGCTTCTGTGACATGACATGAAGCTACGTCAATGTCACCAAGACCCAAGTCTGATTGGCTTTTGGTCATTTCAGCAGTGGAACAGACACTGGATGAGGTACTGTGATGCTGGCTTTCCAGGCTAGATGACCCTTTCACTGCATGAACATAAGTGTCCCCAGCACCAGGCTGTTATTTGTCTGAAGCTACATGTAAACCCTGAAAAGCAGTGAAATTCTCAATTGCCAGGCATGGCGACACATCAGCCAATTTACAATTCCTTTTCAGTGTGACAGGTCTGTCAGAGGGGCTCACAACAGTCATTGGAACCCATCTATCACCCCAGAGAGGTGTAACAAGATGGCCCACCAGAACACCACGTGCTACAGCTTTTGAGAGGGTAGGTTCCACAATAACAGTGCTGCCAGCAGACATAGGCACATTAGCTAGAAGCTTATCCCATACAAGGTGTTCATGCTTGGGTAACAGTGTCACTGCCTGGGTTAGCTTGACAGTGCTGATCATGTTGGGGGCAGCACTCCCTTTCCAGCGTTCAACATTAGTAAACATTGACAGGAAGCGGTCAGTTTCAATGTCAGGCTCATGTTCATATTTGGACGGAATGTTCCAGTAACTGTCACCACCTTTTAGAACATGAAACACATGTTTGATGACATTCGAGCTCAAGATGAGATTGTCATGCTGGCCAGGCACGACCAAGTTGGGCACAACAAAGCGGACACCATAAAGTTGCATCTCCAGATCACAGAAACCCTCAAACCGGGTTTGAAGTCCACCACAGCCAGTCAAGATAATGTCTTCTTTAGAGTGTTGATTCTCTGGTAACACACCAGCAGAACTGAGTTTCTCAACAGCAAGTTCACTAACGCTGCATGCCACAGAGCCAGAGTCCAACATGCCTTTGACTTCCACATTGTGGTTGATGAGGACTGGAGTGTAGAATAGCTCATCAAAAGCTCTGATTCTTTGAACACCCTGAATGACTATTCTGGCCCCCTCTGGTGTTATGGTACAAGTGTCCTCATAAAGATGTGCTGGGTCTGCTTCAGAGAGGGATTTGTCAATGTCACCCCCCCCCCCCCCCACAGGTGTGGGTTTTCTAGTTTAACTGATGGGTCTGTCCACTGGCATTGTTATTGGTGGGCATACAATGTCGCTGATTGTTCCGCAGGGGACTATCCCTCTTCCAATGGCCAGGTGATAAGCATTTCAGGCATCTGTCTTCCCATCTACAGTGGGACAAAACAGAATGATTAGCAGCCTTAAAGACTCGGCACACCCTTTGGGGAGGTTGAATCACTGAAGCCTGGGTGGTCAGGTTGGCTGGGACTTGTGTGTTTTGGGTGACCAACCAGTCTAACAAACTCACCAAGCTCTTCACACAATCACTATCAAAACCAGAGACACTTCGGTCTGTCTGCATGGATGGTACGGTGTGTCTAAAGGGGGGGAGCTGTCAACTATGGGCACTTGAGACTGGGAATGAACTTGAATGAAAGTGGCATAAAATTAAAATGTGAAAACAAAACAAATTACAGGGTCAAAAAAAAAACAAACCTCAAAGTTTCTTAGATGCATTCACAAAAAAAAAAAATTCTTGTATTTTTCCACACTAATCCATAACTACACAGATTTTAAAAACACAATCTTCTCCTTTTTTTTTTAAAAAAAAAAACTTCTTTTCATTTAGCAGAAGTAATGAAATCCCCCTTCAGTTTTTTTTTGTAATAAGCCAGTTCATGAAAAAGTAGAAAAGCAAAATAGTCCAAATAGTGCAAGCAACTCACTGAAACAAGAGGAGCCAAACAAGGAAATACCTGAGTAACATGAAAAAAAAAAAAAAAAAAGAAGATAGTTTCCCTCGGCGAACAAGCTGATGCCGTTCTTCAGACCAGTCCTAGAAGGTCACAGCACCATTCTAACGGGCGTGTGTCCTGACACAGTCCTGTGTCTGACCAGGTGCACACCCGTTAAGCCTCAGTATACTCTGCGTTGTGTTTTTGGTCTGCACTGGTGGAAGGAAGGACTTAAACCACGGAGGACTACAGGTTGCAGCTTTAATGGCAGCTCCCTCTGTACAAATCACATGAAAAATACACAATCTGTGACATGCAGCCTCCTCCATGCACACAGCCCAGTCCCCTCCTCTCAGATGGTGTGGTGCAGACTGAGAAGCTAGTTTACATGGTGCATACAACAAGTAACACAAACTGTACAATTGACCAGGAATGTGCTTCTTTACATTTAAACAAAAATATAAAAATACATTTCAAGCAAACATAACCCCAAAACAATAAGACATGTATAAATGTTCAAAACATTTTATACAAAATAAATCCCCTTCCTGTTAAATGCAACCTCTAGAGGTTTTTGTGAAAGGAACAAATGAAATCAACATACCTGTACAAATCACGTGAAAATACACAATCTGTGACATGCAGCCTCCTCCATGCACACAGCCCAGTCCCCTGTTAGCAAGCAAACACAGAAAACCCTGTAGTTCTTGGCAGCACGTCTCTGAAAAGTTGCAAAATGCGTTCATAAAGTTTACCCAGGAATGACAAAACTACACATACATAGCCCCAAAGCTAACAGTGACACACATTTGCACATTATTGTAGAAGAGCTGGAAATAACGAGGCGGTTTTGTATCATAAAAGCAGGGTCTTTAATGAATAACTCTTCTATCTTGTCTCATCTGGTGCAGAGCTTGGCAGAAGGCAAAGAGGGAGAATTCTGCCCAGCTCGCTGGTTAAATACAGGCACACATCCAAGACATGCAAAACACAAGCTGAAATCCCCCGTTATCTAAATCCCCCATTAGTCCTGTTAACTCCTCCCTTCGTCTTGGGAGGTGATGGGAAAACCTCTCCTCGCCTTAAGGGGTGAAGGTGTGAAGTCTGTTACCGCCGCGTCCTGTGACGTCGTTGGTCTTCACACGGCGGTGAGATTCCTTTGTCCCTTTCAGAGGTGTGAAGTTCCTTTGTATATTCTGTCCCAAACATTTCCACATGCTCTAACAAATGTAGGTATGGAATATATGAGTAATATATACCGCAGGCCCCCCAAACAACTATGAAAAGACACAGAAAGATTCACAGTCTAGGGTAATTACTAAGACATACTACGTGTTACAGCTGTTGCCACAGAAGAACTTTTAAGCAGCCATGCTCCTAAGAGAGTTCAGTGAAAACATAACAGCATAGTATAATCACAAGTCAGTCCTAAACTGTTGCGGCACAATTAGCAAAAAAAAAAATTGCAGAGTGGTGTAATCAGTCCTTGTGCAGTCTGGGTTTCAATCTTCTCCCAAAGCTGCTGTAGTTTGGTTTAGGCGTCCTGCTGGGACCTTCTTGTGAGGAATCTGCAGTGTGGGAAGGAGAGAGATTATCTGTTCCCTGCCTGGGGGCTGAGACTTTCTCCTTGGGGGGTCTACCTCGCCGAGGTGCTCGAGCCAGCTGTGCAGGTTCGTCTCTCAACAAGAAGGCAGGTTTGAGTCTGTCAATGCTGACCGTTTCATTTCTATCCCCATAATCAAGCACAAAGTGTTTGTCACCATTTTCCAGCACTCTGAACGGGCCATCGTATACTGGGCGTAACGTTGGTTTAAGGGCTTCATGCTTAACAAAAACAAACTCTGCGTTTTTTAAAGTTTGAGGAACAAAAACTCGTGGAAAGGAGTGATGAACTGGACCGTGGAGAGAGTCCTGTCTGTTACTGCCTAAAAACCTTGGGACTGGGAGATGCCCTGGTTCCGGGTTTTCTGGTAAAAATTCACCTGGTAGTCTGATAGGCTGGGCAAAGACTAATTCTGCAGGGGAAGCGTCTAAATCCTCTTTAGGTGCCGCACGCAACCCCAATAAAACCCAGGGAAGTTTATTTACCCAATTTGTGTCCGTTAATGAGGCTCTGAGGGCGGCCTTTAGGGACCTGTGAAAACGCTCGCATAACCCATTAGCCTGAGGGTGATAAGCGGTGGTACGGTGAATTGTTGCCCCTAAACTGTTGGACATGGCTGACCAGAGCTCTGAGACAAATTGAGGTCCCCTACCTGACGTGATGTCTGATGGGACGCCGAAACGTGCCACCCAATTAGTTAGAAAAACGCGAGCGACTTCCTCCGCTGTAGTTGCCGCTAGAGGGACTGCCTCTGGCCAGTGCGTGGTGTGGTCTATCATTGTTAGCAGGTGTGTGAAACCCTGGGAGGAAGGCAGCGGCCCCACGAGGTCGACATGAATGTGGTCGAACCTTCTAGCAGGGATGGGAAAAGGCTCCAGAGGGGCTTTTGTGTGTTTGTCTACTTTGGCGCGCTGACAAGGAATGCAAGTTTTTGCCCATTCTTTTACGTTTTTGCGCAGGCCTGGCCACACAAACTTTTCGGCAACCATTTTGATCGAGGCGCGCACACCTGGATGCGCGAGGGAGTGAATTGCGTCGAAAATACGGCGGCGCCAAGCAGCCGGTACTAACAGGCGAGGTCGGCCGGTTGAAACATCGCATATTAGGGGGGGCACGCCGTCGCGCAGCCCTTTTTTCTCCAGCCTTAACCCTGTTGGTCCAGACAGGAGCGCGCGCACGACCGCATCACTACCTTGTTTTTCCGCCATGGCTGCATAATCTATCCCTTCATGGATAGGTGCTGCATATGTGTTTGCGTTAGAGAAAAGCTCAGCTGCTGAAGCAGTGTAATCTGTCTCCTCGCGCTCTGGCGGTGCCACAGCGCGAGAGAGACAGTCCGCTACTACGTTAAGTTTGCCCGCAACATGTCGAATGTCTGTGGTGAACTCTGAAATCGCAGCTAGCTGTCTTTGTTGTCTGCCCGACCAAGGTTCTGAAATTTTAGCCATAGCGAAAGTGAGCGGATTATGGTCCACAAAAGCCGTGAAACTCCGCCCTTCTAACCAAAACTGGAAGTGGCGGATGGACAAATGGAGCGCCAGCAGCTCCCTGTCAAAAGTGCTGTATTTGCGTTCCGTCGGGTTTAGCGATTTGCTAAAGAATGCTAAAGGTTGCCAGACCCCCTTGACAAGTTGCTCTACAACTGCCCCTATGGCCAAGTCTGAAGCATCTGTGGTTAGAGCAATGTGGGCTGAGGGATCTGGATGGACTAACATTGTGGCGTTAGCTAGGGCGTTTTTAACTTCCGCAAAAGCGCGTTCGCGTTCTGGGGTCCATTCGACCGCGTTGGAAGCTTTCTTTTTTTTGAGCGCGTCATACAGGGGTTGCATGAGCTGAGCTGCATGAGGGAGGAAACGGTTGTAAAAATTAACCATCCCCCAAAATTCCTGTAGCGATTTGACCATTTGGGGCCGTGGAAAACCTTCTATCGCATGAATTTTGTCTGGAAGCGGAACTGCCCCTTTCGGGGAGACTCTATGTCCCAAAAAATCAATTTGCGATACGCCGAATTTGCATTTGGCTGGATTAATTATTAATCCGTGTTCTTCTAGCCTCTGAAAAACGGTAGTGAGATGCTGCTCGTGCTCTTCCTCAGATGAGCTGGCTACCAGCATGTCATCGAGGTAGACGAAAACAAAGGGGAGGTCACGTAAGACTGCGTCCATCATATGTTGAAAAGTCTGAGCAGCACCTTTGAGGCCGAAAGGCATTCGCAGGAATTCAAAAAGGCCGAAAGGGGTTAAACCGCTGTTTTAGGAATGTCTTCAGCTCGGACTGGGACTTGGTGATAACCGCGGACTAAGTCTATTTTTGAAAAAATGCGCGCACCCGCTAAATGTAGTGAAAAGTCCTGTATGTGAGGTATGGGGTAGCGGTCATGCGCTGTAGCGTTGTTTAATCTGCGGTAATCTCTGCACGGTCTCCAAGAACCATCGGATTTCGGAACCATGTGAAGCGGCGAAGCCCAAGGGCTCTTCGAGCGTCTAACAATGCCCAATTTTTCGAGAGCTGCAAACTCGTCCCTTGCTATGTTGAGCTTGGCCGCGTCTAAGCGGCGAGCTTTGGCAAAAACGGGAGGTCCCGTTGTTGGAATGAAGTGTTTAACCCCGTGTTTGGCTACAGTGGCTGAAAATTTGGGGGTTGTGAGTGCTGGAAATTGGGTGAGGAGTTGCTCAAACTTACCTCCTGCCGTGGTGACGTTGGCCTGCACAGGTGGTGGAGAGACTCGAGCTGAGCATGGAATAGAAGCAAAAGATAGTGCATTAACCAGGCGCCTATTTGCTAGATCAACTAATAACCCATGTGCACATAGAAAATCAGCGCCTAACAAGTTAAAACTCACCGCCGCTACAACAAATGTCCATCTGTAGCTGCGGCCGTGAATGAGGAGGTGCAGGCTCTTTTCCCCGAACATGTCGATGTCAGAACCGTTGGCTGCCACTGCTCCATTGCCCCGGGTGCCCATGGCTCGATCTGCGTGGGAGGGCATGATGAAACTCAGCTGAGCTCCCGTGTCGATGAGGAGCTGCTTGCCTGTGTGTCCATCCGTCACGTATAACAGTTTGTTTTTCTCGCCGAGAACCGCTGCCGTTAACGGCCCTCGGCTTTGGCGTTTTCCTGACATCGTGAACTTGCAGGGGGGAACGCATTTGTGGGCTTTCTCGGCGAAGTGTTGGTGATAATAACAGACGTCGATCTGTTTGTTAAGCTTGGGCCGCGCCGCTGTCACCGTGGGTTGTGGCTCTCCATGGCTTGGGGCGTCAGTTTTGAGGTCCGCAGATGCCGCTGTAGGTGTCCGCTCCTTGCAGGCGTTGACGAGCCGATAAGCTTCGCTGGCCAGTGTGCGGAAGTCTTGGTGGGTGTCGCACTTCATATTGGCGAGTGTCCCTCTCATGTGTGGTGGAAGCGTGCTGAGGAAAATAAACTGGAAAAGGAAATTGTCGTTGTCCTCCTCCTTAAGCTGCAGCAAATCCTCCATGAGGGCTTTCGGATTGCCCCCTTTGTGGCCGTAGATCGCCAGGATCCTCTCGGCTCTTTCCTCCGCTGGTGGGACATAGTTCGCCACGATGGTCGCCTTGAGCGTCTCATACTTGTCCCGGGCCGGTGGTCGCCGGATCAAGCTCCGCACACACCTCGAAGTGGCGGAGTCGAGCTTGGAGACGATATGGTAGAATTTTGTATTGTCTGCTGTGATGCCCGCCAGTATGAACTGGGCTTCAGCCTGTAGAAACCAAGAGGCGGGGTCTTCTCGCCAGAAGTCTGGCAGCTGGACAGCGATGGCGTTCGTGCACACCATCACTGTTGTGCCCGCCGGGTGAGAGTGCCTTGCCTCGGCTCTCACGGCGGTGCTGGAGCTCGGTTGAGCTCTCTCGGTACCCTCTGCCGGGGGGAACAGCTGTCTGCTTGTTCCCTCGTCTGCGTTGTCGCTGGCGTAAGTCAGATTCGCCACGGATGAGTCGCTTGAAGAACGCCTCATGTCCATACTCGCGTCAAGGTCACCAGTGTAGAAGAGCTGGAAATAATGAGGCGGTTTTGTATCATAAAAGCAGGGTCTTTAATGAATAACTCTTCTATCTTGTCTCATCTGGTGCAGAGCTTGGCAGAAGGCAAAGAGGGAGAATTCTGCCCAGCTCGCTGGTTAAATACAGGCACACATCCAAGACATGCAAAACACAAGCTGAAATCCCCCGTTATCTAAATCCCCCATTAGTCCTGTTAACTCCTCCCTTCGTCTTGGGAGGTGATGGGAAAACCTCTCCTCGCCTTAGGGGGTGAAGGTGTGAAGTCTGTTACCGCCGCGTCCTGTGACGTCGTTGGTCTTCACACGGCGGTGAGATTCCTTTGTCCCTTTCAGAGGTGTGAAGTTCCTTTGTATATTCTGTCCCAAACATTCCCACATGCTTTAACAAATGTAGGTATGGAATATATGAGTAATATATACCACAATTATCATGTTTTCATGGCTTAAAGAAACAAAATAATTTGATAACTAACTGAGAGAAAAACAGTACATACCTCCGCTCAGATGGTGTGGCGCAGACTGAGAGGAGAGCTGCAGGCCAATATAGACTTAGTGGATTTCCTAAAGTGGCAGTACAAGTATTCCTATGCAAGGTTACATTCAACAGTAAATTCAGTTCAAAATGTAAAAAAAAAGAAATCACACCTTGACATAAGCCACCAGTGAAGGATTTGGTGAAATACACATTAAAATAAAAATATAAAGTCTCAACCCAGTTACACACTAAAACCCTGACTACAAAATCGAGTGGAGTCTATTGTTTGCCATCCCTTATTTGTTCATGTGTGTGCAGCTGTAGCCTCAGAGTCACAGGGGATAGCATCACCAAACTTTGCACAGTTTAAACTTGAGGTTGCCTCAATTTCACCTACGTTTATGGGTCAAAAGGTCAAGAATAAAGGTCACAGGGTCTCTGTTTTGGGTCACTGTTATTGTTATTAACAGGATCAACAAACTTGCTACACGTTGAACTTGAGGTCCCCTTTACCTGATCTACTTTTTTTGTCAAAAGGTCAAATGTCACAGTCACAAGGTCATCTGACCTCTAACTAAAGGACAAATGAAGCTTGGGACATCAAACCTGATTCACAGGTGGACCTTGGGACCCTTACCTGTGGCTATGGTTTCTGGGTCACTCAGTGAAGGTCATATGGTCGGTCAACATGAAGATACAGACAATGACCCCCGTTACATGGTCACAATAAACCGATTACTGGGAATAAACCGATAATGGCAATAATCAGTTTTCTCGTGTATACATGCACTGAATAAATGGATTATTGGAGGGTAAACCACTTGAGTTAATAACCCCAGTTGCATGGACTTTATTACCTCCGCCAGGCCGCAGGCCGCAGGAGGTTATGTTTTTACCGGGGTTTGTTTGTCTGTCTGTCTGTCTGTTGGTTAGCAAGATAACTCAAAAAGTTTTGGACGGATTTCGATGAAACTTTCAGGCGTTGTTGCAAATGGTACAAGGAAGAACTGATTAAGTTTTGGGGATGATCCGGATCACCGTCTGGATACAGGAATTTTTTAAAGGATTCTTTAACATTGTGACATAGGGCCATTTTCATCACACAGGATGCGGAGAATCACCATGCTGCAGCGACACAAGAAATGCAGCGACTCAGGCGCTATTTTTTATTTTTTTATTTTTTTTTTATTTAAGTTTTTGTAAAGGGTATACAGGTCGTTACAGCAATGCATTGTTTACATTTTCATCACATGTTCCCTTATTTTCTGATATCTGACAACATTGGAAGATTAATTCTTACAACACCCCTTTTTTTTTTTAAAGTGAAAGAAAAAGTGAAATTAAAGAGAAAAAAAAAACAAAAAACAAATAACAAAAAAAAACAAACCAGTAAAAAACAAACAAAAAGAAAAAGTAAGTAAATAAAGATAAAAGAGCATCTGAGTAGCGTTGGAACAAAGAGCGGAACCATTATTGAAATGGTATTTGTCAAAGATTAGATCTAATGGAAGACACATATGCGGTCCAGGGTTGCCAAAAGTTCATGAACCCATCCATGTCCTGTCTCAGTGCGAATGTCAACTTTTCCATCGAGTAAATGTCTTGGATCACGTTAGTCCAATCTTCAGGTGTAGGACAGTCCTTCAACATCCATTTTTTAGTTAGAGCTTTTTTGCTTGCCAATATTAAAACATTGAATAAGTATTTTTCTCCTCGTCTTTCCAGTGAGTCCGGTAGTAAACCCAAATACAAAGTTACAAAAGAAAAGGGAACTGTAATTTTGAATATTTTCCCCAATATTGTCTGTACCTTGGTCCAATATTGGTGGATAACTGGGCATGACCAAAACACATGAAAATGATTTGCAGTCTTTTCACCACACAAGCGCCAACAGTTCAATCCCTTATGGGTAAATTTGTTTTGTGCAGGTGTTCTGAAAAATCTTGCCAAGTTTTTCCATCCAAATTGTCTCCACTGCAGGGATGAGGTACTTTTCCATTGCTGTTTATTTAGCTTTTCCCATATTTCCAGTTGTAAAGTGAAATTCCCCTCTTTTTCCCATCTCTCTTTTATATAAGATGTGTTGTCTCCTTTTAAGTCTTGAAGACCTTGGTATATTTTAGAAATGTATCTGATCCCTGGGATCCCTTTATATGCCATTAAGAAGACCTTCAGAACACCTGACTGGGCCCTTTCCAAAACCTCCTTTTTAAGTATATTGTTTATGTGGTGTCTAAGCTGGAAGAACCTGTAAAGGTCTTGATTTATTAGGCCTTGTTTTTTCAAATCTTCAAAACTTCTTAAGATTTGCCCTTTAAAAAAATCGTAATGTTTTATCAGCCCTTTCTCCTTCCACTTTTTAAATCTGGTGTCTGTTTTATTAGGAGTAAAGTCCTGATCATAGGCGATCCATTGCAGAAGTCGATAGGGCTCTTTAGTTTGATTCTCTCTGACTATCTTAAACCAAATTTTTAGCGGGGTCTCTATCCACGGGTTAGTGTTATTCAAAAGCTTAGGTAAGGCATTGTTCCCTATTATCGCCTGTAGGGGGATGTCACTTGTTATTTGGCATTCGATCTCCTTCCATTGTGCAGTGTAGACTGGGTTACATATCTCTACTAAAGTTTTAATTTGTGCGGCTTTAAAGTAGTCCCTGATATTTGGCAGCGCGAGCCCACCTTTGTCTTTGTTTAGCTGTAGGGTTCTATATCTGATTCTAGGTCTCTTGCCCTGCCATATGAATCTTGAGATCCTTCTGTCCAGCTCCTGCCATGTTTTTTTGGGAGGTTCTACCGGTATTGTTTGGAAAAGGTATAGAAGACGTGGAAGTATATTCATTTTGACTGCTTCAATTCTTTGTGCAGTACCCAAGAATGGTATCATATTCCATCTTGCTAGGTCAGATTTTATTTTTGTCACCAGTGGACCATAGTTTAGTGATATAATTTTGTTGAGTTGTTTCGGGATATTGACCCCCAGATATTTCATAGATTCCGACTCCCAGTTAGTTTTGAGTTTGCTTAGTGAATAATGATTTGGGTCATAGTTGAATGTTAAAACTTGGGTTTTATGCATGTTTAATTTGTACCCCGATAAATCTCCATACTCTGAAAAAACTGAGGTTAGTTCTGGTAAAGAAGTGTCCGGCTGCCCTAGGTATATTAAAATGTCATCAGCAAAGAGTGCTATTTTATGTTCCTTCTGACCAAGTGTAATACCTTGAATTTTTTGGTTTTGTCTTATCCATTGGCTCAGAGGTTCTATGAAGATTGCAAAGAGCAGTGGAGACAGGGGGCAGCCCTGACGACATCCTCTTTCCAGTTCAAAAGATGATGATAAATTACCGTTAATCCTTATTTTAGCTGTTGGTTTTTTATATAATGCCTGTATAGTTCTAATGAAGTTGTTATGAAAATTGAAACTGGATAAGATTCTATATAGAAAAGACCAGTCAACCGAATCGAATGCTTTTTCAGCATCTAATCCCAATATGACTGCATTTAAGTTATATTTTTTTATATGATGAATTATGTGTAAAGTGCGTCGAATGTTGTCTTGTGTCTGTCTTTGTCTTATAAAACCTGTTTGGTCTAAATGAATTAGGTCTGTCAGTATATTTTCTAACCTTTTGGCAAGGATAATGGTAAAAAGCTTATAGTCCTGATTTAGTACACTGATTGGTCTGTAGTTGGAGCACTCTAGTTTATCCTTTTCAGGTTTAAGTATAACTGCAATGACCCCTTCTCTCCAGGAGGGGGGGATTTCCCCTGTGTGGAGGACATAATTAAATGTTTTCAGGAGGAGAGGAGATAGTTGCTGTTTAAAGGTTTTGTACCACTCTGCTGTATAGCCATCAGCTCCTGGGGATTTGTTAGCTTTAAGTTTCATAATTGCTTTTTCCAATTCTTTAGGATGTATTTCTGACAGTAGTGTTTTATTTTGTGACTCCGTAAGTTGGGGAAGGTTTAATGTGTTTAGGAATGCCTCGGATGTGTTTTTATGTTTTTTGTGGGAGTATAAGTTCTTATAGTAATTCTCGAAGTTTTTAAGAATATCCTGAATTCTGAATTTTATTTCCTTTGATACTGGGTCTCTGATTTTGTAGATTGCTCTTTCTGTTTGATGTTTCCTCAATTTATAGGCTAGCAATTTTGCCGATTTACTGCCTGCTTCATAGTATTTTTGTTTCAGAAATGTAAGTTTCTTCTGGATTTCTATTGTGTAGATCTCATTTATTTGGTTTTTAATTTCCTTAATCTTGAGCGAGTCAGTAGAATGAGTGTTGCCTTTGTGTTCTTTTTTTAGGTTCCTAAGTTCTGACTCTAATGTGGATAGTTTTTCTTGTCTTAGTTTCTTTTGGGTTGCCAGTTTTGCAATAATCTTTCCTCTTATTACAGCTTTGCATGCATCCCACAGTATTAAAGGGGATACTTCTCCATTATCGTTATCTTCCAAATATCTGAGAATATCTGATTCCAATTCATCTTTCAATGGTCCTTTCAGGACATTTGAATTTAACCTCCAAGAAAATGTATTATTTGTGTATTTTTGGATATTTAAGTCCATGTAGATCGGACTGTGGTCGGAGAGATCCATCAGTCCTATTTTACATGTTTTTACTCTTCCAATGTCTCTATTAAACATAAAAAAATAGTCAATCCTTGAGTAAGATGAATGTGGAGTTGAGTAAAATGTATAGTCTTTTACACTGGGGTTGAGTTCCCTCCACACGTCACAGATTCCCAATTCTTTTAGTAGCATCCGAGTCTTCCTGTTTTGGGTGTTATTTTGATGTGGGGAATTACCAGAAGCATCCCAGTATGGATTCAGTCTAAGATTGAAGTCCCCACCACATATCAC
This sequence comes from Pholidichthys leucotaenia, assembly GCA_020510985.1. NCBI lineage: Eukaryota > Metazoa > Chordata > Actinopteri > Cichliformes > Pholidichthyidae > Pholidichthys > Pholidichthys leucotaenia. Next base: position 167,489,700 of record CM035844.1, read on the forward strand.
TAAACCTTGAGCTTTAGTTATCATTAGGTCGAATACATTTTTATAAAATTTCCAGTTAGCCCCTGGGGGAGCATACACATTCAGCAGGGTGATATCTTCTCCCTCTAGCCGCCCAGTTACCAAACTGTATCTCCCTTCTTTATCAAATGTAATTTTGGTTGATATCAATGTCGCTACTCCCCTCCTCCTCCCTGACTTATATGAAGATGAAGAGATCATTTTAAACCCTTGTCTACTGAGTTTATTGTGTTCCACGTCTGTTAGGTGGGTTTCTTGTAAAAATATTATTCCTGCTTTGTCTTTTTTCATTTTGCCTAGAATCTTGGATCTTTTAACTGGATTCAGGATTCCTTTTACATTATATGAAATTATTTTGGTTACACCCTGTTTCTCCATTGTGTTGTTTTGTTTAGTATAACTGTGTGGTGGCCCTCTTTTGTGCTACTCAGAAACTGAAAGAACATTAAAAACAAGAAAAACATTAAGAACATAGTGTAAAAAACTTTAAAACAAAAAGCTGTCATAAGAACTTCCTGAGCTGAGGTCTTTTTAAAGACCCTGTAAGAGCCTTGATGGAGTGAAGGCTCTGAGGGAAATTCCTCAAACTCTGTTACGTGTTGAGGGCCCTCTCTTACCACTGAAAGTAGTCCCATGCTTTTAACGTGAGTTTCAGAACCCAATCCAAACTTGTAATGATTTTTTTTTTTCCTTTTATGCCTAAACCCTATGAAATTGTGTGCACCCTCCCACCCCCATCACATCAAACATTCACGCAAAAACAGTATTTGTTAGTATGAGGAGAACATGTGGATTATTGTCACATTTCTATTTTAACAAGTTTTTTTTGTTTTTTTTTATTACAAAGACTTATTTGTTTCAAATAATATGATTGTTCCATGAAATGTTTTACCACATGCTGAATATGCATCTCCTTTAATGTTTGTTACCTTGTATGAGGGGGGTTGGATGTGCGGATTGATTCAAGAGAAAGGAAAAAAAAAAAAAGGTCACTATTCCAACCTGAAAACGGATAGTTTATCCGCGACGCTCTGGTGCTGGGTTTCCCGCTGCTGGTCCGTGGATTTTGAGGGTCTTTGTGTTGTCCATGTTTGCGCTTTGATCTTCTCACTCGGGTCTGCTGCGGGTTTAAATACCGTTACCGGGAGCCCTCTTTTCACCATGTCAGCTGTTGCTTCTTCCGCCGAATTATAGAGACACGTTTCATCGCCGTAGAAGACCCTTAACTTCGCAGGAAATGGAGTCTGAAAGCGCAGTTTCTTCTCTCTTAACACCTTTTTCGCGTCATTGTATTCCCTGCGCTTTTTAAGGACCTCCGGGGCGTAATCGTGTTCCACGTAGACTTTTCTCTCCTGGTGCATAAATCCTTTTTTCTGCCAGGCCAGTCTTACAACCTCTTGTTTTATTTTGAAATTGGAAAATCTTACCAACACCGAACGTGGGGGCGCTTCCGCCGCCGGCCTAGCGGCTAATGAACGATGTGCCTTTTCTATCTTCAAGTCGGTGGTTTGTGGAATATCCAATTTCTCTCTTAGTAAGGATTCCACGCATTCTGCCATTGAGTTAAAACCATTTTCGGTTCCTTCTATCAGACCATGAATTCTTATGTTGTCTCTTCTTTGTTTTCCTTCTTGGTCGGTTAGCTTAGCCTCTATAGCTGCTTGTCTTTTGCGTAGGTCTAGCACAGAATCTTCGAGCACTTTTATTCGATCTTCTGTTTCCAAGATTCGGTTCTCAGCCTGGTCCACTCTGCTGTTTGTCCTTTTCAATTCTTCTCTGAATTCCCGAAATTCGGCCGTAACTTCTCGGCGAAATCGTCGTAGCTCCTCAAATAGTGATTTCAGGCTAACCCTTTTGTTAGCTACCACCAGTTCCTCGTCTTCTGAACGGAGATCTTCCAGTTCAGATTCTCCGGCCGATACGTGTCCTGGCCTGGAGAATTTCAGTTTCTTCTGTTTTCCTTTAGACATGATGATTTTGTCTTTTGATTTTCACTCCTCCAAAAATCCGTTAAGTTTGATTTTCAAGGTGTTATCCTGGATTGGGTCTGAGAGCTTCAGTGTTAAGCTGCAGTCGCCATGGCGTCCAGACCGGAAGTCCTATTTTTTTTTTTTTTTATGATTTTTTTACTTATTACCTCCGCCAGGAGGTTAGGTTTTTTTTTTTTTTTAAAAGAAGATCTGCTCGATATTGCCAGTCATGCCTCGTTCAAAGTCTAAAAGTGTGAAACACAGAAGGCAACAGAGCGCAGAGTGCATGAGAAAGAAAAAAAAAGGCAGGGAGATAACACAGACGATGCGGAGAATCACCGTGCTATTGCTAGTCATATGTTTTCATGGTCAAGGAATCTCAAAACGTACACACAAACACTGTATGGGGGGAACTGTCGCCGCCATTACAGAAAATGCCATTTTCGTAAATTATTTTTTTTATTGATTTTTTTTTCTTATTACCTCCGCCAGGAGGTTAGGTTTTTTGTTTTTTTAAAAGAAGATCTGCTTGATATTGCCAGGCATATATTGCTGCCTCTTCAGTGTACAATAATGTATGTTTTTTACTGACTAAAATATTCTGACTGTAAATAGTACTTTTATCCAACAAGTTCATATTATTATTATTCCTCCTGTTTCTATGTAATTTGTGCTTTACTGTCAACACATAGGAGTTAATATTGTTCTATTCTACACTACGTATATGTACATATTTTTAATTTCCTGGAAAGAAACGAAGTTAGAAAAATTATGTTAATGGTAGCTTTTCAATATCCACAACTTATTATTATTAAATTTCATGAATGTGTTCTCCAACTAAAGACTTGTACATGTTGTATCTCTTGTTAAATTAAATAAATTGTATTTGTGTAGTTCAAATAACATTTTTTTTTTGTTTTCTTGACCAATCATATGACATACAGAAACACATGATACAGGGAAAGAACAATAACAAAATTAGTGTAGAATATTTAGGGTATAAATCACAATACTGGGGGGGGACTGTTGCTCTTGGCGGAGGTCTGCGCTCTCCGAGTGCTTTTCTAGGTGGATTATTGTATTTACATGGCCGCTTGAATAATCAGATAACTCCAGAAATCCAATAACAACCGGTTTATTTGTGTGCATGTAACCATGGTCATTGAAAAAGTTGTAGTTTTATGAGAAAAATGTAACAAAATTATGTAAAAATTGTGTAAAAAATGCTGCCATTTTACCCATAGAAGGTAAAAAATTGACAAAGAAAAATACCAAAAAGGATTAAGCGGAAGAAGATGGATGGATGGATGGATGGAAAAATATAATAAATTTCTGAGAATTGATGAAAATTAATTTCAAAAACATTGGAAAATTAGAGAAAAATGTGCATTTTTATAAGGAAAAAAATCCTGAGAAAGAAAAAAGTCACACATCTGCTAAACACACACACACACACAAAGCTACAATTTTATTAGAAAACTGTCAGAAATATATATGAAAACTGCCACATTTTTCCTGAAAAAAGTAATTTTAAAAAAGCCAAATTTATGAATTAAACAGATTATGCAAAAATATCAAAATTTATGAAAAAAGTTTAAATTTTATATGGAAAAATGTCACTAATTTATGTGAAGTCTTTAATTTTAGTGAACAAAGTTATCAAACTTGCAAAGAAAAATAGGCCAAATTTATGAAAAAGCAAAAGAGATTGAAAGAATAATTCCATATTGATGCTCTAATTGTGGAATTACATACTGTATATATGTGTCATATTTGTGCTCATCATATTGTTCACTATTGTTTAATCTCATATTAGCCTTGGGTCTCAGAGTTCTGGGTGACTGACTTACAAAGTGTTGATACAGCTGCATTTGTTATGACCTGTTTGGGCTCATGCTGTAAAGTTTCTTGTGTGACAAGCCTCGCGGAGACAGAAAGACTCCCAGAGACAGATAATAAATGCCCCGCTGTGACCAAATGGACTGAACAAACTGCCAAGGACATTTGCTACTGCTTCTCTTTTTGATAACATCTCACTTAAAAAGACTGTGAAATGGGCACTAGAGTCAGTGAATGGTGAATGGTGAACTCTGTGACCGTTCTGTACCAGTCTCCATTGGCCAATGATTAAATTGGCTCTAAACTGAAGATTCTGCCTGGTTTTGACTACCCTCATAAAATATTAATCTAACATTTTGGCGCCCGAACAGGGATCCAGATATCTCGGCTCGGCACCAAGCTGCGGCTAGGAAGGAAGAGACCTCCCTACCTGGGTCCAAAGGCGGGGTCCAAGGCGACTGGGAGCTGACTGAGTGACGGGACTACCCTCCAGGCGGATCTCACAGTGAGTAGATTTATTTTAATTTAAATGGACACTGGGTAAGAGTCCCAGTGGGTTTGAATACGCGTATGTGTGTGTGTGTAAACCTGAGCGCTTGATGCCGCAAAGCCTGAATGGATTTGGTTTGGAATAGTGACCCGAACGCTCCGGTTTCGGCAAGGTAGAGCTCGGTGGTCTCGGTTTGAGGCCGCAAAGAATAATACATATTATAGATCGCACAAAGTGGACCTGTAAAATAAACGTGCGAGAAAAATTGATGTGAGATCTCCATAACACCGTAGTGAGCGTCGATTACAATACCACGTGAGAATCTTATCAACAACACAAGTGAGCGTCAGTATAATAAGGGATTAACCGTAAAAATGCAGATAAAGACCGCTAGTGTCTAATACCTTAAGGCATAATTCAAAATAGGCCTGAAATAAAATGAGAATAATTTCTTAAAATATATAAGTGGTAAAATAAGCCCGAATTATAATAATAAAAAACCAATAAATTTGTCAAATAGAAACTGCAGTTTGTTTATTTGTTTGTTCATTCATGTGTTTTTAATGTTTCACGGCTCATCCTGGCAAAAAACGGAGTGAAAAATAAGTCCTGCGAACACGGAAGTCAAAAAAAAGTGTGACGGGGGTTGAAGTTGTGGTTGTTGTTTCTTGTTATTGTGAAGTGTAAAAGCATGCTGACATGATTGTTGTTTCAGGGGAAATGGTAAAATTGTGTGTGGGAGATTAGTGAATGACAAAATCAGTGACAAAAAGGGAAAGAAAGGTGATTGCGTTTTCAGAGCGGCAGGAGAAGATTGAGATGAGAGCCATGGGTTGCCACATCTGCATATTGTAAGCTTGCTGTTGTGTATATTCTTGGTGAGAGATTTGGGTTGCCAGATTTGTTTTTTGTAAGTACTTTGGGAGTGTTTTCTAACTTGGCTTGCCATATCTGCTTGTTTTAAGTGGTGTCCAGACTGTTTTACTAACGTGTGTGTGTTTGTGTGCATGTGTATAAGCGCTGCAGCCTCACAGCTGACCTTGGTGAGTGAGAGAAAGAGCTTGCTGTGTGTGTTGCTGTCTCAAGGCTGGTCTGAGTTATGAAAAGAAAAAAATGGGCAATTATTGCAGTATTCATTTGAGTTTGCTTTGTTATGTGTATATGTGTGTGAGAGTACTAACTTAGTCACACTAAACGGGGAATTTTGTAAACGGGGAAAAATTAAGATGAAGTATAGATGCTTGCTTCATCTCAAGATAGCTTTGGTAGTAATTCCTTTTGTTTGCAGTTTTTTATGTGTTTTTTATGGCTTTTTAATGATTACTGGTGTCAAGCAATTTAATGTTGCTTTATTGGCAAATGTCTTTTTAAATTTTTTGAGCCAACATTATCAATTGCCAGAAGTTTTTGCATATTTTGGGTAAAATTGCCCGCCAGCAGAGCAAAGAAAATTTTATTTTTCCTCTTTGTTTGAGATGCCTGGAGGCAGGTAAACAGCATTAAGTTATTTCATTTGATTTTTTTGTAGTGTGATTGTACTTTTTTTTTTTTAGCTCACAGTTGCATCATCTCTCTAACTGAGGGGCAACAGTGGCTCAGATGATAAAGGGAAAAAAGAAAAAAAGGCGACAGACTGACTGAGACTGGATGGTAAGACTGAAACTTGATGATGAATCTGAGAGATTAGCCATAGGAACAGGAAAACCAAGCACTGAAAACCAAGCAGTCTCGATCCAAACCTGAGCCATGGTTCAATGACAGAACTCGTGCAGTCAGACAGGAATGCTGCAGAGCTGAATGCAGATGGAAGAAAGACAAACTGCAGGTGTCATTGTAGATTTTAAAAGACTGCTGGCTACAGTATCAAAACACTGTCCAGCAGGAAAAAAACAAATATTTTGCTAATATTGTTTTATCTCATTGTCATAATCAACGTGTTTTATTTAACACTATTGACTCTGTTCTCAACACCCCACAGACTGACTGGAGGCCTCCTCTGAGTTATGCAATTATTTTATGAACTTTTTTACTGATAAGGTGGCCACCACCAGGGCTTTCATCTCAGCTCCTGCCTCTGATCCCTCTGTCTCTGTCCCTTGTTCTGCTGTTTTTGATCAGTTTCAACCTGTGACTCTGTCATTTTTAGAGGATGTGGTTACCCACATTAAGCCCTCAGGGTCTCCCTGTGATGCTGTCCCTCCTAGACTTTTTAAAGAGGTGCTTCCCAGTGTAGGCCAGTCAGTTCTCACCATCTTGAACAGCAGCCTGTCATCTGGTGTGGTTCCTGCAAATTTTAAACATACAGTAGTACAGCCCTTGATTAAGAAACCTGGTCTCGATCATACCATGTTGGCAAATTTTAGGCCTATTTCCAAGCTGCCATTTCTCTCAAAAATTTTAGAGAAAATTGTCTATATGCAGCTGAAATGTTTTCTGGATGAACACGATATTTTGGAGATTTTTCAATCTGGTTTCAAAGCTCTTCATAGCACAGAGACAGCCTTGTTAAGAGTTTTTAACGATATTCTCTTGGCATGTGATTCAGGTGAATATGCTGTTCTTGTGCTGCTTGATTTGACTGCTGCCTTTGACATAGTGGACCATCATGTTTTAATTTCCCATTTGCAGCACCTAGTGGGCATTTGTGGCACTGCTCTCAAATGGTTTAGATCCTATCTGTCAGACAGGACTTTTAAAGTTGGCATGTCTGGGTTTGAATCCTCTTCTGCTCCTCTGCCTTACGGGGTGGGGTCCCACAGGGGTCAATTCTAGGGCCCATGCTTTTTTCTCTGTACATACTTCCACTGGGTTCCATTTTAAAAAGCATGGCATCTCTTTCCACCTGTACGCTGATGACTGCCAGATTTATGTCCCTCTAAAACAAAAAGCTGCCTCATCTGTAAACTCACTCCTGGCATGCATTGAAGATATAAAGTCTTGGATGGCCCTAAACTTCCTAAATTTTAATGATAAGAAGACCAAGGTGATGGTGTTTGGACCTAGTCGCTCCTGTGAGTCCCTTCCTGTATACTTGGGCCCCCTTACTCCTTATGTTAAATCCACAGCTAGGAACCTTGGTTTTATCATGGACAGTAATTTTAAATTAGACACGCAGATTCGTTCTGTGGTAAAATCCAGCTTCTTTCATCTAAGGCGTTTAGCAAAAGTAAAACCCATTCTCTCTAGACCACACTTGGAAACAGTAATCCATGCTTTTATTTCATCTCGGCTGGATTACTGTAACGCACTTTACGCCGGTGTCAGCCAGTCATCTCTTTCCCATTTGCAGCTGGTTCAAAACACCGCTGCTCGTCTTTTGCCAGGTACACGTGGAAGAAATCACATCACACCCATCTTAGCTTCGCTCCACTGGCTGCCCGTGTATTTAGAGTTCATTTTAAAATTCTTTTATTTGTTTTTAAATCCTTGAATGGTCTTGCTCCACCTTACCTCTCTGATCTTCTGCATCCCTACGCTCCCACCTGGTCCCTTAGGTCAGCTGAACAGCTGCTTTTGGAGGTACCAAAGGCGAGGCGCAAGCTCAGAGGGGACAGAGCCTTTTCGATCATGGCCCCCAGGTTATGGAATGATTTACCCCTGGACATTAGACAAGCACCTTCACTGTTCATTTTTAAAACACGTCTTAAAACACGTCTGTGCTCCCCAAGTTTAAACAATGTGTAGACTTTAAGACCAGAGGAGAGAATATGTTGGACTTAGTGTACACAAACACAGATGCATATAAGGCAATGCCCCGCCCCCACCTCTGCCTTTCTGACCACATATCCGTGATGCTGGTGCCTGCCTACAAACCCTTACTGAAGCGCAGCAGGCCAGTAGTGAAACAAATCAGGATTTGGCCAGAGAGTGCAACCTCTGCACTGAAAGACTGTTTTCTGCACACAGACTGGGAGGTCTTCAAAATAGCAGCCTCCCAGGAAGACAAGACAGATGTGAAGGAGTACGCTGAAATGGTCACCAGCTACATCGCGAAGTGCACAGAGGATGTCACTACAGTGAAGACCATCACTGTGCGGGGAAACCATAAGCCCTGGATGACCGCAGAGGTGCGCTTGCTGCTTACAGCCAGAGATGCAGCCTTCAGAGAGAAGGACAGGATCGCCCTCCTCTCAGCCAGGTCTGCGCTCTCAAAGGGAATTAAGATGGCGAAGCGCGCCTATGTGGAGAAAATCCAGGGACACCTCTGTGACACTAGGAACACCAAGCAGATGTGGCAGGGAGTTCGGACACTGACGGGCTATAAGTCTAGGCAGGGGGTCGATGATGACGACGCTTCGCTTCCAGACAGGCTCAATGACTTCTTTGCACGTTTTGAAGCATCAAACCCGACAATCAGAGGGAGGGCTGGCCCATCCCCACCATCGGTCGGACCAGCTTTTACCATCAACATAGCGGACACACAGAGGACCCTAACCAGGGTCAACCCACGTAAAGCTGCAGGTCCGGACAACATCCCGGGACGTGTGCTCTGAGACTGCGTGAGTAAGTTGGCGGATGTACTGACTGACATTTATAACATCTCCCTGAGTCAGGCCATCGTTCCCAGATGCTTCAAGACCTCTATCATAGTACCGGTGGTAAAGAAAACAGTTGTGTCCTGTCTGAATGACTATCGTCGTGTTGCACTGACACCAATTGTGATGAAGTGTTTTGAACGGCTTGTCAAACCACACATTACAGCCTGCCTCCCGCATCACATGACCCGCTCCAGTTTGCATATCGTTCAAACCGCTCCACAGAGGATGCTACAGTCACCACCCTGCACTCTGTCATCACCCACCTGGATCAGAAAGACACCTACGCCAGACTCCTGTACATTGATTTCAGTTCAGCATTCAACACCATTATTCCGCAGAGACTGATGGAGAAATTACTCCTTCTTGGTCTGAACACCGCCACATGTCTCTGGATCCTGGATTTCCTGACTGAGAGACCTCAGTCTGTCCGGGTTGGAAACAACATCTCCAACTCTGTCACGCTGAGCACCGGATCCCCTCAAGGCTGCGTACTCAGTCCACTGTTGTTTACACTTCTAACACATGACTGTGTATCCAGACACAAGGGGAACCAGATTATTAAGTTTGCAGACGACACCACGGTGGTGGGACTTATTCAGAGGGATGAGGAATCAATGTACAGGGAAGAAGTGAGAGACCTGGAGGGCTGGTGCAGGGAGAACAATCTGGTGCTCAAAGTGGACAAAACGAAGAAGATGATTATCGACTTCCGGCGGTCACAGCCTGAACACGTCCCCCTCAGCATCGGTGGCCGTTTAGTGGAGAGAATGGAGAACATCAAGTTCCTCAGAGTGCAGATCTCGCAGCACCTGACCTGGAGCAAGAATTCCTTGGGGATCAGGAAGCGGGCCCAGCAGAGACTGCACTTCTTGAGGAAACTCAAACAGGCCTCTCTCCCCATCTGCATCCTCAGGACCTTCTACAAAGGTGTGGTGGAGAGTGTTCTAACGTACTGCATTGCTACATGGTACTCCAGCTGCAATATGTCAGACCAAAAAGCCCTGCAGAGGATAGTTAAGGGAGCTGAGAGGGTAATTGGAGTCTCCCTCCCCTCTGTCAAAGAACTTTTTCCGAACCGTTGTAGGAGCAGGGCACTGAACATTGTCAAGGACCGTTCTCACCCTCTGCATAAACACTTTGAACTTCTGCCATCTGGCAAATGATTCCGGAGCATCAGAGGCAGAACCACCAGACTGATTAACAGCTTCCTTCCACAAGCTGTTAGGATGCTGAACAGTTGATCCGGAATCTCTCATACATACTACTGCACCTACGGACATTATGTATATTATTTGTATATTATAGTTCTGGTTAGTTTTTCAAGTATGTCTCAGGGATGTGTGAATGGATGTGGTGGGGTGGGGGGTGAAGATATATGTGAGTGTGTCTTAAATCATGTTCTTTTACTTATATGGATGCCGAGAGAAACGCAATTTCATCTTGCCTGCACTACAGTTGTATGTACAGCAATATGACAATAAAGGTTGATTTGATTTGATTTGAAAACACATTTTTACTCCCTGGCCTTCGACCCAGTATGAGACATTGATTTTATTGAATGAAATGGATTTTTATTTATTTATTAATTTATTTTTTCCTTGTGTTAGCGCCCTTTGTGTTAGTGCCATGCTTTTACTGTATGTTCTCTTGCTGTACAGCACTTTGTGTAGTGAGTGTTGCTTTTAAAGTGCTTTATAAATAAAGTTGATTGATTGATTGATTGATTGAGGAAGGAACAGATTTGACTAACATGTATCTTTCCTTCCCTGCATGATGAGTCTGGCGTGAGAGAAGGGGGCCGCGCTTTGGTCCCTCCTCCTCCGCGCTCTTCCGCTGCTCAAGCCATTGGCCCCACCTCACAGGACTCCGGCGGCTGACGTCACCTCGCCTCTGCTCATCTCCAACCCTCTACCCTCACTAGCCACACCGGGGCACCCCAGAGTTAAGTAAAAATGCACACATATTGACTGTACACTCTGATGAATTAAAACTGACGATTATGGGAAAATGTTGTCATTAAGTAATATTCAGTGATAGTTTTGAATACAGCTTATATGGGATGATCCAAACCACAAACAAGGTAATGATTTACAGTATATGTGTGTGCCTGAGTAAAATGAAAAATTTTATTTATTCTCTAACCTACTGAAAAGAACTCACCAAAATTCCAAGTCAAAATATCATTTATAGTATTTATTTACAGGAAATGACAGCTATCCATAAAGACAAAAACATGTTGCTTTTGATGTGTTTTTGGATAAAAAAAAATGCAAAGAAAACAAGTTCATGTTAATTCTTAAACACTATAATGCTTAAATTTTAACTTAGAAAAGGAACTCAGAAAGTTTAAGTCTGAGTCGCCCATTTAAACTATTTATATTCTGTAAAATTTTCTTTAAAAGGAAATGGAATAGGCTTAATTGCTCGATACAAGGGATAACAGTTGTTACACTGCAACATTTTTCTAGTATAACCTAGTGCATGACAAGTACCTTGTGGAATTAAAGCCCTTGACTTCCATCCATCCATTCTCTACCGCTTATCCAGTCACAGGGCCAGCAGTCTCAGCAAAGAAGACAGACTGCTGCCCGGTTAACATATCACCATGATCCCCATGATCTCTCCTGCAAATAATTGGGAAGACTTCAAACCCTTTACAATGGGGAGAGAAAAGATCTCTCCCATTCCAGCAAAAACATTAACAAATAAGTTTGGGTCATTTTCTAGATGTACAGAAGAGGAAAAAAAAACTGAACCGTTACTGAGAATAAAAATTTCACCAGCATTACAATGAGCAGTGCTAAACTTAAAAGACAAAAGTTGAAGGATTACAAGAGTAATACTCAGAACATTTATCAAAAATGATGTGAAAGTGAAAGAAAAATTCAATTCCTGTTTGTGTTATTGTTGACGCGGGGGGGGGGGGGGGTGAGAGCTTCCCCCAATTCCATTTTTCAGGGTGGCACCGACACTGGACCCCTGTGGTGGAGGGGAGACGGAGGGGGGCATGGGATGAGCTGGCCGTGGCAAGGGGAACGTGACGTTTGTCATCAATCTGTACAACAAGGCCATTGGCGGAGGCAATGTTCTGGACACCGGCAGCGGCAGAGAGGGGAGAGGAGGACCTCACGGGCTGACCACGACATGTGACTAGCCCGCCACCACTGAAGCTAAGTAGAACAAATGACGCTAGCACTGACATAACAAACATGTATTTACCTGGCTTTGACTTGATGTTAGGTTAATTGGCATCAAAACTGGGGATTCTAAATTGTCCTTAGGTATGAATGTGAGAGTTAATGGTTGTCTGTCTCTCTGTGTTGGCCCTGCGATGGACTGGCGATCTGTCCAGGGTGTACCCTGCCTCTCGCCCAAAGATGCTGGGATAGGCTCCAGCCCCCCCGCGACCCGAAAAGAATTAAGCGGAAGAAGAAGACGACTTGATGTTAAGAATGCAGTGTTTACCTGAAGTGACACTGCAGATCCGAGACATTTCAATAAAGCTTCCCACCTGAGAATGGTATGAGAGCATCACATTTTCTACATATGACAGGAATAAATGAGTTGTATGATTTCGATGTGCTAAGGTACTGTACTCGCGGCGTCTGGTTTTCGGCTGAGCCGGGCGCAGCGGCTGCACGCCTGCATGCGAAGGCTATACAATATTAAAAGTCCGATATCTCCACTACACAGTAGGCCACAAACCAATATTGTTTCAGTATGTATGACAGACATCCGAGTGGCCCAGATCCAAATTATAAAAAGCATTCCTTGCAGAATGAAGTCCACATCCCAATTAACCAATATGATGACTTCTTCCATTAACAGAAGGAGTGGAACATGCACTCTCACAAATTCAAACATAAATTCAAAATTCTCTGTGATCAAGAGGGAAGGCAGATGTAGGCTTGATGAAAAATGCAGAATTGGTTATAATAAATGCTAAATTGCATTACTCTGCACAGGCAGCTGAGTTAATTGCTCTAACTGAAATTTGCAAATTAGGCCAAGGGAAAACACTTACAATGTGGACAGATAGCCAGTACCATCGATCACTTTATAAAACAGTGGAAGAAAAGAGGCATGATTACAAAGACCTCACTTTAAAAGTGTTTCACTGCATAAAAATTCCATCTAAATTAGCCATATGCAAATGTGCCACACATATTAATGGCACAGAGCAAATCTCTAAGGAAGATCACAAGCAGCTGCATAAGGTCATATAGGAAATCATAACACAGCATCATTTCTTTTAACACTGAAGGAAAAAACTTATCACATCAACACAAACTGTTTCAGCAGGCCTCCACTTTGCTACATGGGGTCTCCCATGTATCAAAGGGGGGGGTAGTATAATTAATTAGTAAAAAGTAAAAAATTAAATTCAGTAAAATGATTAATGGTAGTAAAAATGTTTAATAATGTATGATTAGGAAAAATAGGTGAAAAATATCTCACAAATGTATAATAAGAGAAGCAGCTTGGTAATAAAGTCACAACATTCACCAGAAAAAGTCAAATTTACATCAATAAATTTGCAAATATTCAAGAAAAATTATGTGACAAAAAATTGCAGATTATTGTGGAAAAAGTCTTAAGATTTTATAAGACAAATAGCAAAATTAAGAAAAACAAAAAAACACATAAGGAAAATATGTTTATAATCAAAAAATAAAGTAAATTAATAAGGGGAAAAGAAAAGCTGCAAATTTGTGAAGAAGAAAAAAAAAAGATGTTCCAGCTTTCTAAGAAAAGTCCAATTTATGCTGATGCAGTTTACTGAGAGAAGAAATCTAAAATTTGCTACAAAAACAGAACAATTTTTACTCAATTCTGTAAGACGAAAACAATGCTTAAGGGAACTTAAGGCAAAAATAATTTGACCTTCCCTGCATCAACTTATCCTTTTCAAACCCTTTGCACAGACTCCATTGAACTAAATAAATGTGAAGGGAAGACATATTGTTTAGTGATTATTGATAATTTATGAAATGGACAGAAGCCTTCCCTTGCACTAACTCAAATGTAGTTACAGTGGCAAAGAAACTGCTAGCAGAAATTGTACCTAGATTTGGAATACCTGAAAAGATCTATTCAGACAATGGTACACGCTTTGTAAATCAAGTTATATCACACTTAGGTACAGCACTCAACATTAACTTAAAAAAAATCATTCAGCTCGGTCCACCACCAGGAGGAGGAAGTCTGCCCAGGGGAATCCACCTGTGCACAGGGAGGATACAGGGAAAGTGCGGAGAGGATTAATTTCTTGAAGAATGCTTACGTTGCATTGGGGAGACAAGACTCCCAGATGATCCAATGTTGCAGGAGCGATGAGGGAGGAGAGACTCCCTTACAAAAGCAGAAGAAGACTCTAGCACAGAGTTCATTCATCCAAGAGGAGAGTTGACGTCTCCGTGCAGAATGAGAGGCAGCACTCCTTAAGAAGGCTGCCTATTCGGGGAAGCAGGTCTGCGCGCAGCTGTGGAGACAATTAGGGCAGCAGGCACACAGAGCAGATCACCACAACACTAAGTGGTTCTTTGTGAAGTACAGATTGCCAATGCCAACCCCTACTCTAGAGAGAACTTTAGTGATGATTTTTCTACAGGGACCCCAAGTCCACAAGTAAGTCAAATACAGTCATTCATCTGCACTGTCAAAGTGTGGATGTGTGTGTTTCTCTCTGTATCATCACTGGGTCTGTTACAACTCGCTCTCGCCTGTCTCCCACCTCAGCTGCGCGCACACCTGTGCCTCATCAATCTCGGGCTATATAGCCCGCTCCTCCTGGAGCCTCGGTCTGGAGCCGTCTGCTAATCTACGCTCATCTCTCCAGCGCACGACAACTCCCCGACGGCCTGCGCTCCTCGAATGATTCCTCTTCTAGCACGTAAGCTAATCATCCACTCACCTTCTCTCCAGTCTCTCCCCTGTGCACAGGTGGATCCTCTGGCGGCAGATTTTCCTCCCTCATCCTCGCCATCTCTGTCCTCACCGCGCCAAGCGCGCTCAAGGACACTGTCCAGGCAGGAGCCCTGCGGCTTAAGCCAACGCCAGCCACCTTACCACCTGCAAGTAAGCACCAGACTGTGTATTAATTCCGCTGGGTGTGCACCGGCAGTTAATCTCTGTGCTTGCTCTGCCCTTAGGGTTGCCTGGCTGTACGGCGCTCTGCTTCGCCCTCGACGCATCCCGTCCTCCTGCAACACATTATATCCCGCACACACGCACTCATACACCTGTTGTTGGCACAATAAAACTATTGAATCACACTCGAGCCTGTGTGCGTGTTCCCTGGGTCCAACCTTATGTCAGTACGGCTCCAGCAGAGCGGCCCGGCGAAGAGCGGGCTCGCACACCGACTTAACACTCTCAAGGCTCGAGTGGATCAAATCACTCACCAGCAGCAGGTAATCCTTAACCAATTAACCCAGATTAACCACCGGTTGGACCGTCTGGATCCCCAGCAGGCGCTCCCTCCGGCTCAGCGCAGCGGGCCAGCTCCCGTTGGTCTCCCAGCTAGCCAGACTAACCCGGGGCCGCCCACCTGGCTCACTCCTATTCCTACGCCCACACGCTTCAGCAGGAAGCTCGGTGAAGCTCGGGGGTTCCTCCTCCAATGTGAGTTGGTGTTCCAGCACGTCCCCGGGGACTTCCCGATTGATCACAGCCAAATCGGGTACGTGGCGAACCTTTTGGAAAGGTGAGCGCTAGCTTGGCCCTATGCCATGATGGCGAGGCCCATCTACGCGAACCTGACCTATGCCCAGTTCGTGCACGACTTTAATGAAGTTTTTGATCATTCGAACCGTGACAGTATGCTAACCACCCGGCTGCTAAACCTTCGCCAGGGTAGTCGGTCGGCGACCGATTACGCTGTTGACTTCTGGGTGGTAGCGGCGGAAGTTGGGTGGGGGGATGCTGCCCTCTGCAGCATTTTCACCTGTAGCCTGAGCCCTAGCCTCTGGGATGAGCTGGGATCTGCCGGAATGGCTCTCACCTGTACAGCTTGTTGGTTCCGGAGCGGGAGGCCATGGACACCTACATAAAGGAGTCGCTCAGCACTGGCATAATTCGTCCCTCCTCGTCCCCAGTCGGAGCTTTTTTTCGTCGATAAGAAGGATGGGTCCCTTCGGCCATGCATCGACTTTCGGGCCTTAAATGACATCACGATCAAGGACAAATACACGCTGCCACTGATGGACTCCGCCTTTGACTCGCTCCAGGGGGCTTCCTGGTTTACGAAGCTGGACCTCCACAGCGCATACCACCTCGTTCGGATCCGGGAGGGCGATGAGTGGAAGACGGGGTTCCGGACGCCCAGCGGCCATGTTGAGTACCTTGTCATGCCATTTGGGCTCACCAACGCTCCGGCCATCTTCCAGCGACTGATTAACGACGTCCTTCGTGACTTCCTGGGGATTTTCGTCTTCGTCTACCTGGACGACATCCTGATCTTCTCCCGGTCTCAGGAGGAACATCAGGTCCACGTGAGGCGGGTCCTCCAACGTCTTCTGGAGAACAGGCTCTACGTGAAGGCAGAGAAGTGCAAGTTTTACGCTGACAAGACCTCCTTCTTGGGCTTTATTGTTTCTCACGGTCAGATCATCCCTGATCCTGCCAAGGTCAAGGCAGTAGTCGAGTGCCCCCCCCCCCCTTTGTCCAGGAAACAGGTCCAGCAGTTCCTGGGGTTTGCCAACTTCTACAGCCGCTTCGTCCCCAAATACAGCTCCATCGCTTCTCCTCTGACCCGCCTCACCTCCCCCAAGGTGCCGTTCCGGTGGACAGAGGAGGCTGCGTCGGCCTTCGCAGCGCTGAAGATGGAGTTCTCTTCCTCCCGGGTACTGACTCAGGTGGACCCCACGCTACAGTGCCTCGTCAAGGTGGACGCCTCCGACACGGGGGTGGGGGCGGTGCTGTCTCAGCGCTCTCCAGTGGATGGGATGGTCCGCCCCTGCGCCTTCTTCTCCCGACGCCTGTCTGTGGAGAGGAACTACGACGTCGGCGACAGAGAACTCCTAGCGGTGAAGCTTGCGCTGCAGGAGTGGCGTCACTGGCTGGAGGGGGCAGAACAACCTTTTGTGGTCTGGACAGATCACAAGAACCTGGAGTACCTGAGGACGGCCAAGCGCCTGAATGCCCGCCAGGCGCGCTAGTACCTGTTCTTTGGCCGCTTCAGGTTCACCATCACCTACCGCCCCGGCTCTAAGAACGCCAAGCCGGATGCGCTGTCCAGGCAGTTTGCCCCGGAGGCCCCCGAAGAACAGGAACACACCATCCTGCCGGCTTCGTGCATCATGGGCACCATCTCATGGTCAATCAAGGACAAGGTCCAAAGGGCGCAGGAGGCCGAACCAGACCCCGGCGGTGGTCCAGCGGGGAAGTTGTTTGTGCCATCATCTGTCCGGGGTGACGTCATCCATTGGGCTCACACCTCTAAGCTCGCCTGTCACCCTGGGACCTCCCGGCTGGTGGAGCTCCTCCAGAGGTCTTTCTGGTGGCCGGGCCTCCAGGATGACGTCGCCAATTACATCCGCGCCTGCCCCCAGTGTGCTACTGGTAAGACTTCGACCTCTCCTCCAGCGGGGCTCCTCCATCCCTTGCCGGTCCCTGGAAGGCCCTGGTCCCACGTAGCCTTGGATTTTGTCACCGGTCTCCCAACGTCTAGCTTCTTCGACACCATCCTGACCATTGTGGACCGGTTCTCGAAGGCTGCCCACTTCGTGCCGCTCCACGGCCTCCCTACGGAGCGGGAGACGGCAGATTTGTTGGTCCAGCATGTCGTAAGGTTACATGGGATTCCGGTGGCTATCGTCTCTGACAGGGGGGCCCCAGTTCGTGTCCAGGGTCTGAAGGTGCTTCTGCAGCGCCTTGGGGGCTACGGTGAGCTTGTCATCTGGTCACCATCCCCAGTCCAACGGGCAGTGCGAACGCACGAATCAGGAGCTGGAAGCCACACTGCGCTGCGTCACCGCCTCCAGTCCTTCCTCCTGGAGCGCCCATCTGCCCTGGATAGAAAACGCCCATAATTCAACCCTGTCATCGGCCATCAGGATGTCTCCCTTCTGGGCGTCTCTGGGCTACGACCCTCCGCTGTTCCCCGAAGAGGAGGGTGAGGTGGCAGTACCATCTATTCAGGCTCATCTAAGGCACTGCCGGCACCTTTGGACCGCGACTCGCCAAGCGCTTTTACGCACGGCGGCGCGCAACTCCAAAAAAGCGAATCGTCACAGGAGAGCTGCTCCCCACTATCAAGTGGGCCAACAGATATGGTTGTCCACGGAGCACATCAACCTGAAGGCCGAAAAGAAGAAGCTGGCCCAGCGCTTCATTGGACCTTTTCCCATCGTCAAGGTAATTAATCCAGTGGCTGTGCGTCTGGCTCTCCCCCCCTCCCTCCATGTCTGTCCAACGTTCCACGTCTCCCAGATTAAACCCCTGGTGACTAACCCACTCTGTCCTCCTCCTAGGGCTCCACCCCCTCCCGTGATGATCGACGGCGACCCGGCATGGAGGGTCAATTCCATCCTGGACTCCCGCCGCCGGGGTCGCAGCCTGCAATATCTGGTGGACTGGGAGGGGTATGGCCCTGAGTGGAGATCCTGGGTGCACCCATCATTTGTACTGGACAAACACCTCATCACCCCTGTGCACAGGTGGATCCTCTGGCAGCGGATTTTCCTCCCTCATCCTCGCCATCTCTCTCCTCATCGCGCCGAGCGCGCTCAAGGACACTTTCTTCCAGGCAGGAGCCCTGCGGCTTAAGCCAACGCCAGCCACCTTACCACCTGCAAGTAAGCACCAGACTGTGTATTAATTTCGCTGGGTGTGCACCAGCAGTTAATCTCTGTGCTTGCTCTGCCCTTAGGGTTGTCTGGCTGTACGGCGCTCCGCTTCGCCCTTGACGCATCCCGTCCTCCTGCAACACATTATATCCCGCACACACGCACTCATACACCTGTTGTTGGCACAATAAAACTATTGAATCACACTTGAGCCTGTGTGCGTGTTCCCTGGGTCCAACCTTATGTCAAGGTCATCATGTACATGAGTGTCAACTTTTTTAGAAATTGATCCATACTTTTTTACAGTCTGGCCACAAAGGTTATATTGTTTTATATTTTTTTGTCTGTCTGTCTGTCTATGTCACAAGCCTCCTTGTGCGCTTTTATGCAGCGCACGGAGGGGAAAGAAGAATGGATTTACGTGCAGAGTTTCACCACAACACATTTATTAAACACAAGAGTTGACAATTCAAAAATAACGACGTACAAAAAGGGAACAGGGTGCACTGAAAGGCATAACACAATAACGTGCAGCAGGCAGATCACAGTGCACGGTGGCCACAAAGACAAACAATACAATTAACGTCTTGGCTCAGGAAACTTGGAGACCTCTAGGAGGCTCAACCGGCTGGAGATAACCCTGGGCTAAACAGCCAAAGCGTAGCAGTCAACTGCACGGAGAAACGCAAATTACCTCACAGTTCAGAAGCGGTCCAATAGTCCAAGAATCCAGCGAGCAAAACACAATCCTTCATTCACACAGGCAGTCATATGGTGATTAACATCCATAGACTAGCACAATGGTCCAGCAGTGCTCGACTGGCAAACGCCGCCTAAGTACAAACACTGCTGGCACCACAAATTGGGCACACCTGGGCAAGGCGTGGGAAAGACAATTACCAAGGAGGAATCAGCTGGCTGTCAAGAGAGAGGGGGCGTGGTTGAACCGGGGAGTGTTAGACAACGCCCACACGAATGTAGGTCAAAAGGCTGCCTAACAGCCGCCAGCCAGAGCGGTGGCTACGGGCACAGGAAAGAAAAGGAACAAAGGCATAACACAACAAGAATTCAAAAAGATAACACAATTCATAAATTACCCAATGCCCGAGCCACAGAGAATGGTCAGAACCGAGCTTTTTAACCTCCTTCTCCTCAGCCCTGTTCACACTCAGGAGACTCAATCATAATTACACAGAGATGAGAGCCGTACAATTTAGAGATTATGCCAGTCTTTCTCTTTGTCTATGATTTGGACAGAGTTGTGTCAGGGTTCATGCTCACGCTTTGAGTTACTTCTTTTGAATTTTCTGCATGTATTACTAGTGCATACCTGTGCAAGCCCGTGCATACCCAGAAGTCCTATGATCGTGACAGACACACACACAGTTCTGCGATCGTCTCACACACACACACACACACACACACACACACACACACACACACAGATTTTCTTGAATTATTCAGTGATGCCTGATTTTGATCTTTGATGGTGTCATTGCGAGTCCTATGATCGTGAGTGATGACTGCCTTTGATCTTTGATGATGTCTGATAGAAAAATTCCATTTAATCTACATTATTATTGTTATTAATAATGTATTATTATATTTGAGAAGTATCATGCCTTTCATATGCCATGTTTAATGTTTATATGTGCATTCCATATAGGATAAGTTCATATATTCTTGGCATGTTTCTGTGAGCAATTATTGGCCTTCAGACAATTCAGTACAGGATCAGTACATGTGTAAGGAATGATCTAAGCTACTCTTATAATCTCTTTGACATGTCCTGTTTTGGATCACAGGAATGCACAGGAACTCCTCAGCCTGTATAGATCAGTGGCGGAGATTAGGTATATGGACATTCTGTTAGGTTTATGGACCTCATGTCTCCAGAGTGTCTGTGACGTTTCCCCAGATCTCATGTCTCCAGAGTGTCTGTGACGTTTCCCCGGATAAGCTTTGATTATCAGGACTGTCCCATTCTGTTCCTCCCCTTATCCTCATCCTCCCTCTCCTTTCTCCTACCTATATACAGTATATCAGACCTAAAGAATGAATTCTTTGGAGATTCTAGGTGTGCCTGAATGCCATGCTTTGTAGTCTGTCCCTCAAATGGCCACTGAGGTTAAACTGGATATCTATTTTTTTTTTTTTTATTTAAGTTTTTGTAAAGGGTATACAGGTCGTTACAGCAATGCATTGTTTACATTTTCATCACATGTTCCCTTATTTTCTGATATCTGACAACATTGGAAGATTAATTCTTACAACACCCCTTTTTTTTTTAAAGTGAAAGAAAAAGTGAAATTAAAGAGAAAAAAAACAAAAAACAAAAAACAACAACAAACAAACCAGCAAAAAACAAACAAAAAGAAAAAGTAAGTAAATAAAGGTAAAAGAGCATCTGAGTAGCGTTGGAACAAAGAGCGGAACCATTATTGAAATGGTATTTGTCAAAGATTAGATCTAATGGAAGACACATATGCGATCCAGGGTTGCCAAAAGTTCATGAACCCATCCATGTCCTGTCTCAGTGCGAATGTCAACTTTTCCATCGAGTAAATGTCTTGGATCACGTTAATCCAATCTTCAGGTGTAGGACAGTCCTTCAACATCCATTTTTTAGTTAGAGCTTTTTTGCTTGCCAATATTAAAACATTGAATAAGTATTTTTCTCCTCGTCTTTCCAGTGAGTCCGGTAGTAAACCCAAATACAAAGTTACAAAAGAAAAGGGAACTGTTATTTTGAATATTTTCCCCAATATTGTCTGTACATTGGTCCAATATTGGTGGATAACTGGGCATGACCAAAACACATGAAAATGATTTGCAGTCTTTTCACCACACAAGCGCCAACAGTTCAATCCCTTATGGGTAAATTTGTTTTGTGCAGGTGTTCTGAAAAATCTTACCAAGTTTTTCCATCCAAATTCTCTCCACTGCAGGGAAGAGGTACTTTTCCATTGCTGTTTAATTAGCTTTTCCCATATTTCCAGTTGTAAAGTGAAATTCCCCTCTTTTTCCCATCTCTCTTTTATATAAGATGTGTTGTCTCCTTTTAAGTCTTGAAGACCTTGGTATATTTTAGAAATGTATCTGATCCCTGGGATCCCTTTATATGCCATTAAGAAGACCTTCAGAACACCTGACTGGGCCCTTTCCAAATCCTCCTTTTTAAGTATATTGTTTATGTGGTGTCTAAGCTGGAAGAACCTGTAAAGGTCTTGATTTATTAGGCCTTGTTTTTTCAAATCTTCAAAACTTCTTAAGATTTGCCCTTTAAAAAAATCGTAATATTTTATCAGCCCTTTCTCCTTCCACTTTTTAAATCTGGTGTCTGTTTTATTAGGAGTAAAGTCTTGATCATAGGCAATCCATTGCAGAAGTCGATAGGGCTCTTTAGTTTGATTCTCTCTGACTATCTTAAACCAAATTTTTAGCGGGGTCTCTATCCACGGGTTAGTGTTATTCAAAAGCTTAGGTAAGGCATTGTTCCCTATTATCGCCTGTAGGGGGATGCCAATTTGGCATTCAATCTCCTTCCATTGTGCAGTGTAGACTGGGTTACATATCTCTACTAAAGTTTTAATTTGTGCGGCTTTAAAGTAGTCCCTGATATTTGGCAGCGCGAGCCCACCTTTGTCTTTGTTTAGCTGTAGGGTTCTATATCTGATTCTAGGTCTCTTGCCCTGCCATATGAATCTTGAGATCCTTCTGTCCAGCTCCTGCCATGTTTTTTTGGGAGGTTCTACCGGTATTGTTTGGAAAAGGTATAGAAGACGTGGAAGTATATTCATTTTGACTGCTTCAATTCTTTGTGCAGTACCCAAGAATGGTATCATATTCCATCTTGCTAGGTCAGATTTTATTTTTGTCACCAGTGGATCATAGTTTAGTGATATAATTTTGTTGAGTTGTTTCGGGATATTGACCCCCAGATATTTCATAGATTCCGACTCCCAGTTAGTTTTGAGTTTGCTTAGTGAATAATGATTTGGGTCATAGTTGAATGTTAAAATTTGGGTTTTATGCATGTTTAATTTGTACCCCGATAAATCTCCATACTCTGAAAAAACTGAGGTTAGTTCTGGTAAAGAAGTGTCCGGCTGCCCCAGGTATATTAAAATGTCATCAGCAAAGAGTGCTATTTTATGTTCCTTCTGACCAAGTGTAATACCTTGAATTTTTTGATTTTGTCTTATCCATTGGCTCAGAGGTTCTATGAAGATTGCAAAGAGCAGTGGAGACAGGGGGCAGCCCTGACGACATCCTCTTTCCAGTTCAAAAGATGATGATAAATTACCGTTAATCCTTATTTTAGCTGTTGGTTTTTTATATAATGCCTGTATAGTTCTAATGAAGTTGTTATGAAAATTGAAACTGGATAAGATTCTATATAGAAAAGACCAGTCAACCGAATCGAATGCTTTTTCAGCATCTAATCCCAATATGACTGCATTTAAGTTATATTTTTTTTATATGATTAATTATGTGTAAAGTGCGTCGAATGTTGTCTTGTGTCTGTCTTTGTCTTATAAAACCTGTTTGGTCTAAATGAATTAGGTCTGTCAGTATATTTTCTAACCTTTTGGCAAGGATAGTGGTAAAAAGCTTAATAGTCCTGATTTAGTACACTGATTGGTCTGTAGTTGGAGCACTCTAGTTTATCCTTTTCAGGTTTAGGTATAACTGCAATGACCCCTTCTCTCCAGGAGGGGGGATTTCCCCTGTGTGGAGGACATAATTAAATGTTTTCAGGAGGAGAGGAGATAGTTGCTGTTTAAAGGTTTTGTACCACTCTGCTGTATAGCCATCAGCTCCTGGGGATTTGTTAGCTTTAAGTTTCATAATTGCTTTTTCCAATTCTTTAGGATGTATTTCTGACAGTAGTGTTTTATTTTGTGACTCCGTAAGTTGGGGAAGGTTTAATGTGTTTAGGAATGCCTCGGATGCGTTTTTATGTTTTTTGTGGGAGTATAAGTTCTTATAGTAATTCTCGAAGCTTTTAAGAATATCCTGAATTCTGAATTTTATTTCCTTTGATACTGGGTCTCTGATTTTGTAGATTGCTCTTTCTGTTTGATGTTTCCTCAATTTATAGGCAAGCAATTTTGCCGATTTACTGCCTGCTTCATAGTATTTTTGTTTCAAAAATGTAAGTTTCTTCTGGATTTCTATTGTGTAGATCTCATTTATTTGGTTTTTAATTTCCTTAATCTTGAGCGAGTCAGTAGAATGAGTGTTGCCTTTGTGTTCTTTTTCTAGGTTCCTAAGTTCTGACTCTAATGTGGATAGTTTTTCTTGTCTTAGTTTCTTTTGGGTTGCCAGTTTTGCAATAATCTTTCCTCTTATTACAGCTTTGCATGCATCCCTCAGTATTAAAGGGGATACTTCTCCATTATCGTTTTCTTCCAAATATCTGAGAATATCTGATTCCAATTCATCTTTCAATGGTCCTTTCAGGACATTTGAATTTAACCTCCAAGAAAATGTATTATTTGTGTATTTTTGGATATTTAAGTCCATGTAGATTGGACTGTGGTCAGAGAGATCCATCAGTCCTATTTTACATGTTTCTACTCTTCCAATGTCTCTATTAAACATAAAAAAAATAGTCAATCCTTGAGTAAGATGAATGTGGAGTTGAGTAAAATGTATAGTCTTTTACACTGGGGTTGAGTTCCCTCCACACATCACAGATTCCCATTTCTTTTAGTAGCATCCGAGTCTTCCTGCTTTGGGTGTTATTTTGATGTGGAGAATTACCAGAAGCATCCCAGTATGGATTCAGTCTAAGATTGAAGTCCCCACCACATATCACTAAACCTTGAGCTTTAGTTATCATTAGGTCAAATACATTTTTATAAAATTTCCAGTTAGCCCCTGGGGGAGCATACACATTCAGCAGGGTGATATCTTCTCCCTCTAGCCGCCCAGTTACCAAACTGTATCTCCCTTCTTTATCTTTGTGTTCTGATTTTTTTTCAAATGTAATTTTGGTTGATATCAATGTCGCTACTCCCCTCCTCCTCCCTGACTTATATGAAGATGAAGAGATCATTTTAAACCCTTGTCTACTGAGTTTATTGTGTTCCACGTCTGTTAGGTGGGTTTCTTGTAAAAATATTATTCCTGCTTTGTCTTTTTTCATTTTGCCTAGAATCTTGGATCTTTTAACTGGATTCAGGATTCCTTTTACATTATATGAAATTATTTTGGTTACACCCTGTTTCTCCATTGTGTTGTTTTGTTTAGTATAACTGTGTGGTGGCCCTCTTTTGTGCTACTCAGAAACTGAAAGAACATTAAAAACAAGAAAAACATTAAGAACATAGTGTAAAAAACTTTAAAACAAAAAGCTGTCATAAGAACTTCCTGAGCTGAGGTCTTTTTAAAGACCCTGTAAGAGCCTTGATGGAGTGAAGGCTCTGAGGGAAATTCCTCAAACTCTGTTACGTGTTGAGGGCCCTCTCTTACCACTGAAAGTAGTCCCATGCTTTTAACGTGAGTTTCAGAACCCAATCCGAACTTGTAATGATTTTTTTTTTCCTTTTATGCCTATACTCTGTGAAATTGTGTGCACCCTCCCACCCCCATCACATCAAACATTCACGCAAAAACAGTATTTGTTAGTGTGAGGAGAACATGTGGATTATTGTCACATTTCTATTTTAACAAGTTTTTTTTTTTTATTAAAAAGACTTATTTGTTTCAAATATTATGACTGTTCCATGAAATGTTTTACCACATGCTGAATGCGCATCTCCTTTAATGTTTGTTACCTTGTATGAGGGGGGTTGGATGTGCAGATTGATTCAAGAAAAAAAAAAAGGTCGCTATTCCAACCTGAAAACGGACAGTTTATCCGCGACGCTCTGGTGCTGGGTTTCCCGCTGCTGGCCTGTGGATTTTGAAGGTCTTTGTGTTGTCCATGTTTGCGTTTTGATCTTCTCACTCGGGTCTGCTGCGGGTTTAAATACCGTTACCGGGAGCCCTCTTCTCGCCATGTCAGCTGTTGCTTCTTCCGCCGAATTATAGAGACATGTTTCTTCGCCGTAGAAGACCCTTAACTTCGCAGGAAATGGCGTCTGAAAGCGCAATTTCTTCTCTCTTAACACCTTTTTCGCGTCATTGTATTCCCTGCGCTTTTTAAGGACCTCCGGGGCGTAATCGTGTTCCACGAAGACTTTTCTCTCCTGGTGCATAAATCCTTTTTTCTGCCAAGCCAGTCTGACAACCTCTTGTTTTATTTTGAAATTGGAAAATCTTACCAACACCGAACGTGGGGGCGCTTCCGCCGCTGGCCTAGCGGCTAATGAACGATGTGCCTTTTCTATGTTTAAGTCGGTGGTTTGTGGAATATCCAATTTCTCTCTTAGTAAAGATTCCACGCATTCTGCCATTGAGTTAAAACCGTTTTCGGCTCCTTCTATCAGACCATGAATTCTTATATTGTCTCTTCTCTGTCTTCCTTCTTGGTTGGCTAGCTTAGCCTCTATAGATGTTTGTCTTTTGCGTAGGTCCAGCACAGAATCTTCGAGCACTTTTATTCGTTCCTCTGTTTCCAAGATTCGGTTCTCGGCCTGGTCCACTCTGCTGTTTGTCCTTTTCAATTCTTCTCTGAATTCCCGAAATTCGGCCGTAACCTCTCGGCGAAATCGTCGTAGCTCTTCAAATAGCGATTTCAGGCTAACCTTTTTGTTAGCTACCACCAGTTCCTCGTCTTCTGAACGGAGATCTTCCAGTTCAGATTCTCCGGCCGATACGTGTCCTGGCCTGGAGAATTTCAGTTTCTTCTGTTTTCCTTTAGACATGATGATTTTGTCTTTTGATTTTCACTCCTCCAAAAATCCGTTAAGTTTGATTTTCAAGGTGTTATCTTGGATTGGGTCTGAGAGCTTCAGTGTTAAGCTGCAGTCGCCATGGCGTCCAGACCGGAAGTCCTGGATATCTATTTTTATAATAAATGTACATAAATCCAACTTTCTGCCTGATTATTTGACTTTGAATAATTTAAGCTCAAAATTTTTCTAACATTTTGGCATTCCGAACAGCAGATCCACATATCTCCGTCTTTCCGGCGCCTCTGCTTGATTTCAGCAAGTGCACAGCTGATAAAAAGACCTTCCCAGGCTGAGTAAAAAAAGGCTCAGTGTTACTGCAGTGAAGAATGAATGAATGAATGAATGAATTTTATTTATTTCGGATAGTACATTACAGGTTAAAAGAAACTGTATAATATAACAACAAGGTCAAATTAGACAAAGACTCCTTCTACTATACAATTCCACGTGAGTTATCCGAAATGGGTGATGGCTGAAGCCGCAGCTTATATTGCCTTATAAGACATTTCAAACCGGGGCGCTGGAACTAACTGGGTGACGGATCTGAGAATCCTACAGGTGGCTTGAATGTAAGTACATTTGTTGTTGTTGTTTATGGATAAAAGATAATGAGATTGCCCGGACTGGTTGGACACCGCGGATACTGCTTAAGTTCATTATTGTGACCTAATCGCTGGGTTTCACCTGCCCACGGTGAGCCATAACGCAAGACCACAGGAGAGGAATAAAATTTCCTCTGCCACAGTGAGCATTATCGCAAGATTCAGGGGAGGACCCCAGGATTCATTGCTCTCTGAACTTCAGCATATCGTTGGGGGGTTACGTGACCCAAAAAAGTACATTCTCAGGGACAGATTCGTGCCTTTTGGCCACACCTGCTTATTGTCCAGGTGTCTGGACTTTCAGCATTTCGTGGGAAGGTTACATGACCCTGGAGAAAAGGGGTTTTTTTTTCATGGAAGAGTCGTGCCTCTTACCACATGTGCTTATTGTCCGATCTTGGGACCCTAGGTGCTGTGGGAGGTTTACGTGACCGTTGAAAATACAGGTAGATTTTATTTTGAAAGTTTGTTGAAATGCTGGATCAAAGTGACTGCAGTCTGATTTGTTTTTGTCTCTGTGTCTCCTGAAATCTGCTCTGTTGTGAAAAAGTGACAGGGTTCTCTGTGGAGGCCGAAAGAGCAGGTTGCATGAGACTGTTAAATTGCTGTTTGTGATTTTTTCTGGTATTTGTGGACCATAAAAGACTTGGTTAATTGCTTATTATCCTTTCGGGAAATGATTGCAAATTATACTCTTGGGTGAGAAATTCTATTGTGTTTTCATTGCGGTAGGGAAAAAAGTTGACATGAGAACGTTGGGTTGCCAGATTTGTTTTTTTTTTTTCAAGTATTTGGGGTTGCCATTTCAAGCTTGTTTTAAGGCTATCGTTCTGTTACTCTACGTAATCAGCTGCCCGAAAGTAAACTTGGTGAGATAATAGAACTGCGCTGTGTGTGTATATGTGTGGTGTATGTGTGGGCCCTTGTGTTTAACAGTGAGTGAGTGAGAAGAAAGAAAAAGAGGAGTGAGAAGAAAAAAAAAAGAATCTGTATATGGGTAATTTTGCAAAGTTTTGGGGTTTTACTTTTTCAGTCTAACTTTGTGGGTTTTGACTCTAATCTTGCGTATGTGATAAACTATTTACATATTTTTAAAGCCAATATTTTCATTTCCTCCAGTTTTTCTTTGGAAAATGAAAAACATTAAGATATTTTTGTTCAATTTTTTGATGTATCACTGACTTTTATTGACTCAATTGCCTTATTTCTCTGACTGAAGCATAACAGTGAACTTTACAGGGAAAAAAGGACGCAGGACTAACGATCTCAAAGGGGTTTTTCCTTCCCTCTGTTCCCTGCTCTCGCCAAACAACCAGCCTCTGGGACCCAGCCTCGCCACTGTCCATGCCCTCTTCTCATCGACACCCAAAAGACAGCTGAACATCTAAGTTAAGTACAATTGCTTGCGTCTTAATCAATGCTACCAGCGTGACAATGATGAAATTAACTGAATATTACAATATCATGCTGTCACTTAATAATGCCCAATCACTGAAAGCTTTGTGTACACATTATATTACATGATTCAAAGCACAGAAGAAGTTGATGATTACTGTGTTTGTACATGTGATTTGCCAGTCTACTGACTATCAAACACAGGTTTTGGTAATTCTATGTCATATTGTTGCTTTGTTTCAATAACACTAAACTCACTTTTTAATAAATGGCATATGCAGTCTTATTTATATTTTGATCCTCAGTCTGTCCATGTAGAAGAGAGGGGAAAAAATCTAGCTTGTTGTGCTGTAAGGGTTAAAGAACACAGCAAGATGAGAAGGAATTTTTTGTATTATCAGGAGATGGTAAATTTATGAACAGAAGAGACAGAAATAGCACAAGATTTCTGGCAAAATGGAGAAGGAATTTAATTTCAATGGTAGACTCAGAGTTGTGTCAGACTGACGGTAAACAGACTGAATCAGACTTCCAAGGACTCGGATGTTAGTAATAAAAAGAAGGAGGCTCAAGGTCTGACGGGTTGTAGGATTGGGGAAAAAAAAAACAAACCCACAGATCGTGGTCCTGTGACATACTGTGACAGATGTGCTTAACTGCCAGGATGTCCAGTCTCACCCTGTGTAACTGGGAGTGGTCCACCACAGACCTGTGACAGATATTGTTTTTAGTTCTGCCAGGATGCCCAGTTTCACCCTCCACGCCCTCGGAAGAGTGGGGTTGCCGGTTGAGTCGCCAACAGCCCAACACATGAGACAGGTAGTACCAGTTTTCATGGTTATCTGGTAGCAAGCAAAGCAGTGCCTGCTTTGGAAGCAAAACAGTGGTGACTTATATAATAAAATAATTTTAAAAAAAAAACCAAAAATTCACTTGTCTTTCTTAACATTACACGTTATAATAAACAGTGGGATAAACAACTGGGATAAACATTTAAGAGACACAAAACTAATGATGATAACTGGAACATTAGCAAAATCAATTTATGAGGTGATAAAATTTGCATTCCTGTTGATGTAAATTATCATGAATTATGGTTATGCTTTGACCTAGTTTCCTCCTGACAGCTCGGGCACGCTCCCTCCTCCTGTCAAGCTCCGTCAGCTGTACTCACTGGGTCACACACACACACTCACACACACACACACCTACCCACACACACACACACACACATACTCACGCTCCATTCACTCTCATTCACATGCGCTCTCACACACCTGTTCCCAATCAGTTCTGCCCACGCATTCACACCGGCAATCTCTTTCCTCATTAGCGTTTGGATTATTTGTTGGTGACCGCTGAAGAAGGAGATAGTCGGGACATTCCCCTTCATACGCGGCAGCGTGTTCCTCTGTGTATGTTCATTCACTCCCAGCGCTTTACCCAGCCGGACACTTCAAGACGATTCATACCTTGGTGTTACAGCTGGTCCGCTTCTCTCACTCTGCCTCCAGACTGCACGGCTCACCCCGATTTAACTCCAGACCTATAAGTGTTCTTAGCCTCTCTCCTGCAGCTCAACCGGACTCATGACAATTATCACTGTTTTCTTTTTGCACTACCGACTGCACTATGTGGAACTCCACAATATCTGCTGCTTGTTAATATATTTAAAAATTGCATAGATTAGTATTACTTATTCATATTCTACCTTTTATTGCACGCATAGTTTTTTATTTTTTATCTTTAGTGCTACTCCATGTTTAATGTTGCAGCATTGCACCGAGACAAATTCCTAGTTTGTGTACTACATGAACAATGGCAATAAATCTCATTCTGATTCTGATTCCTGTGCTAGCAGGCCTGCAGTATTAGGCTGCTCGCCTTTCCTGTTTTGTGGATTACGCAGCCCTGTAGCACCAGGCTTCATATTCACCAGGCTGTTGAGTAGTCGGCAGGTGCCCTGTAACCTTGGAGGCCAACTTTGGCATTACATCTCTCCATACACTGTGTGTTGAGTGAACTGTATTTGGTGAAAGTTGGATCTGTTACTTTGGTGAACTTTAATAAACACAACACTCTCTACTCCTGCGATTGGGTTTTTCATTCTCTCCCTTGTGTGGCCCACAGGGGTTCATGACAGTAAATACTGACGTGCGGACGGGGGAAGCCATGAGGTTTCCCCCAAATTTTTCTTTGCAGGATGGCACCGACATTTGATCTTTGTGAGAGATGTGAGGAGACCGGACAGTGTGTGTGTGATGGGCTCATTGGCTGGAGGGGGCGACAGCGACCACAGGGGAAAGGACCTCTCAGTTGACAAGCATTTTTGAAGCTAAGTAGAACAACATTGCAACATTGCAAATGACATAAAGCATAACAATTTAAATGACTTTGACTTTAAAAATGTAGTGTTCATATGACTTCACACTGCAAGATACATCTGACACATTGCAATCTCACACCCTGCAATGATGCCACTCAACACATAATGGTGTGACAATATCACATTTCAGAAATGTGACAGTAATAAGGAACACTTGTGTTTTCTGTGCTCCCGGTGCTTAGCCTCGGCCAAGCTGGGCCTCGGGACTACAGTCCACCCCATAATTTACCAAGGAATATATAAAATGAGGCATTCCTTGTACAAAATTAAGCCAAATTCTAATTAGGCACTATGTCCACCTTTCCATTAACTGAAGGAGCTATACTACTCACAGATTTTCATCTAAATTAACTGTGTATAATATATAAAAAATGGTAACACACTTCCTTCTAGTAAATAGACACTACCCAGCAAGAAAATACCCTGTAACTTTGATGCATGTGTGTCTCCATGCACCGGGGGGGTACCAAAGAAATTAATTAGCAAAAAAATATATATATAATAATTAGCAATCCTCATAAAAATAGTACATAAAAATTATTATTTAAATAGTGTAGAGAAAAATACAGATGAAACCACTTGGTAATGAAATCACAACAATCAACAGGAAAAGTTAAAATTTACATCAATAAATTTTCAGATAGTTAGGAAAATATCTGCAGATTATTGTAAAAGAAATATCATGTTTATGAGAAACAAGGTAGACTGATAAGGAAGAAAACCATGCAAATTTATGAGAAAAGTTCCAAATGTCTAAAAAAAAAAAAAAAAGGTCCAACTTGTGCTGAATTTATGTTTACTATGGGACTTAATTTAGAATCTACTACAAAGACAATAGATTCTTACTCAATTAAGGGAGCAATGCTTTAGGGAGCTCACAGCAAAACAATTTGATCTTCCCTGCATAAACTTAGTCTTTTCAAAACCCTTGCATGAATCTCATTGAGCTAAATAAGAGGTAAAAATGTCTAGAAATTATTTACACACTTATTTAATACTACACTAATCTAAATACTACTACGGTGACACTGAAACCCTTAACTAAAACATCACCAAGATTTAAAATAGCTGAAATGATTTACTTAGATAATGGAAAACATTTAATGGAATACACTTTGTAAATCAAATCATGTCACATTTAGGAACAGTTCCCGAATTATTAGCACCAAACATTTACCTAGGAAGCCATTTAGCTTACCATCAACAATCTACAGGACTAGTATAATATACAAATAAGAAAAACAGGGAAATTGCGAGGGCAGCGTGGTGGCGGAGTGGTTAGCATTGTGGCAGCACAGCAACTCACCCTTGGCCGGGGGATCCTGGGTTCGATCCCAGCCCCCGACCAACATTGATCTGTGTGGAGTTTGCATGTTCTCCCCGTGTCTGTGTGGGTTTACTCCGGGATTTCTCCGGTTTCCTCCCACGTGCCAAAAACATGCAACTTAGGTTAATTGGCATCAAAACTGGGGATTCTAAATTGTCCTTAGGTATGACTGTGAGAGTGGATGGTTGTCTGTCTCTCTGTGTTGGCCCTGCGATGGACTGGTGATCTGTCCAGGGTGTACCCTGCTTCTCGCCCAAAGATGCTGGGATAGGCTCTAGCCCCCCTGCGACCCAAAAAGGATTAAGCGTAAGAAGATGGATGGATGGATGGATGGAAAACTGAATGCCAAACCCTATTATTGAAGCCATTTAACTTAGGTGATGATGAAGGGTTTCTGGGTGATTATATGCAAAGAATGACAACTGACAGCGATGTTATCCATACTGCCCTTCCCAGGAGGGACCATGTGACGAAGGAACTGTGGGAGGTGCACCCATCTCTTGGGCGAACCAGGGGATCTGGTCATCACAGGAAACTGGACCAAAACTCCCTGGCAAGGACAGCACAAAGGTTATCTGGCTGACCTGAACAGCCGCGGAAAGTGAAGGACGTGGCACTTGGGTGCATCTAATGTTTTACCCCACCTGAAACCCTCAGCAAGAGACTGTTTAATATACTGTATATATATATATATTATATATATATACGTATATTGTATACTTATTTGGAAAAAACAACAACAAATGACTGTTTAACTGTTTCTCTATGCAAGTGTCAGCTGATGACTTGGCGTCCAGTAATGACCTTTGCTAATAGAGAAGCAGGCTGTTTGTTTATCATGACAAGGGAAAAAATACAAGGGAAAGAAAAGTGTGGTTAGTGTTGTTACCTTATCATCCTCATCATCCTCTAGTAATACTTAACATTGGTTATTAAGTTGTTCCATTGCTTATACACTGTAGAGAATTGTTATGTTTGCTCCTTAATAACACTAACAGTTAGGCAAAATATCTTTATTGCTAAAATGATGCAGCTACTACAGGCAATTTTTTTTTTTTTTTTTTTAAAGAGAGGCTATATACAGAAATAACATAGCAAACGTCATTTTGAATCACACCTGGCACAACTCATCACTCCACTGATTAGAAACATGATGACACTCCTTACTCTGCAAATGCAAGGTCAATTTCATCAGGGAACTCCTCTTTTTGAAGTGGTGATGTTCCTTTCCAGCTTACAGTGCGTCTCTCCACTGTACTGCTACCCTGCTTGACCAACGAAGCGAGCAAGTGTTATACCAAGGATCTATGTTGTCAAAGGTCACTGAGTCATTAAGCGTATTCGCACCTGGCCAGGACACTGGACAGGTTTGTGTACCCCGTTTTGGCAACTGACTGTAATCTCATCATGTCGGCAGGGCAGGTGGGCAGGGTAAAGAGAGAGATGCTTTTCTACCACATGCCATTTGTGAAGCATGAATGCAATTTCAGATGGAAAGTACAGGAGTGAGGTTTTTTGTTCACTGTTTCTTTGAGTGAGAGTGGAAACAAAATACCTTAGGGATTAAAACACTTAACTGTAGACTACAATCATTTACAAAATTATAACAAAGGATAGAATGGTCCTTGATCGAATAATTACCACCTGTAGGGGCGTAGGCTCTATTATAGGAGATTATTGTTTTACTTCTGTCCATGAAAATGATGCAAATGGTCATATAATACCTCAGATACTCATAGAAGTTAGTGTTTCTCTTAATGGAGAAGTCTCATCATAAACTTGGTAATGATTTTTATAACTTCAGATTTTTCTTGTGTGAGTCCTTAATATGATGATGAGGATGGTGTGTGTGTGTGTGTGTGTGTGGGGGGGGGGGGGGGGGTAATACTGACCTAAGGGTTTTTGAAGGTTGCAATATAATTTAAGGCTGTTTCATATTATTTTCTACATTCTTGTTTGACATAGTCTAAGATTGATTTTGATCATGTTACACATGTTTACTCTTAATGATGTATTCTACACACGTTTTTAACTTGCAAAGACACATAACAGCATGTAAATTCTTACACATATCCTTATATTAATTCATTCACTTTATTTTACCACATTTGTTATTTTCTTTTAATCCTGATGCTTTATTAAGCATCAAGGGGGGAATATGATAGAAAAATTCCATGTAATCTACATTATTATTGTTATTAATAATAACAGACACACAGTCCTGTGATCGTCTCTCTCTCACACACACACACACACACACAGACAGATTTTCTTGAATTATTCAGTGATGCCTGATTTTGATCTTTGATGGTGTCATTGCGAGTCCTACGATCGTGAGTGATGACTGCCTTTGATCTTTGATGATGTCTGATAGAAAAATTCAATTTAATCTACATTATTATTGTTATTAATAATGTATTATTGTGGTGCACATATGTAGTTTCACGGGCTCACATGTATATGACTGTTCATATGCTCTCATGTATATTCCTGTGTGCTTACTTTGGCTTCACGTCTGAAGAGGAACAAAAAGTCTAGACCTCCTAGGGAGATGAGGAGGATGTGAGTGTTGACCTTTGGATATGCAAAGAGATGGACATGAAGGATTTCCTGACCACCGAGGTTTGGGTGAAAGAGATAGGAACTGCAGGGGGGATGCATTGTGTTTGGGATTTAAAGACAATGGGATTTTGTGCTTTGATGTCAGGGGTATAAGACTGGCAGAGGTTGGGGGTTCTGCCTCTTTCTGATTTGTATGTTGGAGAGTGTGTCGAGAATAAAATGGAACTTGAGAAATAACTCAGCCTCATCCTTTCCACAAATCTCCACACTGGTGACCTTAAGACGTATTATGGCCGGTGACGATTCTCCTGCACCGGACTCATCAGGAGCCAGCCAGGATAATTAGATTAGATTAGATTCAACTTTATTGTCATTACACATGTATGAATACAAGGTAACGAAACACAGTTTAGCATCCAATCAGAAGTGCAAAGGACAGCAGTGCAGTATATGCGGTAATTAACAGTATGTGCAATTTAAGCAAATATATGCAAGTATATGCAGCAGTGCAGAAAGTTAAAAGTACTGTTATGTGCAAATAATGTGCAATAAGTTAGATGTAGTTATGTAGTTATGCAGTTATGTACAGGTGAGGATGGTAAAAGATGATTGTAAGAGAGTCAGCAGGGAACTAAGTTCAATAACGTGACAGCTGTTGGAAAGAAACTGTTCCTAAACCTGCTGGTTCTAGTCCGAAGGCTTCTGAAACGTCTTCTGGAGGGGAGAAGCTGGAACAGTCCATGAGCAGGATGGTTGGAGTCCCTAAGAATGCTGCATGCCCGGCGCAGACATCTTTTCCTGTAGACGTCCTCTATAGCTGGAAGTGGAGCCCCTGTGATGCGTTGGGCGGTTTTCACCACCCGCTGCAGCGCCTTGCGGTCAGCTACAGAGCAGCTCCCATACCAGAGTGTGATACAGTTGGTCAGGGAGCCAGCCAGGATAATGCAGCTACCACAGTCCAGCTACCTGATTTCTGGCAGCATAGCCCGCGCTCCTGGTTTAACGCAGTCGAGGCACAGTTCCATCTTCGGAGGGTTTCGGCAGACGCCATGAAATTCTACCATGTGGTTACAAAGCTGGGCAGCCACACAGCCCAGTGCGTAGAGAGCCTGATTAACCACCCGCCAGACGACGACAAGTATGGCGCATTGAAGGCTGCTCTCATCCGTTTTTTCACCCCCTCGCTGGGAGAGCGAGCAGAGAAGCTCCTGGCGTTGACTGAGGGCGAGGTCGACAGACCTGCAGACCTGATGGCGAAGATGCTGAGTTTGAGATACTCCGAAGATGAGGGTTTTATCTTCGCCCACCTTTTCCTCAGGACACTACCATCAGCGGTGAGAGTTACCCTGGCCAGTTCACAGCCAGTGGCCCACCGAGACTACCACGAGCTGGGCCAGGAGGCGCAGCAACTCGTCGACGCCCATAGACGACACACGGACACGACCGCAGCAGCGGAGCTGGGCGCAACATCCGGAGATGGCAGGGGGCCAGAGGCTGCAGCACCAGGCTCACCGACGACGGCAGTGGCGGAGGCCAGGAGACGCGGAGCGGACGACGTCCTTTGCTTTTACCATCGCCGTTTCGCCGAGAGGGCACGCAAGTGCATTCCACAGTGCCAGTTCAAGCGCTCGGGAAACGCCAAGACCGGGAGTCGGTAGCAGTTGCGGCTCTCGGTGAAGAGAACAAGCTGCTCTACCTGAGGGACGCGGTATCGGGGAGGCACTTCCTCGTGGACACAGGCTCCCAGCTGAGTTTCATCACACCTTCCTACGCTGACCGGCTGGCGCCTTCCAGTGGCCCTGTGGCGTCAGCAGCGAACGGCTCGGCGATTAAGACCTTCAGGGAGAAGACCCTGTCTCTCTCTTTCCACGGCCGTACATTTGAGTGGACTTTCGTCATAGCGGCAGTCAATTTCAACATGTTAGGTGCTGATTTTTTGTGCTCACATGGTTTGTTGGTCGATCTTGTTAACAGACGCCTGGTTAATGCACTCTCTTTTTCCTCTATTTCCTGTACAGCGCGAGTGACTCCACCAACAGCACAAGCCAACGTCACAGCTGCAGGTGGTAAGTTTCACTCACTCCTCAATCAGTTTCCAGCACTCACGGTGCCAACGTTTTCGGCGACCATGGCTAAACACGGGGTGGAGCATTTTATTACTACCACCGGGCCGCCCGTTTTTGCAAAAGCTCGGCGCTTGGATTCAGCTAAACTGGCCATAGCGCGCGAGGAATTCGCCAACCTAGAAAAATTGGGCATCATCAGACGTTCAAACAGCCCTTGGGCTTCACTGCTTCACATGGTCCCTAAAACTGATGGCTCATGGCGGCCGTGCGGTGATTTTCGCAGGCTGAACAATGCTACAGCACACGACCGCTACCCAATCCCACATATCCAGGATTTTTCAGTTCATTTGGCGGGGACGCGTGTTTTTTCTAAGATAGACTTGGTGCGCGGTTATCATCAGGTCCCAGTCCGCGCTGAGGACATACCCAAAACAGCGGTATATAACTCCTTTCGGGCTTTTTGAGTTTTTGCGCACGCCGTTTGGGCTTAAAGGCGCAGCGCAGACTTTCCAACGCATGATGGACGCGGTGTTGCGCGATCTTCCTTTCGTGTTCGTCTACCTGGACGACATTTTAGTAGCCAGTGCGTCCGAAGTCGAACACGAAAACCACCTCACGGCAGTTTTCCGGAGGTTGGCAGAGCACGGGCTAATAATTAACCCAGCGAAGTGTCAGTTCGGGGTGGCGCAGATTGATTTTTTTGGGGAATCGCGTCTCTCCCGAGGGTGCAGTTCCTCTGCCTGACAAGGTGCGCACGGTGGCAAATTTTCCCCAGCCACAAATGGTCAAAGCGTTACAGGAGTTTTTGGGAATGGTGAATTTTTATAACCGTTTCCTTCCCCACGCGGCGCAGCTCATGCAACCATTGTACGCTGTGCTTAAAAAACAAAAACCCGCAAATAAAATCGAATGGTCCCCCGAGCGGGAGCACGCATTATCTGAAGTCAAAACAGCCTTGGCAAATGCTGCGTTATTAGCACACCCAGTCCCAACGGCCCACATAGCGCTCACTACTGACGCATCAGAGGTGGCCATAGGGGCGGTTGTCGAACAGTATGTGGCAGGAGCCTGGCAGCTGCTCGCGTTTTTCAGCAGGACTTTGCGCGATAGTGAGCGGAAATACAGCGCATTCAACAGGGAGTTGTTAGCCCTCCATTTGGCTGTTCGTCACTTCCAGTTTTGGCTGGAGGGGCGCCGTTTCACTGCGTTCGTTGACCACAAGCCGCTGACTTTTGCGATGGCCAAGATTTCAGAACCTTGGTCGGGCCGGCAGCAGAGACAGCTGGCCGCAATTTCGGAGTTCACTACCGATATCCAGCATGTAGCGGGCAAACTTAATGAGGCAGACTGCCTCTCGCGTGCCGTGGCTGCTCCAGCCCGCGTAGAGGTAGATTTCGCACCTGTTGCCGCGGACCAGGGTAGCGACGCGGAAGCGTGCACAGCCCCGGTCTGCGTAGGGATAGATTACGCAGCCATGGCCGCTGAGCAGGGTGGCGATGCGGACGTGCGCGCGCTCCAGTCTGGACCAACAGGGTTAAGGCTGGAGGACAGGGTGCTGCAAGACGGTATGCCCCCCCTAATCTGCGATGTTTCCACCGGGCGACCCCGTCCGGTGGTTCCGGCCTCGTGGCGCCGCTGCGTTTTTGACTCGGTTCATTCTCTGGCGCACCTGGGGGTGCGCGCTTCGATAAAAATGGTGGGGGAGAAATTTGTATGGCCGGGCCTGCGTAAACAGGTTAGAGAGTGGGCGGCAGCCTGCATAGCTTGCCAGCGGTCCAAAGTGCATAGACAAACGAGAGCTCCTTTGGAGCCGTTTCATATTCCAGCTAAAAGGTTTGATCATGTCCACGTGGACCTCGTAGGCCCCCTACCGCCCTCGCAGGGCTGCACACATCTTCTGACAATGGTCGACCGCACCACGCGCTGGCCGGAAGTGGTTCCCCTGTCGTCAACTACAGCCGAGGAGGTGGCGCGCGCTTTTTTAACTGCTCGGGTAGCGCGTTTTGGAGTTCCGTCGGATATTACGTCTGACAGAGGCCCGCAATTTGTTTCCGAACTTTGGTCAGCAATGGCCCGCAGCCTGGGGGCAACGATCCACTGCACGACCGCGTATCACCTGCAGGCTAACTGGTTATGCAAACGTTTTCACAGGTCGCTGAAGGCGGCTCTCAGAGCGTCGCTTACGGATGCAAACTGGGTTGACAAACTGCCATGGGTTTTATTGGGGTTGCGTTCTGCACCTAAAGAGGATTTAGACGCCTCCCCAGTGGAGCTAGTGTTTGCACAGCCACTTTGGCTGCCCGGAGAATTTCTCCCTGACAACCCAGCGCCAGAGTTCTCCTCGGCTCAGCGTTTGCAGAATAGCAATGGCCCGAGTGCCCTACCCGGCCCCGTTCACCACAGTTTTCCGCGTGTTTTTGTGCCTAAAGCTTTAAAAAAGGCGGAGTTTGTTTTTGTCAGGCATGATGCCCACCGCACAGCTCTGCGACCGCCATACGATGGACCATTCAGGGTACTGGAAACAGGTGATAAGCATTTTTTGCTAGATTTGGGTGGCAGAAAGGAGTTGATTGGCATAGACAGACTCAAACCTGCTTTTGTGATGGCTGACGAAACTGTGCAGTTGGCGAGAGCCCCGCGACAGGGTAGACCCCCTAGGGAGCATTCACCAGTACACCCACAGAGATGGACTAACAGTTTTAACCCCCAGACAGCAGCTCCACAGCAGGAGGGCGCCGCGGAAGAGGTTAAGCCCGCCCACAGCAGATACGGCAGACGGTTGAGACCAAGACAGCATGTGGACTGATGTGTGGTGATTTTATTATGACATGCAATCTGTATTTGGTTGTTCCCTCTTAGACGTTTGGGGGGGGGGGGGTTATATGCGGTGCACATATGTAGTTTCACGGGCTCACATGTATATGACTGTTCATATGCTCTCATGTATATTCCTGTGTGCTTACTTTGGCTTCACGTCTGAAGAGGAACAAAAGGTCTGGACCTCCTAGGGAGATGAGGAGGATGTGAGTGTTGACCTTTGGATATGCAAAGAGATGAACATGAAGGATTTCCTGACCACCGAGGTTTGGGTGAAAGAGATAGGAACTGCAGGGGGGATGCATTGTGTTTGGGATTTAAAGACAATGGGATTTTGTGCTTTGATGTCAGGGGTATAAGACTGGCAGAGGTTGGGGGTTCTGCCTCTTTCTGATTTGTATGTTGGAGAGTGTGTCGAGAATAAAATGGAACTTGAGAAATAACTCAGCCTCATCCTTTCCACACATCTCCACATTATTACATTTGAGAAGTATCATGCCTTTCATATGCCATGTTTAATGTTTATATGTGCATTCCATATAGGATAAGTTCATATATTCTTGGCATGTTTCTGTGAGCAATTATTAGCCTTCAGACAATTCAGTACAGGATCAGTACATGCGTAAGGAATGATCTAAGCTACTCTTATAATCTCTTTGACATGTCCTGTTTTGGGTCACAGGAGTGCACACGAACTCATCAGCCTGTATAGATCAGTGGCGGAGATTAGGCATATGGACATTCTGTTAGTTTTATGGACCTCATGTCTCCAGAGTGTCTGTGACGTTTCCTCAGATAAGCTTTGATTATCAGGACTGTCCCATTCTTTTCCTCCCCTTATCCTCATCCTCCCTCTCCTTTCTCCTACCTATATATATCAGACCTAAAGAATGAATTCTTTGGAGATTCTAGGTGTGCCTGAATGCCATGCTTTGTAATCTCTCCCTCAAATGGCCATTGAGGTTAAACTGGATATCTATTTTTATAATAAATGTACATAAATCCAGCTTTCCACCTGATTATTTGACTTTGAACAATTTAAGCTCAAAATTATTCTAACAATGTCATAGTGAGTCCTATGATCTTTGATGATGGCATAGCAAGTCCTATGATGCCTGCATTTGATCTTTGATGATGGCAATCGCAAGTCCTATGATCTTTGATGATGTCATAGCGAGTCCTATGATCGTGAGTGATGCCTGCCTTTGATGTCCTATGATCATGAGTGAGCGTGAGTGATGCCTGCCATTGATCTTAGATGATGTCATAGCGGGTCCTATTGTGGCACATACTGTATGTTGGGCTCATATTTTCCACAAAGGTATGACTGCATGTTTATTGGAGGCTTCACGTCTCGAAGGACAAAAGGCCCGGACCTGCAGAGGATGACGAGGAGGTGTGAGATTTGGCCTTTGTCTCAGAGAAGATGCCCAGAGAGATTTCCAGTTCATCAATGAATAAGAGACAATGGTGAAAGTTTAAAGGGTTGCATTGTGGCTGGGATTAAGTACCATGTGACTGTATGTTTGCTAAAGCACCATGTGACTTGCGTTCTGATGCTGGAAGGATATAAAAAGGTGATGTGATATAGTTCTCTCTCTTCTTCCTGCTTTGAGAATGCTAGAGTATGTGTTCTGTCAATAAAGCTGAACCTGAGAAATAAAACTCAGCCTCATCATTGAATGCATCCTCTACACTATGATCTTTGATGTCATAGCAAGTCCTATGATCGTGAGTGATGCCTGCTTTTGAGCTTTGATGTCCTATGATCGTGAGTGAGCATGAGTGATGCCTGCCTTTGATCTTTGATGATGTCATAGCAAGTCATATGATCGTGAGTGATGCCTGCCTTTGATCACACACAGACACACATACAGATTTTCTTGAATCACTCTATACTATGGTGTCTATATGACTAGTCCCTCCAGGATGTTGCGGGATGTTTTCATGATTGTTGCGGGCAAAAAAGCTTGAATTCACGGGAGCTTTTTTAAAAAGTTGTGGGAAAAGTTGCGATGTTTTTAGAGTGTTTACTGCACTAAAAGTTGCGGGAAGAATTCAAAATTTTAAAGCAGATGCTTTTTTCCAGTTTACTGCAGTGATATTCTACTGTATATAACAATACAAGAAAAGCACAGGATTGTCAATGGGGAGGGGGGGATGGATGGGTGGGTGCGTTTGTCTGTCCACAATGGAGATTCAGTTTTAAAACTCATTGACCAGATGTAGTAATGATTTTACCTCTAAAGATGTTCAAACACTCGCTGTAGTGTAGTGCACTCTCCTCACCCGTGCTCCTGCGACGAGGTGCTTTTGGAGCAGGCGCATGTTTTTCAACACAAACTCAGCGCTTTGCACACGCGGTCAGGACGGAGACGTGATGAGGCGTCCACAGGCAGTCTGGGGGAGACAGAGGAAGGGACGGTGTTGAAAGCCTCACGGGTGAGTGTCCATCCATCCATCGTCTTCCACTTAATCCTTTTTGGGTCGCGGGGGGGCTCACACTCTGCAGATGTGTTCCGTTACTGTAAACTATAAATTCACTACTCACTGTAAACACGGAAGTGAACGCGGTGCAACCATGCATTTAATTGGTTAGACTGAGCATTTCAGCACCAATTAGACAAATTTGATTGGTGAAATTGATGGAAGTTGACGAGGATTGGCCAAAACTGCGGGATAGTTGGGGTGATTGGACAAAGTTGCAAGGTCGTGCAATAGTTGCGCTGATTGGCTGATTTTGCGTGAATCGGTGGGATCGCAACATCGCGAAATTCTGGAGGGACTGTATGACATCATATAGACATCATGTAGAGATCATAGGCACATCATAGGCGACCCTATAATCTTTTAGCGAGTCCTATGGTCGTGACAGACACACAGACAGACACACAGACTGGCACACAGACACATTTCTTGAATTACCTATGGTCTATATATCAAATAGGCATGTAGACATCGTAGAAGCATCATAGGCGATCCTATGATATGATCTTTTAGTGAATCCTATGGGCTATATGACATATAGACATGTAGACATCATAGGAACATCATAGGCGATCCTATGATCTTTTAGTGAGTCCTATGGTCTATATGATGTCATATAGACATCATGTAGCAATCATAGGAACATCATAGGCGATCTATGATCTTTTAGCGAGTCCTATGGTCGTGACACACAGACACTAAAGATTTCTTGAATTATATATTGAGTGGTGATTTGTTATGTGGCGGTACGGTAATGCACCTGTAAGCTGGTTGCCAACCGCCAATCAAATCTAAAAGAAGAAGAAGACTCATGATTCTGTTCTTAGTTCTGTGAGTATTATCATCATTATTATTATTGGATGGATGGATTATTATTATTATGAGAGACAGAGTGATGATACAGAGTGAAGTACGTGGCGGCAATGCACCTGTGGGCTGGTTGCCAACCGCCAATCTTCTTCTTCTTTTAGATTTGATTGGCGGTTGGCAACCAGCCCACAGGTGCATTACTGCCACTGACTTGATTGTCATCACTCTATATCTTTGTATAAGAAGTTCTTTCTTCTTTTTTTTAGATTTAATTGGCGGCTGGCAACCAGCCCAGAGGTGCATTACTGCAACTGACTTGATTATCATCACTCTATATCTTTGTATAAGGAGTTCTTATAAGGAGTTCTGAACAATCGTCCTCTTCTTCTTCTTTTAGACTTGACTGGCGGCTGGCAACCAGCCCACAGGTGCACCACCGCCACGTACTTCACTCTATATCATCACTCTATCCGGTAAGGAGCTGTAGTCCGTATCTGCGTCTCATCTCATTCTTCTTCTTTTAGACTTGACTGGTGCCTAACTGTGCATGCCCGTAGAAAGCAGGTGTAAGCAAGGGTGTAAGCAAGGATGTCACCACTCATTCAGTGATGCCTGTCTTTGATCTTTGATGGTGTCATAGCGAGTCCTATGAACAGTCCTATGATCATGAGTTATAAGCCTGCCTTTGATTTTTGAAGTCCTATGATCGTGAGTGAGCATGAGTGATGTCTGCCTTTGATCTTTGATGATGTCATAGCGAGTCCTATGATCGTGAGTGATGCAGTCCAAGGACGGATAATTTTTTCACACATAAGGAGTTGTTATACGTGGCAGTAATGCACCTGTAAGCTGATTGCTGTTATGTCCATGGGTTTCTACTTTAGATTACCACTCGGAGGAACAAACACAAAGACACACACGAATAGCTTCTATATTCAGTCCACAAACGAGCCTATCCCTCAATGCATCCTGCAGGTGCATACCAAACTCGCAGTGTTCAGAAAACTTTTTAATGACTGCTATGTATTGCGTCACAGTTTCTCCCTCTTGTTGGTTCCGTTTATGAAAGC
This sequence comes from Pholidichthys leucotaenia, assembly GCA_020510985.1. Classification (NCBI taxonomy): domain Eukaryota; kingdom Metazoa; phylum Chordata; class Actinopteri; order Cichliformes; family Pholidichthyidae; genus Pholidichthys; species Pholidichthys leucotaenia. The sequence continues at coordinate 167,533,712 of CM035844.1, forward strand.
GAAATCTTTCAGCAATCACAATTGGCTTTGGGGAAAAATGGTCTTTCAAAACTTCCATGAGTTGAGCATATGTCTTAGCCCCTGGCTTATCTGGAGCTACAAGGCTACGTAAAAGTCCATATGTTGACGCACCAATTACACTTAAGAAAACAGCAAGCTTTTTCTCCTCTGCCATACCATTTGCCATTACAAAATGCTCAAACCTCTCAACGTAGGTTGTCCACTGCTCCACCGACTCGTCGAATGGGTTAATGTGTCCAATAAATCCAGCCATGGCGTGCAGTTAGCTAGCGTTTAACAATCTTGTCACCAGGCGTCCCGTCACCAGGCGTCCCGTCACCCGGCGCGCTGTCACCTGGCGTCCTGTCACCTGGCGTGCCGCGCCCAGCCAAACTCCCACCAGGACAAACGTTCCTCTTCCTCCGTCACTCGCAGTCAATACCGCGGCGAGACTTGGAAACCTAAAGTTATCCTCGTCGCCAATGATGTTATGTGCGTGGGTTTCTACTTTAAAAGATTACCACTCGGAGGAACAAACACAAAGACACACACGGCTGCAGGTCATTAGCTTGCTCGTTTACTCAAGCATACGCGCACATACACGTTTTAGTTTAGTTCAATGAGCACACTCTTATACTATTGGCAATGCCACAGGGTACAGCGCCCACCAATGGGGTGGCATATGCAAATGCAACTCATACAACTCCCATACATCACAATTGCCAACCGCCAATCAAATCTAAAAGAAGAAGAAGAAGAAGAAGAAGGAACATCATAGGACATTTCACACATAAGGAGTCGATATACTGTACATTAGAACATCATGCAGACATCATAGGAACATCATAGGCGGTCCTATGATCTTTGGTTGTCACACATACACACACACACACACAGATTTCTTGAATTTATAGAGCGATGATTGATGGTTGATTCACTAGCCCATGATGTCTGTGAACTTAAAAGATCCCCCACTTAATCTAAAAGAAGAAGAAGTCAGTGGCGGTAATGCACCTGTAAACTGGTTGCCAACCGCCAATCAAATCTAAAAGAAGAAGAAGAAGAAGTCCTTCCCAATGTAGCCCCTTAATGCCAAGATATTTTTCTGCTGCTTTCACAATGATTTAGATTTTTTCTGTTTTCTTGGAAGTCTGTACAGTGCAGTTTATCACATCTACCACAAATAAGAAAATTATTTTCCTTCAAAACCAGAGTATCTTCCTTAATTCTACTGCATGCACTGCAAGTCTGCACACTTTCCCTGTTAGAGTCCACTCCCACTTTTTTAGCTGGCACCTTTTTCATAGCCTCTGCATATGCTAATCCCTGGAAGACTATCTACTGAATTTCTGCTGCTCTTTTCCTGGCTTCACAACCTCGATATGCAGAGCTATGCTCACCACCACAGTTACAGCACTTTAATTTGGCTCCTCTTTCACACTTGCCATATTCATGTTCACTGGAGCATCTGGCACATCGTTGTCTACCTTTGCATATCGCTGCTACTTGACCAAACTTTTGACATTTGAAACATCTGAGTGGAGGAGGAACAAAAAGTCTGACTTCATTGCTCATGTAGCCAATATACACCTTACTTGGCAGCCTTGTTTCATCAAATTTTAACATTACTGACAGACTATCACATTTTTCGCCATTTCTATCAGTTTTCAATCTTTGTTCCTCTTTCACTTTTGCTCCAGTTAAGTTTTCCATTATTTCATCAGTTGAGACAGCCGTTGAAATGGCCGATATCACTCTTCTCATTGCCTTATTTCCTTCCAATACTGAACACTGCACCTTTTTCCCCTCCATCTTATTGACTGATTGCTCTTCCTTGTTGAACACTGTGGCGGAAGAATGATATGCAGCGAAATGAGAGTTTTTAAGGGTGTTTATTAATCATTCATCACGCCATCATAGAACTCACTCCAGCCCTGTGCAGGCGGGCTGGAGCGGGTCCCCTCAGGCTCTCGTGAGGAGACACAGAATGCGTGTCATCAGAAGCAGTGGTCAGAGAGGGAGAGAGTTACAGAGCAATGCAGTTTTTATACCCCACTACAGACAATACATGAAAGGCATGTTATCATCAAAGAAACTGCAGGAAGGCATGGGACATTTGCATTTGAGTACAGAGCAGGAAGTCATACATAACAATAGGAAGATTACTGGCCGGAATTCGCCTCTGCTCCGGAGCTGTAGGACAAAAGAGGTTACAAGGCACATCTACATATTGTTATCAGTCCATAGATCACACTGCTATGTTAATTGCTCCCGTTGAGCGCTCTGCTTGTCCGTGGCTGTTGTGGGGGTTATCTATACACTCCCCCCCAGAGGGCTCAGCGGGAAGCTGAGGCCTCGATAGTCCGGCTTTGGGAGCGAGCTGCGGGGGAAGCTCGCTGCAGGCGGCGGTGGAGGGAGGGAGGTGGGGGTAGCAAGTGCCGGCCCGGGACGGTGAAATTGTCTGGGCCGCGCAAAAATTGCCTGTGGATCCGCGATGTTGAGGGGCTGTCCCGTTGAACGTGCGGAGGTCCACAGCAGCTGTAAGAAGAAAAATTAGTCACTGACTCCTCTCGCGGCCATGAAGAAAAAAAGGAGCTGCAGCTGTGAGGGATTTGGCGTGTTGACTTTAGGTGCGCGCGCAGTCCTAAAGTCCTCGGGGAAAGCTGATGACTGAATTCCCTTGTGCGCCGTGGCTGAGACCATTAGAAAATCCTGTGAGCGAGCTGCGTGTGTGCTTCAGGTGTGTGAGCAGCCCTGAAGGTTCTGTGTGCAGTGGCGAAGGATGATGGCGGTCTGTGTGGAGCCGGTATTGTCCCGTGCGTGGTGCGCTGTCCTCATAACCCCCCGGAGTGCGTGCGGGGTTCGGTGCATGGCAGGTCCGCTGTAGAGGCGAGTCAGGGTCAGGGAGCTTGCTGGAGATCAGTGTCGTCGGCGCCAATGGTCATCCCTGTAAGCTGTTGCGTCGTTCGCTGTGTCAGGTCATGGTGCGTTGGAGCGGTGAGAGGGAAGAGACGATCTCTGTCCCTCGGGCTCGTGCAGATGCGTTGGAGCGGTGAGAGGGAGTAGGCGTTTTGTGTCCCTCGGCCGGTACCAGCGTGGATGTGCAGATCTCAGGCGGGGATCGCACAATGACGCTTTCTGCAGCTTTCCCGGTCGTGGATGAGCTCCGGAGAGTTTGCCTGGTGGTGGCTCTGCGTCGAGATCTCCCTGTAACAGAAGGGAGGGCAGTCTATTTGCGTCAGGCTGCTGCGTTTACTTGTCGTTGGAGTCACCGCCGGGTGCTGCGTTTGTTGGCGTCAGCGTGTTCTTTCTCGGGGTCACCAATGTGGCGGAAGAATAATATGCAGCGAACTGAGAGTTTTTAAGGGTGTTTATTAATCATTCATCCCACCATCATAGAATTCACTCCAGCCCTGTGCAGGCGGGCTGGAGCGGGTCCTCAGGCTCTCGTGAGGAGACACAGAATGCGTGTCGTCAGAAGCAGTGGTCAGAGAGGGAGAGAGTTACAGAGCAATGCAGTTTTTATACCCCACTACAGACAATACATGAAAGGCATGTTATCATCAAAGAAACTGCAGGAAGGCATGGGACATTTGCATTTGAGTACAGAGCAGGAAGTCATACATAACAATAGGAAGATTACTGGCCGGAATTCGCCTCTGCTCAGGAGCTGTAGGACAAAAGAGGTTACAAGGCACATCTACATATTGTTATCAGTCCATAGATCACACTGCTATGTTAATTGCTCCCGCTGAGCGCTCTGCTTGTCCGTGGCTGTTGTGGGGGTTACCCATAACACTATCTTTACATGTAACTAGTAACAAACCACTACGAAGAATTCTTGCATTTAAAACTTCTCCAAGTAACTTATTAATTGCATTTGTGAGCTTAATTGGGTTCCACTCACAAAATGATGCTCCTCCCTGAGTAAGTTTAATGATTACTTTACACTCCTTCTGTTTATTCTGGGATTGTTCATCTTCTGATTCATCAGCACTTGATAACGCTCTTGATTGATTTTCTACATTTGCTTCTTTTAGACCCCACCGAGCTCCAAACTTCCTCTTCCCCACTTCCTACCTCCATTCCTTGTAGTTGAATTATATCCACTTCTTCTAAATTTTTCCGTCAAGAAATTTTCGTCAATGTCCTACTTCTTCTGTGTGCCTGTAGTTCTGTCTCTGATCTGTCCACGCAGTTCTCACTGGACTGTGTCCTGCCTATAGCTTTTCACAGCCGGCATGTCCCACTGCCACCAATATCCACTCTATATCATTGTATAAGGAGTTTTTATTAGGAGTTCCAATCAAATCTAAAAGAATTATTATTATTATTAGTATTATTATTATTATTACTAGTGCATACCTGTGCATGCCCGTAGAAACCAAGTATAAGCATCTCTGCATGCCCGTAGAAAGCAGGTGTAAGCAAGTGTAGCAATATTTAATAAAATGTAGTGTAATAAGGTACAGGAATTATTTATTTTATTTAATAGTGGGTGTGCGAGGGGACAGAGTTAAACCATCACCCCTACACTCACTAAATAAAATAGGAAAGCACTTGTAAAAAGGCGGCACCAGTTCTAAAAGAACAACTTGTTAATGAATTAATTTCAATTAATTAATCTACGTACCTTCAATTACTTAATGAATCAGTCTCAAAATTTAGTGAGTTCTTTTCCTGCCGTGATCTAGAAACATACACTACCGTTCAAAAGTTTGGGGTCACTTAGAAATTTCCGTATTTTTGAAAGAAAAGCACTTTTTTTCAATGAAAATAACTTTAAACTAATCAGAAATATGCACTATACATTGCTAATGTGGTAAATGACTATTCTAGCTGCAAATGTCTGGTTTTTGGTGCAATATCTACATAGGTGTATAGAGGCCCATTTCCAGCAACTATCACTCCAGTGTTCTAATGGTACAATGTGTTTGCTCATTGCGTCAGAAGGCTAATGGATGATTAGAAAACCCTTGTGCAATCATGTTAGGTCTGCAATGCTGTAATTGCTGCAAATGGAGGATTCTTTGACGAAAGCAAAGTTTGAAGGAAAAAAATATTATTTCAAATACAAATCATTATTTCTAACCTTGTCAATGTCTTGACTATATTTTCTATTCATTTTACAACTCATGGTGGTAAATAAGTGTGACTTTTCATGGAAAACACAAAATAATTGTCTGGGTGACCCCAAAGTTTTGAACGGTAGTGTATATGCAAAGGAAAACGCTTCATCTTCTCTCATTTACCGTTTTATTAAATTAAACTCATTCAGGTTACATGATATGGCATTCAAATGATGGATAAATAGATTTGAATGATAAACAGGTGTTCAATATCACGTCAACTGTTAATGGATTCCTGAGCATAAAATCTAGAGTTAAACCTTTGTGGAACCAAGAGGAAACCAGATTTTATGTTTCAACTGTAATGCAATGGAAGGCTGAAATATCTAACAAAACCAGAATGCAATTTTATGGGGAAAAAAAATCCATAAGCTGATTATCTAAAAAGGAACTTCTGAATTAATCTACAAAATGGAAAGGAGGTTACTTAAAAATGAATAAGAATTTTCCTTCAGTTTATAGCTTTGTCCTACGGCTGAGGAACTAACTGTACCATGAAATACTGGTTATGTTCAATTATAATCGAAATTTTAGGACATCACATTTAAACCCAGCAGATAGGAACAATGGGAGTCTCACTTACGAACAGCTGTAGGTCCACGTGTTCATTGGTGGTCGGTGCCAGCCGGGGGTTTAAGGTTGGGACCCAGGGAGAAAGCGGCTGTTGCTTGGCTTTCAAATGGTTCACAACTGTAAGAAGCGTGGACCCGGCTGGGGGCTCACAGTGCGGACAGTGAACAGGCAGCAGTGAAGGCTGTCCTGGAGCAGGCGTGGAATCCTTTGGCAACCGGTCTGAATTTAATACGTCTCCGGCCCGTGGAACAAAACCAAAGACTGAAGGAAGAACGTTTTAGTCAGTTTCACCCACGAGCTCCTAGTTTCTTTACGGGGTCAGGCGTGTATGAGGCCGGAAAAGAAAGTCAAAAAAAAAAAAATCTCCATCAGTTCGCTTTAGAATAGGAAAATGAAAAGTCCACTTTAACTGCATGAAAACGTCAGGAAAAAAATCCAAGAAAAACATTCAACTAGGATAAGAATGGCTTCTAAGGTGAAGAAAAAAGAATTCTCAGAGTTTGACTCTCTTTAAGGCGAGCTCATAAGAAAAGAATGGTTTCTCCTCAGTTAACCAGAAAAACAAGGAAACTAATGCAGGATTTGACAAGGTTCACACACATAAAAGACTTCTTAAAATTCACAGAACAATTTAGACAAAAGAAAACTGCAAGGAAGTACAAAGAACTCTGAAGAAGTGAAAACAAAAACTTCTTTTGTTCTTTTCCGATCTAGATCTTCTCTTCTTTGTATCTTAGAATCTCCTCTTTTTTTTTTTTTTGTAACTTCAAAATGCAGGGTGGCTCTCACGCATTTAACTGAAGCATGCTGCTGGGTCATAAAACAAGGCCGGCTGCAAAACAGGCCAATCATCTTCCATAAAGAGGAGTTTGAATGGGCTTTTTTCCAATGAGGGAACATCTCTTTGTTTGGGAACAGCCAATCAAATGAAAAGGGGTGTTATCCAGTGGAAGGCAGCCTAGTGATTGATTATCATGCGTAATAGCGGACAGATTGATAAACATTCAATTCTTATGAAATTATGTGTTCAATTTAAAATTTAACTAAGTGACTCGAGGCTAATATTCAGTGATCATGCATTAATACCATTACTAATAATATTAAGATTCATTTGAATAACACTCATGAAAATAAACATTCCTAATACATGCACTCACATTTAAATCAAGGATTAATGAATTACTGCAAACCATGGTTGGTGACCAAAAGGATGATGATTTTCACAGTGTCCTTAGAATCCCGGGGAGATGATAGCTGGAAGAAAAGCTTAATGTTTAGTCAGAATTAACAGTCAGATTACACAATGAAACATATTCCATAGATGTCCACTAGGAGATACTGTTGAGCTGTAGATAATTTTTAGGTCTCTGGCAAGACAGCGGGGAGGGGGCCTAGATGGTTCTGGAAACTGTCTAAAAGAAGGAAGAAGGCCATATATCTGCCACTTAAGAAGTTTATGACTTTTTAAGAGCATCGGTTCCTGTAGAGCGGATACTATCTGCATGAACTATCCATTTTGGGATCTTGACTTCAAGAGTTTATGGTCCACTTAAGCCTTTAAAAGGAAATCCTTATCAAGTCTCTCTACAAAAGTGAAATGGTTTACACTGGGGTCCTGTTGAAGACACAGCATTCTTGACCAGACCTTGAGTGAGAGTTGCTTTAAAATGAAGAAAAGTGAAATTTCTGTAAAATGAAGAAAAGTGATCTCCTGGATTGGCCTGAGGAGACATTGATGCTACACAAGCATGTCACCACTCATTCAGTGATGCCTGCCTTTGATCTTTGAGATGTCATAGCAAGTCCTATGATCTTTGATGATGTCATAACAAGCCCTATGATCGTGAGTGATGCCTGCCTTTGATCTTTGATGATGTCATAGCAAGTCCTATGATCTTTGATGATGTCATAGCGAGTCCTATGATCGTGAGTGATGGATCATCTTTGATGATGTCATAGCGAGTCCTATGATCTTTGATGACGTCATAGCAAGTGCTATGATCGTGAGTGATGGATCATCTTTGATGATGTCATAGCGAGTCCTATGATCTTTGAAGACGTCATAGCGAGTACTATGATCATGACTAATGCCTTCCTTAGATCTTTGAAGATGTCATAGCAAGTCCTATGATTGTGAGTTATGCCTGCCTTTGATCTATAGGCGATCGGCGATCCTATGATCTTTTAGCGAGTCCTATGGTCGTGACAGTGGCTATATGACGTCATATAGGCATCATGTAGAGATCATAGGAACATCATAGGCAATCCTATGTTTTATGATTGTGAATGATGCCTGCCTTTGGTCACACACAGATTTTCTTGAATCATTCTAGAGACTATGATATAGACATCATGTAGAGATCATAGGAACATCATAGGCAATCCTATGATCTTTTAGCGAGTCCTATGGTCGTGACAGTGGCTATATGACGTCATATAGACGTCATGTAGAGATTGTACAAACATCATAGCAAGACTATGATCTTTTAGCGAGTCCTATGGTCGTGACAGTAGCTATATGACGTCATATAAACGTCATGTAGCGATCATAGGAACATTAAAGGCGATCCTATGATCTTTTAGCGAGTCCTATGGTCCTGACACACAGACAGACACAGAGATTTCTTGAATTATATATAGAAGTGATATATAGAGTGATGATTATGATTATGATTGTGATTATTATGATCAGGGGTTTAGTTTGGTTATTTATTGTTATGGTCTTGTCTCCCCTGATCCCCGTTCATGTTCTGTGTCTCCTCTATTTGTGATTGTGTGTGTGGCCCCACCCGTCCTGTCATCTCCGTTTTCCTCATGTGTCACTTGTCAGTCATGATTGGTCTCCTCACCTGTGTCATGTTGTCTTGATTACTCCCCTGTCTATATACAGCCATGGACAAAATTGTTGGTACCCCTCTGTTAATGAAAGAAAAACCCACAATGGTCACAGAAATAACTTGAATCTGACAAAATGGTAATAAATAAAAATTCTATGAAAATTAACCAATGAAAATTAGACAATGCTTTTGAATTGTGGTTCAACAGAATTACTTTAAAAAACAAACTCATGAAACAGGCCTGGACAAAAATGATGGTACCCTTAACTTAATATTTTGTTGCACAACCTTTTGAGGCAATCACTGCAATCAAACGATTTCTGTGACTGTCAATGAGACTTCTGCACCTCTCAGCAGGTATTTTGGCCCACTCCTCATGAGCAAACTGCTCCAGTTGTCTCAGGTTTGAAAGGTGCCTTCTCCAGACGGCATGTTTCAGCTCCTTCCACAGATGTTCAATAGGATTTAGATCAGGGCTCATAGAAGGCCACTTTAGAATAGTCCAATGCTTGGCTCTTAGCCATTCTTGGGTGTTTTTAGCTGTGTGTTTTGGGTCATTATCCTGTTGCAAGACCCATGACCTGCGACTGAGACCAAGCTGTCTGACACTGGGCAGCACATTTCTCTCTAGAATACCTTGATAGTCTTGAGATTTCATTGTACCCTGCACAAATTCAAGACACCCTGTGCCAGATGCAGCAAAGCAGCCCCAGAACATAACAGAACCTCCTCCATGTTTCACAGTAGGGACAGTGTTCTTTTCTTGGTATGCTTCATTTTTGCGTCTGTGAACATAGAGCTGATGTGCCTTGCCAAAAAGTTCCAGTTTTGTCTCGTCTGTCCATAGGACATTCTCCCAGAAGCTTTGTGGCTTGTCAACATGCAGTTTGGCAAATTCCAGTCTGGCTTTTTTATGATTTGTTTTCAACAGTGGTGTCCTCCTTGGTCGTCTCCCATGAAGTCCACTTTGGCTCAAACAACGACGGATGGTGCGATCTGACACTGATGTACCTTGACCTTGGAGTTCACCATGAATGTGTTTAGAGGTTGTTCTGGGCTCTTTTGTTACCATTCGTATTATCCGTCTCCTGCTGCGGCCACGTCCAGGGAGGTTGGCTACAGTCCCATGGATCTTAAATTTCTGAATCTGAATATGTGCAACTGTAGTCACAGGAACATCAAGCTGCTTGGAGATGGTCTTATAGCCTTTACCTTTAACATGCTTGTCTATAATTTTCTTTCTAATCTCCTGAGACAACTCTCTCCTTTGTTTCCTCTGGTCCATGTTTGGTGTGGTACACACCATGTCACCAAACAGCACAGTGACTACTCGTCACCCTTTAAATAGGCCGACTGACTGATTACAAGTTTGTAGACACCTGTGATGTTAATTAGAGGATACATCTTGGTTGAACATGTCCCTATGGTCACATTATTTTCATTCTTTTCTAGGGGTACCATCATTTTTGTCCAGGCCTGTTTCATGAGTTTATTTTTTAAAGTAATTCTGTTGAACCACAATTCAAAAGCATTGTCTGATTTTCATTGGTTAATTTTCATAGAATTTTTATTTATTACCACTTTTGTCAGATTCAGGTTATTTCTGTGACCACTGTGGGTTTTTCTTTCATTAACAGAGGGGTACCAACAATTTTGTCCACGGCTGTATGTGCATCCCAGTCTGTGTCCTGTGTAGTGACCTTGAGTCAACTTGGCATCTTACATACAGTATGCTTCTGTCTTGCCTGTCCTGATTATGCCAAGTCTGTTTTGTGTTATCCAAGCCAGTAGTTTTCTCTGCCAAGCTTAGCTTGAGTTTTTTGTTCAGCCCACACACTGTTTTACATTTGTCCTGTTCCTCACATTAAATTATGGCTTATCAAATTTGCCTGGCATTTGGGTCTACATCTTCTCCGCCCCAGAGGGGCTCCCTTGACAGAAGGTTGCCACAGTCCAGGACCCAGTGAGCGAAAAAAAGGAGGAGGAAAAAAGTGGCGTCAAGATGAGCTGGAGGTGGAGGCTATGATTGAGGACATGGCTGCTGGCACTCGGAGCAGCTCTTTCCGGGAGGATGAGATGCTCTGCTGGGGTGGAGTCACCAACTTGCTCGCAGCCAGACCGAGCGTGCGCTCTCACCCCCCGGGTACAGAACTTCACCCTCCCTCTGCTACCACCGTTTTACACCGTCTCCTCCTCACTGGAACCAGCAGCCCCCCTGCCACTGTTATCACCTGCGGAGTCCACAGCTGAGAATGAAGAGTTTTGTGGTTGGCGTTCGGCAGGTCTGGGTGGAAGAAAGGTGCTAGGAGACATCACTCCTCTCAACGTCATGTACCTTCGGCTCCGGCTTTTCATCAGACAAGCTCCAACTTTTCCCGGGAGGACTGGTCCGACTTCCCTGCGGTGGCAGAGCAGATAGATAGATAAATAGATACTTTTATTAATTTCCACAGGGAAATTCTGTTATCTCATGGCACCCCATACACACAACAAAACATCATTAAAAATATATCTGTTATGTCCATAATGTAGGAAGGAAGAGTGAGTCTCACCTCGGTTAACAGGGGTTTATTATATACAATACACAAACTATATACAGAGGCTTACGGCACTCTCCTGCTGGTCAGGTGGTTCCACGATGAAAGAGGCAGAGCCTCTTCCGCCCACTCTTTTATACCCTGGGTGGCATCACCACCGGAAACCGGTAGTAGCCACCCCGGTCTATCCCATGACCAACCCGGCTGCCATCTTTGTAATACCCATACATAACACACACCCCCAAAAAAATCAAAACAAAACAAAAATGCCAAACACACAAATAACCCACCCAAATTTATCACCCGACACACGCACTAATCCAAAAATATGTACAGAAAATAAACAAACACCTATCCACTCACACAACTAAGGCTGAGGGGCTGGGTAGACCACCAGCACCCCCTACACGGCTGAGCGGATTATTCTGCTGCTTGGAACAGGAGAATATACAAACAAAATAATAATAGGCCATGTTTCTAACTGAAAGCAATCCCGTTAAACACATCAAAACACATACAATAAAGCACAAGACAATTCCTATAGGAGGCCCCCCACCTCAACTCCCACCCCACAATGGGCACACAGAGTAAAAAATGTATCAAAGGGGCAACATAAATAAAACAATCCGATTAAACCAAATTCCAATAAATACTTAAAATCCAATCAATACCAGTCACACGAGCCAGGCAAACTCTAGAAAAATACTAATGTACATTCACACAGAGAAGCCATCGGCCAGACTAATTAAACCCCAAAATTCAACACAATTTACCAGGGTCGAACATGTCCTACCCCCCCAAATTGGGCACATTAAACAATATTTCAATAAAATTTCTTTCAAAATAGCACATAACTTTGCATAGATGAGCCCCACTGGTCAGAACAACACAAAACATACAGAAAATTTACCATACAAAGAGCTCAAATTTATCAAGTTCCCTTACTTTTCACCGTCTTTTCTTTTTTTTTTTTTTAATTTGCCGGGGTACCAAATAGGAAAACCAACATAAAACAGGACTGAAGAAACAACACAAACATGCAAAATAAAACCCTCAGTCCCCGGATGGATCCCTTTCAAGGCGTCTGTCTTTTCACATCAGGGTTCCAGCTGCGCTGTCTCCTCTCCACCTCCAGCAGCCACAGATCCCTCGGGTGTCTCCAGACGTGGATAGACCTGCGCCCAACTTCCTCCATCCGACCGGGCTCCACCTGGAACCGCCTCTGGTTGTCCTGCTGTTTGTGCGGACTGTGATCTCTGCGTACTTGAGCATCAACCTTGGTCTTCGAGGGAGCCCACTTCCTTTTCATCAGATCACCGGTCCTGCGACTGGCCCCCGACTCCAGCTGCTCCGACACGTGGGCTCTCGTGGGTCTCCTCTTGGCAGGTCGTAGCTGGGAGCGCTTTACGATAACCACGCTCTGCGGTCTAGCCCCGTTTTCTCCTGGCGTTAGCACCTTGTCCTGATGAACCTCATCGGGGGTCCTGTCGTGCCGTCCGGCACCCTCATCCAAGGCAGCCTGCGTGACGGCATCGGGTCCGTCGCGAGAGGTCTCCGCGTGGCGCAGTGTGTGCACTCCCAAATTCACATTGACCACCCAGTCCGAATCCCACACCTCAGCACCCTCCAAGGCAGGAACAGGCCGGTCCCATAGTCTGCATCCAGACCATTCTTCACCGGAGACGTTCATAATGGAGAACCCAATGCTGTAAAATAGGTTGCAACCCATAACGTTACCACCGGATGCAGAAACGTTAATGCGAACGCTGGGCGCCACACTGTCCTTATATCGGGCCTCCATCTCCACATAGCCCAATATAGCCAACCTGTCCCACCCATAACCATAATATTCCACTCATTGTCTTCTTATCTGTTGGTAGGGAAACAGTCTGTCCATGGTTTCAAGATTCAGGACAGAGATCATCACTCCCGTGTCCACTAAGAGCGGGACCTCGGCTCCATCCAACGTGATGTTGCATCCAATTCTCCCTGTTGTCTTTGGGGAGACGGTATGCACAACGGTCGGAGTCTTCTGCGCAGCACCTGGATCTCTCCCGCGGCTCCTGCATACGAAGTTTTTGCACACCCTGGAAAAATGGTTTAAAAGACCGCATTTGCCACAACGCTTTCCTTTTGCCAGGCACACTCTGGACTTATAGCGGTGCTCAGTGGACCCACATCCATAACATTCTGGCGTACCAGGGGCAGACCTTATCCTGACCACGGAGGCAAAATCATCCTCTCCGCACTCGCCATCACAAGGGTCCACACGCAGTGCCTCAGCGCAAGACACATTCTTCTCCAGAGGGGCCCCTTCAGTTAGGCCCCTCGCAATGGTCTCTGCTGCCTCGTACTGTTGGGTGAGCTTGACAGCCTCCACTAACGTCATTTCTCCTGGGTGAGTCAACAACCTGGACTGGGCCGCCGTGCAACAGACGTGCTCCGCCAACTGGTCCTGAATCATCTCGTCCTCCAGGGTCCCGAATCTGCATTTCCTTGCCAGCTCTCGGAGGTGTGCCACGAATCTTCGCACGGGTTCTCCTGACCGCTGGCGGCGCTGTCGGAATTGAATGGTTTCACAATGACATTCTCCGGCGCCTTAAAGTAGCGCACCATTAGCTGCACCACATCGTCAAAGCTGTCCGCTCCTCCCAAATTCTCAAGAATCCTCTGCCCTTCCATTCCTAAATTATGTACTAACACAGCTCATGCACGGAGCTTCTCCATATCTCCCAAACCCAGTGCAACAAAATAGTTGGTAAAGGCAGCGAACCACCTAGGCCACGGCACGAGCGGCTCGCCCGGGGCCTCGAGGAATGGCCGAAAGCTAGCAATAGAGCGTTCCATTACCGCTTTTACCTTGTCGCCATTTGTTATGTCCATAATGTAGGAAGGAAGAGTGAGTCTCACCTCGGTTAACAGGGGTTTATTATATACAATACACAAACTACAGTATATACAGAGGCTTACGGCACTCTCCTGCTGGCCAGGTGGCAGAGCCTCTTCCGCCCACTCTTTTATACCCTGGGCGGCGTCACCACCGGAAACCGGTAGTAGCCACCTCGGTCTATCCCGTGACCAACCCAGCCGCCATCTTTGCAATACCAGCCTATTTACATACATAACAATATCACCTAAAAATATCTCAGTAAATAAGATAAAATAATACATAACAGCATATATTACATTTAGTCCATTCCAGACAACCTGGCAGGCATTCTATATGCACGCACATAAAAGCATGTGTATTCACAAGCATGTGTGCGCATGCTGATGGTGGTGGGAGGTGGTGTCAAGGATCTCTACCTTCCAGGATACTGTTAAAAATCTTGATGGCTGTTGGAACAAAGGATCTCCTGTACCGCGTAGTCCGTGAGTGCAGCGAGGTCAGCTGCTCACTACAGCCGCTTCTCTGTCCTACCAAGCTGTAATGAAGGGGGTGGTTGGCATTGTTCCTTATAACCTGCAACTTGTCCCTCATCCGCTTATCCACCACAACCTCCAGTGGGTCAAGTTTCCTCCCCACCACCAAACCAGCCTTCTTGACCAGCCTACCCAGTCGTCTGATGTCCCTTGCTATTATATTGCCTCCCCAACAAACAGCTGCATAAAAGATGACACTTGCCACCACAGTCTGATAAAGCATAGTCAGCATCTCCCTGCAAACATCAAAAGACCTAAGTCTCCGCAGAAAAAACAATCTACTCTGTCCCTTCCTGTAGAGTGCCTCCATGTTAGCAGACCACTCCAAGTTACTGTCCAAGTACACACCCAGATATTTATAGGTGTGTACTATCTCAACTGGTTCACCCTGAATAGTAACAGGCTGCAGGGGAGGCTTGGACCTACAAAAATCCACAACCATCTCCTTAGTCTTAGTGGTGTTCAAAAGCGCGCCATCCCTCTCACTCCAAACACCGAAGGCATCAACCAGGCCCCTGTACTCCATTTCCTGTCCCTCCTGCACACATGCCACAATAACTGTATCATCAGAATACTTCTGAATGTGGCATGACTGTGTTGTAATTGAAGTCTGATGTGTACAGGGTGAACAGGTACGAAGCCAGGACTGCCCCCTGTGGAGCCCTCGTGCTACTTTCCACAATCCCTGAGACGCAGCCCCCAAGTCTGATAAACGGTGGTCTTCCCGTCAAATAGTCGGAGATTCAGGAAATAAAGGAGGGGTCCACCCCATCTTCTCAAGCTTCGTTCTCAGCAACAAAGGCTGGATGGTATTGAAAGCGTTCAAAAAGTCAAAGAATATAATCCTCACCTGGCTTCCCAACTCATCCAAGTAGAAGCATGTCTGATGTATGCCTATATGCCTGAAGCAGAGGATGGCATCATCCACTCCAATGTGATCCCGGTACCCAAACTGCAAGGGGTCCAATGCGGATGTAGTCTGCTGTCTCAAATGGTGGGGAAACACTCTCTCCAGCGTCTTCATAACATGAGATGTGAGGGCCACTGATCTGTAGTCGTTAAGCTCGGCCAGATGCCCAATTTTGGGAACCGGTAAAAGACATGATGTTTTCCACAAGACCAGGACCTTCCCTGTCTGCAGGCTTATGTTGAAGAGCTTCTGGAGGGGCCCAGCAAGCTGGTCAGCACAAACCTTCAGCAGCTGGAAACACACACGATCCGGTCCTGCAGCTTTTCCTGGATTCAGCTTTCTCAGTTACATCCTCACCTCATCCACTGCAAAGAACAGATCAGGTGGAGGAGCACTTGAGGCAGTAGTGTCATCACAGCTGCAGTGCCGAGGGAAAACAGGAGAAGAACTAAAAGAACTAGATAGTGAGGGTGGGGGAACTGCTACTGGAGAGGTAGAGGGGATGAAGTTGGAACAGAGCTTGTAGATGAAGCCGCTGAATCAAACCTGCTATAAAATTGATTAAATTCATCAGCCCAACATCAGCCCACACAGCTCACCAACAGTGAGCTGTGTGGAGTTTGCATGTTCTCCCCGTGTTGCGTGGGTTTACTCCGGGATTTCTCCGGTTTCCTCCCGCATACCAAAAACATGTAGGTTTAGGGCGCTCGCGCACGCAGCGACCGGCAGCCGGTGGCTTGTCACCAGACTGCAAACCAAATCTACCTGCGGGTACAAATAAGTAACCAAAAACAAAAAAAAACAAAAAACAAAAAAAGCCCTTACCACATCACCTACAATGGCCCGACCCCCACCTCTGGCTTTTAAACATCTGCCACAAAAAGGTCTTGTTCTGTTCCCAGTAAGGGGGCTCAGCAGCAGTTAATTACCACTACTGCTGAGCTCACTCCACTGGTATCTGCTGCCATTTCTGCCACTGCTGTTTCCATCCCTCCATCCTTACCTGCATATCCTGTGTCCCCTCATACAGTATTTGTTCTGAGTGTCTGCCAGTACTGGGTGGTAACCAGATTATCTGGGAGGAGCCCACAGTTCCTGAGGACCCAGTGATTTGCCAGATCAGGGCTGTGGCATTGGACCCCTGTGTAGAGGTGATGAGGAAGAGCAGGAGGAGCGCTGACAGGCTGTGCTTGCCCAGAAGGAGCTTATACTGGACTACAAACCATAGTTCCTTCCACAGCATGTGTCCCAGTTGGGTTGGGACCAGCTAGCAACAGATGTACCAACACCATGGCGCCTCCCAGCTCCAGTACCTGCTCCACGGCGCCTCCCAGTTCCTGTACCAGCTCTATGGCACCTCCCAGCTCCAGTACCTGTTCCACCTGTAGCTCACCCAGAGCCCGCCATTCCAGCTCCTGATCCTGAGGTGGTCACCCTGGGAGCAGAAGACGAGGAGTTAAGGCAAGTACCTTTTCATTTATGTTCAAACATCCCTTTTGAAAAGACTTGTCTTGCCTCTGGTGGGGGGACTCAAGCACACATACCACCAGCTGCTAAGTCTTCCACACCAGTATCTGCTGCTAATGACTGTGGTGTCGCCTCAGTGACCTCCTGTTTTCCTCCATCGTCTGAGATGGCTGTGCTGAGGATGGGGTCGCAGGAGGACCATGCTCCAGCAGTTGCTTCAGAGATCAGGAGACCTCCAGCCGCTGCTTCAGGGGTCAGGAGACCTCCAGCCGCTGCTTCAGGGGTCAGGAGACCTCCAGCCGCTGCTTCAGGGGTCAGGAGACCTCCAGCCGCTGCTTCAGGGGTCAGGAGACCTCCAGCCGCTGCTTCAGGGGTCAGGAGACCTCCAGCCGCTGCTTCAGAGGTCAGGAGACCTCCAGCCGCTGCTTCAGAGGTCAGGAGACCTCCAGCCGCTGCTTCAGAGGTCAGGAGACCTCCAGCCACTGCTTCAGAGGTCAGGAGACCTCCAGCCACTGCTTCAGAGGTCAGGAGACCTCCAGCCACTGCTTCAGAGGTCAGGAGACCTCCAGCCATTGCTTCAGGGTGTCACGATCTGAGCATGGGGGATTTCACTGTGCTCTGTCTCTTTGTCTTTTTGTTTTTCCTTATTTGTATAATATTGTATTTTGGAGTCAATGCCAGTGTCTGCTCTTTTCTTTCTCTCTCTGGAGTTGCAGTTGTCAGGAGCACTTCCAGACTTTTCCCCTGGATGTGGGTGGTGCTCCTGTCAAACTGTCAGCTCCGTCTCCCCTCCTCATAACTCACAGCTGATTGTCATTTTCTCCCCAGCCCGCTCATGTGATTCACACCAGTTACTTTTTGTGTTGTTTCTTATCCTATTCAAGGGCTGTTATTGTCATTTCTCATTGCCAGAGTCTTAAGTTCTCTACCCTCATCTCCACCAGAGCCCAGCCCTTGTTCTGGTGAGGTAATTTGTAAGTTTACTTTGCTTGTCTTTTTGGGATTTTGTGTTTGAGCTCTGTTTTGGATTTTGTGTTTGGTTTTCTTAATAAATTTCAGATACTGCAGTCCTGCGCATGGGTCTCACCTCTCTCCTCCGAGGGGCGATTCATGACAGAAGACTCCGGCCAATTTGAGATCCAGTGGCTGCAGTTTGTGTTAATTTTGCTTTGTTTCACTTCAGCAGCAGTGTAGGCTCACAGGTTTTCCCTATTTTTCCCCAGTTTTGTTTTTTCACCAGGGGTTTGCCATGTCAGTCACCCCAGATTTTTCAACCCTGGGTCTGAGCGAAGCGGAGCGGTGGTACGTGTGTGTCCTGGAGGACATTCTTTCACAGACTCGTGCCTCCCGTACTCCCAAGGCAACCTGAGAGTGTCTGGAGGCTGCGGCGCAGGTAGTTGAGGCATACCCAAGCCTGTGGGACCACCCAGAGCTCGCGGACCTGCTCCTTTCCATTATCACCCTACAACCTATGAGTCACCGGCTGGGGGAATCCATCCTTTTGTCGGTGTCTGCGCCTACGAAGAGCAAGCACCGGCCGACACAGAAGTCTCAGCCTCTCGCCGCTCTCTGGTGGCTGCTCCACCTTCTCCTCCTTAACACTGGCCCGCACTATCGGCCGAGGAGCTGGAGGAGCGCAGGCGGGCCATTTTAGTGGAGACAGAGCTCCTTCTAGAATATAAGCCATGGCTTCTCCCGGATCTCGCTCAACAACTGAAGGAGGTTTCACTGGGACCTCTTCCACCTCTCCAGGAGCCAACGTCTCCACCTCCCGTCTCCCGCCATCGCTCAAGGAAATCCCACCGAAGGAACGCCTCCACCTCTCTGTCGGCAGTCTCTCCCACGTCAAGCCAGACAACTCCCGCAGCAGTTTTCTCCTCATGTTTCTCCTCATCGGCTGTCCCATCAGCTCACTCATCCTCCATTGTTGCTGCAACTCTTGTCTCCTTGACATCTCCTCCTGCTGCTTGAGAGTCTGGCTGATTCCTTCCCGGCTCCGCCCGTTACTGTGTCTGCAAGGGCAGCTCCTCCACGTTCCTCTGAGGGGCCTACAACCATTAGAGTCATGGAGAGGACTGATTTCCAACCAGCTGAAGCAGATGACATCACATCCCAGGAACCCAGGCAAGTGTTTTTTCACTCTTATTCACCTAAATATGAATTATCTTGCCTGATTCCCGGTGGTGAGGCTCAAACTAGGCAGTCTTCTGAGCCCTCACCACCTGCTGCAGCTTTAGACTGTTCACCTGCTCTCTCCGTGTCTCCTCCTTTCCCCCATGAGTGTTCGCCAGCCCCAGGACTGAGCCGCCGGGCTATGGAGGAGCCTGCGGCCCTGGAAGACCTGGTTCCAGCCCCGCAGCCATGGTTTGGATGGAGGGAGAGCACTGCGACTGAGCCGAAACCTGTGCCGATGATTGGAGCATCCCCTGACCTCGGCAGAACAAGGTCCAATGCCAGCAGGAAGCCGACTTCCTGTGTCCACGTCAGGCGAGCCACCTGCATGGGTCACATCACTGGGGGGTCCCGGGACTGCATTGACCACGATGCCTGCTGCTGGGGCCGCCACAGCAGAGTTTGAGCTGGTCCTCCAGAGGGCCGGGCCCAAGGAGTCGTCGTCCAGATCGACAGAGTCCTGGACGGCAAGTGTTCCC
Organism: Pholidichthys leucotaenia; assembly: GCA_020510985.1. NCBI lineage: Eukaryota > Metazoa > Chordata > Actinopteri > Cichliformes > Pholidichthyidae > Pholidichthys > Pholidichthys leucotaenia. The sequence goes on from CM035844.1 coordinate 167,553,239, forward strand.
CTTTGTCTTTGCTGTTTCTATTTTGGAGAGATCTTGTCTGGCTCTTGGTGGGGAGAGCCAGGTGCAGTCACCGGCTGCACGTGAGCTCACTTCGTCGGGCTCCACTGCCCCCGGTGACCCTGATCCTGTTTCTCTGCATCTCCCGTCTGAGCTTTTCCCCAGGATCATCCGGCTTTTCCAGAAGCCTCTGTGGGTCCAGCCTCGCCGCCCGAGATCACTGTGGGTCCAGCTCCTCCTGCCGAGGTCATCGTGGGTGCTCCGTCCCAGCCCGGGACCTCCGTGGGTGCTGCACCACCTCCGGCTGATGTGTTCACGGGTGCTCCGTCCCAGTGTGGGACCTCCGTCCCAGCGCGGGACCTCCAGGGGTGCTGCTCCACCTCCGGCTGAGGTCTTCGCGAGTGCTTCATCCCTGCCTGGGACCTCCGTGGGTGCTGCTCCACCTCCGGCTGAGGTCTTTGCGGGTGCTCCATCCCAGCCTGGGACCTCCGTGGGTGCCGTTTCCCCTCCGGCTGAGGTCTTCGCGGGTGCTCCGTTCCAGCCTGGGGTTTCCGAGGGTGCTGCTTCCCCATCAGTTGAGGTTGTCACAGGTGCTCTATCCCAGCCTGGGCCCTCTGGGGGTGCAGCTTTGGCCCAGTCCGGGTCCTCCATGGGTGCAGCTCTTACCCAGTCTGGGTCCTCCGTGGATGCAGCTCTGGCCCGGTCTGGGTCCACCGTGGGTGCCACCTCACTCCAGCCCAGAGTGAGGTGGCCCAGTTGCAGCTTTGCTGCAGCCCGGAGCCAAAGCGGGTGCTGCTTTGCTGCAGCCCAGAGCCAAAGCGGGTGCTGCTTTGCTGCAGCCCAGAGCCACCATGGGTGCTGCTTTGCTCCAGCCCGGAGCCACTGTGGGTGCAGCTATGTCCCAGTCTGGGACCACCGCGGGTGCAGCTATGTCCTAGTCCGGGACCACTGCAGGTGCTGTTATGTCCCAGTCCGGGACCACAGAGGGTGCTACAGGCCAGTCCGAGGGTGTCGTGGTTCCCCCTCCTCTGCCAGACGCCGTCGTGGTTCCCCCTCCTCTGCCAGAGGCTGTCATGGTTCCCCCTCCTCTGCCTGACATTGTGGAGGGTCCCCCTATTCCTCCATCCTCCTCAACTCTGGTCGTCCCAGTTGGGCAGCTGCCCCCTGGACCACCTTTTCTGTGCTGGTGTTTAAAGAACTCTGGCCGACCGCCTGACAGACTGTGGCCATTGGGTTGGGTGGCTCATATTCTCCGTCAGGCCACCCGACTCTTGTCACCTTGCCATCTGCCAGGCCTGGGACTTTGGACGGTCACCGGAACTGTCTAGCCTGTTGGTCCAGGGGGCCTAGGTCCCTGATTTTGTCTGGTGTGGATCCTGAGTGGGGTTTTTGTTTGCCCCTAGCCTGGGTTTTGCTGGGGGCTGAGTTATCCATCCATCTATCCATCTTCTTCCACTTAATCCTTTTCGGGTCACGGGGGGGCTGGAGCCTATCCCAGCATCTTTGGGTGAGAGGCAGGGTACACCCTGGACAGATCGCCAGTCCATCGCAGTCGCCAGTCCATCCTATAACTCAGTCGAGTCCATTGCGATGGACTGGACTGATTTATAGGAGTTATTATTTTCTCTGGTTTGTTTCGGTCCCTCCGTACCTGGGTCCCCCTCCTCCCACTCGGGGTGGGGTTGTTTTCTTGTCTTTTGGCAGGGTGGGTTCTTAGTGTGGGTGGGCCCTTGTTTTTCTTTTGATGTTGCCTGGGGTGTCTGGTTTCCACGTCTATGCCAGTGTCTGCTCTATTCATTCTTCTCTCTGGAGTTGCAGTTGTCAGGAGCACTTCAGGCCTTTTCCCCTGGTTGTGGGCAGTGCTCCTGTCAAACTGTCAGCTCCGTCTCCCCTCCTTATGACTCACAGCTGATTGTCATTTTCTCCCTAGCCGACTCGTGATTCACACCGGTTACTTTTTGTGTTAATTGTTTCTTATCCTATTTAAGGGCTGTTATTGTCATTTCTCATTGCCGGAGTGTCAGAAAAATTATGTGTATGCATATTATCATTTTTATATAATCCAATCAAGTATATATAACTGTATGTAACTGTCTGCTGAAAAATACTAAAACTGTCTGTGTATTAGAAGTTTTGTACATGATGCATGAAGATTGAAGTTGTTTTTTCTTATTTTAATTATGTTGAAATTCCAGTTCTCCTTTCATGGTAGATTTAGCTTAAGGCACATGATGACCTGGGCTGCACAGTATGACCTGCCCTAAGAAACTGTTACTCCTTAGAACACAAGGTGGACTCTGATAAAGTGAAACTGTTCCTTTTTCTTTGATGTCAGCATATTTCATCATGATTGTATAAGGGAGTATATGATAGATGTTTCTGTTTGATCATGCAAACTGCTGTGTATAAATTGTCTGAACTCTGATGATTGTCTTCAGTACTGATCTCCTGTAACCAGGATTTGTGCTCCTTGCATTGCAAGTAAACAAAAGCTCATGAGAAATAGAATTTTGTGTCTTGAATCTTTATTGAGGTAACGAACTAATATACGATCACTTTTATGAGTTTCTAGATTCCTGACATACGTGGTGCCGGTGACCCGGATGGACAACAGGCTAGAGGGTGCCAGAAGCGACGCCTTCTCTGGGTTGAAATCCGTGCGCACGGTCTGACCACTGGTCAGCTTTGGAAACCCGCTTTCTGGGAACTCCGGAGGAGGACCGGCGCCCTGGCTCTCCCTAGTTGACGTCCATCCTCGATAATAAAGAGAAAGCAGTCATAAAGTAAGTGACGTCTTTTGTTATTAAGTGTAAGGATACAGTGAGTTTCCTATATTACGGTCAGGGACCATAAAAGTCAGTATACACTCAATACGTTACAAGAATCTCCTAATCCATCCTGAGTGAGTAATGTAACAAAGAGCCACAAGAACCTTTTTCAAAATCAATAAGTGAGTGTCGCTCATAAGTCTGAAAAGAGTGTAATGGTAGAAAAAAATGGTCGGGGACCATAAGTAAGTTGCCAGGTTTTGAATACATGTAATGGTAATATAGCGGCGACTATATTTTTCCTGACAACAAGGATAAAAGGTTGTGATACCTGGTCTGGGACCAAAAAAGAATATCGGGTCGTCTGGGACGTAATGGTAGTGTGTTGAACCGAAATAACACACTTTTCCTGGTAAAATACTTTAATTCCTGTGGAATTAACAAAGGCTAAAAATGGGTAATTGCGCAAGAAAAACAGAAAACAAGAAAAAATCTAAACAAAAGAAAAAAGAGGAAACGGCATGCCGAACAGTTAAAAATTATAATTACCATTTAAAGGAAAAAGAGCAAATAAAGGATCCTGAAAAATATTTAAATAAATGGGAAAAAGATTATTCTTTCAAACCCACGCTGAATGTGGATGAATGTGCGGTCCTAGTATCAACTGTAAAACTTATAACTAAAGGCAATAAGAAAGGGAAAAGTAAGCTAAGTTCTGAACTTAAATGTGCCAATCTCTGGGCAATGGCGGCTATAGACGCCAAAGCCAAATCAGATCAAGGGAGAAAAAATGATGAAAAAGAAAAAAAACAAAAAACCAAGGTGTAAGAGTCAAAACAGCGAGGAGCCCTTAAGTCACGGGGAGGAGGAAGCACATCCTCCCCTGTCTCACTCAACTTCTGATCCTAAGGAGGGTCCTTATAATGCATTAATGAAAGAGGCCAGAGAGGTTGAACAAAAGTATCTCCCTCAAAACAGTGAACACACATCAGCTTTTCCGGTGATTGTCAAATCTGTAAAGGTGGAAGAGGGACAGCCAAAACAAGACAGGCTGTATTTTAAACCTTGGACCCCCCAAGAAATAATTCAGGCGGCCAAGAGCATACCAAATCCTGAAGAGGATTTGACCAGGTGCATTCGGGAGCTTAAAGATTTGTTGTTAATACACTATTTAGGTCCCTCAGAAATGTTTAAAATACTGAGAACTGTGTGTGGTGAAAAAGTGAATGAATATATAAATGAACATTTTGATCCTGATTATGAAGACAAAATTGCTGGGGTAACATTTTTAAAGGACACGTTGATGCAGAAGAAAAAGTTAAAAGTAGGACAGCTCCACTGCTCCTGAGCAGTGTAGAGGGTGAGGAGGAAGTGTTTGTTGCACGGATGGTGCAAGGTGGGGCTAGACCCAAGACAGGCAGGTCAATGCAAGTAAATGATGGAAATCAGGATGTTTGTTTTAATTGTGGCAAACCTGGTCACTGGGCCCGTGACTGCAGGTTTGGCCAAAGAGGTGGATTTGGAGGCAGGGGACCAAGTAGAGGTAGAAGAAGATTTCAGAATGATCAGAGAGGCAGGTTTCAGCAGGGCAGAGGAGGTAGAAATCAAAATGATTATGGAGGTGAGAATAGACAAGGACCCTCAGACAGAAGAGCATGACTAACCGACTGTGATGAACTCTCTTCTGAGGACAAACAGACAGTACTGGACCAACAGAAAAGACTATCTGAAGTGTTGACAAGGCCTAATGAGACTTTGGACTTGACTATGTACAGCAGTGCGTTGTTTGCCCCTACAATATGGTTACTAGTGAATGGAAAGGAGGTTGAATTTCTTTGTGACACAGGAGCCACACGCACTACTGTTCGCAAAATCCCCAAAGGTGCTAAATTTACTGGAAGAACTATTAAGGTTCAAAATGCAGGAGGTGGAACAACAACTGAGAGCCTTTATGGCCCAATTACATTAACAGACTCCTCCACAGGCAAAGTATGTATTTCAGAAGTGGTTGTGGCACTCTCCTGCCCAGTAAATTTACTCGGGAGAGATGTATTATTCAAACTTGACATTACATTAGGCCCAAATTTAAAAAATAAAAGAAGGATGACTACACTGATTTAAAGGACTCTGATTTTACAGATGTGATGTTTATATGATTTTGCACTGCAGGATACATTTATAATGGTGTAACAACATCATATTTCAGAAATGTGATAGCAATGAGGAATGTGCTTCTCCTGATTCAGCGGTGGCCAAGCTGGGTCAGGGTGAACTACATTGCACTCCATAATTTACCAAGGAATCTATGAAATAGGGGCATTCCTTGTAAAATATTAAATCAAATTCTAATTGGGCAAAACGTCCGCCTTTCCTTTGACTGAAAGGGTGTGACACAATATTTCAAATTCAACCTATCTGTGTTCAACTGGACAAACTGATCTTATTCATCAATGCTGAAGCATATCAAAAATGCACAGATAGTTATTTTCTTTTTCTTTTTCTTAAGTAGAATTTGTAAACTATTTCAAGAGATGTCACAAAAAGAAGCTATAATTATTGAAATCTTATTTTTGAAGGAACTGGGCTACCTGCAAATTTTATTTAAAATTAAAATTGTTAGCACACTTCCTTTCAGTAAAATCAAACAAATACCCTGTAACTTTGCTGCATGTGAGTCTCCATGTATCAAAACAGGGGGTATCAAAGAAATTAACAAATAATTAGCAATCCTCAGAAAAATAGATAATGCATAAAAAAAAAATTATCAATAAATGATTGATGATGAATTCAATTCAACTTTATGTACATAAGCGCTTCTCATTTCATTTTCTGTAGTACCCAGGATAAACATATGGCTACAGTTATAACTAAAATACATGCTGGGCAATACAGACCACTTTTTATTATTCATGGGATAATACAAATAAGAAGATCATGCCCTCTATTATGTTGTGAAGGGGGTTTTGCAGCAGGACAACCATTCCATATTGTTACCAGCTAGACTATTGTCGTACACTATAACCTTGTTGTCACAGCCACACCTTAAGCTTGTACCAAATTCCTTGTGGTTATTTACTGATGGCTCATTTAAAAAAAAAAAAAAAAAAAAAGGGGCAACAGAGGAGCGAGCGGTGGTTCTCTCTCCCATCAGCAAGGGGGGGGGGGGGGGGGGGTGAACGGCAGCTCTCTCTCTCTACTTAGCAAGGGAAAAAGCGAGCGACAGGCTTGCTTAGTAAAAAATAGAAGTGTGCTTATGCTGTAACAATGTTGTCTGGGGTCCTGATTGTGTAAAAATTCCACAACCTGCATCACCTCCAACAGCTGAACTATTGGCTACTAACCTGAATGTAACTTATCTGTACAGACAGTAAATATGCTTATAACGCATGCCATCTGCATACTGTTACCTTGAATCTGCGGGGGTTTGTCACCTCCACAGGAAAACCAGTAAATATCGATAGCAATTATTGCAGCTACGTAATGTTTTGATGCTACCACGTTATGTGGCAGTTATTCACTGCCCTGCCCACACTAATGGCACTGACTTGTTTAACTGCAGTAATCGCTTGGCTGATAACGTTGCTCACTGTACTGCTATTAATCTTTTAAGAACCATCTGTTTTATTAATGATGTTGATGTTTTAAAAGATTGTTAAAATAATATGGACCTTCCTCCTGTTTCATATGTAAATAATTAGATATACATTTGGCTTGCCTGACGAAAATTTGCTCTGCCACCCACATTATATAAATGAGCTGTCCTGGTGGCACATGGCCAATCATGTGCCAACAGGAGGGAAATCAATGAATGATGAGGATGTTGGAAAAACTGTCCTAATATTTTGAAAGAAGTAACAAAAACATGCCAAAAGTGCATCATTTGTTTATAAAATAATGCTCAAGGAGCAATGGAAAGCTACAATATTGCTTGGTGTTGATTAACACCTTCACAAAGTGGACAGAAATTTGTCCCACATCCTCAGCAAATGCCGCATTTGTGTGTAAAACTCTAGTAAATTATGTTTTTCTGTTTTTGGGGTTCCAGAACTGATTTATGCAGATAATGAAACTCATTTTACAGCACAAACAGTTCAAGACTTAATCCAAGCTGTAAGATCAAATTTCATAGTATCTACCACCCACAAAGTACAGGTTTTGTAAAAAGAAAAATGGTACAATCAAACAAAGGCTGGAAAAAAAACTATACATGGAAAGGGTATTACTTGGCCAGAAGCCCTGAAATTAGTCAGACTAACCATTAACTCTGTACTAGACCTAAAGACAGGATTATCACCTTTTGAATGTGTTTTTCACGGTCCTCATGCATTACCTGACCTCTCACCACTAACCACGCCTAACAAATACACAGATCTTGGTGAACATCTCAGGGAATGTTTTGATCCTGTCAGAAGCTCTCTCTCCTCCACAGAAAAAAGCGGATAACCCGTTGCAACTTGGAGGCTATGTAAAGAACCACCACCGACAACACTGGACACTCCCACTCCCACTGCAGTATGTATTGCTGAATGACCATCTTGGATTCACGTTAAAAGACTACGGGTGCCTATAAGGGAACTAACTAACTTGTTTCCCTGAGTAAGTCCAGTTACAAAGGGGGCGTGTCCTTTTAAGGACAAGGCCGTCTCAACCCTGGTGAAGAAAGAGGCCCGGAGGGGTACTCTCTCAGGTGGAAGCATGGCACCAAAATTATTGATGACTCTGTGTTCAGCACTTCTCCTGACAGTGGGGTAGTAATCTCTTTCTGATTCAAGGACAAGGAACCCACGAAGCACGGACAATGAACAATACGTGGATTATATGCATAACTTGTGGTACCATGGTGGTTTCAGTGAGAGGACTGGGAATCAATACTTCTTGCTATGTGTGTTCATTGCTACCCCATTCACACAAGACTGCAATACCCATGATCCCTGCTCCACTGAGTGAAGAGGAAACACCCGGAGCGACAATAGCGATGAACTCTCTGTTTAATACAAGCAGTAATGTTGGACATTGGTTGGTGGGTAAACTATCTGGAAAACAGAGAATTAGTGATTTTAAAGGTATTATGAGTACTCTTTTTCCAATGTATGGCAGTGCTCTAGCTATACACCACATAAATGCATTAGCATGGACAATGGAAAATCTGACTGTATTAATGGAGCAAGGATTCACAACTTTAAATGAAGAACAAAAATTAGCCATTTGAATGATATTTTACACTTACAGCATGGGTTAGATGAAGATAAAGGTTGGGGCTCCTGGGATTGGTTTCAAAGTAGAACTTGGTGGCAGATTCTTTTGAAATAGTTAACCCCATTGATTGTGATATTAATCTTATTCTGTGTGCTTTTCATGTGTGTCATTCCCTGTATAAGGTCCATAATAAATAGAGCTCTTGCTCAACACACTTACATGTTACAATCTGTTATGCTCCAACTCGGGGTGGGGCCTGTACAATATACTGACTTGAGACAACAAGGTAATGGTGATTGTGATGACAGAACCACTGTTTAGATTTGGAAGTGATGCTCAATGAATGTCAATGTAGAAAATCGTGAGAAGATACATTGTACTGATGATTGCATGTGATTTAAATTGATAAAAATGATAAACAGGAGGGAATGTCAGAAAAATTATGTGTATGCATATTATCATTTTTATATAATCCAATCAAGTATATATAACTGTATGTAACTGTCTGCTGAAAAATACTAAAACTGTCTGTGTATTAGAAGTTTTGTACATGATGCATGAAGATTGAAGTTGTTTTTTCTTATTTTAATTATGTTGAAATTCCAGTTCTCCTTTCATGGTAGATTTAGCTTAAGGCACATGATGACCTGGGCTGCACAGTATGACCTGCCCTAAGAAACTGTTACTCCTTAGAACACAAGGTGGACTCTGATAAAGTGAAACTGTTCCTTTTTCTTTGATGTCAGCATATTTCATCATGATTGTATAAGGGAGTATATGATAGATGTTTCTGTTTGATCATGCAAACTGCTGTGTATAAATTGTCTGAACTCTGATGATTGTCTTTAGTACTGATCTCCTGTAACCAGGATTTGTGCTCCTTGCATTGCAAGTAAACAAAAGCTCATGAGAAATAGAATTTTGTGTCTTGAATCTTTATTGAGGTAACGAACTAATATACGATCACTTTTATGAGTTTCTAGATTCCTGACACGGAGTCTTAAGTTCTCTACCCTCATCTCCACCAGAGCCCAGCCCTTGTTCTGGTGAGGTAATTTGTAAGTTTACTTTGCTTGTCTTTTTGGGATTTTGTGTTTGAGCTCTGTTTTGGATTTTGTGTTTGATTTTCTTAATAAATTTCACATACTGCAGTCCTGCACGTGGGTCTCACCTCTCTGCCCCAAGGGGTGATCTCGATGACACAGGGATCAGGAGACCTCCAACCCCGTTGCTCCAGAGGTTGAACAGTCCACTCCACCCGTCATTGCTCCAGAGGTTGAGCAGTCCACAACACCTGTCATTGCTCCAGAGGTCGAGCAGTCCACGACACCTGTCATTGCTCCAGAGGTCGAGCAGTCCACGACACCTGTTATTGCTCCAGAGGTCGAGCAGTCCACGACACGTTATTGCTCCAGAGGTTGAGCAGTCCGCTCCACCCATCGTTGCTCCAGAGGTCGAGCAGTCTGCTCCACCCATCGCAGTTCCTGAGGGCAAGCAGTCCGCTCCACCCATCACAGTTCCTGAGGGCGAGCAGTCCGCTCCACCCATCGCAGTTCCTGAGGGCGAGCAGTCCGCTCCTCCCGTCACGTTTCCTGAAGGTGAGCAGTCCACCCCATCCATCGCAGTTCCTGAGCGTGAGCAGTCCGCCCCACCTATCACAGTTCCTGAGCGTGAGCAGTCTGCCCCACCCATCACAGTCGTAGAGGTGGATCAGTCTGCCCCACCCATCATTTCAGTGGCCAAGCAATCCGCTCTGTCTGGGCCGTCCGAGCAGTGCACTCTGCTGGCCATTTCAGAGGCTGTGTGTGTGGGGGGGGTACCTGCTGCTTTTGAGGTCAGTGTGTCATCGTTGCTCCCTACAGACCTGAAAGCTCCCTTGATGCAGCTCTTAGACTTGGGAACTCATTTGTTGTTGCGTCCCAAGCTCAGCGCCCTTCACCCTCCTGGTTTTGTAGTCCGGTAGCCTAAGGACTTTAGTAGGCCACCAGACCCGCCATGTACTTCGGTCTGGGGACCCTTGGACTTGGGTAGGCCCCTGGATCTGCTTTGTTCTCCGGTCCAGTGGTCTTGGGACAAAGGAAGACCACCTGACCTGCCATGTTCCTGTTTTTGGGCTTTGCACTGTGGTTGGCCCCATGTGACTATGTGTTGTTTTAGACTTTAGGGGGTGGGGTAAGAATTGTTTCTTAAGTTGTAAAAGTACAAAAGAGAGTCACAGATTTAATTAAAGGGAAAAAAGGGGAAGACATTAAACATTTGGGTAAAACAGTCACTAATTTTCAGGGGGAAAGGTCACAATTTTAATGGAAATTGCTACAAAATGGGGAAGAAAATGATAAACATCACAAATTTTGTGAAAGATATCTTAAATTAAGGAGACATTCTACAAATTCATTGGGAAAGAAAAAAGAACATGCAAATGTGAGACTAACTTATAAAAAGAAAGAAAAGAAAGTAGCAAGATGTCATGTGCTGAGGTTCCTTGTTATCCTTGACCTCAGACACAGGTTACTGTTGTATTTCGTCCGGTTCCGGTTCCGCCGGACCGGTGGCGCCACACGAGTAGGCTGCCCGTTGCAACAGCCTTTTTTTTTAATCTTCCTTCTTCTTTCTACACCTTTCACTCTGTATATATATCACGGACGCACGGATCGCCCCGGGGGTCTCCCGGGTCGGCGGACGGAGCTACGGCTTGCAGTGGGAGACGCTACAGCGGGGAGGAGCTAGTGCTAGCTAGCACTTGGCCGCCGCCCGGTGCTAATGGGAAACTCGACATACCGGGAGCTGTAGCGAAAACGACGCGGGTGCCGGGCTGGAGTTTAGGCGGCGTGCAAGAAATATAAGACAGAATAATAAAGAGCGATGGCAAGAACCAAGCAGACCGCCCGTAAAATCTACTGGAGGAAGAAGCCCCCCAGGAGACAGCTAGCCACCAGGGCTGCTCGAAGAGGCGCTCCGGCCACCGGCAGAGTGAAGAGGCCTCGCCGTCACAGGCCCGTGGCTCTGAGAGAGATCCGTCGCTGCCAGAAATCCACGGAGCTGCTCATCCGTAAGCTGCCCGTCCAGCGCCTGGTGAGGGAGATCGCTCAGGACTTCAAGACCGTCCTGCATTTCCTGAGCTTCGCCGTCATGGCTCTGCAGGAGACCAGCGAGGCCCACCTGGTGGGTCTCTTCTTCGCTAAGGGGGTCATCATCATGCCCAAAGACTTCCAGCTGGCCCGCCGCATCCGCGGAGAGAGAGCTTAGACTTTCTGCTGCACATTCACCAACCAACCATAATGCTCTGCACTGTGTGTCTATATATATACATTTATAGTAATATGGACATATGTTTACTAGATGTTGTTTTTTCTTGCCTTCTGATTGTTGCTCTGAGTGTTGCTATCCCTGTGCTGTTGCAATCCTGGAATTTCCCCATTGTGGGACTAATAAAGGCTTATCTTATCTCATCTTATCTTATTTTGTCTCCTTGTTTTGTCCACTTATTGTCTGCATTTATTCTGTGTTCTGTTTTGTCTCGCCCTCTTCCTCCAGGCACTCTCCATTGGCTGTTCAGCCTGCCGCTGCTGTGAGCAGTCTGTAATCAATACACCTGCTGCAGCTCCTCACTGGATTTCACTCCTTGTCATTAGTTCTCTGTGTATTTATTTCCCACCAGTTCTCTCACTCACTGTCACAGCGTTAGTGACAGTGAGTGAGAGAACATGCACTCAGTCGCTCTGTTCAGTTTTCTCTCTGTGTTTGGACTATTTTCCCCAGGACTATATTTTGTGTTGTTTTTTCCCCCAGAGTCCAGCTGCGCTCCGGCACATTCATGTAAGTTCTCCTTTTCCCAGTTCATGTTTCTTGTTTCCCCCAGTGGACAGTTTTACCCTGGGGCTTTTGTGAACTGTCTCCCTCATAGCCAAACCTGACCCAGTTGAACGGTACTCATGTGTTGTGTAGCTACGGTCGTGTTGGATAATTTATATCGGACACTTGTTGCTTTTTTGACTCTCTATTAATAAACACACTCTTCACCTGCAAGTGGGCTTACCTCTCTTCATTTATGCGTGCGTAAAGGCGCATGTTATGACACAAGAGTGCATAAAAATGTAACAAATTTATCACAAGATACTCAGAATCAGAATCAGATGTATTGCCATTGTTCATGTGATACACAAACTAGGAATTTGTCTCGGTGCCATGCTGCAACATTAAAAACATAATGAGAAAAAGGGATAGACTAAAAAACTAAAGGACTAGAAACGTGCAATAAGTGTAGAAAAATAAATAATAATAAGTAATAATAATAATAATACTAGTAATAATGAGTAGTACTAGTCAAGGCAGTTTTAAAAAATTAGCATGTAGCAGATAATGTGAAGTACCACATAGTGCAGTCAATAATGCAACAGAAAAACAGTGATGATTGACATGAGTCTGGTTGAGCTGCTGTACATAGTGCACGAGAGTCAAAAGTCACTTAGTGTTCAGCAGTCTGATGGCAGAGGGGAAAAAGCTGTTCATGTGCCGGGAGCAGCTCTGATACTGTGATTTAAAAAAGAAAGAAAATATTAATTTAAAGTCACAAATTTAAGAAAAGGAAAAAAGAAACCTTATCAGAAGAAACTTGTTAAATTTAATTTCAAATAATAATTTTGGTGACTACGTTTGTTTCAAAAGAATAACACGAAAGAAATTAAAAAGAATAATAAAGTAATCCTTAATTAACAGTGATCCACCTGGCCTGGTACTCCCACCACCTACTCTGGGCAGGTGGATTTCTGTTATTGTTTTATTTTTTACTTTACAAGGTTAAGCAAGCTCATTGGTGCCCCTCTGCCCCCGTCTCAGACATCTACCTTACCCACCTCACCCGCAGTCATCAACATTACAGGCGACACCTCCCACCCCTCACACTCCCTCTTCAGGCCCCTGCCCTGGGGGAAAATGCACCGGAGCCTCCAGACCCGATCCACAAGATTGCTAAACAGCTTTGTCCATCAGGCCATCAGGACCCTGAACTCTGTCCACTCCCCCTCTTCCCCCCCGGACCATAATGTTATGTATGGGAATGTTGGTATTAGTAAGATGGCGGCCGGGTTGGACAGGGAATAAGCAGAGGTGGCGAACTACCGGTTTCCGGTGGTGATGCAACCCAGGGTATAAAGGATGGGAGCGGAAGAGACTAGTTCTCTTTTGTCACTGAACACCTGGCTTGCTGGAGAGTGCTGATCGTGTGTGGGTATTGTCACTACAATAAAGCTCCGTTAATAGTGACTACGCTCTGCTCATCATTGCCTGAATACGGACACAACATTTGGTGACGAGGTAAAAGCGGTTATGGAGAGGTCAGTTGCCAACTTTTGGCCTTTTCTGGAAACCCCGAGCGAGCCGCCCATGCCTTGGCCTAGGTAGTTTGCTGCATTTACAAATTATCTGGTGGCTTTGAACCTTGGCAAACTTGAGAAGCTTCGCGCGAGGGCTGTCCTTGTTCATAATTTGGGCATGGAGGGGCAGAGGATTTTGGAAACGTTAGGAGGAGCTAATAGCTTTGATGAAGTAGTGGAGCTAGTGGTGCGCTATTTTCGCGCCCCGGAAAACGTCACTGTCTGGCGCATTCAATTCCGACAGCGCCGCCAGCGATGGGGGAACCGGTGAGAAGATTCATCGCAGACCTTTGTGAGCTGGCGGGGGAATGCAGTTTTGGAAACCGGGAAGATGAGATGATACGGGACCAGCTTGCGGAGCATTTTCGCTGCCCTGCCGCCCAGTCCAGACTTCTGACCCACCCAAGTGAGCTGACGTTGACCGCCGCTATCAAGCTCGCTCAGCAATTTGAGGCAGCTGAGACAATAGCGAGGGGCCTTAGTGCAGGAGCCACTCCAAACCAGGACAAGCCTCGTTTCAAGGTGCTGTCATTGGACCCTGGTGATGAAGATAGCGGAGAGGACAAGTATGCCTCTGTGGTGAAGATAAAGTTCGCCTCAGGAACGCCGTGTTGTTATGGCTGTGGGTCCCAAAAACACCGCTATAAGTCCAGAGAAGGTCCAGCAAAGGGTAAGCATTGTGGGAAGTGTGGGCTGTTGAACCACTTTGCCAGAGTGTGCATTAACTTTGAGCGTAGGGACCGACAGCATGAGGCAGGTCCCTCACAGAAGGCTCCCACGATGATCCCTGTGGTTTCCCCGGAAACTACGGGACGGATTGGCTGTGAAGTGTCGCTAGATGGCGTCAAGTTTCCTCTGTTGGTGGATACGGGAGCTGTGAGCTTCGTGCTGAACCTGACGACCATGAAGAATTTAATTTCCCACCGCCAGATCCAGGAACACCGAAGCCCCTATTATGGATACGGTATGAACAAATTGGCCATCCTAGGATTTGTGGAGATGGAAGTGAGATATAGAACTGTGGTGGTGCCAGTGGCCCGCATCTACATCACCGCCGAGGGGGCCAGCAAAATGGGGTGTAACTTATTCTATGGACTGGGATTCTCCATCGCGAATGTCACCGGTGAGGAGTGGTCAGGCTGTGGGTTATGGGGCCGATCCGCTCCAGTGGTGGAGAATGAGGAGGTGTGGGACCCGGACTGGCTGGATACCACAGGTGGAGTGCATGCTCGGTGCCACGCGACACCACCCCGGAATGGACCCGATGTTAGTGTCCACGTTACCCATGGTGTGGGAACTGGACGGCACGCCAGGACCCCCAGGGTGGCCAATAAGGACGAGGTGCCCGCGCTGAGGACTGAGGGGGCGAGACCAGGGAGCGCAGTGCTGAAGCACTCCAAACGACGGCCTGCCAAGAGAACATTGAACCGGACCCGTGAGCTGACTGGTTTTGTGAAGGAGGCCTGTCGACAATAGAGTGACCCCAAGAAGAGAGAAAAGGCTTCCCTGAGGGTTGGAGACATCGTCCAGCCCAGGGTCGAGGCCTGGATGAGAGGGGATCACGGGTCACGCGAGAGGAGTGATGACCAGAGGCAGTTCCAGGCAGAGGCTGCCTGGAGCGATGGGTGCTTAGGCCTATTGGACAAGACATGGAGGCACCCGAACGAGCTGCGCTGCGTGGTGAGGAAGAGGAGATGGCGCAGTCCAACCCCAGAGGGCAAGAGGCGGTGGCACTCGGGGAGGGACCCATCGAATGGCTGAGGGTGTATTTGGGTGTTTTAGTTCCAGCCCAGGTCATGTTGTACATAGTTGATGCTATTGTGTCGGTGCCCTGAATATTATATCTGCTTGAGTAATATGATGGTTTTAGAGACAAGTTTTGTAGCACAAGTAAGAGATTTTATAGTATAATTGGGTAAACTGGATGTGTTGTATGCATTTTAAAGGGGCTCACATACTAAGTGGTTTGAGATTTACACAAAAAAAAATATATAAGGGAAAAGAAAGTAGAGGAAGAGAAAATTTTGTTGATTTTATAGTAAAATGTGATCACTGAGTTGATCGTTTGGCAAATGTATAAAGGAGCAAGATTTGGTCTTATGATGTGAAGTAAAGGAAAAGTAATTGTGTTTCATATTGCCCAACATGCTGTATTGTTTTATGATGCCCAGATTTGTGGGTGGTTGTGTTGGGGAGGGGGCCACCAATGGTGTTGTTGCCGTTAGTTTTACTTGTGTTAACTGTTGTTTGTTGTGTATGTTGTGGAGCTTTTGGGCGGTTAATTTAATTAGAAACACGACTTTCTTTATTTTGGATTGTTCTAGGATGTGGCGGCAGAATAACCTGCCTAGCCGTGTAGGGAGTGCTGGCAGTCTACCCAGCCCCCTGGCCTTGGTTGTGTGAATGGATAGGTTTGTTTATTTTGTACATAAAGTTTTATACGTATGTTAGTGTGTGACTCGGGAAACAATTGGGGTTGGTCAATCTGTGTGCATGATTTTTTTTTTTTTTTGAAGGGGGGGTGTTATGTATGGGAATGTTGGCATTAGTAAGATGGCGGCCTGGTTAGACAGGGAATAGGCAGAGGTGGCAAACTACCGGCTTCCGGTGGTGACACCACCCAGGGTATAAAGGATGGGAGCGGAAGAGGCTAGTCCTCTTTCGTTGTTGAACACCTGGCTTGCTGGAGAGTGCTGATCATCTGTGGGTATTGTCACCGTGGTTACTATAATAAAGCTCTAGTAACTCTGCTCTGCTCATCATTGCCTGAATATGGACACAACACATAATGCACTCACCGGCACAATAACCACCTCAGCTGTTGGCACAGAAAGACTGGTACACCAACAGTAATACATCTGCTGCTGTATATCTCTGCACCTTCACCTTACTGCAACCATTTCCACAAATGCCATATTATTGCAATACTGATCATGTGCAGTCCTATCTGTCACTGTCTGCACCTACACTACCACATCGAACTTTAAGCTACGAGTATTACTGCTCTACCTTTTCTGTTTATAGGATTACTGGGTTTCTTTATTGCACTATGAGATGTCTGGGTCTATCTTTTATCGCTATTTGCACTACGGGTGACATTACTGTACATAGACTGCTGTTGTTTTTCCAGTCATTCCTTTTTTCATATTGCGCACACCACTGAAGAGAGAGAAACGCCATTTCAGTTCTGTATGTCCTGTACGTATTGTAGTATTGACAAATAAAATCTTGAATCTTAAGAGGGGAAAAGAAAAGAGATTTTTCGTCGTCTGGTATCTGTCTCTTAAGAGGAGGGTACTGTCAGATTTCTGAGCATGGTCTGGGGATCATGCTCATACTTTGAGTTACTTCTTTGAATTTTCTGCATTAATTATTATTTGTTAGGTTCATGATTCTGTTCTTAGTTCTGTGAGTATTATCATTATTTTGAACTGGGGTTTAGTTTGGTTATTATTTGCATTATTATTGTCATGGTCTTGTCTCCCCTGATCCCCTGTTCATGTTCTGTGTCTCCTCTGTTTGCGATTGTGTGTAGCGCCGCCCATACTGTCATCTCTGTGTTCTTCATGTGTCAGCTGTCAGTCATGATTGGTCTCCTCACTTGTGCCGTGTTTTCTTGATTACTACCCTGTCTAAACTGTATATGTGCATCCCAGTCTGTGTCCTGTGTGGCGACCTTGAGTCAACTTGGCATCTTACATACGCTTCTGTCTTGCCTGTCCTGATTATGCCAAGTCTGTTTTGTGTTATCCAAGCCAGTAGTTTTCTCTGCCAAGCTTAGTTTGAGTTTTTTTGTTTAGCCCACGCACTGCTTTACTTTTGTCCTGTTCCTAACATTAAATTATGGCTTATCAAATTTACCTGGCATTTGGGTCCACATCTTCTCTGCCCCACAGGAGCTCCCTTGACAAGTTGCAAAAATTCCTTTAGTTATAGTATCATGAATTTCATCCAAACTTCTCTTAAACCGAGAAAGAGTGAGCCATTCATCTCTTCCTATGGTCCATTAATCTCTTTGCTGAATGCAAAATTATTGTTTTAACTCAAAACAACTGTTGCAATACTTTCATTTTAAATCATTCTGCTAAAAGAACGACAGTGAATGAGGTAAAAAAAAACTGTCATAATTAAATAATGACAAATGATGGTTTTGCATGCTCTTGTCAGCTCTTCTCCGACTGTGGTGACAGCTGTTTTTCCGGTATAGGGCAGACTGATCTCGCTGCGATTTAGTAGTTAAAACAAAAAGAGAACAATCCGCTGAATTGTGTAGCGAAAAACTGTCTTCTTTGTCTTCAAATAGTTTGTTTTTAACAGAAAACAATGTCTGAGTCTTTGTTTTTTTTATTTATTAATAGAGACAGGACACAATAAATTAGTATGTGGACAGAATACTTGGTTATAGAAGAGAGGTTTTTAGTTTAAAACCTTCAGACTGCTAATATCCCACCACACCTCCCCGTACACCGCATCCACACATTCCATTCATTCATTCCCCTAAAAAACTTCACTCGTCGGATTGCTGTGAGTTACCTCCTACACCTCAGCAAGCATCGCGGTAAGAAGCCCTTACCTTTTTCCCTTCCAAGTCTGCTCCCCTGTGCACAGGTGGATTTCCCGGCGGCGGACCATTCCTCTCCGTCTCCATTCCCTCACTGCTGCACCGGGCTCTCCAGGTTGCTGTCTACCGGACCTCGTCCTTGCTGTGCCAGCCACCTGCTCACTCCAAGTAAGCTCCTCTCCAACTTTTGCATCTCCTGTGTTGGTGTGTGCCCGTCACCCTTCTCCCTGTGCTTTTCCCATAGGGTTGTCCGGCTGTACGGTCTCCTGCCTCTGTGCCCGAAGCAGACGCCACCACCAACACATTTACATCTCGCAGACACACATTCATACACCCTTGTTGTTAATAAAGCTATTTGAGCTACTCTGAGCCTGCGTGTGTGTCTCCTGAGCCGTGCATTATGTCAGTACGGCTTCAGCAGAGCAGCTCGGCAGACGGCGGGCTCGCACGCCGACTTACCACTCTCGAGGCTCGAGTGGACCAAATAGCTTACCAGCAACAGGTGATTCTAAACCAGTTGATCAGCATAACTAACCGATTGGACCGCTTGGACCCCCAACAGCCGTTCCCCCCGGCTCGTCAGGGTGGCGCGGCTCCTGCTGCTCCAGCGGCCGTCCAGCAGGCTCCGGGAGCACCGACTCGGCCTACGCCCATTCCGACCCCCGCCCGCTTTAGCGGTAAGCTCGACGGAGCGCGGGGGTTCATAATGCAGTGAGTCCGTGTTTCACCGTGTACCCGGAGACTTTCCTTCAGATCATAGCCGAATTGGTTATATTGGGAATCTCCTAGAGGGGCGAGCACTAACCTGGACTTACGCCGTAATGGCGAGGCCCAGTTATGCCACCCTCACTTATGACCAATTCGTGAGACGATTCCTGGAGGTCTTTGATCATTCTCGTACCGAGACAGTCCAGGTCGATCGGCTTCTCAGCCTCCAGCAGGGAAGCCGGTCGGCAGCGGACTATGCGATCGACTTCCGGGTAGCGGCGGAGGAATTGGGCTGGGATGAACGCTCATTCTGCGGCCTTTTCCTCCGCAGTCTCAACGATGATCTGAAGGATGAACTGGCTGGGCGGGACATCCCGGAGACTCTAGCGGAGCTAACGTCTCTAGCTATCAGTTTGGATAACAGGCTGCGCGAGCGCTCCTCGGGGCAGAAGTCGTCTTCTTTTCGCCCTCGTGGAGCTTCGTCGTGCCAGTTCCAAGCTCGCCCCCTGGCGACGCCGCCACCATCGCGCCTCGAGGAGTCGGAGCCGATGGTGACGGGCTGGACAAAGCTTTCCCCTGCGGAGAGACAACGCCGCCGTGAGTTGAATCTCTGCATGTATTGCGGGGACAGTCAACACACGGTGGAGCTTTGTCCACAGAAGCCAAACGGCGGGGTCCGCGAGTCACTGTAGGGGGCCTCGCGGACATCAATCGGTTAAGTCCCCTCACCCAATTGAAGCTGCCCGTCCGATTTTGTCACAACTCCACTGGGCATCTCACTCACGCACTGGTGGATTCGGGCGCGGAGGGCAGTTTTATTTCACAAAGCCTGGCAACCCGATTGGGCATCCGCTGCCAGGCACTAAAAACTCCTCTCTCCCTGGTCAACCTCTCCCGTGCCTCCCTGGGGAGAGTAACACATCAGACCGTCCCCGTTCCTGTTATCATCTCTGGGAACCACCGGGAGGAGATAACTTTCTACGTCCTTCCCAACTCTGTGTCGCCCGTCATCCTGGGGTACCCCTGGCTACGCCTCCACAACCCCGTCTTGGATTGGAAGTCCGCCAGGGTGTCGGCATGGAGCACATTTTGTATGAGCACCTGTTTACAGTCCGCTGCCTGCTCTCCGTCCTCTTCCCCAACACCTACGGACGCTGCGCCCCCGGACCTATCCCTGGTGCCATCGGAATTTCACGACCTGGGTATGGTATTCAGCAAGTCCAAGGCGATGTCTCTTCCTCCACACAGACCCCACGACTGTGCTATAAACATCCGCCAGGGGGCACCCTTACCCTCTGGGCGACTCTACAGCCTGTCGGCGCCGGAGAAGGAGACCATGAACGCCTATCTCAAGGAGTCGCTGAGTGCTGGGATTATCCGTCCCTCGTCATCACCATTGGGGGTAGGATTCTTCTTTGTGGGCAAGAAGGACGGTTCCCTCCGTCCTTGCATCGACTATCGCGCCCTAAACGACATTACGGAGAAGGATCGCTACACCCTGCCCCTCATGGACACCGCCTTCCACTCCCTCCAGGGGGCGACTTGGTTCACCAAGCTGGATCTACGCAGCGCATACCACCTCGTCCGGATCCGGGAGGGAGATGAGTGGAAGACAGCCTTCCGTACCCCGAACGGCCACTTCGAGTACCTGGTGATGCCGTTCGGGTTGACCAACGCTCCAGCCGTCTTTCAGCACCTAATTAATGACGTCCTCCGGGACTTCATTGGCCTTTTTGTGTTCGTCTACCTGGATGACATCCTCATCTTCTCCAAATCCAGGGACGAGCACCGGGTCCATGTGAGGCGGGTCCTCCAAAGACTGCTGGAGAATTGGTTGTATGTGAAGGCCGAAAAATGCGAATTCTACGCTAAGACAACATCCTTCCTCAGGTTCATCATCTCCCACGACCAGGTGCTTCCGGACCCAGTGAAGGTGAAGGCGGTGGTGGAATGGCCCACACCTGCATCGAGAAAACAGGTGCAGCAATTCATCGGGTTTGCAAATTTCTACCACCGCTTCGTCCCTAATTTTGGCACCATCGTCGGCCCGTTGACCCGCCTCACGTCCCCTAAGGTCCCGTTCCGGTGGACCGAAGAGGCCGCGGCTGCTTTTCAGGCGCTGAAGGCGGAGTTCTCCTCCTCCCGGGTCCTTAGCCAAGTCAACCCTGCGCTGCAGTGCATCGTGGAAGTGGACGCTTCGGACACAGGAGTGGGGGCGGTTCTATCCCAGCGGTCGCCAGATGATGGAGTCAAACGGCCCTGCGCCTTCGTCTCTCGGCGCTTGTCCCCGGCGGAACGGAATTACGACGTGGGGGACAGAGAGCTCCTCGCCATCAAGCTCGCGCTGCAGGAGTGGTGTCACTGGCTAGAGGGGGCGGACCTGCCGCTCGTGGTCCTGACGGACCACAAGAACTTGGGGTACCTGAGATCTGCCAAGCGTCTGAACGCCC
Organism: Pholidichthys leucotaenia; assembly: GCA_020510985.1. NCBI lineage: Eukaryota > Metazoa > Chordata > Actinopteri > Cichliformes > Pholidichthyidae > Pholidichthys > Pholidichthys leucotaenia. Next base: position 167,574,291 of record CM035844.1, read on the forward strand.
GCCAGGCGCGCTGGTCCTTGTTCTTTGCCAGGTTCCGATTCAACATCACCTTCAGGCCTGGCTCCAAGAACGGCCTGCCCGACGCCCTCTCTAGGCAATTTGCCCCCGAGGAGTCGGAGGACACGGTCCACACCATCCTACCCAGGTCGTGCGTCGTGGGAGCCGTCACCTGGGACATAGAAAGCAAGATCCGGAAGGCGCAGGAAGTGGAACCTGACCCTGGCGGCGGACCGGAGGGGAGGCTGTTCGTGCCATCCACGGTTCGGGGGGAGGTCATCCACTGGTTGCACACGTCCAAGCTCACCTGCCACCCTGGTTCCTCCCGGATGATCGACCTCCTCCAACGGTCCTTCTGGTGGCCGGGCCTGCGGAGGGACGCTGCCCGCTACGCCCGGGCCTGCCCTGTGTGTGCCACCAGCAAATCAGGTAATGCCCCTCCAGCGGGTTTGCTCCAGCCTCTGCCCGTCCCTGGCAGGCCCTGGTCGCACATCGCCCTGGATTTCGTCACCGGACTCCCAGTCTCTAACACCTTCGACACCGTCCTGACCATCGTGGATCGCTTCTCCAAGGCGGCACACTTCATCCCCCTACGAGGTCTTCCAACCGCCCTGGAGACGGCGGACCTCCTAGTCCAGCACGTGGTCAGGCTGCACGGGATTCCGGTGGATGTGGTCTCGGACCAGGGGCCCCAATTTTCCTCAGAGGTTTGGAGGTCATTCTGCAACGCCCTGGGAGCCAAGGTGAGCCTCTCCTCCGGCCATCACCCCCAAACCAACGGGCAGTGCGAGCGGACCAACCAGGAGCTGGAGGCTGCGCTCCGCTGCGTCACGGCGTCCAAACCTACGTCCTGAAGTAACCACCTCGCCTGGGTTGAATACGCCCACAACACCGCTCGCTCTTCTGCTACAGGGATGTCCCCCTTTAAGGCGTCCCTGGGCTACGACCCCCCGCTGTTCCCGGCGCAGGAGAGTGAGGTAACTGTCCCCTCAGTTCGGGCGCATCTCAGGCAGTTCCGCTCCATCTGGGTGTCAGCGCGCAATGCGCTTTTACGCACGGCAGAGCGCAACAGAGCCGTGGCGGACCGGCACAGAAGACCTGCCCCAGCGTACCGAGTTGGTCAGCGTGTCTATGTGTCAACCCAGGACGTGATTTTAAAGGGCGAGAGGAGGAAGCTGGCACAGCGTTTTATGGGCCAATACCCCATCACCAGGATTATCAACCCGGTGGCTGTGCGTGTAGCTATTCCCCCCTCCCTCCGCATCCATCCCACCTTCCACGTATCCAAGGTGAAGCTGGCAGTCTCCGACCCCCTTTGCCCTCCTCCTGCTGCGCAACCCGCGCCCCGGATGATTGATGGCCATCCGGCCTGGCCTGTCTCCTCCATCCTGGACTCCCGGCGCCGGGGTCGTGGGTTGCAGTACTTGGTGGACTGGGACGGCTATGGGCCTGAACATCGGCAGTGGGTACCCTCGTCGTTTGTGTTGGACCCATCCCTCATTACTGAGTTCCACCGAGCGCACCCGGAGAAACCATCGCCAGGAGGCGCTGCTAGAGGGGGGAGTACTGTCACGCCGCGCCGCTCATCAGCGGCGCCAGCTACACGCACACCTGCACATCATCAGCGGCGAGGGATTTAAGCTGCCTTGCCCTGGGCTTCGGCCTGAAGCCGTCAGACTTCACTCGTCGGATTGCTGTGAGTTACCTCCTACACCTCAGCAAGCATCGCAGTAAGAAGCCCTTACCTTTTTCCCTTCCAAGTCTGCTCCCCTGTGCACAGGTGGATTTCCCGGCGGCGGACCATTCCTCTCCGTCTCCATTCCCTCGCTGCTGCACCGGGCTCTCCAGGTTGCTGTCTACCGGACCTCGTCCTTGCTGTGCCAGCCACCTGCTCACTCCAAGTAAGCTCCTCTCCAGCTTTTGCATCTCCTGTGTTGGTGTGTGCCCGTCATCCTTCTCCCTGTGCTTTTCCCATAGGGTTGTCCGGCTGTACGGTCTCCTGCCTCTGTGCCCGAAGCAGACGCCACCACCAACACATTTACATCTCGCAGACACACATTCATACACCCTTGTTGTTAATAAAGCTATTTGAGCTACTGAGCCTGCGTGTGTGTCTCCTGAGCCGTGCATTATGTCAATTTATAGGGTATATTCCAACTGTAGACCCATATTCAAACTAAAAATGTCAATGAAATAAGTATTACGTTTCTGTTAACTATTCTCATTTAAAATGATGGGTGATTAGACTACAATTTTTACAACTCTGCCAATTAAAATAACCCAGCACATGCTGTGTTTTCTCATGTGTTTCTGACAGTAAGGGCTGGGTGACTTCAAAACACCCAGCCCTCAAAACACAACTCTAATGAAACAGCATTAACAATGTGCTTCTGATGACAGACCTCCTTTATCCTGATCAAAAGTGCATTGTCATAAAATGCACCAAAATGCCAGTGCACGTGGGATTGTGCACTGCCACATCTCTTTAAATGAGCCCACTCCTCCCAGCGCAAAGCCCACGCACTGTCTACTGATAGTTATGGCATGATTAGGGCTGGGAACGATCCCTAATTTCCAGAATCGATTCGATTCCGATTCTTGCAATTCTGAATCGATTCGATTCCGATTCAATCCCGATTCGATCTGGGGAATTACCATTTTAATAGCCATTTTACTTCCCATGAAACAAAAATCTTCGAGACTTAATGCTGCAAATTGTACCAAGAATCTTCTAACTTTAATACATAAATTATCACATATAGAACTGACCCAAAATCAGTTACAATAATGCACTTTTTATTATTTAACTTATCATTTCATAAAGTGCTCACAGGTGCTTTCTTTACTGCAAAGGGTGTGTCGTGTCAAGTTCACCACCCAGAGTAAGTAAACAAATTCAATGCATGAACCATGCAGACATAATCTCACTGTATTTCAGTCCCTCCAGGATTTTGTCAGCTGTTTTGGGGATTGTTGTGGCCCAAAAAGCCTGGATTTGTGGGAGCTTTTCCAAAAAGTTATGGCACTTTTAGAGTTTTTTTGCACTCAAAAGTTGTGTGAGGAAGTACAAATTTTAAAGCAGCTGCTTTTTCCATAGTTTACAGTGATGCTATTCTATACAACACCACAAGAAAAGTACAGGATTGCCAAAGATTTCTTGTTAAACAGTGATTTATTTAGAATTAAATGCTCAGTAAAACTGTAAAAAAAAAAGACCAATATTGTGTTCTTGCTGAGAACTTTAAAAAAGAAATAAAAGAATTTGTCATTACAACAACTAAATTGCATTGAATTCATGTTAGTGTGGAGAAAATGATGGCAGCACCTCCTTGAATCTTGAATTTGAAGGTCTTCTGTGCTGAAATCCACATGAAGCAGGGATGCTCCTCCACTGACGACCTCTGACCTTCAGAAGGTCTCAGTGCAGGATGAAGCTTCCAGTCTTCACACATCTGAAGGCAGATAAAAAGAACAGATTTCACAGTAAAATTAACATTCATATTTTTAGATCGCCACACCACAGTAGGGTTTAATAATTTAGGGGGTTTTTTTATATTTTAACTACAAATTAACTTTCAGTGTTGGAAAAGGGTTTCAGTTCATTTCATGAGAAGGTTTGTTCATTTCAATTTAGTTCTACTGAGTAAAAATAGCTTGTTGTACTGCAACCTTTATTAATTTTATTGTGATTTATTCTCTTCACATCGCTTAAGTGGCAGAAGTCCATAATCTCATAAAATATACCTTAATTCTGCATTTATTCACAGCGCTTAACCAACAGTTCTCTCTGTGTCCATAGTTTGTAAAAGAAACCATCATCATGCCAGATAAATTATTAATTGACGACACAAACGTTAAAAGAAACAAATATTATACTTACAGTCTCAGCAGCTCCAAGTCTCCCTCTGCTTCACGGGTTTCAGTCTCCGCATTTTCCCTTTATCAGTCGTCAACTTGATGTTCCAACACAGCGCTGCACGGAGTAAAAGTCCGTTTATCCCCGCTTTATGAAAAATATTCAGAAGCTGTTGAGGACAGTCTATACGGTGACTTTTGCTGCTAAATTAAGAGACGCACGTTATTAACTCCGCGTCATGTAAACACAAAAGACGTGTGCACGCGCCGCAGGGAACACAGAAGTTTTATTTATGAAAAATATTCAGAAGCTGTTGAGGACAATCTTTACGGTGACTTTTGTTGCTAAATTAAGAGACGCACGTTATTATCTCCGCTCGTGTAAACACGAAAGAGCACGCGCGGCAGGAAAACTCTTGCTGGATGAGAACCGTTTTAACACCACAGAAGAAGAACTAGCATATCCGTTAGCTTGCTAGCTCCGTTAGCGCGTCGGCTGTTTATGCTTCTCGGCCATTGTTACTGGCTCACTGACCCGGTTTCAACCCGATTATACTCAGCAGACGTTCACAAACGTAAAAATATTATATTAAAACTTATTAATATTAAAAGATCGATCCGCGGATTTTGTGGATCGATATCGGCTCAGTCAAACATGTATCGATCCATATCGATATTGTAACGTCGGGGCCATTTTAAGGGAGCCAGGGATTTCCCAGCATGCTTTGCCAGTTTGAAACGTTACTGTGTGTGTTAAATGTGTTACTTCTGGGTTATACTGCTGTGTCATTATAACTGCATTATAATGACCCAGCAGTGTTTAGCAGGATTAGGGCAAGATGTATCATGTGTGTGTAACCATGATTGAAACGGAGGTCTGGGAGAATGACCTCCACTCCACTCTGTAGCACAGAAGCAGGTTGGGGGTCGGGGTGTGTGAAAATAAATCTGGTTGATCACAGCCATCTGCTCCATTGTCTTTTTGTGTGAACCCTTGCAAACGTCACACTGGTGTCAGAAGTGGGATATGGAGCGAGATGAGGATCCAGGCGGAGGTACAGCGGCCGGAGCGATTCATCGCTCAGCCGGGAACGGAGTGTAGAGCTGAGACGCCGGCCCCTGGAGAGCTTCGCCGCGATGGACGGAGCAGAGCAAACCAGCCCCGCTTCCCGCCCTTTTCAGGGCAGGACGGGCTGGCGATTCCAGAGCGACTAGGAGCGGCAATCGACCGGGAGATGACAGTGTCATCCATCCAGCAGCGGGCCAAGATTCCCCGCTACAACGGCGAGAACCTGTTGGATGACCGCCTGGCCCAGGTCGAGCTGGCTGCCGCGCTGATCATCAGAGGAAACCACCGTGCTGAGAGCGAGTGGAGGAGGAGCTACGGCACATCACAGCAGCGCGTGCACGAAGGAGACAGCCGTGGCGACGCGAGGAAGGACGGCTTCCGCTGCACAGAGCCAGGGTACATGGCATGGTACTGCCCCGCACACAGCGCACGACAAACTGGCCCCTCGCCGACGCTAAATTAGAGCGAGGTGGCATGGACGGGAAAAAAAGCCGCCTCCTGCAGATGCTTCCCCCGGCAGATGACGTCACAGAGGCGCAGGAGCGACGCAGCGGAGCGAGCAGGACGAAGATGCGGCCACTTTCCAGGCGCGGCAAAGGCTGGACGCATGGGAGAACTGGCAGCGGTGGGAGTCGGCCGGAGCGGGCCTGGGACTCCCGCTGCCAGGGAAGGGACTGTGCGTGGTCCTACAGAGGCTGTCAGATGTGTCCATCCGCCCGCTGATGGCCAAACCGGAACCCTACCCCAACCAGATGCTCTGACCGAGACTCAGATGGCCCGTGCATGCCGCCCTGGCACCGGGCTGACTCGTGTTGGATTTCTGAAAGTGGACTTTGAATTTTCTGGGGACAGAAACCAGTCCAGGGGGGGGCAGTGTAACGTCGGGGCCATTTTAAGGGAGCCAGGGATTTCCCAGCATGCTTTGCCAGTTTGAAACGTTACTGTGTGTGTTAAATGTGTTACTTCTGGGTTATACTGCTGTGTCATTATAACTGCATTATAATGACCCAGCAGTGTTTAGCAGGATTAGGGCAAGATGTATCATGTGTGTGTAACCATGATTGAAACGGAGGTCTGGGAGAATGACCTCCACTCCACTCTGTAGCACAGAAGCAGGTTGGGGGTCGGGGTGTGTGAAAATAAATCTGGTTGATCACAGCCATCTGCTCCATTGTCTTTTTGTGTGAACCCTTGCAAACGTCACAATATATTGATCTTTTGAACCCACCCCTAGGCATGATGCGAGGTCTAAAAAGCAGACAATGTGCTGACAGAAACTAACAAAAGCACTGGTGCAAGGCAGGGTGCAAAAGCCCAGTGTTGACTGTCAAAATAGAGCCCTTGAGACTTGACTTGGACTTGCCAAAATTGACTTGTGAACATCTCTGATTACAATAAAGATGGAAAATGAAAACATTGTGCAGGCAAGATTGAAAAACCCTCCATGTAAGAAGAAATTCACCTTCATATGTACAATTATGCTGCAATGTTGCCTCTGCAACATTGCGTGGAGGTCGGGGGCAGTCCCTTTGGCATGGCATACCGGGGTGGTGGTTCCTCTCTTCAAAAAAGGGGACTCCAACTTGCTTCAACTTGTGCTCCAACTTTAGAGGGATCACACTCCTCAGCCTCCCTGGGAAGGTCTATGCCAAGGTACTGGAGAGGAGAGTCCGGCCGTTGGTCGAACCTCGGATTCAGGAGGAGGAATATGGTTTTCGTCCTGGCTGTGGCACATCGGACCAACTCTTTACCCTCTCGAGAATTCTCGAGGGTTCATGGGAGTTTGCCCAACCAGTTTACATGCGTTTTGTGGACTTGGAGAAGGCATTTGACCGCGTCCCTCGTGGTTTTTTGTGGGGGGTGCTTCGGGAGTATGGGGTATCGGCCTTGTTGTTACGAGCTATTCGGTCTCTGTACGACTGTTGTGAGAGTTTGGTTCATATTGCCAACACTCTGTCGGAGTCATTCCCAGTGACAGTTGGACTCCGCCAGGGCTGCCCTTTGTCACCGATCCTGTTCATAATTTTTATGGACAGGATTTCTAGGTGCAGCCAGGGAATGGAGGGTGTCATGCTTGGTGACCACAGGATCTCATCTCTGTTGTTTGCAGATGATGTTGTCCTGTTGGCTTCATCCAGCAATGACCTACAGCTCTTGCTGGGATGGTTTGCCACTGAGTGTGAAGCGGCTGGGATGAGAATCAGCACCTCCAAGTCCATGGTCCTCAGCCGGAAAAAGGTGGATTGTCCTCTCTGGGGTGGGGACAGGCTCCTGCCCCAGGTGGAGGAGTTTAAGTATCTTGGGGTCTTTTTCACGAGTGAGGGGAAAATGGAGCGAGAGATTGACAGACGGATTGGAGCAGCATCTGTAATGATGCGGACTTTGTACCAGTCTGTTGTGGTGAAGAGGGAGCTTAGTTCTAAGGCAAAGCTGTTGATTTACCAGTCAATCTACGTTCCTACTCTCACCTATGGTCACAAGCTTTGGGTAATGACCGAAAGAACAAGATCGCGGATACAAGCGGCTGAAATGAGCTTTCTCCGTAGGATTGCTGGACTCACCCTCAGAGATAGGGTGAGGAGCTCAGTCATCCGGGAGAGGCTCAGAGTAGAACCGCTGCTCCTCCACATTGAAAGGAGTCAGTTGAGGTGGTATGGGCATCTGATTAGGATGCCTCCTGGACGCCTCCCACTTGAGGTGTTTCAGGCACGTCCCACTGGGAGGAGACCCCGGGGCAGACCCAGGACTCGGTGGAGAGACTATGTCTCCCAGCTGGTCTGGGAATGCCTTGGTATCCTCTCTGAAGAGCTGGAGCAGGTGGCTGGGGAGAGGGAAGTCTGGGCTTCTCTGCTTGAACTGCTGCCTCCGCGACCTCCGGAAAAGCGGTAGAAGATGGATGGATGGATGGATGTACAATTATCAGTGATCATGTTTACATGACACGAACAAACCATTATGATTGGACTTCTGCAGTCATTTGATTATTCAAGTGGCCATATTAACAGAATAAACCGATAAAGGCCATGTAACCGGGGTCATTAACTCAAGTGGTTTACCCTCCAATAATCTGTTTATTCAGTGCATGCAAACACAAGAAAACTGATTATTTCCATTATTGGTTATTCCCAGTAATCAATTTATTACCTCTGCCAAGAGAGGAGGTAATGTTTTTAGTGGCGTTGGTTGGTTTGTTGGTTTATCTGTTGTCTTTTAGCAACATAGCTCAAAAAGTTATGAACGGATTTTGATGAAATTTTCATGAAAGGTGTGTGATGGTATGGGGAATAGATGATTAGATTATAGTGATGATCTGAGAGTGCATACCTCCACCAAGGGCTTTGTTTGTATATGTGCAGCAGGGTTACACAAAAACTACTTGATGGATTTGGAAGAAATTTTCACCAGAGGTTTTCCTTGGGCTAGAGAGGAACCCATTACATTTTGGTGATGATCCGAGAATGCATACCTCTGCCAAGGCTCTTATCTTCTCACAGAGTGTTAGCAACAATACTCCAAAACTACTGAATGGAGTTGGATGAAATTTTCACCAGAGGTGGTTCTTGGGTTAGAGAGGCAAGGCAAGGCAACTTTATTTGTAGAGCACATTTTGTGCACAAGACAATTCAAAGTGCTTTACATAAAAACATTAAAGCATTACAGCAAGATGCAAAAGGAATACATAAGAATTTAAAAGCAAACTAAAAAGTAAATTAAAGAGAAACAAAAACAAGCTGAAATAGAATATGACAGAAATAAGGAACCCATTACATTTTGGTGATGATCTGAGAATGCATTCCTCCACCAAGGCTCTTATCTTTTCACAGAGTGTTAGCAACAATACTCTAAAACTACTGGATGGATTTGGATGAAATTTTCACCAGAGGTGGTTCTTGGGCTACAGACGAACCTATTACATTTTGGTGATGAGCTGAGAATGCATACTTCCGCCAAGGCTCTTATCTTCTCACAGTGTGTTCGCAACAATACTCCAAAACTAATGGACAGACTTTGATGCAATTTTCACCAGAAGTGGCTCTAGGCCAACACACAAACCCATTACATTTTGAAGGTGATCCGTGAGGGACAGAAGAAGACTTGGCAGAGGTGTGCACTCACTGAGTGGTTTTTCTAGTTCTTTACTAAAAAGATGATGATAAAAAAAATATTGAACTATTAAACTTGTTCTCTCAGCTTAAGCATTTCAGATAAGACACTCTGGGTTCCAGATTTTAGCATTACAGATGCCTTTTCTAAGTTTTTACATTTCCGGTGTGCAACAGTGTAGCAATCAGATCCACGCTTTGTTTTGTTCAGGATATACAATCTAACAGCCACTTTTATTATCTGCAGTTTTCAGTTAGATATTTCATAATATATGATATATATGGGGGGCAATGGATCAGCGTTCTCGTCGCGCCCTCCGCCAGTACCCGGGCTCGCCTGGGGAAGCTAATGATCCTACCAGCAGACTAAATTCGAAGAGACGACGCCTCTGTGCCAAGTCAAAGAAGAATCCTAGTCACAGTCCTAAAGCCGAAAGCAAACAGCCCCAAGAGCACTTTGTGGTAGGATCGGCCCTTCGCATATTACAACTAAACGTTGAAGGCCTATCTGCAGCCAAGCGAAGCCTTATCGAAGTCCTCGCCTTCCAACATTCGATTGATGTAATCTGCCTCCAAGAGACTCATATTGGCACAGAGGAAGCTGGCCGCTTCACCATCAAAGGCTTTGACCTCCTGTGCTATGTTCTACATGCTAAACATGGACGTGCCACCTATGTGCGTTCTGACATAGTTGAAGCAAATCACCTGATAACAACACATTTCTCAGACACCATAATCATTGGTGGCTTCCATATTGTCAATGTGTACAAGCCCCCTAATGCCAACTGGGATCTGCAGGTCTTACCCACCCTACCCCACCCTGCCATCTATGTGGGGGACTTTAACAGCCATCACCCTGACTGGGGGTACCCAGCAGTGGACAGTGATGGGAAGGCACTTTCAGACTGGGCATCCAGAAATGACCTCGCTTTGATATACGACCCCAAACAAAGAGGAACCTTCCACTCTGCTAGGTGGAAGAAGGACTATTCTCCTGACCTGTGTTGGGTCAGCTCTTTGAATGGGGAGCCATATCCTACACAGATCCTCATTCTTGATGATTTTCCACACAGCCAACACCGGCCCCTGCTTGTACACATTGGCCTACAACTTCCAGTCATATACAGCCCAAGGAAGATGCGCTGGAACTTCCGCAAAGCCAACTGGAAGAAATTCAGTGAAACTCTGGACCGGAGCGTTGTTACCATCCCACTCCACACCATCACTGTAGATGAAGCATACAACCGCTTCTGCAGCGCAATCTTCAAGGCTGCCCATACTGCAATCCCACGAGGCTACCGACCCCTCTATGTCCCATGTTTGGACGGAGAAAGTGCTGCCCTCCTACAATCCTATCAAACATCAGGGGACCCAGAGATAGCAGACCATCTCATTGAATCGCTAAATACAGCTCGGCGAAAGAAATGGGAGGAGACAGTTGCTGACCGGAGCTTTACCCACTCTAGCAGGAAATGTTGGAGCCTCATCCGTCGCCTAGGAGCTGCACAGAAGCCCCCTAGCCAAAGCCGAGCATCCGTCACACCCAACCAAGTTGCATCCCACCTACTGACTATCGCCAAAGCACCCCAAGACAAAGACACCAAAAGAGCAGTTACAACTGAGCTAAAAAAACACCAAAAAATGCCTGTAGAGGAAACGAACCCTGAACCCTTCGAGGCTGCTGAACTGGAGAAAGTCCTACAGAGCCTGAAATGTGGAAAGGCAGCAGGATACGATAACATCTTCCCAGAATTCATGAAAAATCTTGGCCCCCGAGCCCTAACCTGGTTGACACAATTCTACACAAGGATCACACAAACAAACTCGATCCCAAAGAAATGGCGGACAGCAAAGGTCATTGCCATCCCAAAACCTGGCAAAGACCACAAATTACCAGCAAGCTACCGCCCAATCTCCCTACTCAGCGTTCCTTACAAAATCATGGAGCGCCTAATTCTGCAACGCATTTCCCCAGAGGTAGAGGATATTCTAAGTGTGGATCAAGCAGGTTTCCGCAAGGACCGCAGTACAGGAGAACAAGTACTGGCCCTAACCACCTTCATCGAAAATGGCTTCGAGAGCAGACTGAAGACAGGGGCTGTGTTTCTCGACCTTACAGCCGCCTATGATACGGTCTGGCACAAAGGCCTCCTCCTGAAACTTATAAAGGCGATCCCTGCTTGGGCAACAGCAATTATAAAAACCCTGCTGACCAACCGAAGGTTCAGAGTCCACCTCAGTCAGAAGACAAGTGCATGGAGAATGCAGAAAAACGGACTCCCACAAGGCTCAGTTCTAGCTCCAACTCTGTTCAACCTCTACATAAACGACCTGCCTACTACAAAATCCCGCAAATTCACCTATGCAGACGACATCTGTTTGGCATTCCAAGCACCAGACTTTGAACCACTGGAACGGGTGCTCACGGAAGATCTTGCCAAACTGGACCAGTTCTGCAAAATCTGGCGCCTAAAACCAAGCCCAGCAAAAACCGTCTCCAGTGTATTCCATCTCCACAATGCAAAAGCTGCCAGAGAACTAAACATCCACCTGAGCGGACTCAAGCTTAAGCATGCCCCAAATCCAACTTATCTTGGAGTGACCCTTGATAGGACCTTATCCTTCAAGGAACATCTAAAGGGGACGGCTGCTAAGGTGAAGGTACGAAACAACCTGCTCTGCAAGCTCGCTGGTGCAAAATGGGGGGCGGCAGTCTCCACCCTGCGCACCTCAGCACTGGCCCTTTCATACTCTGTAGCAGAATATTGTGCCCCTGTCTGGTCCAGGTCATCTTACACACACCATGTAGACACCCAGCTCAACACAACCATGAGAACTATAACTGGAACAATCTGCTCAACACCACTCCCCTGGCTCTCTGTACTGTCAAACATAGCCCCTCCACACATCCGGCGAGCAGCATTAACTCAAAGGATGCTCCAAAAAGTTAAAGATTCTCCTCACTTACCAATCCATGCAGATATCTACACCCCACCCACTGCCCGACTTCCATCCAGACGGCCGATTGGGAAAAACCCTCCCCCAGCTGACTTCACCATCCAGACAGCTTGGCAAGAGGAATGGGAGACCAAGGAGGTCCCAAACAAACAGCTGGTGATAAACCCCAACCAACAGGTCCCGGGCACCAACCTCCCAAGGAGACAGTGGTCTACACTCAATCGCTTCAGGACTGGACATGGCCCCTGCTTGGCCAGCCTTTACAGATGGGGCAGTAGCCCTAGCCCACTGTGCGCATGTGGAGAGGAGCAAACAATGGAACACATCATAGAGGCTTGCCCGCTCCAAAGACTGGAAGGAGGATTACACACCCTCCATACAGCAAACCAGGAGGCAACTGCTTGGCTTAAGGACTTTGCATTCGCTAAATAAAAAAAAATATATGATGAAAATAATATAATGATAGATTATTCAGCTGATATTTTAATGCTTTTCTTCAAGGTATGGATTACCTTCTAAATAAACTGGGCATACTACATCCTGAGGTTATGTCCTTTCTGCTGACGCTGAACATCTTTAATGGCTGGATCTATTCCACAAGGTGGCACTAGAGGTAAACTAATGATCCTGTTTATCCACGCTAATATGAAATGACAGTGTGTTGATCATTTGACGCTGTGAGCTATGGTTTGAGTTACTTTAGTCCCTGTTTTCCTATATTTTCACCAAGTATTTTGAAGCCAAAAGTTCACATTCTTAGTGATATTGTATCACTTTTTGTTTTGTTTAAATATTTATTAATTCATTTTTAATATTCATATTGTATCACAGAAAAGATGTTACACTTTGCTGCTTGTGGGCAATATTGCAGAAAAAAACATAGATCCTAATGATGCAGTTGTCTTGTACAGTCTCCTTATCCTCCTTTTTGCCAAAGCATGAAAAACTAAAAAAAAGTACAAAATTGTAACTTTTTGTAGATTTTGCAACCTCTGGGACTGAAAAAATGATTCCAACTTCAAACAAGAAAAAAACAGTATGGAGCTTTTGGATACTCCCCTTAAATCAGCCCCTTTAAATCTGTTTAGGTCAGGTGGCATTCCCAGAAATGGGGTGAATGGGAATGCGCTTTAGTTGAAACACGAGTTTCTAAAAGTTCCATAACATATGTACATTTAAATAACTTTGGGCCACACTCAAATGTGAATCAATCCCCATACGCTGCCACGAAAAACAACAACTTTAAAAGCAATAATGAACATGATTTTGTGTGGTAATCCACAACTGTTCTAGCTAATCAATTTCTTCAAAGCGATTATGAAACTTACCTGTTTGCAGGGCTGGATCTTAGCAAGAAACTAGAACCAACCAAGATGCACACCCACACCCCTTACAGCCTTATAGATTTAAAACCTTGACCGCTGGCCTTTTGACCCCAAACCCATAGTCAGAAGTCAGGGTGAGCCTGTGAACCAAGTTTGGCGACCCTAGCTATCTTTGTTGTTAAGATATAATTTTCAGTCCCTCCAGGATTTCGCGGGATGTTTTTATGATTGTTGCGGCCCAAAAAGCCTGAATTCACAGGAGCTTTTTTAAAAAGTTTAAAAGTTGTGATGTTTTAAGAGGTTGTTGGAAACCTCGTGGGTAAGTGTTTTTTTTTTTTTTTTAAATCACACACTCTGTTTGCTGATGTGTTCTGTTAATACGCACTGTAAACATGGATGAGAACGCGGTGCAGCAATGCATTTGATTGGTTAGACTGAGCATTTGAGTGCCACTCAGAGACAAATTTGATTGGTGAAACTGGTGGAAGTTGACAAGGATTGGCCAAAATTGCGGGAAAGTTGTAGTAATTGGACAAAGTTGCAAGGTTGCGCAATAGTCATGCTGATTGGCTGATTTCGTGTGAATTGACACAATCGCAACATCATGAAATCCTGGAGGGACTGGTTTATATGACATTTTGACCTTGACTGAAAGGTCAGAATGGCCTTTGACCTTTTGACCACAACAGTATAGCCATAGGTGCTAGTCCCAAGGTCAACCCCTGTACAAAGGCTGGTGGTCAGTTTTTTCAGGGAGGACCTAGAGACCAGAACCATACAAACAGCACCAGCATCATGTAAAATAAGCTTATGGAAACGGTACATGGACAACATCCTGGAAATAATCAACAAAGATCAAACAACCACACTCACTGAACATCTAAACCAGATGTACAGCACGGGAAACATTAAATTCTCCCATGAAGAAGAAACCAACAAATCCATATCTTTTCTGGGCATGAAAATCACCCACATAGATGACGGCAGCATCAACATCAAAATACAGTATACAGTAAACCGACACACACTGATCAGTATTTATTATAGACTTCAGAACGCCCCACAGCCCACAAACTCTCCATTATTAGAACATTATGCGATTGGACCAACATCATTACTAATCCACAGCATAAAGAGGAGGAAGAGGTACACATAATGAAGGCTCTAAAAAACTGCCACTACACCAAATGGGCCATAGAGAGGGGAAGGAAGCAAGTGGAGATGAAAAACATAAAACGGAGGCAAGGAAAGACTATACAAAAAGTAATAATAATAATGCATCAGATTTATATAGCGCTTTTTCATAGGCACTCAAAGACACTCTACAAAGGATACATTATTCATTCACTCCACAGACAATGGTAGTGGTAAGCTACTACTGTAGCCACAGCTGCCCTGGAGCAGACTGACGGAAATGTGGCTGCCAACCGCGCCAACGGCCTCTCCAACCACTACCAAACGTTTATACACATTCATACCCAGTGTCATGGACGCTGGAGGCAAGGTGGGTAAAGTATCTTGCCCAGGGACACAATGGCAGGAAGACTGGGATTCAAACCGCCAGCCCTCCAACACTCCAAGTAAACAACACAGGAACAGTCACACTACCATACCTGAGCGGCATCACTGAAAGAATACAGAGGACAATGTAAAAATACCACATCAACACCCCAGTAAAACCACACACCACTTTGAGGCAACTCTTGGTTCATCCCAAAAACATAATACCCACAGAAAACAGAAGTAATGTTATTTATGAAATACCATGCCGACTGCAACAAAACCTACACAGGAGAAACAGGAAGAACCTTTGAAACCAGAAAAAAGGAACACAGGAAAGAATGTGAACAAGCGACAATAGCAAGGTACACACAAGCACCAAAAGCAACAGCTGGACAACAGAACCTAAAATCTGCCGTATCTGGCCACTGCAAAAGAGAAAATCATATCATGGACTGAGAAGAGGCAAACGTCATCCGCACAGAAAGCAACAAATACCACCATTGGATCAGGGAAGCCATCGAGATCAGAAAATGGCCCCCAAGAACCATCAACGGGGATGAGGGATCCTATATCCTGTCGCACACCTGGGATGCTGTCCTCCACAGGATGCCAGACAGCAGGGGGTGTAGTCGTCCTCTGCTGTGTGGTAAACCTGGATAAAACAGTCGATGAAATAGCTGATTGTCACAGCAACATTACGTGACCCTTCTGACGCAGGCTGCAAGAAGTGGCTGAAACATGTTAAGGTAAAAAAAAAACCTTTTCACTGTCTGATAGAAAATATATTTATAATTATTTTAAAAGTATGAACCCTTTTGCATTATTAGGGACGTAGGGTTGGGGTTATGCTTAGAAAAAGGTGAGGGTGTAAGATAAGATAAGCCTTTATTACTCCCACAATGGGGAAATTCCATAATTTATGCACATTGCAACTGTACCCCTTCACCATATTTCTTCTCTTCATCATTTCAATGACTAGAAGTCACTTAATGTTAAAACGCAAATATAGGCCTGGTGGTTAAAAACAAACATTTAGGGCGTTTTCTGTTGGAGGACAGTCCCCGACAGTCCCGGAGTGGCCCATAGGGAGAGTTGGGAGGATTCCTGATGGGCCAGTTCATTTATGGGCCGGTGCTCCAGTCGGAAGGAAAATTAATTAACATGAATATCATTATAATCTGATCATCTGCATCAGGCGGATTCAACAGGGCACAGGACTGCAAAAATTGTGTTCATACTGTATTTCAGTAGCTAACAAGTTAAGGAAGAAATGGATATAAGGCTTTTCCCAGAAAGCAAAACAGTCAGAAGGTGCAGATGAGGGAAGAGGAGGCAGCGGAGGAGTGTGTTCTTTTACAGCAGAGACCATGAGATTCCCAGCACCTCAGGTTAGTGACCTGGGGCCTCATGTACAAAGATTTGCATGGATTTCCTACTGAAAGATGGCGTACTTTTAAATCAAGAAAACGCTGTAAGCAAAAAAAATAAATCCAGATTTATGAAATCATCCATACGCAGGAATCCAAGGACATCTCCTTTGTACATACCAATCTGCTTGAAATTGAACGCACGTGAGGAAATACCGGACTCCTCCCTTGGCATGCATCCATTTGAATATGCAATTAGATGCAAATAGGTATGCAAATAAATTTATACAAACGCTACACGTTTGATTCTTCTGTATCCACAATCAAAAGTAATGGATTTAATGGAATTTCACGGACTGTGAGTTGGAGGTGCTCCTGAATGAGGTAGAAGCACGTAAAAACATTTTGTTTGGCATGCTATCCTCCAGCATTAGCGCCGGATAGAGGTAAATCAATAGCCTGCTCACAGCCCTATAAGAATAGTTTGTTTCCTTTATTCAGACAGGGATGAGAATGAGATGTTTATTCAACTCTGACATGTTTTGACTGACGTCTGCAGTCGTCCTCAGAAGCGTCAGCTGATCACTGTCTTTTGTAGTGTGTATAGCTCAGTGGTTAAGTGCCAGATTTCAAAGCAGAAAGTTTCAGGTATGAGACCAACTGTGATCTCTTTTAGGGACCACAGTGGAAGTAAGTGTGCGCACTTTCTTGTGTCATCCCATTGTTTTTAAATGTATATTGTATCTTTTATACAATGTTATTTTAAATGATGAATAAATCAATCAATTTGTGACCAACCGGGTAGATCAGCTGGTTGAATTAAAGGAAAACAGTCATGAAAAAGAAGACAATATGAACCTATTTAGTGGGTAGCCAAGGTCACCTGTCAGTTGAAAGCAGATCCTATTTGACTTGACAAGTACACATTTTATGTCCAAAATGCAAATCTAATCCTTCATAGTAATATACAACTTACATGGATTACACACACTACTATTGTAAATGAATGAAGTGCGCTGGGGAAAGGGTGAGACTGTTGCATTTCAAACTTTACGCATGTGTTTATTGATATAACTACTGTACACACAGAGGCAATTGGGGGCTTGGTAGAATGCTGTGAAACTGTAGTTTAATCAGCAAAAAAAAGCTTGTAGTTTGCTCCCAACAATGCTGTTTTTCAGAATCAGTGGGAAAATGGCTCTCGCTGCAAATTGTGCTTTGATGTTGGCCTGGTCAACTGCATTGTATGGGAATATGATGTACCTGGGTGACAGCCGGATAATGCCATCCCACACAGCTGGCATAGCTCGGCTCGGGCCCGACTGGGAAATTCCCGATTGCTTTGCCAGCTCCCTCTGGAATGCCTGGAATCTCTATGGAATGAAGTTGGCGTGGGACAGCACATATTTCCATGGTCATTTCATTCTTGATATATCTGAAATTTTCCGTGGAAAAGGACATACGCCATGTTTTTGTGTGTAAGTACCCTTTGTACATGAGGGGCCTCATGTACACAATCAGATCACTGATATCCAGAATTGTATTCTTACTGTGTATTCTAGAGCTAGGCCCAGGGGCAGACTTAGTCCATTTGGGGCCCAAGGCAAAGACAGAAATGGAGCCCTACGTTTTTTTTGTTCTACACTGTCTTTTCAGGCCTTATTGAAATCCTACCTGAAACTTATTGTCCTCAGAAGTCTTCAAATGATGATTTCATTCGGGCATCAGGAATTACATCTGTAGAAAAACAAAGAAGTTTAACAAACTGAATGTAGACTCTTGTCTATTATAAAAAAACAACAACAATAACACAGGGTTACAAAAATAATTTTTTGTAAGTTGTCTGTGTTTTTTTCAACTGATTTAAGACAATTTTGCACCGCTGAATCTGAAAATGACATCCGTTTCTCTCGATCAGGTGCTAAGTAAAAACCTGTACTTACTTAGTACTTACTTAGTACTGTGCATGTACTTACCTTTATATAAAGGTAAGTACATGTAAATTGAATGTTATGTCATCATTGTTCAAAATTCAGAGAATTTCAAGACAAAGAATTTTGCATCATATAAAGCAAAAATACCCGTACATGTAAACAAAAACATATAAAACATGTGGCCATAATTCAAAAAGTTGACCTGATTGAGCAAACCAATGTGATTTTTGGATTCAGCACATCAAAATTGTCCTAAATCAACTAAAAAAAACTTAGACAATAAAGTTGGTGTTGACCAGTGTAATTCACGTACAAAATCTATTGTTTGTTCACACTTACCTGTCCCTCCAGGATTTCGTGATATTGCGATCACACTAATTCATGCAAAATCAGGCCATCGCCGCATCTTTTGAGCAACCTTGCAACTTTGTCCAATGACCGCAACTTTCCCGCAATTTTGGCCAATCCTCGTCAACTTCCATCAATTTTGCCAATCAAATTTGTCCCTGAGTAGCACTCAAACACTCAGTCTAACCAATCAAATGCGTTGCTGCAATGCACTCACTTCCGTGTTTACAGTGAGTATTAACGGAACACATCAGCAAAAAACAGTGTGCGCGATTAAAAAAGCCCAAAACACTCACCTGCAAATTTTCTCACACCGTCCCATCCTCCATCTTGCCCGGCCTGCCGGTGGGCGTCTCCCCATGTCTCTGTCTTGACCGCATGTACGAAGTGCTGGGTTTGTGTTGAAAAATGTCTGCCTGCCTGAAAAGAAGAAGCCATCTCTGTTGTCATTCAGTCCATATAGCCAATCCTGTACAGTAGAACACAATTACATTTATCCTATCTACAGTGCTAATCACATGTAGAATCAGAGGGGTCCCCGCCATAAACAACTTCTCCTTCCCCCATTCTATTATGCTGAGCACCAAGCTAGAAGGTGGGAAAGTATAATTTCTCTATGGTCTTTGGCATGACCCGGCCGGGATTTGAACCCATGACCTCTCAGTTGTGGGGCAGATGCTCTAACAACTAGGCCACCACTCTGGTTTAAAGCACCCAGTTGCGGAAATGCGTGTGAGGAGACGCCGTAAAATCATAAACAAATGACAAAATCTAACACTACAGCCAGTGTTGTAACATTTTATGTCTTTAGAGATAAAATCATTACTACATCTTGTCAATGAGCTTTAAAGCTGTGAATCTCTAGTCTGGACACAGACCAATGTGCGCCCCCGGCAAACCCCCAAGAAGAGCCTCTCCTTCCGGTGAAGGAAAGATGAGTATCTGATGAGACAGGTGTGTGTCAAGACGCACAGCAAATAGTCAGGCATGGAAACAGAGAGAATATTCAGTAATTTTTTCAGAAGAACACAGACTTCAATAGACAATAGAGCGCAAGAGAATAAATTATTTCTTTTTTTCTGCGCTCGGTACCGAGTGGTTGGGGACTGCTGTGGTTAGGGAGTTTTCAAATGAAGGTGCTGCCATAATTTCCCAATCTATACTCTTTAACATGCATTTAATGCAATTTAGCTGTTATAATGGATAATTATTTTTTCATCCTTTTTATTCAAATTCTCAGCAAGAGTAGCCTACAGGACTTCCGGTTATGGCTGCCACGTAGGACGGATGTGTCTCACTCTGCTCTGCTCCTGGAGAAAAAAAATCGGCAAATAACTCTCTCATTTGGGACAGAACGTATCCCAGCGTCTGGGCGAGGATATGTCGGCGAAGCCTAAGGCTGGAAAACCAGGTAAAGGAAAAAGCGAGCCGCCGAAACAGTCCAAATTAACGGACTTTCAGGTCTGTGACGCAGCAAATAAAACTCCATATATGGCGGAGGAGGCTGGCAACGGTGCGATGTCTGCGGGGAGAGGCGCAGATGCGCTGATGGCTGCCATGAGTTCAATGAGAGCGGACTTTTCCTCTAGATTTGATGGGATTATGACAGCGTTGGAAGGAATAAGAAAGGAATTGGGTGACTGTGTAGAACGAACGGCGCAGATGGAGCTCCGTCTCGCTAGTGCTGAAGATGACGTCACCCGTCTTCAATTAAAGGTGCGCACTTTGGAAAAAAAAATAAATCTCTGGAATATTTTGGATTTGGAATCTCGGTCGAGACAGAATAACTTGAGGCTGGTGGGTCTTCCAGAGGAATCAGAAGGTCGGGACGTATGTTCCTTTCTGGAAAAGTGGATTCCGGAGGTGCTGGGCAGCGAGGAGTTGCAATCAGCAGTGGTTCTGGAAAATGCACATCGTATTGGCCCACGGAGAGATAAGGGACCGCCGAGGACCTTAATTATGAAGTTTCTTAGCAACAGAGACAGGATGAAGATCTTCAACGCTGCACGAGCTAAAGGAGAGATTAAACACCAGGACCAGCAGGTGCGGTTCTACCCAGATTTGGCCACAGGAATCCAACAATTGAGGAAGCAGTTTGATCCCATACGTAAGGAGCTGCGCAACCTTGGGATTCGTCATGGTGTAATCTATCCTGCGAGACTGCTGACCACGTATGAGGGCAGAACCCACATCTTCAAGACCCCAGAGGAGGCGCAGGAGTTCATCAAGAAGATCAAAGAAGAAGAAGAGACTGGTGGGAGCTAAGCATGAACAAAATATAAGGTAGAATAATTAAGCATTTGCACAGGCATCTGACTGACTTGAAGTAAATAGTAAGTTTACAAAATATAGATTGTATTATATATTAAAAAAAAAAAAAACAAAAACAAAACAAACAAAAAAAAAACTATGATGTACAAAGTTGTTAAAAATTTTGGAGTTAAGTTGGAAAACTACAGAGGAGAGTTAATGTTACGTCAATAAAAGCAGTAGAGTTAGGGTGATTGGGAGGATGAAGAAGGAGTGGCTTAGGCTGTTCCCCGTGGGTGTG
Source organism: Pholidichthys leucotaenia (assembly GCA_020510985.1). Classification (NCBI taxonomy): domain Eukaryota; kingdom Metazoa; phylum Chordata; class Actinopteri; order Cichliformes; family Pholidichthyidae; genus Pholidichthys; species Pholidichthys leucotaenia. Next base: position 167,595,301 of record CM035844.1, read on the forward strand.
GAGCGGTCGATGGCTATATCGGGAGACGGAATTTTTCTTTTGATTTTGGGGGGTTTCCCACAAGTGTGGGAAGGGGGAATTTGTTTGTGTGTAGTTTGTAGGATGAATGTTCAACCACTCATGTTTTTGCTTCTCTGTATGAGCATGTTTACACTGCAAGGTAATCCCAAACTCTCTATTGATCATAAACCAAAGTGTTAATCTTAATTTAACTTCATGGAATTGCAGAGGTCTACAAAATTTAAAAAAACTTAAACAAGTTACGAATAAAATAAAAGACATGGGTTCAAAAATTGTGTTTTTACAAGAAACTCATTTAATAGAGGAGGATATAAAAAGAATTAGGAGTAGATGGCAAGGAAGTGTCTTCACCTCATCATTCTCATCCCGGGCCAGGGGAGTTATGACTCTCATACATAAATCAGTTCCTTTTCAAGTGAAAAATGTAATTGGAGACAAATTTGGAAGATATGTAATCATTCAAGGTTCTTTGCTATTAGAAAATATAAATCTTGTGAACTTATATGGTCCCAATATAGATGATCAGAAGTTCTTTGCTAATTTATTTCTTATCTTATCATCACTTACAGGGCAACATATAATAGCAGGGGATTTTAATTGTACATTGAATCCAGGTATAGATAGATCAACAGGACTGGATTGCACGCACATTGGATGTAGGATGACTATTAATCATTTTATGAAAGAATTGAGATTGTTAGATATATGGAGAGAAATGAAACCACAAGTTAAAGCCTATTCTTGTTATTCCAGTACCTACAAGACATTCTCACGTATTGATTATTTTTTGATTTCCACAGAATTAAGGTCCAAGATTCAAAACTGCTTTTATGATAACATCGTGATCTCTGATCATGCACCCTGTTGTCTAATATATGTAGATAAAAAATTGACAAAGGAATCAGGTAGATGGCAATTTCAGCATAAATGGCTTCAGGATGAGGAATTTGTCAAGTATATAGAAAAACAGATAGACGAGTTCTTTGACATCAATACTACACAAACATCAGCATGTGTAAAGTGGGAGGCTTTCAAAGCTTTTATTAGGGGACATACTAGTTATACAGGATCAAAATCTAAGAAGACTTGAGAGGAGAGAGCTAAATTGGAACATAAAATAAAAAGTCTTCAGGAAAAAGTGTATGCAGGAAGTGACCCAAGGTTGGAGAATGAATTACTGATTTTGAGAGCTGAATACGACAAAAAAATCAGCGAATAGAGCTGCCTCGAGTCTTCTAAGATTGAAACAATCTTTTTATGAACAAGGTGAAAAATCAGGAAAATTATTAGCATGGCAGATTAAACAATTAGAAATTAAAACACCAATTACCAGTATTATAAGTAACGAACAGGTAGTTATAGATCCTTTAGAAATTAACAGAGCCTTTAGAGATTACTATGAAAAATTATATGATACCAAAAATGAATCTGATTTAACAAAACTAAATGGGTTTTTGAACGAACTATCTATACCGTGTATTCCAAATGAAAACAGGGAGATATTGGAGTCTAAAATTAGTCAAGAAGAAGTTGGGCTAGCCATTGATAATATGAAATCAGGAAAAGTGCAGGACCAGATGGTCTTCCAGTTGACCTTTATAAAAAAATTTAAGAATAAATTAATAAAACCTTTTTTGGAAATGGTTTTAGAAGCATTTCAAAATAATAATTTACCATCATACATAAATAATGCCTTAATTATACTGCTGCCAAAACCAGGTAAGCCCTCTAATAAATGTGAAAATATGAGACCAATAAGCCTATTAAACGCCGACCTTAAGATAATCTGTAAAATTTTAGCAAGACGAATACAAGAAATTTTACCAAATATTATTAATCGAGATCAGAATGGCTTTATAAAGGGTAGACAAGGCTTCCATAATGTAAGAAGACTATTTAATATTATTTATTTTAATAAAGAAGCACCGGATACAGCTCTCCTATCACTGGACGCCAAAAAGGCCTTTGATAGAGTTGAATGGCCCTTTCTTTTTGAAGTCCTACAAAGGTTTGGACTTGGAAATAATTTCATAAAATGGGTTCAAATAATATACAATAATGCTACAGCAGAAATCCTAACAAATAACAATATTTCAAAATCAATAAAAATCAATAGAGGATGTCAACAAGGCTGTCCACTTTCACCTTTACTGTTTACTATGGCAATTGAACCTTTAGCGATAGCGATACGTTTACATTCACAAATATATGGAATTAAAGTTGGACCAACAGAACATAAAATCTCCCTGTACGCCGATGACATAATTTTGTTTATGTCGAATCTAAAAAAATCAATTCCAACCTTGTTGAATTTAATAAAGAATTTTGGGGAAATATCAGGATATAAAATAAATAAAACTAAATCTTCAATATTAATGCTAAATGAGACCCAGAGAAATTACCCAGCCCCTGAGGTAAATCAATTCAATGTTGTAAATCAGTTTAAATATTTAGGAATCCAAATTGTGCCTAAGCTAGAATCAGTCGCCAGTGTCAACTATGAAGCCTTAATGTCAGATATCAGTGAGTTAACTCAGAGATGGATGTCACTACCAATGTCGATGATCGGGAGAATCAATATACTTAAAAGTAATATTTTACCTAAAATACTTTATTTCAATACATTCCCTTATCACCACCTTTAGATCTATTCTCAAGAATAAAAAAAAAGTTAGTGGAATTTATATGGAACAACAGGAGGGCTAGATTACGTCTGTCTTTATTATATTTACCATTTGATCGTGGAGGTCTGAAATGTCCAAATTTTATGTTGTATTATTGGTCGGCACAACTGAGGTCTATGACATATTATTTTTCATCAAATGATCTCCCTCACTGGACTGAAATGGAATCATACAATTTACCTTTACCTCTTCCCATATTCATATACTCAGATTCGGCAAAAAAATTACAAAAACAAGTTAAAAATCCATTTGTAAAGCATATGATCAAAATATGGTGTGAAGCTAAAAACTATTTAAAAGAACCACAGTTATTGTCACAATTTAGTCCAATATGGGGTAATCAATATTTTAAACCAGGGAGAGCGGACGCTGTATTTAAAGTATGGAATTTAAAAGGGATACAAAAGATTCAGGATTTATATTTGCCATGTGCAGATAACATAATGTCTTTTGAAGAGCTGAGGATCAAATTTAATCTCAATAGAACACATTTTTTAAAATATCTTCAACTTAGAAACTTTATTCGATCAAATCAAAATAAAGCTCTCACTCGACCTATTTACTCATCCTTGGAAAAAATGATGATGAAAGATAGTAAAAGAAAGGGTATTATTTCAGAGTTTTATAACTCATTGACACTATCTTCAAGTGAAAATTCACTGAAAAGATTAAACTACTGGAAAGAAGATCTGCAAACTGAAATTTCAGAGGAACAATGGGAATTGGCTTGTACAGAAGCTCAAACCAAATCAATAAATGTACGCCTTAAATTGATACATTTCAAATGGTTAATGCGGATGTATGTTACACCGGAGGAGTTAAATAGATATAACAAAAATATACCAGATACATGCACAAAATGCATGGAAAGTAAAGGAACCCTATTTCATTGTTTATGGGAATGTAGATTAATAAGAATGTTTTGGGAAGAGGTGAGGGTAACAATTGAAAAAATAATCTCAAAACAAATCATATTGAATCCTAAACTGTTTTTGTTGGGTCTGTACCCAGAAAAGCATAATTTTAATAAAAGTGAAAGAACATTCATAGACCTCAGTTTGCTTAATGCCAAAAAATGTATTGCACTATTATGGAAAAAGACTCATAGACCAGATGTGACTCAGTGGTTAAGACAGATGTTAACAAACCTTCCATTAGAAAGAATAACATATATACTGAAATCAAAGGAAATTGTGTTTGAGAATATATGGAGACCTTTTATTGATTATGTAAAAAATTTAAACATAACTCTTGAAGAAGAAGGTGAATGATGTGTGTGGACCTTGTAAATTCCAAACTGGTGAACATAATATGTATACTTATGTATTGGATTGTCTAGACTAAACAGAGGAGCATTGTTGAAGACTTGATTTTGTTGGTGGTTGTTGGTGTTTTTAGTGCATTTTTTTTTGTAGTACTTTAGTGTTAGTGTTTGATTGTTTGTATCATGTTTGTTAAAAAAAAAAAGGTTCAATAAAGATATTGTGGAAAAAAAAAGAGTAGCCTACAGTGTTGGTCATTTTCATGACAAACTTATGAGTAGCTACTTCATTCTCACTTAATTGTGTTAAAGTCTGTATTTGCTGTTGCACAAAAGAGTTTTCCTGTATAGCAAAAGTTTCTGCTTAATTTACAAATCACTGTTTAATAGGAAATTTTTGACAATCCTGTGCTTTTGTTGTGGTGTTATATAGAATATCATTGCAGTAAACTATGAAAAAAAGCATCTGATTTAAAATTTGTAATTCTTTCCACAACTTTTAGTGTAAAAAAAAAAACTACCAAAACATCACAACTTTTTTAAAAAGCTCAGGTAAATTCAGGTTTTTTGGGCCACAACAATCATAAAAACATCCTGTGAAAACCTGGAAGGACTGATTTACCCACATTTGCCAGCAGGGTCTTGTTCATGGTCTGCTGACTGGTCCATTTTGCAGAAGCATCTATTGTGCCCCTTCCTCTGTGCTATGTAGACACAAGGGAGAATATATCACACAAGACAATATAAGGACAAATACAACAAATATTAAACCTAATACATCTTTGGAATTTATACCCCTTTGCATACTGTTTTTTCCTTTTTTCCCTTGTGACTTTCTCTTCCTTTTTCCCCTCATCTTCACCAGTCTTTGTCCATCACTTCATCTCCATTGTCTTTATTTTTCCTCACTGTTCATCCTTCTCTTCTCCCTTCTCTCTTTCTGTCCATTTTATTCTCCTTTTCCTTTTTCAATGCTTTTATTATTATTTATTGATTATTTGTTGGTCAAGTTTGTTTTACATTCTCTCACCAGTCAACAAGCTACAGAGGGTAATAAGGAACATTCAGAGACAGCATTGGGCTGTTGCTCCAATAATGAACAGGATAAACAGAACAGTGGTTGAACTCTTTCATGGATACTCAAAATCACTATCTTTAATCTGTCATTTGCCGTGAGGCTGCAGATATCTTATGCATGGCTGGGGAACACAGTTGATTATATTTAAATTTAACTTTGTGAGCCTTGGCCTCAGCAAATCTTGCAATTAAAAAAATAGTAAACAATTTTTGTTGATTACCTGTACTATCAGCAGCAGGCATCGCTGCGGCCTCCTCATTCACAACAGGTGCTCGTCATTAGCGTGTGTGTGTTAACCTGTGTGCTTGTACAAGCAGTGTTGCTCTCCATCTGCTCCTCGGGAGGGTTAAGGACTGTTCAGCGTCCCTCCGAGGGGATAACGTTTGCGTTCTATAGACTGTGTTTGCGTACCCTGCAATAGGCAGAGTTGTTTTTGAGCCACTGCAGCTACCATTCAGTAGTGATGTTTGATACCACTGATTTCCTTTCCGATCCGATACTGAGTAAAATTCAGGCTGGTATCGGCGATACCGATACCGATATTTTATGTGACTATACCTAATATGTCTTTTAAATCTAAAAAAACGCATGACGCACTTACCCAGGCGGAAGAAAAAGTAGTCCCACCAACCGCGTGTCACTTGGACAACATCTCAATAGTTTAGTTACTTTTCACCATGTTCCTGTTAAGGATATATATATATATATATACACTGTATATATATATATATACACACACACATACTCGCTGCTCTTGTTTTTCTCTTGCCTTCTGATTATTGCTCTGAGTGTTGCTATCCCTGTGCTGTTGCAATCCTGGAATTTCCCCATTGTGGGACTAATAAAGGCTTATCTTATCTTATCTTATACCTTACCTCAAATGACTTAAGTATCAAAAGTATCGATATTTTGATGTGAGAATCGATTTTAGAGCATAAAGATCCGGTATCGGAGGTATCGATATTTCAGGATTGATCCACACATCACTACCGTTCAGCACCCGCGTTTCACGCATGCATAGTGAAAATAAATTTTAACGTTTCAACAGCTGCAATCAAAACAAAAGAAAAGCTTGGTGGCGGAGGTTTTTTTTTTTTTTTTACTTTTAGTAATCTGTGGATTAAATGTCTTACATACTATATATATTTATCATAAAGTGACAAACAATTTCCCCCAGCCCCAAACCACACCTGTAGCAGCGGCTGTCACAAGCTATAGACAAATACAAAGCAATGAAACAGGTAGGAATATAATTTACTGTTTCGGTGTTCTGGGTGAAAAATTGACAGACAAGCCACTTCACAGTAGAAGAATGCACAACGTTTATTTCGAGGTCCTGCCATCCCTGAGTTTCCTGGCGCATGTGCAGTTCACTGCGACCGCTGCATTCTTGTACGCACAGTCACTTTTTGGGGCCTGCACACGCTCGGTCAGCGCAAGCCCTCTGCGTAGGGTTTGGGCACAAATGAGTCCACTGCGCTTGCTCGCATACCAGTGCGTTTTTGCAACTATGAATTGGGCTTTAGTCTCCTCACTGGCTGAAAGTAAAAAAAGGTTGTTTTGATTTAAAAAAAAAAAATCTGCTCTCTTCTGTTTTTCTCCATTTCTCTGCACCGCTCAGATAACTTCATTTCATTTTGCCGATATTCTACACGCTGTACGGTTTGTTTAGAATGTAATCAAAAATAAGCTCATGCACATGGCTCAGAGACAACAGGAAAGAGTCCAATAGTCTGAGCAGAAGGGGGGAGGACGTTACGTTCGTGATTTGATTTGCCGCTTTTGTAAATACTTGTTTTGTAGCACCTTGGGAGAGTCAGATTTCTAGCATCTCAGACGGGAGACAGTGAATAAGCATGGGAGACAAAGGAACAGCAGTCTCCTGGCAGTCAAGAGACAGTGAATAAGCATGGGAGACAAAGGAGCAGGAGTCTCCTGGTGAGAGAGCGGGAAGGAGTCAAGGATGTAAGGGGTTGAATGCAGTGGGATGCAAATGTCCTGTTGTGTGTGATGTAAGCCGTGAAACTTAAGAGGCGAGTCTCTGGTAAAAAAGTCAGTCTGTTCTGTGCTCGTGAGATGTGATTGTGAAATAAATCATTTTGAAATGATTCTGCCTGTGATTTCACACACTCCACACTGGTGATCCAAGACGTATTATGGAACATGAGGCAAGATCCCCGGAGCCGGCCTGGTCAGGAAGCTACAGCGAGGTGACAGCCATCCCACAGACAGCCCGGACTGGAACCTCCAGCCACGCGTGTGCGGTTTCAGTCAAGCTACCGGATTTCTGGCAGCACAGCCCGTGCTCTTGGTTCCACCTCACCGAGGCCCAGTTCGCCCTCCGGGGGGTAACGGCAGATGACACCAGATTCTACCATGTGGTCGCAGTGCTCGATGCCCGCACAGCTCAACAGGTAGCGAGCCTGCTCGATCAGCCTCCAGCCAGCAACAGATACGAAGCGCTCAAAGCTGCGCTCCTCTAGCGCTACACGCTCTCGGACTGTGAGAGAGCGGAGAGGCTCCTGACGCGGACCGAGCTAGGAGAGGGTTCGGACATAGACCTGATGGAGAAGATGCTGACATTAAGGGGCACGGACGACGACCACTTTCTGTTTGCCCACCTCTTCCTCTGGAACCTTCCGACAGTAGAGAGAGCGCTTCTGGCCAATTCGCCGCGGCTGAACGTGCAAGACTACCATGCGCTAGCCGAGGAGGCAGACCGGATCATCATCGCCACCAGGGCGACCACAGTCAATGCAGCAGCGGTGGAGCCCAGCGAGATGACCAGAGGAGACGAGGAGCCACCTACGGTAGCAGCAGCGGGGACCAGGGAGCGCCAGAGAGACACGCTCTGTTCCTACCACCGCCGCTTCGGAGAGAATGCACGCAGATGTACGCCACCGTGCCAATTCCAGCGCTCGGGAAAAAACCAAGGCCGAGGGTTGGTAGCAGCAGCGACCCTCGGTGAAGTGAACAAGCTGCTCTACTTAACGGATGCACGCTCGGGGAGGCATTTCCTCGTGGACACCGGAGCCCAGAGGAGCTTCATCCGGCCGACCTACGCTGACCGGCTGGCAGGATCTAGCGGCCCTGAGATAGTGGCAGCAAACAGCTCGGACATTAAGACCTTTGGTGAGAGGACTATGCTCTTGTCTCTACACGGCCGTACATATGAGTGGACTTTTGTCATAGCAGCACTAAATTACCATATACTGGGGGCTGATTTTCTGTGTGCACATGGTTTATTGGTTGATGTTGCTAACAGGCGCCTGGTTAATGCACTGTCCTTCGATTCTCTCCCCTGTATAGCTCGAGTGACCCGGCCAACAGCACAAGCCAACGTCACAGCTGCAGGCGGTAAGTTCCACACACTGCTCACTCAGTTCCCAGCACTCACGGTCCCGACGTTTTCCGCGGCCATCGCTAAACACGGGGTGGAGCACTTTATCACCACCACCAGACGGCCTGTTTTTGCAAGACCTCGGCACTTGGATGCAGCTAAGCTGGCCATAGCGCGCGAGGAGTTCGCCAACCTGGAAAGGTTGGGCATCATCAGGCGCTCGAACAACCCATGGGCTTCCCCGCTACACATGGTCCCTAAGGCTGAGGGATCGTGGCAACCGTGCAGTGATTTTCGCAGGTTGAACAACGTGACGGCGCACGACCGCTACCCGATTCCCCACATACAGGATTTTTCCGTTCACCTCACCGGGGCACGCATTTTTTCCAAAATAGACCTGGTCCGCGGTTACCACCAAGTCCCAGTGCGCGCTGAGGACGTACCCAAAACAGCGGTAATAACTCCGTTCGGTCTATTCGAGTTCCTGCGCATGCCATTCGGGTTAAAAGGAGCGGCACAGACGTTCCAGCGCATGATGGATGCAGTGCTGCGCGATCTCCCGTTCGTGTTCGTCTACCTGGATGATATCCTGGTAGCCAGCGTGTCCGAAGACGAACACGAAACCCACCTCACGACGGTTTTCCGGAGGTTGGAGGAGCACGGGTTAATAATCAACCCGACGAAATGCCAGTTCGGCGTAACGGAGATTGATTTTTTGGGGCACCGCGTCTCTCCAGAAGGAGCGATCCCGCTGCCCGATAAAGTGCGCGCCGTGGCGGATTTTCCTCCGCCTCAAATGGTCAGAGCGCTACAAGAATTTTGGGGAATGGTGAACTTTTATAACCGTTTCCTTCCCCGCGCGGCGCAGCTCATGCAACCATTGTATGCCGCGCTCAAAAAACAGAAACCCGCGGATAGGGTCGAATGGACCCCGGAGCGAGAGCGGGCATTCTTGGAAGTTAAAGCAGCCCTGGCAAATGCCGCACTGCTGGCACATCCAAACCCGACGGCCCGAATAGCGCTCACCACCGACGCTTCAGACGTGGCCATAGGGGCTGTCGTGGAGCAGCGCGTCGCCGGGGCTTGGCAGCCGCTCGCCTTTTTCAGCAGAACTTTGTGCGACAGTGAACGTAAATACAGCGCGTTCGACAGAGAGTTGCTGGCTCTCCACCTGGCCATTCTCCACTTCCAGTTCTGGCTGGAAGGGTGCAGTTTCACTGCATTCGTGGACCACAAGCCGCTAACATTTGCGATGGCCAAGGTTTCAGAACCGTGGTCGGGCCGGCAGCAGAGACAGCTGGCCGCGATCTCAGAGTTTACTACCGATATCCAGCATGTGTCGGGTAAACTGAATGTAGTGGCGGACTGCCTCTCGTGCACTGTGGTGGCCCTGGTCTGCGTGGGGATAGATTACGCAGCCATGGCTGCGGAGCAGATTAGCGATGCAGACGTGCGCGCGCTCCAGTCTGGACCAACAGGGTTAAGGCTGGAGAGCAGGGTGCTTCAAGACGGCATGCCCCCCCTAATCTGCGATGTCTCCACGGGTTGCCCGCGTCCCGTGGTCCCGGCCGCGTGGCGCTGCCGCGTGTTTGAGTCGGTTCACACTCTGGCGCACCCAGGAGTGCGCGCGTCGGTCAAAATGGTGGGAGAGAAGTTTGTGTGGCCGAGCCTACGCAAACAAGTGAAAGAGTGGGCTGTAGCCTGCGTGGCGTGCCAACGAGCCAAGGTACACAGACACATGAAGGCTCCCTTGGAGCCGTTTCGTATTCCGGCTAAGAGGTTCGACCATGTTCATGTGGACCTCATGGGCCCCCTCCCACCATCACAGGGGTGCACACACCTCCTGACAATGGTGGACCGCACCACGCGCTGGCCAGAAGCGGTTCCGCTGGCGGCAACCACGTCCGCAGACATAGCGCGCGCTTTTTTAACAGCATGGGTGGCGTGTTTTGGAGTCCCATCGGACATTACGTCCAACAGGGGCCCTCAATTTGTTTCCGAACTCTGGTCTGCGATGGCCCGCAGCCTGGGTGTTACAATTCACTGCACAACTGCGTACAACCCACAGGCCAATGGGTTATGCGAACGTTTTCATAGATCACTGAAAGCAGCACTCAGGGCCTCATTGACGGATGCAAATTGGGTAGACAGGCTGCCGTGGGTTTTAGTGGGGTTGCGCTCCGCGCCGAAAGAGGCTCTAGAAGCTTCCCCGGCAGAGCTAGTTTTTACGCAGCCACTACGGCTGCCCGGGGAATTTCTACCAGATAATCCCACTCCGGACAGCTCCTCGTCTCAGCTTTTGCAGCGTAGCGCAAACACAGGCACGCTGCCGGGCCCTGCCCACCACAGTTTTCCGCGTGTTTTTGTGCCTAAAACTTTGAAGAGCACGGAGTTCGTGTTTGTCAGACACGATGCCCACCGCCCTCCATTGCGCCCACCCTATGATGGACCGTTCAGAGTGTTGGAAACAGGGGATAAGCATTTTTTGCTAGACTTGGGGGGAAGGAGGGAAAAAACTGGCATAGACAGATTCAAACCCACTTTCGTTGTGGCGGACGAGCAAGTGCTGTTGGCTAGGGCCCCTCGGCATGGAAGACTCCCACGGAGAGCTCCCCAGGGAAACGATTCGCTAGAGCAGCCACACGGACAGACCGAAGTGCCCCCCCTCCCAGCAACCTCCCATCGGCACAACGGTGCCGCGGAGGCGGTAAAACCCACTTACAGCAGATACGGGAGGAGACGAAAGCCCAAACAGCATGTGGACTGATGTTTTGTTGTTCTATCACAGCATGTGAACCGTTATTCTATTGTCCTATCTAAGATGCTGGGGGGGGGGGGGGGGTATTTGTAGCACCTTGGGAGAGTCAGACTTCTAGCATCTCAGACGAGAGCCAGTGAATAAGCATGGGAGACAAAGGAACAGGAGTCTCCTGGCAGTCAAGAGACAGTGAATAAGCATGGGAGACAAAGGAGCAGGAGTCTCCTGGTGAGAGAGCGGGAAGGAGTCAAGAATGTAGGGGGTTGAATGCAGTGGGATGCAAATGTCCTGTTGTGTGTGATGTAAGCCGTGAAACTTAAAGTAGAACTGAACCCACCTTTTGGCGCAAAAAGTAGAATAGCAGATTAATTCCTTATTACCTATTGTATTTTTCAACACATAAAAGAAATTTTTAGGGCGTGCGATGGCCAGGCTATAAGCCGATAAACTTTTGCCTCTGGCTGGCAGTGCCAAACAAACCGGAAGTAGTGCAGACGACGCTGCGTGACGTCACGAGTGTGATCCCTAAACAAAACAACAATGGCAGATGATAGCAGTTCCAGCAGTCAAGAAAACCAGAGTTTTCAGAGTGAAGAGGCATTCAGGATCGGTGACGAGACAGAGGAGGATGCAGGAGTGTGGCAGGTGGCAGGCGTGCACAAAGGCGAGCCCGTGAGACAGAGACCTGATGCACCTGTGACAGCAGCTGGCAGACGGCGATGCAGAGGCGAGGTCCGCCACCGGGGAATACACCTGTGCACAGGGGAGAGACTGGAAAGGCAAAGGTAGGTATGCTTACGCTGTAGATCTTGCTGGGAGATGAGGGGGTTCCTCTGCAGCAAGAGGGCTGAAGGAATCAGACGGCTTCAGGCCGAAGCCCAGGGCAGAGTGGCTTATATCCCATGCTGCTGACGAGGCGCAAGTGTGCGCGCAGCTGGCGCCGTTAATGAGCGGCGAGTTGTAACATATCCAGCCTGTGTTGTGTTGTAGCTTAGTTTTCTTTTTTCTGTCACATTTTGTCTTAGTTTTGTTTTGAATTGTAATCGCTCTTGCCCGTTTTCTCTTTTGAATTCTTGGATGGAATATGGGTGGGCAATATAAGCTGCGGCTTCAGCCATCACCCATTTCGGATAACTTACGTTGAATTGTATAATCAGATGAGTCATTGTTCAATTTGACCTTGTTGTTATATCATTCAGTTTCTTTCAACCTGTACTGTACTATCCGAAATAAATAAATTCATTCATTCATTCAAAAAATTGGGCTATGTATTACAATACTTCTACAGACTATAGTGGCAATACACATGAACAGAACTGGCCTCTGCATTTGACTGTGCCATTTATAAATACTGTAATATCTATATCTAGAAACGCATCGCTTCCCGGTCGCTTTTCCTCCCCCTTTCTTTTCTTTCGTCGCCATGACAGCTTTCCTTGGCCACTGAACAGATCTTCCCAGGTGTTGGAAGTGTTTTGTAGTCGACTATAACGATAAAATGCACCAAAAACAACCAGTGTCGACGTGCTGGCAAAGGTAAACATGGAGGACTGTGTCACACTCGTGACGTCACGCGGAACTCCGGCTGCACTTCCAGTTAATCGGCGGATTTGTCTGATTTTTCAGGGCGGGAAATTCAAAATCGCGATTTTCTCCAAGATTCCGGGATTTGTGGAGGGAGTGCCAATGATAAATTATCTTTATAATTGTATGTACTATCACCCAGTGCCGTTCAATGCCGTTCAGTTCAGTTCTACTTTAAGAGGAGAGTCTCTGGTAAAAAGTCAGTCTGTTCTGTGCTCGTGAAATAAATCATTTTGAAATTATTCTGCCTGTGATTTCACACACTCCACAGTTTCTTTATTTTGTCAGACATCATGTTAAATATGTTAAACATTTAAAAAATATATATATGGGGCTCCAAGTAGATTGGGACCTAAGGCAACTGCCTACCTTTGCCTAATGGTAAGTCCGCCTCTGGGCTTTATCTCCAACCAGTGTCTTCAACAGCAGAATTCACAGAATTTCTTCCCACTGATTGCTAATAAGTGAAAACACCTGCTGAAGAGGCTGGGTAGAAGAGAAAACCTGCTGGGTCTTTGCCCTCCATGGCACATGATTGGACACCCTTGGACTAAGCATGGGCAAAATGGGCACAACATGCCCACTAGGAGCCCATAATGTTAAACAGTATTTTTAGATACTGGAATAAAGTTAACTACTATGAAATGGGAGAATTTCTTTTAAATGTCACATTAAAACAAATACAATGTTGGCTTGAGATCAATTGTAAATTACCCAATTTTATGTTTAAGTGCATGGTTTTGTTTTGTTTTTGAAGGCTACCCCTTAGGTTTATGAGCATTTCCTGTAAGGTAAAGCAGAGAGGCCTTTTATTTTGAAAGTGAAAAACAGGAAGTGAAGTGAAAGAAGGTTCTGAAGGCGCAAATAATAATAATAATAATAATTAATCTTTATTTCAGACACACAAGCGGGTCCATATAAAATAAGGAGGGATAGGGGTATCAGGGAAACAATAAACACAGCAGTGATAAAAACAGCATAACAGTCTTTTAAAAAGAGTTCTTGTAGAGCAGGGGTGTCAAACTCATTCCATGGAGGGCCAAGACCCTGCATGTTTTACTTCCACCCAGTGTCTTCAGCAGGTGTTTTCACTGATCAGCAATCAGTGGGAAGAAATTCAGTGAAATCACCTGCTGAAGACACTGGGTGGAGGTAAAACCTGCAGGGTCTTGGCCCTCCATGGAATGAGTTTGACACCCCTGTTGTAGAGGCTGTTGTGCCAGTGTCTTCTGAGAGCAGAGGTGTATCTGAGACTTCTCTTCCTAGGGCTTATCAGGATCTGTATGATGCTGTTTTCCAAATCATCCAGATGACACATGAAATTGTACATAAGATAAGATAAGCCTTTATTAGTCCCACAATGGGGAAATTCCAGAATTGCAACAGCGCAGGGATAGTAACACTCAGAGCAATAATTTAGAAGATAAGAAAATAAGAGCAGTGACCAAAAGTTTTTGAACGGTAGTGAACGGTACTTTTGAACGGTAGTGTATACGTATATATACTGTATATATACTGTAACGTGCTGCTCGACATGGCGACGTCCCACCGGGAGATTCGAACTCACGCCTCCCGCTCCGGAGTCCCGCACCCTACCTGTGTCGCCAATAGGGTCAACCCACTTGGCAAGCCAAGTAGGGTGCTCATATTGAGTTCGCTACACTACTCCCCTCTGGTTCTCGACATCGTCCCGATGTCAGCGCCCCATTACTGCTTTGGACAGGAGATCCCACTTCTGACACCAATGTAACGTGCTGCTCGACATGGCGACGTCCCACCGGGAGATTCGAACTCACGCCTCCCGCTCCGGAGTCCCGCACCCTACCTGTGTCGCCAATAGGGTCAACCCACTTGGCAAGCCAAGTAGGGTGCTCATATTGAGTTCGCTACACTACAGTATATATACACACTACCGTTCAAAAGTTTGGGGTCACCCAGACAATTATTTTGTGTTTTCCATGAAAAGTCACACTTATTTACCACCATGAGTTGTAAAATGAATAGAAAATATAGTCCAGACATTGACAAGCTTAGAAATAATGATTTGTATTTGAAATAATAATTTTTTCCAGATACTCAACCTGCTCAAAGGAAGGTCAGTTTTATAGCTTCTCTAACCAGCTAAACTGTTTTCAGCTGTGCTAACATGATTGTACAAGGGTTTTCTAATCATCCATTAGCCTTCTGACGCAATGAGCAAACGCATTGTACCATTAGAACACTGGAGTGATAGTTGCTGGAAATGGGCCTCTATGCACCTATGTAGATATTGCAGCAAAAACCAGACATTTGCAGCTAGAATAGTCATTTACCACATTAGCAATGTATATTAGATATTAGAGTGTATTTCTGATTAGTTTAAAGTTATCTTCATTGAAAAAAACAGTGCTTTTCTTTCAAAAATAAGGAAATTTCTAAGTGACCCCAAACTTTTGAACGGTAGTGTATATATATATATAGTATATATATATTGTGGTGACATTAGTTGTTGGTCTCACACACAAATTTGATCTTTTAATGTGAAGGCGGAGTTTTTCTGTTTTGGACGGAGATAAAAGGAGGAAATGGAAAAATGTAAATAAAGTTTTTTCAGACAGACTTACGTGTGTTCGGTCTGCTTTTCTGCAACTTCCACATTGGTGACCCTGACGTTTGAAGAATGTCTGTTCAGGCGACCTCTTCTGATATCGCCGCCACGGCATTTGCATCCGCCGCGGCTCCCACACCGGCTGTTTTTGCGGCTACCATTAAACTACCGGACTTTTGGCAGCACAACCCGGAGCCCTGGTTTCAGCATGTCGAGGCTCAGTTCCGTCTGTGCGGAATAACCAACACGAGGTATTTTCATCTTGTCGCAGCTTTGGACTCTGCTACTGTTCGCCGTTTGATGGGACTGCTCCGGGACCCGCCTCACGCTGACAGGTACGTCACTCTGAAGAGGGCTCTTCTGCAGCTGTACCAACTCTCTGATATAGAGCGCGCTGATCGTCTTCTGTCTATGACTGGTTTGGGGGACAGCAAACCTTCTGAGCTGATGGAGAATATGTTGGCACTTCTTGGTTCAGGAGACAGCTCATTTCTGTTTACCCACCTGTTTCTGCGTCAGCTTCCGCCTCCAGTGCATACTATCCTGGCTAACTCGCCCCTTATTTGTACTAAGGATTACCGGGGTTTAGCTGAAGAAGCGGACAGGCTTTTGCTGGCTTCTCTGTATGTGTTGTGCATACTTGGCCAATAAAACTGATTCTGATTTGTCTGTGCATACACTGCTGCCTGGGCAGTCTGATGGAGAAGTCTCGGTGGATGTAGCCGCAGTTTCGGATCGCCGTAAGAAAGAGAGCAGCCTGTGTTTCTACCACAGCCGTTTTGGACCAAAAGCTCGGCGCTGTATTCCACCGTGCTCTTTCCAGCTACAGGGAAACGAGAAGGCTGGTGCTCGCTAGCAGCTGCGTGCACCGGCACCAACAATAGGCTGCTTTTTATTGAGGACTGCGCTGCTGGACGTCGCTTTTTGGTGGATTCAGGAGCGCAACGGAGCATCGTTCCCCCCTCTTCGGCTGACGTCACGGGATATGGACACGGACCCCCACTGGACGCTGTTAATGGTACTCCTATTTGCACCTTTGGCACCAGGTTCATTACTGTATGTTTTAATGGCCGTGAATTTAGTTGGGACTTTGCGGTAGCATCTGTAGCAGTCCCTATCCTTGGTGCAGATTTTTTGTGTGCTTACAGACTGTTGGTTGATGTGGCTAACAGATGTTTGATTGATGCTGTGTCTTTTGATTCTTATCCATGTACACTGGGTGAGGCTGGTCCGCTGCTTGCTAACATGCTCGCCTCAGGAGACAGGTACCAGCGCCTTCTCTCCGAGTTTCCTGCGCTCACTGTGCCTACGTTTTCTGTGGCAGTAGCCAAACATGGGGTTGAGCATTATTACCTCCGCCAGGCCGGAGGCCAGGAGGAGGTTATGTTTTTGCCAGCGTTTGTCTGTCTGTTTGTCTGTCTGTTGGTTAGCAAGAAAAGTCAAAAAGTTTTGGACGGATTTCCATGAAACTTTCAGGCATTGTTGGAAATGGTACAAGGAAGAACTGATTAAATTTTGGGGATGATCCGGATCACCGTCTGGATACAGGAATTTTTTAAAGGATTCTTTTCAACATGTGTGCAGGGGCAATAGAGGGCGCTGGTCCTCGTTTCTGACGAACACAAAATCCGCGTTCTTAAAAGTTTTAGGCACAAAAGCACGCAGAAAACAGTCGTGAGCAGGGCCCGCCAGCGTGCCTGTGTTTGTGTAACGCTGCAAAAGCTGATACGGCCAGCTGTCCGGCGCCGGATTATTTGGCAGAAATTCCCCGGGCAGCCATAGTGGCTGCGCAAAGACGAGCTCTCTGCCGGGGAAGATTCCAAATCCCCTTTTGCCGCGGAGCGCAACCCCAATAAAACCCACGGCAACCTGTCTACCCAATTTGCATCCATCAATGAAGCCCTGAGTGCTGCTTTCAGTGATCTATGAAAATGCTCGCATAACCCATTGGCCTGTGGGTTGTACGCGGTTGTGCGATGAATTGCAACGCTCGCAGCCTGGGAGTTTGGAGAGGGAGGAGATGAACACAACAGCAACACTTGAGTTTATTACCTCCGCCAAGAAGGCAATGCTTTTACTACTGAACCACAAATCCTGTCATTGTGAATCCAATTGCTAGTCATATGTTTTCATGGTCAAGGAATCTGAAAACGTACACACAAACACTGTATGGGGGGGAACTGTGGCGCTTGGCGGAGGTCTGCGCTCTCCGAGTGCTTTTCTAGTATTACTACTGTGGGTCCACCTGTTTTTGCCCACGCACGCCGTCTGGATGCTGCTAAGTAAGCCATTGCTAGAGATGAGTTTGCCAATATGGAGCGGTTGGGTATTGTGCCCCGTTCCGACAGTCCGTGGGCCTCTCCCCTCCACATGGTCCCTAAGTCAGAAGGGGGTTGGCGCCCTTGTGGAGATTTTAGGCGCCTTAACAACGCTACTACCAACAACAGGTACCCAGTCCCCCATATCCAAGATTTTTCTTCATGTCTGGCAGGGACGGTCATTTTTTCTAAAGTGGATTTAGTGCGTGGTTATCATCAGGTGCCTGTCCATCCCCAGGACGTCCCCAAGACAGCGGTGATTACTCCATTTGGACTGTTCGAGTTCTTGAGAATGCCATTCGGCCTTAAGGGTGCTGCACAGACGTTTCAATGGCTTATGGACTCTGTGTTACGGGACATGCCTTTCCTGTTTGTATACCTAGACGATATACTGGTGGCGAGCGCTTCGGTGGAGGAACATGTGTCGCACCTTCGTCAGCTCTTCAGGCGCCTCTGTGACCATGGACTGATAGTGAATCCCGTGAAGTGTCAGTTTGGGCTCTCAGAACTTGAGTTCTTGGGGCACAAGGTATCCCAGCATGGTGCCGTACCCCTCCCGGCTAAAGTCGAAGCGATTTTAGCTTTTCCGTGCCCCTCCTCTGTCAAGCCCCTGCAGGAGTTTTTGGGCATGGTCAATTTTTACAACCGTTTTATACCTCATGCTGCCCATATTATGCGCCCGCTGTATGAGGCCTTGAAGGGTAAGAGGGGTAATCAGGACATTGAATGGACCCATGAGAGGTTATGTGCTTTTGACGGGGCTAAAGCTGCGTTGGCTGATGCTGCCTTGTTGGCTCATCCAGACCCCACGGCTGCCATTGCTCTTACCACCGATGCATCCGATTATGCTGTCGGAGCAGTTTGTGAGCAGTGGGTGGGCAATTCCTGGGAACCTCTAGCCTTTTTCAGTAGACAGTTATGCGAGTCAGAAAGGAAGTACAGCACTTTTGACAGTGAGCTGTTGGCCCTTTTCTTGGCGACAAGGCATTTCAGGTTTCTCTTGGAGGGCCGTAAATTCACCGCTTTTGTGGACCATAAACCCCTCACGTTTGCCATGGCCAAGTCCACTGAACCTTGGTCAGCTCAGCAACAACGGCAGCTTTCGGCTATTTCCGAGTTCACTACTGACATTCAGCATGTGGCTGGTAAGACCAACTTGGTGGCGGACTGCCTTTCTCGTGCCCCAGTCGCTGCTGTTCATTTGGGCATGGACTATGCCGAGATGGCTGCCGATCAGTTGTTGGACCCGGAGGTGCAGGCGCTTCGTTCCACTGAGTCCAGTTTGCAGTTGGAGGATGTCTGCTTTCAAGACAGTGGCGCCACTCTTCTGTGTGACACTACATTGGGAAAACCATGACCTTTGGTGCCTGCGGCTTGGCGTCGTCGTGTTTTTGACGCTGTTCACTCTTTGTCGCATCCTGGGGTTAAGGCTTCGGTTAAGTTGGTGAGCGCCAAGTTTGTATGGCCGGGTCTCAGAAAGGATGTGAAGACTTGGACGACAACCTGTGTGGCGTGTCAGCGTGCTAAGGTGCAGCGCCACATAAAGGCTCCATTGGGGCCTTTTTGGATTCCGGAGCAACGTTTTGATCATGTTCAGGTGGACCTGGTCGGACCTCTTCGTCTCGTGGTTTTACTCCCCTCTTCACTATGGTGGACCGGACTACGCGGTGGCCGGAGGCAGTTCCCCTGGCATCAACTACAGCGTCTGATGTTGCCCGGGCATTTATCTCCTCTTGGGTGTCCCGTTTTGGTGTCCCCTTGGACGTTACCTCTGACAGGGGCCCGCAATTTACCTCCGCACTTTGGAATGAAGTAGCTGGTAGTTTGGGGGTTAAACTCCATCGGACCACAGCATACCATCCACAAGCTAATGGGTTATGCGAGCGGTTTCATCGGACTATGAAAGCGGCCCTTCGCGCGTCATTAGTGGACAGTGGATGGGTGGACAGATTACCGTGGGTTTTGTTGGGTTGCGTTCAGCCCCCAAAGAAGACCTGTATTCCTCTTCTGCTGAGTTGGTCCTCGGCCAGACCTTGAGGGTTCCAGGGGAGTTCCTTCCTACCAGTCCAGGGTTAGGTCCCAGTATGGTTAAGAGGCCTGAGTGTCGAGAGGAAGCCAGGGCTTTTGTTCCCGTGGCTGTGCACCACTGTCTTCCTCAGTCTTACGTCCCTGACAGCCTTATGTCGGCTAAATATGTTTTTGTCCGGCACGATGCCCATCGTTCTCCCCTGCAGGCACCTTATGATGGCCCTTTTTGGGTGTTGGAAACAGGCCATAAGGATTTTTTGGTTGAGTTGGGGACTTGTCAGGATCGGATTTCGGTGGATCGTTTGAAACCCGCTCATGTTCTTTGTGACGATGAGGTTGAGTTAGCCCGCCCGGCTCGGTGGGGGCGCCCTCCCAACCCTGTGCCTGAGGTTGTGTCTGCTCCATTTACAGTTGCGCCCCCTAGGACTGCGCAGTGCAGTCGTCGGGGCAGAGTAATTAGGTTGCCTAAGAGGTTCTCTTGAGTTATTTTCTTTTTTTTTTTTTTTAAATTTTGTTCATGCTGTTTTAGTTTGTTTTTTGTCAGCATGTTTATTTATGTTATTTGTGTGTTCTGGGGGGGGCTTGTGTGGTGACATTAGTTGTTGGTCTCACACACAAATTTGATCTTTTAATGTGAAGGCAGAGTTTTTCCGTTTTGGACGGAGATAAAAGGAGGAAGTGGAAAAATGTAAATTAAGTTTTTTCAGACAGATTTACGTGTGTTCGGTCTGTTTTTCTGCAACTTCCACAATACATACATACATATATATATATATACACACTGTATGTATGTATACACACGTGGACAAAATTGTTGGTACCCCTCTGTTAATGAAAGAAAAACCCACAATGGTCACAGAACTAACTTGAATCTGACAAAAGTGGTAATTAACCAATGAAAATAAGACAATGCTTTTGAATTGTGGTTCAACAGAATTATTTTAAAAAACAAACTCATGAAACAGGCCTGGACAAAAATGATGGTACCCCTAGAAATGATTGAAAATGATAAGATAAGATAAGCCTTTATTAGTCCCACAATTGGGAAATTCCAGGATTGCAACAGCACAGGGATAGCAACACTCAGAGCAATACTTTAGAAGATAAGAAAATAAGAGCAGTGAATATACATATGTACACATAAATATACAAATATATATACACAGTGCGGAGCATTGTAGCTAGATGCAATAAACAGCATAACCATCTACTTAGTTATCCTACATAGTATGAATCTGTACCCATACATATTGTCACCCTCCGTAGTGACTGATATTGTCCTAGTTGTATACTGGAGGGGACCATTTGTGTAAGTCTCTTGCATCTTTTGCATTCAATACTATTAGGTCGTCACGTTTTTTTGCTATCTCTGCCAGCAGCCCTGCTTAGGTTATAAAGTCTGACAGCCATAGGTAGGAAGGACCTGCGAAACCTCTTGGTCGCGCACCTAGGATGATGTAGTCTACTGCTAAATGAGCTCCTCAGTGCGTTCAGTATGTCCTGCATAGGGTGGGACTCGGACTCCAGCAGAGATGACAGCTTAGCCACCAACCTTCTCTCTCCCATCTCCTCCACTGGGTCAAGGGGTTGCCCCAGGACAGAGCTAGCTTTCTTGATCAGTTTGTTCAGTCTCTTCCTATCGGCTGCTGTAATGCCACTGCCCCAGCAGACCACTCCAAAAGTGATGGCTGATGCCACCACCGTGTCATAGAATGTCTTCAGGAGCACCCCTTGTACACCAAAAGACCTGAGTCTCCTCAGTAGGAACAGCCTGCGCTGTCCCTTCTTGCAGAGTGCGTTGGTATTGTGTGACCAGTCTAGTTTATTGTTCAGATGAACACCCAGGTACTTGTAGGATGTCATCATCTCAATGTCTGTTCCCTGTACGTTTACTGGTGCTGTGAGGGGTTGTCCTTGCCTGTGGCAGTCCACCACCAGCTCCTTAGTTTTCCTCGCGTTGATCTGGAAGCAGTTCCGATGGCACCAGTCCACGAAGTCCTGGATAAGTCCTCTGTACTCAGCTTCATCCCCGTTGGAGATTTGGCCGACGATCGCAGAGTTGTCAGAGAACTTCTGTAGATGACAGTGTGTTGTGTTGTGTGAGAAGTCCGCAGTATAAAGGGTGAACAGGAAGGGAGCCAAACCCATTTCCTGGGGGGCCCCCGTGCTGTCGATCATCGTGCCGGACACACAATCCCGGGTTCTCACAAACTGTGGCCAGTTTGTGAGGTAGTCCAGGATCCATGATGACAGGTGCTGGTCCACCCATGCGCACAGCAGCTTGTCCCTCAGGATCATCGGCTGGATGGTGTTGAAAGCACTGGAGAAGTCAAAGAACATGATCCTCACTGCGTTCCCAGGCTTCTCCAGGTGGGGCAGGGAACGGTGAACGAGGAAGATCACTGGATCCTCCACCCCGATGCCATATTGGTAGGCGAACTGGAGTGGCTCTATCGCTGGTCCCACCAGGGGGCGGAGGTGAGCAAGGAGCAGTCTCTCCAGGGTCTACATCATGTGAGACGTCAGGGCCACTGGTCTGTAGCTGTTCAGGTCTCTGGAGTGGGAAGTCTTTGGTACAGGTACCACACAAGATGTTTTCCACAACTGTGGTACCCTCCCCAGCTTCAGGCTCAGGTTGAAGATATGCTCCACAATCCCACACAGCTGGTCTGTGTAGGACTTTAGGAGCTTCGCGCTGATGCCGTCCGGTCCCGAGGCCTTCCTCACCTTGATCTTCCTCAGCTCCATCCTCACCTGGGTCTTAGTGAGGGTCAGGTTGGGGGGCTGTGTGCTGGGAGTTGGGGGGGTGTTGGTGGAGTGGGGTGTGGACAGCAGGTCTCGATGACTTTAGAGGCGGCAGTGGTTGGTGTGCAGGTGGGGGGGGAGGGCGGTTGGTCAGACCTATTAAAAAACAGGTTCAGATTGTTCGCCCACTCCGTGGCCCCCGTGGCCTGGGACGAGGTGTTCTGGAGCCCAGAGATGGTTTTGAGGTTTCTCCAGACCCTGCCGATGTCGCTCCATTGCAGCTTGTCCTCCATCTTCTTCCTGAAGCTGTCCTTGCCTTCTCTGATCTTCCTCCTCAGCTCCCTCTGTATGGACTTCAGCATCTCCCTGTTCCCCGACCTGAAGATCCTCTTCTTCTCTCTCAGAAGTGTTTTTATCTCAGGGTTGATCCAGGGTTTGTCGTTCGAGCAACACCGTATGGTCTTGGTGGGTACGGTGTTGTCCACACAGAAGCTGATGTAGTCCGTGATGGTGTGAGTGAGGCCATCGATGTCCTCACCATGTGGATCGCAGAGGTGCTCTCAAGCAGTGATTTCAAAACAGTCCTATAGAGCATCCATTGCCTCCTCAGACCATATCTTCACAGCGCACATGACCGGAGGTTGTCTGTGTACTTGGGGTTTGTACACCGGCAGGAGATGAACCAAGTTGTGATCCGATCTCCTGAGTGGGGGGAGTGGTGATGAGGTGTATGCCTCCTTAGTGTTTGCATAGAATAATGTGACCATAGGGACATGTTCAACCAAGATGTGTCCTCTAATTAACATCACAGGTGTCTACAAACTTGTAATCAGTCAGCCGGCCTATTTAAAGGGTGACAAGTAGTCACTGTGCTGTTTGATGACATGGTGTGTACCACACTAAACATGGACCAGAGGAAGAAAAGGAGAGAGTTGTCTCAGGAGATTGCAAAGAAAATTATAGACAAGCATGTTAAAGGTAAAGGCTATAAGACCATCTCCAAGCAGCTTGATGTTCCTGTGACTACAGTTGCACATATTATTCAGAAATTTAAGATCCACGGGACTGTAGCCAACCTCCCTGGACGTGGCCACAGGAGGAAACTTGATGAAAAATGGAAGAGACGGATAATACGAATGGTAACAAAAGAGCCCAGAACAATCTCTAAATACATTCATGGTGAACTCCAAGGTCAAGGTGCACTACCGTTCAAAAGTTTGGGGTCACCTCAGACAATTTTGTGTTTTCCATGAAAAGTCACTTTTATTCACCACCATGAGTTGTAAAATGAATAGAAAATACAGTCAAGACATTGACAAGGTTAGAAATAATCATTTGTATTTGAAATAATAATTTTTTCCTTCAAACTTTGCTTTCGTCAAAGAATCCTCCATTTGCAGCAATTACAGCATTGCAGACCTAACATGATTGCACAAGGGTTTTCTAATCATCCATTAGCCTTCTGACGCAATGAGCAAACACATTGTACCATTAGAACACTGGAGTGATAGTTGCTGGAAATGGGCCTCTATACACCTATGTAGATATTGCACCAAAAACCAGACATTTGCATCTATAATAGTCATTTACCACATTAGCGATGTATGGAGTGTATTTCTGATTAGTTTAAAGTTATCTTCATTGAAAAAAAGTGCTTTTCTTTCAAAAATAAGGAAATTTCTAAGTGACCCCAAACTTTTGAATGGTAGTGTACATCAGTGTCAGATCGCATCCGTCATTGTTTGAGCCAAAGTGGACTTCATGGGAGACGACCAAGGAGGACACCACTGTTGAAAACAAATCATAAAAAAGCCAAACTGGAATTTGCCAAACTGCATGTTGACAAGCCACAAAGCTTCTGGGAGAATGTCCTATGGACAGACGAGACAAAACTGGAACTTTTTGGCAAGGCACATCAGCGCTATGTTCACAGACGCAAAAATGAAGCATACCAAGAAAAGAACACTGTCCCTACTGTGAAACATGGAGGAGGTTCTGTTGTGTTCTGGGGCTGCTTTGCTGCATCTGGCACAGGGTGTCTTGAATTTGTGCAGGGTACAATGAAATCTCAAGACTATCAAGGTATTCTAGAGAGAAATGTGCTGCCCAGTGTCAGACAGCTTGGTCTCAGTCGCAGGTCATGGGTCTTGCAACAGGATAATGACCCAAAACACACAGCTAAAAACACCCAAGAATGGCTAAAAGCGAAACATTGGACTATTCTAAAGCGGCCTTCTATGAGCCCTGATCTAAATCCTATTGAACATCTGTGGAAGGAGCTGAAACATGCCATCTGGAGAAGGCACCCTTCAAACCTGAGACAACTGGAGCAGGTTGCTCATGAGGAGTGGGCCAAAATACCTGCTGAGAGGTGCATTAGTCTCATTGACAGTTACAGAAATCGTTTGATTGCAGTGATTGCCTCAAAAGGTTGTGCAACACAATATTAAGTTAAGGGTCCCATCATTTTTGTCCAGGCCTGTTTCATGAGTTTGTTTTTTTAAAATAATTCTGTTGAACCACAATTCAAAAGCATTGTCTGATTTTCATTGGTTAATTTTCATAGAATTTTTATTTATTACCACTTTTGTCAGATTCAAGTTATTTCTGTGACCATTGTGGGTTTTTCTTTCATTAACAGAGGGGTACCAACAATTTTGTCCACGCCTGTATATAGTGACGTTGTGAGGGTTCACACAAGAAAGGAGAGATGACTGTGACGAAACAGGCTTTATTTAAAAACACCTCCTCGACACAGACAGGAGGGGAGGTCATTCACACAGACCTCCGTCTCACTGAGGGTGACACAAACGCATGATCAGTCACTGCTCTGACTCTTCCTATAACATTGCTGTGTCATTAATAACATTTTAGAACACACGAATGATAACACCCTTTGAATCCTCCGCTGCCAAAGCATGCCGGGAGAATCCCCGCCCCCTTATCACAGCCCCGACATTACTATATATATATATACGTATATATAGATAGATATACACACACAGTGCGGAGCATTGTAGCGAGATGGCATAAACAGCATAACCGTCTATTTAGTTACCCCACATAGTATGAACATGTACCCATGCATATTGTCACCCTCCGTAGCGATTGATATTGTCCTAGTTGTATACTGGAGGGGACCATTTTGTGTAAGTCTGCTGCGTCTTTTGCATTCAATACTATTAGGTCGTCACGTTTTTTTGCCATCTCTGCAAGCAGCCCTGCTTAGGTTATAAAGTCTGACAGCCGCAGGTAGGAAGGACCTGTGAAACCTCTCAGTCGCGCACCTAGGATGATGTAGCCTACTGCTAAATGAGCTCCTCAGTGCGTTCAGTATGTCCTGCATAGGGTGGGACTCGGAATCCAGCAGAGATGACAGCTTAGCCACCATCCTTCTCTCTCCTATCTCCTCCACTGGGTCAAGGCGCTGCCCCAGGACAGAGCTAGCTTTCTTGATCACTTTGTTCAGTCTCTTCCTATTGGCTAAAGTGATGCCACTGCCCCAGCAGACCACTCCAAAAGTGATGGCTGATGCCACCACCGAATCGTAGAAGGTCTTCAGGAGCACCCCTTGGACACCAAAAGACCTGAGCCTCCTCAGTAGGAACAGCCTGCGCTGTCCCTTCTTGTAGAGTGCATCGGTATTGTGTGACCATCCATCTCCTACCGCTTTTCCGGAGGTCCGGGTCGCGGAGGCAGCAGTTCAAGCAGAGAAGCCCAGACTTCCCTCTCCCCAGCCACCTGCTCCAGCTCTTCAGAGGGGATACCAAGGCGTTCCCAGACCAGCTGGGAGACAGTCTCTCCACCGAGTCCTGGGTCTGCCCCGGGGTCTCCTCCCAGTGGGACGTGCCTGAAACACCTCAAGTGGGAGGCGTCCAGGAGGCATCCTAATCAGATGCCCATACCACCTCAACTGACTCCTTTCAATGTGGAGGAGCAGCGGTTCTACTCTGAGCCTCTCCCGGATGACTGAGCTCCTCACCCCATCTCTGAGGGCGAGTCCAGCAATCCTATGGAGAAAGCTCATTTCAGCCGCTTGTATCCGCGATCTCGTTCTTTCAGTCATTACCCAAAGCTCGTGACCATAGGTGAGAGTAGGAACGTAGATTGACTGGTAAATCGACAGTCTAGTTTATTGTTTAAATGAACACCCAGGTACTTGTAGGATGTCATCATCTCAATGTCTGTTCCCTGTATGTTTACTGGTGCTGTGAGGGGTTGTCCTTGCCTGCGGCAGCCCACCACCAGCTCCTTAGTTTTTCTCGCATTGATCTGGAGGCAGTTCCGATGCCACCAGTCCACGAAGTCCTGGATAAGTCCTCTGTACTCAGCTTCATCTCCATTGGAGATGAGGCCGACGATCGCAGAGTTGTCAGAGAACTTCTGTAGATGACAGTGTGTTGTGTTGTGTGAGAAGTCCGTAGTATAAAGGGTGAACAGGAAGGGAGCCAAAACCGTTCCCTGGGGGGCCTCCATGCTGCAGATGATCGTGTCGGACACACAATCCCGGGTTCTCACAAACTGTGGCCGGTTTGTGAGGTAGTCCAGGATCCACGATGACAGGTGCTGGTCCACCCCTGCGCACAGCAGCTTGTCCCTCAGGATCATCGGCTGGATGGTGTTGAAAGCACTGGAGAAGTCAAAGAACATGATCCTCACTGCATTCCCAGGCTTCTCCAGGTGGAACAGGGAACGGTGAATGAGGAAGATCACTGGATCCTCCACCCCGATGCCATGTTGGTAGGTGAACTGGAGTGGATCCATTGCTGGTCCCATCAGGGGGCGGAGGTGAGAAAGGAGCAGTCTCTCCAGGGTCTACATCATGTGAGATGTCAGGGCCACTGGTCTGTAGCTGTTCAGGTCTCTGGGGTGGGAAGTCTTTGGTACAGGTACCACACAAGATGTTTTCCTCAACTGTAGTACCCTCCCCAGCTTCAGGCTCAGGTTGAAGATATGCTCCACAATCCCACACAGCTGATCTGCACAGGACTTGAGGAACTTCGCGCTGATGCCGTCTGGACCCGAGGCCTTCCTCGCCTTGATCTTCCTCAGTTCCGCCCTCACCTGGGTTTTAGTGAGGGTCGGGTTGGGGCAGGGGGCTGTGTGCTGGGAGTGGGGGGTGTTGGTGGTGGTGTGGGGGACAGTGGGACTGGATGACGGTTGAGGAAGCAGTGGTTGGTGTGCAGGCGGAGGGGAGGGTGGTTGGTCAAACCTGTTAAAACAGGTTCAGGTTGTTCACCCACTCCCAGCCCCCTGTGGCCTGGGAGGAGGTATTCTGGAGCCCGGAGATGGTTTTCAGGTTCAGGTTACTTTATTTGTACCCGTAGGTAGATTTGTTTTGCAGTCTGGTGACATCCATATTTACAAGCCACAAATTACATTCAACATAGACACAAACACAGGCACACATGAAGCTGACTATAAACATGATAAAAATACTCAAGGCTCCATCAATCAGGGTATAAAAAGACAAAGAGATGGGAGAAAAACCAGAGGTAAGAGAGAAGGGTCATATTTAACGTTAAAAACTAGTCAAAGAGGTTAAAAACTCAAAGGTTTAAAACCCAATAAAATATTTAGAACCCAAGTAACATCCTACAAAAATAAGTAAATATAAAATGGAGTTAATAAATAGGTACCTAAATTATGTGCAATATATTGTTACAGCTTGTTCAACTCTTTGACAGCAGCAGGAACAAAGCTGTTTTTGTAGCGCTGGGTTTTACTTTTTGGGACAGCAAACCGCCGTCTTGAGGGAAGAAGCTGAAAGTTGCAGTGCAAAGGGTGGGAGTCATTTAAAATGGAGGTAGCCATCCTCTGTACTTGTCTGGTGTACAGGGATGTCAGGCTCAGCTGTGACTCACCAAGCAAACGACTGGACCATCTAACTACCTGATCCAAGGATTTCCTCTGTTTCAGTTTTATCTGACCAAACCATGACACTAAAGAAAAGGATAAAAACAGATTCAATAAAAGCCCGATAAAACATTGTCATTATGGTTCGGTCAATTTGGAAGCGTGCAAGTTTTCTCGAGCAATGCAAATGTTGCTGACCCTTTTTGCACACCCTTTCACAGTTCTCTTCAAAGTTTAAATTACTATCAATAATTGTCCCAAGATATTTGTCGGATTGTACACATTCGGTGGTCTGGCCTTTTAGTACGGTGACTTTGTGCCTGGGAGTTTTCCTCCTAAAGTCAATAATCATGTCTTGAGTTTTTGTCATATTCAGCTGCAGGTAGGAATCCTCACACCAGTGAACAAAATCATCAACTACTGGGCCGTGGCCACTCTCACCATCCTGGAGGTGACTGACAATAACTGAGTCATCAGCATACTTTATAATGTGTCTGTTGTCATGTCTGCTCTGACACATGTTTGTGTACAGGATGAAGAGTAGTGGTGACAACACACACCCCTGAGGAGAGCCAGTAGAAGAGCACTTTAGGTCAGACAATGTACCACTGACCCTTACTCTCTGCGTCCTGTTGGTTAAGAAATCCAGAATCCAACCCACCAGATTATTGCTCAAATCAAATTGTTGCAGGAGCCTTTCAACTAAGATATGAGGTTGGATTGTATTAAAGGCGGAGGAAAAGTCCACAAATAAAAGCCTGGCGTGTGTCCCATTAAAATCCAGATGTTTAAAAAGCATGTTAAACAGAGTGACAGTGGCATCCTCCACTCCTCTGTGAGGCCTATAGGCAAACTGCAAAGGGTCCAATGCATGCTCAGTCTGCTTTAGGACCTCACATCTGACCAGTTTTTCAAAAATTTTCATTAAAATTGAAGTCAAAGCAACTGGTCTAAAGTCGTTTACCGTTTTAGGACAGCTGGATTTTGGAACGGGAACAACCACGGCTTCTTTCCAGATCTTAGGCACATGTTGTGTCTGTAAGGACTTATTGAAAATGTAATGAAATATAGGACTCAGTTCATGTGCACAGGACTTTACCAACCGCCTACATATATTATCAGGGCCCTGACTTTTGTTCACTTTTACAGCGCAGAACTCCCATTTACATCCTGCACCTCAATATTAAAGTGCTGATTGTCTTTGAGTTTCTGTTTCAAATCTTGGGTTTCTGTGCTAAAATCAAAGGAGTCAAAACGACCATAAAAACAATGAAGAGCATTAGCCAGCTCTGTGTCTGAATTAAAACCATCTAAAAAGGTTTCTAAAGAGGTTTCTCCAGACCCCGCCAATGTCGCTCTGTTGCAGCTTGTCCTCCATCTTCTTCCTGAAGCTGTCCTTGCCTTCTCTGATCTTCCTCCTTAGCTCCCTCTGTACGGACTTCAGCATCTCCCTGTTCCCCGACCTGAAGATCCTCTTCTTCTCTCTCAGTAGTGATTTTATCTCAGGGTTGATCCAGGGTTTGTTGTTCGAGCAACACCGTATGAGCTTGGTGGGTACAGTGTTGTCCACACAGAAGTTGATGTAGTCCGTGATGGTGTGATTGAGGCCGTCAATGTCCTCACCATGTGGATCGCAGAGCTGTTCCCAGGCAGTGGTTTCAAAACAGTGCTTTACAGCGGCCATTGCCTCCTCAGACCATATCTTCACTGTGCGCATAACTGGAGGTTGTCTGTGTACTAGGGTTTTGTATGGTTTTGTACACCGGCAGGAGATGAGCCAAGTTGTGATCCGATCTCCCGAGTGGGGGGAGTGGTGATGAGGTGTACGCCTCCTTAGTGTTTGCATAGAATAAGTCCAGTGTTTTATTGTCTCTGGTGTGGCATGTGACATACTGGGTGAATGTGGGCAGAATGGGGGACAGTGAGATATTGTTAAAATCACCGGCGGTGAGGAGGAGAGCATCTGGGTGTTGTGTCAGCAGCCTGCCAGTTACTGAGTGGATGATGTCACGCGTTGCCCCAGCGTTCGCCGTCGGATTTGCATAAATAACAATGCAGATCACGTGTGAGTATTCCCTCAGGAGATACACAGGCCGCATGCTAACAGCTAGCAACTCCATGTCTTTGCTGCAGTGTTGCTCTTTAACCGTGATATGTCCCGGTTTACACCAGCTGTTATTGACATACATTATCACTCCTCTGCCCCTTGTCTTCCCACTGTCTGGTGTCCGGTCTGCCCGTATTGCGTGGAAACCCTCCAGTTCGATGTTAGCATCTGTTGCTAGTTCTGTTAGCCACGTCTCAGTAAACAACATCATGCTAATCTCTCTGAAGACACTCCTAAGTTTCCTCAGTAGTGCCTTACACGTAAGAATACCACATTTATTTATTTTTTTTTGTTACTTATTTGTACCCGTAGGTAGACTTGGTTTGCAGTTTGGTGACAAGCCACCGGCTGTTGGTCGCTGCGTGCGCGAGCGCCCTAAACCTACATGTTTTTTTTGGTGTGCGGGAGGAAACCGGAGAAATCCCGGAGTAAACCCGCGCAACACGGGGAGAACATGCAAACTCCACACAGCTCACTGTTGGTCGGGGGCTGGGATCGAACCCACGATCTCATGATCCCCGCGGTCCCCCGGCCGAGGGTAAAACTGTGCTGCCACAGTGCTAAACCACTGCGCCGCCGTGCAGCCCATGTCACAAACAGCTAGCTGGCACTCTGCCATCTGGGCACCTGAAGCAGCAACCTCAGTGCATTGTTGTAGGCCACAGTCAACCTTCTTATACTATCAGTCCTATAGCTGCTCCACAGGTGTGCAGTTTACAGAGGCGTACAGTAAGCTCTGAACAGAGAAGATTTAACATTTACAGAGCACATACTAAATTTTCTCAGTAACATATTGGCTTGGGCATACAATTTATGGCACTGCGTATAGATATCTCTGTCATCTCTCAAATCATCAGTGATGATTAGACCCAAATATTTTATTTCCTTGCATGTCGCAAGCGGAGTATCACACAATTTAAAGGTAGGAAAGACTAGATCCCTATCCCCTTTGCATCTCACAATCATGACATTACTCTTCCTCGCATTAAATTTGATGTGATAATTGCCATAGTGTGAGCAAACTCCTAATAGTTGTTGCAGCCCAGCACTATAAGGAGTCATTATTACTAGGTCACCTGCATACATGAGATGATTAATGACAGAGCCACCCACAACACAGCCTGTGTTATATCTGTTCAGTTGTCTCGACAGATCATCCATATACATTAAACAGAATAGGGGACAAAATTCCACCTTAGCGTACACCATTGCTCACATGGAAGGGAGTTGATAGAATGTTCCCCCATTTTACACACATGGTCTGATTGGCATACCATTCATTCATTCATTCATTCAGCTTCTTCCGCTTAATCCTTTTCGGGTCGCGGGGGGGCTGGAGCCTATCTCAGCATCTTTGGGCGAGAGGCAGGGTACACCCTGGACAGATCGCCAGTCCATCGCAGGGCCAACACAGAGAGACAGACAGCCATTCACGCTCACAGTCATACCTAAGGACAATTTAGAATCCCCAGTTTGATGCCAATTAACCTAACTTGCATGTTTTTGGCATGTGGGAGGAAACCGGAGAAATCCCGGAGTAAACCCACGCAGACACGGGAAGAACATGCAAACTCCGCACAGATCACTGTTGGTAGGGGGCTGGGATCGAACCCAGGATCCCCCGGCCAAGGGTGAGTTACTGTACTGCCGCAGTGCTGATCACTCCACTACCGCGCTGCCCCTCATACCAGAAAACCAGAATTCTAATTAAATACTTGGGAACACCTCTCAGAAGTAATTTCATAAATAGTTTTTCATGATTAGTTCTATCGGATGCTTTGGATGCATCAATAAAACTCAAGAAGACAGAGGAATTAAGGCTTCTATACTTTGTCACTAATTCCTTTAGAGCAAATATACACATATTATTCTGTCCTGATAATACGGCTGGGTATTGTAGACAGATAGCGAACAATAAAGACAGCAGGCTGATTCCAGGTTGGCTGATTTACTGAAATCGTTTTTGTCTTGTTGATTTTTTGTAAAACTGAAACACAATGAAATATACATAGTACAGAATGTTACATAAGAAATAATAATACAACACTCTGTATTTAAACAGTTTCTCCTATTACAGGCACTTAACTCAGGTAAGTAATTTGCTTTACAGATTCAAACTAAGGTAAGTATTTCACAGTTTCCACAGGTTACAAAGTTAAGGTAAGTTAAATCAGGTAAGTATTACGAAATTATACTAACACATTTTTATTTTACAGAGGACAGCTACACAGCTAAGTAAGCAGGTAAGCATAGCCAAATGAATAGCTAACTAGCTTTCACACGAAGCACCATTACAACACAATATAACTTGGGCTAACAAAGGGCTAAATGACTCAGCAGTTAGCTAAGTACCATTGCAAACGATTAGCCATTAACATCTTTTAATCGCGATCTTTTTATAGCTTAAATTTAGCGTTTTTAACATCATATTCCAAACTATAGTCATCTTAAACAAGTATTACAACAATTTTCAGCATTAACTTACTGTTGGTTCCACTCCTAGGTTAGTACACCAAATTTCTGGCGAGCACATTTTCACATTGCTTTCATCATGGCAGATTGAACAAAGAAGGGTTTATATAGGAAACAGGAAGTAGCTACAATTAAAGGTGCAGTAACGCAAACCACCACTAGAGGGAACATAACCCCACCCAATATCTGACAGGTCAGCACACATATCAGTGCCATGCTTTCTTTTAAAACCAAATTGATTGTTAGAAGAAAAAACAAATATCTCCAATCGTGTGAGCAAAATTCTTTCCAACACTTTAGATAGAATACTAGCTAGAGCAATTGGCCTGTAATTCTCAGCACTGTTTAGCTTTGCAGCTTTGTCCTTGATAACAAGGACTAATACCACAGATACAAGAGAGTCTGGGAGGACAAGATGAACTAAAATAACCAGTTAAACACATGGAGAGCAGTGGACAGAGCTTATTGCTTGCATTTTTGAGGTGTTCTGTTACAACAAGGTCCAGTCCACAAGCTTTCCTGTCCTCAAGCATCCTGATTGCATCACACACCTCCATGGGCTGAACCACCGTGCCCTCAGGGCAGTCTACACGGTCCATAGTGAATACATTACCCCTAACACAGTTGAAGAGTTCAGAATAGTGATCACGCCACATCTCAGCTATTTTCTCAGGGCCACCTATGTTAGATCGTAAGGAGGTTTTAACATTATTCATGTGTAACGTCTGAATAATGTAGGACGGAGAGCTTGCTCTGTTGGACACTGAACACACTTTATTGAACTTCACATCTCAATATATATCCCAGCCATAGCCCGCCTGACGTCACTCACCCCCCCAACCCCGGCTGAGCTATGGCAAGCCCCGAAGTACAATTCCCATATGTAACACCCTCCCCCACAAAGTTCCAGACCCCACCCCATTTCAACGAACCAATAAACATCAAACTCAACACATCAACATCACAAATTATATACACTACCGTTCAAAAGTTTGGGGTCACCCAGACAATTATTTTGTGTTTTCCATGAAAAGTCACACTTATTTACCACCATGAGTTGTAAAATGAATAGAAAATATAGTCAAGACATTGACAAGGTTAGAAATAATCATTTGTATTTGAAATAATAATTTTTTCCTTCAAACTTTGCTTTCGTCAAAGAATCCTCCATTTGCAGCAATTACAGCATTGCAGACCTAACATGATTGCACAAGGGTTTTCTAATCATCCATTAGCCTTCTGACGCAATGAGCAAACACATTGTACCATTAGAACACTGGAGTGATAGTTGCTGGAAATGGGCCTCTATACACCTATGTAGATATTGCACCAAAAACCAGACATTTGCAACTATAATAGTCATTTACCACATTAGCGATGTATGGAGTGTATTTCTGATTAGTTTAAAGTTATCTTCATTGAAAAAAAGTGCTTTTCTTTCAAAAATAAGGAAATTTCTAAGTGACCCCAAACTTTTGAACGGTAGTGTATATTTATATATATTTATAATAACTATAAACAAATAAACTCTATGGGCATCTGGGTAGACTGCCAGGACACCCCGTCCAGTTGCAGCGGATTATTCTGCCGCTAGTCCCAACCGGCGTCAAACATAACAGTCCTTGTAACAAAGTCCTCCAGGTACCTAGGCCTCCTGGGACCGTCGGCCTAGCCTGCGGGCCCTCATCTCTTAGGACCCCCCAGTCCCAGCCCTCACTGAAATGTCCAGCTGTAGCGTCAGTCCTCTGCTCCGGTGGCGACCTTCTCAGTCTACTGGCTTGTCACCGAGCGCCTTCCTCAAGCTCAAACGTGTCCGGGCCCCATTACCTCGTGATCTGCCTTGTCCTTGTCCACAGTGGCTGTAGCTTGTGGGCGCGGACAGGGTGTTTGATCCATACCCGGTCCGTTTCCCTCAGTCCATGGTCCCTTGCCCTGTGCTTCCTGTCAAATGTCCATTTCATTTTGTGTTGCTGTCTGGTGACCCGGCTCCGCACTGCTTCCATGCCTTCTTGAGAACCTGTCGTTGGCAGCCCCAGCTGGCTCACCGGCAAGGGTAACTCGCGCCCCAGCATGAGAGCCACCGGGGAACAAACCGTCGTAGCATGGGCAGACGCTCTATAGTGCAGTGACATGTTTTGCAGAGCGTCCAAGAACGTGAAACCATCCACCAAATGGGCTCTCAGTCCATTCTTCAATGTCTTATTGAACTGCTCAACGCTTCCGTTGGCCTGAGGGTGGTAGAACGCCGTCTTCACATGTTCCACGCCTCTGCTACCCAGAAACTCCTCAAATGCCCCAGAGATAAACTGCAGGCCAATGTCCGTCGTAACCGTGCTCAGGGTCCCCCACCTAGCAAACAGGGACGTCAGGAACCCCATGACTACTTCCGTCATGACAGTGTTGGTTGGGAGTACCTCCGGCCTCTTCGAGAACACATCATACGCCAAGAGCAGGAACTGGCTATTCGAAGGTGCTGCATGCAGTTCGCCACAGATATCCAATTCAACGTGTCACCAAGGTCCTTCTGGATACAGCACCGGTCGCAGTGGTGGTGGAGGTGGTCCACCAGTCTTGCCGCTCTCCAGACATGGCACACAGTGTTTCACCATGGCCTTGATGTCCTTATCAATACTCGGCCACCAGACAGAGTCCCTACTGCGTTGCTTCACCTTGACCACCCCCAGATGACCCTTGTGCAACATTGTCAGGACACATGCCCTCAGGGATGACGGGATCAGGGCACATTGCCCTCTGGCCACACACACCTCATTCCAGCAGCTCAGTTCATCCTTGAACCAGTGGTAAGGCGCTAACTCACCCTCTGCCCTTGCTGGCCAGCCCTCTCTAATTGCTGAGCGTAGTTCTGCCAGTACCAGATCCCGTTCCCACTCCTCTCTGAGTTCCTGAGAGGATACAATCTTCTGGAGGGTTCCGTATAGTGCGTGGATTAGATCCACCTCAGCCGGGTCATCGTCACCGTCATCTGGTAGAGAGGAATTAACCGTGGCGCGAGACAAAAGGTCCGCCACGATGTTGTCTTTGCCTGGGGTGAACCTGGTGGTGAAATTATAAGCTCTCAACCTTTCAGACCACCTATGGATCCTCAGCGGCCTGTGCCCCGACCCCAACGTTTCCAGTAAAGTTGTGAGTGCCTGGTGGTCTGTCCGTAGGGTGAAGTGGTGCCCATAGAGGGAAATGTGCTACCTCTCACATGCCCAGACACAGGCCAGCACTTCCCTCTCACCCAGGGCATACTTCTGTTCCACCACCAAGCGGGACCTTGATGCGAACGCCACCGGGCACGCCGTGCCATCCTGCACCTGAGACATGACTGCCTCCAGTGTCGAACCGGATGTGTCGCAGGTCATGATGGTCTCCTGATTGGGGTCAAAATGGGCCAGTACCGGTGGAGTGGTGAGTTGCTGCTTTAGTTTGGCGACTGCCGCCGAGCAGGCTGGGGTCCACTCCCCTGGCGCATCCTGCTTCAACAGAGCCGGGAGGGGCTCAATCATCTCTAAATAGTGAGGGATGAACCGTCCATAGAAGCTGACCATGCCCAGAAATGACGAGATCTATGTCATGGTCTGAGTGCTGACTCTGTCCGCACTCGGGTTGTCCAGTAGTTCTCCGTTCTCTAATCTGGTTTAGCACAGGGCTTTCGGGCTCTTATTGTGACAGCGTCTCAGCGGGACTTCCGGCTGTCAGAGCTGCGGTCCGCTGGGATGGCTGGTAATCAATCAGCTGATGACATTCTCATCAGCTGAGTATTCTGTGAAGCCCTATTTAAGGGAGCAGCTCAGGTTACTCCGGGCTGCGACCTCATCAAACATTCCCTTGTCCAACCTCCATCGAAGATTCACATCTTGTTCATCTCTTTGTAAGTGCATTCCTGAGAATCTGTATCTTGCGTTTAAATCTTAGCCTTAGTTGTGTTTTTGCCCCTCGTGGCTCATTATTTTGTCATTCATCTTCCTTTAATAAATTATGCAAACTCATCAGAGGCCTATAGTGTCTTATTTGTGGTCCGCGAGGACCGCAGCATGATAGTAGGTCGCAGCCAGAATGAGAAGCTGGTCACCGTGAGTTTGTGCTTATTTGGACTTGTAGTTTTCCCTGTTCAGCGTACCAGTGTGCTGGGGGATGGCGCCACTCAAGGGCTACACTAGGAGCCTGGGCTACGAGCTGGTGAAGGCCCTCGACGATATTGATGGTATCCTTTTCACCGCTCACCTTTACGACACTCCCAGCGATGCCTGCTGGTACCTGGACCTCACTGAGGCGATCATTAACCGCCATCCTCACTATGCTAACCACCCTGAAATCACATCGAGGATGGCGGACATCTCTGCTCAACGAGAGAAGCTCCGTGGGCTGGAGGGAAACTCCAGCAGGAAGCCGAAGAGGAGGCATCCTCGATCCTCGCTTCGGGATCCTATTCCTGTACCTCATCCAGTCCAGGAGTTCGCACCGTCTAGGGGTCATCCCCAACGGAGTGAGACGTCAGTCGGGATTCCCCCAGAAGATTTACAGCTGACAGCGACTTCCATCCGGGACCGAGTGGCTGCAGCTCGCTCCGCCTTCCATCCTACACAGATTATGAAGCATATGACGGTGGCGGTCAGGCTGGTGGAGAGGAATCCAGAACTGTATGATTACCCTGAATACGCTGACCTGCTCGCCTCTGTTTCTGCGCAGGAGCGGTGTTTCCCAAATCTCACCTTTGCCTCGCCCTCTGCCAGAAAATGTCGTCTCCATGCTGATTGCAAGCCTCAGCGAGAACCCCGTCTGGATCCAGTTCCGGGTAGCCGCACGAACTCTGTCTCCCAGCCATCTGCAGCCTCCGTGTCTCGTCGGAGGAGTAAGACAGTCGCCTCCGCCTCCGGGTCATCTGTCCCCACTGTTCCGTCAGTTCCTCAATCCCGGTTCGCCTCGGCTGTTCCTCCCCCCTCCTCGACGCCCCCTCCAGCTGCTGTGAACTCCACAAGTCCGTCTCCGGCTGCTCCTGTTCCTGATCCGGTGCGAGCGGCTCCTTCTCATCTTCCCAGGGGGCCCTCCATCACCATCCAGCGGGGGAAGAGAGGAACCAAGTCCACTACAGCGGGTCCAATCGGCCCTCAGCAAAGCAAGCAAGTGCACGTTCATTCTTTTCCTTCACTGGGTGAATTGCCTTGTTTGATTCCTGGGGGTGGAGTTTGGGGTTCACAGTCCCCCGAGCTCCCTCCGCCTGCTGCAGTAATTAATAGTGAACCTGCTGCTTCTGTGTCTCCTTCCCCTGAGTGCTCCCCGCGGTCAGGACTACACCGCCGGACGAGGAAGGAGCCTACGGCCCTGGAGAGTTTGGATTCAGCCCCGCAGCCATGTCATGGGCAGAGGAGGAGGGCGGACTGCAAATTGGAGCCTGCGCTGACGACGAAGCGTCCCCAGGTCTCCATGGAGGAGCGGTTCGACCCAGCAGGTCGAGGATCTCCTGCCACCACGCCGTGCGGGTCGTCGGCGTGGACGTCAGCGTTGGAGGGTCCTCAGACTGTGGAGACCATCATGCCGGCTGCGGAGCCCGCCGTAGCCGAATAGGAGCCAGAGGAGGTCCTTCTTCATCCTGAACCCAGATCGCCGAAGTCCTGGATGGCGACAGAACTCGAGATCAGGCAAGTGCTCTATTTTGTCTTCCTCCTTTCTACTCTAGAGCATTTTTGCCTGTCTCTCGGGGAGACAAGCCTGGTGCAGCCATCCGCTGCATCCGAGCTTGTCTCGCCGGGTTCTGTCGTTGCCGGTGATCCTGATTCTGGTTCTGTTCCCTCTCCTGAGCCTTCTCCCAGGGTCGTCGGTGATGAGTCGGTCCTGGTCTCTGTTCTGGAGGTTCTGGGCTTGGGGTTGGAGGTCATCCCTGGTGCTGTTCCGACCCAGTCGGGGTCCATCGTGGGTGATGCCGCGATCCAGTCGGGGTCCATCGTGGGTGATGCCGCGATCCGGTCGGGGTCCATCGTGGGTGCAGTCGTGATCCAGTCGGGGTCCATCATGGGTGCAGCTCGGGCTCACTTGGGATCCGACAGGAGGACAGTGCCTATTCCAGTGAAGTTTGGAGGTGGAGCTGCAGTTCCTCCGCTGATCACAGCTGGACTGGTCCCTCGTTTTTTCCCCATTCCTTGTTTCTGTCCATCGGGGGCCGCTGGGACTTCCCGTTTTTGGCTCGGCTCTCCCTCGCTATCCCTCTCCTTAGGGAGGCCATCTCCGAGTGCTCTCCTGCGGTTCTGGTGGCGGAATAACGTGGGTCGGCCGCCTGGGACATTGCTTTGCCCGTTTGGCGTTCTGGGTCGGCTGCCCGACAGATTGGCCTTTCGATTCGGGCGCCTGGTCCGGCCACCAGAAGTACTATTTTTCCGGGCCTGGGACTGGGGTAGGCCGCCCAAACTCATCCTTTTTCCCCTGTTAGCGAGCTGGATGCTAGACGCAGGCAGACCACCTGAACTTGTGGTTTTTTTACTCCATTGTGCTCTGCCTGTTGTCATCCCTTTCTCCCCCCTCCCTCCTCTGTATGATTCGGGATGCTTTTGTGTTTGGGGTCTTGGACTATTTTGAACTGTGTTTATCACCGCTCTTTTGCATGTGTTATTTTTTCCCTCTCCTCTGTAATCTGAGGGTCATTTTCTGTGTTGCCTGTGCCGTTTATTTATCTTTATTGAACTGTTGTATGTCACCACCCGGTAGCGTGTGTTTTTTTTTTTTCTTCCTCCTCTCGTGTGGTAATTATACACTGAACTGTATGTATTGCTGCTTTGCGGCTTGAGTTTTTTTCCCCCCCTGGTATTATGGGACATGCTGCAATGTTGTGCCTCTATTTGAGTTCCTGTTTTCTCTGAGGTTCTGCTTGTGGTCATTTTGAGTTTTTTTCCTCTGATCTTCTCCTCATGGTTTTTTTTTTCCTGTGTACAGTGTATGTGCGTGTTTTTCTTCTGTACCGGTTGCCATATTCTGGTTGTTGGAGTTTTGTTTTTTTTGTCCTTGATTTTGAGCCTTGATTCTTGCCCGCCTGGCCTTTCCCCCGCCTCCCTCCCTGGGGTGGTCCTGTTGACCCTCTGGGTGGGGGTGGGGGTGGGGGCTTTGATGTTACATGGTGCCTGGAATTTGCCTTGCGAACGGGGGGCTACTGTCATGGTCCGAGTGCTGACTCTGTCCACACTCAGGTTGTCCGGTAGTTCTCCGTTCTCTACTCTGGTTTACCACAGGGCCTTTGGGCCCTTATTGTGACAACGTCTCAGTGGGGCTTCCGACTGTCAGAGCTGCGCTCCGCTGGGATGGCTGGTAATCAATCAGCTGATGACATTCTCATCAGCTGAGTATTCTGTGAAGCCCTATTTAAGGGAGCAGCTCAGGTTACTCCGGGCTGCGACCTCGTCAAACATTCCCTTGTCCAACCTCCATCGAAGATTCACGACTTGTTCATCTCTTTGTAAGTGCATTCCTGAGACTCTGTATCTTGTGTTTAAATCTTAGCCTTAGTTGTGTTTTTGCCCCTCGTGGCTCATTATTTTGTCATTCGTCTTCCTTTAATAAATTATGCAAACTCATCAGTGGCCTATAGCGTCTTATTTGCGGTCCACGAGGACCGCAGCATAACAATCTGAGCTAGTGTGGAGGGATCTGGGATGCACAGAACCGCCTCCACACTTGAATGTAGCAGTTGGAGCCCTCTCCTGGTCAGCTGGAACCCCACAAACTCTATGGTGTCCGCTGCAAAGATACACTTTTCGCCATTCAGGGTAACCCCATATCTTTGAAGTGTCGTCGGGACCCTCTCCAGCCTCTTGTCATGTAGTTCCCACGACGCGCCATGCACCATGATGTCATCTAAGTATGCCACCACACCCTTGAGACCGGCCAACATCGTTGACATCACCTTTTGGAAACAACTGGGTGCAGAGCTCAGACCGAACAGCATCCAGATATACCTGAAAACCCCCATGTGGATCACAAACGCCATCAGGTTCCTGCTGTCCAGGTGGAGTGGCACTTGCAGGTAGCCTTGATGGAGGTCTAACTTCATGAAAACTTGAGACCCACTGAATGTTGCCGTGAGCTCCTCCATGGTCGGGAGAGGGTACCTGTCCGGAATGACCGCCTTGTTCACCATCTGGAGGTCTATGCACGGTCTGATGCCCCCCCCCTTTCTTCTTGGCCATCAACAGATTGGATATCCACGGCGATGTGTCCATTTTCTCAGTGATGCTGGACTCCAGCAGCTTGGACAGCTCCGCCGAGACTTCATCCCACAGCGCGAGGGGGAGTCGCTGCAGTGGCTGAATCTTTGGTGTCACACACTTGTCGATGAGAGGGCAATGGTGAAAAGCGTCTATACGACCCAGGCCCCCTAAACAATGCAGGCCAGCGGAGGTGCCAATCGGGGTACACGGTTAGCACAGTCAAGCCCTCCGGGTCCCTTATGGAGAAACCCAGCTCCCCCAGCAGGTCAATTCCCAATAGGTCCGCCCCCGGTGTGCCACCTGAAAGGTGAATTTGGACACCATCTTTGACCCACAAGTCACCGAGAATTCCACTGTGCCCACCATCTCAATCTCCGCATGTCCATACCCGAACATCTTCACTGCCCCCGCACTGATAGCCTTCATAGGGAAAAGCCTCCTCAGTGTAGCTAAGCACAAGATAGATCTACTGGCCCCTGAATCCACCATAAGGGGCATGTCGACCCTGTCGAGTTGAAACACATACCACTTTAGCGGCCCCTTTCCCATGCGTGCTACACACACCCGTCCAGTGCCGCTGGGCTCTGCTTTCACTAAGCCAGGAGATACAGTGTGGGCCCTGTTACGCGCCTTTGTCCGCCTTTTCTTCTTCTTAGTCTGTCTTCAAGGCCTAGTTAGCATGTTAACCACTGTTCTTGGCAGGGAGCCACAAGCAGTCGGCTTCTCGCTAGCTGCTGCTGTTAGATTCTGCAGGGTCGTGGATTCCCTTTGCTTAATTAAATCCAACACACCTTCCAGTGATAGGGTTTCCTGCGTTAGCCTTAGCATGGTTTTCAGCCACATATTGTTGGTGCTATGAGCTAGCTTATCCCTCACTAGCTCGTCTGCAATAGGCCCAAAGGCACACTCTCTTGCTAAGCTGCATAGCTCCATTGCAAGCAACTGTGTGGACTCACCCTCTCGCTGCTGGCAGTCGAAAAATTCATACCTCCTTTCGGTGATGGTGGAGTGGTCACCGAAGGTACGGTCTATTAGTGTCAACCCATCTTCCAGCAAGCTGCTGCCACATAGCCTGAAGAAGATACGCTGCCCTTCCGTGCCAAGGTAATGCACTAACAGACTCCTCCGGCTCTCCTCGCTGATGCTACCGAGTCCGGCCGCCATCACATACACCTCGAACATGTTCCTCCAGCGAGCCCACGGTACAGCCGGTGTACCCTGGCACTGAAAGAATGGAGGCGGCTCCCTGACACACACGCCCATTTTTCCTCATCTCCAAATGTAATGTCTGAATAATGGAGGATGGAGAGCTTGCTGTGTTGGATACTGAACACATTTTATTGAACTTCACATCTCAATATATATCCCAGCCGTAGCCCGCCTGACGTCACTCACCCCCCCACAACCCCGGCTGAGCGACGGCAAGCCCCAAAGTATAATTCCCATATGTAACATCCTGACTTTAACCTCTCTCCAAAAATCATAAGAATTCTTATTCTGCAGGCTCCTGGCAAGTGACTCAGCCCACATTTTGTTCTCATTTCTTTTAATAAAACGAAGGGCATGTTTAAATCTTGCATCAGTTTATTTTTTAATTTACAGCAATGGTCCCTGTCTGGGCCGACCTGCTTCAGATCAGAGAATAAAAGCCTCTCTAGCAGTGGCGTATTGTTCTGACGCAAACTCATTCCATACAGGTTTGATGTTAAGCTCCCTGTTTGACTTTCTGCAAAATGGTCTGCTACAGCTGATGAGAACATTAACAATAGCATCATACATATCACAGAGATCCTTAGCATGTTGTGGATTTTTACAATTCATATCAGAGCACGCCAGAGCACTCCTGGGAAGATGGATCCTGCAAAGCAAGTTGCCACTTACAGTGGCGTATTTATTTAACTCTTCCTGTGTTAGGCTAGACCAGTCCAGTTTCCCTGACCAAGCAACACCACCATCAGCAGAGACAGCAGGTATGTCCTCCACATTTTTTGTGTCCAGCAAAATGCTGCTGCCTGATACAAGCTTCAACTACGTTAGCGAAGCCTGGCACACCACCTCGTGGCTCAATCACTGTATATGTACAGCGGATGCCCATGCATCACTAAGCAACATGTGTATCTATTATGGGCTGGCTACTTCTGATCACATACCA
The DNA here is from genome assembly GCA_020510985.1 of Pholidichthys leucotaenia. NCBI lineage: Eukaryota > Metazoa > Chordata > Actinopteri > Cichliformes > Pholidichthyidae > Pholidichthys > Pholidichthys leucotaenia. The sequence continues at coordinate 167,638,490 of CM035844.1, forward strand.
TTTGGCATGTCTCTAAGACTGCTATCAACACAGAACTGCAGAAGATGTTTAGCAAATATAGAATTGGTATCAGACAGGTCTGCATTAAAATCTCCAATAACTAAGGCACAGGCTGAATCATTATCCTCAATGAAGGAATTCACAAATGCTAATCTGTTCATAAATTCATCTGCAGACTGATAAGATTCATATAGTGCATAAATATTTATAATCGTAAATTTCTTTTCATTCAAATTGATTTCTAGCCCCAAAGCCCAGTCTACATTCAGTCTCACCACATTTACTATCGAGTCATATTTTGTGTTCCATAGAATAGCCACTCCACTGGGAATCCTGCCACGGACTATTCTCGTACTGAGATCAGTGGTGGATTCACCGGCACCATGGAAATCCTTATGTAAAGTGTTTAATTTGGCCAAGTCCTGCTTGGCAAGCCAGATTTCTTGAAGACACAGAATGTCACATTCTTCTAAGAGTTTGTCAACAACGAGACATGTTGTTGCATCAGCAGCACTATGATAAAGAAAACAGAGTATGAAAAAGCTGAAAACTATAAATAGTAGCTGATTATTTTAGTCAAGCACCCTGCTGTTTGGGCCACAAGGTTCATATTCAATGTGGTTTAAATTGGCATTGTTATGAAACTATCTTTAAGCACTATATTTTGCTTCGTTATGGTTTAGCATGTTAGCTTCATGTGTAAGGCTCCTGCATCTCTCTTAACATTAATGTGGTCAGGATGACCATGCTTGTTATTTCTGCAAGGAGTATAAGAAGAAGTGTTCATAAATAAGGTTAAAATACATTTCGTGTGTAAATTTCATGATTTAGATGAAGGGAGTGATATAAATATATCTTTAAGTGATTTTTTTTTTTTGCATTCTAAGTTGAAATTGTCATTGATAGAGGAGGGAAACTGTTAAAATCTCTTATCCACCTTATTCCGAGCCCCCATGATGCCTTGCATGAACTATGGGTGCAACTTCTGGTACTAGTTTAGAACGTATGGTTGTCACTGAAACGGGACACTTTTCCTTGTTAAAAAACTATGACTTTGGCATAAAAAATGATGGAACGCGACCTTTTGCATCTCAAAAACAGTAATATAATCATACCACATCCCACGACTATGGGGGGATCAGAAGATGACCTTAAAGGGCCTATATCATGCTATTTTAAGCCTTTCAGAGTAAACTATATGCATGTATGTGCTAGTATATTACCTTTGGTACACTGGAGAATGAATTTCTTATGAAATATGAGTTATTTTCATGAGCTACTGTAGGAAAAATTAAATTTTGGACAACCTCTAGAAAACCCCCAGAAAACATTTTTGATTAGATGCTGATGGCTAATATGAGCATTTCTAGTAAATGTGTCTGAAGGACTGTAATTACCTCCGCCAGGCCGAAAGGCCAGGAGGAGGTAATGTTTTTGCCGGGGTTTGTCTGTGTGTTTGTCTGTGTGTTTGTCTGTTTGTCTGTCTGTTTGTCTGTTGGTTAGCAAGATAACTCAAAAACTTTTGGATGGATTTCAATGAAACTTTCAGGCGTTGTTGGAAATGGTACAAGGAAGAACTGATTAAATTTTCGGGATGATCCGCATCACCGTCTGCATACAGGAATTTTTTAAAGCATTTTTCTACACTGTGACATACGGCCATTTTCAACATGTGCGCAGGTGCAATGGAGGGCGCTGGGCGTCGTGTCTGACCAACACAAACTCCGCCTTCTTCAACGTTTTAGCCACAAAAGCACGCGGAAAACACTGGTGGCCTGGGCCCGCCAGCATGCCTGTGCCAGCCATAGGCGCTGCGCACATTGCGCTGGTCGTCGTGTCTGACCAACACAAACTCCGCGTTCTTCAACGTTTTAGGCACAAAAGCACGCGGAAAACACTGCTGGCCTGGGCCCGCCACCGTGCCTGTTTTTGCGCCACGCTGCAAAACCTGACACGGCCACCTGTCCGCCGCCCGATTATTTGCCACAAATTCCCCGCCCAGCTATAGGCGCTGCGTAAAAACGACCTCTCTGCCGGGAAAGATTCTAAATTCTTTTTTGCCGCGGAGCGCAACCCCAATATAATATAAAACCCACGGCAACCTGTCTAACCAGTCTGCATCCGTCAGTGGAGGAGATGGACACACCAACACTTCAGTTTATTACCTCCGCCAAGGAGGCAATGCTTTTACAACCGTAAAACGGGGCTATAAGGGACGGCGGGGTAATATGGGACACTTTTCTAAATGTAATTCTGCTTTTTTAATTTTGCTTCCGCCTAGATTTGATGAAGGATTCATGGATATTTGACAATAACAACACAACTCAGCGTCCTGCTCAAAATAAAAAAAGCAGAATTACATTTAAAACATTTCCCAGAAAAGTGTCCCTTATTAACCCGCCGTCCCTTATAGCCCCGTTTTACACTACTGAACCACTAATCCTATCACTATCACATTGATTGTCATTCATTAATTGTCTTGTCCATGTCAAATAAACAAATAATCATTGTGAATCCAAATGCTACTCATATCTTTTCATGCTCAGGGAATCTGAAAACGTACACACAAACACTGTATGGGGGAACTGTGCCGCTTGGCGGAGGTCTGCGCTCTCCGAGTGCTTTTCTAGTTTGGATTGTTTTGGTTTGGGGTTTATCAGTAAAAGCAGTAGCGCTTTTGCGCCACGGGTGGCGCTCAGTAGTGATGGGACACTGTTAAGCTGTTAGAGCGCGAGAGAAGAAGAGTAGAGAATGTTCCAGAGAGTGAAGGAAAATGGTGTCGAGTGATGTGGCTGATATCGAGTGATGTCCCATGTAAGAGTGCCGTGCCTGGTGTTGTAGAAAGTCAATAAACCACTGAAAGTCCGCCAGTTGGCCCTCTCCTTCTTCTTCGCCCTCCGGGGTGAAACAAAATTTGCTCACCCCTCGAAAATTTAATGTCGACCCGACATTACAAACAACTTTCCAAAGCTACTTTTTTTTTTTTCTTTCACAGTCCACATTTGGTAACCATGTATCTCATGTAAGTAGGATATTACTAAACAGGAGTCAGAGTTCATTAAAGTCCATAAAGATGCAAACTGGTAATAGTCCATAGTACAGCATGTATCTCCTGTTCCATGCAATACATCCGCAGAAGAGGTCTTTGTGCACGATGACCATCAACCGCTCCTTCCATCATGGTGGGTATCTGCATCTTTCCTGAGAGTAAGGGTACTCAGTCTAGTCATAGCCTACCACATAAACCTTTATGTGATGCCTGTGCCTTAGTAACACACTGAAAATCTTTTTTTTTTTTAAATCAACCATAAAAGTAACTTGGTGATGAGTTTAGTCACTACTCATTTACTTTCCAAAACATTCATGTCTGAACAATGGTTATCTCTAGCTTCTACACACTTTATATTTGTTTTAAACAGATGAAGCGCAAGGTTGGCCTAACTTATAAGTAAATATCAACGTCTGTTTTCTCATTCTTGAAGGATACGTTTTAGCAGGGATCTCGACAGGTCCCTCCTGGTCATTGGAACTGGACTCCAACACCACATCACCCTGGTCCTGGTCTGCCTCAGCTGGATCTGGGACCACCGGATTGTTGACCTCTGGTGCCAGCTGCACCTGTGTGACGTCATCTGTGTCCTGGTCCTCACCCTCCGGAGTAGTGTCACTGTGCGGGTAGAACTCCGGTGCATCGGCTCTCAGTGGACGGTGATTTTGATCCTTTCCAGCTCGTAATCCGATTATGGCACTCCAGCCCTCTTCATCTTCATCGTCTGTGCTGTTTTGTCTGTCCACATTCCTTTGCCTTTTAGACTCTCTTTCTCTTGTTTTATTAGAGGCAGGCTCCACTGTTTCCATGGAAAGAAAGTCACAGGGTAGCAAAAGGTTTCTGTGCATGACCCGAGTGCGCCCCTTGCCATCTTCAGGTCTGATCTCATACACTGGACTGTCTGGGTACTTCTTTTGGGTCACTACATACACCTTGTCTTCCCAGAATGATCTTAATTTTCCTGGCCCACCTTTTTCGGTCAAGTTTCGGACCAGTACTCTGGCTCCAGGGAGCAACTCAGCACCGTGAACCTTCCTATCATAAAGGGCTTTACTTCTCATCCCTTCTTTGTTTGCTGTTTTAGAGGCAAGTTTGTAAGCTTCAGTCATTTTGGCTCTCCACTTTTCAGCATAGTCCTGCTGAGAAGTGCTCTGCTCTTTTGTTGTTAGGCCAAACATTAGATCAATGGGCAGCTTTGGACTACGGCCAAATAGCAGAAAATATGGCGTGTACCCTGTAGCCTCACTGCGCATGCAATTATAGGCATGAACCACTTTTGCCAGAGAGGACTTCCAGTCTTCCTTGGCTGCTTCGGGCAAGTTTCTGAGCATTGCCAACAGTGTACGATTGAATCGTTCCACCTGCCCATTCCCTTGGGGATGGTAGGGCGTTGTTTGGGACCCCTGCACACCACTGTACTCCTGGAGTTTTGCAAAGAGTTTATTTTGGAACTCTCTACCCTGATCATGATGGAGATGTGTGGGGAAGCCAAATTTGAAGGCAAAATCCCCAAATATCTTCTCAGCAGCGGTGTGAGCAGCTTTGTTGCGACAAGGATAAGCCTGGGCAAAGTGAGTGAAGTGGTCCATAATAACCAGGATATACTCATATCCTCCTTTGCACCTCTCCAAGTGCAAGAAATCAACGGACACGAGTTCGAATGGATACGTGGTGACAGTATTAGTCAGTGGTGCCCGTGTTTGCTTGTTGGGATGTTTATTCTTCAAACAACTACAAACTTTAGTGATGTAGTGCTCAACATCCCTTTGCATATGAGCCCAATAAAAGCGCTCCCTTATAGAGTTCATCACTCTCTCTACTCCTAAATGGCCCATGTTTTCGTGGAGCTCTTTAAACACGAGCTTGTGAAACTTCTGGGGTAGAAGTAGATGGTCATGCGATGCCGTTCTCCTGTAAAGCAGTCCATCATCTTCTAGGTACAGCTTGTGTTTTTGCCTGACTAGAGCTGCAATTTTACTGTTCAGCTGCTTTCCACTTCTTGGCCATTGTTTTGACAACACATAACGCAACACCTCTCCAATCACGGAGTCTTCTTCTTGAGCTCTTTTTAGAGCAGTCTTTGATACAGTGGTACCTCTACTTACGAACGTCTCTACATACGGAATTTTCAGGTTACGAGACGCCTCAACGGGAAAATATTGCCTCTAGTTACGAACGAAATTTCAGGATACGAAAGGCAAAAAAGTATGCGCTCCTCGCAGCTTCCGTAGTTTACCGAACGTAAACATACCTGTAGCTGCTCTACCATTGGCTATCGCCTAGCATCTTCCTGGTATCCCATTGGCCACGAAGTTTTTTTTTTTCCAAAACTTTATGCGTTTGGTTGATCTCGCCAAAGAATATGGCCGTAATACATCAACGATCAGCACGGTATTAAAACAAAACGAAGCACTTACAAGCCGACAAAAGCAAACGTCCTTGGATCAGAACATGAACCAAAGAAGGCAAAAGGTGACGACGTCGAAGACGATAGCAATTAAAGGGTAAATGAACATAATTTTTATTATTCTTTCTCTTTTATTATTCTCTTTTATTATTCTTTCTCTCATTTTAAACTCTCATTTTATGTTTATTGTGCAGTAATCTAATTGTAACATGTATTTGTTACATGTTTTGATGCGTTTTTACGATTTATAAAAAATTTATGCCCGAATTTTGGGGGCTTGGAACGGATTACGGCATTTACATGTAAAATGCGCCTCTACTTACGAATTTTTCACGTTACGAGAATTCTTCTGGAACGAATTAAATTCGTAAGTAGAGGTACCACTGTATTTCAGCTACAGAGCTGGCTTCTCGATCTGCTTCACTAATGAGAGTAGAAATGGTGACTGGGCAGAGCCATGGTTCATTTTCTTGTGACTTTACCTTGACTGCCTGCGCCACACAGTGCATTACATCAGGATCAACATTTTGTGCACATTTGTTCATGTACTGCTCCATATCTAGGGGCATACGTGAAAGGCCGTCTGCATCTCTGTTTGCTTTCCCAGGGCGGTACTTAATCACAAACTGGAAATCAGCTAGTTCTGCTACCCACCTCTGTGTGGTTGCGTTTAACTTTGCAGTGGTGAGCACATACGTTAGGGGATTATTGTTCGTATAGACAGTGAATGGTGAGGAATAGTACAGGTAATCCCGAAACCTCTCACAGATGGCCCACTTCATGGCAAGAAACTCCAGCTTCCCTGAATGAAGGTGGTAGTTTTTCTCTGGATTTGACAGTGTCCTGGAGCCATACGCTATCACCACCAGTTTACCTTGTTGTCGCTGATATAACACCGCCCCAAGCCCCTCCTGTGAAGCATCACAGTGCAAAATGAAGGGTTCCTCAAAGTTCGGGTAACCTAACACTGGGGGCTGAGAGAGAAAGTCAACAAGCTGACAGAGCACTGCATGATGCTCAGGGCACCACCTGATTGCATGGGATGAGGGCAACTGGCCACTATCTTTCTTTTTGACATGTTTTTTCGAGTTTTTCTTTGTTTTATCTGTGTGGTCGTTAGCAAGAAGGTCCTAAAGAGGCTTTGCTATACGGGTTTGGAATATAGCTGCGGTAATATAAAATAAAACATAGCAATTTCCTTAGTTCTCCAACAGTGGAAGGTTGCTGCTGTTTTAGGGCCTGCACCGGGGCAATGTCCACAGGGTCCATAGTGTAGCCCTGTTTTGTTACCATTTTGCCAAGGAAACGTACCTGCTGCTTGAATAACTCACATTTCCGGGGAGTCAGCTTCACCCCATGGCTTTGATAGCGGTGCAGGACGCTCCTCAGGTCTCGCAAGTGGTCTTCAAAAGTCTGTGAATGAACAAGGTTATCATCGAGGTAAGGCAGACAAATATCATCCCTCAACACTCCTCCATAGATCTTTGGAATGCTGCTGGTGCTGCGGACAAACCAAATGGAATTTTTACCCACTCGAACAAACCCCAGGGAGTGATAAATGCAGTGAGGGGCCTACTCGACTCTTCCAGGAAACCCTGGTGATACGCCTTCCCTTGGTCGAGGACTGAAAACCAGGCACTCCCATTCAAACTGTTTAGCATGTCTTGTATGCGGGGAATTGGGTGTCTGTCAGGTATAGACTTTTTGTTCAGCTCTCTAAAGTCGCAGCACAAACGCAGACCTCCATCTTTCTTTCGCACACAGACGATTGGACTGGAGTACAATGACTTAGATTTGGTGATCCAGCCCCTGTTAAGCAGGTCTTCTAAATACTCTTTTACTTCTTTATGAAGTGGTCTGGGAACAGAGATATGTCTTTTTGACAGGAGTGGGATCCTTGAGTCTGATTTTCAACTGTAACGAGGGAATTGTCCCTACATCATAATCATCACAGGAAAACGCTTGCCGTTCCTCCCTTAATAGCTGTTTTACTTGCTCTTGTTGTATGGGCGAGAGATGATCAAGGGGAACTGGGGGGTCCCACATGTCCATAGTCTCTTTGACGGCACAGTTCATTTCGGTCTCTTTATTCCTTCCGGTTTCACTCTTCGCCGGGTCTGCTGTTGCTTGGTTTACAGCAGGGGGTCTAATGTCTGCCGGGTAAGCAGTTTTAACTCTCCGTGTTTCTCCCAAAATGGTCTTAGCGGACAGCTGGATATCACGGGAAGTACTGTTTGTTATAGGTATTTTGAACATAGATCGCCTCCCTTTCCATAACTGCACCAACCCACTTTGCATCTGCAAACCCTCCGGTAATTGGGTGTACTGACTCGGCTCAAACAAGACGTCTTGTGTGTCTGGAAGTGAGCCTGCCCTGACAAAACCTTTAACTGCTTTGGTTTGGCCAGCAGGGATGGTGACCAACTCACTGCCAACTTTTACCATTCCTTCCCCCAGCCTATCCTCCTCACTTTGCATCACCTTCAAAAATACCTCTGTTTTCTTACAATCAAATGAGAAGGCTGCACTAACCGCCTCACTGAGGGCACAAGGGGGTTCAATGCCCATCTTCAGGACCTGGTCAATCACGTTGAACCCAATGATAGGCTGCTCTGCCACTCCATCCTCCTTCACCACTAGCACAGGAACTAAGAGTTCCACCGGTGGGCTACTATCTGCCGGCAGCTTGAAGGTGACTTCGACCCACCCTGAGAATGGAATCGGTGTCTGGTTCACTGCCCTCCCATTCAGAATACTTGGACCCACCAACTCGGCTAAGTCCTTGACGGTGGTGTGTGGCAGGTGCTCCTGTCTCCAGGTGTCATTCATTAAGCAGACCTGTGACCCTGTGTCCCACAACGCTTCTGTCTCCTTATCATTGAGGAAGCAGGTTATGACATATTTTTTTCCCAACCAAATTGAGTAACTGTAATCGGTGATTAGGGGACAGTAGATTAACACGGACCGTTTCTTCAGGAGGTGCCTCTGCTTTAGCTACCAGCCTTGCTTCCAACTTCCGAATACTGTCAGTAACTAGCTCATACAGCTCTTGTGTGTTAGCTTGTTCTGCTGTGGTTGTGACAGTATTGGCCGCCGTGTCTACTTGCCCTGTCCTTTTTCCAGGTCTCCTTCCTATCCGACATTCCCTCAACATGTGGCCGCTGAATCCACATCTGTAGCAGTGGTCGCACTGATCGCCATTGCTGCTGGACTGACAGCCTTTGCAGCCACGTGTCCTCCTGGCTCTTTGAGCATGAGGTGCTCTGGGAGACTCACGTATGGCCTTCTTGATTTCCTCCATGTCACTCTTCAGCTGCGTGACTATGTCCAGGAGCTCAGATTCCGTGCGGTTCACTGTGCTTTGGGATTTAAGGATTTTACCTTTTGTCGATGGTGGAGGGCGCTCTTGGCCATCCACTCCTTCCACGGTTGCATACTGACCCGTCAGATTTTCCACTCGGCATTCTCGAACTTTGGGTTCTTTCATGTGCCTCTTGAATTTTTGGTGTCGTTCCCATTCAAGACTAGCTGCTGTATTCATCTTAGAAATCAGAAGCTCGTCGGTGATGGCAGGATCCTCCAGATAGCACTTCAGTTGGTACTTCACGTCAACACTAATCAGTCCTGTTTCTACCGCCCTCAGAAACTTCCTCTGAATAAGGTCAGAGCTATACTGCTCTTCCATGCCAGGCTCTCTGGATGCTGCTAAAAGTCTTTCTTTTAACTCAATGGCGTGGAACAGGAAGCTCTGAGGTGACTCGTTACTGTCTTGTGTGAGGTTTATCAGACGATTGTACAAGTCAGTGGAACTATCCTCTTTATAATGTCCTCGCAGGATGATGCGCAACTGTGACAGGGTAAGATCTGACTTGATCTCCAGCATATCTCGCAGACTCAGTCCAGGACTCACTGTTCTGACAACAGCCTCAATTATCTCAGCCTCACTGTGCTTCTTCTTTAGGCCCATATCAATCTGGTGAATGATGTTGGAATAAGACAACTTGTCTCTTTGGCCCCTCTCTCCTATCAGAATCAGAATCAGAATCAGAAAAAGATTTATTGCCAAGTACATTAACAGATCACTGATAACATACGAGAGAATTTGACTTGACACAGAAAATGAACCTGCATTTCCGTGACGCGGCATGCGTCTGAAACGCGCCTGTCAACAGAAGGGTACAGATAGCATAAGAAATAATACAATAGGGAGGAGCAAAAAAATCATTGATTCAGAATACTGGTCACATGATCAATATTATGATTACAAGGGAAAAAAAGCCCTCAATGCACATCAGCGGACCAAGAGATTTCACAGGACACAAAGAGAGCAGTGAGTGAATCTTGTTTGTCAGTTTGTGGATCAATATGAGTGTAATGTTGAAGCAAGTGCTGTATCAGTAAGAACAGCAAGGACACTTTGGCAGGAGATGTTTCGTCTGGCTACTGGCAATCGTCCTTGGCAATTGTCCAAGCAGCTGCTGTCCAAGGCCTTGTGCTCAGTGTTTTGAAAAAACAGACTGCAGACAATCAGGAGGATTTTTGTAAGGGAACTGAGCCAAATAGAACTGATCACAGAGAAGGAACTTTATATTTCTTCTGCAGATTCAGTACTTAATCCTTCATTGTGGGGCGTTGAGTCCATCAAGGATAGACCTAAGCGTAATCATGATGTAATCCACCTTCCGAGACAGTTCTCCATTTGTCGCTATCAGGGTCTTCTCCATTTTTTCAATTTGATGGATGCACCTCGCCTGGCCAGCATTTTGATAGGTTGTATCCATCTTCAGCAATTTGCGGTACACCAGGACAATCCCAGTTCCAATCAGAACGATCCCAATCACCATTATTACGAAGACATACAAATCTTCAATATCTTCGATAGAGAGATTAGTCAGGCACAAGATCCTCCAATTACTTGTGTCCCGTAAATAGCCCGCTGGAGCCGTCCCTGTGGGGCAAACAGCTTCCCCCGGAGCACTTTTCCTTGTTGAAAAAATAGTGTCAATTGCGTTCAAAGCCCAGCTTATTAATTCCATAATTTCTTTCGATAATCAGCAGTTAGACGCAGACAGACAACAGCAAGCTGGGATCCAGTTAGTTGGGGAGGTGGGGAGCTAGAGCAGAGAGAGAAAAGAAGCGTCTGCTCTCCTTGGAGGCGGAAGTGAGAAGCATCTCACTATCTGACTCATTCTCATCATTCTCACTATCTGACCATTTATCCTAAACTCCCGTTTAATGGTCACTTCTGGCAGTAGGGGTGCTGCAGGGACCGCGGCCTGTGTCAGAAAAGGACGACTTTGTGGCTGAGTGGCCACGTTACCAGTGAGCCTCGCTATTTCCTCTTCAAGCTTTTTAGCTGAATAAAGGAAACTTTCATGCAAAGCGGCATATTGGTTCTTTAAACTGGCGAGTGCCTCTGCCTCCCGGCTCGTGCCGGCCGCTGCCGCCGCCTGCGTCGACGGTTTGCTTTGCTTAGCTTCGGTAGCACATGCTATTAGCTTTAGCAGAAACGCGCGGGCTACATCCTCCTCTTCGCTCTCAATGGTCTTTTCCACCTCCTTGTTTAACAATCGTACCAGTGTGTACTTTTTAGACGGCTTGACTGGGTTTATCTGGGCAAACAAACAGACCTCGTGTAGCTGTTCAGCCTGTAATGGCACCAAGGCCTCGCTTAGCTTATCTAGCAGCTGCTCCAGTTCCATCGTTTCTGCTCATTTGTTTTTTTTTTTTATTTGCACACTCACCATCTTAGGCACGACTGAACCATCCTCTGCTACCAAATTTTGTTACACCCCGGAGGGCGAAGAAGAAGGAGAGGGCCAACTGGCGGACTTTCAGCGGTTTATTGACTTTCTACAACACCAGGCACGGCACTCTTACACGGGACATCACTCGATACCAGCCACATCACTCGACACCATTTTCCTTCACTCTCTGGAACATTCTCTACTCTTCTTCTCTCACGCTCTAACAGCTTAACAGTGTCCCATCACTACTGAGCGCCGCCCGTGGCGCAAAAGCGCTACTGCTTTTACTGATAAACCCCAAACCAAAACAATCCAAATTACAGTCCTTCAGACACATTTACTAGAAATGCTCATATTAGCCATCAGCATCTAATCAAAAATGTTTTCTGGGGGTTTTCTAGAGGCTGTCCAAAATTTAATTTTTCCTACACTACTTTTCCAACCCGGAAGTAAGATGCCTCGATCTCTGAGGCTCAGCCTCTCCTTCTTGTGGCTGCCGCCCATTTCATGACATAACCCCCGAGCCGGCTGCTGCAGCGTGTTGCTGGGTTCCGCCCACGAAAACTTAGAAGACATTGTCTTACGTAAAAAAGCAAACAGTTATTGTCACTGAGCAGATTAGGTGCAAGAGGAACTATTTCTTCACAGCGTCAATGCTAAAGTGAAAGAGTTTTGCCGATCACCGCTCCGTTAGCTGCACGGAGAAAGTGGGTGTGTGCGTTAGCTTGGGGGCGGTGCTGGCAGCACAGGCACTTCCTGGAGTGGGCGGCTCGCGGTTCATACGTATGAACGTGGGGACCCAGTCATTATCAGGGACAGGGCGGAGCAGCAGCTCAGAGAGCAGGGTTGAGGAGGAATACTCAGAGATGCGTGAATGTTTTTGGAGAGGAATTAACATTATAACATGCTTAAAAGCTCAAAAAAGTCAATTTTGCTGCGAGGCAACTTTTTTTCCTTTAAAAAGTTGCCTCGCAGACAGTAGCTCCGTTTGTTAGCACCACTGCTAAGATGCTAAGGCTGTAAACAAATTAAAGCTCTGAGATATATCAATGTCTTCTCCACAGTAAAGTCGGATGCATTTTGTTAAAAGATGATGAACAATCAGATTTACCTCAGAGCAGACGTAGAGTCTAGTCAGAGCCACAAAGAACCACAACACCGTGCTTGGGT